>OY728155.1:1702154536-1704654536 GCA_963277665.1 Viscum album
TAGCCCGCCCACCCCCTGGACACCTTGTACCCCCTGGACAACCCCCACCCCTGGAAAGCTCCCCCACCCCTTGGACACCCCAGACCCCTTGGACAGCCCCTCCACCCCCGTGGATAGCCCTCCCACCCCCTTGGACAGCCCGTACCCCCTGGACAGCCCCCCCACCCTCGTGGACAGCCCACCCACCCCCCCGGACGCCCGCCCACCACCCCCGCCCCCACCCCCTGGAAAGCCCACCCACCCCTTGACACCCCCGAACCCACTAGACAGCCACACCACCCCCATGGACAGACCAACCACCCCCCGTGGATAGCCCTCCCACCCCCCCTGGACAGCCCACCCACCCCCCTAGACACCCTGTACCCCCCTGGACAGCCCCACCACCCCCAAGGGAAGCCTGCCCACCCCCTATACACCCCGTACCCCCTAGACAGCCCCGCCCACCACTGGACACCCCGCTCACCCCCCTTGGAAATCCCTCCCACCCCCTTGGACACCCCCTACCCTCTGGACAGCCTGACCACCCCCGTGGACAACCCACCCACCTGGACACCCCGACCCCCCTAGACAGCCCCCACCCCCTGGACACCTCCTACCCCCTGGACAACCCCGCCACCCCCCTGGACACCCCGCACCCCTAAACACTACCCCCCCCTTGGGAAATATATGTGATCACTCAAATTATCTACTAAAATATAAATTTTCTTCGATCTAAAATTTAGTCAACTCCTGAATAATTCTCCTCCACAAGTGTACATGATCTTGTATACTCATGTATAGTTATTCAAAGATATTTTGTTATAAATATAGTATTTTTTTGTCTTTTATATTATTATTATCATATAGAGTAGTGTTTCAGTTATGGTTTCATATAAAGTGAACAATTCTCATTTACTTAGATATATTTTCGATGAAACGTCAATCTTATTGAATTGCTTTTGATGAAATGACTTATAACAATTATTTTTTTACAGAATGGATAGAAGTTGGATGTATGAAACCAATCAGATCTTAAGTAATTTTGAAAGCAATTTGGAGTGCTTTTTAGATTTTTCATTTCACAATTCTTCAGATAGTGGTCGCATACACTGCCCATGTTCCAATTGTGTTGGCAGACCTTGGTTGAGCTGTGAAGAAGTCAGCTACCACATAAACAAATATGGTTTTCAAGAAAACTACTATGTGTGGTATCACAATGGGGAGAAAATGAAATCTCAAATTTCTGATGATCCAAATGAGAGGACTGGAGTGAAGAATTTGTTATATGGCCGGTTTTCATTTATTCATCATCATGAAAAATAAAGAATTATAACCCAAGAAGACTTCAATATGAGAACACATGATGCGTCTAATGAAAATTATGATGTTGTCAGGGTGAAAAAATTGAATGATACTGCCACGACTCCAGTATATCGGCAATGCGATAAAATGAAAAACCTGGAATTTTTAATCCGATTGTTTCATGGGAAAACTATGTATGGGATTTCTAATACAGCAATCAATTACATTCTTAACTTCTTAAAGTATTTACTTCTAGATGATGTAGATATTCCCTAAAACCACTATATGGAATGGAATTTAGTTGAGGAACTTGGATTTTAAAGAAACAAAATTCATGCTTGCCTGAAATATTGCATTTTATTCTAGGAGGAAATCGTTGAATGAAATGATTGTATAAAATGTGACACATCCTGCTGGAAGTAAAAAATCTGACGGAACACCATCCCGCATACCAAAGAAAGTAATGTGGCACTTTCCATTGATCCCCAGACTCCATAATATTTTTATGTCTGATGAAATATCAATAAAAATGAGATGGAATGATACCGAGAGAAAGAAGACTAATGATGATATGGTTCACCATGCAGATGGATTTTCATGGCATAGATTTGATGCTCGATATCCTGATTTTGCAGCTGACATGCATAATGTTAGGCTGGGTCTTTCATGCGACAATTTTAATCCATTTGGGCATATGCTTACTTCTCACAACACATGACCAGTTTTTATACACATTTATAATCTTCCCCCATGGTTGTGTATGAAAAAACCTTTCACTTTCATGAGTATACTCATATCTGGCCCTTCTGATCCTGACATTGATATTGACATATACATGAAACCTTTAATAAAATAGTTGAAACTTATTTGGGATGTGGGTGTGCGCACATAATATGCATATTCTAAAGACATATTTCAGATGCGTGCTGCGCTTATGTGGACGATCAATGATTTTACGGCTTATGCAATGATGTATGGATGGAGCATG
The DNA here is from genome assembly GCA_963277665.1 of Viscum album. Classification (NCBI taxonomy): domain Eukaryota; kingdom Viridiplantae; phylum Streptophyta; class Magnoliopsida; order Santalales; family Viscaceae; genus Viscum; species Viscum album. The sequence goes on from OY728155.1 coordinate 1,702,156,806, forward strand.
AAGGGAAAATTGTAATGTTCTGTTTGTATGAAGAATACAAGATCCAGAAGACTGAAACATTTCCACACTTTCAGTTTTATGGGACATCGACGATTCTTGCCAATGGACCATCCATATAGAAATAATCGTCAAAGATTTGATAATACCATAGAGACCGATGATCCACCTCAGTGTATGTCTAGAACTAATGTGATTAATGAATTGAAAGATTTCAGTTTTTCATTCGGGAAGGGTCAAATGAAATTTGGAAAGAGAAAGAATGTTTCCACTGAAACCTGTTACAATTGGAGGAAGAGGAGTATCTTTTTTGATTTGCTTTATTGGTCAACCAATTTGTTACGTCATTTATTAGATGTAATGAAAATTGAAAAGAATATATGTGAAATGTTGCTTTCAATACTTCTAAATGTTAATGGATAGACAAAAGATGATTTACGGTCTCAGTGTGACTTGGTGGATTGGGGCATCAGACCATAATTGCATCCTGTGCATATCAGTGAAAATAAATGGAAAGTTCCATGTGCTTCTTATGTGATGACACCTACAAAAAAAACAATTTCTGGAAGTATTAGAGACTATTAGAGTTCCTAATGGATATTCAAGTAACATATCGAAATGGGTCAACAGAAGAGAGTTGAAGCTAAAATCTTTGAAGACTCATGATTATCACGTTCTTCTGCATGAGTTGATTCCAATAGAAATCTATCATCTTTTTTCCAATAATGTAAGGGTGAATGTTATTCGGTTGTTCCATTTGTTTAGAGATCTTTATGCTAAGAATTTGTCTAAGTATTTCTTGCAAAAAATGTTGACAGATTCCCCATTAATTTTGTTTGAGTTGAAGAAAATATTTCCTCCATCATTTTTCACATGCATGCTGCATCCAACTGTCCATATTTCCACTGAAATACTTCTCATAGGACCTATTTATTTTCATTGGATGTATCCAACTGAAAGAAATATGTACACATTAAAGTCTTATGTCCTAAATAGGAATCATCCCGAAGGTTCTATCATGAACGGTTACTTGGATCAAGAATGTATGGATTTCTGCTCAATGTATTTGTCTGATCTTACTAAAAGAATGAACAGACCAATGAGAAATGAAGAAGAACAGTATGAGAAAATTAAACCCAATTTTCTATCACTTCCTCAAGCAGGAGGAATTCCTAGATAATATACATTGAAGACATTAAGTCTTGAAGAGCGGGAGATGGCACATCGCACAGTCTTGTTCAACTGTGATTTGTTCAATGACTACATCAGGTAACTAAATTGAATATGTATATCTTACATATGTATATCTGTTAATCTATTCATATTTTTTATCTACAGGGAACATAAAACAATGATAAATAGAAATCATCATTCGTTATCTTTGAGAAGGAGGGAGTCTTTGCATAGCAAAGAGTTTTCTACTTGGTTAAAATTCAAGGTAAATATATTACTGTTTAAAATAATTAAATAAATATTTAATTAAGTTTAATATTCATTTATATTGCAGGTATTGAGTTTTTCCACTGACTCTATCTCTGAGGAAATAAGAGCTTTGGCTTTTGGTCATAATACCGTGGTTCGTGACTGTAAATCAATTGTTATCAATGGGTATAGATTTATTGTCACTGAATGAGCAAAGAACACGAGAACACAACATGATGGTGTTATGGTTACTGCCACAACATATTTTTATTCCAGTGCATCAGATAGTAGAACATGATTTGAAAATGTGGGTTATTATGGAGTCGTTGAAAAAATAGTAATATTGGATTATTACTCTCATGGAAGAGTCACAATGATGAAATTCCATTAGTTTGATTCGATGATGAGACATGGAAAATTTATTAATTATTGTGTATTTCAAGTAATTAATATGACTCACACTCTTGCTACCGAAGAACCATATGTATTGGCATCAATGGCTAAACAAGTTTTTTATGTCAAAGACCAACTTCGACTTGAATTTGGTGTCATAGTTGAAGTAATTCCAAGAAATATTTTTGATGATGGTGATGATGAAATTGAAACTGTCCCTACTTCCATTGGAACCAATCCATTTATTTTTTTTGATGACTCTAATATCTCAATTGTCAGAGTTGATTGTGAACCTTAAGCTGTGGTGGAAAATATATAGAATCATCCATCCATGTTCTCAATTTTTTGGTTTACCTCGAGTTGGGTTGTTAAGGTTGGTACTATTCAAATTGATTTAATATTGATTACAAATATGTTGTATCCGATTTGACCATTATGTGAATTTTCAATGTTTATTGGTTGGAATTTTTATTTGAATTGCATTTTGTAATTTGGAATTGAACTATATTTAAACCTACAAAACCAACATTTCTAACTTGGTGAACATTTTAATGCTTCAACTGTGATTTGTATAAAATTTTTATGACTCTAAGACCTCTCTTTAAAATTTTACCAAGTAATAAACATTATGGTTTGAATTCTTATGAAAAACATGTATTGAAACCTACATCATCTACTCAAGCTAAAAAAATAAAATTTTTCCTTAATTTTGACAACTACTTCATGACTTATGAATCTGGTAGAATTACATGATTTTAATAGACTGATGACACTTAGTAAATAATCATCCTACTAAAAATTAAATTTCTTTATTAAATCTTGTACAATTTATTGACTTCATTATATATTTGTTCAAGCTCACCTAAAACAATGGTTAGTTAAATTATCCATAAATCCCCCTATTCCATCTAATTTATTTTGTTTTTTTGGGTTACACATTAGTTATCCTTTTCTATTTACTTCCATATTTGTTTTCAAATGCAGGAAAATGAAACCAATTGAAGAGAGGTGATGAAAACAGATTATGGACAACAGTCATCGCATGGCTGAGCTGGGCATTCCACCACTAGTTCCTGTAGTGAGTATTTTATTTCAAATATATTTATTTAAATAATATATAATTTCATGTGATTAATTTTTTTTAAATATTTTTTCAGGATCCATTTATTAGGTGACAATTATTTTATGATCATCCTAGTAGTGGTCCCAGTACTCGGGGTGTTCATACGAGGGGGTGGGGGGTGGTACGGGAGCTAGATGATCTGGTCAGCGTACCCGATTAGACCTTGCCCCTCCCGCTGACATACCATCCATCACACATTCTGATCCTGGTGTACTGTTAGGGATACACGGGATATTTATACCTCCCATGTTTTCACCACCCTTTACATCTGAGCCTCCTCACCCATCTGTACCATATCTGATGATGATTCCCACTCCCCATCCAGTATTTGGCCAGACATCCCTATCATCTTCTTTTACTTCTGCTTCCTTCTCTCCAGGATTTTATATTCCATCTTCTTCAACTAATGCTCCTCCAGATTCTGTCCCTGCGGAGCATACATTGGGACCCACTCCATCTGTACAGGGTGTTCCTTCAGTTTCTACGGATCCAGCGGCATCCATTGATCAGACTACCGCATGTATACTTATACAACCCTAACAAATTGTTACACCATTATTCATTTTCATTATAACATGTATTGATAAAATATTTGTTTTTCTTTCATAACAGATATATCTACTGATAGGAGGAGGGGGTGGGGGTGTACACGCATGCGTTCGGTGTGGAACCGCTGCATGCAGTTGATGGTGGACTACAATGAAGATAGTTAGATGATTGAAAAATTAGGATAGCAATGTCGGAGTTTTTTGGTGACACTTGCCAAATACTCCGACATCATTCCTGTCATCCCACTCTCATGGAGACAAATGCCAAATGAAGTCAAGGATAAAGTCTAGGCAAAGATATGGGTAAAAAAATCTGTTGTATTTAATGCAATATATTATTTTTTATATTTATATGAATTAATATTTTAGTTTCAGCTGTAGTTTAATTTCCCCGATGGTGAGGGTGCACGACCATCACGTCTAAAGGATTTAGGCGAGCTTTGGAGAGCTTATAAGCATGAGTTGTATATTGGCTGGTGTTCTAGAGTGGGCACAAAGTTAGAGGCGGTACCTATCATGGATGATTTTCTATTAGAACAGTACTGACAGATGATTACTCATTGGGAGACTAACCAATTTACGATATTAATAAAATTAGAAGTATTTAAATGAAAATTTTCATGTTTTTCATTAATACTAATTATTGAAATTTATTTTGGATGCATCTGCAAGAAATAAAAGAAACATTGATGCTAAGAAATATTCCCATACATTGGTACATACTACGATGCCAGATCATGAGAGATAGTAGGTACGACAGTTTATAATCTTTCTTTACGACTTTCACTTTCTATTTATTCCTCTATAATTTATTCGATTGCTAAAGTTGCTATATAATTTTAGTTATAAAATTACTATGTTTTTTTGGTATCCTATTTTTAATTATGGTTTTCTATATTCAATTTCATTTTATAGGCATAAATTGAATATAGAAGGACGTGTGCCACGAGAAAAACTATTTTGCTCAAGTAGAAAGAAGAAAGATAGAAGTGCGGTTAATGAACCAACTCAGCAGTAGATTGTAAGTTTTACTTTATAGATTTAAAATTTTAATCTCTATTTTTTAACTTAATAATATATTTATATTTGTAACAGGCTACTTTAGAGGCCCTTGATGCCCAAGAACCTGACAATTTTGGGCCAAATGATCACTTACATCAGGTGTTGGGAGATGAGCACCCTGGTAGAGTACGATGCCGACCTGGGAAGAGTATAGTTCCGACGAGGTATTGCCCCTCCTCAGGTACGATTTTTAGTTCCACTGAGTTGTAGAAGGTTAAGAAACAGGTAGAACATGCTGAAAAAAGGGCCATAGAGATGGCATAACAGTCTGCTAGGGAAAGCATTGCATTTATGAAACCGATGGAAGTTTTACTTCCAACACTTCCACCAGAGGCCAGCACTGCTTGTGATGAATATATTTCATCAATGCGTTCTATATATGGTGCACCAGGTGGCAGTTCTAGTGGTGGTCGAGATGATGGCAAGGAGGAGGCAGAGTCGGAGGAGGAGGAGGGCGAGGAGGAGGCCGAGGCGGAGGAGGAGGGTGAGGAGGAGGCCGAGGAAGAGGAGGAGGGTGATGAGGAGGCCGAGGCTGGTTATGAGGGAAAGGAGGAGGGTAGGGATGATGATGGGGATGACGATGAGGATGAGGGTGAGGGTGAAGATGATGGTGATGATAGTGATGGTGATGAGGGATAGATTGATCCGTTACATTTTTGACTGATATTACTGACCTTTGATGTTTATTGATTTATTGTGCCTAAATATATGTGTGATTATGTAGGTCACATTATCTTTATTTTTTTATCTATTTTAAAGAAATTGTAAATTTTTAGTGGAATTTAGAAAATTGATGGTCTGATTAGAAGTTGATATATTGAAATTATTTTTTTAAACTTGAAATAATTTGATTAGAAAATATGTAAATACCATCCCATGTGTCCAGGACAGCCCCCCAGACAGCCCCCACCCTCCTCCCGAGACCCCAGACAGCCCCCAGACAACCCCCCGGACAGCCCCCCGGACAGCCCTCCAGACAGCCCCCCGGACAGCCCCCACCCTCCTCCCTAGACCCCAGACAACCCCCCCCACCCTCCTCCTTAGACCCCAGATAGCCCCTAGACATCCCCCCAGACAGCCCTCTGGACAGCCCCCCGAACAGCCCCCCTGACAGCCCCAACCCTCCTCCCTGGACCCCGAACATTTCACCGAACATTCCCCCACCCTTCTCCCTGGACCCTAGACAACCCCCCTCCTCCCTGGACCCTGGACACCCCCACCCTCCTCCCTGGACCCCGGACAACCCCATGGACAACCTCCACCCTCCTCCCAGGACCCCAGACAGCCCCCTCCTCCCTGGACCCTAGACAGCCCCCACCCTCCTCCATGGACCCCAGACAACCCCCAGACAACCCCCCGGACAACCCCTTGGATAGCCCCCCGGACAGCCCTCCTGACAGTCCCCCACCCTCCTCCCTGGAGACAACCCCCCGGACAGCCCCCACCCTCCTCCCTAGACCCCGGAAAACCCCCTCCTCCCTGGACCCTATACATCCCCCCACCCTCCTCCCTGGACCCCAGACAACCCCCACCCTCCTCCCTGGATCTTGGACAGCCCCCTCCTCCCTGGACCCTGGATAACCCCCCACCCTCCTCCCTAGACCATGGAGAGCCCCCAGAAAACCCCCCGGACAGCCCCCCGGATAGCCCCCCAGACATCACCCTTAATAGCCCCCACCCTCCTCCCTGGACCCTGGACAGCCCCCCGGACAGCCCCCCACCCTCCTCCCTGGACCCCAGACAGCCCCCACCCTCCTCCCTGGACCTCGAACAACCCCCCGACCTAACATCCCAACATTGGGCGAGCGGCGATTCAGAATATATAAAACATCACGATAATTCATGAAAGGATAATGACCACCTACCTTGATTCCGGAGACAATCTCACTCTTTATTCGGCATCTTAGATCCCAATCTAAGCTCTCTTTAAAATGGGAAACATTTTAAGTGAAAACAACAACTGGCATACGAAAAACCAACCAAATGCATTCGAATTCTGTTGATACTTTAGGAAAATGATCCATGGGTCATTTGTGACATGTAAAAATCAACCCCACATCAATCCGAGGCACGGTGTGGCCGGTACCACTTAAATTATCTCACTTTTATTTGAAATGGATAGGATTTTATGTGAAAACAAAAACTTGCATACGGAAAACCAACCAAACGAATTCGGATTTTGTTGATACTTTAGAAAAACAATCCATGGGTCATTTGTGATATGTACAAGTCAACCCCTCCTCAATCCGAGACACGGTGTGGCCGGTACCACTAAAACTATCACATTTTTATTTGAAATGGACAGAATTTTAAGTGAAAACAACAACTTTTATACGGAAAACTGACCAAACGCATTCAGATTCTATTGATACTTTAGGAAAATGATCCATGGGTCATTTTTGATATTTAAGAGTCAACCTCGCCTCAACACGAGGCACGGTGTGGCCGGTACCACTCAAACTATCTCACTTTTATTTGAAATGGACATGATTTTAAGTGAAAACAACAACTTGCATACATAAAACTGACCAAACGCTTTCTGATTGTATTGATACTTCAAGAAAATGATCCATGGGTCATTTTTGACGTGTATGAGTCAACCTTGCCACAATCTAAGTCACAATGTGGCTGATATCACTCAAAGTGTCTCTCTTTTGTTTAAAATGGACACGATTTTAAATAAAAACAACATACATACAGAAAACCAACCAAACGTATTCTGATTGTGTTGATACTTTAGAAAAAGGATCCATGGGTCATTTGTGATGTGTACGAGTCAACCCCAACTCAATCTGAGGCATAGTGTGGCTAGTACCACTCAAAGTGTCTCACCTTTATTTGAAATGGACAACATTTTAAGTGAAAACAACAAATGGCATACGGAAAACCGACCAAACACATTAGGATTGTGTTGATACTTTAGGAAAAATATCCATGGGTCATATGTGATGTATAAGAGTCAACCCTGCCTCAATCTGAGGCACGGTGTGGCCGGTACCACTCGAAGTGTCTTTCTTTTGTTTAAAATGGATACCCATTTAAGTAAAAACATATGGCATACGAAAAACTGACCAATTGTATTCAGATTGTATTGATACTTTAGAACAAGGATCCATGGTTCATTTTTAATGTGTACGAGTAAACCCCTCCTAAATATGATGCATGGTGTGGCCGGAACCACTCAAAGTGTTTCACTTTTATTTGAATTGGACAACATTTTAAGTGAAAACAACAACTAACATACAGAAAACCAACCAAACACATTCAGATTCTGTTGATACTTTAGGAAAATGATCCATGGGTCATTTTTGACATGTAAAAATCAAACCTAACTCAATCTGAGGCATGGTGTGGCTGGTACCACTCAAACTGTCTCACTTTTATTTGAAATGGACAAGATTTTAAGTAAAAACAACAACTTGCATACGGAAAACCGACAAAAATCATTCATATTCTGTTGATACTTTAGGAAAAATATCCATGGGTCGTTTTTGATGTGTATGAGTCAACCCTTCCTCAATCCGAGGCACGGTGTGGCCGATACCACTCAAATTATCTCACTTTTATTTGAAATGGATAGGATTTAAGTGAAAACAGCAACTTACATACGAAAAACTGACCAAATGCTTTCTGATTGTATCGATACTTTAGGAAAACGATCCATGGGTCATTTTTGATGTTTACAAGTCAACCTATCCTCAATCTAAGGCATGGTGTGGCTGGTATCACTCAAAGTGTCTCTCTTTTGTTTAAAATGGACACTGTTTTAAGTAAAAACAACAAACATTCATAAAACTGACCAAATGTATTTTGATTATGTTTATACTTTAGCACAAGGATCCATAGGTAATTTATGACGTGTACAAGTCAACCCCATCTCAATCCGAGGCATGGTGTGTCCGGTACCACTCAAAATGTTTCACTTTTATTTAAAATGGACAACATTTTAAGTGAAAACAACAACTGACATACGGAAAACCGACCAAAAGCATTCGTATTCTGTTGATACTTTATGAAAATGATCCATGGGTCATTTGTGACGTGTATGAGTCAACCCCACCTCAATCTGAGGCACGGTGTGACTGGTACCACTCAAACTGTCTCACTTTTATTTGAAATGGACAGGATTTTAAGTGAAAACAACAACTTGCATACGGAAAATCGACCAAACATATTCGGATTGTGTTGATACTTTAACACAAGTATCTATGGTCTAGCCTCACACAATCCACTTATCATATGAGGAACTCCTACCCCTATTCTAAAACACATGACATTTAATACGCCAATCCCATCCTCAAACAGTGGGTTCTAGGACCAAACCAAAGTCCCTTTGGGAACCCAATACCAAGGACATAATTGAATATTCATACCCACAACCCAAAATTAGGATTCATCTCACATCACACCTAGGAGACCAAATTACAATTAGCTACATACCCTCTTATTCCAATTGAAAAGTCTATGAAAAACATGTAGGGTATTCTGGTAACCCATCTCATATGTCGAGACTGGAAATGTTTCCCACTAACACATCAGGAACCATTTATACATGGATACATAGTCATTAGAGGAATATAAAAATCCAATTCGATTCCTATTACTCATCCAAGGTCTAAGCACATGACCACTAACATTGTCTATCTTATGGGTATCATGATCCTTGTCCACTCTACCCAAGTTTTTCTGTTGGTTTTAAGATAGTCAAACCAAGACCATGAGTAAACATACCATGTGCTTCCTATAACATGTAGGCCTTTTCTATTGTGTGTATTGGTGTTGTGGTTTAAGTGAGGAGTGAATTATAAATTTTGAATACTGTTATGGGTGTTATTGCTTTTCAATTCTAAATTTCTGAATTCTGGATGTATTGGATTCTGGATGTATTGGTAATGAATTCTAAATTTTGAATACTATTATGTGTATTGGATTCTAGATGAATTGGATTTTAATTTTGTATTGGTGTTATGGGTGTTATTGCATTTCAATTCTGAATGTATTGGACTGTGGATGTATTGGATTTTGGATTTTTCTCTTGTTTTGTGGTTTGAGTGAGGAATGAATTTTAAATTTCTAAATTTCTGAATTATGGATGAATTTTAAACATCCCATGTAGGCTTTTGGATTCTGGTTGTATGTGTTACAGGTCATGGAGAGTTGCAGGTTGGAGGTGGCTGCTGGCTGCTGCTGCTGTGGAGCTGTAACATATGTATACCAACGGTTTTCAAAACCATTGGTATAACCTTTTGATGTATATTATACCAACAGTTTTGTTATAACTGTTGGTATAAACTTCTACCAATGGTTTTCAAAACCGTTGGTATATCCTTTGAATGTATATTGTACACTATATACCAACGGTTCTAAACCGCTGGTATAAGGGTAACATATACCAACAGTTTGTGAAACTGTTGGTATATCTCTTACTTTGACACATATACCAATGGTTTACAAAGAATCGTTGGTATAATCCTATACCCACAACTTACCTAGACACAGTTTGGGAAACTGTTGGTATATTATATACCAACGGTTTCCTAGCCTTTACCAAAGGTTCTGAACCATTGGTAAAGGGTAAAATTCCAATAGTGTAAGAATGATACCTCTTCTTCAGACAACCTTGTTAGGTTAGCACCAAAAGCCTTCTTAGGAGGGTTTACTAATCACAATAAGGAATATAGTATATGGTGAGAAAATTAATGTATATGGGTAGGTATTAGAAGAACCAAATTGATTTTTATGCGTGAATAGAAGAGGAGAGGGGGTACCCATTTATAAGTGGGGGAGAGGACACACTTGGAATTTAAAAAAAAGAAAAAGGTGTACCCATGATTTAAACATGACACAAGGATAAAAAATGGATCATTATCAAACCTTAGATGAGGTAAGGTCAAAATATTTCTATACCATGGGATTAGGAAAAGTTTATAGGTCATTTTACCCCTTATATTTTTAGTTTAGTCTCTGATAAACCCATTTAAACTTAATCGCAGTAATTATTTTTTATTATTTTTACTATTCATTTTGATAAAAAAATTATGTTGAAATTATTATATAATATTAATTATTTTGATTCCAAATATGGAATTATTTTTTAAAAATTCTATTCATAGAAGTGTCAAAATTTAATCTAAAATTAAACCCATAGATGCGGTAAAAAAATGGGATTTCAAAGAGAAAATTTTCATAAGTATAGAAAATTTTAATATAAACATTCAGCATGTATTTGATTCCAATGACCAAAATTGGTTTAATATTAAAAAACTTAAACTAATTTTACTTTTAAAACATTTTTAAACAAGTCTTAACTTTTTAAATGCTTTAAATGAAAAGGTAGTTTTAATAAAAACTAGTATTTTCACTATTCACTGAAAATTTAATCTTTTCAGAAAATTTTCAAAAATTCATTTTTAAGATAATTTTAAAATGTTGATTCAAAAAATGAATTTAATTTTATAAAATAAAATTTTTATGTGTCAAAAATTAATTTTATTATTTTTTCACAAAAAATCAATAAAAATCATTTTTTTGAGAAAAAGTATTTTTAAATCATATAAAGACTTTACTAAAAATAAAGTACTTATTTTTAAATATATTTTATTTATTGAAAAAATTTATAATTAATTTTTAAAATTTGTTTGTTCCTATTCATACCTCCAAATTTAATGACTAGGATATAATGATCAATTTTAAATAATAATATTAATAGTATATCACGGTTTGTTAAAACTCTGTGTTGTGTGTAATGAAAGCTATCACATAAATTAAATTTATTATATTTTTTTCTATAAAATATCACAGTGTTACATTATACCCCCCTTAAAATGAATCCCCACCCCTCAGAATTTGTCACTCTAATAAAAATAAATGATGATACTTCTACCTAATCATATCCTTATATTCCCACGTAGATTCCTTAAATTGGAAATTTCACCACAAAAATTTGACCAAGTGAGTGATCTTGTTTCCTAGAACTTTATCTCTATGATCTGAAATCTCTACCGATTATTCCCCATAAGAAATATCTTTCTCCAATGGTATGACCTTTGAGTTTAGTACATATGAATGATCAAGTATGTACTTCCTTAGGAGGCATACATGGAACACATCATGGAATTGATATAGGTTCAGTGGAAGCACTAATCGATAAGTTACCATAATGATATGATCAATAATTTCAAAGGGACTGATATACCTAGGGCTTAGTTTTTCCTTCTTTCCAAATATCATCACCTTCTTCCATGGAGAAATTCTTAGAAACACCTTGTCACCAAGTTTAAATTTTAGATCACACCGGTGATTGTCAACATAAATTTTTTGTCAAATTTGTATTTCCATTATGTGTTTCTAAATGACTTTAACCATATATTTCATTTCTTCAGTTAGCTCAAGCCCCAATAGATTTGTTTCTCCAACTTTATACCAACACATTTGATTTCTAAACTTCTTTCTATAGATTTCTTCATAAGGATCCATCTGAATACTTGAGTGAAAGCTATTATTGTAAGAAATCTCAAATAGAGGAAGGTGTTGATCCCAAGCACCTTTGAAATCCAAAGAAAAAGATCTCAACACATACTTTAGGGTTTGAATTTTTCTTTAAGACTGAATATCTTTCTGAGGATAATATGCAGCGCTGAAACTTATCTTCATATCCAGGGCCTGCTGAAGGCTTTTCCAGAACTTCAAGGTAAACCTTGGATCCTGATCAGATACAATAAAATGTGGTACTCAATGAAACCTTACCACTACCTTAATGTATATACTGGAAAGTTGATCAAAAAAAAAATCTTCTCTGATAGCGATGAAGTGTGTTGAATTTATAAGTCAATTGACTACAACCCATATAATATTGTTCCCTTTAGACATTTTAGAGAATCCAATAAAAAAATCCATGTCGTTGTTTTCCCATTTCCATTATAGTATGGGTAATGGTTGTAACATCCCTCTATAATTTTTTCTATCAACCTTAAATTACTAACACACCAAGTACTGAGATACAAACTCTGTGATTTCTATCTTCATTCCCTCCCACCATAAATACTCTTTCAAATATTTATACATCTTTACACTTCTAGGATAAACATAGAATGAAGAAATATGAGCCTCTTATAAAAAATAATTTAAATATAGTATGGATAGAACACATACACGATTCCTGGAACTTATCATTCCATCACAATCAATTTTTAACTTAGGAACATTTCTTAACTTCTTTTATAGCTCCATATCATTCTGCTGAGCCTATTTTATCCTCACATGGATAGATGATTGAACACTTATTTGAGAAAGATAATATTTCCACCCTTCCTATAATATTTAAAGATTTATCCTTTACAAATCCATAAATATTGGATCTTCTATGATCCTCATGATAGATAATCTAGCATTACCCTTTTGACTCAAAGCATCAGCCACTTTGTTCTCTTTCCCAGATTGGTAATGTATTGAGCATTAATGATATTTAATCAGATCAAACCATCTTCTTTGACATATATTCAACTCCTTGTGTGTGAATATATACTTTAAACTTTTTTTATCATTATATATATCACAATTTTTTCCATAAATACAATGCATATATATCTTTAATTCAAAAATTACCACAACTAACTCCAAATCACGAGTTGGGTAATTTTTCTCATAAACCTTCAATTGTCGTGAGTCATAAGTTATAATTATGTCATTATTCATGAAAAAGCATCATAACACCTTCTTGGATGCATCACTATAGATTATAAACCCTTCTTTATTATAGGGTAATGTAATCACATATGTGATGACTAATCTTATCTTCATTTCCTTGGAATTTTCCTCAAATTCATCCATCTAGAGGAACTTGGTTTCCTTTAGAGTTAGCTTGGTGAGTGGATTAGATAGTCATGAGAAATTCACCAAAAACCATTTATAATATCCATATAAACCAAGAAAATTATGGATCTCAATCACCATGGTTGTTTTGGACCAACATTAAATAGCCTCTATCTTTGATGGATCCACCGATATACCCTCACTTGAGATTATATGACCAAATGAATCCTTTTATAGTCAAAATTCACACTTTGTAAAATTTTCATCCAGTTTGTCCTTCATTGGGGTCTTCAACACAATTCTCAAGTGATATTCATGATCTTCCTTGCTCTTTAACTATATAATAATATCACCTATAAAGACTACCAAAAATTGATCAAGGTAATATCTAAAGAATATATTCATTAAATAGATAAAGATAGAGAGGGAATTAGCAAGACCAAATAGAATCACTATATATTCATAGTTTCCATACCTTGTAAAGAATACTATCTTGGGTATATCCTCCTTCTTGACCCTCAATAGATGATATCCAGAATGAAGTTCAATCTTGGAAAAATATTGAGCTTCCTGTATTTGATCAAATAAATCATAAATATGTGGTAGATGATACTTTTTATTGATTTTTATCTTGTTCAGTTCCCGATAACCAATTTAGATTCACATTGATCCATATTTATTCTTAATAAAAAGAACCAGTACACCCCAAGGTCACACACTTTTCCGAATGAATCCATTGTCAAGGTTCCCCTAGAGTTTCTTATTCAATTCCTACAACTCTATCGGGGCCATTATATAGGGAGTCTTTGAAATAGGTGAGGCACCAGGTATGAGTTCTATTAATAACTCAACTTCATGATTTAGTGGAAGATTAGGAAAGTATTCTAGAAAGATATCAACAAACTCATGTATAACAGGCATATCATCAATGTTGATTTTCTCCCTAACCATCCAAGATAAACACTTGAATAAAAATGAATACCCATACAACAAATGTGATCTCCATCAGAAGTTTATGTTTATCATCACACTGATAGAAAATTATAGGTTGGTTTGTAATATCAAACGCGACTTATCTTACTTATAAATTGATGTGGTATTTATGTAGAGAAAGCTAGTTTATTCCTATGATAACATCAAATTCAACTAGAGGTAGAATAACATGATTTGTAGGAGTCACATTATCACAAAATTAAACTAGAGAATAATCATAGACTTTATATGAGATCATCATTCCATTATGGGGTTTCACTAATATTTCAACATCTAATAATTGGGGATAAGAATTATCATTCCTAGAAACTTTTCATGACATAAATAGATTTATATAACTAATTATCAAATAAGATACTTAAATATTTGATCATACCTATCACCACCCCAACTTCACTATTTAATCATTAATCCCTTGATAAAACCATGATAGTTATTATAACCATCAATCACCATTAATTAGAGTGATTAATCATAAAAAAAAACTTCATAGTATTTCTAAATCATGACACTTTATTTTGAATCTATTAAACCTTAAGTTTAACCTAGTCCATTCACGGTCATTATTTATTCAAATCCTTAATGATGATTCATAAAGAGTTTATAAATTTCCAAACCATATCCCCTAGGATTTTAAAACTAAGTGTGCAACAAGGATCATTTTCATGCACTAGGTGATGATTTATTCTGGATCAATGTGCCCTTTTTGAAGTTATTACCCCTAGGTATAACTATGTCAGAGCCACATCCACTTGTAGTATCCAGACATGGATGTAATTTCTTAGAAACCACTCACTCTATCCTTTTCCAAAACTCCAAGACATTTTCATATACCTTTAATTATCTTTATAATTATCCTTATACATATCCCTAAGGATATCACTACTTTTTTTTTCTCATCCTAGTTTCTAAATGTTAACTAAAAATTTCTTCTAAGACCAACTATAATGACCTCAGATTTTTCATACACAAATATTACATATTTTAGATGAATATTCAATACATTTTAGAAATACATGATCTAGGATCATAAAGGTTTAGTGTCTTTGGATAATAGTTATAAAATCTTATCATTTCATGAAATATCTTCAACATAAATCTTAAAGATCTCCCCATTTAGTACTCTTTACTAATATAACCTTCTTAACCCTTTATTCCTAAACTGGGAAAAGGAAACATAAGAAAGGGTGAACTCAAATGCTCAGTAAGTATAAACATGGAAGATATCAATTGATGATCACATAAAATCATAAGATAAGAATTTATGTATGATATTATGAATATAAATTAAAATTTTCATACCCAATATATCATGGATCATAAACCTGATCCATGAAATGTAACATTATCATTTCAAAATACATGAATCATAAGAGTGAGAAATCATCACAAATCAATCATGAACTATAATTTCATTTCATATAAGTGTAACACCATCATAAGTATAGAAACCATTTCATATGTCAAGGTTAACATTCAATACCATAAAATAATAATGTATTAGGAATAAAAACCTATTTACTATTTCATAATGGATTAGTCATCATCATATGTTTCCCACAGGGGATCAATCAAATCATTTTATTTACCATATAAGATCAAACACATTAGTTTGTTTCTCATCATTATCTCATGAGACATAAAACTTTACCTAATTCATTGGAGAGAGATATAGGTCCTACCCATCAAATAAACCATAAATTTGTGTGTCACAATATCATAATAAATTCATAATATCATAACCCATGAAAAATAAGTAGGTTTCATAAACATTTCAATATATAAAAACCCTTAGAAAGAAACGGGTTTCATAAACATTTCATCAATTCATCATATCATAACTCGTGGAAAATGAATGAGTTTCCTAAACATATTTTCATCAAAATAATAAATATAAAACATCCAAGGAAATAATAATTATGGTACAATTATATCACATCCCCATTAAAATGTAAGCAACACCAAATGTTGTTGTAATTAATGAATATAAATTCCATAAAAATAACACTAAAACATTCTTAACAAAATTATCCTTTCCATTTTGAAATCACTTCTTTAAAATATAAAAAATTACTAAATATTAAGGAATTTTTTTTTATTTTAAAATGAATTTTAGAACGTTTAAATAAATTTTTAAATCATTAAAATGTCATGATAGTGAAAAATTACATTCTTGCTGTACATGTTAAAATGAAGACTCCTTTCACATTTTCGACAAAAAGTCAAAAGATCCTTGTTCAGAAAATGACAAGAATATTACTTTTAATTTTTGTTTTAAAATTAAAAAATGGTTGAAAATTCTATTAAAAAATAATTTTATAATAACAAAAACTTTATTTAAAACATTTTTAGAAAATATAAACATGGAAGAAAAAGTATTTTCTACTGAAGAGAGAAATAAAGTCAATTTTTATTAAAAATATTCTTCTGATATATTTAATCCTTTTAGAGATGAAAATGAAAGGAGGGAATTTATTATCCATAAATAAATATATTAGAATAAAATAAATTAGTTTCTTTATAGTTATATCATAATATTTCATCATAAAAAACTTAATCATAAAAAATACTAATAAACAATGAGATTGTAAAATAAAACTTTTACCACTTTGGTAAAATTTGAATCGTAAGCCTAATGAAAGAAATAAAATTATATGGACATGTATATACCATAATTTAATGATAATAATCATAAAATACATTCATGGGAATTATATATATACACCATAAAAAGAAACAAGTGGTGTATAAGGCATGTGTCCCACAGAAATACAAGTGAGATGAAAATCCCTTACTTGCTTTGGTAACTTTTGAATCATAATCCCAATGAAAGAATGAATTTAAATGAAACATTAAATATCATGAGAATAATAAAATTCATGATATAAAATTTTAAATGGTCTGTATATACACCTCATAAAATAATATAGGTTCATAACATAACATATGTCCCAAAGAAGGCAATTTGAGACAAAAATACCTTACCTTAAGTATCGATTTCCTTCATACATGTTTGAAACTCATATATAATAAATATAGGTTTATTAAATATATATTAAAGAACCATAATTATATATATCATAACATATATGATTTACTTTTTTCCTTTATTACCCCTTTATTAACAATTCCTTGTTAAAATCATGTTTCGGGTAATAACTTCTTCGTTTTTCATGTATGTTTTGTTTTGGTATTTTTGGACCTTTTACTTTGATCATGGTTCTGTAATATATAAAATTTTAAACATTATATAAATATAATATATATTCATTATATATTTTTTATATTAATCCATAAAATTTAGAGATAGAAAATGAATTACACCGTTCATAGAGATGGTTTGTCGTACGTATGCATGAACATTGCTCCCATTTTTTCAAAGGATGGAAAAAAGGAAGGTAAATAATATATAAACATTAAATATTAATTATTATATCATATATATCTCATATATTTATTAAATTTATACTTATTACCATCCATGTAAAGTGTAAGTGAAAAAAAATCACATCGCTTCACGAGGCGGTAGTCCGCTATACACACGAGTGATGTTATCAAATTCCCACAGAATGGAAAGTAAGAAGGTATATGTGATATTATAATTCATGAAGTATAATTATATTATAAATATCATATATATAATTCAAATACATCATGATATCCTTTAATAAGAGGTGGTGATAGAAAACGAATTACATCGATTTGTGAGGTGGTAGTCCACCATACACACGATCGACAGTTTCATTTCCCATTTGATTGAAGAGGAGAAAAATGTAGGTTATGACATTAAAATAATAAAATATCATTATATGGGATATAATTATGTTATTATATCATCATAGTTGAATAATATTTTAAATAGTTGGAAGAATAAATAAAATAAAAACGCTTGGTTAAGAATGATACCTCTTATTTGAGAAACCTCCTCAAGTTAGAACCAAAAGACTTCTTAGGAGGGGTTAATAATAAAAATAAAGCATATAGGATGTGGGTATAGAATTAAATAATTTATTTTGGAATTTATTGGCTGAAAAAAATAGTTTTTGAAGTGTGAAGAGTAGAGGAGAGTGGGTGCCCTTTTATAAGTGGAGGAGAGGATACACTTTTAATTTTTGAAAAGAAAAAGGTGTACCCATATTTTAAACATGATAAAAGGATCCAAAATGGATAATTATAAAACATTAGATGATATAAGGTATAAATATGGCCATAAAATGTGAATTTTAAAACTTTTAGGTCATTTTACCCTTTATATTTTTATTTTAACCCCCTTGTAAACCCACATTAACTTTAACTGGGGTAATTAATTTTTACTATTTTTACTATTCATTTTGAAAAAAAATTAAATCCAAATTATTATATAATATTAGTTATAATAATTCAAAATATTTAATTCAATTTTAAAAATTCCATTTACATAAGTAGTAAAATTTAATTTAAAATTAAACTCGTAGATGTGACAAAAAAACGGTTTTTGAAAGAGAAAATTTTCATAAGTATAGAAAGTTCTAATGTAAAAAGTCAAAATGAATTTGATTTAAATGATATAAATTATTTTAATAATAAAATTAAACTAATTTTACTTTTAATTTTTTTAAATAATATGTAACTTTTTTAATAATTTAAACGAAAATGCAGTTTTGAATAAAAATCTGTATTTTTCACTATTCACTGAAAAATGAATCTTTTTAGAAAATTCTCAAAATTTAACTCTAATAAAATTTAGACATTTTGATTCCAAACATAAAATTAATTTTTTTAAATAAATTTTCTAAAATTTTCAAAAACTAATTTTATTATTTGTTCACAAAAAGTAATAAAAAACATTTTTTGAGAAAAAAGTATTTTCAAAGCATATAAATACATTACTTATTTATAAATATATTTTATTTATATAAAAACTTTATACTTAATTTTTAAAATGCGGTTATTACTATTCATACCACTAAATTTAACATCTAGGTTATAATGATCAATTTTAAATAATAATATTTATAGTATATCACGGTTCGTTAAAACTCAGTGTTGCTAGTAATGAAATATATCAAAGAAATTAAATTTATTCAAAAAATATTTCATAAAATATTGGGGTGTTATATACCTAGACAATAGAAACACCATCTCATGTCATAATAAATCTTCATAGTTCCATGGTTAATGATGCATGAAAAATTATGACAATCACACAACATTGAATTTTTCATGGATGGTGGGATGAAAAACCAATACCCAAAGAATAGAATACTATTAAAAGTGAGAGACCAACCAGAAATGGTCTCCCCACCATATAAGGTTCCCCTAATTCCTCTAAAATCTTCATCCTATTGTTGGTTCAACAGAATAGACTCAAGGAGAGATGATGTTAACTGAAGAATGGTTAAAACCATACCAAAATCATTCTATTCTGTTTCTAGATGAAACCATGTAAAAAGACCCATAAGGTTCCACTCCTCCTTTAATTCCAAGATAATATGGGAAGGAAAATTTCTACAGAGGGCATCAGTGATAGCATTCCCTTTCCCAGGAGTGTAGGTGATGTCAAATTCAAACCTCGAGAGATATTACACCCACCACCTCCGTTTGAGATTCAATTCCTTATGAAAAAATATATATCTCATACTCTTAGGTAAAAAAATATCATGAACATATCCCCAAAAAGATAGTGTCTCCAACACTTAACTGCATGCCTTAAAATGACAAGCTCTAAATGACGAGTGATATAATTTTTATCATGTGGTTGAAGATTATGAGATCCTTATGCCACTTCGTGATCATCTTGTATAATTAAAAAACTTATATTATCACTAGAAGCGTCACAATATACCACATATTCCTGACCAATCTCAGACAAGATTAGAATAGGATCTGATATCAGAAGGCCTTTCAACTCATAAAAAAAGTCTAACATTTAGCACCCCAATTTAATTTCACCCCTTTATTGTTAAGATCAGTAAAAAATGTTGCTAACCTTGAAAAATACTGAATAAAACACTGATAGTATCCAGCTAGACCTAGGAAGATCCATATCTTAAAGATGTTCTATGGTTCCTCCCATGACAAGACAACCTTCACCTTCTTAGGATTGATGGAAAGGTCATGTTATGAAATCAAATTCCCCAATAACTTCACTTATTGGATTTATAAATTATATTTCTAAATATTCCTGTAAAAGAAGTGTATCCTCAATATTTCAAAAACCAAATTCAGATGGTGTTCGTTCTCATGCTTAGATCTCAAATAAACCAAGATATCATCTACAAACACCACGAAAAAAGTTTCAAGATACTAATGGAACACCTGGTTCATCAAATCCATAAAATCTATAGGAGTGTTAGTTATAATAAATTACATTAAAATATATTTATAATTTCCATACCTACTCCTAAAAATGGTCTTCAGGATACTCGACTCCCAAACCCTAAGCTGATGATATCCTGGCTGAAGATTGATTTTTGAAAACCACTTAACCCCCTTTAACTGATCAAACAAGGCTTCCACATGGGGAAAAGGGTACTTGTTCTTAACAGTCACCTATTTTTTTGATAGTCTACAAAAAGATGAAAAAAACCATCAGCCTTCTTGGAAAAGATTATAGGGCCACCCATGATGAAACACTAGGATAAATAAATCCCTTATCAGGAATATTTTCCAATTAAATATTAATCTCTTCCAACTCAGTAAGTTCCATACAATAAGAGGGTATAAAAATCATATGTATGACCAAAACTAGATCAATTGTGAACTCTACCTCCCATTCTAAAGGAAGACTAGAGAAGTCATATGGGAAAACATCAGGGAAGTCCTAAACAACCAAGGGAAGATTAACAAGGGAGGAAACATTATCTGGATCAACTATTATGGCAAAAAAAAAATCATGAGATATGGGTGGGAAGGTATTGCATGACTGGACCTTGGGTCCCACTCTCATTAAAAAAATTGAGATATACTATCAAAAACAAAGAACTAAAACACTGACGATAACAATAAATCTCAGTATGATGAGAAAATATCCAATCCATCCTAATGACGACACTGAACAAATCTAGTTCTATAACTTAGAAATAATATACTAACCCTGAGTTATCTATTGATAAATAACACACAGTATAATGAAACCCTTACCCCTTCCTTTTTCTAAGAGTCATCAACAACTCTGTAACAAAGTATATGAGCTCCATTGGAAGTTTTAACACATAAAAAAACCAGGAATATATAAATAAGTTCGAGGTACCTATATCAAATAGAGCAGTTTCTATATATGATACAATGAATATGGTACCTATCACTATAGCTGATATCACATCAAACTACCCCAAAAACTCATACACTATGTGAAGGTGCTTCACTCTTGTGTCTTGTGGTTGAAGCCTTTTTAATTTTAAATATCTTTACTACACTACAATAGACTTTAAAGCTAAAAACACATGACCATAATAGGGAATAAATAAATCCTAGTAGAACATCTTTATATGGTCTCAAAGGACACAAGCACTAAAAATCTTAACAAGTGTGGGAAAAGAATGTCGGGTGTTCCCTACCTTGGAACACTGATATCAAGTTAGGGGAACAATGTTGGTTGCTACTGATGGTGCATAGGATTTCCACTACTTAGAACTACTTCCAACACCCTTGTAATTATTGTGACACTTTATCTTCCTTACCCACACACCAATGAAACTAAAACTGGGAGGGAGGGAAGATCTATAGAAACCAATCTTTCCCACCATGCCCATTTACACCATCATAGCCCGATCAACTATCAACACATGGGTGGAAATATTCATCATGTATACCTATGATCATATGTTTGGTCGAAAGACCTATAGGAATTTATGAGCTTTTAGATGATCATTCACCACCACCTCCAGAGAAAAATGATCCAGCTCCACAAAATGGTTAGTGTACTCTGACACCGAGTTCTCTCCCTACTACAAAGAGAGTAACTCTAAAAAATTTTCTATCATAAAAGACTTTGTAATGAAATACTAAAATAAGAGGGGTTTGAAACAATTCTAATACAATACCATGCACTAATTTTCTTGTACATAGAATCCCACCCCTGTTTTCTAGGACCCTAAAGTTTGAACATTGTACATTTCACCTCTATAGCCTCAGGTGTATCAAGGAAGTTGAAAACCTGATCAATCTTTTCCAACTAGCCCTCCACCTATTGGGGTTTATTCTTACCATTCAAGGATGATGGTTTCACACATAGAAACTCTTAAGATTGATCCCTATTTCTCTAATCTCTTGGTTATGAATCAAAAACTTGGTTATGAACCTATGGTGCATTCTAGTCCATGGAACGAACTGCTCGTACAATAACTTCTAAGTGATTCTAATCTAAAAGAGGACTCCCTTGAGGAGCATCTCCCACTACACCCTCCTATGGAACTTAAGGAATAAGTCTCAGTGGCATGTTAATAAACACCAGAAATAGAATAAAACAATCATAAAAAAGTATAATCTCAGTTCAAACAAGAAGAAAAAAAATAGAAACTGAGATCAAGGTTAAAATACAACTCATGAGACACACATCCCAATATCTCATTGTGACTTAAGGATTGTGATAGAAAGAGATAACTAGGAACACACCAAAACCTACCCCTAAATTCATGAAAATCCCATATCTTATCTACTAAATTCCCAATACAGAGCATAACTAGCCCTTTGATACCAAATTTTCATGACCCGACCTAAAAAAACCATCCATCAAGGCTCTAAACCAAACTGTGACAAGAACTGAAGGGTGTTACTGATCCCCATGAGTTGTCAACTAGAACTCAGGCATATAACTACAACCAATAGATAAAATTTAACCCAACCATAAATAAGATAAATTGAATATATATATATATATATAAAGATAAAACTATCAAATAAATATACCATAACCAACGAATGAAAACGGAAGTGATATAACCTAAAACTAACCAGAAAAAAACCCAAGTAAATGTCCACAAAATAACCAAAAGGAAAACCTAAAACTACCAATAACTACTCCATGTGATATATGGGCCATGTCCCTCCATCTCACCATCGGCTAACCATACCTAGCTGATAGAAAAATCACTACCTCACTGCGGTTCCTCAAACTATCCTACATTAGATAAAACAAAATCTACAAACCCCAAAGGGAGTGTGCATGGTGTGAGCTAAATGGGCTCAATATCATCCCACCTAGGTGTTCCATATCAAGTTTCTGCACAATAATCCCAATATAATATTTTATAAATAAAAAAAGGCATGATAAGTAATTAAAAATTGTTATATAAAAAGAATAGTAAACAGTCCCCCCCTTTCAAAATATTTCACAAACCTAGGTAAAAATGTTTCAAGGAATAATTCCAATAACCATTTACATCAATTAAATCATATATAATTTCATATCAAACCAAGTAGTATAAAGATAACACACAAAGGAAAACAACTCAAGGATAACATAAGGCCTGGCTAGCTAGGTCACTTGTACCTCAATCTCAATTAAAGACTAGTGTGCACTCAATTCCCTATATCCCATGAATCACAATTTAGAAAATAGTAAAATTCATTAGAAATTTAACCCCCTGAAATGTCAATAAAATTCCTAGATCCAATGTATCCATGTTACAGTAATAGAGGAACACCCTAGAAAATGAACCCCCTTACAATACCTATGGATGATGCCCAATACTACACCTTCCACCTAAGTACCCAATACTTCCATGTTTATCATATATCAAATCAATTTAAATTTGATTTTAAATTTCAAAAACAATTACAAACAACCCTTTATTTATCAAAAACATGCTTTGAAAACCAATTTCACAATCCATTTTACAATGCTTTGAAAACACCTTTATTTTACCCAAATGAGGGGAAAACTATATTTTCCAGAAAAACCTTTTGTACACACAAATAAATCAATAAATAATCATTAAAATTTATTTATAAAACCATTTAATAAATAAATATTATTCAAGGTTCATAGAACACAGGATAGAGATGTAACCATATACCTCAAGCATGGGTAGCACACCACCCACAATGGGATCCACACACACTGTAAAGGGAAGAGAATTAAAGAGTAATGGATGTAGGCCCTAAACTTAATTTTAAAATATTAGAACTGAATTCCAAATGTAAAAAAATTGGTAGAGAGGTTTTATCAACACATACCTCAAGAATCTTATATTACACACCACAACCAACAAAATAACTTGCCTTTGGAAGACAAGCACAAAATGTATTTAGAAATTATTGGAGAAGAATCATCACATGATAAATAGATCACATAAATGTATCCCAACGCCAATTTTAATTATAATATAAACTAAGAAAATAGGAAGAGAATGAACACACTTACCAACAGAGGAGAAACCAACCAACCTCAAGATCAAAGCATCAATTAGAGGAGCCTAGAAGATCTAAATTCACCCAAAATTACTTGGAGTAGAACTAGAGTTCATAGAATAGAGGATAAAGGAGAATGAGAAAGGATTTAGGAACTTAATGCATATAATTAAATAGAACAGGTATAATTCACAATGTGAATTACTATCTAACAATTTGAACTCACAGGATGGATGATATTCTGAAAAATGCATTGCCTCAACTTGAAATCCTAAAATCCAAGTACAATACATGAATATCATTTTATTTCATGAAAATTTTTCACATCGTAAACTAGGATCATGGCTTCTTATTATGAGTAATTCACATCATTAATGTATGATTCATGGAATGAACCCACTCCTATAGCTAGCGGCCTAGCCCAAGTTCTGTAGAAAACCCCCAAATCACCTCCATCACATATCAAACTTGAAAAATAACCTCTTAAACATAAAAAAGAGAGTATAAATTAAACTAGATGATAAAATTATAGTCCAAAAATTATAAAATAATGTGTGATTTCATTGGATGATAATAATTTGATGAAATATCCTCTATCAAAAACCATAATAGGATGGTTTGTGAAAAAAAGCTACTAGTGGTTGGTTGTTATTTGGAAATTAATGGTAGACATAAGATAAGATTATTGGAGATCAAGATGTAGATATGAGTAAGCATATGACCTATACATTTGGTATCAAACCTTGAGGTTTCAGGGGAATTTGAGATATGTGTGTCTTGAATTTGATCCTTAATCTCAATTATTTTTGAGACGTTTAGTCTTTATTTGAGTATTTGTGCTTTATATTGAAAATTTATGAGTTATTTTAAGAAAATCCTTGATTTGGAGTAAAAAATAAGAAGAAAACTAGGGTTGTATGGTTACTGTGCACGGTCTCACAAATAGTGCGCATATCATGAAACCTATTCTAGAAAATTTATAGTAGTATTTTCATGATTAGAATATAGTTTTCTAGACCGTGTAATCAAACTACGTGTAGTGATAAATTATTAAAAATCTTAAATCTGTATTCTTTGTGATTATAAATTGATCCAATTCTCTTTTATTATTTATTTAAGATGAAATGAGGTGATTTTTATAGATTATTGATGTTATTTATACTGAATTAATTTGGTGCATCATGATGAAATATTTGATATCTGTATTTTAAAAGGTTAAATTTAATAATTTAATATAGGTTGTTAATTTTTTTGAATTTAAAGTGAAGATTGGTTTTATAAGGACAATGTTTTGGTGTGGAAAAATAGAATTGTATAAAATATTTTAAGAATTATAATATGGAGTTTTATAAAATGACTTTGAGATTCTTTA
This sequence comes from Viscum album, assembly GCA_963277665.1. NCBI lineage: Eukaryota > Viridiplantae > Streptophyta > Magnoliopsida > Santalales > Viscaceae > Viscum > Viscum album. The sequence goes on from OY728155.1 coordinate 1,702,182,859, forward strand.
AAGGTATTGATTTTTCTATTCTTTCAAATGTTTATATTTAATACTTTGAATTATTATCAAATGTTTGAGGTATTCATAGTGATTCTTTAAAAGGTTTTTTTTGATTTTTTTTGGCTAAATACTTTGGTTATTAAAAATAATTTTTATATATGATATAAAATTCATTTAAAAAAGTATCTAAGATGATTTTATAAGAATAATTTGATGGTTTTCTTATGTTTTAAATTTTAATAAGTAAATGATTGATATTATTTGGGTGTAAGTGAAATTTTCTAAGTACTTTAATATTGATTTATTTGTTTATATTTGGTTTTATGTAGTATTGAGCTTTGAGACTTTGATTATGTTTTATGTTTCCTATTGTATAGAGTAAACCCTCAACAAGTTTATACAAAACTTCAAGAGAGATATGTGGGTGATTATCCACATGTGAACACTCTAGTTGATCAAAGTTTATTTTATTTGGTTGTCCCATTTACTTAATCCATAGAGAAAAATGATTTTACTATTCTAGATCAGTATAGAGAGCATTTTTAAGAGTTTTAGAATATGGGTCCTCCTATAGTCCATATACAAAAATTTTACCATGTATTGGAAGAATGGATAAAGAAAATTGAGAGGATATTCAGCTTTCTCAATGTTTCAAAGTCTCTTAAGCTCAAGTTTTAAATATTAATGCTTGCATGTCTGGGTTGGAAGTGGTAGAAGTTCACCATTCGAACTAAACCACCAAAAAACCATTCACAAGAAGGTTTCAAAGAATTGTTTATACAACAATATTTTCTAAAGATAGTAAAAGAGACAAGAGATATGGAGATTTATTACCTTGAGAAGAGTGATTTATTGGTACTAGAGTATGTTCATAGCTTCAATAAGCTAGTGTTGTATCCACCATTTCTAGTCCTTGATGATTCTCTAAGAACCCAATGTTTTTAAAGGGTCCTTTGATCAGGTATTTAGATGAAGGCATCCTTGTTTGACCTAATATCTTATATAGAGGCGGTGAAACATGTTTTTAGGGTTGATACAGTTATAGATGGAGTGCCTAATATGATTGATATTTCATCTATACCTGGATACGGTGAAGAAAATTTTAGTAGTGAAAAGAGGAAGAAGAATAATTTTGATTAGATGGGTGGTGGTATCAAGAGGCCATCCCATTTATTATCATCATATTATTCAAAGAGTAATTCCTGAGTATTCCATAAATATGGTAATATGATCCATAATAAGACATCAGGTTAGTAACATCCTAATACTTGGCCATAGATGTGGTCAGTTGGTTCATATGTGAAGGTTATATAGAGGGGCATCATATAAAAGTGGTAGAGCCAGATCTACAATTTTTAAAGATCCCTAATTTCACCTTTTGTACTTGATGGTAATATACCATATGCTTGAGGTATTTAAAATTATATTTTTTATTTTTTTCATTTCTAGTATTATATAGTTTCCATTAATTTAAGACGATGTTCATTCCTTTCTAAGATTTTAATTATATTGCTGGTAGTTCCCTCTGTTGTGAGTGGGTGACCTAGACCCAACTCCTTTATGTACATTGATTGCCATTACATGTATATAGTTTGATATATACACGTGTTTATTCTTAACATAGTAGTATTGATATTTCTTCATCCACTATTTACATGGTAATTTCCTTAGTTTATATGTCATATAAAAAGGTTATAATAGTTCCTAGATATAATGAAACCTCTAGATACTATGATAGTAATCTTAAATATATTTCCTATGGTCTAGATATATCATAATGATAGGACACAGATGATGTCTGAGTATTAGGTGCTGGGGGATCATAATCATTGAGAATTATTCTCATGAAGTTCACACTTTATGATCTACATTACATGAGATCATGAGGGATGACCTGCCAATAAGAACACCAGATGTTTTGGGGGTAATTGGTTGTTCCTACCTATGAACACATGTATTGGACTCCAAACTTGAGATCCTTATTGATGTGTACCATTTTATTGTATTATTTAATTAAATAAAAAACCATGAAATTTAATTAATGGAAAGGTAGCTTGTGTTGGGCGAGTCATTGGTGGTATGACATTAGTTGAATGATCAAGATATAATTTTTCACTTCTGAGTTAAGGAAGATATATCTCATGGGACCGGGTAAAATAGGATGGTAGAAACTTTATTAAATCCATGAACATGGTACAAGAAGGTAAATCTATCCTGTATGGTTATGAAATATCTCAAAAAAGAAAAGGATTATGACACAAGTGTGTATCCTTCTTACGAGATATCACGAGACAAATAGATCATATTACACAGAATGCGTTCATATAAGGTAGTTATAGCTATGAAATTATTTATCTCCTTAGGGTCCATGATGGTTTTATAGACTCTAATCCTGGTTTTTGGGTTGGATTCATTACTATCGAGATAAATACCTATAAAGTTACACACTAAATGTATCCAAAAGTTCCACCTATTCGGTTGAATTGGAGTTTACGAAAAAGTGGGACCCATGTGTAGGGGCTGATGAACATTTGAGTTTGATCAATCTCAAGTAAAAATAATTTAATTATATTATTTATTTCTATAATAATTACGATTTAATGTATTTATCAAGGTATTCAAAAGTTGTTTCACCATAAAAGTGAATATGAGAAAATATTTTTTTTGAAAGAACATAGGATGTTAAAGGTTTGTTAAATTATTTGGGGAGATCACAGGTTGATTTAATGGTTCATATTTTATCATGTGACATTTTAAAGTGTTACAATTGAGTTATAAAATATTTTTGATATTCATTACAAGTTTATTAAGTCATAAGTGTGCGTAAATGTCTAAAATGAAGGCTATTACTTTCTAGGGACCAAATTGTAATTTTGAAAAGTATAACCTAAGTATAAAAGATCATTTTAGCCTATTGAATAGTAATATATACCATTTTTATGGATTTAGAGATATAATATATCATCTCCTCTCCTATAAAATTCTTAGAGAGAAATTTTGAAGGAAGAACAAGGTTGGATCGATACTGTCTTCTCGATCGAGTCTTCATTTTTTACGCAATTGAAGGGACGTCACAAAGATCTTCAATTTCCTAATATAGCACTCAAGAATCATAGATATATGATCCTAAATATATGGTGTATATTTATATGATCTATATTAAACCTAAATTTTCATATTTTAGTGACGACACACCGATGGTGAGAGAATCAAATCGTCAATTTCAAATGAACAGGGTACCATTTATGTTTTTGTTCAATTTTATTTTTCATGATTAAATTGAATTTCATGTGATACTTTAAGAATTATGGGTAATTTGTTTTGTGTATTCAATATTCTTAACATGAATCCAAACCAAAAAATTTAAATTATGTGTTTTTTCATGCTCCATCTACACCCCAAATTCCTTCAATTGTATCCGAGTAAATGTGTAACTATTTAAGTTGAACAATTTGAAATTTTAATTAATTTTTCTCTTATTTAAAAAAGGGTTTTTATATGGTCCCAAATAAATTTATGGAGCGTCAATCTGAGTTTATATTTCTAAGATATGGCCCATCAAAGATCGATGGATTTTGCATAAAACATGTGACAAAAATTTAAGTTTTAATTTTTCCTGCACTTAAATGGGTGTTAGTGTGATGAAATTTTAGCTGGAGAATGATGGGAGAATTTTACGTATTATCCAGAGATATTATAAGCTGAATGGGTAGTTCTTTAGAAATAGAAGCTTGTAGTGTAAACTTAATTCTTTTGAAAAAAATAAAAAAAGGAACCCTAAGATTCCATTGGAAGCTTGTTTTTTTAAAGGAATAGGTGTTTTTTCACACCCAAATGGGTGAGGACATATTATCCTTCCCCTTTATGGGGAAGGAGATATTTTGGTGACCCTATTATCTGGGGTGGCCCCACATAATATATATATATATATATTATAATATTATTATATAAATTACATATTATAATATATTATATATATATGATGTGTATATATATATGACCATAAAATGATGCCCCAATTAGACTTGGTCTGGACTAGGTTAGTCTAGATCCAACCTACCTGACATGTGAAACCCACCGCAAGCCCTAAACTAATTTTCAGAGATCTACTTTAGGTCTAAATAGACTCATAAAATTATGATTTTTTTATAAATTAAATTCAATTGTTTGGTATTTAATAAAATTATTTCAGGTGTTGTGGTATGTATCAATAATTATTTAAAATTATTTTAAAGCAAGTTATATCATTAAAAAATACCATCGATTTTAATTTTATAAAAATTAATTTTTTTGCAATATAATTACATATTGACTGATCATGATATGAGACTAACCCATGCATGTTTGGTTTATTATTTATTTAATTTAATTATTTCATTTAAGTTTTAAAATATATCGATCATTTTATTTTGATGATATGCACATTGTCCCTCCATTTTAATTTGTATAAGGAACTATATGTCTACATTTGAGTGATAAAATGTAATTTTTCACCCTGAGTTCCCCTCACTTGCATGTGAGTATACACTGTAAATATTAAATAAGTTCATGGAAAAGTGGTTCGAGTTGAGAGACGGGATAAACCAAACAAGTGAAGTGTACAAGAGTTGCGAGTGCAGCAATTCAAGTCAGGTATTAAATTAAGGAATTATCCTAGGGTCTCAGTTAATCCATTATTCAATTGATGGATTAAGAAATATTTAACAGATCATGATACCATCATTATTTATTTATTTTATCATGTGCATGATTTTTTATTTTTTGAATGTATATTTATTATATGAGATCACATAGTATAATAATAAAAAATATTACAAAGATAAAATGAATACGTGTAGTGAATGTTTTCTATTTAAAAGCATGGTTTAGTTGTGAGTGTGATCACATAAAACAATCATATTAAATAGAAAATGATTTCATTCATTATGATTAAATTATGAAATCACTCAAAGAAAATATTAATTCATTAAATGTCTTACATCACTTGAATTTGTAAACAACCAATTGTTCAAGGTGCTTGTTATCCCTAGTCGAGGGTACCTCTTACCACCGAGGAGTTTTTATGTGAGTGGTGGGTCAAATTAACTAATTTAGGCATTAAATAAATATCTATAGCCATATTTTTGAAACTTTATAGGAAAATAATTAATCAATTAAAAGTAATTATTTATAGGATATGAGACTCCACTCAACCGATCAAGGAGCCATGAGTTAATGTGGTTAGAAAGTCAAAAGCATACCTTAGACTCTAGAAGTGGCAATGATTCCATAACATAGGATATAAAGATAGTTTTAAGGATACTTTTCACTAGAATAATCAAGCGACCGAGTGTTCTAAATCTAGTTGTTGAGGGACACTAGGATTTGATAACATAGTGGGAGAAATTTAAAATTAATAATTTTAAAATGTCTACTGGTAATATATATAAAAGTACTAATCTTATAGTGCTTATTTTTGTATAATAATTACAATAAATACCACATATACACTATGATTATTATTGGACAAAGAAAATGTCCCCATCGACATGAATTTATAGGAGTAGTATAGGGGCTTGTGTAAAGTACTATGATATAGGAAATTCTATGTGCTGGTGTCCCCACTATCTATTGAGCCACCTCAAGAAGAAAGGGTGAGAAGAATTATTATAAGAGACACATGTATATCACATTTTATCTTTTTATCAGAATGTTATCATCAATTTATAATTAGTTTTTTTATAATTAATATGAACATGGATGGTTTCACATGTTTTCTCATCTATGAGAATATTACAAGGAGAAAGTTAAGCGAGATATGAACAGGTGACAATTACACTAAATATGTGTAAATTGAAAGATGGATCATGATATTTCAATGCATATCTTTCTAATATATTTATCACCCAAATTAAACCAATTTAATTTAATATTAAAAAAAAGAGTAAATGGAGAAAACACTTTATTACCTTTGGGTAAGGTTCTACAAGTTGATAAGAACTTAAAGAAAGATTAACCTTTTAGTTCTTATGGTGAAAAAGTTGGAAGTCAAGGTGAAAAGGCCAATGGAAAGTGTGATTCCAAAGGAACTTTTGAAAAACCCTTCAAGAATGGAGGGATATCTTTATACATTATCCATTTTTACTTAGATAAGTCTATGGAAGATAAAATGAAATTAACTGAATTAAAGAATAAAGTAATTGCTTCTTATTAAGGTATATTCACCAATTATATGTAATGTTTCTATTATACTTATTTGGAATTAAATAAAATATTCCTATCACATATTTGTATTAAAATATAGTAACCAATTAAGAAAATAAATGTTATAAGAAGTAAAGTTAACTCTCCAAGTGGTGTGAAAGGGTGATTCCTAAGTCAGAAGTGTATGATTTCTAATATCCAAGTTTAATGATTCTAGTTGAAATTTTATTACCAAATAATTTATCTCACATGTCCATTGGATAAAAGGATACATCATTTTAGTTATGGAATAAATATTTTTTGTGGTTTCTAATACTCAAATAATTTTTTATTAATGATTAAATCATTGACAATAACCAATGAATATAAAAAACGTAAGACTCAGTTATACCCAGTTGTGGAAATATAATTCTTCATCTAGAAAAATAAAAGTATTTTCAAGGATATAATCATTATAATATTTATACTCTATGGAGCTAAATACCTTAGTTATTATCAATGTATGTACTTATCTAGTTTTAGACTAATAAACCTTTATAAATAAAGGTAATAAACAAATATTTCAAAATTTGTTCAGTTAGAGAGCATAAACTATTAAAAGGTTAATCTAGTGGTAAATGTACTTCATAAGATTAATTTAATTATTATTAAGTAATTTAAAAGTGAAGTATGCTATATAAATGGTAAGAAGATATAAGTTTCTTTGGGATCATGTACCAAAAAATATCTTGACCAAGGATTCATCGATCATGAAATGTACAATGGTCTTATTCCTAAAATCGCATTTAATTATACACAACAGAGCTATGAGATTAGTAAGAAGGATAAAAAATTAGTCTACATGATAACATTGATCAATAAAATGTAGGGTGGAGTAATTAATAAATTCAAATTTTTTATATACATCAGAGTCATGATGTTAGTAAAAGGAGCATCAACGTCGAAACAAATTTTCATTACAAAAACTTCTATTATTTTTCAAGACATGTTTCACTAATAGTGGAATTATCCTATAACCATATGAAAACTAATGAAAAATGGATATCATATGAGTTATAGTATGATACAAATCCATTATGTCACAATAACATGTGTTAATATGCAAAGTATTTGTTAAGAACATAAACAAAATTGCATCATGAAAAAAATAACATGCATCTAAAGTAATTAATTATACTAAAGGTTTATAAGGATATTAGAGAAATACCTAAGATAGAAAAATTATGGTTAAGTAATAGACTATTTTTTTATAAAAGAGTTAACTTATCTATTTGAGATAGTGGGAGAAATATTGAATTGGACTTAGTCAATGGTGCAAATGCAAAAATAGTTGGAATAAGAATAAGTTCCAAAATATCACATGGAAAATAAATGTTCCAGAGAACCATACTATGTAGGAGGGTTAAAACTATACTTGTGGTTCTACATTTATCATGGCTAGTGATACATTATTCATCAAGAATAATAAATCCTAAAATTAATCTGTAAATGGAAATCAGGTAAGATTGATAAGTTATATTAAAATTCAATAATGGATTCCATGTATCAAAGTAAAGGTTATTAGTATTTTGAATGTTTCAAATCTTGATACTGTAGTAGTGTTCAATAGAAACATTACATGGGTGGTACAAATGTGGTACCAATAAGGCATGATTGGTTATAATAAGTATTAATACTTAAATCGATTATAATTTTAATTGTCATAGCTAATTTCTATGATCATTTCATATTGGGAATTGGATGTTAAGACCACCAATCTTGGAAGGTTTCTATACGATGAAAACAGAAAGGGTTGGTGACACCATAGAATGACAATAAGGGTTTCAAGTTACTAAAATACAGTTTTGGATTTAAGTAAGAAACAAGATCATATAATATTCATTTGTAATGAATTTTTTCCATGTATTTATGAGAGGTTAGTGGGAGTTCCATTGTTTTACAAGTAAAACATGTTTGATAAAATATGGAAAACAACCACTGGTCTAATATTTGGTTAAGGCTAGAATTAAAGTATCTCTCCATAGATTTACTTAAAGTAGAAACCAAGGTTTTAGGGAACAAGATCTATTGAGAATGATCTAATGGATTTTTTAGACTAAGTAAAAGGTACATGTATTGAAATGGTATTGAAAAATAAAATTTGGAACAATTTAAGAGAGAATTGTTACTACTGTAACATAAAATAAATCTATCTAAGAAGAAATGTATAGGACAATGGATGAGATTAATGTGGTAAGTAGAATTCTATACACTTTTATGATGGATAAATCACATTTTCCAAGATATGTAAAAGATTTTATATTACCAACATATATTTTATGGTAGGAAAATATTGGTTGAATGTAGGAGAATTTCATGGGAATCCATTAGAATAATCCAATTGTTCTTGATAAAGTACAAGGGACATGTACCTGGTACTTGGAGAGGAAGGGACACTTGTTTTAAGGGGACAAAAACTAGTCTTCCTTTAGATAAATATGATATAATATTGTATTCAGGAAAGAGGAATGAGAAAGTGAAGCTTATTCAATCTAGTGGTATCCATATATACAAATTTTGAGTACATTATGACTTATGATGTAGCTAAAGAAGAAGTGTAAAAACACAAAAAAATTTCAAGTTCTTGGAATTGCACCTAGTAAGTAAATTTTTATCATAATTGTGATAATCCTTTTACGGGTATTATACAATATATCAATATTTTTATAGCGGAAGAAATAAATATACTTAATGATATCTTATCTTGAGGGATTTTACTCAAAGAGGTGAATTTGCAGTTAATAGAGTATCAAAAAAGGATAATATCTTAGACCCCATGACTAAATCCATATCTCAGTAAAAGAATGATACTCATGTGAGATATAGTTGATTGATAATTTTTAGCAAACCAATCCAATGCAAGTAGGAGTATTGTGAGTGGGATCCTTAGACCCAACTCCTTTATGTACTTTGATTACCATTACATATATACATTTTGATATATACATGTGTTTATTATTACAATAATAGTGTTGATACTTCTATATACACCATTTACAAGGTAATTTCCTTATATTACATGACATATAAAAAGGTTATAGTAGTTCCTAGATATAATGATAACCTTGAGATACAATGATAGTAATATTAAACACATGTCCTATGGTCTAGATACATCATTCTGATAGGACAAAAATAATGTTTGACTATCAAGTGCTGGGGGATAATAAACATTGAGACTTCTTATCATGAATTTCACACTTGGTAATCCTGAGTACATGAGATCATGAGGACTAACCTGCCAATAGGAACACCACATGTTTTGGGTGTCATTGGTTGTTCCAATCTACAAACATATGTATTAGACTATTCAATTTAGATCATTATTGATTTGTACCATTTTATCGCATACTTTGATGTAAGGAAAAAACCATGGCATTGAATTCATGGTGAGTTAGCTAGTGTTGGGTTCATCATTAGTGGTATGGAATTGGTTGAATGATCAAGATAGAATTTACAACTTATGAGTTGAGGAAGAGATATCTCATGGACCTAGGTTGATCAAGATGGTAGTAACTTCATTCAATCTATAAACATGGTACCATAAGGTAAGTCCATACAGTAAGTTCACGAAATATATAAAGTAATAAAAGGATGATGATACAAGTGTGCATCCTACTTTATGAGATATTGTGAGACAAGGAGATTATATTACACAGAATGTATTCGTAAGAGTTAATCATGGATATGAAATTATTTATCTCCTTAGGGTACATGATGGGTTATTAGACTCCACTATTTTTATGTGGTTTAGAATCACTACTATTGAGATAAAGACCAAGAGGGTCATGCGTGAAGTGTATCCACAACTTCCACCTATTCGGTTGAATAGGAGTTCATGACAAAGTGGACCCCATGTGTGGGGGTTTATGAACATACGAGTATGATCAATCGTAAGTAAAAATAATTCAATTATACTATTCAAGTTTAGAATAATAATGATTTAATATATTTCTCAAGGTATTCAAAATTTGTTTGATCATAAAAGTGAAAACAAGAAAATATAATTTTTTGAACAAACATAGGGTGTTCAAGGTTTGTTAAATTATTTGGGGAGATTATGGGATAAGTTAATAGTTTTTATTTTATCACATAACATGTTAAAGTGATACAAGTGAGTGATAAAATATTTGTTATATTTATGATAAGTTTATTAAGATATAAGTGTGTGAAAAGGTCTAGAATGAAGGTTATTACTTTCTAGGGATCAAAGTGAAATTTTAGAAAGCATAACCTAGTTATAAAAGCTCATTTAGCCTCTTGAATAGTAATATCCACCATTTAGATGAATTTAGAGAGATAATATCTCCCATAATATCCACTCAATTTCTTAGAGATAGATTCTGAAAGAAGAACATGGTCATATTGATCCTGTATTCTCGATAGAGTCTGAATTCTCCATGTGATAAATGGGATACAATAAAGTTATTAGATTTCATTTTATAGCACCTATGAATCACAGATCAATGACCCAGAAGATATAGTTAACATGTGTATGATATTGATGATTCCTAACTTGGTTTCTTTGTGATGCGACACACTTAAGGTGAGCGAATCAAATCATCGATCTCAAACGAACAAGGTGCCTTTTACACTTTTTTTCAATTTTATTTTTCATGATTAACTTGAATTTAACATGATTCTTTAAGAAATATGGGAAATGTGTTTTTTATATTTAGTTTTTTAACATGTATCATAATCCAAAAATTTTAAATTACATGCTTTTCATGCTTCCACTGCAACCCGAGTTCCTTTACCCTCTTATCGTGTTGCTGAATTGTTAATAAAAAATTTATAGGAATTATTGGTACTTTATTGGTTTCATAGATGTGTTGTTGGAAGTTTATTTCTAGGTGATGATGAAATCAAGTTAATGAAATAATAGTTTTAACAAACTTACCCAGGTCAACTAAACATGTCACCCAAGGTGGTCTGTCATATGGTTAAGTACAACAAAAATGAAGAAACATGTATCATGTAAAACCCAAACAATAAAAACCAACAAATAACATAAAATAAGAAAGAAAACATATACATGAGACATAAAAAACCAATAAAAACTATCTAAACCTGAAAATTAAAATAATACAATACCAACAAGTCTCTATGTGACCAATCGTTACCTCTAGAACATCCTGCTATGAAGATGATGACAATAAAAGAAACCGACATGATACATAATTCCCTTCCCTTTGCCTAATTCATACAAAACAAAATCTATAATATCCCAAAGGAAAAAATTATGGTATGATCCAAAATCCCAATATGATTCCACCAAAGAATCTATACAAGTTCTAATATCAAGAATTTATTAGCTGTAGATTTTAAACAAACCCAGTTTACAATGCATTTTCATAAAAGAATCCATTTTTTAATCATCCCTTAGTTTTCATTAAAACATACCATATTAATAAAATCTAGGAATATATCAATTATGAAAGAAAACAGGTGAACATAGGTGAAAAAACAACCATAGATACACCATACGATAAGCATGTGAGCAGATAACCATGAAAATCACACCATGTGATAAACCAATCATAAATGAAAAAGCACACCATTTGGGCTATAACCTATGGGAATACGTAATATACATGAAAATAAATACCTAATATAGAACTAATTTTGATCTAACCAATATAACCACTAGTGAAATTAAACACATTAAAGTGACATAAAACCTCTTATGGCATTACACACACAAAGAATGACAAGTCTATTTCCTGATTCACCCAAGGTTACCAAATGTGCTAAGTTTTTCAAAAGAAATTTAAAAACCAAGATAAAATTTAATAAAACATTTTCACAATAAATAATTTACACTATTAGTCTTAAAAACCCATTTTAAAACAAAAACCACCATTTAAAGTATTTAATCAAACACATTGTGTGCACAAATTCATTTTTAAAGAAAACCCCTTTAAAAACATACATATCTTCCAAAAATTACATTACAACATCAAATAATTAATTTTTCATTGAATAACTCAAAGGAAATGACAAGAACATATATCAATTCATGAGTTAGAACCCTTTTATAGATTCACCTACCTTAATAATGGAGGAAACCTAGTCTCCTTAGAAAATAGAGATTGTAAATAAGAAGATCAGCCTCTGAAAGAAAAGGAATGAGGGATAAATATAAATGATAGATATAAAACAAAAAATAATCACAATATGATCCAAAAACTCAGACGACACCATTAACACGACCAATAGAAATGAAGAAACAAAAATACTTCTTACCAAAGTTAAGTGACACAATCATACTGGAGATCATACATTGAACACGGCGATCTTGAAAAAGGAAAATAAACCCTAATTCACCTAAAGGAATCCTATAGTTTGAGAGGGAGGCCTACATAAATAATATGATAGGATTAATATGTGAAACATGATAAAAAAATTTAGACCCAATAAATTCACATCATGAATCCTTGATTCATAGTGTGAATTCTATGAGTTTTATATATTCCAGAAAGGCATTTCATCGGGCTCAATTAACCCCAATGAAAATTTTCATGATGTATAAAAATATTATAGCTTGTAATTTTTCACTCTTTGAACCATTTTTGTGGTATCTACATAGTAAAATATTCATGCTATGAATCATATTCATAATGTGAATATATCCTGTAGGCAGTGTCTAGCCCAGGTCCTATATAAGATCCCAGAACAACTTAGATCCCTCTGAACCCAAGAATGAAGATATTAACATTAAACAAGATGTATATTTTTACCCATTATATTATATAATTTGATTATACCTCTCTTTTTTTTGAATTTTTTGGAGTAACTAAATGATTGAGAGAGAAAATTTATTAGAGGAACACTTAATATAGTGGAAAGACCACCATAAATTATTTTATTCTTATACTAATAATATATTTGGGAATTAGTATTCATTTATTTGAGGAAGTAGTTGTATAAAACTACCATTACTATCTATTAATCATATATTTATGATTACTCAAATGTACTATGTTCTGGAGATGAGTACTGACATCCAGAGTAGGGGAAGTGTGATTGTCTATGTTTCACAAATTTCTATAGTACCCAGTTAGGGTGTTTTTTTTCCATAACCTAAGTGATTAAAAACCATGAAATACTAGTATTTTCATAAAATTTAAACTATATTAGTGTAATAATATCTAATTTTGTATACCAGTGCTTGAATTTTATCAAAGATCATGTGAAATTTAATTTGAGTATGAAGAACAAAAAATTGAATGAAACCGTAAATTTTACCTTGTTCATTCATCAACACTGATGTGATATGTTCATTTTCGGTGTGTTGTAGCTTAAAAGATCCAATATATTCATCCTCTAGATCAACCACATGTGTAACAAAACTCTTGGATTGCAGTTATTAAATTCATGGGTGCTAGCATAGGAAATTAAAGTTCTTTATAACATCCCTATGATTGTGTGAAGAATGAAAAATTAATCTAAGGAAGTAGTATTGATATGACCTTGTTCTTATCTAGAAATATCTCTCTTGAACTTGATATAGGGTATTAGTGGAAATAAACTCTCTCTAAATTCATGAAAATGGTGGATACTACTTTTCAAGAGTCTAAAATTCATTTATATACTTTGGTTATACTTTCCAAAATTGTACTTTAGTCCTTTGAAAGTTATCGCCTTCATTTTAGACCCTTCTACACACTTATGACTTAATTAAACCTGTCATAAACATAAAAAATAATTTATCACTCACTTGTAACAATTTACCATGTCATATGATAAAATATGAACCATTAACTCTACTCATTCCTCCTAATTACTTAATGAACCTTGAATAGGTAACATTCATTCGAAAGATAATTTTTTTATTTTATTCAATTTTATTAATAAATTACTTATGGATACCTTGAGAAATGAATGCAATTATTATAATTCTAAACTCCAATAATTTATTTTTATTTATTTATTTATGATAGTTCACACTCAGACATTCACCACCCCCCGCACACGGGGCCCACTTCATCCTAAACTCATATTCATATGAATTGGTGGAACTTATGGATACACTTTTCTTGTGACCCTATTGGTCCTTATCTTGATAGAAATGATTTATAGCCATAAAACAAGAGCAAAATATAGAAACACATCATGTACCCTAAGGAGAAAATTAAAAAACATAGCTAAACCTACCTCCTACAAACACACTCTATGTAATACAATCTATTTCTCTTACAATATACTATAAAATTGGATGAAAATTTTGTTTCATCATACTTACTTTACTTATTTATCATTTTAATGATCATTCCAAACAAAATTCACTTCTACTACCATGGTTATCAATTTGGTAAAGGTAATTCTATCTTAGTCAACTGAGCTTGAGATATCTCTTCCTTTCAGAAGTGACACATCATCTCTTGACCATTCAATCACTGTCATACCACCAATGATGCACCCAACACATGATATTTCTATAGAATATAAAATCCATGGTTTTTTATCTTTAATCAAAGTACATGATCAAATTATACTCATTGAAAATGATCTCAAGTCAAGATACCAATACATGTTCTCATAATACGAACTAATGATACCCGAAACATGTGGTGCTCCTATTGGCAGGTTATTCCTCATAATCTTCTTTATTTGAGATCACTAAGTGAGAATTTCATGAGAGGAAGAATCAATGATTATTATCCCCCAAAACATGATAGTCAGACATTATATAAATCTATTCAATATGATATATCCAAACCATATGACATATGTTTAATATTTCAATCATAACATCTCAAGGTTATTTGGTAATTTCTATAATATTTTGATACGTTAAATAATATAAGGAAATTATCATAAAAATAGTAGATTTGGAAGTATAAATACTATTATGGTAATGATACATCATACATAAATATCTATATATATGATATAGAAATCAAAAAGTACTACTCAAGTTAGGTCTAGGGAACCCATTTTCACAACACTTACTCTTTCACTTGAGACAAATTACTAACCATCAACCTACTAGCACTCACTTGATATGATCTTGTTTCTATTAAGTAATTTCTTTAGTCACTGGACCTTCTACATTTCCTTACATGTATACTAAACTATCTACGACTTTACCTCCTTGAGAAAAACTCCTTAATAGATGATGTACCTAAATATATCACGTTTTTTCTCTGACATAGTATTGACATCTTGTCTAGTAACATTAATATGATTTAAGAAACTAGAATAAATCATTGAAAATTTAATACTAATTATTTTAATTCATCATATGATGCAACATACTCAATATTTGTAGATATGGATACCATTCCAGTTAATAAGGTACTCATTCTCATTACTTTATCATAACTATGACGTTAGATAAAAAAGATATAAAAGAACACTATTTTGTGTCCCCTAGAAAACTAGTGTTCCTTCCTCTCCAAGTACTAGTTATATATCCCTTATAAACTCTCTAATACTATTATATAGCTTTGACTGCTTCCCATGCAATTCTCTTAGATATATTTGATATTTTCTTACCATAATGTTTGTGTTGTAAATATCATATCTAATACATAACATGAAATGTTTTATAGATCGATCATAAAAGCATATGAAGTTATAATCACCATTAAAATATCCTACAATGTCTTATACATGTCTTCATGGAGAGATTTATTCCATGTGAAATTGGAAACAATTATCTCTTGAATTTTTTTAACTTATAATTTTCAATTCCTCTTTAATATATGTACTTTTAATTGGTCTAAACAACTCTTAGATCTACCTCAATAGATCTTGGTCCCTAGAACTTAGGATGATGATTTAAATCAATCTATGGAGTGATTATTTCACTCTAGTATTAACTAATTGTTAGACTAATTATTATTTCCCATATATAATTAACATTTTTAATTGGATAACTATAATGATCCTGCTAACCTCTTATAGAAACCAGACATAATTTCATTACAAATAAAAATTCTATGATCATGATTATTACATTAATCCATAAATTGATCCCTATAACATGAATTCATTATTATCATTTTATGGTGTCACCAACTCTTTTTGGTTGTATCGTATAAGCATATTCCATAAGGTTTCCTTGAAGGAAAGTGTTCTTAACATCCAATTACCAATAAAAAAATCATATAAAGTTTCTATAACAAGTAGGATTTTAATGGATTTAAGCATGACTACTTGGTATAATCAATAAAGCCTTATTGGGACCACTCTTTTACCACCCATGTATATTTTCTCTTTAATACCCACCAATTAATTTACATTAATTGGAGAAACCACCAAAATATAGACTTGATTTTGGTACATGGAATCTATTTTCTTGAATTCATATTCGCCTATCATTTTAGATTATTTCTATTGATTTCACCCTATATTATTTATTATTCTTATCGAATAATATATCACCTATCAAGGTGAATATAAAAAATCCACTATGGTTTTAACTTTTCTAGATAGTATTTTTCTATAGAACATTCAACTTCTATGAGATCTTGTGGAACTTATTCCTATGCCAAATATTTATTCATCTTGAGCCTTGACTTTATCCCAACTATTCATGATCCCACTATCTCTAATAGATATGTTCAACCTTCTTATAGATAAATTTTCTTTGACTTGATTATAAATTTTTCTACCCTATAGATTTATGTAATATCCTTAAAAAAATTAAGGATAATTACATAAGATTCATTTTTTATTTTTCTCGATGAAAGTCTGTTTATTAACATAACCTTAAAAAAAATTTCATCTAAACACATGTTCTATGAAATAATGGATGTATTTAATTTTATAACATATATGATATCCAATTTTTATTATATTTGGCATATGGTTAAGGGTTAATCGTTTATATTTGTGAAGCATGTCTCAAAAATATTATGGAAGAGTTTTTAAGACTTATAAGAATCATCATCGATCCTCCTTTTACTAGAATCACGACTCTAATGTGTATAAGGAAATATGAGTTTATGAATTACTCCATTATATATTTTCATGATCAATAAATGATTGGTTAAGATATTCTTCAGCTCATGGTCTTGAAGTATCTCATATATTCTAACCATGCATGTTCCTTACTTCAATTTTACATTCCATAAATTTCTTAAAGGAATTTCATGAAGTACTATCAGAAAATTGAATATAAAATTCACTCTTATGATCTATATGTACTTCCTTTGTTTATGTATTTGTATATAGTTATGTTTTTCATATATTTTATCCAATACTCAAGAAGTAAAATAGAAATATAAAATAAAATAATGAATATACTTGAAGTAGAAGACCTCACTTGCTTCTTCTTAAATTAAATGAAATTTCTATTAAAATGAACTATATTTACACATTGAAATATAATAGCCTCATGATATATGCTCTCCCTTTTTATATTTTATTGATTAAAATTACATTTCAATGGTTCCTTTGGTTTTGTACTTGAAATTATCCTTTTTCACATTGTATTTATTATCATTCACTATAAGAACTAAATATTTATCTTTCTTTAAGTTCTTACCTTCTTGGAGAAAATTTTCCAGAAAATATAAAAGTGTATTCTCCATAATTTCCATTTATAATTATAAAAGAAACTATAGTAATTGGGTGAAAAGGATGAGATAATGAGATTTATGAAAATTTATTGATTCTATTTTAATCTTAATTATTCTAAATGATCAATGTACTAAATCGTCCTAAGTAAATGAGGACTAACATAATTTCATCTTTCAATTTACACATTATTAGTGTAATAACATTATCATAAAAATCTCACTTCACTTTCCCCTCGTAATATTTTCAGAGATTATACAACATGATATAGCCATCCATGTCCTCATGTTTCTTTCAAAACTCATGATACATTGATGATATCATTATGGTGCGAACATTAAATTCATAATACATGAGTCAATTTGATTAGAAAATAAAAAAAAATATTTTAATTACATTTTAATACTATTAAATGTTCATTTTTTATCTTATGGGCCTGAGTTAGTGGATTTTAATTTCGAACATCCATTCTCATCATTTGTGTACTTCATGCCTAATGTACACCAATTTAGGCCCAATGATTCATATGATTTTAAGGAATGTAATTATAAATATTTTAATTTGATATTTTGGTAAATGGATATAAACTTCAATATGAACATTTTTCATTCAGGTATCAATGGAGGATTAATAAATTATGATGGAGATATTTGGCGATGAAAGGAAACAATTCTGGAGAAGACAGATTGAACACCAGCCCACTGATGAGAATGTGGGGATCACACTATAGGCCCAATGAAGCCCAAATTTTGTATAATTATAGAATAAATATATAGTAACAAATAATTATTCAGTATCCAGTGCTAATTAGGCATCAATGGTGGTTATTAAGGCGAACCAAATAGAATATCAAAATCTGGGTCAGAATCTGCGGCCCAGAATGTTATCCCACTAAATAGGCCATAACTACTGATACAAAACTCCAAATGGGCCAAAATATTACAGGAGATCAGTATACACCTAGAGATAAATTTTCTTATTCTATGGACCACTCTAATTCTGCCATCTAGAAGGTCATTTCGATGCGTCTGTTCAGTGGATACAAGCTGGGTTCCACTTCAGGTCAAAAAAGGGAATCAATTTTTATCCACTACTTTCCACCACCCTAAGGCCTAAATTAATTTAATAATTGGGAATAAATTGATTGAGGATCGGAATAAGGCTTACCAATTGCCTATTTAATGAATTGGTGGTGAGGGGGAAGGGATATCTCTTGTTTTTTATGTAATGTTATTATGCCAAATTTCCTTTGTGATGTTTTCAATTTCCATGTAAGTTTCTTTTTTATTTATATGTTATTAATCAATATATTTCTCTTATATTATTCCCATTTAATTAATTAAAAATATATAATCATAAATAATAGTGATATATCTATGTTTTGGTTAATTATTTCACACATAGGTGTGAATTTCATTCACACACACGGAGGAGTGCTCGTTATTTCTGCGGTTTTAATTTATTCAATCCAATTCTTACAAGCCATCTTCCGCCCACCATTGAGAGTATACCATCAATTTAGGGATAAAACTTTAATGGGATGATATTAGGAATATAAAAAGGCTGTATTTAATTTTATTTTATGAATGAATTTTTGTTAATTGGCTAACTAATTTAAGACTTCCATTCTTCAGTAATTTCTGCTCTTCATCTTCAATGTGTTTGAGGAAGCTAAATCCAAGTACTAAAATGAACATATACCTTGGAAAGATAAATAATTTGGTTCTATAAGTGTGTAGGGGATTAGTAATTGAGTTTAGTTATAATCAAACCAGAAAATTATGAAGTTAGTGTTATTTTGAAGAATGGATTCATCAAGAATTAATAAAACCAAAATTTTCTAAAGAAGTAAAATTCATTCAATCCACCTCGAGCATAATTCTAAGATCAAACCATTTTCATTGAATTTAATTCACTTAGGTTTATTAGTATTATTTAAAACCATATAAAATAAAAACCAAGTTGGCTACTTTATATCTAAAAATCCATCTCATAGCTTGTGTATCTTAGGTATCTTCTTAGGTATCAGTGGATTCGAAAACCCAAGCTAGACTAAAAGGACCGTTCTACCTTCATATCTTGGGGAAATTTGAGAATGAATCACACTTATAAGATTCAATTTTACCCTCAATTACTTCATGAGGATTCTCATCTGGTATTGGGGAATCCATCACATAAAATTTACTTTCATATCACAATACTATGTGAAAACACCTTTACCACTCTTGGAAATTAGTATTGGTAAGGGAACAATCATTGTCTAAAATTGATCATAGTGAACTTGTGATATTACATTCCATTTTCCATAAAATATAACATTATCATATTAATACTTTTATCATTATTACGGATTATTAAACACAATAGATTTAACAGTTTTAAATATCTCCCACTATTTTATTAAATCCTAGTATCCCTCAACTACTATATTTTAAATAATTAGTCACATGAGTATTATAGTTGAAATTATCATTAAAACATCTACTCATAGTCCAAGATATGGATAGACCACTACTCAAAGAGTTTCATAGTAGGATTTTGGATATCAAAAATACTAACTTTCAGATCATTGATCAATCTAGTAGAGTCCCATATACTATAAATTTCAAATTTTATTCACTCAATGCTTTGACACTAAAGTTATAATAAGAAATATATTACTATTTATTTTATAAAATTTTTAGTTAACTTAACCCACTACTTTCATAAGAACACCCTAGCAGCAAAAAGAACCCTCAACTAAGGATGATGATCACCTCAAACATATAGTTTTTTCAAATTCAAGTGATGGAAGATATTAATGAATTAATATTTTATTTGATGATTTTAATAGTTTTATAAATTTATATTTATCATGAATTATCTATATGATTTCACTCACAAATTATCCACACTTAAATATAAAACATTCACCACACATGTTTTATTTTAACTATGCATGCTTATCTATTATTTTATGTGTTCACATTCAAAAACATAAACATAATAAACCATGTATAAATAAATAAACAAATATATGATGTCATCATGATCTTTACTAATGGTTGATCCATTGAGTGAATTATGGATTAACTACTACCCCAGGTGTTTATCTTGAGTCATTCCTGACTCATATTACAACATCCATCAAACTCCCGTAAATTTAAATTGTTTTTCTTCACACCAAATCTCAATTCGAACCACATCATTGTGAATGTATCTAATTTTTAATATCATGAGCCACCCCCATTGGGAACCTATCCTTGGCTTATAGTGAAGATGAGAGTGGCCCCTGAAGACTTACTCCAACAGTACTCAGGTTAGCGACTAGAATTGAGGGTATATCACACAAATATGGGAGGCATTACCCTCAATAATAATAGGGAAAATATGAAAATACCACAAAAAAACCACCATGAAAGGTAAAAAAAACAAAATAAAATAAAATAAAACCCCCAATTAAATAATATAAAATATATAAAAATGTCTCCAAAATAAAAAAATACCCAAGGTATCCCATGGCAGAGACCACAACAACTCCAATCCCTAAGCTAGCATGGTCCAAACCTATCACCAAATCCATCCCAAAAACCTATAAATATATATATATATAGGGGTTATAATAACATGTATACTTACTAGGATTCGTATCACCCAAATTTACCCATGTTTTTAGGGTTGAAGCAGTTTCTTACAATGTAGATTGGGTTGTTGAATTATTAGATACCTAAGAAGAAACCTACAGATACATATATTTTATAGTTTTTTACTGGATGTAAAGTGGAAAAAATTTGGGTTTAATTGATTTGGGTTAAAAAAAATACTAATAGACCTAAGTGAATTCAATTTATGAGAAAGGGTTGATCCAAGGTTATTACAAGTGATAGATTTGATGAAATTCCTTTTTAATGATTTCAATTTCTTAGTCTCAAGAGTGATTCATTTAAAGAGATCAAAAAAAATTCATCACTTATTGGTTTAATAACAACAAAAAACTAATTCTAATAACCTATACACTTTGAGTATCATTTTTAAGACCATGAAAAGATAAATTTTATTATTATCACTCGAAGTGTGTGGCCATAAAATTCAACAAGGACAAAGAAGCATTAAGATTGTTAAATGAAATTCTTAATTAAAAGAAGTGATTAAACATTAATAGAGTGAGAAACAAAATCCAATACAGACCATTGATACTACCTTGGAGAAAACCATAATAGGGTTATCCCTATATTGATTCCATGCTCTCAATGGAAGTGGTAATTAGACTCATGAGGGCATAATTGAAGAAGTGAAAATAATGAAATAACGAACACTCCACCGTTTTGTAAAGGATTTATCTCTTATTTGTGTGAATAAATTCACACATTGATGAAACAATATAAACATTTTAACAATAAGAATATAAAATTATAATAATAATAGGTTTTATTAGGAGACTAAGGTGATTATAATAACTTATAATTGAAAGAAGAATGTTACAAAGACAAAGATACAACATAACATTACAATGAAACAAAACAGAGTGCTGTCTAAATCCTCTAATACTACTACCTTAAATAGGAATTTTGTAATCCTTGGTTTGAGACTCCAATATTGAAATTCACCCCAATTAATGGTGGTAGGCCTAGGTGGGTGGAAATTTAATGGAGAGAAGACTTTTCCAACCATGACAAAAATCCAAGCTAGCTTGCATCTACCAAACAGTTGTGCCAAAAATAGATTCTAGATGGATGAATTTGGGTGGGAAATAGAAGAATAAAATGAAGAAACTGATATACCCTAAAATTCTATAAAATTTCATCCCAAATTAAGTTTTTTTGATATATTATTGAAATGGTGGGATGTTTTTTTTGGGCCAGATAATCTGGACCAGAATTTCATCTTCAAATTGGGCCACCTGGAACTTCCTTCAAAACTAAAAATGAGCTATATTAACTATTTTACGAAATTATTATCGTGATTTTATATATATCCACATTTTAGATTTTAGCTTAATAGGGCTTGGATCTTGGCTGCTACAATCTTTTTATTGGGCTGCTATCTAGTTAACTTCACCCAGAATGTTCTTGGTTCAAGGCCCAATCTGGTCATCTTCCCAATTGAATATTTAATAGCTTCAAAAGGATATAATGTTTCTCATAGAATGATAGACCTTAAAACAAAACATAAAAATAAAATCAAGACCATTGGGTGTTTTCGTAGGTGTTAAAAAATGTACCATGTAATAGTGCATTTTAAGAAGGAATTACAAAAATGTTAACAAAAGAAGTTAAAATTGTAAAATTCACTAGTAAAAATGTTTATAAACATTGAATCACATGAATATTATAATATAAAAAATGAATATTATCCTCTTTTAGAGGCTAATAACACCCCCAACTTGAGTTTTTCTAGTCCCGAGTAAAATGTATCTCAAAAATATGAAATTAAAATTCCATTTTCCAAAAAAAATTTAATATACAATTCTCATAAAAATACCTCATACCAAACAATTATGAAAATCATAAAAATATTTTAACAAAGTATAGGTTCACAAGAATATACTAATCCCATGACCATTCCTTTGTTCAAATTCATTGCCATATTTCATCCAATTTCAATTATGCATGATGACGTGTTGTGAAACACAATAGACATGGGGGTTCATTTTTATTCAAGGGGGAAAAGATAGAAGTGCTAGGTGTAATCACATTTTAATATTAATATTAGTATTTGTTTATTTTTATTTTATTTTTTAAAATTTTTCCATGGTAATTGAAATTGAACTTAATAAAGTCAACCCTTGTAGCGAGACTTTGCCAATGACTCCCAAGGTCAAAGACCTTAGGGAACCAAGTGAAGCCCACACACTCAGGCATCATCTATAGTTATCTCAATCAATAAAAATTTCAAATTACCACAAATAGACATAAAATTCCCAAATATGTTCTAGAAAACTATGGATTCATGACCCCTAATGTCTAGATTGAGACATTAGGTCATTTGATTTCTCTATGCACAACTTTATTGTTGTTTTTGTTTTGTTTTTTTTAAATAATCATGTTATAATTAAAATGATAACCAATCCTATACCATTTATTATGGGACACCAAGAACCAAAACTAATACCCTAAAATCTAAAGGATGTGTGTTGTGAATTTTTTAAATTGATGAAAATTTAAACTGTGAAAAATCACATTAGACAATCACACTTTCCAAAATCTATGATCATGGAATTAAACATGGATTAAAATAAGAATCAAGGATTGGAAAATTATTTGATATTCATTTTCAATGTTTCCAATGTGTATTATCATGTTTAAAGTTGAATAAATTTTTCTTTCCATTAACACCCATTTTTTTCATTGCAATTTTATTTTTAAATTCTTATTGTTTTTTTATGATCAGAAAAATAATATTTTTTTATTTCATCCCCCCAAATTAGAATATCACTATCCCCAGTGTTTAAAGAAAATAAAATTTAGAAGGGGTTAGAGGCTGATAAGAGGATTTCTAAAAGGAAATTTAAATAAGAAACATGAAACAAAGTCACATGTTGGTTGAATTTGAAGTTAATGATGCTCTTGATTACTCCTTTGATCTCCATGTCACTTAGAGATGCATCATAAATGATGATAGTTTGTGTTTGTATACCTAGAAGAAATGTGATTTGCCTAAAAATTCATTAATCTCAGCAGCCCCTAAATCTTACGCACCAACACAATTAGCACACAATGGAAACCCCTTGAGGCTACCTTAACTAAAAACAAAAAAATACAAAAGGAAAGGATAAAAAACATACCTTTTTATTTTATAACTCCAAAACTTGAGTCAATGTATAGGTAAATGCCAGTTTTCCTCCCAGAAAGTACTTTATTTAATGTCATTAACTCGACATGGACCCTAAATCAATCAATTTTTTTCTCATTCATAGGTGGGATCAGATAACTCCTCCTTTATTTATTATTTATTTAATTATTAAATAAACGGTTTTATCCTATGACCATTGAATTCTAAGACATTACCACTATTGGGATCCTGAATCTCTACTTCCCCATGAGGGTACACATGATTCGCTCTATAAAGACCTGACCATATTGACCTTAACTTTACCGGGTGTAAATAAAGTTTGGAACTATAAAAGAGCCTGAATTTTCCTGGTTCCAAGTGTTTTATATTGAGATTACTAGATTGGTAGGCTTTAACTCTACCTTTATCAATCCTTGAATTTTGATAATCCTCCATCATAATTTCCTCAAGTTCATTATGATCTATTGTCCTGTTTTTTTAGCTAAAGAAATGTCAACGTTTATTTTTTTGATTGCCAAAAAGGCCTTATGTTCAATTCCAACTAGTAAATGGTATTATTTTCCATAAACCAACCTATATGGTTCCATGAATAGGATTATTTTGAACATAGTATGATATTCCCAAAGGCCATCTAAGAGTTGATCAGACCAATATTTCCTACTAGGATTGACAGTTTTTCAAGAATATACTTAATTTACCTATTTTCCAACTCATCTTGACCATTAGTTTGAGGATGGTAGGTATTTGAAACTTTTTGAGAAATCCCATACTTTAACGTGAGTGTTAATAATGTACTATTATAGAAATTTGTTCCACAATTACTGGAGATAGCCTTAGGAATTCCAAATCTAGAAAATATGCGTTCTTTCAAGAATCAGATCAAAATATGATGGTTATTGGACTTGTTGGGAATGGCATCTACCCATTTTGTGACATAATCAATAGCTAATGTGATATAGATATGTACCCTAGAGTTTGGTAAGGGTCCCATGAAATCAATTCCTCAGAAATCAAAGATTCCGATAATTAGAGTGGGAGTAAGGGGAATTTGATTCCTTTTGGTTATGGATCCTAATTGTTGACACCTAGAACAACTTTGGAATAATTTTTAGGAATACTTAGCAATTTTAGTACATTATAAGCCACTTTTGAGTACCTTTTAAGTGGTTTTATTTATGGAAAAGTGGTCCCTATATGCCTCTCCTTGACAGAATTGAAGAATGGACTCTTACTCAGACTCATGAACACATATCCAAATGATTTGACCATAAAAGAACTCAAAGGGGCATGGATCATCAATCACATAGTTTTTAAAATCAAAAAGAAATTTACCCTTATCTTGGGTTCCAAATAATTTTGGAATGAAACCCATAACTAAGTGGTTTTATGTGTCAACATACCATGGATAATCATTCACAGAATAGAGGTGCTTATTGGGAAATGAATCAGACATAGAAAGTTGATTTAATTTTTCTTTTAATTCCATCCTAGTGAGGTAATAAAATACAATATTTTCAATACCATTTTTATTTTTAATGGTTAAATCAAACTCTTGAATAATAAGGACCCACCTAATTAATCTATCCTTGTCATCTTGTTTTTGGAAAAGGTGTTTTAGAGCCGAATGATCTATGAAGACAATGATGGGGGATATTAAGAGACATGAACTAAATTTTTATAAGGAAAATAAAACATCAATAAACTCTTTCTTAGTGGAGGTGTAGTTTATTTGTGCATCATTTAATGATTTACTTTCATAAGCAATCACACATGGAGTTTTATCACAACGTTGTCCTATAAAAACTCCTACATCGAAGTCACTCACATAACACATGATTTCAAATGGAAGTTTATAATTGAGATATTTCATGATAGGTGGAGATATAAGAGATTAATTGAGCATCAAGAATGATTACTCACATATTTCTGTTCATAATAATGGAGAATCTTTTACCCAAAGACTATAAAGTGGTTAAGAAATGGAGCTGAAATTTTTAATGAAACTTCTATAGAAACCGGTATGTACTAAGAAGTACCTCAATTATTTGATAGTTTTTGGAGAGGTAAGGTGATGAATTATATCAAACTTATATTTATCAACTTTAATTCCTTTACCATAAACTAGATAGCCCATAACTAGTCCTTCCTTTACCATGAAATAGAATTTTTCAAAATTTAAGATGATATTCTTATCCTCAAATCTTGATAAAATCCAATAAAAATTTAAGAGGAATCACTGAAATGTATACCTAAATATAAATAATTCATCCATAAATACCTCTAAACAATCCCCACTATGTTAGTGAAGGTTCCCATCATGTACCGTTGGAAGGCACTAGGGTAATTACATAACCAAAAGGGCATACACTTAAAGGAAAAAGTACCAAATGGATAGGTGAAGGTTTTTTTTACTTTATATTATAAGGATAACTCACTTTGATTGTAACCTAAGTATCCATATAGTAAATAGTATAATTGATGACCTACCACTCACTTGAGGACTTGATCAATTATGGTCAAGGGGAAATAGTCTTTCTTAGTGAATGAGTTTAACTTCATCTAGTTAATGCACACTCTCCATCCACTAATAGACCTTGTGGGAGAAGATCACTATCCTCATTGTAAATCACAATGATTCCAGCCTTCTTTGAAACAACATGAATTGTGATTACCCACTCACTCTCAATAACGGGGTATTTGATACCCTCTTTTAACAAATTTACAAGTTATTTCCTTACCACATCCATAAGATTAGAATTGAGTCTCCAATGAAGTTTATGACATGGTTATGATTCAAATTATAGAAAATTATATGAGTTATAATGAGTATTATAATATTTGGAAAATTAGGTAGGGTCTATCCAATTGCTTTCTTGTGATTTCCTAGGACATCCAGAAGAATCCTCTCTTGATTGGCTTCAAGAGAAGAAGAAATGACAACATGGAAGGTTCAATTTTCCCCTAAGAATTAATACTTGAGTGATGAAGGATAGAACTTAAATTCAAGATTAGTTTGGTTAAAACTTTCAAAATAATCATGGGAATGTTTCTCAAACTTGTTTTCTTTTTCAATTTTTTTGACAGAATTGGTTCCTTTTGAATAGAAGTTTCAATCACCACATTGGCCAGATTAGTGATAGTAATGGGTATGAACTTGATATTTTGGATTTATCCAATATTATCATTGATTTTTTATCCTTATAAATCATCAAAGGAGTCATTTGAAATATATTCAATCCAATGATACAAATTTACCTCATGTGAGTAAAGGAAATCAATCCCATATTGACTTAAACATCCTCCATCAATTCCTTGATGTTCCTATGATTCACTGCCAACACTATCTATCCAATTGACCTCATGGATCTCTTAATAATCCCCAATTTTAGAGTTTTCATTATAAATGTTCAGATCTAGGCTCATGTTTCTAAAGGTTATTATCATGTTCCCATTCCTAATTCGGATAACTGAGTTGATTATTTCTAATAAGGGATAACCAAGGATAATGGGGGTTTTCTCCCTAAGACCTAATCTTGGGTAATTTTAAAGAACACCGAAGTTAGTAGGGTAAATGAAAATTATAACTTTCAATAAAAAATCCTTTAATATCTCCTTGGGAACCCTAACACTATGATCACCAAGTTGAAGAG
Source organism: Viscum album (assembly GCA_963277665.1). NCBI lineage: Eukaryota > Viridiplantae > Streptophyta > Magnoliopsida > Santalales > Viscaceae > Viscum > Viscum album. Next base: position 1,702,211,022 of record OY728155.1, read on the forward strand.
TGAAAAATGTGGGTTGGATTTCCTCAAGCCCTAAATGATAATACATGGCATATGGAATGAGGTTAACACCGAATCTTAGATCAAAAATGGATTTTAAAACATTATTCTCTCATAAATCAACATCAATGTAAGAACATCCTAGATCTTTCAACTTAGGAGAAATGGTCCCTTACATGGTGGTACTCACATTAGCATAAAAAATGAATTTTTAATGTGAAAATTTACTTTTAAAAGTGAAAAATTATTTACAGTTATTTTGGAAGGAATAAATAGTTTGGATTGCATCAAGAAGGGGTATGTTTAACTTAAATTGTGATAATATTTCCCTCAGTGTTTCATTTAGTTCAGGTTTAGATTTCCCTATCATTTGTTGAGGGAAGGGATCATGTTAATTGATTATTTAGTGTGGTTGTTGTTCCTTCACATTCTCATTGGAATTTTTAGATTTTGAGGGTGGTTAATGTAAGATCTTGAACTTCATGGAGGTATATACTTGTTTAAATTTTAGTTTCAATCATTTTTTTCTTAATGAAATATTTCCCAGGTGTATGAGGGGCCTTAAGGGTGTTCCTGGGGTTCGAGACATGAGAGGAAGGAAAACTGGGCCAAACTGTGGAAGGTGCATGGTTGGTGCACAGTTAAGTAAACCGTGCGGCCTTCCCAGAAAAAACATACAGCCTTGGATAATGGCATATCACATAGTTGGAGCATGGTTTGTAAAGCATGTAGAGTTTCACAGGAAACCATGAAATCTCATCTTCCTTAGACAGCGGCTTGTGTATGTTTTTCACATAGTTTGGAAAACCGTGTGGGTAAACCATGCGACCCAGTAAAAGTTGAAAAAATTACAGTTTTTCTATTATGAGATTTTAAGATCCCCATATGATTTCTCCCCCATTTTATTCTCCTCCAGCACAAGAGACTCCCCATTTTTACCCAATATCCTAAGGGGTCGATCCCTTTCATTTATAATCTTTTTGGAGTGCTGTTGGTTGCGAATCGAAGCTCCGCGTAAGTCTATCGCATCCCTTGCTTCTATTTTTCGGATTAGGGTTTGTAGTTTCTCCCATATTCTTAAAAAGCTCAAAACCCTCTTTTTTTTTTGGAACCTAGGTTGGGGCTTCAAAGGTTGTTTTAATCCATATATAAGGCTATGATCAAGAGTGCATTCATCATTGGATTCGAGGTAGGTGGTCTACAAGTTATATCCCATAGTTTTGTTATAAATTTGTGCATGTTTGGTCTTGTTATTCGTTATCTCTTGTTGTTCTCTTGATTCCTTTGGTTATGTTTGGTAAAATGGGTTCCAAAATGATGAATAGAAACCCTCATGGTTCCCATGGGATGCATCAGGGATGATTTAACTGATTTAGGTCCACCCATGGGGTGTGCCGAAATTCCCGGGCCTAGAAAATTCTTAAGTAAGTGTTGGGTAATTGTGTGACAATGTAGGGACCTTTTTGAGTATGTTGATATGTTTAATGGAATTGAAAACAAAATATTGTTAGTGTTTCTATATTTGGTAATTTATTAAGGGAATTTTTGGCATGGCACAAAAATTAGTTAATTGGGTTAATTGAGATTGTGACTTGTGGCTTATGAATTATATTAAAAATTCCTAAAAGAGTTAGTGAATATGAAACTATAATATGTTAAATCAGTAATATTATGTGAAATGAAAAACATGTTAAATGTGATTTCATAAGGTAATTAATAAATATGTGAAATGGGGTGATATAATGGAATTACTAAATATTCTTAGTGAGCTAGGTATTAGAATGGGAATTGGACTAAATGGGATAAGTAATGTAAATGGAAAATGTGTTAATGGGTTATGGAATAACATTAATTTTCATGTTGGTTGTTATGAATTATGATTGTTATATTTTTTGTCTATGATTGGTTGTGATATGGTTGTGCGTGGTGAATAGATGAACAAGAATGTGAACATGGATTGAGGTGTGGGATAAAGGACTGAGGCTGCTCCCATGGGTCGAGTTGGACTGATGCTCTAACTTCACCCACAATACACGAGTTAGGGAAGGGGATGGATCTCTATTCCCCTAATAGCTACATTCCACCGGACTAAGGCTTTTAGGTGAGGATATTTTGATGATTTGATGTATTATCCCTAGTGAGATAGGGACTTGACTTATTCCCTTACATATTATGATAAATTCTATGAACCTTTGTGTGAATGATGTAAATGTCTAACCCATGGATTATATTCTAAATATGAACTAAATAAGGAAGAAGATACATAATGAATTTTGAACTATGGTTAGTAATGGTTAAGTAAAGATTATTAACTAGTGGAACCTAAATGTATATTATTTTATTTTAATTTATTTAATACTTTCATGAATTATCTATTTATACTTAATATTTTTTTAACACCATCGATGGTGGCCTAATGAGTTGTACTCACACCCTGCTCGAGCCACTGTTGGGCACTTGAGAAGATTTCATGCTTGCAGGTCAGGAAAAGAGAAAGGGCCCTGTGCTTGGGATTTGAGTCATGCTTGATAGGTACATGGACGAGGTTTTGGAATTGGAGTCATGAATTTTTGATTGAATATTCTATTTGTATTTATTTTTGGTTTTGGTTCACTTGGCACTGTAGTATGACATGACATATTTTCTTTTCATTGTGGTTTGTGCCCAGTTTTGGGAGATGGTTATTTATGCATGTTAATTAGTTATTTTATATTTTTTTCTGCTATTCTATTTATTTTCTACTGTAGTTTACTCTAGTAGAGAGGGTATAGTCTCCCTATGTGACTTTTAGACCCTCTCTTCTAGTAGACAACCTCTGACATATGTGGAGGCACGATTGAGGTCATGTGATGACCCAGATCGGTGAACCAGTTTAGTGGCTCCTGGTTTAGGGATTTTATAAAGTGGTATCAAAGGAGGCATTTTTTGTGACTTAATATTTAGGGATGGCAGACATAAGGCTAGGAAGGTTCCAGGCCTTGGTAATGAGATCTTTCTTGGGAGTGGCTAACCCATGTACGAGGGAAATCCCAAGTCACCTAGGGTGGGAATTATTATTCCTAGTATGTGTTGTTATAGTTGAATGATATTTCACCATTAGGTGATGCACATGTTGTGTGATGTGTTTGTTTTATGATATTTTTCTCATGGATGGAATTGCATGAGGTTGTTCATTCATGCATCATTTTTGGCACCTAAGAATATAGGTGGCATTAATCATGATATGCACACATGGGATAGGTGTGTGGGGCATTGAGAGTAGAATTCATTTCACTCCTTTGGGAATTTTAAGAAGATGGTGTCTAATAAAGACAATGAAAATGGTTAAATAAAAAATAAAAGTTAAATAATGATTAAATAATCGTGTCTAATGAAGGTGTAAATGAGTTAAAATAATGACTAAAAAAGTTGTAAAATGGGAAATGTACCTAATAGAAAAGATTAATTTTGTAAAATAGGAGATGGTTTCAAGATGCGTTTGATGAAATAATTGTTATTAAGTAAATTATTTTACCCCATGTTGACTATGACCCACGGTAGGTTTGGTAGAGGGTATTGTTCTAAGTGTGATGATGACCGTTGATATAGTGTATGCAGAATGAGTTTTTTAAGGTTGATAGTGTAAGATATTTTCCATATGTGGTTTAAATCTTGTCAATCATTCATTGAAGTGTTTATTCTGGAAAATGTTTTGAATTCTTATCATGAATAAGGTAGGGGATTTCTAATTTTGGGTGAATGAGGAGTTTAAGATGTTAATGGTTGAGTTCAAAGAAAATGGTGAAGTTAATTATAAAAGGATGTGTAATGAAGGAAATTTTGGGTGAATTGGGTAGTGGGTATTCCTTCTGTTTTCAATTTGACCCATGTTGGGGTGATGTGGGGTAGTAAGAGTGACCTAGTTTGAGACATTTTTTGGGTTGTAATACCTTTCTAGATATGATATGGAAAAGGAGATGTGTTTAGAGCACCCTCGAAAGGGATGTGGCCTTTGGGTTGTGAGGTGTTGTTCGGTAATGTGAGTGTTGAAACTATTGTGGGTCGTGATCATACAGAGTGCATGATGAACCTTAATGATGGTGCCTGGGTTTTGGTGACCATGTGAGTAGGGACCCTGGTGAGTTGTGTTTTGGATCCTAGAGAGGGTATTTGGCCTATAGTGATGATATATGTGTGAGGTTACCTTTTTTGTAGAACTTAAAGTGAATGGTAACTTGGTGTGCTAGGAAAAGTGTGTATTAGAATGGTGGTGAGAGTGTCGTTCGTGAACGTTTCTTTGTTCGTAACTTAATGTGTGTGGTTTGGGAAGAGGACCAATGGATTTTCCTTGTTGTAACTCCAGTTTAGGTAGTTGGTATCATTATACCTTCAAGGATTCATATTAGATAGGTCATATGAGGTTCTTAGTGCTTTTGGGTGTGTGTCACATATGGGATGTCTTGGACTTTATTATTGGGACACATAGAGCATTAACCAGTGCAAGTTTTTCCTAGAGGGATAAGTGGAATATTGATGGTTAGTGATGTGACTTGAGTTGTGTTTATGCATTAAAAGTTTCAGGAAAATCAAAGGATACCTCGTAGGTGGCTAGCCCAGTGATGTGGTTGCCTTGGAATATGAAGCACGAGAGATGCTTCAAAGGTGGAACATATGCATAATGAGTACCATCAAGTTTTTGTAAGTGGTATGGTTGTGACATGGTTTTCTCATAAGGAAACCTAAGTGATTGTAGTAGGTTTTAAGGTTCATTTTTATAGTTTTTATTGTACGGAATCCTGACCTATCTATTTGGATGATGATTAATAGTGTTCTTGATTTTGTTTTCAGTGAGAGAGACAAGGGTGAATGAAGCCCGATTAGATGATTTTGTGTGAAACTGACACCTGATTTGAGGATGGTCATGTGGCTGAGCTTGTTTTTAAGAATGGTTTAGTAAGTAAGAAGGCGCTGGTCTATGCTCAGGTTATGGTTGGTTTTCGAGATCTAAATTCAGTTTAAGTATAGCCTCAAGAAAATTTGAAACTTGAGGGCTCTAATGAGGTCTATATGTGGGTATGCATTGGTAAGGCACAATTTCTATCGAGATAAGCATCTATCATTCTCTGTGAAACCAAAGTGATAAGCATGGATATTTTAAATACCATTGGTTTTTATTGGTGTGGTAGACCGTTATGTTTGGTTGATACCCGTCATGGTCATACCAAACGAGCTCGAGTGGTGTGGTAGTAGTAGTATCAAAATAAAGTTGGTTCATGGCTACTTGGTGGATGGTCATGGGGTGGTGGCGAGTCTTAGTTGGTAATCATGCTTGAGAAGTGGTGGTTAAGTGTTGATGATATGTACACGATAGAGTAGCCTGAAATCCTTGGTAGGTCATGGTTTCCCATAGTGTGAGGTGTTATCAGTAATGGATGAGTTGGTGGTGGTGTTATTCAAAAATTTATTAGCATACCTCATCTAGTGACGATCATGCCCAACATCTTGAAATCATCCTAGGTACATTGAGAAGATATAGATTTATGCCAAGAGACTTTAAGGCATTTATATTGGATGAAGACATCATGGATTTTACACTCATGGTGTTTTATATGTGGAACTGGATAGTGGTATGTGAACCATCGAATATTTTTAGGTAAGTTCCTCGAGATGGACTATGGGTCAACGAATTATGTGGGTTACATTCATGAAATCTAGGAACGAACACTGGGTGACATTCATTTTATCATTCTAGGAAAATATAGACAGCCACACCTATGTTTTGGGGTTCGGCCTATGACCGAGTGCAATCCATGGTGGCTGGAATCCCTCATGGAGAGAAATGGTAATTACACTCCTAAGGCGAGGATTGATAATTAAATATTGGATGTGGATAGGAGAACATTGATTTGATGCATTGGTACCAAGAATCCAATGAGAAACCTGTGAGGTGCACGTTGGGTCTCTTAGAGAGGCTGGGTGGGACTTGATTATGGTGGTTGATTGATCCAAGTGGTTTCTTTGGGATAAAAGTAGTTCTAAATTAAATTCGAGATTCCTATGTTAAAGCTATTGAAGGGGGATGACAAGACATGACAATGTTTTATGGAAATATAGGTTGGGTTATATAACTCCAAAAAAAATCGGAAATAAACTTGGGTAAGTGTCTTTGGGTGGTATTAGAATGTCTTGAAGTTTTAGGGAACCTTGGACATGTGATGTAGTTTCATGCCAACAATAAAGCTAAACATTCTAGGATGAGTCATCAATGGATAACTCGACTTTTCTAGGAGTGGGGTACAAATGTGGAAAGTTTTAAATCACCTTCAGTAGATGTTTTGGGGTGAGTATTAGGTGTCAAATTTTAGAATGTGTTAAGTGAAAAATTAGCATTCTTTAGTTAGTGTATGAATGGTATGAGTGCTTGTTTTAGGAATGTTGCTGGGGTAATTGGAGCCTGATGATGGTTTGGAGGGCAGTAATATCATGATGGTGGAATTATACAAGAGTCCAGGGATGACCTCAGTAGGCATGTTGGATGATAGTGATAGTATTAAAGTCATTAAGTTCCTTGGGAAGGTAAAAAGGGGCAGTGTAAAAATAGTGGAAGATGGGTGTTCTGGGACAAGCTAGTTGGGGGTTGTCCAACCTGATATGGTAAACGAGAATGGGTGTGGTGAGAGTGACCCACCTTAAATTTGATGTTGTATTAGAAAGTTCTGTTTGGAAATTAAGTCATACTTGAGTGAGGTTAGGTTGATCTTATTCCTAAAATGGATGGTGTAGGAATGCCCTCCTAGATGGTTTCAATAGTAAGGCTGGATTCCAATACAGGGTGAATTCCACATGGTTGTTCAAGCACGGTGAGTGGGAAATGTGTTAGGTATGTTTTGAAATTTGAGTTGAAATTATAGTGGTATTCCTTCAATAACAGGGGTTCCAAACAACAAAATATGATGGGGAGAAGCATAATAGGAAAGTGGGTGGTTGATGATGTTATCAAAGTTTTGGGTTGGAGAGACTCGAGTGATCACCATTCGGGTGAATTGGCCCAGATGGCGAGTGTTGGCACAAGTTTAAATCAATTGAGTGCCTCAAGAGTTTTGGTTGCGTTTGGATGTATGGTTATGGAATGTGGTCATTGGTAGATGAGTGGTGGATTTGATTAAGTCAAGAAATGTGATTGGAGATACCATGTGTTTTCCTTTGGGTGATATCGAGTTTTGGTCATCGTTAGAGTTTTAAAAATAGAGTAATATGACACAAAGTGATTTGGGTCATGAGTTGCGAAGAGGATCAGACTGATGGGGTTCCGATTGGTTCCTCTATGATAGTATGATACTATGTACAAAGTTTCCTTATGTTGTGAATTTGAAAACATTTCCTAGTATTCCATTTTGAGTTATAGTGGTTGAGGTATGGTTAAAGTCGATACGTCCTTCGAGGAGTATCCGACTCATGGGGTGGATCATAGTGAGAAAGTCTTGTAGGGAAAGACTGTTCCTTTGGTCTAGGTTTTATGGTAGCATGGTAATGTTTAGGAGGAAACATGGGAAAAGGGGAATGGATAAGCAGGCCTAGTGGGTTGATCTCTTTGTTTAGGAAGCCCTATAATTCTTGGGAAGGTGGCTCAAGGATAAATTATTATAAGGTGGGGAGGTTGTAAGATCCTGAACTTCATGGAAGTATTTTATTGTTTAAATTTTAGTGCCAATACCTTGTTTTTGTCCAATGAAATGTTTCTTGGGTGTATTAGGGGCCTCAGGGGAATTTCGGGGGTTCATGATATGAGAGGAAGGAAAATTGGGCCAAACTATAAAAGGCGCATGGTTGGCGCATGGTTAAGTAAACCATGAGGCCTTCCTAGGAAAATCGTGAAGCCTTGTACAATGGAATATCACACAGTTGGAACAAAGTTTTTAAACCGTGCAGAGCTTTCCAGGTAACCGTGCGACCTCATATTCCTTAGACTATGTCTTGCACATAGTTTTCTCATTGTTTGGAAAACTGTGAGGGTAAACCACGCGACCCAGTAAAAGTTAAAAAATTTACAGTTTTTCCATTACTCTATTTTAATATCCCCATCCAATTTCTCCCCCATTTCTTCCTCATCCATCCCTAGAGATGCCCTTATTTTACCCAATATCCCAAGGGGTCAATCTATTTCATTTCTAAGCCATTTGGAGCACCATTGGTTGCAGATCGAAGCTCTACGTAAGTCTATCACATCCCCTTATTCTCTTTTCTGTATTATGGTTTATAGTTTCTCCCATGTTCTTCCAAAGAAAAAAACCCCACTTTTTCTGATGGGACCTAGGTTGGGGATTCAAAGGTTATTTGAATCTAGATCTAAGGCTATTATCAGGAGTACGTTCATCATCTTATTCAAGGTAGGTGGTCTACAAGTTATATCCCATAGTTTCATTGTATATTTGTGAATGTTTGGTCTTGTTCTTGGTTATATCTTATTGTGATCTTTATTCCTTTGGTGATGTTTGGTAAATGGGTGTCCAAATGATGAATAGAAACCCTCATGGTCCCCATGGGACATATCAGATATGATTTGACCGATTTAGAGCCACCCATGGGGTGCACCAAAATTATCGGGCCTAGAAATTAGTTAAGTAAGTGTAGGGTCATTATGTGATAATGCAGATCCCTTGTTGAGTATGTTGATATGTTTAATGGAAGTGAAAATGGAATATTGGTAGTGTGTCTAGATTTGGAAATGGATTATTGGGTTTTTTTGGCATGGCACAAATATGAGTTAATTGGGGTAATTGATATTGTGACTTGTGGCCTATGAATTATATTAGAAATGCCCAAGATAATTAGTGCATATGAAATAGGAATATGTTAAAGTGGTAATAGTATATGAAATAAAAAATATGTAAAATGGGATTTCATATGGTAATTGATGAATATGTAAAATGGGTTGATATAAGGGGATTATTGAATATTCTTAGTGAGATAGGATTGATAATGGGAATTAGACTAAATTGGCTAAGTAATGTAAATGGAAAATGTATTAATGGGTTATAGCATAACATTAATTCACATGTTTTTTTATTATGGATTATGATTGTTATATGTGTTGGTTGTGCTTGGTTGTGATATGGTTCTATGTGGTGAATGGATTAATAAGCATGTGCACATGGTTTGAGGTGTGGGATAAAGGACTGAGGCTCCTCCCATGGTTCGAGTTAGACTAATTCTCTAACTCCACCCACAATGCACAGGTTAGATAAGGGGACAAAGCTCTATTCCACTAACAGTTTCATTCCACATAGACTGAGGCCTCGAGGTGAGGATATTATGATGATGTGATGTATTATCCCCAATGAGATAGGTACTTGAGTTATTCCCTTATGAATAATGATAAATTCTATGAACCTTTGTGTCAATGATGTAAATGTCTAACCCATGTATTACATGCTGATGATGAACTAAGTAAGGAAGAACATGAATAATGAATTTTCACTATGGTTAGTAATGGTTAAGTAAATATTGTTATATAATGGACAATTAATTGTATCTTACTTTTAATTTATTTAATAATTTCATACACTATCTGTTTAGACTAGATATTTTATAGACACTATTGGTGGTGGCCAACTGAGTTGTACTCACACCCTACTTAGGATGCCTTTGTGTACCTGAGTAGATTTCATGCTTTTAGGTCAATAAAATGGAAAGTACCCTATGATTAAGAGTTGAGTCATTCTTGAGAGGTAAATGGATGAGTTTATAGACTTGGATTCAGGACCGTTTTGAGGATTACACTATTTTTCTTTATTTTTGGTTTTGGTTCACTTGACAATGTAGTATGACATGAAATATTTACTATTGGTTGTGGTTTGTGCCCAGTTTTGGGACATGGTTATTTATGAATGTTTATTGGTTATTCTATATTGTTTCCAATATTTTATTTATTTTTTACTATGGATTACTCTGGTATAGAGGGTATAGTCTCCCCACGTGACTTTTGGACCCTCACTGCTAGTTAGCAACCACTGGCGTATAAGGAGGTGCGCTTGAGTTCATGTGACAACCTGGCTCGGGGAACTAGTTTAGTGGCTACTAGGTTGGGGATATTATATTTCATCAAAAATTTCATGTGATATTAAATATTTTAATGGTTCTTTAATGGGTTTTTTAGGGTTTTAAATGGATTTCCCTCTTTTTAAGACAATCACTACCTTTAGTTATTCATGAGAGGTTTTTGTGTAACTATATTCTCCCCTTAAGGTTTAGGATGGTACCACATGAGTAGGCATGGGTACCTTTCCAATTTTAATGGATTTTAGTTCATATTTAAGTGATTAAACTTCAGAATTAATTCATTTTATTTGTTTACACAATTGTTCAAGTATTGGGTGAGAGACATATTGAGCAGGGGCTTGAGTTGGTTGGTTTATCCCAAGTGGATATTTAGGTTGTTGGGTGGGCTATTAAATAGGTTATGGTTGAAACTGAATATGGTTTTGAAAATTTTGTGGAGGGTTGGGGTTTGGTCCTTGTGGATGAATAGGTTGTTGGTTATCCGTCCAATGGAATCCTTGATGGTCATTATACCTTGGGTTGAAAGTATTTTGGTATTATGGATTTTAAAAGTTCATAGAATTAACCTCCACTGGTGGTCCTCTTAAAATAACATTCTTTATGGAAGGGATGATAAGGAATTTTTTGGTCTTGTGGTCATGTTTGTCACAAATTATGCAAATAGGATCAATATTTTGGATTTCTTGGACCTTCCTAAGATAGATTTCCTTGACCTTCCTTATGAGTGTAAAAAGTTTTACCATGAGAATTTATTCTTCCTTAAGGGTTTTAATTCCAATAGATTTGGTTAGATTCTCATAGTAAGGTGATGTTCCCCATGTTTGATTTTGTTCAGCTAGTTCTTCTAGATACTCATAAGCATCATTTGGGGATTTATTTTTGAAGGTTCCATTACACATCATGTCAATGAATTGTTTTTTTGCAAGACCCAACCCTTAATAAAAGATAAGAACTTTTTTGTGGTTGAAAATACATGGTGAGGTACCATGTTGAGTGTGTCTTTGAACCTTTCCCATGTTTCATAAAATGAATCCCCTTATTTTTCAAAAACGTTTTGGATGATCTTTTTAAGTGCAATTTTTTTTGATGGGGAAAGTCTTTTTAATAGAATTATCTTTGTAATTGGTCTTAGGAGTGGATTGATGTAGGTATCATATTGTTTAACCAATCCTTAAATATTAAAGGAAAGAGCCTCATCTTAGATGACTCAAGTTGATGTGGTGGGCACATGGTTTCAATAATATCATTTAACTCCTTGACATGAAGGTATGACATTTCCGAATTGATCCCATGGAAGTATAGAAGGTGGTTTATGAAATGAGGTTTGAAAAAATAGTGGGATTTTCCTAGGTAAGAATTTATAATGCATGAGGGTGTATTAGTTGAGGAAGGTGTGGGGTAGTCATTCATGGTTTGATCGAATACATTCACCAAGTTTTGGGTTGCATCATTTGGATTTCCATTTTTATTCCTGCTCAAGTTTATGAGTTGGTTTCTTTGAAGAACCTCCATTGAAATGTGAACAATTTTTGAATTTGGAGTATTAGTAATATTGGGATCTAATGGAAAGAGACTCCTAGGTGTGCTTGAATCTCCAACCCTAGAACTATCCACCCCAACTAGATGATTTGAATGGTCACATGTATAGGTGGATATACACTAAGAAAAAAGAAAAAAAGAAATGGGAAAAGATAATAGAAATGGGATGAGAAAGGATAAATTGGGGAGAATAGAATTATTTTCTAAGGTGACTTACTTGGGTCCATGGAAAGAGTGTAAAAATTCGGTCTCACCCAAATTTACCCATATTTTTAGGGTTGAAGCGGTCATTTGTAGTGTATCTTGGGTTGTAAAATCCCTAGAGACCTAAGAATAAACCTATAGAAACATACATTTTATGAATTTTTTTTATGAAGTGGAAAACTTTGGAGTTTAATTGATGAGGGTTACATAAATACCAAGATACCTAAGTGAATTCAATTGATGATAAAGGGTTGATCCTAGGTTATTACAAGGGATGGAATAGATGAAATTCATTTTTAAAGATTTCAATTTCTTAGAATCAAGAGTGATTCATTTAAAGAGATCAAAAAAACTTAATCACTTATCACTACTGGAAACCTGACTTTTCCCAACGCTTCTATACCAATGGTTTGTAAAAACCGTTGGTGTAGGTCCTTTTTCCCAACGGTTTGGCCAAACCGTTGGGAAATCCCACTTTGTGGCCACTTTTCCCAACAGTTTTCCAAAACCGTTGGGAAAGGGTATACCTATCCCAACGGTTTGGCCAAACTGTTGGGAAAAGTCCACTTTGTGGCCACCTTTCCCAACGGTTTGGCCAAACCGTTGGGATAGGTATAACCTTTCCCAACGGTTTTGGCAAACCGTTGGGAAAAGACCACTTTGTGGAAACCTTTCCCAATGGTTTGTCCAAACCGTTGGGAAAGGGTATACCTATCCCAACGGTTTGGCAAAACCGTTGGGAAAGGTCCCCTGGAAATCAACCTTCAGCTCAAAATGAAATCCAATTCTCAGGACCTATACCAACGGTTGTCAAAACCGTTGGTATAGGTCTATACCTACGGTTTTGACAACCCTTGGTATAGGTCCTGAGAATTTTTATCATATCTTCTTACCGAGAACATTATATAAATCAAAATTTAAAATAATTATGACAATACATATATATATTATGTAATTATGTTCACAAAAGTCATGTTATGTTAGTGGTTAAGTCGTTCAATGATAAACTAGGGGTCCTGGGATCAAATACCAGTGATTTTTTTTGAAATACATATACCAAAGGTTCCATAACCGTTGGTATATATTTTCATATTACTTATACCAACGGTTTCCAAAACCGTTGGTATAGGTCTATACCAACAGTTTTCGCAAAACCGTTGGTATAGACCTATCCCAACGACTTACTTGGATACGGTTCTCCAAACCATTGGTATAGGCTATACCAACGGTTTAGAGGCCTATACCAATAGTTGAAAACCATTGGTATATGTTGGTTTTCCAGTATTGTATTGATTTAATAACAAAAAAAACATAATGATAATCACCTATACACTTGGAGAATCGTTTTTATGAGAAATCCAAGGTAAAGGTTCTTATTAGAATTTGAAGTGTGTGGCCATAAAATTCAACAAGGATGAATAAGTGTTAAGATTATAAAATGAAATTCTCAATTAAAATAAGCGATTAAACATTAATAGAGTGAGAAATAAAATCAAATTTAGACCCTTTCTACTCCCTTAGATCAAACCATAATAGGTTTATCCCTCCATTTATTCTATGATCTCAATGGAAGCAGGAATTAGACTCATGAGGGAAGAATTTAAGAAGTGAAAAAAAAATGAAATAATGAACACTCCACCATTTTGTGAAGGATTTATAACTTCATTGTGTGAATAAATTCACACCTTAATGAAATGGTATCAATGTGTTAACAATAATCAAATAAAATTATAATAATAAGAGGTTTTATTAAGAGACTAAGGTGATTAGAATAAATTAAAATTGAAATAAGAATGTTACAAAGACAAAGTGGTAGCATAACATTACAATGAAAAAAAACACAAAACTCTCTAAATACTCCAACACTAGTGCCTTAAATAATAATTTTTAAGCCTTGTATATAGCCTACAATAGTGAAAGTCACCCCAATTAATGGAAGAAGGACTAGGTGGTTGGAAAGTTAATGGGTAAAAGACTTGCCACCCTTGAAAAAAAATCCAAGATAAATTACATACACAAAAAATACATGCCAAAAATAGATTCTAGATGGCCAAATTTGGGTGGGACATAGAAGAATAAAATGAATAATTGGATGTTCCATGAAATATTGTAAAATTTCATCCCAAATGGATTGTTTTTCTAGATATGATTGAAATGGTGGGCTATTTTTCTGAGCCATTGAATCTAGCCCATAATTTCATATTCAAATTGGTCCACCTAGAACTCCCTAAAAAACTCAGAATTAGATTTTTTTACTGTTGGATTAAATGTTCCTTATGATGGTATCTATATAAAGTTCAAATTTTATCTTAATTGGGATTGTATCTTGACTTCTAGAGTCTTTTTATTGGGTTTATTTCCAGTTATCTTTTCCTAGAATATTATTGGTTCAAGGCCCACTTTGGTCATCTTCTCAATTGAATATTTTATAGCTCTAGAAGGATAAAATATTTCTCATATCATGGGAGGAATGAAAATAAAAAATGAAAATAAAATCAATACCCTTGGGTGTTTTAGGAGGTGTGCAAAAATATAACATGCAATAGTGCATTTTAAGAATGAATTACAAACATGTTAAGAAAATAAGATCAAATAGAAAAATTAATTAGTACAAATGTTTATGAACATTTAATAAAATGAATATTATAATATAAAAAATGGATATTATCCTCTTTCAGTGGATAATCAAGGATCATACCCAAAGTATCTCATGAAAACATGAAAAGAGAATACTAAAGCCTCAATGAATAAATAGTAGATCTAACCAACACCTACATAGGTCAAAAATTCCCCCCAACCTCACCAAGACTCACTAACCCAAAAATACTGTAAGAACCCAGATCTTCTTTTCCGGTATGGATCATGTTTTTTGGTGTTTTTGAGAAAAAGAGGTGAATCTGGAAATTTAATGAGTACACACCATGTAATTTGGAGTATACGCCGTGTACCCTGTTTCCACGGGTGACTATGTACGAACTATGTAATACCCAAGTACATGTCCATGTGGGGTGACTTGGAGACTACCTAAAGCAGGGGCCAGTTAAGGCAAGTACACACCATGTACCTTTAAAGAAAACGTCATGTACTTTTATTTTTAATTGTTAAGTAGGACAAGGGTCACATCTAATTGGAAGAAACGCCTTCTTCTCAACTCGTCTCATCCAGGAGCGACCAGAGCTGATGAATCATTTTCAAGCCCCTGAACAACCATATGTTCTCCAATTCGACCGCTGTCGATTGCGTTGGAATCGACACGATGATCTCTTCCTTCTTCTAGAGCCTCATTTCCTGATTTCTCTCCTTTCGCGAGATATCCTCGGTTGAACGTTTTAGAAGTTTTTATAGATCTACATTATTCTAGGATGATTGAAGGGCCGCCTCTAGAGTATATCAATTATAAAACACTGAGGTAGGTGGTTTTTTCCTTTCCGTAGTTAGTCTTTGAATATTATGTGCAAAAGTGCCCAATACCCTAGAATGGGGTATTGCATGTTTAGGGAATTTATCCCTATTAATTACTTATATGAATTGTGTTCCTGAGTAGAGGTTTTTTGATTTTGAATATGGTTATTTTTAATGCTATGGATGTGTTGTCCATGTTTTTTTTGATATTGACCGTTTGGTCTAGCTTTGTCGGTTAGGATGTTTGTTTTCCATGCCTAGTGTTGTTAGGATAGAGTGATATTATTTGATGCTGTTATATACTTGTAGCTATTAGACAAGTAGTTCTTGAAAGTTGTTAGACAATTAGTTCTTAAGGTTTACTTTTTATGTTGAACGTTATTGTGCACGATTGATTTACATAGGGCTATGGGAACCTAGTGTAGTAGACCATAGGGGGAATGGACACTGAGGGCTTCTCTAGAGTGTCTGTTTACTTTTATGTTGTGAGACCATAGGGGGTATGGACTTTGTGCTCCCTCAGAGTGTCTATAGTTACATTTTGTGAGACCGTAGGGGGAATTGGACATTAATTACTTTCTCATAGTTTCTATAGTTACCGATATGAGACCATAAGCGGAATTGACGGTGAGTGCTTCCTTAGAGAGTCTTTGCTAAAGCTGAACCATAGGGGTTAGACTGCGAGTACTTCCCAGAGGGTTTATTGTGTTTGATTAGTTAAACCAGATGGGTTAGTATGTGAGTACTTCCCAGAGGTTTTCTTGTTTTTTATTAGCTTCTTGCTTGTTATATGAAAATGAATTCAATTAAAACTGTAGGATTTTTTACTTTTGAGTAATTCCTTGTTTACTGCTTCATTTTGCTTATTGCCTGCCATATATATATTCACTAACTGTTAGGCATAGATCTTTGGGTGATTTCCTACTGAGATTCATCTCAAACCCTAATTGGTTCTTGCTTTTGGGCCCAAACATATTATATTTCTGCAGATATAGATAAGGGCAATCACCCTTCTATGTCAAGTACTTGACTGCTGTGGAGTTGAAGAGAATTTGACCAAGCTGACTTAGATTAGAGAAATTAATTTATTGCTGCAGATTAGAGGAATTAATTTATTCTTGACTTAATGATTAGAGTCTATATACAGGGATAGGAAGTAATAGGTAGTTGGTAATAATTTGTGCTTGGGAGTAGCTAACCCATGTATAGGGAAAAGATAATTTACCTTGATTACTGTAATTTTTCTAGTTTTTCAATTTTACAGTTGATTTGATTTCACCGTTGGGTGATTCACATGTTTTGTGCTGTTATTATTGATGTTGTTGAGGTTCTATTTCTATTAAAACCTGATGAGATGAGGGTATTCCATCTCATGCATCATATAATCTCTTTCTAGAGACCACATGTCATGCATTCTTGTCATGCCATTTAGGGTGCATTGCCGATAGCATGTTGTTGTGATAGATGTTGTGCTAGATATGTATGCTTTTGTGATAGATGCCTTGATAAAATACCTACTATTTGATAGGGTATTGAATTATGTAAGGTTTAGTTTGGATGAATGCCAAACTTTGGTCCGTGAGGTGTTATGGGCCTTCATGGATCGGAATTTGGTGGATCATTGCTTTGTTATTCCTTGTATATGACATGAATAAGATGACAATCTTTTATTCTCGGGGAGTATGGGCCCCCACGGATTAGAATTTGGCACTTTAATGTTTGTTTTAGTGTTTTTCTGGGTTCCAGAATAGTTTCTAAGTCTTATAGTATGAAAAAACCTAGAATACATGATGTGTATTGCTGAATACACACCATGTATCCTTATTTTTGGGAAGGAACTATTTTTCTTAAGTACACGCCGTTTATTTTATGTACACACTGTGTAGTCCATAACCATGTCAATGGCTGTGTGGGCAGAGACACGGGGATGGGAAATTTCTAGTGGGACACGCCGTGTACCCTATGTGCATACTGTGTCTTAGGAGCCATGTCTTAGACCGTGTGACTAACAATACAGGTGGATTATTGGTAGATAGTACACACCGTGTCTGGTACAAACATGCTGTGTAGAGTCAGTTTTGTAACCAACCATGTGAATAAAAACACGGGTCGGTAAAATTATTTCTAGTACACACCGTGTTTGGCACAAACATGCCGTGTAGTCTTGCTCTAGGAGAACCGTGTGGGTTATGTCATGTAAAAGAACTCGGGCAGGGGAAGATGATTCAAGTACATGCCGTGTGTTAGGAAAACATGCCATGTGTATGGGTGTTACATGACCTGGTTTAGTAGGAGTACAAGCCCATGTAAAGGCTTAAAGGAACACGCCATGTAGGGGTCATACACGCCGTGTGTCTAGGTTTTGTAAAACCTATTTGTTTTCTTATCATGTTCCTTTCCTGGACTTATAATTTTTTATTTCCTGATAATCTTGAAATAAGGTGTGATCTTGACCTTGAAGAGTCATGCCACCGATATGTCCTCTAGTTTTATGTTAGATACAGGGCAACGATTAGACACCAGACATGGTAGATCAGGGACTACCAGAAGATCCTCCCATCGTGCCTATCTTGTAACCAACTATCATTCCAGATACAGGTGTAGATGCACAGTTCCACGAAGGCTTAATGAGGTTCATACAGATCTTCCAGGGAGCACCGCATCCTGCCCCGTTTATGACAGAGTTGACGTGGGTCTTCCAACAACAACATCCTCCCACTTTCTCAGGGGATGGAGGACCTCAGGCTGCATAATCATGGTTAGAGGCCATGATTTCAATCTTCGAGCATCTGGAGACACCTCCAAAGAGGAGGGTGAATCTCGCTACATACATGCTATGATATTCCGCCAAGATATAGTGGGATGTTATCTCATAGGTGGGACACCAGTAGGTTATGGATTGGGATGATTTCTAGTGCACCTTCTACGATTATTTTTACCTGAATACTTCAAGGGCCGATCAAGCCTAAGAGTTCATGAGTCTAGAGAAAGGTACTCTTTCAGTAATGAAGTATTATTCTCACTTCACAGAGCTGCAGCGCTTCGCACCCATCCCAGGAGGTGATGAGTTATTCCTGGTGAGGAAGTTTGAGGATGGTGTTAGGCACGACATCCAATCTCAGGTGAACATCTTCAGGTTGACTCCCATAACATCTATAGTCAACCAGAAGCTGATCATGGAGTGAAATATGAGAGATTATAGAGCTGTGAGACAGGGAATCTCGACATCCGGAGTTGGTACCCCTCCTACTAACAGTAGGAAGCACCATAGGGAGTCTATGAGCAGAGATCCAAGTAGGCAGAATACTTATCCAGGTATCCAGGTAGTGTGATAAAAGTGTGGGAAGAGTGGGAATACGAGGCAACATTGCCCAAGAGACCCATTGAAGTGCTGATATTGTGGAAATATGGAGCATATTTTTCATTTTTGTCAGTCTTTCTCACCAGAAGCTGGTGATAAGAGTTCTTCTATGACTCCTCATTTAGGAGCAGCACCACCAATTTCTCATTAGTCTGGGAACTGGAGTTCTTTCGACCATTCAAGACAAGGTGGAGGTCATGACCATGGTAGTTAGTCTCCAGGATTTCAGTGACAACAAGGTGGATCAGCTTAGGGTAGTCAGGAAAGGTCATAGGGACACGGTACATGCCATACATTTGTAGTGGAGCAGACCCAATAGGAGCATGATCCAGAACCCTCTAAAGTTCAAGTTATGATTCTAGTCACCTCAGTTTTATCTTTTTCACTTTTCGATATAGGGGCTTCCCATAGTTTCATATCTGTTGTTTTTGTGGAGAGCCTTGGGCTTTGTATATTTTCTTCTACTGATATCTTGATGCTAGACACTCTATTGTGGACTATAACGGCTAGTGCATGTCAGTGCAAGGAGTGACCTCTTGATGTTGGTGGGTGTCAATTCTTTTGGGACCTCTATGTCCTATATATGACAGGTTATGATTTCATTCTCGGAATGAGCTGGTTAGTTTCCTTCCATGATGTTGTCGATTTCTATTGCCATAGGGTGAGTTTCACGTCACCAGAGGGCAGGTCCTTTCTACAAAATGTTGAATGGGATGTCCAGGAGAGTAGAGTAGGACCTGAGCATCATGAGTTGGGAGAAGTTACATCCAATATTGCTAGTTTATATTTGGATGACTAGGGGAAATCACAGTTGGACTTCCCTCCAGTGGTCGATCATTTTAGGGATGTCTTTCTTGAAGACTTTTCTAGTTTTCCTTTAGAGAAGGAGGTAGACTTTTCCCTTGAACTTGTTCCAGGAGAGGCACCGATGTCTATTACTCCTTATAGGAGGGCTAAATCTGAGTTACAGGAGCTCAAGAAGCAGTTATAGGAGTTACAGGCAAAGGGTTTCATCCGACCTAGTACTTATCCTTGGGGTTCGCCTGTACTATTTGCGAAGAAGGCAGATAGTAACCTCAGATTTTGCATGGATTATCGGAAGATGAACCATTTGAAGGTCAAGAATCGATACCCCTTGCCGAATATTGATGATCTCTTTGATCATCTTCGAGGAGCCCAGGTGTTCTCGAAGATTGACTTGAGATCCGGTTACCATCAGTTGCGTGTTAGACCATCTGATATACCTCTTACATCCTTCCAGAGAAGGTATGGTCTATACGAGTATGTGGTTATGATGTTTGGCCTCACGAATGTGCCTACAGTTTTCATGGATTTGATGAACTGAGTGTTCCATCCATACTTGGATTCTTTCATGGTAGTCTTCGTGGATGATATCTTGGTGTACTATCACACTCGACATGACCATGCCACACATCTTGAGATCGTTTTGAGTACATTGAGAGAGCATAAGTTATATGATCAGCTCTCAAAATGCCACTTTTGAATGGACCAAATTCACTTCTTGGGTCATGTTATCTCAGAGAAAGGAGTATCAATAGGCCTAGAGAAAGTGAGAGAAGTATTTTCATGGGAGAAACCAAAGAATGTATTTGAGGTATGGAGTTTTCTAGGGATGGATGGTTACTATAGATGATTCATATAGGTCTTATCATTCTTATCAACGCCACTTATGGGACTGACTAAGAAGGGTGAGAAGTACTTGTGGTTAGATTCTAGTGAGTCAACCTTTTAGGAGCTGAAAGGGAGGTTGACTTCAGCACTGCTACTAGTTTTTCTAAAGCCGGGCAAGAGTTATACTGTGTACTACAATGCATCAGGTATCAGGCTGGGAGCAGTGCTTATGCAGGGGGGAAGGAGTCATTGCATACGGGTCTCAGCAATTGAGGCCACATGAGAGGAATTACCCGATGCACAATCTCAAGTTAGTTGTAGTTGTCCATGATTTGCACTGTTGGAGAAATTATCTATTGGGAGAGAATTTTTTGGTTTTCACTGACCAAAAAAGTCTCAAGTATATCTTTACTTAGCATGATCTGAATTTAAGACAGTGAAGGTGGGTTGAGTACCTTCAGTCCTTTGAATTTGAACTTTCCTACACGCCTGGGAAAGGCAATGCAGTGGCTGATGTGTTGAGTAGGAGAACACAGGTACAAGAAGTTCAGGAGGCCAGTAGTGAGTGGAAGCTTATGGATCTATTCTCTGAGATGCATTTTGAGGTGCATGACATACAAGGACATACTTTTCTTTCTTCTGTAGCTGTTACCTATACGCTTCTTGATCGAGTGAGAATGAGGTAGCTATCATATTATGAAGGCCTAGTCCTATAGGAGAGTGTGTCAGGAGAGGACCCTATTCCTTGGTGGACCATAGGAGAGGATGATATCTTGCGCTTTTATGGATGTGTATGGGTGTCAGCATACGTATGTGAGGAGATGATGCGGGACTTTCATTCCTCAATTTGGGTAGTTCATCCTGGTGTCACCAAGATGTATTGTGATCTACACTGTCAGTATTGGTGGCCATGTATGAAGAGATATGTTTCTAGTTTTGTGACGAGGTGTTCCACCTGTTAGTAGGTGAAGACAGAGCATCAGCGACCAACAAGGATTTTGAATTAGTTACCCATTCTAGAGTGGAAGTGGAATGATGTCACAATGTATTTAATGACAGGTTTGATGAGGTTTCCTCGAGGGAATGATGTAATATGGGTTTTCATTGACAGACTAACGAAGGTTTCACACTTCATACTAATCAAGGAGACCTTCAGTGTTGATGAGCTGGGAATGTTTTACATCTAGGAGATTGTACGTTTACATGGAGTTCCACACTCCATTGTTTCAGATAGGGACACCTGTTTTACTTCTTAGGTTTGGTAGGGACTACATAGGGATTTGGGTACATAGGTACTTCTAAGTATATATTACCACACCCAGAATGATGGCCAGTCCGAGCGTACAATTCAGGTGCTGGAGGACATGCTGAGAGCATGAGTCCTCGATTTTGGAGGTTCTTGGGAGAAACATATATCTCTTGTGGAGTTTTCCTACAATAATAGTTTTCAAGCAACTATTCAGATGACACAATATGAGGCTTTGTATGGTAAGCCATGACGATCACCCCTATGTTAGATGGAAGTAGGAGAGGTAGCTATGATGGGACCTCATCTTGTCCAGGAGACCACTGAGAATATAGAGTTAATTCAGAAGAGGATGGATACTGCACAATCATGTCAGAAGTCTTATGTTGATTGAAAGATACGACCTTTGGAGTTAGAGGTTGGAGATCAGGTTTTCCTACGTGTTACACCGAGGTTGGGATACATGACGATTAGGAGACAAGGTAAGATTTCACCAAGATACATAGGGTCGTTTGAGGTTTTAGAGATATTCAGGCCGATTGCTTATCAGTTGTAGTTACCTCAGAGGTACCGGGCTAGGCACGACGTCTTCCACATTTCTCAGCTATAGCGTTACTTCTCATACCCGTTTCATGTTCTTTAACCTGAAGAGGTTGAGTTATAGGTGGACGCATCATTCGAGGATCATCCTATATGGATTGTTGATCGCAGTGAAAATATTCTCCTTGGATGGTCTGTTCCTATGGTACGAGTGATATGGAATCACAGGAAAGTACATGACAATACTTGGGAGAGGGAGGCCGATGTAAGATCACAGTGGTCGGAGCTATTCAAAGATTCTTCTTCTATGCCACCTTGCTAGGGAAATTCAGGGACAAATTTATTTAAGGAGGTAATTTTTTAAGAACCTGGATATTCTTTTCAAGTATGAATCTTATTTTATGGTGTTTTTGAGAAAAATAGGAGAATCTTGAAATTTAATGAATACATGCCACGTACCATGTTTCCACGGGTGACCGTGTATTGTTCATGTAACAGCCAAGCACATTGCAGTTTGGGGTGTCCTGGAGACCGCCTAAAGCGGGGGTCAGTTAAGGCAAGTACACGCCGTGTACCTTTAAAGAAAACACCATGTAATTTTCTTTTTAATTATTAAATCAGACTAGGGTCACATATAATTGGTAGAAACGCCTTCTTCTTGACTCATCTCATCCAGGAGTGGCCAGATCTGGCGAATCTTCTCCAAGAACCCGACCAACCATCTGTTCTCTGATTCGACTGCTGTTGATTGCATTGGAATCAGCACAGTGAGATCTTCCTTCTTCTAGAGCCTCGTTTACTGATTTCTCTCATTTCGTGAGATATCCTCGGTTGAATGTTTTAGATGTTTTTGTAGATCTACATCATTCTAGGATGATTCAAGGTCCGATGCTGGAGTATATCAATTGTAAAATTCCAAGGTAGGTGTTTTGTGACTTTCCATAGTTCGTATTTGAATGTTATGTGCAAAAGTTCCCAATACCCTAGAATGGGGTATTGGGTGTTTAGGGATTTTAGCCCTGTTAATGTCTGTTATGACTTTTTGTGTCTGAGTAGTGGTTGTTTTATTGTGAATAGGGTTATTTTCCATGCTATGGATGTGTTTACCATGTTTGTTTTGATATTTACCGTTTGGTCTATCTTTTCCGGTTAGGCTGCTTGTTTTCCATGACCAAGTTTGTTAGGATGGATTGATATTATTTGATGCTGTTATATGCTTTTATATGTTAGCCAAGTAGTTATTGAAAGCTATTAGCCAAGTATTTCTTAAGGTTTAATTGGTATGTTGAACTTCATTGTGCACGATTGAATTACACAGGGATGTGGGAACCTGGTATAGTAGACCATAGGGGGAATGGACACTGAGGGATTCTACAGAGTGTCTATTTACTTTTACATTGTGAACCATAAGGGGGATGGAATTTGTGATCCCTTAGAGTGTCTATAGTTCTGTGTTGTGAGACCATAGGGGGAATTGTATGTTTAGTGCTTCCTCAGAGTGTCTATAGTTACCGATACGAGACCACATGGGGAATTGACAGTGAGTGCTTCCTCATAGAGTTTTTTCTAAAGCTGAACAAGAGAGTATAGACTGTGAGTACTTCCCAGAGGGTTTCTTGTGTTTGATTGGTTGAACAAGAGGGGTTAGGCTATGAGTACTTCCCAGAGGGTTACTTGTGTTTGATTAACTACTTTATTTTTATATGAAAATTAATTCAATTGAAACTATAGTATTGTTTACTTTTGAGTACTTCCTTGTTTACTGCTTCATTTTTCTTATTACCTGCCATATATATTCACTGAATGTTAGGCACAGATCTTTGGGTGGTTTCCTACTGGGATTCGTCTCACACCCTGTTTGGGTCATTCTTTTGGGCCCAAATAGATTATATTGCTACAGGTATAGATAAGGGAAAACACCCTTCTACATCAGGTACTTGACTGCTGTTGAGATAGAGAGAATGGGACCAAGCTGAGGCTTGCGATGCTGCTAGAGTTTATTTTTTTTGTACTTTGATTTAGTACTATATTCCATCATTGTGACTTGTTTGGTTTCTTTCCTAAACATATGTATCATGCATCATTTATATATGTTCTCCAGTTGTTTATTACTTTAAGTCTTCCACTGTTTACTTATTGCATGATATTAATTCTTTCTCTATTGTTATCGGTTTACTTCTGATGCATTACTCTGCCAATGAGGGCATAGTTTCCCCACTATCACACCCAAGGCCCTCACTGCTTGTCGGAAACCTCTTGTGTTTGGGGAAATGTGCTTGATGCCATGTGACCAACTAGGTACGAGGCACCTCTGGGCGGCTTTCGGAACTGGGACGTTACAAATACATCTAATAATATTAAAGTAACATCAAAATAAAATAGATAAAGGTGCTTCAAAACCAGTTCCATAATTTATTTTTCTCTCACCCAATAAGAAGACACACTTTTCTACCATACCTTCCATATCCACCAATGAAGACACCAACCGTATCATGTCTCTCGATACGAAACACATACCACATGTCACATAAGAAGAGCAGTAGGGTATCATGAATTTGAAAGAAATCAACCTCATTCCCCCATCCTACCACATATGACCCTCACTACATATCTCAACATTCAACACCAAGTACCACCCCCAAATATTTATCATTGATATCACCAAATGCTACCACTGATGGGAGATCATGGGAGAGGGGGGTAGTCATCCATTTGTATCTTTCCCATCCTAGATGTTAGGGAAAAAACCTATTGTATCTGGGTGTTAATCAAGTTATCTAACTCGGGTGGGGTGTGTAATGAAAACATAAGAGAATACACATATATTATTGTCTCGCAAAATCCCATACCTATGGGTTTACATAAGAAAAATCACCACAACCACCGTCAGAACACTACTAATATCATACAAGCAAGCACTACCTCTAATATAAAACAACCATCCCACAATAATCACACAAAGGTTCACAACCTACTTTATATTTTCCAATATTAATCTAACAATTCACCCACCAAGATTTATCTATTTAATTGTTAATTTAAATTTAAACCAATTAATTATTTATCCACCACCACATTATTAGATATGTAATTATTATTCCATTTCTATTGAATAGATACCAAGAAAAAACCACATCAAGCTTCTACATCACAACTGTAGAGACCCTATTTTTGTCTTGTAATACCTTGGAATATATCTATAAATATTTTCAGAGCCAAACACTGAGACGACATGTGATTCTGAGGACCGGTGTTCTAGAAATTAATTTTATAAAAATATTAAAAATATTTTATATTACAAACACACATAGTTTCTTAAATAAAATGGATAACTTTTAAATAGAATCTCGAATAAAAAATTTGAGACCACGATTGAGTTCGGAACATGAGTTTAACCATAGGCATGACCAAAAATTGGTCAGTGTGAGGAGTTTGGATATCACTACCGTTGGTGGGTGTGTTTAAATTAAATTAATTAATTAATTTAATTATTTAATTTAAATAAACTAAAATCCGAACCTCTATAAATTTAGGGTTATAATGATTCTCCAGGTTTATCCATATAAACCTTGTGATAATTTAGAGGATTTCATACCACCTCTTGTTGGGGAATCAAAATCAGAAGACGGCGAGTGTAACACCCCTAGATTCAAGTAAGTAACCCTTTAATTATGATTTTTATGTATATAAAGTATATGGGTGAAGTTTTGGAGAGTTTGGAGAAAGTTTTGAGAGTTTTTGGGGATTTCCTACAGGTGAACAAGTGGTGCATGGTTTGTGGAAACTATGAAACACTTTCAATAAGTTGTGCACAATGAGACAGGGGAAAAAGAGAAGGCACACATGCTACAAAAGATTTTTCCAAACCATATGGAAGCATAGGATAAATCGTGCAGTGTGGTGAATTTGTTGGATAGTGAGATTTGGAACGAATGACACATGGTTGGGTAACCGTGTGAGCTAACTGTGTGATTTATTCCTTATGTAATAGGCAAGATCATGATTAGTGTACGATTTATCTAATTGTGGGACTAAATTGTGCGCGGGTCAAAGTTAGATCCTTAAAAAGTGGATCTCACTCATTTTACCCTCTAACCCACTTGTTTTTCCTTCTGTGCATCCCTAACTCAATATTTTTCTCTCTCAAAGGTTGGAGAACCTCTCCCAAGTGATTTGGAAGCGATCCGAAGCCATCCCTTAGTGAATTGAATCCCGATTCTTACTGTAAGGCTTCATTCTTCATCGTTCTTGATGTGTTTTCTTAGATTTACTTCTCCCTTCCTATCATTTTCTTATATCTACACCCACTGTGGGTAGATATAATGTTTTGGATTCCAAATATGTTTATATCTGGTTTTTTATGATATGGTAATTGATTTAAGGTAGGTTTGTGGAGTTTCAACCCAGTTTTGTGACCTTTTTCACGTTGTTTATCATTTTCACCAAAACTCTTGAGAAAGGTGGATTCAATATAGAATAATCTTGCTAGAACTAATTATATTAGTTTCAAATTGATTTAATTTATTTAAATGTATTGTGAAATTTTGGTACAAAGAATGATATAAATACTCTTTAGTGATGATTTTTACTTTTTAGTGAAATTGTGGAATTATTATAATTTTTTGTGCAAAGTTATTTGGTTTCTTGATTTTAAAATATATATTTTCTGTATTTTTGAAATGGATTATTTGGGAAAATGTTTTCAATATTTTTTTATTGAAATGGTTTTGGCATGTGTGGATTGGCATTGTTTTTAGGCATACTTGGTGTGTGTGTTCATATTGTATTTATGAGGATTGGTAGAAATATGACCTTGTGCTCGGTGCCAAAGGTGTAATGGAATATGGGATATAATTACCTTGTTTGACTTGTTAGATTGATGAGATACCGCTCATGATTATGTAATTTTCATAACAAATCATACATGGTATGTTGTGGTGATGTGAGAAATGGTATGGTTATGCCAGAGGGAACTTGTGAAATGGTTTTAATGCATTGTTTGGTTGATTTCCTTGAAAAATGATTTTTTTTTGGAAAAAATGGTTGATACGTAACTTGTATATATTTAGTTACAAAATATTTTATTAATTGTTTTATATAAATGTTTCTAACTTTTCTATCATAGTGACGTGAGTAGGGATGTCATTGGGGAAAACCTACCAAGTTTTAGTACTCACCCCTACTTTGGAACTTTAGTGATTTTGAAGATTTCATCTACTAGGACATGGGAAAAGGTAAATTATCACACATATTTAGTACTACCTCGTGATACTTGGTCTGGTTGGTGAAGTTGGAGCATGAATCTTGCAGATCTTGGAGTCTTTTGGCTGTATTGTAGTTTTGATCGTTTGTCTTTTACTGTTTTCTTAGATATTGTGCTGTGGCACTTGATTTTAGTATGATTTTGATGAATAAAATGTTGATTTGTCTTCAATTGTTATCATGAATCATATAGTGGTTGTTTGGTTATGGTTTTCTTTGTTAGTGGTTTTATTCTAAAAGGGGAAATAATGCCCCACATGTATTAAAGCCATTTGGAATTTATTTCTAGCCTTGGGAACCTTATGGATGTCTATTAAGGCTTAGTAATGTACCACTTACCTCCCAAGCCAATGATAAGGGGAGAGATGTTACAAATGGTATAGGTTTTGTTCAGTCCAATAGTTTATTTTGAGATAAGTGGTATCAACCTAGTCCTTCCTTGTGGAACAAGTGGTCGTCAATTTTCTTAGTCCTAGAGTTGAATTAATTATTGTCTATGACTTGCATTGGGATCATAGAAAGGAGTAGGATTTTTGGGAATTGAAATGTAGAGAATAAAAATATGTAGACAACCTTTTTATGTTGAACTTCAAGTTACCGGGGATTTGGGAACATTAGTGTTTTGGAGAAAATTATAGGATTTGGAATCTCATTTTCATGGGTTTACCTAATGAGATGATCATGAAATGAATTAGAGGAATGAATTCCCACTTGGAGGGTATAAATAATTTTGAGTAACGATTCATGATTTTTTGAAAAAGTGTTGATTTTTGAAAAATGATGAAATTGTTTTGAAATTAAAGACTTTGAAAAGAGAATGGTTGTTTTATTTTTAAAATGGTTTGATTTTCAAAAGCAAGTGAATATATTTCAAAAATGGTTGAATGTGGTAAATCTTGATTTTGGAAAGCATTGTTCTCATAGTATTATGTGATAGAATTTAAAATGCTAAGCCTTCAGTTGATAGAGAGTGATAATTATGGTGTGTTGTGTTGTATTAAAAATTGAAACTAGTAGGAGTCGTAGAAACTAACTAGAAAAAGCTAAAAAGAATGTGGTTTAACCTAAGCCATAGGTGAACCAAAAACTGGTTCAGAGTATCATCCACGCATTTCAGGCTATGGACACAGGAAACCGAAGGGATTATCTAAGGCAAGTGGTTTATTCTGTCCAATTCTAGAAATAGAATCCACCCATCTTCTAGGGTAATTCTGAACCAAAAAGGGAATATGTGTGGCTAAACAGTATGAATTGTATCTTTGATTTCATCAGAACAACAGTAGAGCTAAAAGTCAAGCTGGAGTTGTATATGCTATAGGATCTTGCATATTAGTGGTGAGATGTAGCTATGTAGACTAAAGTGAATCAATGCCTTAGTTGGGAGGATTTTGAGGAATTTTTCAACAAATAATTATATCCTCACACGTTCAAGATTAAAATAATGACAGAATTATTTAGACTAAAGCAGTAAAATCTCTATGTCACCAAGTATATGGATAAACTCATGAATTTAGTTCACCTTTCAATTGAAGTTACTGCCAGTGCATCCTTGAAGGAACACATATTTGAATCAGGGTTGAGACAGGATATTCACTCAAAGATATTCATGCTCTATATTACTGACTATACAGAGATGGTCAATAGAGCGACAATGGATGAAAGGGATATCTCATCAGCTATGGGAGGAGGAAGCATGTTGATACCCATGAGAGATGGAGGAAACTATAATATTGGGAGAAAGTGAAATAGGGACACTTACTTCCAAGGTGCTAAAATGAATAAAAATCAAATAGTTGGATCAATGAATCTTCCTCCATGACTCATGATAAAAGTTTTATGTTTCTAATGTGGTTCACTCGAACACATGAAGCGAGAGTGTATGACACCACCTAGGGAATTACATAATTTTAACAAGATGGGGTATCTTCATCACTATTATCATAGTGCTTGGAGGTCAGGTTCTTAATACACTTCTCAGGTATCATATACATTGTATTCTTAGATGGGGTGAGGAAAAAAGAATTAGTCTCACCACTAAAATAGAGATATCCATGGTTATTCTAAGAATACCATGACTCATCAGGTAGGGAAATCTCAACAAGGAAACAAGGAGAAAAGTGCAGTGATAGAGCAATTATATGGAGCAGAGCAGGTGATTGTGGATGATCAGGATGGACCATTTGCAGTGATAGGTATAATTATTTTGAATTCTACCCTTATGAAAGTGATTTTTGATACTGATGCATCATATTACTTTATTTCTTGTATTCTTGTTGATTTATTGAGTTTAAAACTTGAGATGATGCCTTCTGTGATAAAACTTTAAACTCCTCTTGGGTAAAGAGAATGTCGATCCTTTCTATGTAGATCATGTTCTATAACTATTGATTGAGATAAAATGAAATGGGGTTTCTCCATGTTGGAGATGAATTTCTATGATATAATCCTGGGTATGGATTGGTTGACAATGTTTAAGGCTCATAGAGACTATTATAGTAGAACAATCAGTTTTGAGACTGAGAATGGTGATGAGCATATCTTTAGAGGAGAAAGGGTTGTAAAGATAGGTTCAATGTGCTTTTCAACACTAGTAGTTGGAATGATGTCATACTAGTTGACAATGTTGTCTTTGGAATCAATGTAATAGATTGAGAAGAGTAGTTTTCCAGCAGCGATGGATCAATTTCAAGACGTGTTTCCTGAAAATTTCTCTAGGTTACTACCGGTAAGGGAAGTAGATTTTATGATTGATCTTATCTCGGGTACTAGTCTTATCAAACTTCCTTCTTATCGAATGGAACTAATAGAATTAAGGGAGTTTAAAATTCAATTTTAAGAGCTGGAAAACAAAGGTTTCATTTGACCGAGCATGTCTCTGTGGGAAACACCAACCTTGTTCATGAAGAAAGATGATGGAACTCTAAGGTTGTGTGTAGATTATCATAATCTTAACAAATTTATAATAAATAAAAGGTATCAACTTCCATCCATTTATGATATGTTTGATAAATTTAGGGGAGATCAATGGTTCTCTAAGATTGAATTGCGATCAGGATATCACCAATTGCGAGTTTGGAAAGAGGATATTCTGAAGACAAATTTCAGAAGAAGATATGGCCATCATGAATATGTGGTAATGCCTTTCGATCTTAAAAATTCACCAGTGGTCTTTATGAAATTGAATAATTGAATATTTCAATAAAATCTAGATTCTTTTATTGTGGTGCTTTTGGATGACATATTTTTGTATTCAAGAACAAGGGATGAGAATGAGAAACACATGGTGACAGTGTTGGAAATATTGAGAGACCATCATTTGTATTCCAAATAATTAAAGTGTGATTTTTTGATACAATAGGTATGCTTTCTTGGCCATGTAATTTTGGAAAGAGGTGTTTTAGTAGATCTGGAGAAGATAGAAGCTGTTATATATTGGAACCCTCCAAATAATTTCTATAAGATATAAAGTTTTATTAGTCTAGCTAGTTATTAATGATGATTTATTTGTGACTTATTTTAACTCGATTCACCTATTAAATCTTTGAAAAAGAATAATATTCCTTTCCAATGGACCGAGGAATGCCAAAAATCTTTTCAAGAGTTGGAAGTTCGCCTTACACCAACACCTATCTTGATATTTCCAAAATATGGACAAGGGTATGCGATGTATTATGATACTTTGGGATCTGAGTTGGGGTGTGTTCTCATGTAAGGAGACCATGTTATTGCTTATGGATTAAGATAGTTGAGGGTTCATGATAAGAACTACCCAACACATGATTTGGAGTTAGCTACAGTCGTACATACTTTGAAGACTTGGAATAATTATCTCTTTGGTGAGAAATTTACCATGTTCATGGATCATAAGAGCTTGAAGAATATTTTTTCACAATGATATTTGAATCTAAGGAAACGAAGATAGATGGAATATATCCACATGATCGACTTTGACTTATGTATACACTAGGTAAAGGAAATTTGGTGGCCGATGCATTAAGTAGAAAGTTATATGCTCAATTGGAAAAAGAAGCTTCAAATGGGTGGAAGTTGATGTCAGTTCTCGCCGACATGCATGTGTAATGTGAAGACTGAGGTGATTTTTGCAGTTTTATTTCTAGTTTCACACGTTATTGATTTGATAAAGATGGTAAAGGAGGAACAAAAATTTGATGTAGAATGTGTGGAAACGAGTTCAAAATTCAATGGTGGGGAGACCATTAAGGGCCGGAGGCTAGATGAGAGTTTAGTTTTGTGGTTCATGAATTAGATGGTTGTAACTATGTCTTGTTAGAAGGAACTTCTTTATACTTACCACCATTCAATATGTTTTGTTCATCCAAAAATACAGAAGATGTATAAGGATTTGAAAGCACAGTTTTGGTGGGCTGATATGAAAAGAAAGGTGGATGATTTTTTTTCAATATGCTTAACTTGTCAAAAATTTAAGGAAGAACATCAAAGACCAATAGGTATGTTATAGTCTTTACATATTCTAGTGTGGAAATGGGAGCAGATAGCTATAGATTTTGTTATATGTCTCCATTGAATGGTTCAAAAACATGATTCCATATGGGTGATAGTGGATCAACTTATGAAGTCGGACCATTTAATCCCTATTTGTGAAAGTCATATGGTGGAGGATCTATTCAAAATCTATATCTGAGAAGTGGTAAAGATACATGGAACACCAATTTTTATAGTGTCAGATAGACATCCATGGTTCATGTCTCATTTCTATAAATACTTGTAGAAATACCTTAGAACTTAGTTGACTATGAGTATTGTGTATCATCCTCAGATGGACAGGAAATCCTAAAAGATGATAAAAATGTTGTAATATATGTTATAGGCTTGTATAATGTATTTTGGTGGCTCATGGGAAGAGCACATAACCTTAGTGTAATTCTCATATAACAACAACTACCGGGCCTTGATACAAATGGATAATTTTGAAGAATTGTATGGGAGTCCTTATTGTTCTCCACTTTATTGGGTGGAAATAGGTGAAACTTCACTATTTGGGATGATCCTTGTCTAAGAAATAATGGAGAAGATTCAGTTGATCAGAAAGAGGATGGAGACAGCTCAGAGTCATCAGAAATCTTATGCGGCTCATCATCGATAGTTATTGTTATTCACAATGAGTGATCATGCGTTCTTTAGGATCTCTCTAAGACTTATAAATCATCAATTTGGTAAGAAGGGAAAGTTATCTCCTCAATACATAAGATATTTTGAGATACTAGAACAGGTTGTAGAGGTGGCATATCTTTTGGAATTGCCACCATGGTTCAGTGCGATGCATAATGTGTTCTATGTTTCTCAGTTGGAAAAGTATCAGCCTGATCCTGACCATGTTATCATATGGGATTATGTTTTCCTAGAGATAGATAATTCATTGGTACATATCCCAGTGCAGATTATAGATAGGCAAGATGTAACATCCCAAGTTTTAAGAAAGAAACACTATGTTCAAAAGCATACATGATATGATACATTGAGCTTAAATGAATAACTAAATATTATTATTTAAATGTTACCATTATAACCTAGATTTTGGAATGGTGGTAAGGAGTGGTATCAACTGAAATATGAAAACAGGTTTTACACATGTTTAAATAATGATTCATCGGTTACTAAATTTATTAGAAATGGAATTAAAAACCAATTGAATATAAAGGATGTGTTTTTATGAAAACCTATTTATAAAAGATAATAATTGTGTTTATAAAATCATATCACTATTTATGGATTTTTATTTAATGAAAAATATATTTTATATATTCAATGTAATGTTTTAAATTCATCTTATATGATTTCTAGATATGATATAAGAATAAATTCAATTTTTTTTCGGATAAAAGAAGTATTTTTCTAAAAATGTAGTTTTTACCGCCTTTTGATGGTGAACCTTTTTTTAAATTTAGTTTTTTTCACCTTTATATGTACTATTTTAAAAAATAAACTTATTATTTAGAAGGAGGACATAAAAATTTACTTTGGATTAATTTTTGATTTTTTTCTGATAACTTCCATGTTTTGATGAATAGTAAAAATAAGCGAAATTTTAATTATAAACAACTTTTTTCCATCGAGATAATTTATATGGTTAAGTTATATTGTTAAATGATTTTAAAGCATAAATAAGATATATTTTTATCATTTAATCCAATTTTGGTCATTGGAAGTTATTTCACATTGAAATTAAATATAAACGCACATCAATATTTTGATAGTTATTACTCTTTTAAAAACCCGTTTTATCGTTTTGAAAATGGGAATTAATTTTAAATCAATTAATGCAACTTATGTGTTTTGAATTTGAAAAAAATGGATTCAATATTTGGAATCATAAGGTTCAAATAGTTTAAATATGTATCTTTTATTATGAATGGTAACTTCAGTAATTTTTTTAATTACCGCGGTAAAGGGTAAATCGGGTAATTAAGGGTAAAAAATAAAATTATAAAATTACCCTAAAACATGTCATAATATAATTGGATAATCTAGTTTATGGATTCTCATGGAAGCTTCTTTAATTAAAAGAACAAATATTCCCATGGAAGCTAGTTTTAAGCTTCTCTCACACTCATGTTTTTAATAAGTATTACATTTTTAATATGTGTTTATATAAGTGATCTCTTAGACTATAAATAGTAATTATAAATATAAAAATATTTCTTACATAATGGTATTTTATTTACGATTTTTTTGACATTAAATAAATATATTTAATTATGACACAATGATGACACAGTGAAAACCTTGTTAATAAAAGATTCAAATAAATGATAATATAAATATTAAAATAAATGTAATTTAAAATTTTTATGTCATCCATGATTTTTTTGGGATTATTATGACATGATATATTTTAGTTAATGTAGTGTTTTTTTGAATAAATAAATTTTTTAGGATCTTAACAAAAGTCAATTACTAAATAGTGTCAAAATTAACCTAGGATGATTTTTTAGCAGTTTTCTAAGAAGTTTCATTTTTTTAGTATTTGATGAAGATTTTTTTAATGAATATTATTTTATGAATATTGTTTTTTTGATGAATAGTATATATATATATATATTTTATTAATAAATAACTTTTTCTGTGAAATGATTTTCGAAAATCAGACATACATGGTTGGAATCAGAGTGAAAAATGTGGTTCAATAAGTTCAAAATATTTTTTGGTGAATAGTAACTTTACCCTTTGGAATAGTAATTTCACCCTTATTAATGTTAACTTTACTAATGGAATAGTAACCCCACCTAAGGAATTGTAAATATGTTTTAGTCATCTTAAGTGGTAATGTGATATAATTATATCGTGGTATAAGTAAATAAATGTTTTTGAAATTATTAGTTAAGTATTAGTATTTTATTTATTTAATTTAATTTAAAATAAAATTAATTTTTATAAAATGTAGTTAAATTTTGGACTCTACACATCAAAAAATGGTTAGGGTGAATTTTTGGGATTTTTCCGAAATAGTTGAATTTTCAGTGAATAGTAAAAATACAGTTTTGAGTTTCAGTGTGTTTAATGACATAATTAATGATGTAATCATGATGTAATAAATATGGTAGACTTGTGTAAAGTAATATATGTTATGAGGTGTCCCAAGGGGCCAATACCATGGGCAAATACCATGGGAAAGCCCATGGTTTTTCTAATACCACTAGTGAGGTGTCCCTTGGAAATTAATAAAATAATCCCCCACTTTTACTATAAATACCAACCCATTCTCTCATTACTTTCATTAAAAATTTATAATCAACGAATATATGGTATTTTAAACTCCCAATTATTCCTCCCAAGGTTTCCTCAAGCCCCCCAAGGTCCCAAACTTCGAGCTTTTGAAGTTACCCTTCAAGGTAAGGGAACCTTTCACCCTCCTCTTTTAAGTCATGACTTCCTTTACGTTATGTCTTCTAATTTCCATCTTATTATATGGGGGTATGTTATTATATATTATTATTACTGTACATTTCATGTCCAAATTATTATAGTCCCTTTCCACTCTCATCAATTTATTTTCTAAATTTTTAAGTGATGCCGTTAGGCTGCCGAATTTTTGTAAAAGAAATCTCATTTTCTTGTTGCTTTCAAGTTTCCTTTTCATGTGGTATGTAATTCAAATATACACACCATGATATTTTTTATATTTTATTTTGTCCCTATACATTAAAATTATTCATTTATGTATTGTATACCCTTGTCCAATCTCTTTTTAATGTTTTCTAAAATGATGTTATGTACCCATTATGCTGCAGATTTTTCATCTCAAAATTTCTCTCTCTTTCTCTCAAAAAATTCTATTATTTTATATATGTGAATACCCAGACCTATTTCGTTTCTATGGGTGTTCATAAATACATAAAAATTATATATTTTCTTCTGTAATTGACATACATATAACCCTCACTCCCATTCCATGGTTTATAAATGACATAATGATCTTATCTTTAAGCACTTTTTTAAACGTCACGATTTTGACACAAACCCATTTCTTTTATTCTCTTTGGGTTATTTATGAAATGTTTGATTTTGATCTATGTGGATCACATTAAAATAAATAAATATTAATGGTGTGCCCTGATAGTGATCCAATGCATTGGGTAAAGAATTTAATCTCTCGAGATGACAAGTTTCACGATACCTTGGTGAATAACCTTGGTAATGTTTACGACACCTTGGGGATAAACCTTGGTGATATGTTCATGAATGTATAAAATAAATTTTGTAGATACATATTCAAGTTATGATTCATGTTATTTTTATTATTATATGCCTCTTCTTCCATTTCTCATGTCTTTATATTTTTCATCAAGAACTTATTAATATCAAAAGTAAACTGATTCCCTTGCTTTCCTTATTGGGCCTTCTATTCACCCTTTACTTTGATGTATGTATCCAGGTTATGAGATGCAGTAATTGTACATAGGATGAACTTTTAAAGAATCTTTTAAATGGTATTTACAAGAGTTTTTTACATTTTCATGTTTTATGTTCCTTATTTCCAAGACACTAGACTTTAAAGATCATCTGTTTGTAAAATGTAATGAAAAGTTATGTAATAAAAAGGCGGGATTCCATACAAGAGAAAGTATTGTGTGGAAAAAGCATCAGTATAGTGTGGGTTTTTTTGGAAACATAGTTAGATTACGGAAGAGACTTGGGAATGCGAGAAGAATATGAAAGAGCAATGGTCGAAACTCTTTCAAGACACCGATGGTTTATTACTTTTTGGGGATAGAAAGACTAATGGTGGGGAGAATGTATCACCCCTAGTTTCAAGTAGAAAACCATTTAATTATGATTTTTTATGTATATAAAATATATTTTTGGAGTATAGGAATGTTTTGATAACTTTTTGAGAATTTTTGGGGATTTCCTACAGGTGCAAGAGTGGTGCACAATTTTTGGAAACCGTGCAACACTTGCAGGGAACTATGCATAGTGAGATAGGGGAAAAAGGGAAGGTGAAAAGGTAACACATGGTTTTTAAAAACTGTGAGGAAGACTATGAGAAACTGTGCAGTGTGGTGATTTTTTTGGACCGCGATCTTTGGCATGGTTGGTGCATATTTTGGTAACTGCGTGAGCCGATCATGAGAGATCTTCCTTAAGGTAGAATCAATATCATGGTTAGTGCACGGTTTATCTAACCATGTGACTAAACCATGTGTGGGTCAAACTTAGATCCTTAAAAAGTAGATATCACACATTTTACCCTCTAACCCACTTTTTTTCCTCCTATGTGGCCCTAAATCGATATTTTTTTCTCTCAAAGGTTGTATAACCTCGCCCAATCAATTTGGAAGTGATCTGGATCCATCCCTTGATGCATTGATGTCTGATTCATGCGGTAAGACTTCATTCTTCATCATTCTTGATTTATTTTCTTAGATATAATTCTCCATTACTATGATTTTATTAAATCAACACCTACTGTGGGTAGATCTAAGGTTGTGGATGCCAAATATGTTTAGATCTAGTTTTTTTATGACAGGGGAAGAAATTTAAGGAAGGTTTGTGGAGTTTCAACTTGGTTTTGTGACGTTTTTCATATCGTTTATCATTTCCACAAAAAATATCAAGGTTGGTGGCTTCACTCTCAACTCCTCTTACTATAATTGATTGAATTAGTTTCAAATTGATTTAATTTATTGAAATGGATTGTGAAATTCTGTTTCAAATCATGATATAAATTCTCTTTAGTGACAATTTATGGTTTTTGGTGAAATTGTGAAATTGTGGTAATTTTTTACAAAGTGCTTTGGTTTCCTGATTTTAAAATATATATTTTCTGGATTTTTGAAATTTCTTGTTGGGAAAAAGGTTTTCAATAAAAAATTTGGTTTTATTGCAATGGTTTTGGCATGTGTGGATTGGCATAGTTTTTGGGCATACTTGGTGTGTGTGTTCATATTGAATTTATGAGGCTTGGTTGAAATATGAACTTGTTCTTGGTAACAAAGGTGTAATGTAACATGGGATATAATTACCTTATGACGATTTGGTATATCGATGAGAGACTATTCATGAGTATGGAACTATCATAACGAATCATGCATGATTTGTTGTGGTGATGTGAGAAATATTATGGTCATGACAAAGGGAACTTGTGAAATGGTTTTAAATCATTGTTTGGTTTCTTTCTTGAAAAATGGATTTTTTTGGAAAAACTATTTAATATGGAACTTGTTTATATTCAATTATAAATTGTTTCAGAAATTGTTTTTTATAAATGGTTTTATATAAATGATTCTAAATTTTCCATCCTAGTTGTGTGAGTAGGGGTGTCATTAGGGAAAACCTATTGATTTTTAGTACTCACCCCTGCTTCATCACTTTAGTGATTTTGCATATGTCATCTACCAGGACATGAGAAAAGGTAAAGTATCACACATCTTTAGCACTACCTCATGATACTTAGGTTTTTTGGTGAAGTTGGAGCATGGAGCTTGTGGAGCTTGGATTCTTATGGTTGTCTTTGATTTTTGATAGTTTGTATTTCACTGTTTAATCTGATATTGTAGTCTTCCTTTGTGGCATTTGATTTTAGTATAATTTTGATAAATGAAATGTTGAGTTGTCTTTCATTGTTAACATACATTATATAGTGGTTGTTTGGTTATGGTTTTCTTGGTTAATGGTTTTATTCTTAAAGGTAAAATCATCCCCCACATGTATTGAATCCCTTAAACATTTATTTCCATCCTTTTTTACCTTGGGTATATTTCTTAAGTCCTAATAACATCTCATAACCATCTCAATTCAATGAGAAGGGGTGGTATGTTACAACGATACTTTGAACTAAGAATATCGAGGCACAATGAATGCAATGAATCCTCTTATTTATTGGTGAACACGTTCTTTATCAATGAATGATCCAATTTGAGGTGGGACTCATCAAATTTTGAATTCTTCCCTATTTGATTAAGTAGACTAATCATGATCAAATATGTCTCTTGATCTACGTCGATTGGAAACCTTTGCATTCACCCATGTACCAGTTTTAATTGACTATTAAATTGTTTCCCACCATAGATATCCTTGATTTTATTTGTTGGTAAATAATTCTTGGAAAATGATCATACACCTTTGTTTTGGTGATTTTCTACCAATAATTTTTCAAATTCTTTGCTGACTGGCCTACGGGGTCTCAGTTATACATTGTTAGGTGAAACTAAGCTTGATTAGACCCTCAAAATCATGAAGGATTAATATGAAAGGATTTTTTTAGTGAATTAGGGATGGAATCATATGATTTTATGGATATGGGTGATTATAATATGGTTTTGTTGATTTGGTGAGGCTAGAGGAGCACCACGGGTGACGACATGTGTATGAATTCATATGGATGAATTGGGAATTATATTTTTGTCCATTAGAGGGATAGAAATGATGAAATAAGGTATTTTATACCAATTTTAGGAGGCCTGGAGGTGAGATATGAAGCATCGGGAGATGGATTAGAGATGTAAGGAATATATCTAATTTTCTATGAAAAACCCAATTACACTTCATGTAGTCCAAAGAACACACACCATGTAGTCCGATTTCTATGATAGCTAGGTTTTCTCTTGGAGTTAAATACGACACGCCATGTAGAGGGACCACACATAGTGTAACCCTAGATATGTGAGGTGTTCTAAGTGTGAAGATTCTTTAGGCGATGATCAATGATGGCAGTTATTAGGCATTATCATCTAAGATATCAGAGTGACACCCTCCTATTAGGAAGGACATAAGTCCTCAGTCAACCACTAGAGTGGCACCCTCCAGATGATATGGGAATGGGTCCTCTACCGACCACTAGAGTGGTACCCTCCTACCAGGATACGAAATGAATCTTATAATTATCAACTTGAGTGGAACCCTTCTATAGAGATAGGTAATGGGTCCTCAATCACTAGAGTGTAACCCTTATACAATACTAGTGCATGGTTCCTCAACCACCAGAGTGGAACCCTCCAGCTAGGCTGGGCATGAGTATTCTACTGATTACTAGAGTGGAACCCTCCTACAGGGATAGGTCATAAGTCCTCTATTTACTATTGATTGGAACCCTCCTATTGTATTAGGGCTTGGGTACTTTATCTTGAGATTGTACCCCTCGATTGTGTGGAATAATGGTGAGGTGTGACTTGACTTGGATGTCTCTTCATCCAGACACTTGAGATGCTGGGAATCAATGATAGAACTCCTAGAACTGATGGAACTATTCCCTAGGATGGGTAGTGAGACAGAGATACCCTTTCTCTCTAATTTGGGATTTTTTTGAGAATATATATATATATATATATCCATATTGTTGGATGTTATTAGTCTCTTACTTTGGGTTGAACTCTCTACTATCTATTCATATCATATCCCTTAATACTACCCATTTATATTTTGGGGAATCGTACTGGGTATGTATATACTCACCCATATATGGGATTTTACCACATGTTTCATGTCTTATACATATGACCGATAAGGCGATGATGATTATAGGGGTGATTAAAGATACCTGGTGAATTTGAACACTTATAGTGATCAGATCTTGGATATTTGTAGCTAGGATCTCTCAATATTTTCTTTTCCAATTTTGTTAGGTTGGGTCATATTTCTAGTTGGGCGTGTATTTTACCCTTCACTTTTTAGTTCACACTGTCATACTCTTGAACACCCTAGAGGTTTTACATGAATGGTTTGTTTTATAGATATTTTATATTTTTATTATTATCCCCCTACACTTCTGCATTTAAATGGTCGGTTGTGTGCATAAAATTAATTTAGAAAAAAAATCTTCCCATATTAGTGATGCCTTTAGGCACTTGTCACCAGCCTTTGGCCAATAGAGGTGGGATTGGGGTAGTTACAGATTGAGTCCTGTTGGGTTGGGTCATGAAATATTGGTATCAAAAGAGTTCATTCCTTGGGATAGTGTTTGGAGTAGTCCCATTACAAGGATTTGTTTGGGATATAGGAAAACAATTTCAAAGTGTTTTAATTATGGATTTTAGGATAGGAAACCCAGTGCTGGTGCGACAGTTGCCATATCCATTCACCAGGAAATTGATTATCTACTTATTAACTTAGAATACCGATACATTGCTTATATAGATCAATAGTAATGAATCATATAGTATTGATTATTTTGACTGTACTTCTTGATTCAACTACCCATTATATATATATATATATATTCTCATTTGACTATAGTACGTCTTGATTAAATTTTCAAGATTCCTTACTATTGCCATCCAACCAAGTTACCAATTCTGGATCATGATGATGATCCGATGAGTGATGAGGCCACAATTTAGGGGCCATCTTTTGATATTATTCTTCTAGGTGGGTAGGTAGAAACACCCCCACCTATTGAGAAGTATATTATACCAGCCATAAATAATGAGGATGCGCACATGCTTAGTGCTTTTAGTGAGTTCCAGTTCCAGAGGCCACTGAGGTTCCATGGTGATCCAGATCCTTCGTAAATAGAGGATTGGATAGAGTTAGTGATCCATGCTTTCAAGCTTATCTGAACACATACTGATCAGGTGGTTGTGATGATAGTTAACCTTTTCCACATAGCATCTGGGTGCTGGTGGAGTATTGTTACGCAAATGCATGATGAGTCGACACTCTCATGAACTGACTTCCAGTAGCTGTTTTCTGAGGAGTACCACCCATCTTACTTATACTTAGTTTGGATTCAGAAGATTTTGGAGCTGTAGTAGGGAGGGATGACAATGGTTGAGTATGCTATGAGGTTCAATGACCTTACACATCACTCCCTTGATATGATCCAGGATGGATACTTCTCAGCATATAAGTTTGAGAAGGGTATCCACATAGATATCTGTGCTAGTATTTCACCCTTGTGCATTCCCACCTATGATGAGGTGTTGGAATAAGAACTATTTATAGAGAGTTTATTTTCATAGGGATTCTAGGAATATAGAGATATTAGTGGTAATTTTAGGACTGATTCATCTATAGTAGCTAGTAGGTTCCAATTGGTAGGATCTTAACATAGGAGATATTTCCAAGATCAAGCTTGGGAACATGGTCAAAAACAACACAGAGGAACAAGGTAGAATAGAGAGAGGTGATTATATGCTTGTGATGGGTGAGGTCACATGGGTCAGACTGCTCAACCCAATGTATTGAGGAGTGTAGGCAGATAGCGGACATACTTCCATGGTAGAGGCATCACCGTGATTAGGGATATCCTAGGCAAGGGAAGGGTGGTCCCCTGGGAGGTGGACTTATAAGAGGTGTTGGTGGATCTCCAGAAGTAGGAGTTATGGATGATGGATAATGTTATGATATCTTTCCACCACCACTACTAGGCAATCCACATTAGGCTTAGGGAGCTAGCGGTCAGGGCCTCATATAGCTACAGATTATGGAGTCATATAACCCAGCGATATGTGAGTTGATTAGAGGTATGATATGTGTTTATTTTAATCTTTATTCATTATTAGTAGAAACATTTATGATTCATTCCCTCATATATTTACTCATAGTGTGAAAGATGGAGCTCATAGTTTAGGCTTTATCCCAATAATTTTTTCTTGAGGTTCCTACAGGGAACTCTTCTTCTATATCTTTTATCCATAAAAAGTGTGAGATATTTATTGGTGGAGAGAGGTTCTCATGAGACACTTTGGTCATCATAATGGAACCATATGATGTCATATTTGGTATGTATTTTTTGTACATGGTTTGATCCTAGATATATTTTCATTGAAAATGAGTCATGCTTTCTCACTAATGGGATGATATTATCCTTTGAGGGTGAGAGAGATCTCATGGAGGGGAAAGTGGTGTTTTCAAGCAGGATGATTCATCCCATAACCCATAAGTTAGAGATTATATCACTCGGTGAATTAATCTCTTTAGGTATCTAGATTACTTCAATCATGGAGGACTTTATAGATGTCTTCACCAAGGATATTATGGGACTACCTCTGAGGAAGAAGATGGAGTTTTGTATCAACTTTCATCCAAGACCGCTCTGATAACTTGTAAAACATATTGTATGGTCCCTATCGAGGTCTAAGATTTATTCTTATAGTTTTAGGACCTTCAAGAGAAGGGTTTTATAAGACCTAGTTTATCCCCTTGGGAATATTTGGTATTGTTCTTAAAAAAGGTGAATGGGAGCTTGTATATTTTCATATATTATCATCACCTAAATTAGGCCTTGATAAAGAAAAATTACCCATTACCAAGGATTGAAGAAATACTTGATCAGTTGTGAGGTGTGAGTTGGTTCTCAAATATCGATCTTAGGTCTGACTACAAATAGTTGAGAGTTAGTAAGTTTGATATTCTGAATCTAGAATTCCAATGTCACTACAAACACTATGAGTTCTTGGTGACGCCCTTTAGTGGGATGAATGTCCCCACCATGTTTATGTCTTTGATGAACCAGATCTTCCAGCCGTACTTGGACTATTTTTTTTTGTCTTCATTGAAGACACACTCATATACTCTGTGTCAGAGGAGGAGCATGTAGAGCACTTGAGGATGGTCCTAGATTTATTTTGGGAGAACCATCTTTATGGAAGGCTATCAAAGTTCTAGTTTTGGATTCAAAAGGTTCATTTCCCAGGGAATGTCATTTCTAAGCATGGTTTTGATGTGGACATGGTGGATATTGATGCAGTGCTTGATCGGGATCCACCCAATATAAATTCATAGGTGTGTACTTTTCTTAGTTTGGTGGGGTATTACAAGAGGTTTATGGAATAATTCTATAGTATTTTATCCCCTTTGACCGCCCTGACATGGAAAGGGAATCCATTTACCTAGACTAAGCAGTGACAGAGAGCCTTCAAGAGTTGAGGTTGAGAATAATTATTTCTATTGTCTTGAGACTACCAGAGGAGGGAGTGGAGTGTGTTTATTATGATCCCTCAAGGGATAGAATCAGCTATGTGATGATGTAGAGATAGAATATTATCACATACGAGTTGAGGAAGTTAAGACCCCATGATCAGAACTATATGACTTCTGACCTAGAGCTAGCATAGGTAGTCTTTACTTTGAGGATGTGGAGACATTA
Source organism: Viscum album (assembly GCA_963277665.1). Classification (NCBI taxonomy): domain Eukaryota; kingdom Viridiplantae; phylum Streptophyta; class Magnoliopsida; order Santalales; family Viscaceae; genus Viscum; species Viscum album. Next base: position 1,702,254,810 of record OY728155.1, read on the forward strand.
TTTTTTGGGAGAGTTCTTTTTTATTTACTCAAACCATCAGAATCTTAGGCATGTCTTCATGCAAAGAGACTTGAACCTAAGATAGAGGTGCTGGATGAAGCTCTTATAGGACTATGACTTTGAGATGGTCTATACTCTAGATAAGGGAAACATGGTGAGATATTCCCTTAGTAAGAAGTACTAGGCTTGTTTGGTGCAGGAGGTGTCTAAGTAGTTGGATTCCTTACAGTTAACCCTAGTTGAGAATGAGGGTGTGATTTTTCATTAGTCTATGGTGATGAATTCTTTTATAATTCAATGCATGAGAGAGTCCTAGTTAGGAGACATCAACCGTGAGGTCTTTCATGACCATATATCCTCAGGAGATTCACCTAATGGATTTTATAAAGGTTGGAATCAAATCATCTTTTTCTAGGGATAGATGATGGTCCCAGTCATGAAATGAGAGGAGATGATGTGAGAGTTCCACACATATTATTTGGATATACATACCAGTGTCTGGAAGATGTATAGATACCTTCAGTGGTAGTTTTGGTGGGCTGGTATGAGATGGATCATGGCTGAGTTCTTCTCATGGTGCCTCATTAATCAGTAGATGAAGGCTGACGACTAGGTTCCAGTGGGTTTGTTTCATCCCCTTGAGATCCCATAGTGGAAATGAGATGGAATATCCATGTAATTAATGACATGGATTTTGCAGACAATGATATAACATGATTCTATTTGGGTGATAGATGATCGAATCATAAAGTTGGAACACTTCCTTTCTATCAGGAAGAAGAGTTTAGTGGAGAGTTTGGGGAATATGTTCGCATGAGATATTGTTTACCTTCATGGGGTTTCCTTGACTATTTTCTTTGACCCTAATGTGCGGTTCACATCATAGTTGTAGCAAGTCTTGTTGGAGGAATCTAGAACCCATATTAGGATGAGTATAACCTTTCACCCCCAGACATATGGGAAGACTAAGCACACTATATAGTTGTTGGGGGATATTCTAGGGCTTTCATGTTAGACTTTATGTAAGATCACTTTCCTTGGTAGAGTTTTCATACAATAATAAAGACCACTATAATATCGGCATGAAACCTTTTGAGGCCCTATAGGTCACCCTTGTGCTGGACTAAGATTGGTACAAAATCTCTTGTTAGGATAGAGATAGTGAATTTGATGACGGAGAAGGTCTACTTCATCCATGAGAAAATGAGGAAAACTCATAGTAGGAAAAACTTTTATGCAGATCAACTTTATAGGCCCTTGGAGTTCGAGCAGGGAAACCATGTTTTACCAAGAGCCTCCCCACAATAAGGATTGCAGAGATTCATCCAAGGATTTAAGCTATCCTTGAGGTTTATTAGACCATTTTAGATCATACAGAGGTTTGGATAGGTTTCTTACCACCTCTCCCTACACCCATAGTTGGAGTGGGTGCATGGCGTATTCCACATTTCTCAACTGAGGATATATATGCATGAACCTTGCATGTTATTGACTGGGGTGAGTTGGACATTGAGGATGTAGACACTTTTACGATTCACCTAGTGGTGATTGAGGATTATAAGGAGAGAATATTATATGGATGAACCATTACCTTGGTTCATGTGTTGTGGTATCATAGGATCATGTAAGATAGATCCTAGAAGCGAGAGAGTCAAATGCGGGCTCAGTATCTTGAGTTTTTTTGTTTAGTTTTGATTTTTGGGGATAAAAATATTGGAGGGAATAATGTAAATACCAGGTTTTTTTATAAAATACTTTAGAAAATATCTATAAATATTTTCAGATCCAGATGCTCAAACGATATGCAATTACGAGGCCTAGTGTGCCCAAAATTAATTTTATAAAAATATTAAATATATTTTATATTAATTGATCACAATTTCTTAAAGAAAATGAGATAAATCTTAAATTTAATATCAGATAAAAATATGAGACCATAATTGAGTTTGGAACATGAGGTTTACCCTAGGCGTGACCTAAAATTGGTCAGTGCGGGACGTTCGGATATCGCAACCATTAGAGGTTGCATTTAAATAAAATTAATTAATTAATTTAATTATTTAATTTAAATAAACCACAATATAAACCTCTATAAATTCATGGTTATAATGATTCTATAGTTTTATGCATATAAAACCTAGGAGAATTGTGAAAATTTCCTTCCACCTATCATTTGAGAATCAAAACTAGACAACGACGAGACTTCAGATCCAAGAAGATCGAGGCACACAAAATGAAACAACTCATCTTATTCATTGGAGAGCATGTTATTCATCAAAGAATAATCATATTTGAGGTAGGAATCATCAATTTGTAGATTATTCCCCAATTTATTAATTAAATTGATCATGATCAAATCTGTCTCTTGATCTGCATCAATTTAAAACTTTTACATGCGCCCATGAACCAATTTTAATTGATTATTAAATTGTTTATCACACAAGATATCCCCGATTTAATTATTTTTCCAAGAACTCTCATAAAACATTCATACACCTTTGTTTTGATGCTTTTCTCACAATCATTATTTTCATTCTTTTCCAACTATCCTATAGGGTCTTAGTTTGACATTACCGTATGGTACTGAGTATGATTGGACCCTCAGAATTGCAGAGGATTCATGTGCGAGGAATGGTTTGGAGAATGAGGGATAGAATCAGATTATTTTTCAGATATAGGTGATTCCATCATGGTTTTTTTGATTTTTGAAGGCTTTGGGAGCAGTATAGGCATCGATGTGTGTAAGACTATATAAAAGTGAATTGGGAATTCAATTTTTGGCCATTAGATTTCTAGAAATGATGAAAAAGGACTTTTTCACTAATTTCAAGTTGCCTAGAGGCATGATCCAAATAATCAGGAGATATATCAGAGACGCATGACATAGATGTGATTTTTTATGAAAAAACCAACTACACGCTATGTAGTCCAAAGTACACACACTGTGTAGTCCATTTTATGCAGCGACTAGGGTTTTTATTGGAGTTAAATATGACACATCGTATGGAGGGACCACACGCCATGTAACCCTAGATGACCAAATCAACATGTGAAAAGGGTACATGCCTAGGAACCAATGTGGTATTAAATTCCATGTATGGAGGGAGGCATGCTGTATACTTCAAAGAGTATATGGGATTGAGTATTTGGCATACACCGAGTGCTGATTGGCCCTTACACGCCATTTAGTCCACCTACTTTCCATGTAGTACTACACGGTAAGTGATCCATGTACTGGAAGGGACTTAGATAGGTAGAGCAAGACCACATTCCATGTGGCCCCCCTTGTATCCTGTGTACCCCTTATTTATTTTTTAGGAAACCTAAACCTTTTCATATATCCTCTATTTGAATTCAAATTTTGGACTTTGAGTAGATTACCATGAGTGTTTTTCCACATAGAACTTGATGGTGGACCCCATAGTGTCTTTTGAGATATAATGTGAGGTATTCTGTGTGTGACACTTCTTTAGGTGATGCTCAACGATGATAGTGATAGGGCAGGATCATATGAGAGATCATAGTGGCACCCTCCTATTGGGTAGGGCATGGGTCCTCTATCGACCACTAGAGTGGAACCCTTTATTTGGGCTGGGCATGGGTCCTCTACTGACTACTAGAGTGGAAATATTCTACTGAGATAGGGCATGGGTCCTATACTTATATAATAGAGTGTGATCCTCCTACGGAGATAGGGAATGGGTCCTCAATCACTAGAGTGACACCCTCTTGCTGGGTAAGGCATGAGTACTATATTTACTATCTGATTGGAACCCTTATACTAGGTAGGGAATGGGTCCTCTATCTTTTATCCAAGTATAACTCTCCTACGATATCAGGGTATGGGTCCTCAAACATTAGACTGGAACCCTCTAGCTGGGTTGGGTATGGGTCCTCTATCAATTACTAGAGTGGTACCCTCTTACTAGGATAAGGCATGGGTTTTCTATCGACTATTGAGTGTAACCCTCCTATTGTATAATGGAATGGGTCCTCTATTAAGAGATTATGCCCCTATGCTGTACGACATAGCAGTGAGCTATGGATTTACCTGGATGTCTCTTTGTATAGATGCACCAGATGATAGAAATCGATGATGGACCTCTTGGAACTAATGGCACTCTTCCCCGGGTTAGGCTATGAGATGGAGATCCCATTTCTCTCTCATTTGGAATTATTTTGTTTGAAGATATATATATATATATCCATATAATTGGATGTTGTTATTTTGTTTGAAGATATATATATATATATATATCCATATAATTGGATGTTGTTACTCTATTTCTTTAGGTTGAGTTGTCTACTATCTATTACTATCTTGTATCTTACTACTCCACCTTCAGCTTTCGGGGCGTCCTACTAGGAATTTATATACTCACCCTTGTATGAAATTTTCCCACAAATGTCATGTATTATGAAGATTATGGAATGTTTTTAAGTGATTAAATATGATCTTAGGAATACCTAGGGAATTTGGATGCATATGGTGGTTAGAGATTAGAGATTTGGATATAGACTCTCTTAGCATTTAATTTTCCAGTTTTCTTCAGGTTAGGTCATTTTTCTGGTTGGGTATGTATTTTCCCCTTTAATTTTAAGTTTAAACTATCCTAAAATTGTACACCCTATAGAATTTACATGCACGGTTTGTTTTCTAAACATTTTATCTTTTTATTATTATTCCTCTGCACTTCTGCATTAAGATGGTCAGGTGTGTGAGTACATGTACTTTAGGAAAAATCATCCCATATTAGTTATTCCTTTCAGTGATTATCACTATCCCCTAGCCTATGGAGGTAGTATTGGGGTAGTTTTAGCTCGATCCTTGTTGGTTCGGGTCATGACAATAACCAAGGACACTAAGCTACAATCAATCAAGGCTACCAAGCTACACACAACCAAGGACACCAAGCCACACACATAATGTCAGGAATATAACAAGTGTATTCAACCTAGTATTTTCAATTATAGGATTTAAGTATTTAACCATTTAAAGGGTATTCTTAAATCAATCCAATACTACATGTTATAATTCTATAACAAGCATATAACATGAAACAAAAACAACAATATCAAGAAAAACCGGTGACCACATGTACATCACACAATCCCCTTTTAATTTCATTAGCCCAGTTTATTATATTCATTATGAAAATTCATACCATTCACTTAATGAGAAGTAAAATCATGATAATTTCATATATTCACATAAAAGAGAGAGAACTCAAATACCCTACCATAGAAGAATCTTTTCGATTCAATGTACAAATCCAATGTAAGAGAGGATGAACCATGAGGCCACAACCACATGAGGGATCCTTGAATCAATATGAAATGTAGTGTTTCATTATCAAAATAATATCCTAATAAACCCTAAAATCCATACAACACAACTATTTAAAAACCTTTTAATAAATAAAGGACAACTCAGAGAGAAGGACAAAAACTCACCTGAAATCACTGATATCGAATATCCAAACTCAAAGATAAAATCCAAGGGATCAGGGGTCAAAAGAGCTCCAAATTCTCCCCAATGGTTGTTTACAAACTAAGATAATAAAATAAGGAATAAGGGAGATCATAGGGAGACTAAATTTTGTAGAAAACCTATAAATATCCCTATTCACATCATGACATATGTTTTCAAACCATGAATCAATCTACTTTAGCATCTATAAAAAAGGTCGCTTGATCCAATAAACTCGGTATGGATTTAACATTGTGAAGGAAACTTTTAAAGTCATAAATCCTTTGAATAAATAACCAAAAAAAACTAAAAAATGAACATTCACACAATGAATTGGTTATTCAAAGCATGAATCATCACCTGCAGTTATATATTTAACTCAAGATCCTCCTCTTCCTTCCTCAAACTCATCCCAAGTTTCCAAGACCTTAAACTCACAAAGTAATAGGTATTAAGGGTTCATGCTATTAAATTTACAATGTATACTCAAACAAAGTTTATGGAGTACTCAAGGAAAGGGAATGCCTTTCTATAACTCAAAATTTGGACACATAGACCCTTGTAAATTTAAAGAAAGAGGTACGATACACAGATCATCTAAAAATGTATATTTATTAATTAATTATGAAAAAATAAATACCATTGAAATAATTAAAAATAAAATAAATTAAAATCAATAATTCACATGTCGGTCTCAGTTCATGACCAGTCAACATGAAATTAAACTTTATAATAAAAATTAAAATTACAAAAATTCAACTTGATGACATATTTAAAGCATTAATCTAGAATTAAAATAATTTTCATTAATTATCAATATGGACCATGAATCCCAAATTTTTTTTTAAAAATTTTAAACATTTATATTTATTTTTGTATTGTTTATAAATTTTTTTCAGGTTGGTTTGGACCCTAAATGAGTCCTTATATGGTAAAATAGGTTTGGGGTGGGTCTGCTAGACTAGGTGGGTCGAGCAACCTAGTTGGATACCTAGTCACAAGTGAGGCATGTGCCCCAAGTGGGGTGCGTGAGTGGACAAGTAGGAAAACCATTATGAGGATCCATATATATAATAAAAAAACCTTTTTATATGTATCATTATTCCCACATGGTCCATTGTTATTTTCTAACCATCCCCCAATCAATGGGGGGTATATATTTTCAACGAGGGTGGCTATGCCACCTGCCTCTTACTTATTTTTTATCCTTATCTATAAGGGTGTCCTATGAACTCCACCCCCACCCCCACCTTCCTTTCCCAATGAACTTCACCTCCAACCACTTCCCAGTATGCAAATGACCCTAGTAAGACACCCTCACATTCCAATCCTCCTTTTTGAGTGATATATATATATATATTATTAGTTATTTTATTTTATGATTTCCAAAATATCATCTACCTTAGATAGATCATAGAATGATCATAAAAACTCTGATAAGTGTTCCATTAGTATAATTGAGACCATATCAAAGAATTCTATCCAAATTATATAAAATTTAACGAAAATTTTGACTTTAATTATTTCACGATTGCTCTGATACCAATTATTAGAAATAAGGCACTGTGAAAGAATGAAATACCATTATTATCAAAACTTTTCAACCATATTAGTGTCATAAAATATAATCTAGTGTACAGGTTCCTAGATTCTCTCATGGATCACATACAATTTAATTTAATCCTGAAGAAGAAAAAACGAACAAAACTGCATTGATACCTTTTTTGTTCACTAACATTGATATGATCCGCTCATTATCGATATGCCATAGCTCAAAAGTTCCAAGTCAGGTTTCCTATAAATATTCCACAGATGTACCAAAACTTCTATATCATCATTATTTTATTACCAAGTTCTAGTATAGAAAATTAAAGTGCTTTGTGACGTCCCTTAAATCACATGAAGAACGTAGACTTGATTTGAGAGAACTTGATCAACCCATCCTTATGAGTCTCTTTATCTCTCTCTATAGAAATTGAGAGAGGGGTCAAGAAGAAATAATAAATCTTTAAATTCAATAAAATGGTGTATTATAATATTCATGAGTCAAAAAATCATTTGTAGGCATAGGTTATAGTTTCCAAAATTTCAAATTGGTGCCTAGAATGTTATAACCTTTATTTTAGACCTTTCTTTACACTTATGAATTAATTAAAATTTTCATAAATATAAAAGATATTTTATCACTCACTTGTAACACTTAAACATTTCATGTGATAAAATATAAACCAATAAATCATCTTGTTCCTCCCATATTTACTTAACAAACCTTGAATACATAATGTTTGTTTGGAAAGATAATATTTTTTCATATTCACTTTTATAATTAAATTATGTTTGAATACCTTGAAATATGAATTCAATTATTATTATTATAAATTAAAGAAGTATAATTAATTATTTTACTTGTGATCAATCCCTCTCATACATTCATCGATCCCTATATGTGGGTTCCACATAATCTTAAACTCATATTCTTCTGAATAGGAGGAACTTGTGGTTACAATTTGTGTATGACCTTCTAGGAGCTTATCTTGATAGAAGTGAGACATACCCATAGATAAAGAGCAATATCTAGAAACAAATCATGGAACCTAAGTAGATAAGGATAATTTATAGCTATGACTAACTCCTATGAAAATTCTCTATGTAATATAATATCTTTATCTCATGATATCTCATAAATAGACATGCACACATTGTGTCATCATCCTTACTTGCTTTATTTTGTCTTTTAATAAATATTATAGATGGAAATACTTTCTTATACTATGTACATGTATTTTTTTAAGGTAATACCATCCTAGTCAACTAAAGAATAAGTATCTATTCCCTTTGGTAGTAACAAATCTTGTCTTGATCAGTTAATGAATTCCATACCACCAATGACACCGCCAACACAAGATAACTCTCCACAACATAAATGGTATGGTTTTCATATTTTATCAAAGTACATAATCAAATGATATACATTGATAATGATATCAAGTAGTGGTACTAATATATATTATCATAAATAGGAATAACCAATGGCACCCAAAACATGTAGTGTTCCTATTAGAGGGACAATCCTCATGATCTCATACACTCAAGATTATCAAGTGCAAAATTCAGAAGAAGAAGTTTCAATGCTTGTGATCCCCCATCACCTGATAGTGAAAAGTTACATGTGGCCAATAAGTATGATATATCTATACCATAAGACATATTTTTAATATTAATTTCATATCATCTCAAGGTTCTCATTATAGTTGGGAACTGCTATAACCTGTTGATATGATAAATAATCCAAGGACATTAACATGTAAATAGTAGATGAAAAAGTATCAAAACAACTATGGTAATGATACATCATGCATAACTCTATTTATAAATTATATTTTAAAAAAAGGTACTACTAATGTTGGGTTTAAGGAACCCAATTTCAAAAAATATTTCCACCTCAACCTAGCCCTACTCAAAAAATATATAGGGATTACTAGCTCTGAGTAATATTAGATCATCTAAGTTAGAGTCCCTCATGGTTACTTGTATATAGAAGTGCAGTGTGAGTATTTTTCACTCAAATTTTGTGTTGATTATAAGTTCATGATTATTGTTTACAAATTTAGGGGTTTTATTTAGGATTTTATCAGGTTATTATGGTATGTACTTCTCTAGAGATACTCATCGGGTCCCTCAGTCCTCAGAACGGTGTTTTCATTGGGGGGGATGAACCTCATGTATTCATTGGTTTTTTTACTATGACTTTATGAGGGTAAAAAGTGATATGGTTGGAATAATTTTCACACATTTATATGAATGTTTCTCATCATTTTATTTAATTATTTATTTTTATGAAATTTGAGAACTATGAGTTCAAGAGTTTCAATATTTTGGGAAAGTTTTTGTGTCACATGGTCATCACACTATTAGTGCATGGTTATTAGTAGCCATGAAATTTAATATTATGTGTGATACTTATAGTTTAGAAGTGATGCATGGTTGGAAAAAAAATTAGGAGTAACCATGTAGATTAATCATACATAGGGTGTTATCCTAGTAGCCACTACATGGTTTTCACATAATTAGGAGTAACTATGCGGTCTAACCATACATGGTGTGCACTAAAAATTAATCAACTATGATATGGTTGACATATGATTTCCTAAACCATCCGACAAAATCATGTGAGCTACTGAGTTTTTTAAATTTTAAAATTAATATTATACCATAATCAAATTTAACCCTCTTTAGGATCTTATATTCCTTAATTTAGAATTTTTAGCCCCCTTAGGCTTCACCCCATGTAATATATTCTTCTATGGTTTAATATCTTGGGATTAATATATCAAATCTTAATTTTTTCTTTAATTAAGTGTCCCAAATATATTTCTATGTTCTTTTTCACCCTCCTTTTGTCTTTTTCTTTCCTTAATATTAGCATGGATTCTTAAGAATTGGTGTTTCTTGAATTTATTTAGTGGTTTCCATGTTTTAGGGTTCCTAATTATCCTTTAAAGGTATTTTATCCTCATTATAGAGAATTATGTTCAATACACACCATTTTTAATGTATCTTGTTTAGTTCATGTTGCATTTGTTGTCAATCAGATAATATGTGGATGAAATGGTGATGATTAGAGAATTGTTGTGGAATATGAAATGGAATTGGATTTAATTCTTGGAAAATTATCCAAGCATATATAATGATTGTTTAAGTGATACTAAACATTTAAAAAATGTTTTAATAAATTTTCTCATTACATACAACAAATGGTAGGCCATGTAAAGGCTTATTTTTATGAAATGAAGAAGAGGAATCAATGTTGAAGAATATTTGAAGACCGTAAAAATATGGATTTGAATGAAGAATAATTTAGAAGAAGAATTAAAATAAGTCCATGAAAAATAATATTTATTTTTCATGAGATATATTTGAATAATTATAGTTTAGAATATGGATTGGAATTTGAGAATTCTATAGTGTTTTATATTGATGATTGGATAACTCTTTGTGAGAGTTCACTAAAAAATTTAGGACAACCATTTAGCTAGTTGAGGTAACCATGTACAACCATTGCTGATATGGGAACTAGTTTCAACCTCAAGATAGCATGTATGAAGGAGAATGAGGAGTGACGGTGTATAGAATTCCCACAGTGAGTTCATGGGAGAAAAGGCACCTACATGTTGGGTGATGGGTGATACACTGAAGGAGAGAGTCGACATGTGTTGGTGATAGTGGGGGGGGGGGGTTAGAAGTGAACCTTGGACCTCACATCTAACATGATGAAGGAAAAAAGTATAAATGGGAGAGTGATAAGTTCAAGAGATTTCATGTGGGATACCTGAGCATGCAGGGTACTATTCCTCTACTAAAAAGATACCATATAAGCGTAATCATCTAATCACACCAATATGGACCATCTGATCTCTTAGTTTAATCATCTTAAACCTCCCTCACCCAAGGGATCTATGAATTATTATTTCTTCTTTATTTTTGCAGACATGAAGATCAATCTGAGTCCACACACATGATTTAGTTGTTCATATTGAACTTAAAATATTCATTCAAGTCTGGAGAACATTCCATGTAAAATACTCACGTAATTGACATACATGAATAAAAGGAATCCTAGCCAGTATTTATCCATTAAGGTAGCTAAGTTCTTCAAACAAAATAGAAGCTGATTAATCATGAGGTATGTTCAAAATGAGTGGCCCTACATCCAGTTATACTAGAATGCATGTAGAACTAATTTAAAATGGGATACAATGACATGAATTATATGAATAAGGTGTGTACAAGATTTTAGTGCATGATATATTCATGCATGCATGATAATAAAGATCTGGTAGCCATACACTGTAAAATCCACATGTGATAAATATTCTCGTGTGAATAATCAATACTTGATCTATCAAAAGTTTAAATGTGTTGCATGGTATTTGTTATCCGTGTGATGAAGCATGAAGAAACATAGTGAACAAGTATTCCGGAATTTCTATTGTAAAGAAACATAGTGATCCATAGGTCATGCATAACTTACATTATTATGAGATGAAAACATTCAGGTATTCAAAATGAAAGACCCCACATGAAGAATAATGGAAATCCTAATCCTTTGGGTGTTTCTAATGTGCTACATATATATAGGATACCAAAAAAATAATCAGGTATTCATGAAGAGATATAATAATCACATTTTATAGGGTAGTTAATATGATAAATATTAATACCTAATAACCAACAAGTATTTTTATTTCAATAAGGAATAAATGTGTTTATTTATAAACAAATTTAAATGAGGTTTTAAATGAGAATTTAAATAATGTAATTAATTGAAAACTCATACACCACATTGTTGTGTATAAATATATACATCTAGGTGATAAAGAAAAAAATACACAATTTGAAATATATTTTGGAGACCCCAATACATTATTATATCATAGAGAGAATGATTAAAATCTAGGAAATTATTGAAGAAGCTAATCACACAAACCCAATAATTTTAAGAAGTGTCTCAAGAACAGTATTTTTGATGATCTTGAAGAAGTACATAACAAAGTAGAAACCATATTTCTTATAGAGGAAGAATTTTATTTAAAAAAATAGTAGGATACTAATATAAAAAACCATAGATTTTTGATAGAAAGCTCAATTGGTGGGAGTCAGTATAAAGAACACTGGTGGGGTTCCAGTCTAAAGATCCTATCAGGAGACGATTCACAGTAATAATTAGTGCTCAACATTAAATAATTTTATCTATTAGGAATTTCATAATACTTTATATACTTTTAATAAAATTATTTTATTAGTGTAGAATCCATGTTGGAAAATTTTACCAAAATGGAAAAGAGTAGGTCTTTGTACCAAAACCTGTAAATCCTTGTATTCTATGACTTTGTTTTACAAAACTATTTTAGGAGTAACTGAGTAACACTAGAAGAGTGTATAGACTCTTTAACCGGCCACATAGGTTGAATTAAAAAGGAATTTTTTTTAAAAATAAAATGGATCATTGATTCACCCCTCCCCCTCTCAGTGATCTCACATCGATCTGGGCCCAACAAGTGGTATCAAAGAAAAATTACCCTCTATAAAGATCCAATATTTCCCAAAAAATGAATGATGAAGAGTTAAAATTCATTTAATATTAAAGGAGTTCCTTTATTTTATGATAATAAATATTATTTATGGAATAACCAAATTATTCCATATTTTCTTTCACAAGTCCTTGAAGTTAGTGATGTTGTGACAGTTGGTTTTATCCCACTTAGAAAATATTATCTTAGGAAACAAGATGATAAGATAAATATGGAAGTATATGGGAAAGATAGAAATTATATTTTTTAATTCTTATCTAATAAGTTTTTCACTAATGTTATGGGAATAAAAATATCCAAGGATTTGTGGGATAAACTTGAGAATATGTATGAAGGTAATGTGAAGATCAAAGAAGCCAAGGAAAAAATTTAGAGAGCTATTTTTGAGATATTTTAATGGTTAATGATGATATTTTTGATGACTAATTTACCAGGGAAAATGAAATAATAATTTATATAAGTGGTTTTGGAGATACTTTGGAAGATTAATCTATTGTTAAGAAATTTATACATAACTTTCTTGATAGATTTGATTCAAATATTTATAAGAAATTGGAGACTTATCTCTTGATGAGTTTGATAACACACTTCTTAATTATAATATAAGAAAAACTCCTATGTTCAAAATTAAATAAAATAAGGAAATATATTTCAAAGTAATGAAAAGTCTCAAGATGAAGGAAAATAAAGATGAACTACTCTTAGATTCTGATGAGGATGAGGTAAGTGATACAGATTATAAAAGAATCAAGGCCTTTATTTCCAAAAATTATTAATAGTGGAAAAGGAAAATTTAAAGGTTTTCTTCCTTTAAAATGATTTAATTGTGGTAAAATTGTACATTTTTAAATTTATTATCCAAATAAATAATCCCATAATAATGAGAAGGATGATAAAGAATAAGGCCATACTAAAAGAATAAATAAAAAAACTAGAAATGGAGATGCTGGAAAGAAAAATAATTTTTAAAGAAATTACAAGAGAAATATAATGAGTATGAGAGTTGATGAAGACTCTTAAACATGGAGTGAATCATTAGATGAATGTTCAACTAAAAATTATAAAATCTTTATTGTAGACGTTAAGAGTCATGATGATTCTTCAAGTAGTGATATAAAATAAGAAGGTTGAAACTATGAGTACATGATAAGATATGATCTTGAAACATTTCTTGATCAAGAAACTGAACTCAATAAAATAATCAAATTTTTGGATAAAGAAAAGAGAAATGATAATAAGAAGGATAATGATCTTATTTGGGAGATCAAAACTTACAATGTGAAAATCGCAGAACAAGATAAAATGTTGAAAGGACTTAATGAAAAAATGGATGCAAAAGAAGAATAAATGAATGAGAAATAATCTTGGAGTATTAAAGAAGAAAAGACCTTGAATAATATGAGAGATGATTTTGATAAAGAAGTGGATGTTCAAGACTAATCATCCAAAGCTAATGTGATGATAAGTCCAAAGAAGAAGGTACAATTTGATTCTAATTTTATCAGTGATACTAAATATATTTCATCTAGTGGTGTAGGTTATGACACAAAAACTGAAATAATATAGATTAATTATGATAGTGAGAACTAAAATGAGTTAAGAAAATAATTTTTCCCAATACTGAAGAAAAATAATGAAAGGAGTGTATCCATACAATAAGTTATTTATCACCAACATATTAGTTATAATTATGTACATAAAAGTTTTATAGGTTTCTATTGGTGTTGTACATTTGAGCACAAATACAAAAACCAAGGGTATAATATGATACTTACTCACAATATTCATATATCAAGGGGGATAAATTCTAAAAATAAAATAAGAAACTCTGTGATAATAAGGAACAAGCTTATAATGTAGAAGTTTTTCATTGAGAAATCAATATGTCTATATAATTATAAAATTTTGATTGTATAAAGTAAATATGTAAAAATATGAACAATAAGGCCATTATTATAAAAATTTCATGACAACACTTCCAAGATAATTAGTACAAGATACTGAAGAAAATAAATATCACATAAAAGAAAAGAGCTCTAACCATTTTATTTAAATAAATAATTTTCATAAGGGAAATTTGAAAGGAAAAAAATAATATGATTGTTATTTTATGGATCATATTGGAAATATAGTAACAACCATGTCACACTCAAATTCTTAATACTATAAAGTCAATGGAGGTGTTAGCAAGAAGAGAACTCATGTTAGATTAAAGAGAGTTTCTGGTTTTATAAAATCTCATCCCTATTACTCTAACTAAAAATCATTCATGAACCTATTTATTCCCTTATTCTTATTTATCTTAACTAACATGAAGGGAATTTAAGGATAATTAATGTTCATCATTGAGTCTATCAATTTCCATAATGATGAAGGAGTGCATCCCTTGAGGAGGAGATTACATGAAATTTGAGTTATTCTAATCACACTATCATCCATATTCATAATTGTATTTATTAAGGGGGAGTGATTGGATGATATTAAAATGAGATAAAGGGGGATTTATTTTTTTTATACATGAACTTTATGATGATTCTGTTAAAGTGTGTGTAGTTTTTTTTCATTTCTTTGATAAATTCTATTATTTTCATCCCCTATCTTGAGAATTGAGAATTTATGAGCTTGGTATCACATTTGAATGTTTTTATAGATAGATTATATATTCTTAGTTATATCTCTTTTGTTTTCTATAGTGGTCTAGCCTATGTAGGCTTAGAGTTGATAAACTATAGGCCCTTTTCTAAGAGAACCATGTGATATCATCTCTCACTCTCTCTTAGAACCATGAGAATCATGTTGACCCCCCACTTATCCTTTAAATTTGATTTTCAATAAGGGGGATACATTTTTAGCACACATATTGACTTTTTAAATATGTGAAAATATATTGATAAAAAAATACAAAGGGGGAGATTATTGAGCCCATGTTTCATTTGTTGTCAATGAGTCAATATGTAGATAAAGTGGTGATGCTTGGAGAATTATTATGGATTCATGAAATGGATTTTGATTTCATGATTAAAAAATTCTCCATGTAACTCTTATTATTGTTTAAGTGATCTTAAATATTTAACACACGTGCTAAGGAGTTTTTACATTGCATACAACAAATGGTAGACCATGAAAATGATTATTTTCATGAAGTGAAGAAGAGGAATCAATGCTAAAGAATATTTTAATACCATAAAAATATTTATTTTAATGAAGAATAATTAAAAAAAGGCCCTGAAAAATAATATTTATTTTTCATAAGTCATGGTTAAAGAATAATATTTGAGAATATGTCTTGGAATTTGATAATTCTATAGTGTTTTATATTGACGATTTTCTAAATCTTTGTGATAGTTTACTAAAAAATTTAGGCCATCCATTTAGGCAATAAGGGAACCATGTGAAACCATTAGTGAGGTGGTCACTAGGTTAAACCTCAAGCAAGATTACATGAAGGAGAAAAATGAGTTAGGGTGCATAATGCTCCAATAGAGAGTTCATGGGAGAAAAGGTACCACCATGTAGGCCAACACGATGGTGGAGAGAGACGACATGGGTCGGTGCCAGTGGGGGTTTGGGATCAGACCCTGAAACTCACTTCTACTATGATGAAGGAATGAGGAAGTATAAATGGGATAGAAATATGTGTTGGATATTCGATGTGGGATGGACAAGTCCACTGGGTACTATTCCTCCTATAAAAAGCTATGCATATAAGCGTAATTGTTCAATCACACCAATCTGGACCATCAAATTGATTCTTTTAATAATATTCAACATCCTTAACATGGGAGATCTATGGATCATGACTTATATACCATTTTTGAAGCCAAAAAGATCAATATGAGGCCAAATACATGATTTATTTTACCACACTGAACTCCTGATATCCAGGTGTGTGCAAAGAACATTCCATACATGATATTCATGCATTGTACATGCATGACCAGAAGGAACTTGAGCTATTATTCTGCCATTGATGAATCCAAGTTCTTCATATGAAAACAAATTTTGATTAATCATAAGGTATGTTTGAAAAAAGTTTCCATGCATGAAATTACACTTACATGCATGTAAACCAAATTTAAAATGGGTAAATAAGATTGAATTCTATGAAAATAGTGTGTACAAGATTTCAATGCATGAGATATCAATGCATGAATGATATTAAATATTTGGTAGCCATGAACAGTCTAATCTGTGTGTGATAAATATTCCCATGTGAATAATGAAGACTCAATCCTTCGGGTATATAAATGAGTTTCTTGGTATTTGTTATTTGTGTGATGAAGCATGGAGAAACAGAGAGACTGAGTCTTTGGGAATTTACATCATGAAGAAACATGGTGAGCCATGGGTCATGAATACCTTGCACGATGATGAGTTGCAAATATTTTTGTATTGAAAATGAATGAGGCCATGTGAAGAATAATATAATTCACAATACTTTGGGTGTTTCTAATGTATTATATACATATAAGATACACACAAAATAATCAGGTATTCATGAATATATATAACACCCACAATTTATTGGGTATTTAATATGAGAAATATTAATACCTAAGAACCAATAGGTATTTTAATTTCAATGAATAATAAATGTATTTATTTATAAAAACATTTAAATGATAAATTAAACCATGTAATTAATTGAGACCCCATGCACCACATTGTTGTGTATAAATATATTCATGTAGGTGATGAAGAAAAAAGTACACTATTTGAAATATCTTTTAGATATCTTAATATATTCTTGTATTAAAGAGAGAAGAAGTCAAATATGGATAATTATTCAAGAAGGTAATCACATGAACTCGTGAATTTGAAGAAGAGTCTCAAGACCAATATTTATGAAGTTCTTGAAGAAGTACAAAGGGAAGGATAAACCATATTTCTTGTAGAGGAATACTATCATTGAAGAACTGGAGTGATTAAAGTTTAAACAATTAGATATTTTATAGAGATATATCAAGTGGTGGGATTCAGTGTAATAACATCGATGGGAAGCTAGTCTAAATATACCAATGGGAGATGATCAACACTAATCATTTGTGATCAGTAATTACATGAGTTTTTATTTTAGTAATTTTGGAAGATTTTATGTACTTGTAATAACTTCTATTTACTAATAGAGAATCCATTTTTCAAAATCTAACCAACATGGAAAGGAGTAAGTATTTATACTTAAACTTGTAAATCCTTTTGTTCTTCACCTTTTTTTATAGAATTATTCAATTAGAGGCTTAGTTACACAAGAAGAATGGATTGAGGCTTTAATTTTCCACATAGGCTGAATTAAAAAGGAACAATTTTTAAAAAGAAATGGGATCACTAGTTCACCCCCTCCCCTTCTTAATGATCTCATACTAATATGGGTCCAACAGATTCAATGATATATGGTAGGTTTATCTATGTTCTAACCTTTAAATTTAGAACCATAAGTGTTTTAAATTTTAATTCATGTTTTCAAATATTATATATATCATATAAAACCCCATGGATGTTTTGGAATAAATTATTATCTAGGTGTTATGGCTGCACATTCTCAGCTGGGTGTTGAAGATTCCTAAAATATTGAAGGACATAACTACATGCATTGGGGAACCCATTAAGATTATCAATAACACAATTTAAGTAAAAATTGTATAATTTTATAGGGTACTCGTTGATGTTGGTATGCTGAATAAATTACCATTTTGTGTCACTTTGGTGGCCAATGGTAAAATAATTAAGGTTGATTTTGCGTATGAGATTATCCTAGCATTATGAAATTATTAAAACTTGGTGGGGTATGAAATATCTAACTAAAAAAATTACAGGAAGATCAAAATAAAGATATTAGAAATAATTTCTTAGTTGGAACCTTTGAAGGGTGTATCCAGAATCCCTAGGAAGTGGAAGTCCAATGAGACTGAGGACATTATGCCTCCTTAAGAGTCTTCTAAATATGAAACTCTCCACAAACATGGAAAAACAAATGAGAAGTAGGCTATTATGAATTTAAATATCTATGTCATTCCAACCACCTCTAGGGAACCCAAGGGGAAGGAGGTAACTTGTGAGGATCAGGTTCCCTCCAGGATTGATTCTAAGGCCCTAGTCAGATGGAGTGATTTGGTGGATGAGGAATTAGTTCTTTATTCATAGGTGTCCCGATATCCTTTAATGTTATTAGATCATGACCAATAGAAGGGTAGGAATATATCAATAAGATAAATTCTTTAGATCCTAGAACAACCTCGAAATCTTAGCGGCCTGTTGGTTCAGAGGTTGTACCATAAAGAATATTTGTTGAAAAGGATGAAGAAATACCCAATCCCAATGATTCCAAAAAATGTAAGGGTAAGATTAAAGGGAATTATCCCTTACCCATCAATAAGTGGGACCAATATAATTCTAATGATAAAGCCACCCTAATTAATAAGGGTCTTCTGATCATGATAAAGGTTTCCAAGCTATTAAGGTGGTTGAGAAGGTACCTTCTAATGATAATTCATGACCTATTGGTCATGATACTTTATCACGGTTAACTAATTTACCTAAATTAGGAAGTATTACTTATAATGAGTTGATATTAAATAAATTTATGCCTAAGGTATTACCAGGTAGAAAATAGACACACTCTAGTGGAAAGAAATCAGAATAAAAAATTGGTAATAAATGAATTTATTATTATGGAATTATTAGGGGTTGAAATATTCTATAATAACTAACAATATTTAGAAATTTATTTTAAATCATCATCATTTGATGATTGTTACTGGTAATCATAATTTTAATTTTAGATCATTTAAGGGTATTATATTTGGTCCCCTATGTTATGATTTTTTTGATCTTAATAAACACTCATCTTTAGTGGAAACCCTCTGGGTCTTGGTGTCTAAGAAAGATACCAGCTACTCTGTGGTTCACAATAGCCAACATATGATCACTTATGTGGTTAACTTAAATGATAAATATATATTTTTTTCCTTAATTTATGATCATAATAGTTATCAAAGAATATGAACTTTATGGGAACACATTATAACTATCAATTAGAATATTCAAGGTCCCTGGTTCCTTACAAGGGATTTTAATGTTACTACAGCGATGCACGAAAGAAGAGGAGAAGCTGCTCTTGGAATTTATGGCTGGGAATTCAAGGAATTATTTCATCCTAATAAAATGGTGTAAGTTTATCTACATGGATATAGATACACATAGTATAGAAAATTAGGGACTAGAATTGTTGATAGAAAACTGGATAAGATCTTTATAAAATTCAGTTCTCTAGAGAAATGAGAGGAGGTGCAGTCAAGAACCCTAATGAAAACCAACTCATAACATCACCCCATACTCACTTCTATTATTTTTAAAAAGGAAAGTTTCCCCCTACCTTTTATATTAAATAGTTCTTTGTTCAAAAATATAGACTATAATTGAATTTTTAAGAGCACTGATGATCTCCATGCTTGTGTTTAAAGCTTAAAAATATTAAATCCTAATTAAGAGAATGGAGCAGGGAAGTTTTTTCAAGAATGGATGGAGATATCATTAAAATTTAAAGGGAGATTTAAAATCCTCAAAATAGACATGTGGTGGAATTTTATATCACTCTATTTAATAGGGAAGTAAAATTATCTAATAGGCTCAATGAGAAGGTCAACTTGAAGGAATCCATTTTCAAGGAAAACTTCAGAGCTAAATGGATTAGGGAGGGTGATAGAAATAATAAATTATTGAATAAATTGAAAAACATAGGAAAGATTAAAAGCCTATTACCTACTTTAAATGAGGAAGTAAAATAATATTTTTCATGTAATAAATTAAGGAGAACATTGTTTCTTACTTATAGAACATATTTAATAAATGATATAATGATAATATCAATGAAATGGATAATATAATCCCTAAAATTATATATGGATCTACTAATATAATGCTCAAAAAGATTCTTAACTCAGTGGAGGTTAAGAGTTCTATCTTCTCCTTCAATCTAAGAACTTCTCCCAGACCCAATAGATTTACTAATAACTTTTTCTAGGAATACTGGGATGTTGTGCATGGAGACTTGATGAAGATGTTTAATATCTTTTTTAGGAATGGTATCCTTTCAAAGTATATCAACTCTCAATTTATAGTTCTCCTACCCAAAATGGATGCTTCAAATTCACTTAATCTATTTAGAACTTTGGAATGTAATAATACTATTTAAAAGGTTATGAGTAAAGTTTTGGCTATAAGGCTCTCTAATATCATCACCAAGGTAGTTTCTAGAAGCCACTATGTATTTGTTCACGGGAGAAGAATCCATGACTGTATTTTAACTACTTCTGAATATATTAATCTATTAAGGAAGAATATAAGGAATTCAATCATAACCCTTAAACTGTATTCCCAAAAGGATTTTAATATCATCAACTAGGATTTTATGATGGAGGCATTATATAAATTTGGTTTCAGTAATCATTTCACCAATATGATTATTCTTTTCTTGAAAAATAATAGTTCTAGTAAATGTATCTCCTGAAGGATTTTTCTCATGCTCCCATGGTATTAGGAAAGGGGATCCCTTATATTCTATCATGTTAAGAATTGATGAAGAATAATTTCATAGGTGTATAACTAATTTGGTGAATAAATGTAAGATTAATTCCATTTAAGATGTGAGGGATTCCAAGGCACCATCTCACCTCTTCTATGATTATGAATCTAATTTTATTTTCTCATTGAATCCCATATAATATTGAACACATCAATAAGGTTCTATATCATTATTTATTGGTGTCTAAAAAATATATTAACTATAAAAAATCATATATATTATTTAGCCACAACTTCAACAGCCAAAGGATCTTGTGTATTAAATTAATACAGGGCATAGAGGAGAGAAAATTTCCATTTAATTATCTATATGGGATCATGTTTTGGGGTAGACCCAAGGTTTTCATGAACCGACCCAGGTCGATCCCAAACCAGTCAACTGAGTCAATCCCTGGAAAGGACCAAGAGGTGTTTCCAATCCTCCCAGGCTGGAAACTAGTGATGACAATCAACAAAGTAACCAAGGGAATTCTTTCTCTCAATTAAAATAAATAAATAAATGACAGAAACAAAAAGAGAATCCAAATATAAATAAATAAATATCCACTTTGAACATCATTTATATATAATATGAAAATACAAAAAAATGAAAAAACCCAAACTGAATATGAAGACTAAATATCTCCATGTGACCCCAAGGGTCACTCTCTTATACCAAAACCAAACACCACCCTTGGTGATTTAAGGCAAGATAGAACCTACACCAAAAGATGAAAATAATAAATAACTATAGGTGTAAGTATTAAAACTCAGTAGGGGTGTCCAAAAAAATCTATTACCAATGAACTTACTTTAAATAAAAGTAACATCAATTTCAGGTTTTAAATAAAAAACTAGACTTTACACACATTTTCCTCTTTAAAACCAAACATAGTCCATTTCCCTTTTTCCATTTAAAACCACATTCCTTTCCAAGAAGCATACATCAACATTTTTGAGTATAAAGAACATGTTTACATTAGAAAATGGATTAGGGAAGTATAAAACATTTCCAAAACGTTTTCCACAAGCCTTTGAAAACCAACTCATCACTTTTGAAAAGGAGTACACATTACAAGAGATCATGAACAATGATCACATAATAAACGAAATGAAAAAATAAGCATGCAAGAGTAACCAACCAAAAAAGCATCTCAATCATCTGTCATAGAAAACTAAGTTCCAAAGAACATGGAATAACCTAGGAGCTTAGTGGAATAATATATAACATACTATCATCTTGACTCATACTAAAGGAATGCCTCACTCTATGACATCAATTAACACCCACATGATCAAATACACCCTACCTAGTTTGATCGGGGAGCACTATCCCATAGCAACAAAAACAAACAAACAAATCCCCTGATATGGGACACTCATCGGAGAAAAATACTAAGCTAGTGAACCAACCATTCACCAAAAATCCACCAACTATGCCAGGTTCCCATGTCAAGAGTAAATTGGGGGTGGGACAACAATGCGAAACAAGTAGCCAATCACATGCACACATATCATATACAAGAAAATCCCACAACAATTCACCCCCAAGCCACCCCAAAGAAAAATATATTTCATTTAAACCATATGATCACAAGGGATCCTCTCAACATGGGCCTCCCACAATAATAAACATAACCATGGTAAGATAATTATCCAAGGATATTTTTTAATGATAACCAATTTCAAAAAAATGCCAAACGGGCCTCATACAACCTTCGAGAAATCACTTGTTTCTAAATAAAAAAACCCACATTTCTAAAAAGGTGAAAACACATCATTTTCAATATCACAACCATTTTAAATAATCCTATTTAATAATTCACACCACATTTTTAAACTAATCCACTTTTATACAAATGAAAAACATGCCACACACCATCACCACATGTCAAACCATTTTCAAAAAACCAAATACACACCACTTTCAAGTCCAAAACATTTATAAATACATTTGATAAATCCAAACCACCACTTGAAATGATACTAATACATTTAAAAATCCAATAAATTCCTTGGAAACCATATTCCACTATCAAAATCCAACCAGGAAATTTATTAAACACTTTGTGTGCATCACATAAAAAAATCCATATACTTAAATAAAATCACGAAAACCACTTCATTTATCATCAAAAAATTATTAAAAAAATCATACATCACTAATTAACATATAAGTAAGGTGTGAAAAGAACGAAACCAATGACTGTTAAATTTAAAGGGAAAGTGAAAAGGGAATCCTACCTCAAACTCACAACGGTTCAACAACGCACACCCAAAACAACCTCAAGAATGCTCAAGGAAGAAAGAAAATCCAATAGGAGACTTAAACACAAAAAAAAAACCTAATTTAAACATAGTGAAATATGAACCCTAGATCCACATGACCAAGGGAGAAGAGGAAATCAAGAGAAAATGAAATAATAAGGAAGATGAAGAAGAGATGAAAATATTACCTTGAGAAATCACCCCAAAACCTTGAAGAAACCCTAGATCCAAGATTGTGAGGAGGATATGAGTCTTGAAGAGAAAGGGAGGGGCTCCATTTGGGTCGGATGAACTAGGGAAGAAAGGGAGGAGGTGTTTTGGGGATGAAATACCAAAAAGGTAGAAAGGTAAATTTAATTTTTAATGACTTGGAGAGGTTTCACGGTTTTCCCACATGATTTTCCAAACCATGTACATCCATATATCCTAGACTGTCCAAGAGGAACAAGTTTCAAGTTTAGATCATATATTTTACCAAACTGTGTGATAATTGTGTGGTCTCCACTGTCCAAAAATGAAATTGTCTACACAATTTCTTGGGTAAGGGCACACAGTTTCCCCTGAACATGCACCAACCGTACACCACCTACTATCAAGACCAAAATCCCCATTTTTTCACCAAAACTCCCGAAAAAAATTCAGAATAAACATGGGAGAAAAAATAAAAAAAAGGAATACATCAAAAAATAAATTTGGAACACCTAACAATCAAGATGAAACCAAGATCCTAAAGATGAACTTGAACAAAGGACAAAAAATAAAAATCTGGGTGTGACAATTTTCCCCACCATAACGATTACTTCCCCTAGAAAGACACAAAATATTCAGTTTATCAATTCAAAGGATAAGGTTTACATTATCAAATGATTGAACTCCTCAAATTGAAGAACATATCAACCACCACCAAATATAACTTACGAATCTTACCTAAAACAAACCAACAAACCCAAATCACTTCACGAGAAATGAAATAACACTCAAAGTAAAAATTATATAACATTTCTTAGAATAGAACCATTGGGAATAATCCAAGAAACCCAACATCCAATCAAAAATTCAAAATTCAAAACCAAAAACCCCAAATGAGACTATCCATTACCAAGATAACAATAGAAACTAAACTGGATTATCAATATGGGATGATGGAACAAAATCCCCACTGTTAGAAACCCAATATCACCGATCAACTCCAAGAGAAGCCTTAATAAGATCTACAGTGGGTCTTCAAACCATTAAGGAATTAACAACACAAACCAACATGAGGAACCCATCATGGGACAACATAGGAACTTCACACATGGACTGAACCCCACCACAAGGGGGACCTGATGGAAGAAACTTCAAACCAAGTGATGAACCGAACCATGATTCATCTTCTCCACAAGATGAAAACATCTCTATATGAGCATGACCCAAATCAAAATAGACCCTAAAGGGATAACCACACAAGAACAATAAAGCTTTAAAAAAAGGAGAAACTTACAACGAAAAGGTAAAAATAGCATATGAACATTTAAATTTCCCACACCCCAATGGTGGAGACAAGAGCTGGGCCAAAGTTCCCCACACCCCTGAAAATTTCCTAACTGCATGAAGAGCTTCATTTTGGGAACTATGGATTGATCCCTGATGTCTTGATTTATCTACTACCCTATAGTTAGGAGATGATAATACCTAATCAGAAATTCTTCTTTTGGTGTCCTGAGTGACCACACAATATCCCAGGTAGAACCATAATAACATGACACACCACAAGACTCAATTTACTCCAACAAGGAACTTTCACTAAGATGGGTAAAATTCATAATTTTCCAAAGGAAAAACACGCTTCCATTGAAATAGAAGTTATAAAGAGGTTCATGAAACCGTTTTTCCATTTCAACAAAAAGGGAACACCACAAAACACCCTTTACACAAGGAAAGGAAAATGCTACAAAAAAAACTACCACAAAGGAAGGAACACCCAAATAGATAGGGCCTTCAAACTAAACCCAAGACAACACCTTAATCTTATAGGCATGAAAGGTAATCAGAGCATTCAGACATGACAAATTCTTATGATCTGTCTTTCTGCACCGATGACACACCATAGTCCTATATGTAGAGGATGGTGACGAAGGATCTATAGGCCGTTTCATTTCATGACCATCCCCAACATATTCAGGATGATTCCCCAATATACTTACTGGAATTTCCTACACCGCATATAGATATTAGAGGAAGGTTTTACACCTCAATAACATCCTCTAGTACAACATTAACCCGAACAACTTGCCTCACCTCATCGAAAAAGTAGGTTAGACCTAACTCCGATACCTTTAACTTTAGTTCAGGATGAAGCCCGCTCTCAAAACATCAGTCTTTCAGTTAATTCTCTATATCCCACTCCAAAAGGTAAGGAACTAGCTCCAAAAAATGACCAAATAACTCCAACACCATTCCATCACCTTGCTGTAGACAATATATTTCCATTCCCTTCCTCACCTTCAATACCTCATAGAAATACTGATGGATGAATGATGCCTTGAAGAACTCCTAGAAATATCTTCATAGGGATTGGTTTGAGAGACCAACTTCCACCACTTCCAGGTCATACCTTTGAGCATAAACTTCACAAACTCCACCTTTAATGACTTAAGAAACTCAATGAAACTAAAGATCTTTTTGATTCTCCATATCTACTCTTATAATTTGATAGAATCTTCTTGACCATAAAATATAGGAGGATTCTACTTTCAATACTCAATAAGTAAGTCGTTAGGTTGATCAACTGGTAGGTCTACTAATGGTAAAACACCTGTAGTCACACCTCAAATATCCATCAATCCTTTTATGGGGGAAAATAACAACCAACAAGAAATCCAAGAACCCAATAAAAAAATTCATTAACAAGAGTTCTCAGTCTTAAACACCACATAAAAAAACTTCTAAAGTAATAAGAAAACATTCCACACAAATATCAGTTACCAAATCATCACATTTTCTTTTCCTCTTCATTTTTTTGAAAGAAAAAAAGACGGGTTTCACACTCACCAATGGTATTACATGGATTCTCACACACTCTCATTCCTATACTACTCTAGGCACTCATTAAATCATTCCAATCCAGGCACTTATACACCCATTTCATCATCCGTACACATTCTTAGACATATCCATGGATGTGTCACTTAGGGGAATACCAAAGGTAAAAAAAACATTTCCATTTAAAAATTCATAGAAATTTTCAAAAGCTCACTAAACCCAAGTCAAAATCCAATTTCAAACTTTGTACACCAATCCATTTTATACTGCTCAAAATATAATCCCATGGATTCCATCCAAAAACCCAATTCATCCCATTAAAAACAATTTTAGCATCTCAACAAATACCATTCCATAAAAAAAATAATTTTATTAAAAACTCATTTATTATCATTTAAAACAAATTTACAAAACCCTATTTTAAATAAAAATCTTCTTTCAAATAGAATATTTTGATAAACCACAGGTTATAATTATAAATATTTTAAAATTGGTAAACCACTCCTCATTTTACCCAAAAACCAGCTTATAGAAATTCATTTTTCTGAAGCTTTGTTCAAATTAAATATAAAAACCAATTTTCCATCTTCTCAAAACCAAACCATTAGCACTTTAAATCCAGTTTTCAAAATCCCAAAAAATGGTTCTAAAAATAATTTCAAAATTACGAAGGACTCAAAGAAACTCACAAGGGAAAAATAGTGTCGATGGGTAACTTGGCCGTATGGTTGGAAGCCACATGTCAATCACGCCACTATCATAGAGAGTCTTATTGGACCATGTCCCTGAATCCATAAGGATTTTTAGTCCTAGTGAGATCACTGAAACCTTTATCCCAACTCCATTTTCACATCCCAAACACCAAACAACCAATAATAACCAAATAAACCTAACAAAACCTGACTTCCCATGGGAAATAAAGGTTTGGTCCAGAAAGTGTTGTCCATGCACTCCCCAAGACCTACACCCCATGCTCCCACAGTCATACTCCATCTACCATTACATCCAAAATAAAAAAGTACACTCTAAAATCTAGGTCCCCTAAATAAATAACATGCTCTGATACCATTTTGTTTTGAAACTACATGGGTTGACCTCAAACCAATCACTCAATTTGGTCTATGGAAAGTCCCAAGAGGCATTCTCAATCCTCCTAGGATGAAAACTAGTGTTGGGAAACAACATAGTAACCAAGTAAATGACTTTGACTAATAAAAAAATGAATAAAAAATAGAAATAAATAGATAAGCCTAATATAAATAAGTACATATCCAATATGAACATCGTTTATACATATGATGAAAATAAAACAAACTGAGCAACAAAACCCAAACTGAACATAATGACCACAACATCTCCATGTGACCCCAAGGGTCACTCACTAATACCAAAACCAACCAATTCCCATGGTGATTGAAACCATATTGGAACTATAACCAAAAGATAAAAACAATAAATAACTATAGGTATGAGTATTAAAACTCAGTAGGCATGCCCAAAAAAATCTATTCTCAACTCACTTACTTTAAATAAAAGAAACATCAATTTTAGGTTTGAAATATAAAATATAAAAATAGTCTTTTAAAAACATTTTCCTCTTTTAAACCAAACATTTTCCATTTACATTTTTCTATTTAAAATCACATTCCTTTCCAAGAAGCACGCACTACAATTTTTGAGGATCAAGAAGATTTTTTCATTAGAAATGGGAGAAGGGAAGTATAAAAAATTACAAAAACATTTTCTATAAGACTTTAAAAACAAACTCATCACTTTTAAAAAGTATTACACCTTATAATAGAACAAAAAATGATCACATAATAATGGAAATAGAAAAATAAGCATGCAAGAGTAACCAACTAACCAAGAATCTCAATAATCTTCCATAGACAACTAAGTTCTAAAGATCATGGCAGAACCTAGGATCTCAGTGGAATAATATAGAAGATACTATACATCTTGACTCATCCTAAAGTCATGCCTCACCTGATGACATCAAGTATCACTCATGTGCTCAATCAAAACCTACCTGGTCTAATCGAGAGGAACTATCCCATAGTAAAAAAAAACAAATCCCTTGTTATGGGCCACTAGCTAGAAAAAAATACTAAGATTTTGTACCAACTATTCCCCAAAAATCTATTATCTATGCTAGGTTACCATGTTAAGAATAAATTGTGAGTGTGCTAACAATTCCAAACAAGTATCCAATCACATGCACATATATCATACAAAATAAAATCACACAATAAGTCACCCTTGATCCACCCCAAGGAAAAATCTCTTACCTTTAAACCATATGATCACAAGGGATCCTCTCATTGTGGGCCTCCCACAATAATCAACATAACCAATTTAATAGAATCATCCAAGGAGAGTTTTCAAGATGAAAAATTTAACCAAAATTCCGAACTAGCCTCATACACCCTTCGAGAAATCACTTGTTTCCAATGAACTAAAACCACCTTTTAAAAAAGGTAAAAATATACCATTTAAAATATCACAAAAATTTTAAAAAATTATATTTAATCACTCACAATACATTTGTAAACCAAATTCACTTTCATAAAAATGACAAACGAGCCACACATCATCACCACAAATCAAACCGTTTTTAAAGAACCAAACACACACCAATTTCAAATCCAAACAATTTAGATATCCATTTTATAAATCCAAACCACCATTTTAAATTCCAAAGATATATTTACAAAACCAATACGTGCATTAAAAACCACAATCTGCTATCAAAATCCAAATGGTAAATTTACTAAATACTTGGTGTGCATCACATAACAAAACAAATCCATATTATTCAAAACAATCAAGAAAACCACTTCATTTATCATCAAAAAATTATTCCAAATATCATACATCACTAATTAACATATAATAAAGGTGATAAAATCAATAAACTAATGATTTTTAAATTTAAAGGTCAATTGAAAAGGGAAACCTACCTCAAACTCATGATGCTTCAACAGTGCACACCCAAAACAACCTCGTGAAGGCTCAAGGAAGAAATAACATCCAAGAGGAACCTTAATCTAAAAAAACCCATAATTTATACATATCAAAACATGAAACCTATATCCACATTATCATAAGAGAATTGGAAATCAAGGGAAAATGGAATAAGAAGGAAGAATAAGAATAGAGGATAAGATTACCTTGAGAAATCACCCCAAAACCATGAAGAAACCCTAGATCAAAGCTTGGGAGGAGGAGAGGAGGCTTGGAGAGAAAGGTAGGGGCTCTATTTGGGTTGTAAAAACTAGGTAAGGAAGGGAGGAGGTGTTTTGGGGCCAAAATACCAAGAAGGTAGAAAGGTAAAATCACATTTTTAATGACATGGAAAGGTCACATTATTTGTCTGTACTATTTTCCAATCCGTGAAGTAATTGCGAATCCCTCACTTTACAAGATGAAAAAGCCACATGGTTAGCTTGCATGGTTTACCAAACTGTGTGAGAACCATGAGGTCGCCACTTTCCAAAACTGAAATTGTCTGTATGGTTTCATGGGCAAGGGCACATGGTTTCCCCAAACTATGTGCCTACAGTGAACTGCCTACTTTCAAGTCCAAAATCCCCATTTTTTTTCACCAAAACACCTAGAAAAACTAAATTATAAAAAAGGGATAAAAAATAAAAAATGGAATACCTCAAAAATTAAATATGGAACACCCAAGAATCGATAGGAAACCAAGATCCAATAGATGAACTGGAACACCCAGGAAATCACAGTTCTGGTCAATGGAGATCCTAAAGTCTTTTTATCATGATCCCATGATATTAGTCAAGGGGAACCATAATATTATATCATGTTTATAATTTATGAAGAATAATTTTATAGGTTTGAAATTGATTTGGTGAATAAAGGGAATATTAATATCATTCAATATTTGAGAGGTTCTAAGGATCCATCTCACCACTTATATACCGATGAATCTAATTTTGTTTTCTTAGTGAATCCAATATAATATTTAACACATCAAGAAGGTTCTAGATCATTATGTATTAGCCGATAAACAATATATTAACTAGACCAAATCATCTATCTTATTTAGAAACAACTTCAATATCCAAAGGATCTTGTGCATTAAAATAATATTGGGCATCAAGGAGGAAAAAATTCCATTTAATTATCTAGGTGTGTCCATGTTCTATGTTAGACCCAAGGTAGTCTATTTTAGGGATATTTCTGATAAAATCAAAGAGAAACCCGACTTTTGTAAAGGTATGTCTTTTTCTCTTGCTAGGTGAATTTTCCTTATTAAAGGAACTATCGTACCTAATTTTTTTACTTCTTTATATCCTATAAATAGATAATATCCTTGATTAAAATTATGAATAAAGTATTAGGAACTTCTTATAGAGTGGAAGTATTTTTATATAAAATTTTTATTGTTAAATGGAGCACCTGCCCTAAACCCATGAAGGAGGGAGGCATGGGAATCAATAACTTGGATTTTTTAATGATGCATTATATGACCAATTTTTATGGAGGATACTAAATGAAAGATATGATAGTAAACTATTTATAAGAAGAATATTTTGAACATGATTCAATATGATAACAAGAATTACATTTTATCATCTATATATCCTTACTCTAAGGGGATTTTTCTGAGATGATATAGTGAAGTTGATGGAATATTTTGATTAAATATAATATCAGTTTCTAGTATGATAATTAGATTAGATCACCCCTCGATGAGTTCTGGCATAACCATATTGAGGAATCTTAAGCAAGGATAAAGGACACAATTATATCTCATTTGAATCATCTTCCTAAATCTCCCAAGGAGGTCTTCATTTCCTATTAGTTATTGCCCAGAAGAGAGATCCTTTTTTGGGAACCAAAAAGGCATAGATCCCTTACCTACAAACTATTCTACAAGTTCTTCATTGGGAGTAATTCTGAGGATGAAAATATACAGAACCATTTTAATAGGGTCCAGATCCCTCCTTTTAGGTGTGTTATAACCTAGAAACTATCCTACAATAGGATACTAACTAATGAAGATTTAATGAATATGGATTATCTCCATGATATATGAATATAAATTTTAATTTTGGTCCTTAATCCATTGATCATACATTTTTTTCATTTTCATTATGATAAGGACATTTAGAGCATTGTGAATAACCTCTTTGAAGCTTATCCCCTTGTCGTAACTGACATCATGTATCTTTTTTATAGTTTCAATAGCTGGAATAGTTTGGCCTAGTTAATGAGTCTATTCAGGGGATATTGTAGAAAAATATTAGTACTTGATGTTTTTGGTATAGAAATAATATTAATAATGGGGGGGGGGATATTGGAATTTGGTTGGATTTTAAGGGAATATTGTCTTCTATCAAGTTGACTACATCTATGAAAACTAGGCTGGTTAGAAATTCTATCTAAGAGATTTTTTTCTCTGATAGGCTTGGCATAAAGGGTCAATTTAAGAAATATAATGGATTCATATTAGTTATTTGAAAACCACATATTACAAGTTTGATAAAGATCAATATAGATGGTGATTTAAGAGAAAATATGGGGCTTCTAGATTATAGTGGTATTTTTAGAAACTCTAATGGAGGAGATATATCTTTCTTCTATAAGGACTATAAAAATACTATTTATTATGAAGTTGATATAGAAGGGGTCATTTTGAAAATTCATATTGAAAGGTTCAATAATTGGAGTAATATCTGGTTTGAGTTGGATATTTTTTTATTGTTCATGCTATCATGCATAATATGTCCTCTTCTTCTTAGAGACTTGTGGTGACACTAGAGGACTACATGGAGTATTATAAGTAAATTAATTTTATTTGGTCACATATTATTAGAGAGGGTAATAGAATTTCTGATATCTTATAAAACATGGTGTTTGGATTTAGGGTCAGTTATTGGTTATAAAATTTTCCATTTTCTATTGAGGAGCTCTTGTTCCTTGATATTTATAAAACTCCCTATAATTTTTATAAAATTTTCTAGGAAATATAGTTCAGTTGATTTGGACCCTTATTATTTTAATAAAATGGTATTTCAATTTTAAATATTATAAACCTCCTCCCATGATAATTTCACACACCTATTTTTTGATAAAATACCAAACATTGTTTCCTTAAATTATTGATATTAAATTCATCAACTAACTTATTAGTAATTTTAGTGAATTGTCAAAATATTTTTGTTAGATTTTTTAGAAGTTAAGTAATTTTTTACTTTTCTTTCCAAATTTTATGAATTTAAGAGGCATTCGTTAAATATATTGTTAATGTTCATAGTTTTTCTAAATCGCTTGAAGACTAGACTCTTGATGTTTTGTATGTGAAAGATTAAATATTATTATTATATGGAATGATTATGGATCCTGAATATGAATAATATTATATTATTAATGTTATATAGTAAAGGGGTTGCTTTTATGAAGGGGGATCATATGTGAGAGTTTGTTTATGATTTCTCACCTCTGTTTTGTGTCATTATAAGCCTTAGGTAACTAGGTTCAAAATTTAGATATGAGTGATACATTAGTTTATGATCACACTATGGATAGTGGCCCCAAGTTAGTTCTATGATCTTCTTAGGGGATTTTTCCTCTTAATTAGGCCAGGTAGGATAAAACTGAGTTCTTATGCAGTTGAATCGAATCAAAAACTAATTATATGGATTTTATTTTTAGTTTTTTCCTAGATTGTATATGAAGAACCTAGGTTTTCCCATGGCAGTTATGGTTTTATTAAATTATGATAGTTTATTATAGTTATTTTGTGATGATTATGATTTGATTATCCCATGTTAGTTTATTTATGGTTATTTTACGATAACATCTTATCATTCTTATCCTAATTATTATGATATTGTTAATATTATTTGATGTTTTACCAAATTGTATTAGTAAACATGTTATTACATTTTCCATAAAGGTATAATAGAGTTATTTCTATATTTATAAATAAAATGATCACTTTTATGAAAAATAGAAATGGTTGTTTCATTAATAAACTTACTCTTCTTTCCTTATTAAACATTTATTAATGAAAGGTGTTTTCTTCCCAAAGGTTTAGATAAATATCACGTTTGTTTTATTTAATAAACTTGAAGGGGAATTAAAGATGGGATGTTTTCCTTACATATTGTGCATGGGTATTTTATAAATTAATGTTTTAAAACGTTTTCTTTACACCTAATGTCATATTTTATTAAAAAGGTTATTAAGTATATTTTATGA
The DNA here is from genome assembly GCA_963277665.1 of Viscum album. Classification (NCBI taxonomy): domain Eukaryota; kingdom Viridiplantae; phylum Streptophyta; class Magnoliopsida; order Santalales; family Viscaceae; genus Viscum; species Viscum album. The sequence continues at coordinate 1,702,288,452 of OY728155.1, forward strand.
AAAAAATATTGAACTTTATTTCTTGGGATTAATGGTTTAATATGATGGCTACATGTTAATTTCTTTAATCTTAAAATAAACATTTACTTTGATAGTAAAGAAACTTGGATGGAGAGAATGAATGTGCATCACACACTGCCTCCTTTTCAAACTTTTTTGATCATTACTACCTTCTCCACCGATCCCTCCCTGGCAGAACTCTTTACTCTGGAACCTGTTAACCATGCTCCACCCTGTCCTGGTGGCTCCATCACACTGGGACTTCCTCCCTAACCCATCGTACCATTCAAGGAGTCCCTATGTCACTCTTCCCTGGATCCATCTTCCTGCTTCCCCGAGCTTTTGTCTCTGATCCTGACTACTACCCCAGCTCCCCGTCCAGTCTTGGATGTCTTTGCTGCAACCTTCTCAGAAGTCTCGATTCACCTCTAGTGGACCCTTTTGGTGAGGTTTGATGTTGAAAAACCACATTTTCCCCTATTATAGAAATTTTTTGGATTATTGGGTCTTGTTTTCTCTATATCTGGTGTCTTCTATGAACAATAAAGCTTTTTGTGTGGTTCTGGATTCAAAGGATGAATTTATTCAAGCCCAGTGAAAATATCCCAGATCTATGGGTCATTGGTACTTCAACCTTTTTTGCTGAGGGATAGAATTTCATCAGGGTAATGAATCACCTAAAGCAACAGTGTGGATCAAACTTATAGGTCTCCCTCTTTTATTCCATAATATCTCCCTCTTGCATGCCACTGGGGACTCCATTGGTCTATTCCTCTGTGCAGATTCTCATACACTACAGTTTGAAGACTCTTCGGTATCTCAAATTTGTGTTGAACTAGACATCTTGCGGCTGATTTCAAACCATATCTATCACTTCATGCAATATTATTTTGTTTTGAATGAAGATATGGTCTTCTCTTCACCTTATAGGTTCTGATAATTTTTCCATATTCAAGGCCACTCACTCTCGATGTTTAAAATATGGAATCAAAACATCCTGAGTGCTCATAAATTTTCATTCCATGCTCGTACATACACATCCTCCTTGCATGGGCCTCTTTCTCCCTCTCTTGTGGAGTTATCCATGTCTGTAATGATGGCAGTATCTTCTAAAGCATCCTCCATACAAGGTGATTTGGTTAGCCTCAACCCCCACCTCTCTACTTCCTTCCCCCGCCTGCTTCCCCCTATATGGACTTATTTCCATTCACCTCACCGACTCCCCCAACCATCACCCTTACTATATCATGGGTGGTTCCCCCTTACCCCATGAGGCCCATGGTAAAGGAATTCTTAGCACCCCCTCCCTTTTATACCTCTCCATTCAAGACCCAAGCCCCCTTAATCAATTGTTTCTCCCATTCCATGTCTTCATAGATGCTTTCAAGCATTCCTGTTAGCCTCCTAACTCATCATAGGCCCTTCCTTTACCCTCTCTAGCTGATGAAATAATTTCTCATGGATCAATGGTTTCTCAGGCTTTCCCTCCTGAGCCTACTCTAAGGTGAGAAGACTTAGCTTAAAAGAGGTCTCTCCCCCCTATTTTTCATAAGGTCCAGCTGGAATCTTATATGGGGTCTATCTGGAGGATATGTAACATCTCTCTGGTAACAGCCCATCTAGGCCCAAAACCAACTCTCAGTGTTTCTCAACTCCTCCTCCATCACCCCCTTGGTATATTTAATTGGATTTAGGACCATGTCCCAAATGAAAAATAAGTATAGATAATTCACTCTTTAGGATACTAAGTCCAAACAGCCTGGGGCCAAATCCAAGCCCCAGTAATTTTAATGGCTTCCTTCCTCATCTGGAATTCCTATGGCCTGGGTACTTGGGTCAAAATTGACCTCATCACAAATGAGGTTCAATCCAACAAGATCCTATTACTACGGTGATTTAACCAAATCATAGTTATTCAAGGATCAATTATTTTTCTAATAGAATCAACATAATAGGATTTATGAATTCTGACCCTCCAAATCCAAACATATGGATCTTCTAGAATTCATCCATTGATGTGGATATGGTTCAGGCTTCATATTAGTGCATCCGCATGAGAATTATGTTTTATTCTCACACTTTATTCTTCTCTTTTTTCTATTATAGTTGCGACTCTCAAAAAAGGTATTATCTATGTCAAGATATCAATTTTTTTACCTAATTGGATCTCCCTAGTTAGTGGGGGGAGATTTCTATGTGGTATCTGACCTAAGCAGAAATAAAGACATGGGTCCATTTTCTCACAAAGTAAATCTGTAGTTTTCTCAATTTATGTATCACAAAGTCCTATTGGACCTTAGATACACTGGAAGATGATTCACTTGGTGTAATAATCAAAGAGGAAGGAATCACACATGGTTTAGACTTGATCATTACATTGCAAATGTTCAGTCCATCTTGGCCTTCCATAATTCCAAAGTGTCCCACCTGGTTCGAAGTGTCTCAGACCATTATCCCTTTCCGTTTAATCTCTCTAATAGGTAGGAGAAGTGGGAGTCTCATAGATTCTCTCAACTGTGGATTAGTTACCTGAGTTATCAAATTTTTTCGAATGACTCTTGGAACAAGACAGTGAAAGGGATAGCTTGGGATAATTTGTAGAACAAACTAAGATGACTCATGGCTGATATTTGGGAGTGGGTAAAAAAATATCCGCTTCCCTCTCAAGACATGGATGTCATTACCCAAGAGATTGATCGCTTGGAATACAAAATCGAATTGAATTGGAGTAAGGATGAGTTTTGGGAGATTTCAATTAAGAAATACCTTATGGTAGAAATGATACTAAGACAGGAGCATAATGCATGTGATCCTTAGAGAGTAAGATGGCTTCATGAGGGAGACCAGAATATGGTGTATTTTCATGCATGCATTAAATAAAAATGGAGGTTGCTTCATCCCAACATCCAGATGGAGGATGACTCCTATATTGATGATAAGAACATTTTTGGAGGCATGGATAAGGTTTTTTTTAGAGATCTTATTACAGGTCCAAATCCCAAGATGTATAAAGGATACCTGAGGGGGAATGAGGTGATCACCGATGCTATTTATTCTATGGTGATAGGTTTGAAAAATCATAGGTTTGAATCCAGGATACTTGAGGATGATATTTTGGAAGTGATAAGAAGAATCAACCCAGATAGTTCCCCAGGCCTAGATGGGTTCCTTGGGTATTTCTCTAGAGCTTCATGGAGTAAGGTAAAAGTGGACATGGTGATGGACATACGAGATTTCTTTCGAGGGGGATGTATTCCTCATGCGGTCTGCACTACCACCATGGTTCTCATCCCAAAAATCAAAAACCCCACACTCCTCGACCACTATTTTCTAGTGATCATGTGAAATTTCATATACAAGGTGCTTGCTTATGCTCTTAATAGAAAATTGGCTAGTCATCTCCCTCACTGGATCTCTATGGAATAGAATGGTTTTGTAAAAGATAGGTCTATTCAAGGGGAAATTTCTCTAACATAGGAAATCATTGGTGATCTAAATGATAAAGTCCATAGTTCCAATATGGATCTCAAACTGGATATGGAAAAGGCCTACAATAGGATCAAATGGAGCTTCCTCATCAAAGTTTTAGTAGGTATGGGTTTTTTTCCTTGTGCAACTAATCCGCTCTTTAGATGTTTCAACTATTTATGGATGACATTTAATTTCATGGGAAATAATCAAGTATTCTTCAATGCTGTTCATAGGTTGAGGTAAGGGGACCCCCTATCCCCAATCCTCTTTGTCTCATCCTAAGATGTTCTTAGTCATCTCATCAGCAAGGCTATTATGAATGGTTATATCCTTCCCTATCGATGTAAAATGAGCTCACTGGGTATTTCTGATCTCATGTTTGCCGGCGACCAGATCATCTTCATGAATACTGGTAAGAGGTCCATTCATGTATTTAATGAAATTCTCCACAACTATTGTCACTGGAGAAATTAGGTTATAAATAGAAACAAGAGACAATTCTATATCTCCAATAAATGCCTGGAAATAAGGATTAACTCCCTTAGTAGTAGGTTGGGTATTCATCTAGGGTCCTTTCCCATGGAATATCTAGGTGCCCTGATATATCCTAAAAGAATGTGTATTCAGAACTTCAACCATATTATGGGACCCATCACAGGCTATGTTATAAAATAGAAAAACCGATTCCTATCATTCAGGGGAAGGATAACTTTGGAAAAGAGCATACTTTTATCCATTCCAAGACACTCTCTTTCCACCACCAAAGTACCAAAGGCTCTGATTAACAAGATATATGTTATTTTGACCAATTTTATATGGGATGCTAATACAAATGTAAAAATGAATTGGGCCTCATGGAATTGGTTTTCATGCCCTATCTAAAAGGGTGGTGTTAGAGTTAGAATCATATCTAGGATGGTGCATGGCATTCAGGATAAGATGGTCTGGGAGGTTATTGAGGAACAATCTCTATGGGTGAAATTTATGGCTTCCAAGCTCACTGTTTGTGGGAATGGAATGAGTGGGTGAAAAGGGTCTCTATGGAATGCTATTGTTCCCCACTTTCAAAAAATTTAATCCTATTCTAGATGGATCATGGGACGATGGTAGTTATCTTTATGGCATCACAACTGGCCTGGTGAGACCCTTGGATTTCCTATTTTCCCATACATGAATATCTCTTTTAGAAAAACATGAATATATCTAAATTTCATCAATTAAGTGATGGATACTAACAAACGTGAGACTTATGTTCTTATTGAACTCTTAGATGAAGCAGATAAGTGTGTTTTTATAGCATCAACGTCATGAGCCTTCTATTAAAAAGACTATCGGAGGGTGTTGATCAACATGGATCACCAAGATGCATGGTCCCATATCTATGGGTGAAGGAAATTCCAATCAAGCTCATTTTCCGTATTTGGAGGATAAAAAATCATGCCTTATGTACTAATGAGAATATCAAGATTACTAGTGTTAACCTTGTTTCCAGATGTTTCTTCTACAGGGAGAGCAGGGAAGAGATCTCAGAGCACTAGTTTTTTGGAAGCGACTAGGCCTGTGAGGTGTGGAGGACCTTTGGGGATTTCACTAGTATTTACTCATTAAAGCTTAGGGGCTCTTCATTCATCAAGTTATGGTTTCAAGGAGAATGGGATGCTGGCTCAGAGAGGAAGGATTGTGGCATGATTCTAGAAGTGGGGTGTTGGTGTATCTAGTGTGCAAGGAACAAGGCCAAATATGAGGGTATCCCATGCTTAGGGAAGTTGTTGGTGGCTAGAATAAAATTCATGATGGTGGCCATAGTTCACCTATGTAGAAAATTTCTCAAAGATCCATTTAGTAGGAAACTTCAGGTTGGTAGTGCTACTGTGGCTAAAAATATCCCTAGGCATTGGGTTCATTGGTTTCCCCATCCTCTTGGTCCCAAACATAACATTGAGGGATTGTTCTCCTTGAACAACATGAAAAATGGTGGTGTGGTATGAGACACAATGGGACAAGTACCGATGGGATTCTGTGATCACTTTGGTAGGGTCCATTCTATTCTAGCCCAATCTCTGGACCTTCTTACCAGTATCCAACTTTACAAGAAACAAAATATTCACATGGTGGCAGTTGAAATAGAATCTAGCATTATCCATGATTATATGCATGGAAAGCTCATTGATCCATGGTCTATTTCTTACGTCATGATAAGGTTCATAGGTTCAATCAGAAATAACAAATAAATATTACACACATGGATAGAGGGAATCAAGGTAGATGATACACTCATATATTTGGAAATTCACGGTCTCAAGATCTTTCTTCCCTTGGACCTGCACTCCTTGTCAATTGAAGTTGTAAATCTTTTCAGAGGGGATGCTCTCAGGATCCACTACTATAGGCCTCCATACTTTTCTGGTTTTTGATTTGTTGTTTTTTGCCTTTGTGTAATCCTTTAACCCATTTTTCAATATATAATAAATCACTTGTAAGGGTGTTCATATTTTTAAAATAGTTTCTTTTTGTTTTTGGTTATGAATAAAAATCATAATAAATAATTGTCACCAAAGAAACATTTAATTTTATAGTTGTATTTCAAACTATAATGTACTGAATTTACTTTTAAATTTTATGCATGAGGAGTGGGGAGTATACCTACTGGGTATTATATGTTAATTCATATCATACACTACAAGTGTAGTGCAATTCTATGATTACTTGATATATGTTCAACACTGGGGGGGGGGGTGAATCGGTGTTGTATTAATTATTACCAATTAAAATAATTTAACTTCTTTACCTTAACACCTATTTATGAATGGATATTTATATCTATATTCTATCTTTTATTTTGCATGCATGTAATAATAAACAGGAAAGAACACAACAAAAGACACCAGTATTTTTTTATTAGGTTCACCTCCAAGATGGTTGACTACATCCTTGGTGTATGGTGTTCATTATCCCACATGTTTAAAGATACTATTTTATTATCAAGAAAATATTGGGAAATTGAATATACATTGACTTGTACTACTAACACCAACATGGTATAATGAAAGCATCGACTTAAAACACTTCAAATTCAAGATTTTTCATGTAACACTATGAAGTATATTAGCAGTAGTGTAGTATAATATACATTTTAAACAAAATGTATCTCATATCCTTCATTGATATGTAGAAATTCAACTAGATTTATCTTCAGTATTCAGACGATATGATATTATATTATCATAGGATAGCCTTCTCATTTATTCCTTTTTTATGATGATTAGATGATACCGAAGAGTTTTACTCTCCCTCTTATTATTTATCATGAATGATAATTAATAGGAACTAGACCAAACCATATTTCATTTTTTTATTATTCAATAATTTAGGATAATAATCTTCTTTGTAGTGATAGAAATCATTCTCATTGACACAAATGTATTCTTCCTAGGAATGATAAACATTTCATATTTCTTCTTTGATATATCGTGTTCTCTAAATTTAATGAAATAATAGTCATTTCTCATCTTTCTTATTTAAATAAAAAAATATGGATGATAGTAAAAATTTCAGATATTATCATTCCTTCCTTCCCTTAATTCTTAGTATATATTTTCACAAAAAAACATGAATCTTTTATACATAATATTGAGGAATTTTTAATTATCTTTCCTATCCTATGTTGGTAAAATATTTTCATAAAAATCATAGCAACAATATCATTCATATTACTTAATTTAATGTTGATATTTATCTTGAAAATATTTTCAATTTTAATTATATTTTCTTCCTTAAAATATTCCTTAATAATCACAACAAATCTTATCCTTTACACTTCCAAAAAATCCCATAATAACTTGATCCATGTATTCATGGTAAATATGAAACAATATTTTCTTGTTATGAAACTTCTTCTCCACAGTGTGGCTATAAATCAACATTAGAACCAGCTTCAGTTAGTAAATCTTCTCATAAAACATAACTATGGAATGTTTCTCACTTATTCACCACAAAAATCATGTTAGTATAGATAATGGATAATAACAATTATCATCATGATATTTAATACTTCAAATAATAACATATCATCATCATGTTTTGTTCCTTATTCTAAATTAATCTTTATTAAGTTTAACTTTTGAAAAAACCATCACTCAAAATTCTACAAATAGATTAAACATATATAATAAATTATATTTCCTATATATCAACAATTTAGATCTCCCATTTTCCATATTTACTCAAACTTATTTCACTTATGTAACATTTTTTATTCTTATATATTTCATAAGATTCATAAATTTTCAATATTCATAATCAAGCTTATAATAAAAAAACGTACGTATCATTAAATATGTTATGTATAAACCTATGCCCATGCCTTTTACATCTCCCATGGACTCCAAAAACTTATGCATACAGAGTGACTAATCCATCACTTTTCTAAATTCTATATCTTGGTAAATATATTACATATAATATTCTTATGTATATTTTATACAACTTGAAACCTAGAATTTATCGATTCGAATTTCTATTTCTCAAATCAACTCAAGTCAAGTCAAATAACATAAAAAATGTCGAATCATTTTGTAATACCTTGAAATAAACTCCAATAAACTCAATAATAATTCCAAATATTTTCCACTTCATTTCCTAATCCTTTTATAGAAAATAATTGTAACATCCAAGGTAAATAAAGAATATAAAATTTTCATATTTATTAGAATTTGTGAATTAAATATTAATTTTACTTTAAAGGGGGTTCTATTCTTGATTGCGTACCTGATACACAACAACATGTTTTTTGAAAACTTACATTGCGCACAACGTTGAGTTATACTGAAAAAAATTAATATAATATTATTATTTTAAATGGTAGTTAACACATAGACGTTGTATTGGCAGGAATGAACAGAACTAACCATATTATTATTAAATATGTTTCTTAAAAGTTTTTAAATTTATCCAATAAAATTTAGAGGCTTAAAATGCGAATGAATCCAATTTTAAGCATAAATACTCTAATATTCTTTAAATGGTCGATTTACCACCTTTTGATGGAGAAAAATTTTTAAATATATTTTTTGTCATTTTTATATGTTATATTATACAAAATAAAATTATTATTTAAAATAGGGACATAAAAATTTACTTTGGGTATATTTTTGGTATTTTTCTAATAAAGTTAATTTTGTAATGAATAATGAAAAATACCGCATTTTAATTCAAAAATACCCTTTAATATAATTTATTTATATGGTTAGATTATATTTTTAATTGGTTTTAAAGTGTAATTAGATTATATTTTTACCATTTAATTCAATTTTGGCCATTGGAACTAATTTTACTTTGAAATTCGAATAAACAAGTATCAATCTTTTGATAGTTATTATTTCTTAAAAACATGCTTTTTTATTTTGACAACGTGAATTAATTTTAAATTAATTTATGCCACTTTTGTGTTTTGAATTTGGAAAAATGGATTCCATATTTGGAATCATGAGTTACAAATTGTGTAAATAGGTAACTTTTATTTTTAGACATTATGAATATTTACTTCAGTAAATATTTTATTTACCATAGTTAAAGGGTAAATCTGGTAAATAAGGGTAAAAAATAATATTATAATAATATTAAATTACACTTAAACTTTTCATAACCCTATTTTATGAGATATTTTCTACCAAGGTCATCCTTGGGTCTATTTTTGGACCCCATGAAGCCACTTGGGAGTGATAATGACACTTTATATTAATTGATTTATAGTAAATACAAAAATGACATAAACATATGTTTTTTAGTAAATTTTTTTACATGGGGTTATATAAGTTATCTCTTCACCTATAAATATTAATTTGAAAACTAAAACTATTTAATACATCATGGTATTTTATTTATACTTTTTAGACATCAATCAAATAAAATTATTTATGACGCAATGATGATGCAATGATTATCTTATTAATGAATAATTTAAATAAATGAGATTATAAAATTTTAAAAACTATCCAAAACCTGTCCAATTATTATTTTATGATTTTATTTCGAACAAGATTAATATTATATTTGAATTTAATTTGTTTTGGACCTTTTGAAACTGAAAATCATTTTATAATAAAATAATTATTTCAAACTTTCCTAAAGAGCCCCTCCTCCCTCTTATAAAAGGACACCACCTCTAACCCATTACTCACAACTCTAAAGCCCCTTGGATCATCAGAAATATGCTCCAATAATCTCCCTAAAACCCTATGTTCCAGCTAGAAGACTTACCTTAGGCATAAGGCACTTAAAAAAATCCTTTTGGATCAAACCAAAAGGAGTTACCCGATTTAAAGTTAACGTCTTCTCTCAAGTTCTTTTCTATTATTTTCCTTCTCCAACCCCCTAAACACTATCTATTCTATTATTTTATAAAAAAAATTATTCTCAATACACTATGATATTTTTATGATAATTATTCTAAATACACTTATATAAACTTCCGTCTAATGGGTAAAGAACATACTGTTTCTGTGGATGGTGAACTACTGCCTCACGAAACGATGATTGTTAAATATTATCCTACCACCTCTCATGGTGGCCATTATAATGGAATTTTATTTATATATGATATATATTATGTTTATGTTTTATCTATTCTTATTTATTTTTTATTTACAAACATACCTTTATGCTTTCCAATATGTATAAACACGATAATTTCATTTGAGCAAGTGCGGACTACAACCCCCTCAAGGTGATATGATTCGTTCATGACATAAATGGAACATATAAAGGATGGAGTTAATGAAATTATGTAACATATATGTCATATTATATTATACTATAATTAAAATATACCTATTTAACATTTAGTTTCCATTCCTTTTAAAAATGGAAAAAATAAAAGTAGCGTTCATGCGTACGTATGGCTTACCGTCTCCATGAATGGTGAATTTAATTTATTATCTACAATTGTAATGTAATATTATAAATACATATATATACTGGATATATAAAATATATATTATATTTAAATCATGATTATGATTCTGGGGATAATAGACTTTTTAAAACATGGACAAGTTGTAATCATAACAAGTTCATTTTTACTCAAGTTCTGAACATCGACAAAATGTTTGATTTGAACTAAAATAATTAACTAATTTTTATATAAAGGTAATAAGTGATATAAAAGGAATAATAAATTTTAAAAATGTTCTTAAGAAAGTATAAATTAACTTAAGTTTATTATTCTGGAAAAACAAGGAATATACAAGACAAATCGGACTTGAGATAAGGGGTTTTCATCTCACTTTTTATTCCTGTGAGATTCATGCTATATTTGCCACTATTTACTTTTGTGTGGTGTATGTACTGACCATGATTGTATTATATGTGTAATATAATTTAAATTATGGGTATTTACATCTTCATTTTATGATCCTTCTTTCATGGTATTTATGCTTTGTAAGTTACCAAATCGGTAAGGGAACCTTTCACCGTACTCTTTTAGTCAAATAATTATTTATGTTATGTCTTTTAATTTACATTTTCTTATGTTGGGATATGTTATTATTTATCCTTATTAATTTAAATTTTATGTGAAAGTGATGAAATACCCTTTAATTTCCCATAAACTCATTTTATGAATTTTTAAGTGATGCCATTATGCTGCAGAATTTTTGTAAGGGAACTTCTTAACCCAATTTCAATTATTTGGGTTAAACTTCTACCAATTGATTATGTCGTGATATGAATATGTGTGAATGAAATATTATTGTTTTACACTAAATATCCAATAATATTGAGTGTATTTATATTTTTCACACATAATTATGTAATTGATTTATCCCTAATCTAAGGATACCGTCTTTATAAGGGATTTCGTCTCAATTTACATTCCATTGAGACTTCATTGTTGTTATGCACCAATTCACTCTTATATAGTGTATATAATGTCTTTTGGTATATTATATCATTAATCCCTTTATACTCATGATATTATAAAGTTTTTATTAAATGTTATTCCTCAATTATTTGTATTCAAGCATCTCTCATTTCGTTGAAAACTCTTTAACTAAAATATCATTTTAAATGTTTTAACGATTTATTCTTCTAAATATTTATCATTAATGTCCATGTTTTCAAAATGGTTTTTAGGATTTATTTTTATGGAAATTAATGTTTTAAAATTTTAAATCCATTAAAAGTTTCAAAGTGTTATGAGACACTTTGATTCAAAAATATCTTTATTAAATGTTTTAAATGGTTTTGAAAATGGTTTTGACAAAGCATTGATTATGTCAATATCTTGAAATGATATATTATGATTGGAGTGTGGAAATTGTATCTTTACTTTATTCTAGTGTTATGTGTTATGATTATGTTACGGTTCTTGGTCATTGTTTACATATACAAGTGGTTCCATGATAAACCTAGGGTGGGTGAGCCTGAGATAACTCTCCAATGCATTGGGCAACATGACAAAGATTAATGTTAATGTTTCTCCTAATTGATTTAGGGAATATAATGTGATGGTTATTCCAAAGTAACTCCCTATGTATTTTTGATATCTACAATTTAAGTATGACATGTATTCCACAATTTACCTTTATGATTTATGATTTCTATGTGTTATTCATAAATCTTATGATTTCATGAGGTATGTTGAATTGCTTATGTTTTGTATGTATTGATGGACTAATGTTTTATTTATTTATTTTATAATCCTTAATCATCTTTTTATGATCATCCAAAGTTTTTGAAATGTTTTTCACTGGACTTAAAGATTAATAGGGTCAAGGATGGGATCAAGAAAAATTCATGCGGTCTAAAACATAAAACTAGACATGAATCTTTTTTTCAAGAGTTTTATTTTATGAAAAAATTGATATTGAGTAGAAGTGTATACATGTAATATTCAAGTTGTTATTTATATGTTATGACCTAATTCTATAAATATCTAAACCTTAAAAGATCCTCAATGTGAATTATTAACTTAATTCAAGATTATGTAATGTTTAAGGCCGATTCCTTACAGTTGGTATCAGAGGTTGGTTCAAATAACTTTAGAGGTTAGGGTGTTATTTAAGCATAAGTGACATAACCATAATGGTTAGAATATTATAAATAGTAATAGTTATTTTATATAAATAACATGAATAAGTCTATCTTAGTATTTACCCTCCTCATAAGATATTATATGATGATTTTACTGATATACTCACACTGACATTTTTGGTTTTAGTAAATGGATGGATCTAGCAGGCACCAAAGTAACAGTGGATGTGAAGAAAACTGTGACGATTTTCTGAATGAGAAACTAAATGAAATGGGATCTGTAATGATAACTCTTGTGGTTATCCTCAACCAACTATCTGGAGTCATGATTGACCACCTGAACCTTGGAGATTTTTATAAGTCATTATATATGCGAGAAACAGATCTCTACAGAAGTTCAGGTAATAATCATAAAGGTAAGTATATTCAAAAACCTATGTGTCAAGTATGTGGAAAGAAACACCTAGTAAAATGCTTCAAAGGGATAGGAAGATGCTATAGATGTGGAAATGAAGGTCATAAAGCAAGAACCTTCCGTGGAAAAAGGAAGAATCCAGTTGACTATATGAAAGGGAAAGAAGTTTTTTCTGAGGGGTCAATTGAATGTTTTAAATGTGGTGTGCATGATCATTATAAAAACAGATATCCTATGAAGAAGGTTTGGGAATGGGATCACCAAGATCATACAAATATATGTTTACCAATACCTAATTCCATTTAAATTGAGGATGATGAAACTAATAATGACTAATGAAAGGTATGGATTATTTCTCAACTGATGTTTTGACATTGTTGAATCTTAGGATATGATTCATGATTTTTTTTATAGGAAAGAAGTATTTTAGAATAAGTTGAAAAATAATGGTTAATGGATCATGAAAGATTTTTAATGAGTAAGAAGTCAACATATAAGGGATTCAAGAGTTATGGTAGATTTTAGGATGATGAAATACTTAAAAGTATTAAGGCTCTTTTGAGAATGGGATTACATTGGAAGACTTTTTATAGTATGTGTAACCCTGAAGTTTGATATATGAAAATGTTATTCAAGGAATAATTATCTTTTCTTTTGTGAATATAGTTATAAAGAACCATTTGGGTTTATATGATCCTTGAATTTAAGGAAATTATTGTTTATTACTTTTGGGATGAAAATGCTAGGTATGAGATTACATTTGTGGTTAAAATATATTATGGTTATTTTTGAGGTATTTATCTCATTTTGGGAATGCTATAAAATTATATATATTTTTGAAAAAAAGGACAACACGCAAACCGTGTGACAACTCGTTGCGTTGGACAAAACTGCGGGAATCAAACCCACAACCAAACTGCGATTGGGATTTATCGCCTACTACTGGTCTACGTGAAGTCCCTGGTTAGTATGACTAATTATTCTTAGATAAATTATTTTATGGATCAAGAATAAGATTATTTTTGAAACTTATGTTTTGTCAAATGGATATCCTTAGTATATGAAAAGGATTTTTAAATTAAATGATAAAGGTTATTTTAGAAGATGTTTACTCTTTTGGAACATAATATGATTAAGGGAAATAGAATACTATGGGATCTCATTTGTGAAGTAATGGTTGAAATTTTATTTTGGAAGAATCTATGTTTTTTATTGTGGAAATATGGAAATTTGGGTTATTTATGGAAATTATTAACCTATCATAGATAATATGTGATTAGGTTAATTACACTTTAGTATGAGACTTTAAGAGTAGTCGATTTTATTTAGAGATAAATGTTAAGATTTTTTATGGAAGAATATGTGATCAAATCCTTCTGAATTTGGGATTTCAAACTTATTTTGGATTATTTTCAATAATTTTAAGGACAATTGTGTATTTAATGGTCTTTCTTGAAGTTTGGGAACTTTTTGTTGAATTTTGGAGATTAATAGTAGTATTTATTTTTTATAAAGGATTATCATTTTTGGGGATTATCTGATCTCACACTAACCATTTTTGGTTTTGGTTAATGTCAAAAGACAGGGGAAATACATAGTTCATAATTTTTGGATTATGTGATTCAATAGAAGTTGATTATAGCACTTTTGATGTGACCAAGTCATCTTGAATACTCATCGTTTGTAGAAAAGATGAGTTTTTGGTAAAAATTTAGTAAAGGATGAAACTCTACTATAAAAGTAAGTATATTTAATTATGTTCTTAGTAAATCTCATAAATAAATTCCACAACATTATGAAATGGACCTTAAAACAAATTTTTTTTGTCCATTTAATTTTCGTACGGTGTAATCAATGACAGTTTAACCTATCACAAGTTTGTGATTTTATGGTGGTTAACTTTCTCCTAATCGTGTTTTCTACCACTCCCCATCAGACCATGATGGTTTGTTTCTCTTCTATATCCATGTTTTACTACATGGAATCTTAGTATGGGCTATCTCAGGTGACATTTGTACTTCTCTTTATTTCTTTTAAAGTGATATTTTTATTGACACTTTTTCTGATGGGGGACTTTCAATGAATTTTCCAAGACCAATTTTAAAATTGCGAGGACGCAATTTCCAAAAGGGGGAATGATGTAACATCCCAGGTAAATAAAGAATATAAAATTATCATATTTATTAAAATTTGGGAATTAAATATTAATTTTACTTTAAAGGTGATGCTATGTTAGATGACATACCTAATACGCAACAATGAGTTTCTTTGAAAACTTACGTTGCACACAATATTGAGTTATACTGAAAAATATTAATATAATATTATTATTTTAAATGGAAGTTAACACATAGCCATTGTATTAGTGGAAATGAATAGAACTAACCATATTATGATTAAATATGTTTCTTAAATGTTTTTACATTTATCCAATAAAATTTAGAGGCTTAAAATGCAAATGAATCCAATTCTAAGCATAAATACTCTAATATTCTTTAAAAGGGTGATTTACCACCTTTTGATGGAGAACCCTTTTAAATCTATTTTTTTTCACTTTTATATGTTCTATTTGAAAAAATAAATTTCTTCTTTATAATCAGTACATAAAAATTTACTCTCGGTAAATTTTTGGTATTTTTCTCATAAAGTTAATTTTGTAATGAATAGTGAAAAATACCGCATTTTAATTCAAAACTGCCTTTTAATATAATTTATTTATATGATTAGATTATATTTTTAATTGGTTTTAAAGTTTAATTAGGTTATATTTTTACCATTTAATCCAATTTTGGTCATTGGAACTAATTTCACTTTGAAATTGGACATAAACAAGTATCAATCTTTTGATAGTTATTATTTCTTAAAAACACGCTTTTTGTTTTGACAACGTGAATTAATTTTAAATTTATTTCTACCACTTATGTGTTTTGAATTTGGAAAAATTTATTTCATATTTGGAATTATGAGGTCAAAATTTTATAAATAGGTAACTTTTATTTTTAGACATTATGAATATTTATTTCAGTAAATATTTTATTTAACATGGTTAAAGGGTAAATATGGTAAATAAGGGTAAAAAAATAATATTATAATAATAGTAAATTACCCTTACATTTGTCCTAACCCTATTGGACTAGATATGGTTAACAAAGGGAATAATTGGGTCTATTTAGGGACCCCATGGAGCCACTTGGAAGTGATAATGACACTTATATTAATTGATTTAAAGTAAAGACAGAAATGATATAAACATATGTATTTTAGTAAAACAATTTTTACATGGGGTTATATAAGTTATCTATTTGACTATAAATATTAATTTTAAATCTAAAACAATTTTATACATCATGATATTTTATTTATAGTTTTTATATATCAAATAAATAAAATTATTTATGACGTAATGATGAATCAGTGATTACCTTATTAATGAATGATTTAAATAAATGAGATTATAAAATTTAAAAAACTATCCAAAACCTGTCCAATTCTTCTTGGATGATTTTATTTCGAACAATAGTCATATTATATTCGAATTTAATGTGTTTTGGACTTTTTAAATAGAAAATAATTTTATAATAAAATAATTATTTCAAACTTTCCTAAAGAGCCCCTCTTTCCTCTTATAAAAGGACACATCCTCTAACCCATTACTCAAAACTCTAAATCCCCTTGTATCATCCAAACTCTTCTCCAATAAGCTCCCAAAATCCCTCTATTCCACCTATAATCCTTAACTTAGGGAGAAGGCACTTCAAGAAAGCCTTTTGGTTCAAACCAAAGAGAGTTACCCGATTTAAAGGTAACGTCTTCTCTCAAGTTATTTTCTTTTATTTTCCTTATACAACCCAATAAAATCCATTTATTACATTATTTTATAACAAAACCAGTATAATAAATTTACTAGGATGTTTTTATGAGAAGGATTTAAAATACACTTTCACACACCTCCATCTAATGGGTAAAGAACATACTATTTCTATGGACGGCGAACTACTGCCTCACGAAACAATGATTGTTAAATCTTCTCATACCACCTCTCATGGTGGAAATTATGATGGAAATATATTTATATATTATATATATTATTTTTATTCTTTCTCTATGATTCTGTATTTTTTATTTACAAACATACCTTTATGCTTTCTAATATGTGTAAACATGATAATTTCATTTCAGGAAGTGCGAACTACCGCCCCCTCAAGTTGATATGATTCATTCATGAAATTCTTGGAACGTATAATGGGTGGAGTTAATGAAATTATGTAACATATATATCATATGTTATTATACTAGAATTAAAATATACCAATTTATCATTAAGTTTCCATTCATTTTAAAAATGGAAAAAATGAATGTAGCGTTCATGCGTACGTACGACTTACCGTCTCCATGAATGGTGTATTTCATTCCTTATCTCAAAATGTTATGTAATATTATAAATAAATAAATAAATAAATATATATATATATATATATATATATTTGTATATATAATATATACAATATATATGATATTTAAATCATGAATATGATTCTGGAGATAATAGAATTTTGACAACATGGACAAGTTGTAATTATAATAAGTTCATTTTGACTCAAGTTCTAAACATCGACAAAATGTCAAATATGAACTCAAATAATTAAATGATTGTTATTGAAAGGTAATAAGTGATATAAAAGGAATAATAAATTTGAAAAAGGTTATTAATCAATTAGTAATTAAATTTAGTTTATTATTCAGGAAAAAAAGGAACATACAAGACAAGTCGGACTTGAGGTATGGGGTTTTCATCTCACTTTTTATTCCCTTGAGATTCATGCTATATTTGCCACTATTTCATTTTGTGTGGTGTATTTACTTCCCATGATTTTATTATTTGTGTAATATACTTCAAATTATGGGTATTTACATCTTCATTTTATGATCCTTCTTTCATGGGGTGTATGCTTCATAAGTTACTAAATCGGTAAGGGAAGCTTTCACCGTACTCTTTTAGTCAAAGACTTATTTATGTTATGTATTTTAATTTAAACTTTCTTATGTTGGAATATGTTCTTCTCTATCCTTATTACTGTACATTTTATGTACAAGTGATTAGAGAACATTTTCTCTCTCATCAACTCATTTTATGAATTTTTAAGTGATGTCATTATGCTTCTGATTTTTTGTAAGGGAACTTCATAACCCAATTTAAATTCTTTGGGTTAAACTAATACTTGTTGATTATGTCATGATATAAATATGTGTGAATGACCTCTGATTGTTTTATAGTGAATATCCAATCATATTTAGTGTATTTATATTTTTCACACATAATTATGTAATTGATTTATCCTTAATCTAAGGATACCGTCTTTATAAGAGATTTCATCTCAATTCACATTCCATTGAGACTTCATTATTGTTATGTGCAAATTAACTATTATATGGTGTATATACTATACTTTATAATATTATATCCTGAATACATTTATTCTCATTATATTATAAATTTTTTATTAAATGTTATTCCTTAATTATTTTTATTCAAGAATCTCTCATTTTGATAAAAAATCTTTAACTAAACTATCATTTTAAATGTTTTAAGATTTATTCTTCTAAATCTTTCTCATTAATTCCCATGTTTTCAAAATGGTTTTTAGGATTTATTTATATGGACATTAATGTTTTAAATGTTAAATCATTTAAATGTTTCAAAGTGGTATGGGACACTTTGATTCAAAAATATCATTATTAAATGTTTTAAATGGTTTTGAAAATGGTTTTGACAAAGCATTGATTATGTTAATATCTTGAAATGGTATATTTTGATTGGAATGTGGAAATATTATTTTTCCTTTATTCTTGTGTTATGTGTTATTATTATGTTATGGTTCTTGGGAATTTTTTACGTATACGAGTGGTTCTATGATAAACCTACAGTGGGTGAGCCCGAGATAGCTCTCCAATGCATTGGGTAACGTGATAGAGGTAAATGTTAATGTTTATCCTAAGAGATTTAGGGAATATACTGTGATGGGTATTCCAATGTAACTCTTTATATAGTTATGATAGCTACAATGTAAGTATGACATGTATGCCACAAGTTACCTTTATGATTTATGAATTTTATGTGTTATTCATAAATCTTATGATTTCATGAGGTATGTTAAAGAGATTATGTTTGGTATGTATTGATGGAATAATGTTTTCTTTATTTATTTTATTATCCTTACTTAGATTTTTATGCTCATCCCAAGTTTTTGAAATGTTTTTCATAGGACTTAAAGATGAATAGGGTCAAGGATGGGATTAATGAAAAATCATGCTGTCTAAAACATAGAAATGACATGACTCTTTTTTTCAAGAGTTTTATTTTATGAAAACAATGGATACTGAGTAGAAGTGTCTACATATAATACTCAAGTTGTTATGTATATGTTATGACCTAATTATCTAAATCTATAAACCCGAAAAGATCCTCAATGTGAATTATTAACTTAATTAAAGATTATGTAATGTTTAAGGCTGGGTCCTTACAATAATAATACTCCCTGAGTTTTTTAATATGTCAATACCACCTCAATAATTACAATATTTACTCAAAAGATTAATCTTTCAATGGTACTCTACCGAATCAACGAGATTTAACTATTCAAACATCATAAAAGTATGTGTCCATAAGTTGAAACATTCTTAAAAATTGATAAAAACAAGGATGGAACTTCACAACAGACATTTCCATCATATTCACATAGATATAATATTCAACAATTATTTATTATTTATCTTATTCAAATATGATTAAACCAATTCTTTATATAAACTTCCATGAAACTTCCTCATCCTTTTATTTTTTTTCTAATTAATAGTATATAATTAATATCTATGAAAAATTATAATAAACTTATCCAAACATATTTTCCATATGAATGGATCTTCAAGAGAATATTTCCTGGAAACAACTTATTTTAAATGGAAGCAATTCACTCACTTATTCTTTTTCAATTTGATTTATGTTCTCTACCACATAAATAGTGGCACCAAATCTCTTATTTTCAATTCATTAATGGTGGAACATACTTACATATAAATGAAAATACTTTAACATGGATCAACCAAGAGGGAAGTTCCAATATCAAGCTGTAAGTTTCTCCATTATACTTAGCTTAGTGTATATAGACAGTTTGATTAGGAACTCCAAACTATTATTATTGAATATAAATTAATTCCAAGATTTTATTGTCAAACACATATTGACATCATACATATTTACTACTCATTCATTGATAAAAAATACAACAAACACCAAGTAGGTTAAAAAAATCCCCCGTTTATAATTTTTGTCAATACCAATATTAAAAATTAATGTTAATATATTCTTTTATTTTCTCATCTCCCCCTTATTGATAATAAATTCATTGAACCTAGGGAGAGGGTGATATCAATTCACTTAAAGAAATGTTCCATCAATTATTCCACTTAACACTACAAAATATTTCACTTTTTCCAATAGGATCATATCTGTCGGTAAAAGTGCATTTTCTGTTGGTAAAACGTTTTACCAATATATATGTCCCTATCACTAAACTGTTGGTAAAAACTTTGTCAGTAAATGATTTTGCGATAGATAAAATCATTCTGTTGCGATTATAATAATACCAACAGATAATATACATGTTGGTTATAATGTTTAGCAACAGGTTATAATGACAAATTTTTCTGTTGGTAATAATATTACCAACATATAATATATGTGTTGGTTAAAGTGTTTAGAAACAGGTTTTGATGACAAATTTATCTGTTGGTAATAATATTACCAACATAGAATATATATTTATTTATAAATTACATTTGAATAAAATTTATAAAATTTTATTGCTCGTAAAATTAAATATCATATTTATTTTTTTATCATATATAATACATCGATTTTATTTAATAAACCGAATACGATTTTGACACATGTTCAAACAAGTTTCATATTATAAATATTAATTAATTTATCATATATAATACATCTACATTAATTATTAAACCAAATAAGATTTTAACAACTGTTCAATCTTAGAAAAAAATTAATTATATTAATAATGAAATTTAATACAAAAAGATCCATCACACCCCACCCACACAACGTCGAGACCACCCCCGACCCATCCATGCCTCCACAAGAGAATCCTTTCCATGTGAGCAAACATCCATGCCAGCGAACCAACTCCCGCACCAGACACTAGTGAGTACCACCAACAAACCATCTATGGCATGCAAGCAAGCAATCCATGCCAAAAAATCATATCCAACACCAGTCAATCCATATCTCTAGAACTATTACCCCTTCATGCACAATGCCCAACATACAAAGTACATTACTCACAATCCATCACCATAATCACCTACTCAAAAAATAAACACAACACAAATAATAAAATTAGAATGAAAATGGATAATGTAGTATGAAGTAAGTAACCTTCATATTATAAACTCAAATATACAAATGTCCATCCAAATACCCCCATCTCATTGTAACTTTCTATATTCAATGGTATAAGACCATCTTGATCACCAAATGAAAATGGATCTAGATTGTTCAACCAGAATCAAGAATCCATGACAACTGATGTGGGTGCCAAATTCAAGATAAAGGGCCAGAATACAAAACTAATAGTTGTAGCTCCATGGGAAATCCCCAACTCAAAGAAACAATGTGACCAATCTTGATTAAAAAAATAATTATATTGAATCCTAAAATGAAATAATTTTCTTGATTACTATTCAATAAAAAAATAAATAATGTCCTTCATCATACAATAATAGTTCAATTCAAGCATGAAAAGATCAGTCTATGAAGAAGAAATTCATTCTTTATTCACAAGCAGTAACAAGAGAGTGATAGTCCTTATGGAGACCAATTAATGATAATGGATAATCTTAGAGTTTCATATACATTTTATGCATTAAAGAAAAATTAGAATTCACCTTTCAATAAAAACATAAGCAAAACAATGCATAAAAAAGGGAAATATCAACTGAGTTTGAATTTATGTTACACTAGAAAACCCTAGAATGGGCCGAGAGAAACTGTCATGCGCTATATAATTTCTTGTTCCTTCTTGTACTTGAAACATTTAAAAAAAAATAGAACGGGCCACCACACACAAAACCTTTAGCTCGATACAATACCTATACAACCGTCCCCGGCAAAACCTGATATCTTGAAGAAGCTTCTGTTTGATTCTCCAATAGAAACAACCTAGGTCGTCTGCTCATATTTTAACTATAAACCCATGATTGGCTGATTCCAATTATTACTCAAGGTGGATTCGATGCACTCAAGTTTTGGGTGTGGCGTGTTGTGATTGGAAAAGTGTCGGACGCTAATCTATATTTGCTTCCATGTGAACCCCTTCATCGTGTCACCTGGGCAACCTGAACTAGCAATCTTGTATAGTAAAAATCAACAACGTGCCAAGATTATGTCTTTGGATAAAAGATACACAATCTAGATTCAAGTCACCTTGACCCCAAGTCACAACCAGCAGCATTCCCACTAACACTATCCTCCATTTCTGCTTATGTGAGGAGTATCTTCGTAGCCATACCCAACGAACCCAGAATCATCTTCCATATCTGGACATTCGACACAGGATTTAATTGATGACGAGCACCAAACCTGCTCCATCATTGTGGCATGACCCAGATTTTCAGTGGCCAAACACAAGTGCAATGATGATCATCCCAATCCAGCATGATCAACAAGGAACTTTGAACCAGCCATGACCAGACAACTTGTTGCAGCAAAAACCACTCCATTTTGGGTTAAACATGTTGCCGACATGCTTGCAAGGGATCATTGAAAACATGATGAGAGACTCAGGTTTCCTATAGAAAGAGTTAACCAACATTACATGATTAATAAAAAGCCTAAGAATATAATAAAAAATCAAGGAAAAGATAATGTTGATATATTGGTTGTAAATGATAATACTGCTGATAAATAGATGTAATAACTTTAATTTAGAGTGGATAGTGGTTGGGCTATGAGACTTAGGTTTCCTACACATATTTTGCACATATAGAGGCATATTTCTCACCCATATCACACAATGAGACTAAAAAATGAGTTTACAGACACAGATCACACACTGAGTTTACAAAAATAGATTACACACTGAGTTTTCACACACATATTGCACACACAGACACATATTGTAGACACAGATTACACTGAGCTTACACATAGTTTGCGTAGACAGACACAGATTTCACGCACAAATTAGACACTAATTTTACACATAGCTTGTAAACACAGACACAGATTGCACACACAGATCACACATTGAGGATAAACACTGAGTTTACACTGAAGTTTACGCACAGTTTGCACACAAAAACACAGATTTCACACACATTACACATTGAGATTACACAGAGTTTACACAGTGAGTTTACAGACACAGATTACACACCGAGTTTACAGACACAAAGTACACATTGAGTTTACAGGCACATATTTCACACATAGATTAAACACAGACTGTACACATGAATTTTTCACACAGATTGCACACACATATTTTTACATAGATTGCACACTTGGATTTTTACACAGATTGCACACTGAGTTTACAGACAAGAAATTTTATTACACATATAGAGATTCCATATTTCACAGTGTAGAGTATAATAAAAATTATGACATTTCATTGATAATCAAGATTCTTACTGACAATTTCTTATTAAAAGGCACATATTATCAAATTAATTCTAGGTTATAAAATACCAAGTATAAAGTTAGTGAATTGAAACATATTTGTAGGAACAAAGTTAATAGCACAAGTGCATATTTTTATAAATATAATATCTGTCAGATAGGGTGCTAATATTTAATAAAATTTTGAATAATATTTAATAATTGTGTACAAAAAATGAATATTTAATGAAAGTGAAATGTCTAAAATGTGGTCATGTGATACATATACAACTCTTGATTCTCCCAAATTTTGTTAAATATAAAATAAAAGGAATTCATACTCTAAAATCAAACCTTTTCTCAATCCAAGATAAACACCGTGAACTGTTATGACTGGAACCTTTCAAACTAATGCTTTACTTTGAAAATATCTTGCTTGCAGCGCATAGCTTGTATCATCAGACACATCAATGTATGTTACCTATAAAATCAAAAATAGGACCATTAAAATTAAATCAAAATACCCCCTAGGGTGAAAAGACATTAAACAAGTTAGGAAGGGTGCAACACATTAAAAAACAATAATTGTTTCCTTGCCTTATAGTGCACTACAAAAAAAATGAGTTGCCTAGTATTCTCAATCTTTATCCAATGATAATAGAGTCAGTATTTGATATATGATTACCAATCTGTGTCCAATGATGATTTGGTTCCATATTTCAAGAAAAGAGAATGAAAAGAAATGTGTGGGAATGTTGGTATACTTGAAAAAACATTCAATCTACATTATCATTCATCCTCATCATCATTTACACATGAAAATATAATAACATCAACAAGAAAAAAGATAACACTTAAGCCTGTGACCTTTATGATGAAGGAACCAAATTTGAAAATTTGGAACTCTTTGCACATTTGGATCGCCATTCATCGTTATGCTAAATTAGGCCTAATTGATTAACCAAAACTTGAACACCAACAAAAATAAAGTAGCACTCCTCTACCCATTTTAATCCCTCATTTCTTCTCCACCCACTCATGTCCTCTGTAATTTTCTATCATCTCAAACCAAAACTATTAGCACTATTCTTCCCATTTTAGAGAACGCGTTTGAAATAATATATTTATGTTTTCAATGCATATATTTATGTTCTATGAATCTAATTATGTAGAATGCATATCAGATTTATGTTCCATGGAAACTCTCATTCAAAATAAAAAAAAATCAAAGACACATTGGATTTATAAAACCAGCAAAAAAGGATTGCTAGCGTTGATTATGTATTTAAATAAAAAACTAAATTTATAAATGTTTTCATAATGATTTAGTGTGAAAAAATAATTTTTATGATAAATAAGATTTGTCAAACTATTTCGGTGTGATAAATCTATAGTAAACAAATTGACCTATACTTATACACATCAATTTTATTACATAAATTCACCAAATAAACTAAGAATATACAGAACAAATAGTGATTATATATATGAGATAGAGAGGGAGAGAGAGATAGAGAGAGTGGTTGGGTACCTCCATATATTCATCACAAGTTGCATTCTTTGAGTAGGTAGTTAGATGGTCCAAAACTACCAATTGAATTAGTTGGATCCTGCCATAAAAATTAGTAAATAAATAAATAGATCATAAAAATTTGTTATTTTTCTTAGTGATAAATGGTTATTCAGTATCCCATACATAAAATCAAGAAGTACATAAAAAACTCATAGATGATAGCACACATGCAAGTATATTAATTTAGAACACTTACATCGTGAACATTGAAGTATGCATACCCGCAAAAGAAACATGAACACACACTCACAAAGTCACTAAGAAAACTCACATATTTTCAAAGTGTTCCTACTCATAAATGTAGCAAGAACACTTTCATTGGAAGCAATAACACTTACATTAGCAGCAAACCCCAAAGAATGTCCCACCGTTTTAGAATAGCAGTCTTAGGGATGCAGTGTTTCGCCAAAATCTACACAAAACAACACAATAAAAGTAATAAACAGAAACTCAAGATAAAAAATTACAAATTCAAAGTATTTAAAAAAAAACATATACAATAAATATGTGTGAACTGATGGATTATAACTATGTTCTTTTTTTGGTTCCCTGGCTCAGATTCAACAACCGTTGTTTCTACTTCTGCAACCAGTGTTTCTCCCATGGTGTTGTGTTGGCGTCTGATCAATTCGTCACGCCCCTGTTCTGTGATGCTCAGCCCCAGGTCCGGTCCTTGTGGTAGGTCTTATCTCTTGGACATGTACAACGAGTGAAGGGTTGTAAAGACCTGTAAATTTCAAGGAAATTGTTTTCTTAATTTTTCTTTGGAATTTTTCAGGAATGCAATTTCTGACGGCATCTGATTCCGAGGCCCGGTGTGCCCGGAATCATTTTCCGAAGTTTGGCTCGGGTACGTTCAGTGAACGAACGAGCGAGTTTTTCTAACTTTTGAACCGTTGCTCGGAATCGAATTCCGAGGGCACCGATGGAATCACAGCACCGGTATTTTCTTAGAAACACCTTTTCTAGAGTTGCGTTTTCTTGGGTGTGGTTTTTAATTTTTTTTGGGGTTAAGTGAAGAAAATAAAATAAAGTGGTGTGACAACTTTATTTTATTTCACTTAAAGCCACTTAAAGCCACTTAAGCTAAGTTGAAGTAGATATGGTGGAATCCAAAATATCCTACCCACTTGGTAGGATATTTGTGAGGTGGGGCCTACACGAGCCCCACCGTTTCTTTTCCTCTAAGTAACGCACCCACGAAAACTCCTCTTTAATGAAAGTCAACTGGTGCGTTTTCTAAAACTCTTAACTCTCCTATTAATTTGACAGTTAAGACGTTACCATTAATTCACCGAATTAATGGTTCGTTTCTTAACTTGTTTTTCAAATTGTTGGAATGTTAATAAAATAAGACCAACGCATGTCTTTCTTGAGGATTGCTCGTTGAGAGGATTTAGAGAAGACTCTAAGGCTTGATATCTTCATCCTCCTTCGCGAAGAACGCGAAGAGCGTGAAGAACGCGAAGAACGCCGACCTTTGATGAAAGGCGACGAAGAACGCTGAAACCTCGGAGATTGACAACACGATGTCGTGTACCGCGACACCGACGATTCTCCTCCCGCGACGTTCTTCTGCGACAATCCTTCCCCGCGACAATCTTTGATCAACACCGATTGAGGTAGGGGAATACAGATCTTTTAATTTTTTCCTTTGTGGATTTTATCCTCAACATGGATTTAATTAGTGAAATTAAATCCGTGTGTTCTCTTTAACCCTCGGAGATCGTCGACGCGACGCCGTGTACCACGACGACGCGACGCCCCTTCCGCGACGCGACGATCCTCTTCTTCCGCGACGATCAATTCCGCGAAGAACTCTCGTTCGACGACTACGACAAGGTAGAGGTTTGTTTTATTTAAATCTTTGTGATTTATACCTACGACATATGATTAAAATTGTTGTGAGACTTTTAAAACCGCTAATGCGGTGGGTGCGGACTAACGAACAAGTCCGAAACCACCGCCCCTTTCGTTCTTGGTGTGTGAAATGGAGGACGTCGACAAAGCAGGACGCACGGGCGACGTGAGGTCCTCACAGTGAAGGAAGAACCCCGGGAGGACCTTTGGCGAAGACGGCGCAAATTTCTGACCACCAGAACTTGTTTGGTGGTCCACGGAGCAGCCCGACGGCGCGCCACGCCGGCATGGCTGCACCGGCGGCAGATGGCGGCGGCGCCTGGCGCGTCGCCAGAGGGAGCCGCCGCAGCTGAAGCCGCGACGGCAGCAGCGCGGTCCCGCAATCGCGCGGGACCGGAGGAGCACGGAACGCGGCCGACGGCCGCGTCCGCTGGCAAGGGCGGCCCCACGCGGGGCTGCGACTTCTTCACACGGGGGCAGCGCGCCCCTCACCCGCGGCTCGACCGTAACAGCCGAGCCGACCCGCCTGGCGGCCGGGCCGGGTCATGCCTAGGCCGGGCCACGCCGACCGGGTCGGACTCGGACCCGGGTCGGGTCGACCCGGTTCGGGCCGACCCAGGGGGGTTGGGCCGGGTCGGTCCGGGCCCATACCCCCCATTTTCGGACTTTTTCGGTCGTTTGAGCATAACATGAGCTACGAGCCTCCGATCGACGCGCCGTCAGTGGAGATGCGATCCTTGGATTGAGACGGTCGTTTCGGTATATCACACTCAAGGTTTCGGAGTACTTTGGGTTCGGCCGGTTTGGTTTGTACACGAAACCAACCGGGCCCTCGGAGCGGAAACACTCATAACTTGAGCTCCGGACGTCCGATTGACGTTCCGTCGACTTTTTTGGATTCATCTAAGTGAGAAGGATCGTTTGTCTTAATCCTCCCATGGTTTGGACGTAGGTGGAGTATGGACGGGTTGGTTTTTCCTTAAAAACCAACCGGACCCCTGGAACGAAAAAGCCAATAACTCTCAGGTCTGGCGTCCGATTGACGCGCCGTCTGCGACTTTGAGTTCTTGTTGACGATACGGAACTTTTGGATACATCAACTCTGGACTATGTGTCAGTTGATGTATCAGCCTCTCGGCTCGTGGAGCAGACCCTCCCGAACGAGCATGCTGTGTGCGGGAACCCTAGAGCTGGCTGCGACGACGACGACGACGACTGTGCAGAGATCCTCAGTGGATTCGACGACGACTACAACACTCAGCGGTCCTTTTTGGATCAGTGCTACCGATCCTGTGTGGGTCCAATCCTGTGTGGGTCAACGCTCAACGGTCCTGTGTGGGCCAGCGCCTACAGATCCTGTGTGGGTCTTTGCGGGGGTTAGTTACCTATCGATCCTGTGTGGGTTAGATCCTTTGTGGGTCATTGTAGGGGTTAGTTACCTATCAATCTTATGTGGGTCAGATACTTTGTGGGTCATTGCAGGGGTTAGTACCTATTGATCCTTTATGGGTCCGACGACTTAGATGAATCAGTGGCAATATCTGATCATCTCTATCGTCATACAAAGAAGTATACCTATGTGAGATGAATCCTGTTTTGCTTTCCTATGTGGATTGTGTTGTGCTATCCTGTGTGGATTTATGTTTTTCTTTCCTGTGTGGACTGGGTTGTACTTGGGTTCAGATGTTGTAGACGAACGAGAATTGATGACTTAGGTATATGTATGGGCATATACCTAAGCAACATCGGATGTTACTTCGTGATTGTATCTTTCCTTTTTGGATTATCCTTTGTGGATTCTAGGAGACCTTCGGGGGTCTCAAGGTCCCTACTGAGTGGCTTATACTCACCCCTGCACGGGCTATGCCTGCAATACGTTGTGTTGGTTGCAGACGACAGACAGCGCTGATCGTGGTTGAGGCTTGCGGAGTCGGACGATACGTGGAGGTGGACCACTGGGCAGGACGTACTCGGAGCGGTCGGCTGGACCCGAGGAGCAGTGGAGGCTATCTGTACCCACCCTTCAGGTGGGATTTCCAGTGGACAGCTCGACGTTACGTCTTTACTTTTCAGTTGCTGTTTTTCCCTTCCAGTTGTACTTTACTTTCAGTTTGGGTTTGTATACTGGCCCACTTACTTTTCCGCACTTACTGTTGTACTCAGTTTTTACTTAGTGTTTACTTCTGCCTGCTTGCTCTGTTGTGTTTGTGGTTTACTTTACAAAGGCAATGCCTTCCCTTTTTACCGGTATTTACGCCGTGGTGCTAGTCGCCAACCCCTGGCCTATGGTAGGTGGGATTGGGGTAGTCACGGCACGAGCCCCGAGGATGGGTCGTGACAAAATGGTATCAAAGGAGTTCGGTTCTACCGCAGAACTTGGGACTCTAATCTTTTTCTATGTGAAGCAATAGTGTTTAGCGTATTGGGTGTGGTTATCAGTTCAGGGAGTCCAGTGTTGGTGCGGCGGTCGATGTATCCGTACACCAGGACCCTGACTTCTGATTTCCGACTTAATGCACGAAAACATTGGTTTATTGTGTGTTTCAAGTTTTCTTTGTGATTACTTTGTGTCAGCTCACCAGGTATATTGTTCTGACCGTGGCACACCTGTTTCCTTTTCAGGATGACCCCACGATGGCAGCCAGCTAGGGTTATGAGAGTTGAGCATGACGAAAACCCACCGAGCGACAAGGCCTCGGTGCAGGGCCCTTTGACAGCTTAGACACCAGCGGTACCTCTACCCGCCGAGCCACCGATGCTTCCAGCCCCAGCCGCTGACGATACACATCGACTTAGTGCACTGCATGAGTTCCAGCGCCAGCAACCGCCCAAGTTCCGTGGGGAGACAGACCCCCAGGCAGCCGAGGACTGGCTGTAGGCAGTGGTACGAGTTTTCCAGTTAGTGAGGACACCAGTAGACCTCATGGTGATCCTCGCAACGAGCCTACTGCACGCGGCAGCGGGCCGATGGTGGAGCTTGATGCTCCAGGTGCACAATGAGGCATCTCTTCTCTGGACAGACTTTGAGAGCCTCTTCCACTCAGAGTTCGTCCCAGCCACCCTCCGTGCGGTACGCATCCAGGAGCTTCTACAGCTGCGGCAAGGCAGCTTGACGGTCGCCCAGTACTCAACGAGGTTTACTGATCTCTCGCGCTACTCGACCGACATGGTACGAGACCCATTCTTCCAGGCCCAGACCTTTGATCAGGGTTTGAGACATGAGATCAGTGCATCGCTGATCTCCCTCAGCTTTCCGACCCAGTCCGGAGTACTAGAGCGAGCCCTTTTGATCGAGAGCTTTCTTGCTGAGCCTTCATCAGCGCCGAGACCTACCGCGGGGCGACACATAGAAGAGTCTTCTGCAGCAGGCAGTCAACGGATGACTCATGGGTCCAGGTAGACCAGACCCTTAGGTAGATAACCTCAGGACACTGGCTCAGCAGTGCGGGGCACACAACGCAGAGCTAGTCTTTCGAGAGGCAGGCAGTGCTACGCATGCGGAGGGAAGGGCCACATGGTTCGTGACTGCCCGAACCACCATGGCGAGGATCAGCAGATGGTTGAGGGGCCACCCAGGCAGAGGCAGAGGGTCGACCGTGGCGGTCCGCAGGGAGTAGGCGGATGAGGCAGAGTAGCTGGCCGAGCAGCAGGTGGTGGGCGACGCTTTGAGGCTCTACCACCACCACCACCAGGAGGTCCACCCCGGCCATAGGGAGCTGGCAGGCAGAGACAGGCACAACTCCAGGCAGCGGAGGCCTACGACCACGGCGCACCCGAGATGATTCGAGGTACTATCTGTGTCTATTCCACCCTTGCTGCAGTTCTTATAGACACAGGAGCGAGTCACTCTTTCATAGCCGCTGCCCTTGTTCGGAGCTTGGAGATTCCGACAGAGCCATTGGCTCAATCCTTACGGATGGAGACTCCTACGGGAGCAGACTCGACGATTACACACTGGTGACGGCAGTGTGAGATTACTCTAGGAGGCGAGAGCTTCGGCTGGGATCTTCTTGTAGTGGTGTCGAGGCCTTACGACGTCATATTAGGCATGAATTGGTTATCTACAGTCCATGCACATATTGACTGTATTAGGTGCAAGGTGCGATGTGTACGCACCGACGGGAGCAGGTTCACCTTCACCGGTGAGAAGGGAGCCTTCACAGCACAGGATGAACTTCCACAAAGGAGAGGATACCCCATAACTCATCATTTGGATAGCCTCATCCTAGGAGAAGTTGACGTGCGGAGTCCTAGTTTTCCTGTAGTGGTGGATCAGTATGCAGACTTCTTTCCCGACGACGTTCCAGGACTACCTCCTCGCAGAGAGGTAGACTTTTATATTGATCTGTACCCCGGGACAGCCCCGATACCACTACATCATATCAGATGGCCCCCGCTGAGCTTCGAGAGCTATGGGTACAATTGGAGGACTTGCAGGGCAAGGGATTCATCTGACCCAGTGTTTCACCCTGGGCTTCCCCGATATTGTTCTCTAAGAAGGCGTACGGGAGCTTGCGACTTTGTGTCGACTATCATCGCCTAAACCAGGTGATAGTGAGGAACAAGTATCCGCTACCGAGGATTTATGACCTCTTCGATCATCTCAAGGGAGAATGGTGGTTCTCGAAGATATACCTCATGTCAGGCTATCATCAGCTCAGAGTTCAGGATGAGGACGTGCAGAAGACAACCTTCAGATGTCGGTATGGACACTATGAGTTCTTGGTTGTTCCATTCGGCGTAACCAATGCTCCAGTAGTGTTCATAGGCCTCATGAATAGGATCTTTCAGCCATACCTCGATCGATTTGTCGTGGTTTTCATCGACGACATTTTGATATACTCGACGACTGAGGAGGAGCATGCCTACCACTTGCGTGTTGTACTAGACACACTCTGAGAGCACCAGCTTTATGGAAAGCTCTCGAAGTGTCAGTTCTGTATACATGAGGTCCACTTCTTGGGACATGTCATCTCTAAGGAGGGAGTTGCGGTGGATCCTGCGAAGATCGAGGCCGTGCTATCTTGGGAGCCACCCTGGAGCGTGACGAAGGTGTAGAGTTTCTTGGGGCTAGCTGGATACTACCGGAGATTTGTGCCAAACTTATCCAGAGTTGCGGCACCACTCTCTGCTTTGTCGAAGAAGGGGAAACCCTTTGTGTGGTCAGACATATGTCAGTAGAGATTCCAGGAGCTAAGACAGAGATTGACTAGCGCCCCTATCTTGAGGTTGCCTGAGGAGGGAGTAGGGTACGTAGTCTACTGTGATGCATTAGGGACTGGACTCGGATGTGTCCTGATGCAGGAGCGGACGGTGATCGCCTATGGATCACGTCAGTTGAGGCCGCATGAGCAGAACTACGCTACCCATGAACTGGAGTTAGCAGCAGTGGTCTTCGCTCTGAAGACATGGAGACACTATCTGATGGGCGAGCACTTTACAGTCTTTTCTGACCATCAGAGTCTTAGGTACATCTTCTCTCAAAAGGACATGAACCTGAGACAACGGTGATGGCTTGAGTTCCTCCAGGACTATGACTTTGAGATAGTCTATACTCCTGGGAAGGGGAATGTGGTATCCGATGCTCTCAGCAGGAGGACGGGCATTCAGCTACTTGAGGAGGCGACAGAGCAGCTAGCCGCCTTGCAGATATCCTTCGTGGATAGAGATGGATCATCTTTCCTTCAATCACTCACAGTCTCTCCTCCACTACTACAGCGGGTCAGAGAGGCACAACATGGGGACGCTGACTATGAGACACGGCGTGCACAGATATCCTCAGGATAGGCACCTGATGGTTTCTCCTTTGGAGCAGAGCACGACGTCCTTTTCAGAGGACGTACCTTGGTACCAGTTGCTTTACGGGAGGAGGTGCTATGAGAGTTTCACACTTCTCCTTTGGCGGTACATCCTGGAGTGGTGAAGATGTACCAGGACCTCCGACGACAGCACTGGTGGCCAGGCATGAAGAAGGCTGTGGCAGAGTTCATTTCTCGATGCCTCACCTGCCAACAGGTGAAGGCAGAGCATCAGGTACCAGCAGGCTTGGTACAACCCTTGTAGGTCCTGAAGTGGAAGTGGGACGAGATATCTATGGACTTCATGACTGGACTTCCACGCACTTCCATAGGTCACGACTCCATTTGGGTGATTGTCGACCTACTCACCAAGTCAGATCACTTCTTACCCATCAGAGAGCAGGGCTCAGTGGAGAGCTTGGGACGTCTCTATGTTCAGGAGATTGTACGACTTCACGGTGTTCCATCATCTATCGTCTCCGATCGAGATGCTCGCTTTACTTCCTGGCTTTGGAAGGGATTGCAGGAGGCGTTCGGGATGCAGCTAAGTCTGAGCACCGCCTTTCACCCTCAGACGGATGGTCAGATGGAGAGGACCATTCAGACTCTCGAGGACATGCTCCGCGCATGTGTCCTCGACTTTGGTCATAGCTGGGAGGACCACCTACCCTTGGTGGAGTTTGCGTACAACAACAGCTACCACTCCACCATCGAGATGGCACCGTACGAGGCGTTGTACGGCCGACCTTCCAGATCTCCTTTGTGCTGGACAGACCCTGGGGAGTTAGCACTTGTGGGACTAGAGATGGTCCGGGCCACGACAGAGAAGGTCCAGATCATCCAGGAGTGGATGAGGACAGCTCAGAGCCGGCAGAAGTCTTATGCTGACAGGAGGCGAAGGCCACTAGAGTTTGAGGATGGCGACCTTGTCTTCTTGCGTGTCTCACCTCGACGTGGATTACAGAGATTTGGCCGAGGCGACAAGTTGTCTCCACGCTTCATCGGACCATTCCAGGTCCTCAACAGAATTGGAGAGGGGGCTTATCGCCTGGCTCTACCACCTCAGTTGCACTGGGTGCACGACGTCTTCCACGTATCTCAGTTGAGGAGATACGTGCACGACCCGACGCACATCATTGACAATGGGGAGCTAGATTTTGATGATGGGGCGACTTTTGTGGAGGTCCCAGCGGAGATTGAGGATCGATAGGAGTGGGTCTAAAATGGATGGTCGATTCCTCTAGTGCGCATCAGATGGTAGCACGGGAACCTCCAGAAGAGCACTTGGGAGCGGGAGGCTCAGATGCGTACTCAGTACCCACATTTGTTTCCCTAGTTTGTGATGTATCTTTACGGGGACGTAAATCCCTGAGGTGGGAGTGATGTAAAGACCCGTAAATTTCAAGGAATTGTTTTTATTAATTTTTTCTTTGGAATTTTACAAGAACGTAGTTTCTGACGGCACCTGATTCCGATGCCCGGTGTGCCCGGAATCATTTTCCAAAGTTTGGCTCGGGTACGTTCAGTGAACGAACGAGTGGGTTTTTCTAACTTTTGAACCGGTGCTCGAAATCGAATTCCGAGGGCACCGATGGAATCGCAACACCAATATTTTCTTAGAAACGCCTTTTCCGAAGTTGCGTTTTCTCGGGTGTGATTTTTAATTTTTTTTGGGGTTAAGTGAAGAAAATAAAATAAAGTAGTGCGACAACTTTATTTTATTTCACTTAAAGCCACTTAAAGCCACTTATGCTACGGTAGGATATTTGTGAGGTGGGGCCCGAACGATCCCCACTGTTTATTTTCCTCTAAGTAACGCACCCGCGAAAACTCCTCTTTAATGAAAGTAAATTGGTGCATTTTCTAAAACTCTTAACGCTACTATTAATTTGATAGTTAAGACGTTACCATTAATTCACCGAATTATTGGTTCGTTTCTTAACTTGTTTTTCAAATTGGTGGCATGTTAATAAAATAAGACCAACGCATGTCTTTCTTGAGGATTGCTCGTTGTGAGGATTTGGAGAAGACTCTAAGGCTTGATATCTTCATCCTCCTTCGCGAAGAATGCAAAGAACGCGAAGAACGCCGACCTTCGATGAAAGGCGACAAAGAATGAAGAACCCTCAAATATTGACGACGTGACGCCGTGTACCGCAACGCCGACGATTCTCCTCCCGCGACGTTCTTCTGCGACAATCCTTCCCCGTGACAATCTTGGATCAACACCGATTGAGGTAGGGGATTACAGATCTTTTAATTTTTTCCTTTATGGATTTTATCCTCAACATGGATTTAATTCGTGAAATTAAATCTGTGTGTTCTCTTTAACCCTCGGAGATCATCGACACGACGTCGTGTACCGCAACGACGCGACGCCCCTTCCGCGACGCGACGATCCTCTTCTTCCACGACGATCAATTCCGCGAAGAACTCTCGTTCGATGACTACAACGAGGTAGGGGTTTGTTTTATTTAAATCTTTGTGATTTATACCCGCGACATATGATTAAAATTGTTGTGAGGCTTTTAAAACCGCTAAAGCAGTGGGTGTAGACTAACAAACAAGTCCGAACCCACTACCCCTTTCGTTCTTGGTGTGCGAAATGGCGGACATCGACAAAGAAGGCCGCACGGGCGACGCGGGGTCCTCGCAATGAAGGACGGACACTGGGAGGACCTTTGGAGAAGACGACGCGAATTTCCGACCACCAGAACTTTTCTGGTGGTCCGCGGAGCAGCCCTCCGGCGTGCCACGCCGGCACAACGGCAGATGGCGGCGGCGCCCGGTGTGCCGCCGGAGGGAGCCGCCGCGGCTGAAGCCGCAACGGCAACAGCACGGTCCCAAGACCGCGCGGGACCGGAGGAGCTTTGGACGTGGCCGGCTGCCGCGTCTGCTGGAAAGGGCGGCCCCACGCGGGGCCGTGACTTCTTCATGCAGGGGCAACGCGCCCCCCGCCCGCGGCTCAGCCGTAACAGCCGAGCCGACCCGCCTGGCAGCCGGGCCGCGCCCGCGCCGGCCGGGCCGGGTCGCGCCCAGGCCGGGCCGGGCCACACCGGCCGGGTCGGACCCGGACCCGGGTCGGGTCGACCCAGGGGGGTTGGGCCGGGTCGGTCCGGGCCCATGCCCCCCGTTTTCAGACCTTTTCGGTCTTTTCTTCATAACATGAGCTACGAGCCTCCGATCGATGCGCCGTCAGCGGCGATGTGATCCTTGGATCGAGACGGTCGTTTCGTAATATTGAACTAAAGGTTTTGGAGTATTTGAGTTCAGCCGGGTTGGTTCGTACATGAAACCAACCGGGCCCTCGGAGCGGAAACACTAATAACTTGAGCTCCAGACGTCCGATTGACGTGCCATCGACTTTGTTGGATTCCTCTAAGTGAGACATATCTTTTGGCTTACTTAGCCCGAGGTTTGGATGCAGGTGGAGTATGGTCGGGTTGGTTTTTCCTTAAAAACCAACCGGGCCCCTGGAACGAAAAAGCCAATAACTCTCAGGCCGGGCGTCCGATTGACGCGCCGTCTACGACGTTGAGTTCCTGTTGACGATACAGAACTTTTGGATACATCAACTCTGTACTATGTGTCAGTTGATGTATCAGCCTCTCGGCATGTGGAGCGGACCCTCCCGAACGAGCTTGCTGTGTGCGGGAACCCTAGAGCTGGCTGCGACTGCGACGATGACGACGACTGTGCAGAGATCCTCAGTGGATTCGACGACGACTACAACACTCAACGGTCCTTTGTGGATCAGTGCTACCGATCCTATGTGGGTCTGATCATGTGTGGGTCAGCGCTCAACGGTCCTGTGTGGGCCAGCGCCTACAGATCCTGTGTGGGTTCGATCCTGTGTGGATCTTTGCGGGGGTTAGTTACCTATCGATCCTGTGTGGGTCAGATCCTTTGTGGGTCATTGCAGGGGTTAGTTACCTATCGATCCTATGTGGGCCAGATCCTTTGTGGGTCATTGAGGGGGTTAGTACCTATCGATCCTTTGTGGGTCCGACAACTTAGATGAATCAGTGGCAATATCTGATCATCTATATCGTCATATAAAGAAGTATACTTGTGTGAGCTGAATCCTATTTTGCTTTCCTATGTGGATTGTGTTGTGCTATCCTGTGTGGATTTATGTTTTGCTTTCTTGTGTGGACTGGGTTGTACTTGGGTTCGGATGTTGGAGCCGAACGAGAATTGATAACTTAGGTATATGTATGGGCATATACCTAAGCAGCGTCAGATGTTACTTCGTGATTATATCTTTCCTTTGTGGATTATCCTTTGTGGATTCTGGGAGACCTTCGGGGGTCTCAGGGTCCCTACTGAGTGGATTATACTCACCCCTTCACGGGCTATGCCCACACTACATTGTGTTGGTTGCAGACGAAGGACATCGCTGATCGTGGTTGAGGCTTGCAGAGCCGGACGATACGTGGAGGTGGACCACTGGGCATGACATACTCGGAGCGGTCGGCTGGACCCGAGGAGCAGTGGAGGCTATCTATACCCACCCTTCAGGTGGGATTTCTATTGGACAGCTCGACGTTGCGGCTTTACTTTTCAGTTGCTGTTTTTCCCTTCCAGTTGTACTTTACTTTCAGTTTGGGTTTGTATACTGGCCCACTTACTTTTCCGCACTTACTGTTGTACTCAGTTTTTACTTAGTGTTTACTTCTTCCTGCTTTCTCTATGGTGTTTGTGGTTTACTTTTCAAAGGCAATTCCTTCCCTTTTTATCGGGATTTACGCCTTGGTGCTAGTCGCCAACCCCTAGCCTATGGAAGGCGGGTTTGGGGTAGTCACGACATGGGCCCCGAGGATGGGTCGTGACAAGGGTGGTTGTATTTCTTGTCCATCAAAGTTACCCAGGTGATACAAGATATCCCCAGTAGTGGACTATGTCCGTACAAATCTTACCATGGCCCAAACTGCTTCCCTCAACTAGCATCATGTATTTATTGGATTTCAATGGCCCCTTCATATCCTCAATGTCACCACGATGAAGAGTTTGGATCAGCGCCAACCTCGGTCATCTCATTCACGAACGAATCTGGAATTGTTCATCCCGATATTTGCTTTGGCGACGATCTCCCATTGTTGTCGTCAGATTTCTCTCGTTCAAGGCTGCGGGTGCTCGACCGTGGTGAGGAAACACATGCCCTGGTAGTTGAAGCTTTGGGAGAGATTGCAGAATTTGTTGGTGATTGATGTAGGTGGATGGATTGGCATAAAGACAAATCACGATTAGGGTTTCAATAAAATTATCAATTATCAACAATTTTATATTTTTTAATATATATATATATATAATTTATCTAAAAACATATAAATATTATTAAATTAAAAATATTTTAATTCAAGATATAAAAAAATATTGAAAAATGATTTGTTTTTATTAAATTGTTAATAAATTTATTCAATTTTCTAAAATAATAATAATTAGTGAATAATTTATTATAATATATTTTTATAATGGTAAAATATTTTTTAGTGAGGATAATTAGTAATAGTAGATTCATTTGTTGGTCAACAATTGTTACTATTAGTATGATAATGAAACATATTTTATTGTTAGTAAAAGATTTGTTGGTATAAAACAATTAATATCATCAGATATATGTGTTGGTTAAAAAATTGATGGTACATGAAATTAATACCAACAAAACTTAGTATCTGTTGGAATTACTGATTTATACCGACAAATATATTATTTTTCACTAAATTTCTGTTGGTATAAGTCACTTTTTTTGTAGTGTAAATGCTACTTCCTCCATCCTTGGTGTACAAAATAAGAGGGTGTAATCTTGATAATAAAGTTGTAAATAATCCAATAGAATATGATACCAACTCTAAATTTTTTAGGGATAGTTGAAATGTTTTCAAGGTGATACCAAATTTTTTAATTAATTTTAATGATATTTTTCAACATGAAATTCCTATACTCATCTTGACACACAAATTAAAAACATTGGAAAAAATTTAGTAGGATTAACTTTAGAAATCAACCCTAAAATATTTAATCTTATATGTCATTGATAAATTAAAATCCTATCCATTAACACTCGATTTTCTTGCGAAACAATGATGAGGGACTTTACATTCATATGTTTTCAATGAAATCATTTCAAGAACTTTAAAAAATTATGAATTTTTATAAAATGATAGTTATGGTAGATTTTATAACCCCCCTATTTCTCTTTACTTCAAAGAGAAACTCTATCTTCACTTAATTAAGGATAATCATTTTTTTCAAATATAATTCAAGATATCAAATGTTAGATCACTTCAAGGGGTATCTACCATCAGTTATAAAATAATTATTCCATAATTTTCAAGTTTTCTAGTTATCCCCCTTAATCATGTATCACCTTTAATTTCCTACATAGAAATAAAAAACACACTGTGTATGGGAATAAAGTGGAACCATTTTTCTCTTCATCGAGTGAAAAAGTTTGAGATATTATTCTTAACCAAGATACTCATTTCTTTATAATTCAATGTTTAGATAAACTCATCATGCTTGTACTTATATTTTCCAAAGTATAAATCTTGGGAAACATGGTTTATTTTCTTCTTACAATAATCTATTTATGTGGAATCTTCTTGTGAACATTACCTCTCAAAGAAAATGTATCTTCTGATGTTATATTTTTTTATTTATCATATCTACTTAGGATGAAAACATAATTAAACAATTCTTTTAAGTATAATTAGATTTATTGAACCTACTAGATCGATCTCCATGAACCCTTGGGGTATCACCTCTTGACATCCTCTTATAAAATACGACTTCTTCATATGGAATTAATTCTTTGGATTTTATTCTATCACTTTATTATGATTTATCTATCTTTCGTTCTATTTCCAATTGGGTTATCCAAATAATCAGACATTCTTTATAAGTATAGTCAGTATTATTAGAACATACACATGGATACTCATGAATTATTTTCATCAAATAAGTCTTTTTTTATATTTTATTGAACTTCCATTTTACTCCCACTTTCTTCCATCAATACCAATACCAAATTTATTATTTGTAAAAGTCCACGACATGACATATTATCCTATAATAGAAGTAACTTCTTGTCTTTGGTGTGGTATTCCATTTGTACATAATAAGAATGATTTTTTATACTACTGGAAATGTGAGATATACTCACACATCTATACTAATAGTTTAGATAAACCATTTGTATATAATGAAAATTGAGACACTATACCAATGGTTTTTTAAAATAGTTGGTAAAAGGTTAGATATACCAATGTTTTTTTTAAAATATTGGTATAGTTTCTCCAAAAAATAGGAATGCA
This sequence comes from Viscum album, assembly GCA_963277665.1. Classification (NCBI taxonomy): domain Eukaryota; kingdom Viridiplantae; phylum Streptophyta; class Magnoliopsida; order Santalales; family Viscaceae; genus Viscum; species Viscum album. Next base: position 1,702,328,590 of record OY728155.1, read on the forward strand.
CACTCCCATACCCTCATGATCCCTAATTCCACCTTAATTTCCTGGTGGAATACCCTTAGTTCTCTCTAGATATCTCACCTCATTCATCTTCTTGATTTGATTCTTCTTCAATAAAAAATTTGTGAGTTTTGGGTTCATTATCTATTTTCTCGAGCATCATTTTCATTTTTATATAGGTGTCAAAAAACTACTGAGATCCTATTAGTGCATGATTAATTGAACCAAGTTTAATTTAGATTACAATTATTATTTTATTTCATAATAAATGTGATCATATTTGTTTTATTTTTTAATATAGTTACTTAGTAACTCTCCTAAATCCAATGTAAAATTATTATTATGTAATATATATTAGGGGATTATGTAGTTAATAATTATAGTAATTATTTGTTTTTTAATGTATTACGGGGTTATAAAATTATTAATTTAATATAGTTTTATTTCAATTAATAAATGGTTAAGATTTAGATATAATCAATTTCAATCAAATGTGACATGAAATGTTTGAATAAGCATGTTATGTTTGGTTACTTTAGCTTGTAAATAGTTTTTAGAGGGATTTTCCTTGGCAAGGTATGTTTCTCAACTATGAATTAACATTATTTGGATTTAAAAATCCCATTTACACCTTAGTAATATCTCCCTTTATCATTGGAATTTGTATTTTAAGAATATTTAGAACTTTTATATCTAATTATAATTCCCTTTTAGGTGTTAGAACAAGTGGTCCAAACACATCCAAATATTTCTTAAAATTTTCAACTTCTTCTAAGCCTCTCTATAATTTTTTGGGCAATTAATCCTCTTTTATTATATATTTAGGTAGTTTTTTCAAATCTATAATTTCAAGTGATGCTTCTCCATCTTCTTTTTCATGCTCATCATGTATCAAGTTTGAAATCTTATTGGATTTTAGCTCATTTTATTTTCCTAAGATAGATTTCACCCTTTCTTAAATTTCACCATTTAGATTATTTCTCCTTTTCTGAAATTCCAAATCATTTTCCATCATTTTATCCTATAAATGAAACTTTCCTTGATGTTTTAAATTTAGTGGATTCTTCTAAAACTATATCATATAGGACTTTATATGGGCTAATCTTTTCAAAATACTCTCCCTCCCTTGAGGTGATTTTCTTAGAGCACTCTATTTTAAATATTATCAATAATATGACTATAATATTAATGTTTTGAGTTTAATTTATATTATAAATTAAATTTTATGCATTATATTATTAATATCAAGTGATAGTTCAGATCACTTCTTACAACCATCTCACCTAAGACGAGTGATAAGTGTTAACATTGTATTCTATATCTAGGGTTTTAAATTATGTGGAGTCACAATTTTATTTTTTTGAAGGTATTATTCCATTGAGGCGATTCAAACTGAGTTAAATAAAAATGAAATAGAATAGATATGAACTAACCTAGTACAAATCAAACTAAACTAAATAGAATTGGACCAAACTAAATAGATTCAATATTAATGAAATTGAATTGAATAAAAAAATAAATATAACTCACATAAATTGAATATAATAAAACATAAATAAACAAAAATGAACCAAACCAACCTGAAATAATATAATAAAACTAAACCATACCAAATTTACACATATTTAACCTAGCCAAGCCTTACTAAAATATACTGAACAAAACTAAATATAATAAATTGAAAAAACAAAATAAATTTGACCTAAATTAAACCAATTTAAACCAAAGTTAACTTAACTAAATCAAAAATACATTAAAAAACATAACCAAATCAAAATTAACTAATATTAACTAATTATAAATAAACATAATAAAGGTGAACTAGAAAAAAAAAGTAAATAATGAATTGAACAAAAAATATTGAATTAAACCGACCTTAACAAAACTTAACCATAAAAAACCATAATAAGTTGAACCAAATAGATAAAAGTAAACATAAAAAAACTAAACTAAACTATATTGGAATGAAAAAAACCAAAAAAACTAAAACAAAATAATTAGAACAAAACCAACATGAACTTACTAAAAATAAATTAATCTAAATAGAATAAAAAAACAAAAAAAATCCAAAAAAATGACTTGAACCAAATTGAATCAAATGGACCACACCTAAATTGAATGAAATTAAACCTCAATAAAACTATATAGAACCATACCTTAATAATATTTCATTTAATTGGATTTATTTCACGTTCAAAACAAGGAAGTTCTTTTAAAAAAAATTTCTCCATAATATAAACATAAAAATATTTAAATCTATTAAAATTAATTTTAAATATATTTTAGTTTCATATACTAAGAGTATTTGAATATTTTATTTTACCAATTATTTAAAAAATTTGCATTTATTTAAAAAAATATTGATCTTGGTCCAATCACATTTTGATCCATGTTTGTTGCTTAAATATAAGGCTTCCTTAAACACTAAAACATTTCTATAATTATATTTACACTTTTTGAAAAATAGATTATTTATTATAGTTTCTAGATTATTTATTTTAGTAACAAGATTGATTAATGTTGAAACTTCCCTCACCTCTATATATATATATTTTTTGAAATTTTCACTTTTTTATACTTATTATCACATATACAACTTTTTGTTGTTTTTACAATATATTCACAAGGTTGTATAATAATAAAGTATTGTTTTTAGAGACTTTATATTAATAGTAATCCAATTTTAAATTTATATCCACATTTTATAATAATAATCACGAAGTCTATTTTATTCAATTTAATTATCATAAATTCCACTTACGAAATTTAATTTCAATAAAAATATTTCATAATAAAGGTTTATTTTATTTATTTCAATACTATATATTTTTTTACTGTATATATTCTCTAAAATTTTTACATTCTCATCATAACTGTTATGGTATGTCTCGAACCGTTTGTACTATTACATTCATACATATTGTAAGTTTTAATTATCAAGAACCAATTATATATGATGTATTTACCAAAACATATTTTATTATATTCATTTGGAATATATATAAGTGATACATTTTTAAAATTCACATTAGAATGACAAAATTTTTTCATCAGTTTATCCAGTTCTGATATGATATGTTTAAAAACTATAATGTATAAATCTATTAAACTGTAATGTTACATACTAAAAACTAATATGTTTGAAACTATTAAACTATATTGTTCAACTTTTTAGACTATGATGTCCCATATTAAAATCTATAATGTTTCAGTATGTTAACTATAAATATTATCATTATTTTATATTATTCTATTTTATTATACCATAAATAAGTGCTACATTTTCACTATGAAAATTGTTCATTTCAAATTTTATATAGAAATGAAGTAACATATTGAAACCACTTATAAAGTTTCATTATTTCAGTATAATTTAAATAGATTCAAATTTTTTAGTTTAGAGTAATTTAATAAACTATATGAACCTTTATTAGAGTTTCTTTGTTTTTAGTTTTTTGTTTTGAATATTATCATTATCATATTTTCACTTTCCCAACATCAATTTATAGATTCTTTAAGTAATTGATTTAATTTTTTTTCAAAATTTCTTTCATTGTACTCCCCATTTATTTAATTTTTTTACTATTTATCAACATATAAATATATATTTCATTTATAATTTATTTTATAAAATTTTAATGATTGTAATAATATTAATTATACAAATAAAAACACCGAACTAATAAAATGATTCATACCATGCCATAATATACTGAACCATGCCTTAATAAACCTACCTAAATCAAAATAAAATCAAGGATACTACAATGAACCATGATTTAATAAAACAAATTGAATAGATAAGACCTAACATAAAATAATTAAACCTAAAAAACTGAACCAAACCAAACCCAATACAACTGAAAAGATCCCAAAAAAATCATATAAAACCAGTCTCAAGACAAATTTAAACCGCACTATTTTTTTTATAAAATAGATTTTAACTGATTTAAATAGTTTTAAATAGGTCTAAATAGATTTAAAATCTATGTTTTTTCTTTTTATGGTTAGTTATTTCAGTTTGTAAATAGTTTTCATAGATATTTTTCTTCTTAATTTATAGAGAGTTATATTGCTCCCATATGTGTTCATCTTATTTGGATGAAAAAAATATCATTCCACACCTTTGCAATATCTTCTTTTGTCACTATAACTGATCTTTTTAGATTATTTGGAACTTTTATATCCACTCTTAAGTGCCTTTTAGGTGTTGGTACATGTGGTCCAAACTCCTCTAGCCCTTTCTTGAAATTTTTCACTTCGTCTTAGCATCTCTTGAATTTTTCTTGGGTTAGTTATCCTATTTAATTTTGGATTTAGGTGGTTGATTAAAATATATAATTAAAAGTGCTTATTATATATTTTATTCTTCAAACTAATATTTTATTAAGTCTAGAATTTTACTATATTTTAGCTTACCGTATTTTGAATTGAAAATTTTTGTTGCTTCTTGACTTTCACCATTTAGCTGGTTGCTTATTTTTTGAAATTCTAAAGCCTTATACATAGTTTTCCCCCTCAAATGAAAATTTATTTAATACTATAATTTCATTGTGTTCTTCCAAAAATTGCTCATATAAGACTTCAAATGGGATGATATTTTCAAAATAATCTCCCTCCATTGAGTTAATTATCATGGAATAATCTATATTGAAGATGAAACAGAACATAATTGAAAATAAAAAAACCTAAAAAATCGAACAAATATATAAAATTGAATATAAAAAATAGTATTAAATAGTTAAAACTTAATATAAAAAACCAAATTGAACAAAACAAATCAAACCAAATATAACAAAACCAACAAAGATGAACTTTATCAAATTGAAAGAGTTGAATTGATTTGAACCAAATCAAACCAAATGAAAAAAACCAAAAAAAATAAACAAAATCAATTCAAATAGAAAAAAACCAACTAGAGTTGAACTAGATATAATATGATTTGAACCAAATAAAACTGAATCAAAACCCATTAATTTATATAATTTTAAACATAAGACAACTAAAGATAATATAAATAGAGATGAACTAGATCTAATTGAAAAAACTAATAAAATTGAATAGAATTGACCCGATCTAACTAGATTCATACTAAATTTATGTAAATCAACCAAGAAAAATGAAATTAAATAAAATATAAGAGAAAATAATTGAGTGGAATAAAACTAAGTCGAACTGAACTGATACAAGTAGAATATAATAGAACTGAATCAAACTTACATGACTTACCTAAATTGATCAAATCAAAATGAATAAAACGGACTAAAAACAAATGAAACTAGAATATATCGAATATAATTCAATTAACATAAACTTAGTCAAATAAAATGAATCCAAACCTGTTCAAAATAAACATAACCAAACTTAATCAGGCTATGACTAATGGGTCTAAAAGGATCCAAATGAAATCGCATTGAATCAAACTAAATCGAACAAAACCAAATATTCCCAAGAAAAACCTAAACCAAACCAAACTAGAATTAACAGTATATATTGGAATGGAAAAAAACACATTGAATAAAACCGAACCAAATTTACCCAAATTAACTAAACCCAATATGTATAAAATAAAAATGAATCAACCTAAAGTAAAATAAATTAAATGGAAAAAACTCAAAATTAAACAAACTAAGTAGAAGTATACCGAACTAAATTGAAGGAAAAAAAATCAAACTAAACTAAATATATATGAAATAAATTGACCCAAAAAACATAAACCCACCTAAATAGACCCTTCAAAACTCAAAATTTTATGAATCTAATTGAAAAAAATAAAATAAAATTAAAATTAAATGGACATAAATGAAGTGAAATTAAATTGATTAGCTTTACCAAAAAACCAACATAGCTCAAAAATAAACCAAATGACCTAACACAAATGAACTAAAATGAAATAAATGACCAAATCTACAAAAATGTTCAAAATCCTAATTTTAATTCCTTTATTTTTATGATATATTTTATGTCTTGTTTGACTTACCAATATATATTCTCTGGTAATGGCATTTTACATATTTTCGATTATTTTAATTTCTAATTAGTATGCCTGAATTATTTCCTAATACATTTTTCCTTATTTTTATTTCCTATCAGTAGTTTAAATCTAAAAAATATACATTTTTTCCTGTAAAAAATATGAAGGATATTGAAGAAATATGAAATAAGATATTGTTCAAGAATGATCAACTAATGAAAGAGATAAGAATAACTTCTTTTGTGACCTTAATGAGCATATACATTTTGATATACATCAATTACAATATATAAAATGTCATTTTTTCATTTTTAAATTTCTTTTATCGACAATAACTATAAGAAAAGTATAATCTAATCCAAATACTACCATTGGTGAGTAGCATGGCCAATCGAGTGGGGGTAGTACTAGAGTTACTCGGAGAATCTTCCATACCCATTCACACCCATATCCACCATCGTATATACCATCTATTATACATTATCATCCCACTATTCCAATTAAGGTACCATAGATGTTTCTACTTAAGCCTTCGTTATTATTTTAGATAGAATATTCTTATTATATACCTTTTCTATATCCTATGATGGATTCTCATCACTTATATCATTTCCACTCACTTCTATGGCACTTGAATTTACCATTTCTCCTATCAATACAGAGTTTTATGATCTTGATCCCATGAATTCCACTCCACATCTTTTTGATCAACTAAAACATGAATTAGATCCTACCCATCATCCATGGTCTAATGATCCACCATAGACTATTGATCCACCAAAGCCCATTGATCATCCTAAATTAGGTATATATTTATAAGGGTATTAAATTTTATCACATTAATTTTATTTGAATTCTAATATGAATTAATTATATTTTTTCTTATTATATATTCTAATATAAGATGTGGGAGTACTAATATGCTTTAATTATAGAACCATCATAAAAAATTTAAGGTATAGTATAATAAATAAATCTAAATGATTGGTAAAATTGATAGTCAATGTAGAATTTTTATAGAAACTCTACCCAAGTATAGTGATATCATTATGGTTCAATCAATCTCATGCAAACACTTTAATGAACAAATCAAAGAGAACTAATGGGCTAAGATATGGGTAAGAAAATTTGTTAAATTTAAATCAATATTATTATTTAATTTATTTGAATTAATATTTTTCTCACAACATCAATTTAACTTTTCTGATGACCAAACTATAAAGGGAACATAATACATAGAATTAGGGGAACTATGAATATCATATAAACATGAGTTATATTTTAGATAGACCATTAGACTCAACACTGAGTTAGAGGGTATACTAACCATCAATGATTTCCCAGTTACAAAATACTAGTAAATGATTGTGTGTTGCAATAGTGGCATGTTTAAGTTATTATTCAAATTTAATAGGATTTAATTTAAAATGATTATGATTTTGGTTAATAAATTTCTTTTTGTTATTAATTTTTTATTTGGATTCTTCATTAATAAATAAAAACAAGGGCACTATGAAGTATAAACACACTTTGGGACGAACTACTAATTAGGAATATGGGAGAAACCACGTATTTTTCATGAAAAATTGATTTAATTTAAGTACCAAACACAAATGAACCAAAAAAATTGAACCTACCACACCTAACATGAATTAATATGAATTAAAAAAGTGAATTAAATTGAATGTATACTAAAAAGAAACAAATAAAATAAAACTAGAAAGAACCAACTGTGCTAAGGATGAATTGAACAATCCCAAATAATATTGATATTATCCATTCCAAATCAAACTAAACTAGTATTATGTGATCCAAATATATATAAACTGACAAAAAACAAGATTAATTGGATCAAATAAAACTAAAATGAATTTAAATAAACCAAATTGAACTAGCTTAATTTGAATAAAATTGAACTAAACCAAACCATATCTAATTTGATGAAATATAATTGAACTAAAATGAATTAAATGAATATAAATTGACATAAACTCACTCAAACTGAAAAAAACCAAATAATTTCAAAATGAGCTAACTAACTAACCTTAGAATTTAAACATGTATAATCTTTACTTTCCGTTTTTATATTAAAATAAGTTTTTTTACTTACTGTTTACATATAAACAAATAAATAATAAAATATATAAACTGTTTTCTTATAGTTTATGTTAACTATAAGTAAAAATTATATAAACTATTTACATGTAATAATGTAATATAAAAATTAAAGTAAACTATTTACATGAAAACATGTAAACTATATTAACATGTAAACATGAAAACTATTTACTTACATTTTTATATTAATATGTAATCTGTTTACTTAGAGTTTATATTAATTGTAAGTAAACATGTAAATTTTTTACATAAAAACATGTAATATAAAAATGCAAGTAAATCATTTCCATGTAAACTATTAACTTGTAAACTATTTTCTTACAATTTACATTCAGTTGTATATTAATATGTAAATATATAAATTGTTTACATGTAAACATGTAATAAAAAACTTTATTAACAAGTAAATCGGTTAACTTAATATTAACATATAAAAATTTAAGAAATTTCACTTAATATTAGCATATAAAAAATCAAAATAAAAAATATATTAATATGTAAACTATTAACTATAAATTATTTTAATATGTAAATAATAAAATAGTATAATGAGTTTGATATAATCATTAAATATTTCACTGTATATAACATAAATAGTATGAATTAATATTAACATATAAACATGAAACTATATTCACATAATATTAACATATAAACATATAAAAAATTAAACTATATTAAAATTTAAACATATAAACTATTTACATGTTTACATGTAAACTCTAATATGTATTAACATATACTTAAGTTTAAATTGATATAAACACATAAACATTTAAATATATTAATTTAATATGAAAATAGAAACATATAAACTATAAAATATAACTAAACCACAAATAATATAATATAAATAAATATAAATAAACTTAACTTTCCATACCCTATCCAATCTAAAATCAAACATAACAAAACAAACCAAACCAAAATAGAACACAATTAACCTAATTGATGTAAATCAACTAGACCTGAAAAAAATTAAATTGTACCAAACTAAATACAATGAAACCTTAATTGAACTAAACTATAACAACATGTATAAAAAAATATAAATCATATTGTATCAAACTGCACCAAATGTAAATGAATCAAACCAAAATATAAAGCATAAAATTTAAATAAATTGATTCAAATAGTATTTAATAAATCTTTCCAAAAAAGGACTTTAAATTAAAAAACAAAAAATAACTATAAACTAAACCAAACCAAACCAAAAAAAACCAAAAAAAACATACTTGAACTGAAATGGACCAAACTAAACTAAATAATATTGATGTAAACTAAACCAAATTGAAATATTTTATTCATAACTAAACCAAAAAAAGATGACGTAAATATAAATATTCCAAATTAACTAAAAAAATCCTTAATTAAACTGAACCCACCCAAACCTAGTCGAACTAATATAGAATTAAAAAAAAAAGAATAAAATGAAATAGAATTAAAACCATCAAACCCAACCCAGTACAATAATAATAAAACTAATCTGAATACATAATTATAACAATGATATATGTTTGATCATTTTGGATTGATTTATTCTAATTTTGGTAAGGTAGGGATGATATGATTCATTTTAATGAAATTTAGTTTGATTTGTTTCTGTTTTTATCAGTTAAATATTAGTTAAAATGTATTAATTTTATCTAGTAATAAAATAATATTAAATAATTTTCTATTTTAATCAATTTAATTTTCAACAATCACTGTTGAACATCGAAGGATGTGTGCCTCGAGAAATATTTTTTTACTCGAGTAGAAAGAATAAATATGGGAGTTCCATTAATGAAGTGACATAGTAAAAAATTGTAATCATCAATTTTTTATTCAAAATTTTAATATATATTTCATACCTAAATATATCATTTATATTATTAAAAACATGATTTAGAGGACTTTAATGAGAATATAAAAGAAAAATAAAGGAAAAATGATCATTTGCAACAAATATTAAGTGATGAGAACCATGGGAGAGTATGATATTAACCAGAGAAGAGTATCATCACCACTAGGTATTACCCCAATTAAGGAAATTTAAACACCACTCATACTATGAAGTTAAAAAAGGCTCATCATGTATCAACCTAGAATGTATCTATACCATAATTACATGATTTGTAGAAAATATTTCATTAAATATATTAGTAATAACCTTTATGTTTAGAGATTTAAATAATTAGGATAAAATTACAAATAATAAATCCCATTTCTTTCTTAACTAATGGAAATTTTTCCCACTACATTAGGGACTAATTAATATATAATAAGACTTTAACATATCCCAAAAATTCTCCAAACATGATTTTTTCTTCTAGACATATCACGTGTAATTATCTTCTTCATAACATGAGGAAATGAAAACATAATATGGGTGAGATAAAACACTCAATAAGGGAAATATTTACCAAAATATATCATAGAATAAACATGAAATGGATAATATAGAAGGAAATAAATGACAATCAAATAATTATATATAATTAATATCATGAGATTGAAAGAAATACATGGATGACATAAGAATATAAATAATCATATGGATAACAAAAACAGATTTCATAATGATAAAATTCATAATACTATACATCATAATATTACTATCAAGGATGTGTTCCATGAAATCATAAACATATGATCAAGGTTTCATGCCAAGACATCATAAATAATTGGGTAGGCATACATCAAATACCTAGGCTAGTTTATCTCATCAGACCTATCAATTCATTGAGGTATTATTATGAAACCCATCCATTACTAATTAAGTATAATTCATTCATCATATGAAATAAATTAATAATAATTCAATTCATTATCGACTTTTCCTATTAATCAATAAATATTCTTGTTGAAATGAAAATTATATAGATTGTTAATATTTCCCCAATCAATAATGGCATAGCTATCTATATAAGAATCCCTCAAACTAAAATAATATATAGTAAAGTTATATAGTTAAGTAAATAAGTTTCCCTAATTGAGTAATTTATGGTTATCTAGATGAATTACCTTTAATAAAATAAATGAAAAATAAGGCATTCATAGAGGAAAGGAATTGGAAGAAAAATCATTCTTATACACAATGGATGATTATGAAAGAACAAAGTAGTAATGAATTCTCTCCAATCATAAATCCCCAATATAAAATAGTATGGGAGTATTTATAAGGCAATCCGTAAGTAATAACTCCCAAGGATATAATACCTTATATCATAAAGATTAAAATGGAAGTGAAATCATAAAAGTGTTTTTTAAAACATTTTAACATTGCTTTAAAAAATGAATTTATGAGTCACTTTTAGAAGTCATTTTGAATAAGGTGAAGTAATTTTTTTTTAAAATATTTACTTTTTTGAATAATCTTCAATAATGGATCCTTGAAAAAATTTAAATCTTTCAAGAATAAAGGTGTATTGGAGGATAAATGAATTGATCATAGAAGGAATAATTTTTTTAATACTTTTAAATACATTTTTTGAAAACCCTCATCATAAAAAATAAGAAAAAATTTAATTTAAAAAATGTATAAAGATAAATATGAAGGAAAAATAAAATAATACATAACCGAGTTTCAAAATAAGAAGGAGAATATTATCAAGATAGGAAAATATAGACAAGGAGGAAAAACTGTGTATCACTCATGGTTTCAGGTAGATGACCCTTTATTCACGTATTTTGAGTCTATTTAAATATTGAGTTAAGTTTTGGGAGATTAAAAGGGGTTTTGGCATGTTTAAAAGGCATTTCTAGAGGTTCATGGTTGGTGGAAACTATGAACCACCTCTAGGAAATTGTTTAAGGGAGGATAATGATCACTGGACTAGATCAAAGTTGGTGCATGGTTTGGCCAAACTATTCTAATGACCATGGAATCCATGTATTTATAAATATTGAGGAAAAAAATGTTTAGTGCACAATTTTCCCAATTGTGAAATCCAAACATCTGAGTGGTTTTCCTAAGGTAGTAACATTACATTGTTGGCACACGGTTTTCCAAACCATCATGCCTAACTGTGTGACGTACAGTTGGCACCCCAATTATTTTTTGGACCTAATATGAATTAACTCCCAAAACCCTCTTTAATCACATATTCTCTTAGGATACCAAATTAAATTTCCCCCATAGTCTTGAGATATTATCCACTTTGATCTGAAAGCGATTATTAAGAAAATCAAAGTGTGTTGGAGATCTAGATTCATTAGTAAGTCATAATTCTTCACCATTCCTCTTAGATCCATTCTTCTTCTCTCTCCTAGAATGATATGTCATGTCCATTATGGATAGATATATTTTCAATGATGGGTTTCTTGTTGAGTTATGATTGTATCTATTGAAAAAACAATATCCAAGTCATATTTAGAGAATCGTTTTTCCATTCTTTATTTTGACCAATCATTGATAGGTAGGTGACTTCTTTCCCATATCCAATTGAATTAAAATGTAAAGGATTATTTTTATTTAAATTAATTTATTGAAATTATTGTGAAATCCATTTGTGATTATTTATATAAACCATTTTGGATTATGGATTTGAAAATGTATAAAATGAATGTTTTCTTGGAAAATTTTCTTTGGAGATAATTTTAAAAGGACGATTTTAAAATTATAATTATGTTTTAATTCATGGAAAATGATTGTTAAAATATTTAAGGAAATAAAGGTTTTATATAGAATAATTTTTTATGTAATTTGGCATGCATGGTGGGTGTGAGTTCATTCATATATTTGACCCTATAGAAGTGGTGTGTTCTATTGGGACACCTAGTATTGATCAACTTGGGATGACATGGTGGATCGATGAGATACCACTCATGAATATAAAAATGTCACCTAGCATGCATGGGTGTGAGTGTGGAGACATGGAATGGGTATTCCTAATCAATAGGAAATGTTGTAAAGGTCTTGTTCATTATTTTCCATGGAAAATTTTTATTGTTTTGATATGAACTGTTTTAACTACTTTAAACTATTTTATATAAATTGTACTAACATTTTTTGTACTAGTTCCATGAGTTGGAAAATATTTTGGGAAAACCTAAGGAGTTTTGACTAACCCCTTACTTGGGAACTATTTTGTGTTTGGAGATGTTATCTATCAATATATAGGTAAAGGCATGGTATCTTAGTTATTTAGTAATTATTCTTGATACTGTGGGCATGGAATGTGGAGTTAGAGTTTGGAGTGGGTTGGGTATTGATTATTTTGATTCCACATGGGTTTTTTTCTGAGTTTTTTTGGTCTTCTGGGTTATCCTAAAGTATTTATTTTGGTTTCCATTTGTAATTTGATCATGTTTAGTGTTTTGATTATGTTTTGAGTTGTTTTAAAAACTCAAGAATCATATATAGAATTGGATATTTATTTCTTATGTTGTTTGGTTGTTTTATCTTAAAAGGGAAAATAATCCCAAAAATGTTCTTGAGGCCCTTGGAATTTATTTTTAGCCTTTGGTGTCTTGGGGATTTAACCTAAGGACAGTAACACCACCGCCTGTTATTAATCTAATGAGGATGGGAAGGATGTTATAAATGGTATCAACTTGTTTGGTTCTTGAGTTGGAATTGGTATTAATCTATATTTGGGGTGGTTTAAAGGAGACAGGACTGTTAAAACTTGAAATTTATTGTTTAATAAGATATATATTAACCTTTTATGATTAACTTCAAGTTACTAGAGTGTTTGGGTATATAAGTATTTTAAGAAACTTATAGGTGAGTTTTCATCTCATCACTGTGATTTTAGCTGATGAGAATTTCATGATACACATTGACAGTAAGACTCCCCATTAGGACTGTATTTTTCATTCTAATTTTAATGGTTTATAAAATGGTATAAAAGTGTTTATTTTTGAAAATAGTTAAAACATATTATTTTGAAAAAAATGGTTGCATTATTTTCAAAAATAATTAAAATGTTTACAATGGTTGGATTTGGGAAATGAATTATTATGACATGTGTTGATATAGTAAATTGGAATTTCTAAGACTTCAGTTTCTAGGGAGTGTGACTAAATTAAGTTTCGTTCTATGTATAGAATGGCCCTGAGTAGATTCCATATGAATCAATTGAAGGAGGGTATTAAAATGTGGTTGTACCTGAATCATAGGTGAACCAAATACTACTCAAAATTATTGTTTAGGATTTTTATATAATGGATAGGGGAAATATGAATGATAAGCCTCATTAATAAGACTATTTGATTTAGCTCCAAAAGAAAAATCCACCCATATTTTAGGGGGAATCCAAACCGGAAAAATAAGAAGTCTGGTTGAATAGGATGAATCAAATATTGTATTTCCTTAGAAAACCAAATGAGCCAAAAAAAAATTTGGAAACATATACGATGGAGGATCGAGCATGCCAATGATGGGATTTCGAAATTCATGCTAAAAATGACTAAGGCATTACATGGGAGGATATTGAATATTTTTTTAATAAAGAATTCTACACTCACACCTTTTAGATTTATAAAACAACACAATTCTTCAATATAAATAAAGTGACCCTTTTGGAGATAGAGTATGTGGATAAATTTATGAATTTAGTTCAATTTTACCTAGAATTATCTAAAAATGTTCCCTTTAAGGCATGATGTTTTTTTATTGGGGTTACAATTAGATATTTTCTCAAAGATTTACATTCTTTGTATTAAATAATATAGAGAAATAGCTAATAGAGTGACTGTGGTAGAAAAGTATATATCTGGGAATGTAGTTATAAGGAACATGTCTATTCCTATAGGAAGAGGCATGAACTATATTTCTGGTAATAAGAGGAAGAGGGAAACATACTTATACAGTGGTAGGACACCTAAAAATTATACTATGGGATTATTAAATATTTCTCCTTGAATTAAAAGTAAACTAGGAAAATTTTAATGTGGTTATTTTGAGAATATGAATCAAGATTGTACAAAACCACCTATAGAATGTCAAAATTTTAATTAGATGGGACATATTTAGTGATATTTTTATAATTATCTATGGTCTAATGCTAGAGAAACATATCATGTTTCTATGACATTGTATTCTTTGACTAGAAGTTCTTAGTAGAATAATCCTCATCATCATAATCGAGCATTCCAAGGTGATTCTAGGAACACCATGACTCTTCAACCTATTAAATCTCAATAGGGTAATAAATAGAAAAACATTTAAAGTAAGCAATTGTATGGAGATGTGAAAGTGATCATAGATGATCAATTAGGTACTTCAATGGTGAGAGGTATTATTCTTTTTAATTTTACCCTTATTATTTTTTTTGATATGTTAACATCCAACTCGTTTATTGATTATCACATTTTTGATCATATGGGTTTTCCTGATGAGATGATGCCTTATGTTTTGAAACTTAAAACTCATCTTGGAAAAAAACAATGTTGATACTTTATATATAAATATTGTTTTATTACTATCAATGGGGATGAGTTTATTTAGGATTTTTCTATGATTGAGATGGATTTTTATGACTTTATTTTGGGTATGGATTAGTTGACATCGTTCTACAGCCACATCGACTGTTATTCCCAAAAGGTTAGTTTCAAATATATTGGTGGCATTGAGCATCTATTTAGAGAATTTTAGGGTGTAAAGGATGGTATATAATGTATTTTGGCACCATTATTTGGAACTATATCATATTAGTTTGTAGCACTGACTTTGGAATTTATAAAGGAAATTGGAAATAGAGATTTTTTGTACACCAATAACCAATTTCCTGATGTTTTTTCTAACAATTTCTTAGGGTTTCCATGCAAAATAGAAGTGTATTTTATGATTGATCTCATACTAGTCATTAGTATAATTTCACTTCCATCATAAAGGATGAAACCAATAGAAATGAAGGGATTGTAATTTTAGTCATAAGAGTTAGAAAGTGAAGGGTTTATTCGACCAAGAACATATCCATGGGTAGAAAAGTTCTTTTTGTGAAAAATACAAATATAAATCTTAGAATTTTTTTGGATTATTATAATTTTAAACAAGTTATGATAAATAATTGGTATCCTCTTCCACGAATCAATGAACTTTTCGACCAATTAAGGGAAGACCAATGGTTCTCTAAAATTTAATTACATTCAGGATAAAACTAATTGTGAGTTCAAAAGGGGGATATTCTAAAGATAGACTTTATAAGAAGATATGGAAATTATGAATTAGTCATTATGCCTTATGGTATTACAAATTCACTAGTTATATTTACAGAATTGATGTATCAAATATTTAATTTTTATATCGATTCATTTGTGGTGGTGTTTTTTGATGATATTGTAGTGTATTCTAAGATAAAAGAGGAGCATGAGAAACACTTGAATATAGCATTGTATATATTTTGGTATCATTGCCTTTATGATTAGTTATCCAAGTGTAATTTATATATGCAATAGGCAGGTTTTCTTATCCTTATCATTTATAAAAAAAGAGTTTCTATGGGTCCTAAAAAGATAGAATATGTTATCTCTTGGAAACTACCAAAGAATGTCTTTGAGATACATAGTTTTCTTGGCCTAATAGGATACTACAGACATTTTTTATGTGAAGTTTCACATTTTCCTCACCAATGATAGCTTTGATGAGGAAATTTGTTTCTTTACAATATAATGTTGTATTACAGAAATACTTTCAATAACATAAGGTTGGAATTACATCAGTACCTATCTATATGTTTCTAGAATTTTGATAGGGCTATGTACTCTATTGTGATGCATTGATATTTGGGTTGAGATCTACCCTTATGTAGTGTGATAATGTTATAGATTATGGTTGAGAATTCTTTTATATGAATAATAAGAACTACCCAATAAAAAATTTGAAGTTGGATGCATTATTCCATGCATCGAAGACTTGGATATATTACCTTTTTAGTGATAAATTTACAGTGTTTATGAATCACAAAGGTTTGAAGAACCTTTTCTCCCAAAGATATTTGAATTTGAGATAATGAAGATGGATGTAATATCTATAAACATGTAACATCTACTTTTTGTATACACTAGGAAAAGGAAATCCCTTAGTAGATTCCTTGAGTATAAAGTCATATTCTCAATTAGATAGAGAGGCTTCAGATCAATGGTTTCTCATATCAGTCATAATTGATATATATTTGGATTATGTAGAACAAGGTGATGTTGCAATTTTATTTTTGGTTTCTATTATTATTGATTTGGTTTAGAAAGTTATAAAATCTCAAATATCTAACCTTAAATGTATTACTATGAGTTCAAAAATTAATAGTGGGGAGACCATTGGGGGATGGAATCTGGATGGGAGTTCAGTGTTACAATTTAGATATTGGATGCTTATACATATTTCTTATCAGGAAAAACTTCTTAGTGTCTTCCACTATTTGATATGATCTATTCATCATGAGATTTTAAAAATATATAAAGCATTTAAAGAACCTTTTTGTGGGTTTTCATGAAAAAATATATATTATACTATATATTGAGATGCCTCACCTATTAGTATGTCAAGTCAGAACATCAATGAATAACTCATAAGTTGCTTTATATACCAATTACCATGTGAAAATGGGAATATATAGCCATGTATTTTGTAACAGGTCTTCCAAGTATGGTTAAGAAACATGATTTCATATGGGTGATAGTGGATCGTGCTACAAAGTTAGTTCACTTCATCCCTATTTGTGAAACCAATATGGTGGAATAATTTTCCAAAATATATATTCAATAAATTTTAAATATGTATAGTTTCCAATCTCGATTATATCTAACTAAGACCCCAATTTCACCTCTCATTTTTGGAAGTACTTACAACAAGCCCTTGGAACTTAGTTGAATATAAGAATGACTTATGATCCTCAAGTGGGTGTACAATCTGAAAGGGTGATCCAAACATTGGAGGATATGCTTAGGTATTGTGTAATAGATTTTGGTGGCTCATGGGAGGAGCATATAAATTTAGCGGAGTTCTCACACAGTAACAATTATCACGAATTGATACATATGGATCACTTTAAGCATTATACAAGCATCATTTTCTTTTCCACTTTTTTTGGTGGAAACAAGTAAGAATACACTAATCAGACCCATACTTGTGAAATAGAAAATAGAGTAGATTCATTTGATCAAAAAAAGGATGGAGATAGATCAGAGTCACTATAAATCATATGGAAATCATCATCAGTGACATTTTTGGTTTTAGGTGAGTGATCATGTCTTCTTGAGAAACACTTCGAGACCAGGTCATCATCATTTTGGTAAGTATGGAATTTTGTCCCCATGGTACATATTCCCTTTTAAGATACTTAAATGAGTCAGCGAGGTGGAATATCGATTGGATTTTCCACC
Organism: Viscum album; assembly: GCA_963277665.1. Lineage (NCBI taxonomy): Eukaryota > Viridiplantae > Streptophyta > Magnoliopsida > Santalales > Viscaceae > Viscum > Viscum album. The sequence goes on from OY728155.1 coordinate 1,702,346,987, forward strand.
AAAGTTTAGTTTGGTATATAATGTGTTTCATGTATCTTAGTTAAATAATTACTAATCTGATCCTGACCATGTGATTCTATGGGATCACATTTACCTAGAGATGACTACTATGTTGATTTATGTGTCTATCCATATTGTGGTTAGGAAAGAGAATCTCTTTCATGGGAAAAGAATCAGTTTAGTGTGGGTTTTATGGAAGCATGGTCAGATTTAAGAATAAGTTCTAGAGTGTGAAAAGGAAATGTTGGAGCAATGTCCCAAACCCTTTTAGGACAATACTGGTTTTATACTTTCTAGGGATGGAAAGACCAATGGTGAGGAGATTTTAGTACCCTCAATTTATGGTACATAACCCTTTATTCATGTATTTTGAGTCTATTTAATGATCAGGTTATGTTTTGGAAAGTTTTAAGGGGTTTTGGAATATTTTGGAGTACTTTATGGTGGTTCACTATTTGTCCATGGTTAGTAGAACTACGTACCACCTCTAAGAAAATGTACAAGGGAGGAAAGTGGTCACTAGGTTGGCACATGGTTTGACCAAACCATAAAAATCCCCATAGGAGATTTTCATATTAGTACATTGATTAAAAAAAATTTGGAACACATTTTGTCCAACTGTGTGAGCGAACCATGTAAAGGGTTTTCCTAACGTAGTATCACCGTATGGTTGGCACATGGGTTTCCAAATAGTGCAGCCTAACCTTGCGGTATATAGTCTGCACCTTGAAATTTTTGAATCTAATCTGAATTTAATCCCTAAACCCTCTTTAATACCCTATTACCTTCGGATCCCTAATTCTTTTTTCTCCCATGGCTTGAGATACAATCCCCTTTTATCGGAATGTGATTCTTATGTGATTCAAAGTGCGTTGGAGTTCCAAATTCATTAGTAACTCATCATTATTCACCATTATTATTAGATATTTTATTATTATTTCTCTCAGAACCATGTATCTATTCATTTATGGATATATCTATGTTATATGATACATTTATTAATGAGTTATTATTGGATCTTTTGAATAAAAGAAGATCAAAGGCAGGATTTATAGAATCATTGTGCCATTCTTCATTTTCATCAACCATTGAGAGTAGGTGGATTATCTCTCATCTCTACTTGACATATATCTTGATGGATTAGTTTTCTTTATATGAATTTATTGTAATTTGTTTTTGAAATCTATGTTTGATTCTTGATGGAAACCTATTTGGGTTGTGGCTTTGAAATTATGGAATGCGAATGGTTTCTTGGAAAATTTTCTTTAGTGATAATTTTAAAAGGATGATTTTAAAATTATGATTTTCTTATGAATGGAAAATATTTTTTGAAATTATTTAAAGGAAGAAAGTTTTTATGTGGAATGGTTTTACATGGTATTTTAAATACATGTTTGGTGTGAGTGTGCTCATAGACACGACCTTATAGAAGGGGCATGTGCAATTGAGGCACCTGGTATTGGTCACCTTATGAAGACTTGTGGGATCGATGAGAGACTGATCATGAGTAGGAAACCATTAACAGGATTGCATGGACATGTGTGTTGAGACATGGAATGGGTATTCCCAATCATGATAATTTTTTTAATAGTAATGTTCATTATTTTTTATGTAAATTGTTTCTAGTTTTGATAAAAACTATTTTAACTGCTTTTCATTTTTTTATATAAATTATGATCACAAGTTTTTTCCTAGAGGAATGAGTTGAGAAGTATTTGGGGAAAATTACTGATTTTAGAATCACCCCCTACTTGGGTACTATTGTGCATTTTTAGATGTCATCTTTTGAGACACAGGTAAATGAAATGAATCCCAGTTATTTAGTTATTCTTCTTGATACCATGGGAATGGAATGTGTAATTGGAGCTTGAATTGGGATGGGTGTTTCTTGTTTTGATTCCACTTGGGTGATTTGAAGTTTTATGGTCTTTTGGGTTCTCCTCAAGTATATATTTTGGTTTCTTCTTATACTATGATCTTGTTTAATGTTTTATTTTTGTTTTTAGTTGTTTTATGTACTCATGATTCATATAAAGGATTTTATGTTTAATGTTTGTGTTATTTATATCATTTATCTAAAAAAGGAAAAATCCTACCAAAAATTTTATTAATGCCCTTGGAATTTATTTCTAGACTTTGGGGTCTTAGGGATGTAATCTAAGTCTAGTAACACAACCGCCTCTTATCAATCCAATGAGGGGTGGTGGGATGTTACAAACTATCATTAATTAGGATGATAATTATTCTCAATAATGATATTCTTTTTTTTGAAGAAATTCATCAAGGTAAAATAATTCAATTAAAAATTCATTTTACCTAGATAGGAAGATAAAATATCATGAAATAAAATATTTTGTTTTAATAAACTAATTTTGGAAGAATGAAGTTCAAGAAGGAGTAGAACTAAATTAAAGGGTATTGAGTTAATAAACACCCTTACGACTTTGGTAAACTTTTAATCAAAATAATATGAAAGTGGGATAATGAAATATAATTTAAAATCCCATTAATGAAACATTAATGATAATAAGAGAAGTCATTATGGTTATAAATAAACCATAAATGATTTTTCTTCATAATAATAAATATGTCTCAATGAGTAAAAGTTTAGAGAAAGAACCCCTACATCATTGTTATCTTTTGAATTGAAAACCCATGAAAGGTAGAACATGAGATGGATTTTTATGTAAGATCCAAATTTTTCTATGAGGCATGGATTTTTTTAATTCTAGTTAAATCCATTAGTTTTGACCTATTGTGAATGACTAATGAGGTCACGAGAGTTTTAGGGGCGTATGGGGATTGTTCGGAGTTCAGAGCCTAACTATTGGAGAAAAACAGTTGGAACACATGGTTAGTAGAAACCATGCTAATGAAGATGGAAAATTACTAATAACCATGAGGGATTTGATAGAGATAATAAAAGGACGCATAATTTTCTCTAAACATACGCCCAGGGCTGCATGCATGTGCGGGAAACTCTGTAGTTTTTAGCAGAGACGTGCAACATGGTTTTTTCACACTAATTGTGCACATGAACTATGCGAGTTCCCTGTTGAGATAGTGAGGGGTGAATGTTTAGTGCATGGTTTGCCCAACCATGCAACCAAACCATGATACCTAATGTTTTTGGGTGAAATTACCAATTTTCCCATAAATTTCTTATAACCTAAAAACCTATTCTATTTCCTCTAACAGTTGGAAATTCTTCTTGTGGGAGAGATCTTTAAATTTTAAAGTAGGATTGGGTTCTATTTTGCGATCCATAATATGTTTTAAACACCATTAATCTCATTGTATTCATATTAGTGAGTTACTCATTTATCTTGTGCCTTTCTTCATTTTTCTTCATATTGGTATAGTTATTTTATTACAAGCTAATATGCCCTATTTCTAGGTTTTTCTTCCATTATTCCTTTTTCTACTCACCTGAAATTAATTAGAGGTTGATACTAGATGAGTGTTCTATCATAGGTATATGGTAGGTGGTCTATACCATTCCCTTAGATTTCGGTGTTTTATATACCTTGTCGCCATTGTTCCTCATGAAGAAAATTCTGGCATTACCATGAAAATAAATTTAATGCCTTGATTAAATTGATTAGAACCTTTTTAGGTTGCCCACTTAGCATTGTTATATGGTTAGAGGTCTCTCACATTATCCCAAGCCACCCATGGGGCGTTCTCTTACATTTTTATATGATTACGACACCCGTTGGGTGTGTAGAGCATTCCCTTATATTTATGGGAATCAAATGAGTTAAAGGATAAGGTTTATGCCTCCTTTTCATGTGAATACATATGATTAAATTGTTAAATTGTTAATTGGGAAAATGTGGAATGGGTTGGATGAACCCATGTTATGTGAGTGATAATGAAATGGGTTATGAAATTAGATGATGAATTGATAATTATAGTGAATGACTTAGACATTTCTACTTTTCAGATCCTGATTCCATTATATTCCATGTACATTTATACTCCATGGATCCTAATTATGGTATTTGATTCGTTATACATTTCTACTCCTAGGATTATAATTCCATAGGATTCCATATAAATTTTTACTCCATGGATCCAGTTTAATTTGGATACTAAGGAAATTGCTACTCCTTATATCTAGCTTGTTTGGAATCACCTTGGACATGTTCCAAGGACATGCTCCTTGGTATCCAACCAAGTATTTACTGAGTTTCCATCGAGATGGCTGATAGAATCAACAAGGATGTCTTGGTCATTTATAAGTAAGATCTGACCCTTTCAATCCTGACACTTTATTACACGACAAAGGCCATTGTGGATGCGTTATCATGATTTACGCTTAGAATATGATTATGATGGATTGACTATAGTTGACCCATGTTAGGGTTGTTTTTTTACAATTGAACCTTGTTATGGGTGATTGATTATAGTTGATAGACTGAATAGTATGAATTATTCCTTGGGAACTTTAATTTCATTACAATTATAACTGTTATATATTGCACACTGCTTTTTATTATATACATAGACTGGACATGTTATAGACATCATTGGTGGTGGCCTATTGAGTGTTATATCACACCCTTTTCAGGTTACTATTGGGTACCCTGAAAGACTTCTAGGATACAGGTTGGGACCAGGGAAAGTGCCCACTTTATCATACTTGATTTGTTCATTACTTTGGAGTAGGGGAGCACAAGACTGAGCTATTTTTGTAATGCTATCCTGAGATAATTATTTTTGGTATTTTGTACATTCTGATACATGTATTGTACTGGATTCCTATTTACATTTATTTACAACCGTTTTTTATAGAGATATGACATGATTATCATATTGTAAATGATATTTCCTTTGGGCTTGGTTTATTAATATCATTATCTTTCAAGATGTTATCTTTTGTCGGTGATTAATATTATGCTTCTACTGTTTTATTTACTTGTGATACTACTGCATTACTATGATTATGAGGGTGTAGTCTTCCCACTATACCACCTTAGACCCTTGGTCCCAGTCAATAGCCTTTGACATATTAGGAGGTGCACTAAAGGCCATGTGACTTATTGGATCATGGCACCATTTAGTGGCTCCCGGGTTGGAACATTACAATGCAGTATCAGAGCCTATTTTTTTTTCTTCTTTTCTCATACTATTTTGAGACAATAGACAGTAAATTAGGAATGAATTAGAATTTGGTAATTCCCTATGCTTGGGAGTAACTAACCCATTTATAGGAAAAATCCAAATTGTCTTGAAATAAAGAACTATTATTTTATATTTTTCTTATTACGTTTGATTTTATTACACCATTGGTTGAATAAAATTATATCTAGTGTTATTATTCATATGATTGAGGAATTTCATTTTTCCTTTTCCCAATTTGTAGAGGAAGTATAGATCATGCATCATTTTAGGCACATTACTGGATTCAAATTTCATGCATATGACATGTCATCTAGGACACATTTATTAACTTCATGACATTATTATGCGCACTTTATGTTATAACATTGTTATTGAATAGTTTTCTTACATAAAATTGAGAAAAATAATTCTTACTTAGAGTGTCTTCCATAAACTAAATAGTTTTTTCCTACATAGGCCACAGCAAACACCCTAAGTGGTCAATTATGGCATGTTGAGTCATGGAACATTGGTCACATCGACAAGAACATGTTATTATTGGGATTAAAAAGGATGCAAACTTCAGTTTATAAGGTGTATGGGCCCTTATCGATTGGAAGTGGTGATCCATTTGGTTCAAACATTTAAATATAATTGTAAGAAAATATGAATTTAAATGAAATTGAAAATTTTTAATGGAAAGTTCACCATTAAATAGAGTTGTTAATTTCACTGTACATTCCATATATCAAAAACTGTTCTATGAAACAGAGAGCTTTGCCCAAACCCAACTTTATATTGGGTAGTAGAAAGTGTCTCTGGTGATTTTTATGGTAGTCCATTTTACATATTCCTAGATTTAGGACTAGGCAGAGGGGTGTGGATTATTTATAGGAAGTCTTTTCCATTTCCTATTATTTATCTGTGATTTAGTTTCTAATGAAATCTTTTATGAGCCATGTGCTTGGAATTTGTAGAGATATCCCACCATGACAACCTCCAGTCATGTGCCAGGAGGGGACGAAGACTGTACTCCGGAGGTGGTGGGCCCCAAGACTCCAATAAAACCTACAGTAGTGCCTCTTTTGGCATATCCATTTATACTAGATATGGGTGCTGATTCCCATTTCCATGAGGATTTCTTATGATTTATGTCAACCTTTCGGGGAGCCCCACATCTTGCCTCATCTATGGAAGATATGGTCCATGTGTTACAATAGTAGCATGTGCCCATGTTTTCAGGGGATGGTGGTCCACAAGATGCTAAACTATGTTTTGAGACTATTTAAATTATTTTCAACCATCTAAAGACACCTCTCGAGAGGAGAGTGAATCTCGTGATGTATATTCTTTGGGGAGCTGCTAAGAGCTAGTGGGATGTTTTGAACTAGGTTGACGGGCTTCGAGATATGGTTTGGAGGGATTTAAAATCTAGGTTTTATGATTATTTATTTCCTATGACTATAATATATGAGTGGGATAGTGAGTATACTCATCTAGAATAGGGCGCAATGACCGTTATGGAGTATTCATCACACTTTACAAAGCTTTAATGCTTTGTTCCTGTTTATCTTGTTTATGAGATCTATAGGGAGATACACTTTATAGAAGGTATCAAGAATTCCATATGATCACATGTAAACATTTTTTGGTTCACTACCATAACTGAGATAATGATTCAGGTGTTTATTGTAGAGAAAAACCTAAGGGAAGATGGGGGCCCAGAGTTGGGTATTGCAGCTTCTCGACCTAGTGGTTCAAATTCCATTGGTAGGAAGAAGTGTTTTGAGACTTCTTTATCTTTGTAAGAGACAATGACCTATGAGGAGTCTGTGTGATAAAGACCTAGTCAAGTGCCGATCATGCGGTAGGATAAGCCATATACATTATTTTTGTATGAACTTTCCTCCATAAATCAGTGGGAGGGGGTTGAAACTGACTCCATGTTTAGGAGTGGGATTCAAAAATTCATGTTAGGCTGAGATCTGGAGTAGTTCTTTTCATTCAGGCTAAGGTGGTGATCTTGGTCGAGGTAGATAGTCACGATTTGTATCGTGATAGTAGATTGAGCCTTCTCTAGGATGTTATGTTGTTTTCTAGGGTTGCGGTTTAGGATAGATATATTATATACAACCTTAACCTGAGGAGAATATCCTTGGGACATTTATGATGAGAGGTACAATAATAATAGCATCTAATATTGTATCTTCTCCTTTTCAGTATTGATTCTTGACATAGATTCATGTCTATACCTTTTGTGGAGATCATTGGCTTGATTGTCCAGTTTTATGATGGCGTTCTAAATTTGGATAATTCATTGTGGATCATAACAGAGGGTGTATTCTAGTGAAATTATTCCCCCCTTAAGATAGGTGGGTGTCACTTCATATGGGATATTTTTTTATCTAGATGATAGGGTTTGACTTCATACTCAAGATGGATTGGTTAGTTACTTATCATGATCATGTCGACTGTTATCACTGAAGGGTGACCTTTATGTCAACAAAGGGAGGGGTTTTTATTCACAAGGGTGAATGGGATGTGTAGGTGAGAAGAGATGAACCTGATCATCCTCAGATGAGTAGGATGATGAACCAGATTTCTAGTTTACATCTGGACGATTAGGGACCGCTTCAGGAAAACTTCCCACAAATGGGTTATCATTTCAAGGATGTTTTCCCAAAAGAATTTTTTGGATTACCACATGATATATATGTATATTTTTCTATCTGTATAGTTCTAGGATCTACACCAGTATCGATTCTTTCTTACAAGATGGATACTACTAAGTTGCGGGAGCTCAAGTGGTAGTTAGAGGACCTGGTGGCGAAAGGGTTTATATGATCTAGTACTTCTCCATGGTGTTCACTAGTCTTTTTTATGAAAAAGGAGGATGGAAACCTTTACTTATGTGTTTACTACTGAAAATTGAACTAGTTAACAATCAAGAACTAGTATCCCTTACCTCAAATAGATGATATCTTCGACCATCTCTGAGGAACTAGGGTATTCTCTAAGATTGATATGAGATCAGGTTATCATTAGGTGGATGTTTGACTAACAGACATACCTCATATAGACTTTAATTACAGGTATGGTATATATGAGTATCTGGTTAGACCATTTGGTATCATGAATGAACTCGCAGTTTTTATTGTAATGATGAACCGAGTTTTCCATCCTTATTTGGATTATTTTGTGGTGGTATTCATGGATGATATATTGGTGCATTCTCAAAATTGATAGGAGCATGTAAAACATCTTGAGATCATTTTAGATACACTTATAGAGAATCAGTTATATTATAAGTTCACAAAGTACCATTTCTATATGGATAAGATTCACTTCATGGGTCATATTATCTTAGAAATAGGAGTATCAGTTGACCCAGAGAAGATGAGACCTATAGTTTCCTAGGAGCAGCCTAATAATATCTTTGATATCTAGAGTTTCTTAGGGATAGATGAATATTATATGAATTTTATATAGGACTTATCATTCTTATAATCACCTATAACAAGCTTTACTAAGAAGGGTGTGTATTTTTTATGGTTATATACCTATGAGACAACCTTTCAAGAGCTAAAAGGGAGACTAACTGTAGTATCATTCCTAATTCTCCCTGATCTGAGCATAATATATATTATAAAATGTGATGCATCATGTATTAGGATATGAGTAGTTATGATCCAGGAGGAGTGAGTCATGACATACATGTTTTTTTAGCTTAGACTACATGAGAGGATCTACCTGATGCATGATCTAGAGTTATCCATTGTTGTTCATTCCTTGCACTAGTAGAGAAATTATTTACTGGGAGATCATTTTGTGGTGTAAACATACCAAAAAAAGCCTCAAGTACATATTTACATAGTGTGATTTGAACCTTAGGAAAGGAAGGTGGGTTGAATACCTATAGTCTTTTGACTTGGATCTTGACTATATGCCTAGAAAGGGAAATGCAGTTAGCATTGTAAGGAGCATGGGGGATCAGATACAGGAAGTTTAGAAGGTCATTAGCGAGTAGAAGCTTGCGGAATTATTGTATTATATACACTTGGAGGTGTAGGATATCCTTAGTCAGAATTTTATCTCATACTTAGCAGTGACATCCACTCTTCTATATAGAGTGAGGATAATACATTTGTCATATTCAGAAGGTCTAGTCCTACGAGGGAGTGTGGAAGGTGAGGACCTGCCTCCTAGTTGGACCATTGGTAAGGATGAAATTATATGTATACATGGTCACATTTGGATTCTAGATAGAATAAAAGAGGAGATAATGCAAGAATTTCACACCTCATCTTGGGTAGTAAATCTTGGAATTACCAATATGTACCATGACTTGCACCATTAGTTTTGGTGGATGAGTATGAAATGTTATGTTGTTGGATTTTTATGAGATGTTCCACCTGTTATCAAGTAAAGGCTGAACACCAATGAACAACTAGGATTTTACAACATTTACCTATTATTAATTTTAAATGGGATGATGTGGTGATGGATTTCATGACCGAATTGTCAAGGTCGCTTCGAGGTAGCGATGATGTATGGGTTACTATGGATAGGATCATGAAAGTCACCAATTTCCTATCGATCAGGGAGACATTCTTAGTAGTTGATGTTGGGAGGATTTATATCCCTGATATTTTTTTCCTTAATGAGGTTCCTCATACCATTGTATTGGATAGGGATTCTCAGTTTACATCTCCACTTTGGAAAGGATTATAGAGGGAATTGGGCACACAAATTCTTATGAGCACAGCTTACCACCCTCAGAATGATGACCAGTTGGAGCATACTATAAAGGTTCTATATGAAATTCTTATATCATTCATCCTTGATTTTGGGGGTTCTTGGGATAGGAATATACCCCTTGTTGAATTCTCCTACAAGAATAGGTATCAGGAAACTATACGGATGATCCCTTATTAGGATTTGTATGAAAATCCATGCTGATCACATATATACTAGTTATAGGTAGGTGAGATAATGATTTTTGGAACTCATCTCATTCATGATACATTGGAGTAGGTCTAGTTGTTCATAAAGGGGATGGATATTTCATGGTCTAGACATAAATAATATGTTGATCGCCATTAATGACCTCTAGAGTTTAGGATCGGGGATTGAGTCTTTTTGTGTATCTCACTGAGGTTGGGACATAAATATATTAAGAGACATGGTAAGATTTCACCATGATATGTTGGGCCATTTGATATTTTGGAGGGAGTATGGTTGGTATCCTATCAGTTTTTGTAATCTCAGAGGTAAGGATCCATGCATGACATCTTCCATGTATCTCACCTATGATGTTATCACCCATACCTTTCTCTTACTCTTCATCCTAATGAGTTTGAATTATAGGGTGATGTGTCCTTCAAGTATCATCCTATTAGTAACATTGAAAGGAGTAAAAAGAAAATTTGAGGCTGGTCAGTTCCTCAAGTACAGGTGATGTGGTAGAATGACCATGTACAAGATGATATTTGGGAGTGGGATGTCAATGTAGGTGCTCAGTGGATGTAATTGTTTTCAGATTATGCTTGAATACCCTTGGAAGGAAAATCTAGGGATGAATTTCTTTAAGGGGGAAGATTATAAGATCTAGGGTTTTTCTTTTATGTATTGATCTTTTTAATTCCAGTTAAATCCCTTGGTTTTGACCTATTGGGAATGAATAATTAGGTCATGAGAGTTTTAGCAGTGTTCAGGGCATGTTCAAAGCCTAGAGCCTGAATTTTTGAGAAAAAAGATGAGCCACATTGTTAGTAAAAACCATGCATCCCAAGACACACAATCACTACTAACCATACAGGGTTGGACAGACAGTAGAAAAGGGCACACATTTTTCTATAACCATGCTTCCAGGGCCGCACGTCTGTGCAAGAAACTCTTCTATTTTTATTAGAGGTGTGTAATTTAATTTGATCTAGGTTTTCCAAACTGTTCACATGAACCATGTAAGTTCCCTATTGAGGTATTGATGGGTGCACAATTGGTGCAAGATTTGAAAAATTGTGCAGCCAAACCGTGAGACCCAGTGTTTTCAGGTGAAATTACCAATTTTCCATTAAATTTATTATAACCTAAATTATATTCTATTTCCTCTAGTGGTTAGCCATTTTTGTCATGACCCATCCTCCGGGGCCCGTATCATGACTACCCCAAGCCCGCCTTCCATAGGCCAGGGGCTGGAGACTAGCACCAAAGGAGTAAATCCCTAAGTTGGGAAGGCATTCCCTTTATAACTGTAAACAAACACATCAGAGTACACAACTGGAAGCAAATCACTAAGTAAAACTGTATACAAAAGAAGTTATGGAAAGTAAAAAGGGGTCGGAAATACAAGCCCAACTGTAAAGTACAAGTACAACTGAAAGAAAGTATAACTAAAAACAAAGTAAAGTAGCTACTGGGTCGGCCTCTAGGGTTCCTACCTGAAGGGTAGGTACAGATGGCCTCCTCAGTACTCCACGTCTGTCCGTCCGCTCCGTGTACCGTCACACCGAGTGGCCCACCTCCGGGTACCGTCCAATCCTACTACTCTCTGCCTCAGTCAGCGCTGTCCGTCATCTACAACCAACACAACGAGGTTCGGGCATAGCCTGTGATGGGGTGAGTATAACGATACTTAGTAGGGACCCAGAGACCCTTAAGGTCTCACTATATCCAACAAGGATAAACCACAAAGTAAAGAATCAACAGATAAACCTTACTTACGTATATGCCCATACATATACCTAAGTTATCTAGTAACCCATCTCAATAATGAGGACAACACAAAAGTCATTAGCTCAACTCAAACCAGGATTTTATTCTAGGGGGTAGTATCAAGTAACAACCCCAGTCACGCTATCGGAACCTCAACTGATGGTGTACTCCCCCTCTATCGAGTACAGTGGGCCTGCTGTGTCACACAGAGGTGCTTCCCACCTTCCTGGACTACTATGGTACTCCTCCTGTTGAGTACCATGGGTCTGATGTGTCACATAGAGGCGCTCCCCACTGTGGGTCTGCTGCATCACATAGAGGCACTCCCCACTGGGCTAGTCTAAACACTCTGAGTCGAAAGGTCAGTAGTCGCCGGGTATCAGCCAGATACTAGGTCTCCATACTCCGCTTGCTCGTCTTCGGGAGGATCCGCTCCACGAGCTACTGGTCGATAATCCAACTATCACGAAGTCCCAATTAGAATTATCACAAGATCCGCCTCATCATAGGGGTCTCTACGCAACAGACGGTGCGTCAATCGGATGCCTGGTCTGTGAGTTATTGACATTTCCGTTCCAGGGGCCCGGTTGGATTTTATGTTCAAACCAACCCCACAGTACCCCAACACTATCCAAACCTCAAGTGGGGTATTCCAAAAGAACAGTCTCGCTCTAAGATTTCTGTCTCCATAGACGGTTCTTCGTTTGGACACCCGTACCCCAAGATACGGGTGAAAAGGTGTATTCGGGCTAATCGGGTCCGAACTGAGGTCTGACCCGGTCTGCGGGTCCGACCCGGTTCGTGAGTTTGACCCGGCCCTGAAGGGAGTGGCCCGGCCCGAGGGGTGGCCCGGCCCGAGACGGTGGTCCGCCCCGAGGGGGCGGCCCGACCCGAAGGCGGCCCGACTCGAGAGAGTGGCTCGACCCGAGGGAGGCCCGACCCAAGGGGGTGAACTGACTCGATGGTGGCCCGGCAGCCCGGTGGGCCCAGTGGCCCGGTCGGCCTGGCGACCCGGCGGCCTAGCGGGGGTCCGCCTTAGCCGCTGCCAAGGGGTAAGCTGCGCACCCCCTGTCTCCCAAATAGCTTAGCCATTCGGGTGGGGACCCAAACAGGTGCCAGGTGGCGCTAGTCCAGATCACGCGGGACCCTCTGGTTCCCACTCTTCTTGGCTGGCCAAGCGGCCAGTCGCTCCAGCTCCTCCGCCGCGGCCCGTCCTGGTCGCGGCCTCCAATGTCACGACCCGCCCTCGGGTCCCGTGCCGTGACAACCCCAAGCCCGCCTTCCATAGGCCAGGGGCTGGCGACTAGCACCAAGGCGTAATTCCCGGTAAAAAGGGAAGGAATTGCCTTTGAAAAGTAAACAAGCACCACAGAGTAAGCAAGAGGAAAGTAAAAACTAAGTGAAAACAGAGTACAACTGAAAGTGTGGAAAAGTAAATGGGCCAGTATAAAAACCTAAACTGAAAGTAAAGTACAACTCGAAAGGGAAAACAACAACTGTAAAGTAAAAGCCGCTACTCCGAGCTGTCCACTGGAAATCCCACCTGAAGGGTGGGTACAGATAGCTCCACTGCTCCTCGGGTCCCGCCGTCCGCTCCGAACACGTCCCGCCCAGTGGTCCACCTCCAGGTACCGTCCTGCTCTGCAAGCCTCAGCCAAGATCAATGCTGTCCGTCGTCCGCAACCAACACAACGTAGTGCGGGCATAGCCCGTGCAGGGGTGAGTATAAGCTACTCAGTAGGGACCCCGAGACCCCTGAAGGTCTCCCAAAATCCACAAAGGATAAACCACAAAGGTGAGATACAAACACGAAGTAACAACCGATACTGCTTAGGTATATGCCCATACATATACCTAAGTCATCAATCCCAATATGCTCCAACCTCCGAGCCCAAGTACAACTCAGTCCACACAGGAAAGTAAACGTATTCCACACAGGAAAGCAAAACGAAATCCACACAGGATAGCACAACACAATGCACACAGGAAAACAACAGGATTCAGCTCACACAGGAATACTTCTTCGAAAGAAGATAAAGATGATCTCTGATCCATCTAAGTCGTCGGACCCACGAAGGATCGATAGGTAACTAACCCCCGCAATGACCCACACAGGATCGGGCCCACATAGGACCTGTAGGCGCTGGTTCACACAGGACCGCTGAGCGCAAAGACCCACACAGGATCGGACCCACACAGGATCGGGCCCACACAGGACCTGTAGCACTGATCCACGTAGGATCGCTGAGTGCTGTAGTCGTCGTCGAATCCACACAAGATCTTTGTACTGTCGTCGTCGCAGTCACAGTAGCAGTAGCAGTAGCAGTAGCAGTAGCAGTCACAGTCGCAGCCAGCACTAGGGTTCCCGCACACAGCAAGCTCGTTCGGGAGGGTCCGCTCCACGAGCCGAGAGGCTGATACATCAACTATCACTAAGTCCAGATTTGATGTATCCAAAAGTTCCGTATCGCCAACAGGAACTCAACGCAATAGACGGCGCGTCGATCAGACGCCCGGTCTGAGAGTTATTGGCCTTTTCGTCCCAGGGGCCCGGTTGGTTTTTAAGGAAAAACCAACCCAACCGTACTCCACCTACGTCAAAACCTCGGGCGGAGTATTCCAAAAGATCCGTCTCCCTAAGAGAAACACAACAAAGCTGACGGCACGTCAATCGGACGTTCGTAGCTCAAGATATGAGCGTTTCCGCTCCGAAGGCCCGGTTGGTTTCGTGAACGAACCAACCCGGCCGGACTCAAAGTATTCTTAAACTTTGAGTGCGATATACCGAATCGACCGTCTCGATCCAAGGATCGCATCGCCGCTGACGGTTCATCAATCGGAGGTCCGTGGCTCAAGTTATGGCCAAAAGACCGAAGTCATTTCGAAAACGGGGGGGTCCGGGTCCGGGCCGACCCCCCCCCCCCCCCCCCCCCCCCCCCCCGAGTCGGCCCGAACCGGGTCGACCCGACTCGGGTCCGACCCGGCCCGGCCGGCGGCGGTGCGGCCTGGGCACCGCTCGGGTGCCACATGCGGGGGGCAAGGCCCCCGCTTCTTTGATGGCGGCGCGGCTGGGTGCCACGCCTTGGAGAACCGACCCCCCCTCGTGGGGGCCTGCTTTTGAAAAAAAACGGGGGGGGGGGGGGGCGCTGCCCCCCCTTGGTGTAACCGCGACCCCCCCATTATGGGGGGCCGGTTTTGGCCAGCCGGGGGAATTTATTCCCCCGGTCCTTCTCCCTTCCGGCCGGCCCAACATGGCCGGCCGGTTCTTCCTCAACGGGACCGGCAAGGTCGGTCCCCCCTTCCGGCTTCCGACACCGGCGGCCCGGCTAGCCGCCGGTCCTCTCGTCCCGCCGCGGCCTGGAACCGGCCGCGACCTTCGTCGTTCGGCGCGGTGCGACGGTACCGTGCCCCACCGCCGTGGCCCCGCTCCGGCCGCGGCGCCTTCAACTCTCTTCGACGCGGCGCGACTGCGTCGCTTCCTTGAATTATTTTACAACGCGGCGCGACGGCGCCGCACATTTCTTATCGTATGATCCTGCGCGGTGCGATGGCACCGCGCCTCACCCGTCTCAATCCACAACAAAAATCAATATGAAAAGGAGGAGGGTAGGCCGTGTTCGTATGGTCCGGCCCCCTCGTGTTAAATGCTAACAATTGGATAAATTTCATGAAGAAATATTCTCGGGTGTAAATCATGAACAAAAGCAATAATTAAACCCCTACCTCGATTTCAAGTACGATGTTCTTCAACGAACCGCGGAAGACAACGTCGCGGAGGTCGAGCGTCACGGTAAACATTCGTCAATTCCGTTGACGAAGAGGTACGTCCGAAGAGGTACGTCGTTGGTGAATCTTCGTAAGCCGACGAAGGAAGTCCGAGGAGGAAGCGACATTCCCTTTCATTGACACAGAAGGCATCGTCGATCTTCGGAAACAACTGGCTACGAAGAAGAGAGGAGCGGCGTTCTTCGTCGGAGCTTGAGTGTTCTTCGTGTTCTTCGTCAATGTTTGAAGAAGAAGAAGGAGCTCTCAAATCCTCTCAAGATGGCTAACCAAAATAAAATAAGCTAAGGATTATTTTATTTACAAAAATAACAACTTGAATTTCCAAGGTTTGAAATTCAAAACAACCCACCTTAATTAATTAAACCAAGTTTTCAAACATTAATTGAAATGGGTTAAAGGGGAGGTTTTGAGAGAAGTTGAGGAGTTGGGGTTCGTGTGGGCCCCACCACACTTAATCCTCCCAAGGGAGGTTAAGTGGTTGTGGGTCCCACCCCTAACTCCCTTTGGGAGGTTTAAAAAAACAACAAGTTAAAATAAAAATTGTATTCTACAAATTTTATTTAACTTATTCTAAAACCCAAAAACTAACTCTCAACCCGAAATAAATGCAACCTCGGAAAAGGTCTCCTTAAGCGAATATCGGCGCTGCGAGTTCATTGGTGCCCTTGGAATTTGATTCTAGGCACCAGTTCAAAAGTTAGAAATTCCCGCTCGTTCGTTCACTGAACGTACCCGAGCCAAACTTCGGAAATTGATTCCGGGAACTCCGGGCCTCGGAATCAGGTGCCGTCAGAAACCGCGTTCTTGTAAAATTCCAAAGAATATTAAGAAAAAATTTCCCTTGAATTTTACGGGTCTTTACATTACTCCCAACTCAGGGCTTTACATCCCCGTAAAGATACATCAAAAACTAGGGAAACAAATGAGGGTACTGAGCACGCATCTGAGCCTCCCGCTCCCAAGTGCTCTCCTGGAGGTTCCCGTGCTGCCATCTGATGCACACAAGAGGAATAGATCGCCCACGTAGGACCCGCTCCTGTCAATCCTCTATCTCCACCGGGACCTCCGTAAAAGTCGCCCTATCGTCAATGTTAATCTCCCCATGGTCAATGATGTGCGTCGGGTCATGCACGTATCTCCTCAGCTGAGATACGTGGAAGACGTTGTGCACCCGGTGCAACTGAGGTGGTAGAGCCAGGAAATAGGCCACCTCGCCAATCCTGCTGAGGACCTGGAAGGGTCCGATGAAGCGCGGAGATAACTTGCCGCCTCGGCCAAATCTCTGTATACCACGTCAAGGTGAGACCCTCAAGAAGACGTGGTCGCCATCCTCGAACTCTAGTGGCCTCCGCCTCCTGTCAGCATATGACTTCTGCCGGCTCTGAGCTGTCCTCATCTGCTCCTGGATGACCTGGACCTTCTCTGTCGTGGCCTGGACCATCTCTGGTCCCACAAGTGCTGACTCCCTAGGGTCTGTCCAGCACAAAGGAGATCTACAAGGTCAGCCGTACAACGCCTCGTACGGTGCCATCCCGATGGTGGAGTGGTAGCTGTTGTTGTACGCAAACTCCACCAAGGGTATGTGGTCCTCCCAACTATGACCAAAGTTGAGGACACATGCGCGGAGCATGTCCTCGAGAGTCTGGATGGTCCTCTCCGTTTGACCATCCGTCTGAGGGTGAAAGGCTGTGCTCAGACGTAGCTGCGTACCGAACGCCTCCTGTAACCCCTTCCAAAGCCGGGAAGTAAAGCGAGCATCTCGATCGGAGACGATAGATGATGGCACACCATGGATCCGCACAATCTCCTGAATGTAGAGACATCCCAAGCTCTCCACTAAGCCCTTCTCTCTGATGGGTAAGAAGTGTGCCGACTTGGTCAGTCGGTCAACAATCACCCAAATGGAGTCGTGACCTCTGGAAGTGCGTGGAAGTCCAGTCACGAAGTCCATAGATATGCCGTCCCACTTCCACTCAGGGACCTCCAAGGGATATACCAAGCCTGCTGGTACCTGATGCTCTGCCTTCACCTGCTGGCAGGTGAGGCATCGAGAAACGAACTCTGCTACAACCTTCTTCATGCCCGGCCACCAGTGCTGTCGTCTGAGATCCTGGTACATCTTCGCTACTCCAGGATGTACCGCCAAAGGGGAAGTGTGAAACTCTCTCAGCACCTCCTCTTGCAAAGTGACTGGTACCATGGTACGTCCTCTAAAAAGGATTTCGTACTCTGCTCCAAGGGAGAAACCATCAGGTGCATGTCCCGAGGATATCTGTGCACGACGTGTCTCACAGTCAGCGTCCTCACACTGTGCCTCTCTGACCCGCTGCAGTAGTGGAGGGGTGACTGTAAGAGACTGAAGGAAGGCTGCTCCATCACTATCCACGAAGGATATCTACAAAGAGGCTAGCTGCTTCGTCGCCTCCTCAAGTAGCTTAATGCCCGTCCTCCTGCTGAGGGCATCAGCTACTACGTTCCCCTTCCCAGGAGTATAGACTATCTCAAAGTCATAGTCCTGGAGGAACTCGAGCCATCGCCGCTATCTCAGGTTCAGGTCCTTCTGCGAGAAGATATACCTGAGACTCTGATGATCAGAAAAGACTGTAAAGCGCTCGCCCATCAGGTAATGTCGCCATGTCTTCAGAGCGAAGACCACTGCCGCTAACTCCAGGTAATGGGTAGCGTAGTTCTGCTCATGCGACCTCAACTGTCGTGATCCATAGGAGATCACTGCCCACTCCTGCATCAGAACACATATGAGTCCAGTCCCTGATGCATCGCAGTAGACTACGTACCCTACTCCCTCCTCAGGCAACCTCAAGATAGGTGCGCTGGTCAATCTCTGTCTCAGCTCCTGGAAGCTCTGCTGACATCTGTCTGACCACATGAAGGGTTTCCCCTTCTTCTTCAAAGCTGTGAGTGGTTCCGCAACTCTATAGAAGTCTGGCACGAATCTCCGATAGTATCCAGCTAGTCCCAAGAAACTCTGAACCTCAGTCACGCTCCTGGGTGGCTCCCATGCTAACACAGCCTCGATCTTCGCAGGATCCACTGCAACTCCCGCCTCAGAGATAACGTGTCCCAAGAAGTGGACCTCACGTATCCAGAACTGGCACTTTGAGATCTTACCATAAAGCTGGTTCTCTCGGAGTGTGTCTAGTACAACTCGCAAGTGATAGGCGTGCTCCTCCTCAGTCGTAGAGTAAATCAGTATGTCGTCGATGAAGACCACGACAAACCAATCAAGGTATGGCTGAAATATCCTATTCATGAGGGCCATGAACACTGCTGGAGCATTGGTTATGCCGAAAGGCATAACCAAGAACTCATAGTGGCCATACCGACATCTGAAGGCCGTCTTCTGCACATCCTCGTCTCTGAATCTGAGCTGATGATAGCCTGACCTGAGGTCTATCTTCGAGAACCACCGTGCTCCCTTGAGCTGATCAAAGAGGTCATCAATCCTTGGTAGCGGATACTTGTTCCTCACTGTCACCTGGTTCAGGCGACGATAGTTAACACAAAGTCGCAACCTCCCGTCCGCCTTCTTGGCGAACAATATCGGGGAAGCCCAGGGTGAAACACTGGGTCAGATGAACCCCTTGCCCTGCAAGTCCTCCAACTGTACCCGTAGCTCTCGAAGCTCGGCGGGGGCCATCCGATATGCTGGAGTGGATATCGGGGCTATCCCGGGGTACAAGTCAATATAAAAGTCTACCTCTCTACGAGGAGGTAGCCCTGGAACATCGTCGGGAAAAACGTCCGCAAACTGATCCACCACTGCAGGAAAACTAGGACTCCGCACGTCAACTGCTCCAAGGATGAGGCTAGCCAACTGATGAGTAATGGGTTGTCCTCTCCTCCACGGAAGTCCATCCTGTGCTGAAAAGGCTCCCTTCTCGCCGGTGAAGGTGAAACTGCTCCCGTCGATGCGTACATATCGCACCTTGCGCCTAAAACAGTCAATCTGCGCATAGACCGTAGATAGCCAATCCATGCCCAAGATGACGTCGTAAGGCCTCGACACTGCTACAAGAAGATCCCAGCCGAAGCTCTCGCCTCCTATAGTAAGATCACACTACCGGCACCAGTGCGTAGTCGTCGAGTCTGCTCCCGTAGGAGTCTCTAGCTGTAAGGATCGAGCCAACGGCTCTGTCGGAATCTCCGAGCTCCGAACAAGGGCAGCGACTATGAAAGAGTGACTCGCTCCTGTGTCTATAAGTTCTGCAGCAAGGGTGGAATAGACACATATAGTACCTCGAATCATCTCGGGTGCACCGTGGTCGTAGGCCTCTGCTGCCTGGAGCTGTGCCTGTCTCTGCCCGCCTGCTCCCTGTGGTCAGGGTGGACCTCCTGGTGGTGGTGGTGGCAGAGCCTCAAAGCGTCACCCACCACCTGCTGCTCGGCCAGCTCCTCTGCCTCATCCGCCTCCTCCCTGCGGACCGCCACGGTCGACCCTCTGCCTCTTCCTAAGTGGTCCCTCAACCGTCTGCTGCTCCTCGGCACG
Source organism: Viscum album (assembly GCA_963277665.1). Lineage (NCBI taxonomy): Eukaryota > Viridiplantae > Streptophyta > Magnoliopsida > Santalales > Viscaceae > Viscum > Viscum album. Next base: position 1,702,367,100 of record OY728155.1, read on the forward strand.
ACGGGTCAGGCAGTCACGAGCCATGTGGCCCTGCCCGCCGCACGAGTAGCACTGCATGCCTCTCGAAAGACTGGCTCCTCGCTGTGTTCCCCGTACTGCTGAGCCAGTGTCCTGAGGTCGTCTGCCTGAAGGTCTGGTCTGCCTGAACCCCTGAGTCATCAGTCGACTGCCTGCTGCAGATGACTCTGCCACGTGCTGCCCTGCGGTGGGTCTCGGCGCTGGTGTAGACTCAGCAAGGAAGATCTCGATCAGAAGGGCCCGCTCCAGTACTCCTGTCTGAGTCGGTATACTGAGGGAGATCAGCGATGCCCTGATCTCGTGTCTCAAACCCTGCTCGAAGGCCCGAGCCCAGAAGAATGGGTCCCGTACCATGTCGGTCGAGTAGCACGAGAGATCAGTAAATCTCGCTGAGTACTGAGCGACCGTCATGCTGCCCTGCCGCAGCTGAAGAAGCTCCTGGATACGCACCGCACGAAGGGTGGATGGGACGAACTCCGAGCGGAAGATGCTCTCAAAGTCCGTCCAAAGTAGAGATGCATCATCGTGCACCTGGAGCATCAAACTCCACCATCGGCCCACTGCTGCGTGCAGTAGGCTCGTAGCGAGGATCACCATGAGGTCTGTAGGTGTCCTCACTAGCCTAAAAACTCGTACCACTGCCTCCAGCCAGTCCTCTGCTGCCTGGGGGTCCATCTCCCCACGGAACCTAGGCGGTCGCTGGCGCTGGAACTCGTGCAGAGCTCCAAGGCGACGTGCATCGTCAGCGGATGGTGCTGGAAGCATCGGTGGCTTGGCGGGTAGTGCTACCACCGGTGCCACTGCTGACAGAGGGCCCTGCACCGAGGCCTCGTCACTCGGTGGGCTGTCGTCACACTCGACTCTCGGAACCCTAGCTGGCTGCCGTCGTGGGGCCATCCAGAAAAGGAAACAGGTGCGCCATGGTCAGAACAGTATACCTGGTGAGCTGATATAAAGTAATCACAAAGAAAACTTTGAAACACACACGCAATCAATGTTTTCGTGCATTAAGTCGGAAATCAGAAGTCAGGGTCCTGGTGTACGAATACGTCGGTCGCCGCACCAACACTGGACTCCCTGGACTGATAACCACACTCAATACGCTAAAAATTATTGCTTCACATAGAAAAGATCAGAGTTCGCGGTAGAACCGAACTCCTTTGATACCAATTTGTCACGACCCGCCCTCGGGTCCCGTGCCATGACTACCCCAAGCCCGCCTTCCATAGGCCAGGGGCTGGCGACTAGCACCAAGGCGTAATTCCCGGTAAAAAGGGAAGGCATTGCCTTTGAAAAGTAAACAAGCACCACAGAGTAAGCAAGCGGAAAGTAAACACTAAGTGAAAACAGAGTACAACTGAAAGTGAGGAAAAGTAAATGGGCCAGTATACAAACCCAAACTGAAATTAAAGTACAACTCGAAAGGGAAAACAACAACTGTAAATTAAAAGCCGCTACTCCAAGCTGTCCACTAGAAATCCCACCTGAAGGGTGGGTACAGATAGCTCAACTACTCCTCGGGTCCCGCCGTCCGCTCCGAACATGTCCCGCCCAGTGGTCTACCTCCAGGTACCGTCCTGCTCTGGAAGCCTCAGCCAAGATCAACATTGTCCGTCGTCTGCAACCAACACAATGTAGTGCGGGCATAGCCCGTGCAGGGGTGAGTATAAGCTACTCAGTAGGGACCCCGAGACCCCGGAAGGTATCCCAAAATCCACAAAGGATAAACCACAAAGGTGAGATACAAACACGAAGTAACAACCGATACTGCTTAGGTATATGACCATACATATACCTAAGTCATCAATCCCAATACGCTCCAACCTCCGAGCCCAAGTACAACTCAGTCCACACAAGAAAGTAAATGTATTCCACAAAGGAAAGCAAAACGAAATCCACACAGGATAGCACAACACAATCCACACAGGAAAACAACAGGATTCTGCTCACACAAGAATACTTCTTCGAAAGACGATAAAGATGATCTCTGATCCATCAAAGTCGTCGGACCCACGAAGGATCGATAGTTAACTAACCCCCGCAATGACCCACACAGGATCGGGCCCACATAGGACCTGTAGGCGCTGGTTCACATAGGACCGCTGAGCACAGAGACCCACATGGGATCAGACCCACACAGGATCGGGCCCACACAGGACCTGTAGCACTGATCCACATAGGATCGCTGAGTGCTGTAGTCATCGTCGAATCCACACAGGATCTTTGTACTGTCGTCGTCGCAGTCACAGTAGCAGTAGCAGTAGCAGTAGCAGTAGCAGTCACAGTCGCAGCCAGCACTAGGGTTCTCGCACACAGCAAGCTCGTTCGGGAGGGTCCGCTCCACGAGCCGAGAGGCTGATACATCAACTGTCACTAAGTCCAGAATTGATGTATCCAAAAGTTCCCTATCGCCAACAGGAACTCAACGCAACAGACGGCGCGTCGATCAGACGCCCGGTCTGAGAGTTATTGGCTTTTTCGTCCCAGGGGCCCGGTTGGTTTTTAAGGCAAAACCAACTCGACCGTACTCCACCTGCGTCCAAAACTCGGGCGGAGTATTCCAAAAGATCCGTCTTACTAAAAGAAACACAACAAAGCTGACGGCACATCAATCAGACGTCCGTAGCTCAAGATATGAGCGTTTCCGCTCCGAAGGCCCGGGTGGTTTCCTGAACGAACCAACCCGACCAGACTCAAAGTATTCCGAAACTTTGAGTGCGATATAACGAATCGACCGCCTCGATCCAAGGATCGCATCGACGCTGATGGTTCGTCAATCGGAGGTCCGTGGCTCAAGTTATGGCCAAAAGACCGAAGTCGTTTCGAAAACGGGGGGGTCCGGGCCGACCCGGCCCGACCCCCCCTGAGTCGGCCTGAACAGGGTCGACCCGAACTGGGTCGAACCGACCCGGGTCCGACCCGGCCCAGCCGGCGGCGCGGCCTGGGCGCTGCTCGGGTGCCACGTGCGGGGGGCATGGCCCCCTCTTCTCTGCTGGCGGCGCGGCTGGGTGCCGCGCCTTGGAGAACCGACCCCCCTCGTGGGGGGCCTGCTTTTGAAAAAAAACGGGGGGGCGCTGCCCCCCCTTGGTGTAACCGCGGCCCCCCCATTATGGGGGGCCGGTTTTGGCCAGCCGAGGGAATTTATTCCCCCGGTCCTTCTCCCTTCCGGCCGGCCCAACATGGCCGACCGGTTCTTCCTCAACGGGACCGGCAAGGCCGGTCCCCCCTTCCGGCTTCCGACACCGGCGACCCAGATAGCCGCCAGTCCTCTCGTCCCGCCGCGGCCCAGAACCGGCCGCGACCTTCGTCGTTCGGCACGGTGCGACGACACCGTGCCCCACCACCGCGGCCCCGCTCCGGCCGCAACGCCTTCAACTCTCTTCGACGCGGCGCGACGGCGTCGCGTCCTTGCATTATTTTACAATGCAGCGTGACGGCACCGTGCATTTCTTGTCGTATGATCCTACGCGGTGCGACGGCACCGCGCCTCACCCATCTCAATCCACAACAAAAATCAATATGAAAAGGAGGAGGGTCGGCCGTGTTCGTACGGTCCGACCCCCTCGCGTTAATTGCTAACAATTGGATAAATTTCACGAAGAAATATTCTCGGGTATAAATCATGAACAAAAGCAATAACTAAACCCCTACCTCGGTTTCAAGTACGATGTTCGTCAAGGACCCGCGGAAGACAACGTCGCGGAGGTCGGGCGTCGCGGTAAACGTTCGTCAATTCCATTGACGAAGAGGTACGTCCGAAGAGGTACGTCGTTGGTGAATCTTCGTAAGTCAACGAAGGAAGTCCGTGGAGGAAGCGGCATTCCCTTTCGTTGACACGGAAGGCGTCGTCGATCTTCGGAAACAACCAGCTACGAAGAAGAGAGGAGCAGCATTCTTCGTCGGAGCTTGAGTGTTCTTCATGTTCTTCGTCAATGTTTGAAGAAGAAGAAGGAGCTCTCAAATCCTCTCAAGATGGCTAACCAAAATAAAATAAGCTAAGGCTTATTTTATTTACACAAATAACAACTTGAATTTCAAAGGTTTGAAATTCAAAACAACCCACCTTAATTAATTAAACCAAGTTGTCAAACATTAATTGAAATGGGTTAAAGGGGAGGTTTTGAGAGAAGTTGATGAGTTGGGGTTCGTGTGGGCCCCACCACACTTAATCCTCCCAAGGGAGGTTAAGTGGTTGTGGGTCCCACCCCTAACTCCCTTTGGGAGGTTTAAAAAAAAACAAGTTAAAATTAAAATTGTATTCTACAAATTTTATTTAACTTATTCTAAAACCCAAAACTAACTCTCAACCCGAAATAAACGCAACCTCGGAAAAGGTCTCCTTAAGCGAATATCGGCGCTGCGAGTTCATCGGTGCCCTCAGAATTTGATTCCGGGCACCGGTTCAAAAGTTAGAAATTCCCGCTCGTTCGTTCACTGAATGTACCCAATCCAAACTTTGGAAATTGATTCCGGGCACTCCGGGCCTCGGAATCACGTGCCATCAGAAACCGCGTTCTTGTAAAATTCTAAAGAATATTAAGAAAAAATTTCCCTTGAATTTTACGGGTCTTTACATCCAACTTCTCCGCATGGCGCGATGGTGCCGCACTCACTGTCCGACCGCCGCGACCCTCCTGGCCGCGGACCTACCACCCGCGCAGACCGTCCTACCACCCACGCCCCTTCGCAATTGGATTTCTTCAGGGTCGGCCCAACGTCGTCGACCACTACTCCGCCTCCCTCATCAACAAACGATAACAACAAAGGGGGGAGGGTCGGGCCATGTTTGTGATGTACGAGCCCTCCTCGTTATGGTGTCATCATTCGACAAATCACATTCCATAAATTCAATGACGTAGAACGAGTACAAAATCAATTCAAAACCCCCTACCTCGTATGATGATGATCGTTGACGAAGTCGCGGGAAGGCGGCGTTGATTCGTCAAGGTCAGAAGAGGAAGGGGATATCTTCCATTGGTGGATAAGTGTTCGGAGGGAACGAAGTCGAAGATGACGTTCTTCGCGGTCAACTCCTTATCTTTTGGAACAGTTGAGGATCAAAGAAGGAGTTCATCGTTCTTCGGTGGTGAGTGGCATTCTTCGTTGGAAGGATGAAGTTCTCCAAGTTCTTCCAATCCCTCTCTCAAGCTCCACCAAATGAATTGATGCCAACCAAAATAAAATAGTAGCTTTTCTATTATTTAATTGTTGGCATGAATTCAAAATAATTCAAAAGGAGTCAATTAATTAAATGAAAGAGTTCAATTAATTGTTTGTGAGGGTTGGCACATTAAATTAGTGGGGGAAGCTCAAGGGTCTCACCACTTAATTGGGGGTTCCAAGGGGTTACAGCCCCCGAGTGGTCCCCACCAAAGATATCCTCCCAAGGGATGTTATGTGTGGGTAGGCCCCACCACCATAACCTCTCATGGGAGGTTATGGTGTGGTGGCCCCCACCTCTAACCTCCCCTTGTAGATTTTAACCGCCAAAATAAAAATAAGCTACACTTATTTTTATTTAACTTTATTCTTAAAAACTCAAAAAATATAACTTCCATTCTCGTTAGAATGCAACTGCAGTGAAGGTATCACTAAGAAATCACCAACTCTGCGAGTGCAACAGTGCCCTTATATTTCAATTTCGTGCACTGGTTCAAGATTTATAAAATCCTGCTCGTACGTTTACTGAACGTACCCAAACAAAACTTCAGAAATTGATTCCGGGCACACCGGGCCTTGGAATCAAGTGCCGTAAATTTTCATGGACTCCTAATATTCCCATGTATTTAAGAAAACAAAATTTCCACATAAATTCCGGGTCTTCACATTCTCCCCACCTAAGGTATTTATGTACCCTAAGTTAAAACTCGAACTAAGGGAACAAATGGGGGTACTGAGCATGTATCTGAGCCTCTCACTCCCATGTGCTCTCCTAGAGGTTCTCGTGCTGCCAGCGAACGCGCACCAGAGGTATCAACCATCCACATAGGACCCGCTCCTGTCGATCCTTAATCTCCACTGGAACCTCCGTGAAAGTCGCCCCATCATCGATGTCCAACTCCCCGTGGTCGATGATTTGGGATGGGTCGTGCACGTATCTCCTCTACTGAGATACGTGGAAGACGTCAAGCACCCGGTGCAACTAAGGTGGACGAGCTAAGTGGTAAGCCACCTCGCCTACTCTACTGAGGACCTGGAAAGGTCCGATGAACCATGAAGATAACTTTCTGCCTTAGCCAAATCTCCGTGGACCTCGTTGAGGTGATACCCGTAGAAAGACGTGATTTCCATCCTTAAACTCCATAGATCTCCACCTCCTGTCAGTATACGACTTATGTCTGCTATGTGCAGTCTTCATCCACTCCTTGATGATCTGCACCTTCTCCATGGTAGCTTGTACCATCTCTGGTCTCACTAGTGCTGACTCCCATGGGTCTGTCCAGCACAGTGGTGATCTACAAGGTCAACCATACAAGGCCTCAAAAGGTTCCATACCAATGGTGGAGTGATAACTGTTGTTGTAGGAAAACTCCACCAATGTCAAGTGGTCCTCCTAGCTGCGACCGAAGTCAAGGACATAAGCACAGAGCATTTCCTTGAGAGTTTGAATAGTCCTCTCAGTCTGGCCATCCGTCTTAGGATGGAAGGTGGTTCTCAGATGTAGCTACACCCCGAAAGCCTCCTGCAACCACTTCCATAGCCGGGAAGTAAACCGTGTGTCACGGTCAGAGACAATAGAAGAAGGTAGTCCATGAAAATGCACAATATTCTACACATAGAGGCATCCCAAGATCTCTACTAAACCATGCTCTCTGATCGGTAGAAAGTGGGCTGACTTGGTGAGTCGGTCAACGATCACCCAAATCAAGTCATGACCCCTGGATATACGTGGAAGACCCATCATGAAGTCCATGGATATCCCATCCCACTTCCAATCTGCGACCTCTAAGGGCTGAACCAAGCCTGCTGGTAACTGGTGCTCCGCCTTCACTTGCTGAAAAGTGAGGAATCGAGAGATAAACTACACTACTGCCTTCTTAATACCTGGACACCAGTGCTGTCATTGAAGGTCCTAGTACATCTTCACCACTCCTGGATGTAGCATTAGAGGGGAAGTGTGGAAATCCCTCAACACTTCCTCCTAAAGTGATACTGGTACCATGGTACATCCTATGAAGAGAATGACGTGCTCCCCACATTTAGAAAATCCATCAGGTTCCTGCCCTGTGGATATCTGAGCACGTCGCATCTCATAGTCTATGTCTCCACGCTGTGCCTCCCTGACTCGTTGAAGAAGTGGAGGAGTGACTGTAAGAGACTGTAGATAGGCTGCTCCATCCCTATCCACAAAGTATATCTGCAAGGCAGCCAACTGCTCTATCGCCTCTCCTAGAAGCTGAATACCAGATCTCCCACTGAGAGAATCCACAACAAAGTTCCCCTTCCCAGGAGTATAGACTATCTAAAAGTCGTAGTCCTGGAGGAACTCAAGCCATCGCCGCTATCTCAGGTTCATGTCCTTCTGAGATAAGATATACCTAAGACTCTTTTGATCAGAGTAGACTATGAAATGATCTCCCATCAGATAGTGTCTCAACATTTTCAAGGTGAAGAACACTGCTTCTAACTCAAGGTCATGGGTAGCATAGTTCTGCTCATGTTGTCTCAGCTGCCGAGAACCATACGTGATCACGACTCACTCTTACATCAGTACACACTCGAGTTCGGTCCCTGATGCGTCGTAGTAAACAACGTACCCTATGCCCTCCTTTGGAAGCCTCAAGATGGGGGCAATATTAAGCCTCTACCTCAGCTCTTGAAAGATCTTCTGGCATCTCTCTGACCACACGAAGGGTTGAACCTTCTTCGTCAAGGCTGATAGTGGTGCTACAACTCTGGAGAAGTCTGGAACAAACCTTCGATAATATCCATCCAAGCCCAAGATACTCCGTACCTCCGTCACACTCCTGGGTGGCTCCCAAACAAGTATCACCTCAATCTTCGCTGGATCCACTGCAACTCCAGCCTCTAAGATGACATGTCCCAAGAAGTTAACCTCTCAAATACAAAACTGGCACTTCAAGAGATTACCATAAAGCTGATGCTCTCGGAGTGTGTCCAGTACTACCTGAAAATGGTAGGAATCCTCCTCCTCAGTAGCCGAGTAGATCAGAATGTCATCGATGAATACTATGAAAAAGCGATCGAAGTATGGCTGGAAGATCCTGTTCATGAGACACATGAACACTGCTGGAGCGTTGGTTATGCCGAAGGGAATAACCAAGAACTCATAGTGGTCATACCAACATCTGAAGGCCATCTTCTGCACATCCTCATCTCGAAATCTAAGATGGTGATAGCCCGATCTGAGGTCTATCTTCGAGAACCATTGTGCTCCCTTGAGCTTATCAAACAGGTCATCAATCCTCAGGAGTGGGTACTTGTTTTTCTTGGTCACCTGGTTCATGAGACGGTAGTCGACACAAAGTCTCAAGCTACCATCTGTCTTCTTGGCGAATAGAATCGAGGCTTCCCAGGGAGAAACAATGGGCTGGATGAATCTCTTCCCTTGCAAGTCCTCTAGTTGTACCCACAGCTCACGAAGCTCAGCGGGAGACATACGATATGCTGGAGCAGATATCAGTGTTGTCCCGGGGTACATGTCAACGTATAAGTCCACCTCTCTTTGAGGAGGTAGTCCTGGAACATCATCAGGGAAAACATCTGCGTACTGGTCCACCACTACAGGATAAGTCGGACTCTCCACATCTACTAATCTGAAGTTAAGGCAAGCCAAATGGTGAGTGATCGGCTGGACCCTCCTCTGAGTAAGTCTTCCCTATGCTGAAAAGGTTCCCTTCTCACCAGTGAAGGTGAACCTGGTCCCATATGTGTGGAAACACCGCACTTTGCGCCTAATACAGTCAATCTGAGCATGAAATATAGATAACCAGTCAATACCCAAGATGACGTCATAAGGCCTCGACGCCGCTATGAGGAGATCCCATCCGAAGCTCTTGCCTCCTAGAGTAATCTCACACTACCGGAAGTAGTGCGTAATCATCGAGTCTGCTCCCATAGGAGTCTCTAGCCGTAAGGATCGAGCCAATGACTCCATCAAAATCGCCGAGCTCCGAACGAGGGTAGTGTAAATTAAAGAGTGACTGACACCTGTGTCTATAAGAACTGCAACTAAGGTGGAGTAGACACAGATCGTACCTCAAATAATCTCTAGAGCACCATGGTCTTATGCTTCAGTGGCCTGAAGCTAAGCTATCCCTGGTCCACCTTCTCCCTGCGGTCGGGGTGGACCTCCTGGTGGTGGTGGCGGTAGCACCTCGTAACATCATCCACCGCCAGCTACTCGAATAAATTCTCTACCATTTCCGCATACGCCCTTCGGACTGCCTTAATCAAATATATGCCTCTGCCTGGGAGGTCCCTCAACTGTCTGCTGATCATAAGAATGGCGGGTCAGACAGTCACGATCCATGCAACCCTGCCCGCCGCACGAGTAACACTGCATGCTCCTGGCAGGTAAGTCACTGCCTCGGGTTCCCCGCACAATAGATCTTGAGTCCTGCGGTTGTCCACCCATGGGTCTGGTCCTCTTGGACCTCTACGTCATCTGTCTACTGCTAGCTGCAGAAGACTCCGATGCAAGTCGACTAGTGGTGAGTCCTGCTGCTGGTGGCTGCTCAGCAAGGAAAGTCTCCACTAGGAGGTCTCTCTCTAACACCCCCGCCTAAGTCGGGATGCTAAGTGAGATCACCAAAGCTCTGATCTCCCACCTGAGTCCCTGCTCTAAGGTACGGGTCCTAAAGAATGGGTTCCGTGCCATATCAGTGGAGTAGCACGAGAGGTCGGTGAACCTCGCTAAGTACTGTGCCACCTTTATTCTACCCTTCCATAGATGCAGTAACTCCTGTATCCGCACTGCTCGAAGGGTGGCTGGAAAAAACTTCGCCCGGAACAGGCTCTCGAAGTATGACCAAAGAAGTGTCACCTCATCATGAACCTGGAGCATCAGGCTCGACCATCTTCCTGTTGCTGCCTGAAGGAGGTTGGCATCAAGGATCACCATGTAGTCTGTTGGTTTCCCAAATAGCCTGAAAACTCTCACCACATCCTCCAGTCAATCCTCAGCCGCCTATGGGTCTGTCTCTCCCCATAACCTGGGTGGCCTCTTGAGCTGGAACTCATGCAATGCGCTCAAATGGTGTGCATCATCTGCTACTGGGGCATGTGGCATCGATTTCCCAATGAGAAGTAGTACCGCTGATGCCTCAACTGGAAAGGAGCTCTGCACCGAGGCCTCGTCGCTTGGTGGGATGTCAGAGCGTACGAATCTCATGGATCAATGGGGAGGAATCTTGAAAGAAATAGATGCGACATGGTCAAAAGATTATACCTGGTGAGCTGACCTGGTTAAGCTGACTTAAGAAAACTTTTGAAAACACACATGCAATCAGTGTTTTCGTGCACTAAGTAGGAAATCAGTAGTCAGGGTCCTGGTGTATGGATACGTCGGCCGCCTGCACCAACACTAGACTCCTTGAATTGAAAATCACACATAGTACCATTAAAACTATTGCTCTAGAGAAAAGATAGATCAGAGTTCTAAGTTCTGCGGTATAACCGACTCCTTTGATACCAATTTATCACGACCCATCCCCTAGGGCCCGTATTGTGACTACCCCAAGCCCTCCTTCCATAGGCCAGGGGCTAGAGACTAGAATCAAAGGCGTAAATCCCTAATCTGGAAAGGAATTGCCTTTATAACTATAAACAAACACATCAGAGTACACAACTGGAAGCAAATCACTAGGTAAAATTGTATACAAAAGAAGTACTAGAAAGTAAAAAGGGGCCAGAAATAAAAGCCCAACTATAAAGTACAAGTACAACTAAAAATAATTACAACTGAAAACAAATTAAATAAACTAATGGGTTGTCCTCCGAGGTTCCTACCTGAAAGGTAGGTACAGATGGCCTCCTCAACACTCCACGTTCGTCTGTCCGCTCCGTGTATCGTCACACCGAGTGGCCCACCTCCGGGTACTGTCCAGTCCTGCTACTCTCTGCCTCAGTCAGTGTTGTCCATCATCTACAACCAACACAACGAGGCGCGTGCATAACCCATGCAAGGGTGAGTATAATGATACTCATTAGGGACCCCGATACCCTCAAGGTATCACTATTTCCAACAAGGATAAACCACAAAGTAAAGAATCAATGGATAACCCTTACTTAGGTATATGCCCATACATATACCTAAGTTATCTAGTAACCCATCTCAATCATGAGGAAAACACAAAAGTCATTAACTCATCTCAAACCAAGATTTTATTTTAGGGGGTAGTATCATGTAACAACCCCAGTCACACTATCAGAATCTCAGCTGATGGTGTACTCCTACTCTATCGACTATAGTGGGCCTACCGCGTCACACAGAGGCGCTTCCCACCTTCCTGGACTGCTATGGTACTCCTCCTGTCGAGTACCGTGGGTCTACTGCATCACACAGAGGCTCTCCCCACTTTGGGTCTACTGCATCACATAGAGGCGCTCCCCCCTGGGCTAGTCGAAACACTCCGAGTCGAAAGGTCAGCAATCGTCAGGTATCAGCCAGCTACTAGGTCTCCGTACTCCGCTCGCTCATCTCCGAGAGGATCTGCTCCAAGAGCTATTGGTCGGTACTCCAACTATCAAGAATTCCCAAGTATAAGTATCCAAGTTCTGCCTCGTCATGGGGGTCTATATGAAATAGACGGCGTGTCAATCAGAATCCTGGTCTGTGACTTATTGGCATTTCCGTTCCAGGGGCCCGATTGGATTTTTGGTTCAAACCAAACCGACCGTACCCCAACTATGTCAAAACCTCAAGTGGGGTATTCTAAAAGAACCGTCTCTCTCTAAGATTTACATCTCTGTAGACGGTTCATCGTTTGGACACCCGTAGCCCAAGATATGGGCGAAAAGTTGTATTCGGGCTAATCTGGTCCAGACTGGGGTCTGACCCGGTTCGCGAGTCCAACCCGGCCCTGAAAGGAGTGGCCTGGCCATAGGGGTGGCCCGACCCGAGACGGTGGCCTGACCCGAGAGGGCAGCCTGACCTGAAGCCGGCTCGGCCCAAGAGAGTGGCCCGACCCGAGGGAGGCATGACCGGAGGGGGCGGCTCGACCCGATGGTTGCCCGACGACCTGACCCGATGTTGGCCCGACGCCCCGGTTGGCCCAGTGGCCCGGTTGGCCCTAGAAGCCTAGTTGTCCTGGCGACCCAGTGGCCCGAAAGTGGTCCACCTTAGCTGCGACCAAGGGGGAAGCCACGCGCCCCTAGCTCCCAAATGGATTAGGCGTTCGGGTGGCGACCCAAACCGGCACCAGGTGGCGCCGATCCATATCATGTGGGACCCTCTGGGTCCCGCTCCTCCCAGCTGGCCGAGAAGCCAGCCGCTCCAATTCCTCCACTGCGGCCCGCCCTGGCCATGACTCCCTGTTTCTCCACACGGCGCGATAGCACTGCACTCACCGTCCGACCGCCGCGACCCTCTTGGCTGCGGCCCTACCACTCGCGCGGCGCGACAACGCCGTGCCCCTCCGGCTACCGTTAGGATGTCTTGCTCCGCCGTGGCCCGTGCTGGCCACGACCCGATTCTGCACGCGGCGCGATGGCGTCGCGCCCCTCTGGCGATCCGACGACCCTTGCGCCCCTGGTTTCCTTCGTAACTGGATTTCTTCACTGTCAGTCTGACGCCGGCCGTCGCTGCTCTGCCTCCATCATCAAAAAACGGGAACAACAAAAGGAGGAGGTTCGGGCCATGTTAGTGCAGTCCGAGCCCTCCTCGTTATGGTGTCATCATTCGGAAAATCACATTCCATAAATTCAACGATGTATAACGAGTACAAAATCAATTCAAAACCTCCTACCTCATATGATTATTATTGTTGACGAAGTCGCGGGAAGGCAACGTCGATTTGTCAATGTCGGAAGAGGAAGGGGATATCCGTCGTTGGAAGATAAGTGTTCAGAGGGAACAAAGTCGAAGACGACATTCTTCGAGGTCGACTCCTTCTCTTTTGGCATGGTTGAGGATCGAAGAAGGAGTTCGTCATTCTTCGGTGGTGAGTGTCATTCTTCGTTGGAAGGATTAAGTTCTCCAAGTTCTTCCAATCCCTCTCTCAAGATCCATCAATTGAATTGATGCCAACCAAAATAAAATAATAGATTTGTCTATTATTTAATTGTTGGCATGAATTCAAAAGAATTAAAAAGGAGTCAATTAATTAAATGAAAGAGTTCAATTAATTGATTGTGGGGGTTGGCACATTAAATTAGTGGGGGAAGCTCAAGGGTCTCACCACTTAATTGGGGGTTCCAAGGGGTTAAAACCCCCAGGTGGTTCCCACCAAAGATACCTTCCCAAGGGAGGTTATGTGTGGGTGGGCCCCACCACCATAACCTCTCATGGGAGGTTATGGTGTGGTGGACCCCACCTATAACCTCCCCTTGGAGATTTTAACCGCCAAAATAAAAATAAGCTACACTTATTTTTATTTAACTTTATTCTTAAAAACTCCAAAATCTAACTTCCATTCTCATTAGAACAAAACTGTGGTGAAGGTATCACTAAGATATCACCGATGCTGCGAGTTCGACGGTGCCCTCAGATTTCAATTCTGATCATCGGTTCAAAAGATATAAAATCCTGCTCGTGCATTTACTGGACATACCTGAACAAAACTTTAGAAATTGATTCCAGGCGCACTAGGCCTCGGAATCAAGCGCCCTAAATTTTCGCGGACTCGTAAAATTTACATGTATTTAAGGAAAAAAAAATTCCACATAAATTCTAGGTCTTTACAATTTTTCTCTCTAGAGGGTTCTACTTCAATCCTTGAGGTAGTCTTGGGTGCTATTTCATGATCTGGAATCCATTTCAAACACCGTTCATCTCGTTGGATCCATGCCGATGATTTATTAAATCAACTCGTGTATTTCTTAATTTGTGTTCATATTAGAAGAGTTATTTTGGTGCAAGATAATATGCCTCATTTTTAGGTTTTTCATCCATTATTCCTTTTTATTTTGATTTGGACTAAATCAGAGGTTGATACTAGATGAGTGTTCTACCACAGTTATACAATATGTGGTCTATACTTTTCCCTTAAAGTTTGGTGTTTTATATACCTTGTTTCTATTGTTATATATTCCAAAATTTTTGAAATTTCCCATAAAATTAATTTAATGCTTTGATTAATTTTTTTAACCTATTTAGGTTGCCCACTTATCACTGTTATATGGTTGATGGTCATTCACCTCTTCCCAATCCACCCATTGGGCATGCTCTTACCTTTTTATATGATTAGGCCACCAGTGGGGTGTGTTGATCCTAACCTTATATTTATGTCAATTTAATAAGTTAAAGGAGAAGGTTTATTCCTCCATTGAATATTAATACATATGATTAAATGGTTAAATTTTTAATTGGGAAAATGTGGAATGAGTTGGATGAACCAATGGTATGTGAGTGATAATGAAAAGAGTTATGAAATGAGATGATGAATTGATAATTTAAGTGGATTTATTTTACATTTATACTCCTTGGATCCTGATTCCATTAGATTCTATAAACATTTACACTCCATGGATCCTGATTATGGTAGTGTATGCCTTGGACATTTCTACTCCTATGATCTTGATTCCATAGTATGTCATGGAAATTTATACGCCATGGATCCAATTTACTTTAGATGATAAGGAAATTTCTACTCCTTAGATCTTAATTACTTGGAATCACCTTGGACATGATCCATGTACATGCTCCTTGGGATGTACCCATGTATTTATAGAGTTTCCATTGAGAGGCTTCATGGAATCGATGCAGATGTGTTGTTTATTTGTACCTTGGATCTAGACCTTTCAGGCTTGACACTTGGTTACATAACATAGGCCATTGTGGATGAATTATCATGATTTACAATTAGCATGTGATTTCAATGTCTTGATTACAATTGACCCATGTTAGGGGTGTTCAGTTATAGTTGACCCTTTTTAGGTGTTCTTGAATACAATAAATAGACTGGACAATATCACTTCTTCCATTAGCACTTTACATTCATTGTATTTATACCTGTTTTATGTTGTAAATTTATTTTTCTTATATACACAGACTGGATATTTTATAAAAACCATCGGTTATGGACTACTGAGTGTTATCTCACACCTTATTTAGGCCATCATTGGGTACTCAGACATACTTCATGGATGCAGGTAGGGACCATGGCAAGCCCCCACTTTATGATGATTTATTTTTTCTTTGCTTAGAAGCAGGGGAGAACCAGACTAAGTTATGATTGTGATGATATCTAGTGATATTTATTTTTTGGTATTTTTTAAATTTTGATACATGTATTCTACTGGATCCCTATTTCCATGAATTTACTAACATTTTGTATAGAGACATGACATGATCATTATATCATATATGATATTGTCTTTCAGATTTATTTATTATTGTTGTCTATTTGGATGTTATCTTTTATCAATGATTTATATTATGACTCTTTTGATTTATTTACTTTTTATACCACCTCATTAATCTGATTACGAGGGTATAGTCTTCCCACTATACCACCTTATACCCTTACTTATAGTTAGAAACCTCAGGTGTATGAGGAGGTGTGCTTGAGGCTATGTGACCCATTGGCTCAAGGTACCATTTAGTGGCACCTAGGTATGGGAATTACATTTTAAATCCCTTATATTTTATGAAAAATTATGTTAAAATAAATACATAGACAATATATACACCTGAGAAATGAAACAAGTAATAAATAAGAATCATATATCAATGAATCAAAATTGAGATGTGAAAAAAAGATACCATAGGTCCTGATTTGTTTTGGTCATGCACCTAATTTCCTAAATAATCAAATTATGTTTATTAAATAATTTCACAAGAACATTTTTTATCTATAATTAACTTTATAAGGCCCATTGATTACCATATATTATTTAATTATTATATATATTTCACTTAATTTGGTTATTTGAGGTTGTTCAATCATTTTTTAAAGAACAAAAGGGTGGTGCATTAATAATAAGTTAAATAATAATATAAAATTTAATGAACCATAAATAAAAAATTATATTCTCATTAATTTCTAAGAAAACTATTATTTAACTTTCTATTGTCATCAATGAAATAAATTTTTAGTATTTTTCATATAGGTGGTTAAACTGACACAAAAAAAGAAAAAACTATAATCTATGGATGAGTATTGTTAAGAAAGTGATTATTTTGGAATAATATAATTATTAAAAAATCCTGATGAAATAATTTAAAGTTTTTAAGTTTTTTATTCAAATTATAAGATAGTTTTATAAAGAATAAAAGACTAGATGAAAAAATACATCACTTTTATGGAGGTTGTGGTCCACACGTATTCATAGAAGACACATTCATTTTCTATAGAATATAAGGAAAATAGGGAATGGTTTATAAATTAATAATCTTAATAAGGTTATAAATATCATATAAATCTATTAAATATAATTTTATAACTACCCATGTAAGGTGGGGATGATAAATAAAGCACATTGCTCATGGATAAAGTAGTCCGTACATACACATAAGGACGTCTTCATTGTTTGAGTGGTTTTGGAGGAAGGTAAAAAATAGATAACCAATTAGCATAAAAATATTCAAGGATATTATTAATATTTATTTTACCATAATTTCACTGACATATTAGGTTTATTGGCTATAATAATAAGAGAATTAAGAGATCTCGGTTGAGAACATTACATTTCCCTTTGGACGTTCTCCCTCGGGTAACACCTTAAGGATCCTTAGATTAGTATTTTGGAAAGACCAAGGTCTCCCAGACATGGGTACGAAGTTTATGAAAGAAAATATAATAGTTTTGGACAAGTTAAGTCTTTTTAATGTTTGGATAAATTTGGTTGAATTTATCTCCATTTACAAGAAAATAAATGGATTTTTTTTGTAAATACCCATTATTTTTACAATGATGACATGACACTATTCAGGGGTCAAATACTCCAAAAGTGGGAAATAATAAATTTTGGGGTGATATAATTTATATAAATCACCTATTATTCATTTTAACATGTTTTTTAAACTAGTTTAAAGTCTTTTACCATTATATTTTAATATTTTACCATTTTAGTTTTTACCTGGGTAACTAGTTTTTACCCAAGTAATTTATATTTTTTTAAAAATGTAACTTAACCCCTCTTAAATTTTTTTATGTTATGAACATAAGTTTAACCTCTATATAATATAGTTAAATTTCTAAATAAGATAAAATTAATAATTAAATTTAAATATTTAATATATAGAAAAATCATTTTATAGAAAAATGTTGTTTTAACCATTAAGTGTTCTTAATGTTATATAAAATTAATTACAAATGAAATGGGAGATAATATATTTTTATAATTGTTTAAAAATAATATCAAAGGAATTATATAAAATATATCAAATTAATTTATTAGATAAAAAATACACAACATTAATAAAAAAAATTATTTGAAAATAACCCTTTCAGCATTATCATGGTTGTTAACTTTAATATTAGTAATCATTATTTTATGACTAAAAATGAAATTGAACTTATTAAATATTATGTAAATGTTGAGATGAAATGTAAAATAATTTTTTTTATATGTAATTTCTATAAGTGATGAAAACTAAAATTTTAATACAACTGAATGAAAACAATTTTTAGAGTAAAACATTACTTAAATTTCCAAAGCATTATACAAGGGTATTATAAATTCAACATAATATTTTAATTGAATAACTTTACTCCTTAAATATATTTTTGGTATAATAAATTTTTTTATACATTTTTATATAATACTTGATGATAAAATTATAAACATTAAATTACTTGTAATAATACTTTTTTCACTATTCACAATTATTTTAGAAAAATATAAAAATTTTATCGTAAGATAAATTTGAAATTATGGATTAAAAAATTATTCTAAATTTTTAAAATTAAGATTTTAAAATTTTTGAATTTAATTTTTAAATAAAAATATAAAAAATAATTAAAACTATTTTCATAAGAAAATAACTTTTTAAAACATTAACTATTCTTATTCTTATTTCATATAAATTATTAATTAAATTAATGTTAATATATGATTAATATCAACAATATATTTTATCCATAATATATTTACATTCTTAAAATAATTCACAATAAAATTAATTTTTTTTGAAAGGTTGCATTTTAAAAAATAAATTAATTTTATTATTGATTTTATCTACAGTAATTGAATTTTATCAATGTTATAGTATTAATAATGAAATTTATTTTTATTTCTAAAAATATTTTATATTTCATTTTCCTCTACTTTTCCCCACTAATTCTCTAGCTACATTTTAATGGTTATATAAATTTTTACTGTTCATTTTGGTTCAATGTTTCATGGGAAGAAAGCTATACAACACATTAGGTTTCATAGGAAAATATAATTTAAAATATCAAGTCATTATATTATCCCCTATATAAATAAATTACAAACTTTCAATTTTAATTATCAATTACTAAAAAAATTAGTTAAGGGTATTATAAAATAGACACGACTCAAGATATAATTTCAAATGTGGTTTCTACCTTAATATCTTAGGTATGACTGGGAAATACATGTTTCTACTCACCATGTTAAATAATTTATTAATATTTCCATTGAAATTTTTTATCTATTTCTTCATTTTATAAACATGAAGCATCTTATAGTTACTTTGAGATATTCTTTTGAGTGTTTCTTCTAATATTTTTTACACATAGGAAATTCAATCTTATTTTGAGTGTTTGAGTATTCAACTATGTTCATATTTTTAATCATAATTTATGATATATGGGATGGCATAATCATAAGATTCTTCACTCCATCACCCATCACTTTTGGTTTCTCATTGGGATAATCACTGCATTTCCCACAAAATCTATTGTTAACTTGATTTCTCCTTCCTCCATCCATTACTTAAATAAAAGAAAATTGAGGTATGAGAAAATTAATAATTTCATAAAAATAAACTATAAAAATATAATAAATTATTCATAAATATCACGCATAAACAAACTTATTAATATCTAAGTTTCAATCTCGGTTATCCATGGTCATTCTCTATTAGGTTATATAAACTAAATATATTAAAATCCTTCATAATATTCCATAAAGAGTATGTGAATTTACAAATCATATCCCCTATAAGTGTCTATACATGTGTTTATTATTAGTCCCACTCATCATGTATTGAGTGAAGATCTATTTGATACTCATCTAGTTTTTAGGGTGATTACCCCTAGGTGAATCTATGGCACAACCACATTCAATTTCCAGTATTCATACAAGGATATAATTTGTAGAAGACCATAAACTCCATACTTTGAAAAAATATAGGTTTTTTTTCTACACATATACTCATCCCTATGGTTTTCTATAAAGTTCTCCCATTCTATTCCCCAAACAACATAAAATATTCAATATTAAATACACTAACCTAAATTTTTATCTTTACCTTTGAAATCATGGTCATCCTTAACTTCTCAACCCTTGATGATATTTATATGACTCTTGAATTATCCTAAAATGATAAAATACTAACATCTAAAGTTATATAAACCTACTCTAATACCAAATTTGATAGCTCAAAATGTAACCGTCCCATAATTACATTATTTATAGTAAATATTTCATTATATACATTCCCATGACCTTTATGGTTTAGAGTTTTAGATAATTTTAAAAAATGTTAACTAATAAAGCTCATGTATTTATTAACTAATGTACATTTTTCCTACTATATTAGGAATTAAGGAATCCATAATAAGTCTTAAATATCTCTAATAAATTCTCCAAACATGCTATTGTATTCTATAAATATCACATTTAATACTTTTCTTCCTAACCTAGTGAAATGGAAACATAATAAGGGTGATCTCAAACACTCAGTAAGGGAAATAATATACCAGAATTTATCATTTAATAAACAAGGTATGAATAACATCTTAGGAAATAAATTATAATTAAATAATTCCATATATTTAATCACATGACATTGAAACAAATCCATGGATTAAATAACAACATAAATAATCACATGAATAGTAATAACTAGTTTAATAATGATATAATGAATAATTAAGCTCATTATCATCTTACCATCAAGGTCTTGTTCCAAGACATCATAAATATACCATTAAGGCCTCATGTTAAGACATATAAAAATTAGGCAAGAACACACCAAATACCCAGGCTAGTTTGTCTCATGAGACCTATAGATGCATTGAGGGGCTATTTAGGGAACCATATATCACTAATTAAGTCCAATGAATTCATCATATGAAATAATTGGATAAAAATAAAATGAATTATCAAATTTCCATGTTAATTAATAAATATCAATATTGAAATGAAAATTATATAGATTGTAAATATTTTATCGATCAATAAATGGAATATATTTATATGTATGCATCCATAAAATTAAAATCATATAAAGTAATGATATATGTTATATTATATAATATTCCCAAATTAATTAATTTATTATTATATTGGTGAATTATCTTCAAACAAAGTAATGAAAATAAGGTATTCATAGAGTAAATGAATTGGAAGAGAAATCATGCCTATACACAATGGATGATTAAAGAAGACAAAATAAGTAATGGATTTTACTCGAGCTTAATCCCACATGAGAAAATAGTATTATAGGTCTTATAAGGTACTCCATGATACATAACTCCCAAGGAAGTAATTTTTTAATATAAATATTAAAATAGTTTCGAAATCATAAATTTTTTTATAAAACATTTTTAACAAGGATCTAAAAAGAGAAACTTACTAGTTACTTTTAAAATTAATTTTAAAAAATATGAGGTAAATATTTTGAAAATATTTAATTTTATAAATAATCTTCAATAATGTATCCTTGAAAAGGATATAATGGTTTCCATAAGAATGGTTGAGTGGAAAATAAAATAAATTCTCATGAAAAGTAAAACTTTTATTATAATTTAAAATGACATTATTGAAAATCCACATTATAAAAAGGATGAGAAAAATTATTTTTAAAAAATGGATAAATAAAAATATTAATCCCCCAAGAAATAATACATAATTGAGTTTATAAAAATGTCAGAGAACATTGGAGGGAAGGTAAAATAATTTCAAGGAGGGGAAACCATTGTTAAATAGGATGAGAATTATTCTCAACAATGATATAATTTTTGAGGGAAAAATTAATCAAGGTAAAATTTTTGAATTAAAAATTAATTTTCACCAAAGTTGAAGAGACAATATTATACAATAAAATCATAAGGTAGAATCAACTAATCTTGGAATAAAAAAGTTCATGAAGAATCATTGTATCTCAAAAAATGGTATTGAGTTAAGAAACACGCTTACAACTTTGGTAAATGTTAGATCAAAAGAATATTAAGGTGTAATAGTAAAATAAATTTGTAAATACAATTAATAAAACTTGAATTATGATTATAAAAGTCAATGTGGTGGTAATTACATCATAAAAGAAAAATTCTAGGGTAATAATAAATATTTCTCAATATTCACCAAAAAAAGGAAATAAGTGGCTAATATGAATCGTATCTCATTGAATAAAAATTGAGATGTAAAAACCCTTACCCTAGGTCCTGATTAGTTCTGTGCGTGCACCTAAATTCATGAAAAATAAAATTCATTTATTAAATATTTCATTAGGATTATTTTTCATATATTTTACATTTTATCAGGTCTATTTATTTTCATACATTATATATTTATTATATATATTTCTTTATTTGATTACTTGAGGTTGTTTGGTCAATTATTTTTAACAAACAAAAGGGTGGTACATTAATAATAAGTTATATATTAATATAACCTTTCAAAAACCATAAAAAATTATTTTATAATTAATTTATATTAAAATATACTGTTAAGTTCCCATATTCATCAATAATAAAAAAAATTATATCATTGTTTATATTGGGGGTTAAATTGACCCAAAAAAAAATCTATAATCTATGGGTGAGTATGTTTAAGAAAGTGATTATTTTTGGAATAATATCATTATTATATAATAATAATGATAATATTTATATTTTTTAAGGTGTTTAATTATATTATAAGATAGTTTTATAAATAATAAAATACTAGATGAAAAATAAAATACGTTACTTTCATGGAGGTTGTAGTCCGTAGTATGCATGAGAAACATGTTCGTTTTCCATAGAATAAAAATAAAATAGGGAATTATTTTTAAATTAATAATATTAATCAGTTTATAAATATAATATTAATACTTTAAATATACTTTGAGACCATATGTGTAAGTTGGTGATTAAAAATTAATCATTCTGTTCAAAGATGCAGTAGTCCACACATACACATGACGACATATTCATTTTTTGAATGGTTTTGGAGGAAGGTATAAAATGGATATTACATTAGTATAATAATATTTTGGAAAATTGATAATATTTATTTTATAATAATTTCAAGTATAGATTAGTTTTTAATGGGATAGAATAAAATGATAATTAAGAGATCTCGGTTGAGAATATTACCTTTCCCATTGAATGTTCTAGCTTGGTTGGCACCTTAGGGATCCTTATCTTGGTATTTTGGAAAGAAAAATGATTTTAAGATGTGGTTATATAGTTTAGAATATAATAGGGAATATTTTTTATTGATCTATGTATTTTTAATGGGTGTATAAATGTAGTTTAAGTGGTCACCTTTTATAAGTGAAGAAAATGACATTTTTGTAAATACCCATTAATTTTTCAATGGCATGACACTATTAAATGGTAAATGTCTCCAAAATTGTGAAATAATGAATTTAGGAATGATATAATGTTGGTAAATAAAATTATATTAATTTTAAAATATTTTCTAAATATGTTTATAGTGTTTTACCACTATATTTTTTATATTTAACCATTTTAGTTTTTACCTTGGTAACTATTTTTTACCCAAGTAATTTAAATTTTATTAAAAATATAAGGTAAAACCCCTTAATAAATTTTTAATTTAAGAAAGTAAATTTAACCTCTATATAATATATTTTAATTTCTAAATAATATAAAATTAACTTTAAAATTAAAACATTTAATATATAGAAAAACTGTTTTGCATAAAAATGTTGTTTTCACCCTTAAATGTTCTTAATTTATATAACATAAATTACCAATTAAATAAGGGATAAAAAATATTCATATATGTGTAAAAATAATACCAAATTAATAATATAAAATATATAAATATAATTTATTAAATAAAATTACACGACATAAATAAAGTAATTATTTGTAAATAACCCTTTCACCATTATCACGATCATTAACATTAATAGTAGTAATAATAATTTTTTCCTAAAAATTTAATTGAAAATAATAAATAATATTAACATGTTGATGTCATATTTTAAATAAATTTTTATAATTAATTTATACAAATTATTAAAACTAATGTTTTAATACTAGTTAATAAAAATAGTTTTGAGAGTAAAATATTACTTAAATTTAAAAAAATTTAAACATGGGTCTTATAAATTCAATATAGTATTTTAAATAAATTAATTTAATCATTATATATATATTTTTTCTCTAATAAACATTGTTATTAGTTTTTAAGTAATACTGACTTCATGTTAAAATTATAAACATTACATTATGAGTCAAAATGGTATTTTTTTCACTACACACCTGAAAATAAATTATTTCAGAAAAATATCAAAAATTAATTATAATCTAATTTTGAAATTATTAATTTAAAAATGAATTTAATTTTTTCAAATTCATATTCTAAAATTTGGGTATTTAATTTTTAAATAAAAACATAAAAATATAACAGAAACCATTTTCATTGGAAAATAATGTTTTAAAATAATAATTGTTCTTATTATTATTTAATATAAATTACTAATTAAATTAGGGTTAATATATTATTCATATAAATAATATATTTTATCCATAATATATTTACAACTCACCCAATTTAATTTATCCGTAATTTAATTATTATATTAAAATAAAGCACATAAAAAGCCAATTTTTAGAATGGTTAAATTTTAAATAATAAATTTGTCTTATTAGTTATTTAGCTAAACTAATCTAATTCTATCAATTACTTAGTATTAATAATGAAACTTATTTTTATTTTCATATATATTTCATAATTTGGTTACCTCTCCTTTTATCCACCAATTTTATGGCCATATTTTAACAGTTATATAATGTTTCACGGTTCATTTTGATTTGTTTTCACATGTAAAGAAAGGGATTAAAAACATTAGGTTTCAATGGAAAATATAATTTAAAATATTAGTTTGTTATAGTGTAGAAGTTGAAAAGGAAAAAAATTACCCATACAAAAGCATGGAATAAGTAAAAAGGCCACTGATTAGTTTCTAAAATCCATGACTACTTTATGTCCATCACTTCCACTCGGTATTGATACTATTTTAAATACAAGCATGTCAATGATGTGATCCTTATAAGATGTACCAAGTGATAAAAATGGAGGTCCTAGTGGTGTTCTGAGCGACAAATTTATGGGCGGTGATAGTGATGAAGATGTTAAAGGAAAAGATTCTAGTGAGGATGTTTGTGATGATAGTGATGATTCAGATGAACATGATGGTATTGGGAGTCATTATGATGATTGTTTGGTAGGATATATTGATCCCCTATATCTATAAATTGATATTTACTATACTTATAACTATGAAGATGATGTGTGATGAATGAAACTGATTATATATATATATATGTTACAATTTTTTAAGTTATAAACTTAATAAAATTATAGTATATAATACATGTGATATTTTGAATGTTAATTGTTACTAGTTGTATATATGTTTTGGTTTTAGGTTGTTTTATATGTTTTCATGTTGTTTATAGGGGGGTACGGATTGGATATCATGCTACCTAGTGGTAGGACTATACTATTGACTATATGAAATCATTGGTATATTTATCTATACCACCAATTTTATATAATCTTTGGTATATGCTCCCTCACCCTACACCTACCCCCTCCCTAAATAACCTATACCAATTGTTCTAATAGAACCATTTTTATATATTTCTATACCAAAATTTCTTGAAACTATTTGTATAGCTCTATATACCAAAGGTTCTCTTAAAACCATTAGTATAGTCTTTTTCCAATGTCTTATCAACTAATGGGTTGGGTATCCATTGGTATAGGATATACCAATGGTTCCTAGGTTTATAAAGTGGTTTATAACCATTGATATAGGCTATATTTATGACTTAATATGTTTAGAAAATGGAATCGTCTTAATGCCATCTCCATAGCATGAATTACCTAGGAGGCCATGGAGGCCTAAATGGGTCCTAGGTGACATGGAGGACATTTTTGATTCAAGATTTCCCAAGATTCTTGGGAATAAGATTTGATCCTATTGAAATTGAGTTTGGAGAGATTCTTAGGATGTATTGGATTTATCTATAGAGATATTGATTATAATATGTTTCACCATTTGAGCCTGATCATTTATGGATTCCTAGGGTAATTCCTAGGATCCAATGTATTACCTTAGTAGAGGAATGATTATGTGATGTTCTTAGAGACACCCTGATGCTGTCTGAAGTAGGTATGTGAAATCAGGGTCATTGCACCCTAAGATCAATGGTTGTTTTTTTATTTATTAATTAGGTAGTTATTTATTTATTCATATCATGTCACATGAATATACAAAATATTTACAATTTATGTAAGATAACATGTTGGTGGTGACCTTCTGAGTTATATACTCACACCCATCTCAGGTGGCCATGACACTTGGGTACTAGAGTAAATATCTCATTTATCATAGGCACAGGTTGAGAAGAGGCCCATTATGTTATTAATCATAGATATAAGGTACCTCTTGTGGGCTTGGATATTGGGATTTAGGAGAGGCTCAAGGATGTTATAGAGACTTCAATAATTTTTTTTATTTTTTCTTTGTTTGTTAATGTGATCGGCCTAGTGGTCGATCATCATTGTATGACTGTATAGATTTCAAGTTTCATATCATTATTGATTTTTTTGTTTGATTTATCATATTTAGTATAATGTTTATTATTGATTTATTATAATTATTTATATTATCTTTTAATTATCACTCTTATTAGGGGGTATAGTCTCCCCATGGTACCACCCTAGACCCCCACTACTAGTCAACAACCTCTAGAGTATGGGGAGGAATTCCTAAGGTCATGTGGTGAACTTGGTATGTGTAAATGGTCGAGTGGACTCTAGTACAAGGAAATTACAAACTGGTATTATAGCTCTTATGTGTCTGGTATCAAGAAATGCATTAGAGTTTATTTTTCCTTACTATTTTGTGGATATGGTAGACAGGTAAAATCGGAATGTGTTCGAGACTAGGATGGATATAAGACTGGTGTGTCAAGAATAATTTTTCTAGTGATAATACTTGGTTACCATGATTATGGGATTGTTGTTCTAGATTCTAATGTTATGGTTGTTTATTATTTTCACCTCAAGTGACTCACATGGATGTTTGAGGTTCTTGGTATGTTATTAAGTTTGGAATCTTATCCCATTTTCAAGAGACAGGTGTTCATGCATCATATTTTTTACCTAGGGTTCACATGAAATATATTACTATTAGTGTGATTAGTTCCACTATTTATTTAGGATTGGTTGTTTAAAGTGTTAACAATTGATCATATGGAGTTTTCCTGTATAAGTACTTGGTGGAATTCTACCTAGATAGGAAAACTTGTATACGTATTGTCTTCTAAGGGAAGGTCATTTAGATCTAAAACATGATGATTCTTAATAAAAATTATGCAATATATTAGAGTAATGGATGTGTGATGAACCTTGTAGGTATTTATAGGAATATGACACCTTATAGATAAACCCAATAGGGTGATTATAAAGGTGGTTATGAAAAAATGTGTTCAGTAATTTAAAGTGTCATAAAAAACCTATCTGGTGTTTCCAAATATAGCTTCTTGGGGGAATTATACTTAACCAGATCACTAATTGTGATTAATTGACATAGATTATTGTAGAATGATGTCTTTGTATATGTTCTATCCAAATAGAATACAATGATTTATGTGGTGAATTCAGTATGTGGAGGCTAGATGAAGATAGATTTGAGATTTCATATTCCCAAGGGGTAGTATCATATGTAGATAATCGATGAGAATCAATTTCCTAATAGGAAGTTTATTGTCATGTGGTGCCTGATACTTTTACATGAGACCCTTAGTTGGGTAGTTTTGGCCTTGAGTTTCCATGTGACCTTTTAGATGAGAGAATATAGATGTTTCCCATGAGACATGATTTATACAAGGAATGAACCATGGGTTAGGTGGGAGATCATAGTGCTATGAGATATGTATTAGTGTGATAGTGATCTAGACATTATGAAGTAAATAGAGAGAAATTCACAAGGTAAACCTATATGAGAGGCTATCCCAAGATTATGGATTCTTTAAAAATGGGAAGTATGGGTGGGTGCTTTGGGTTGAACATGGAAATGTTTTGGTTCTACTAGATATGTGACATAGGCATGGTGATTCCTTGTGATTTTTTAGTGATGAGAACTATGAGTTCTAGTGCATTGGGTAATAAGGTTTTCTTTTTATGGTAAGATCAATGTGATGCTTGACTTTTTTTATTTATGGATATGATTTCAGTAGATAGGTAGAGAATCAATGGATGCTAATGATTTTGCAATTGGTGATGTAATGGTGTTGGTTGTGTGATAGATAATGGAACTTCTAAAGTGATCAGTTTTGAGGAGTGATGAGGGTACTCCATGTTAGGAAAGGCTAACACGTCGAGTAGCATGGTCAGTGGTTTAGGATCGTGAGCCTAGGTTTTATGAGATAGCACTCGAGGTTGTATGATTTGGACATTATAGAATGATAAAATTGGGGTGTAAAACTATTTTGATATAATTTATTTTGGTTAATAGGGGATGTTGGGAACCATTCTATAGAGAGACACATGCAATAGCATGATGTGTGCATGAATGGTTTAATAAATAGGGTTAGTTAAAGTAGCTCATGGAGATGATCTTTTGAAATAGTTAAATATTGTATGACTCAAAGGAGCATGAGTTACATAATGGATCATGTGATATAAGATTTTACACCTTCCATGTTGAATGATATAGGAATAGTATATGTCGGTTGCGTGTGGTACCCACTAAAAATAATTAATCATTGAGTGGACATGCATGAGCCGAGGACTGATAAGATTGATGAAAAACATGAGGTAATGGAGGCCCAAGGTTTTTATGTAAGAAAATATACACCTCTATGGTAGAGGATACATCATAATTGGATCAGGTGAAATGGAACAACATATACGGATGAAATCTTGTCCAGGTGTTGGAAGCACGGTGAGCATGGTTCGGAAGGAGTGACCCACATGTGCTGGTGGAACCTACTGAGGTTTTACTCAAGTAGTGGTAGGAAGGAATCTATATATAGGGGAACCCAAAATAAAATAATAAGGTTAAAACCCTAGTGTTGTAAGGGTTTCTAGTGTAATAATACTGGTCTTTGGATAGTCATTATGGTATTTTGATGATGGTGGGTAAATGGACTTAGATTCATCTGATTCCTCAGTGAAATATAGACATCAATTCATGTGTACTATCAGATATGGTTTGAGCATGGATTTGGGATTAGGATAATTTTTAGTGATTCAATAATGATTATATTTGTTTAATTAGTTCCCATGGTGTGGTAGATCATGATGGATATTTAGATTGGATGAGGATACAACTAGGGAATTACATCCAGATTTGGTTTGAACATCTGTGAGCATGTTCTAAAAAAATCAAGAAATGCATATAGTGTTTAAGGTATATTGATTGGGTGTTAGTTAACACATCAGTGGTAGGAATAGATATTTTTTTGAGTCAGTTCATCCTAGAGAGGTTTGAATTTAATTCTCATATATAATTAGATATGGTTTAATAGAAACCATATCAGATGCATTGTATGGTATATAGTGGGTGTGTCTCAGGGATTGGATGAGAATTTTAAAGGAAAATCCAGTGTATTTTGGATGTGTGTATGGGTAGTGGATACCCATGTAATTCGGTTCATAATTGATATGAGGTATGACACTAGGTCTTGATTTTTTTTATTTTATGAGTGTGGTGAACTAAAAACCACACCAGGTGAGTTGATTTAATATTGGATGTGTTTTTCATTAGGAAATTCTAACAGTGGGAGGAATCATGGATCAAAATTTTCTGGTATAAGATAAGTCTTATGGTATGGAGAACCATAGGTTGGACAATTAATTGGATTATGGCACATGGGTGTCCCGGGTTAAATGGGAATTTTGGAGTGCTACTGTGATGATTTAGAATGATACAACTATTTTCTCTAGATTTTGAGAATTTAAAGCCTTATTTATAGAGTTTCACTAAGAAACCATGTTGAGAATTTATGAATGGAACATGAAAATTTAAATGGGTTTGAGAAATAAAGGTTGGATAGGTTTTTTGGTTGGATGTCTATCGATAATTCTAGTGGATGAGAAGTATTATGGTGGGTAAATTTTATGCTCTAGTGTTTCATATGGGTGATAAAATTCCAATGAATTATGAATATTGAAATGGTAGGGGGTCAAATTTTAAGCCGATGTTCATATTTGAATTATGATAGTTGAAAACTATCAAAAGAGAATTATTAGACATGGAATTTGGATCAAGAGGTGACATGGGGGGATCAATAGAGACTAAGAAGAAGGATGGGTGGCCAGGATATAGTTTGTAGCCATCGACCTACTGCTGGTAGGCCCCTAGTTAGATGGTAGCTCAGCTAGAGAAACTATTAGGCTGCATGGCCTACCATATAGCTAGTGGATTTTTATTAGCTATCTAGTTGGGTTTTTAATGATAAGTAAATTTACAAATTTACACTTGGGGTTTTAATTGGGAAACCCCATCCTATTCCCTATTTTTGTGTATGAGCCCCAATCAACGATCCCTCCGTCTCCCTTCAAACCCCTAGATTTGGGGTGGGTTTTGGTGACATTTCATGGTGATTTAAGTATTTTATTCAACTATGGAAACCTCTATTCACTATATCCTCTATTATTTTATAATATTGGATTTCTTTGTTTAGGCATTCAGTTTTGATTCCACCGAATCATAGTGTAATAGACCGATTATCATGGAGGTTTTGCTTGAATTATATAGAGGGGATCCCATGATAATGTCTGTCTGTCATTTCATGTTGTTGTGATGGAGATAATCCACCACCTTTATTTTTATTAGTTTTTTTATTCAATTTAAATTGAATTGATAATTGAAATTTCATTACCCATTGGGGATTTTCCTCTTCTTTTGTACGGGACACCCTGAGATGACATCTACCAGCAGTCATGTGTCGTTCCAATCTGGTATGTCAATGTTTAGTTTTTTATAATATTTTAATCTATTAATTAAATTAAATTAATAATTTAATTGTGTTTATGTGTCATATATTTGTTTTATAATATTTTTGAGAGTATGTCACGGGCTTTTGGTGAGTGTTTGGTCATGGTTCTGGTGGGATGAGGTTGACAAGTGAGCTTCTAGGAATTTATTCCTATTTAAATTAAAAATGGAAAATGCTTAAAATTAATTTTTTAATTAATTAATTTTATTATTTGGATATGAGATAGGGACTTGAGTGTTTTGGACGATGGACTGATTGGATTAACGATCCTCGACAAGAGTTTTTGGGAAACATTTAAAATGAATTTCAGTTTATTTTAAGTAGGTAGTCCTTATGCATCTAACCATGGGAATTACTCATTTACTTATATGTATGTGGTAACTATGTCCCCTATACTTAATTGGTTTCCATATTTAAAATTTTCAAGTTTTTAGTAAAAATTTAAGCATACTATTGAATTGAACATAGTGTTGAGGGCCCAATAGACCCTCGCGTGCTAACTAGAAATATCAACTGAAAGTGGACGAGGATATAAATTGAACCAAATAACTATGTATGAATGGATTAGGTATTGGCCATGTGAGATACCCCAGATCCATTAGGATTATTCAGATGAATGTGGCACAAGTGTTCTGCCCCCACTAGGACATGATCACATGGGTGGTTAGACCCTGCAGAGACTAGAAGACGGGCTAGGTGTTCAGGCTGACCTAGTATGTCTAGAAAACAGAATGTTTATAAGAAAATATCCCTCATGTGACTATACTAGTAGTCCAACAAGACCTTGATGAGTCCCAGTGGATCACTTTAGGTTCCCCTTTAACTTGAGACTCTGATGAGTGGGTGGACTTGGGAACATGCAGAGATAGTAGTAGCTGTTACCTTAGAACCCATACCATTGATGTAATCCTAAGTGGATGTTGATAGTGGTGATTGGATTTGGAATTCAAAATACCATAACTTATATTTATTTTTTCAATTATTCAGTTTTTATGTAGATATAGATACCCAAATGTGTTTCCTGGGACCCGACCTATGGGCCTAGAATAATGTGATGATAACATTGGGGATTCCCAGAGATACTTCCTAGGATCTATATTTTATCAATTGTATAATACTGGTGTGTTAAAATTGATGGGATTATGTATTCATGGATACCCATATGTGCTACATGGGATATGGTTGTTGTTCCATGTAAGAATTCTTAGGACACTGGATTCGACCTTGAGTTTTTATGGGATTCCCTAGACACCACAAATCTATAGGATACCTAGAATTTCTAGGATCCAATGGTTCAATCATGAGAATTTTATTATTATCAATATTATGGTATTCCTAGGAAACCCATAAGATCCATATAGTAAAGTTGATGACACCAATTTTATCTGATTGGAATGCCTAGGATTCTTGGGATCCATCCAGTTTTCATAATGACATTAAAGATGTTTTTGATCAGAAATTTCCTAGGATTCCTAGTAATTGGCTTTGAGCCTATTTATATGGAGTTTGGAGAGATTACTAAGATGTCTAGGATCTGGCTTCTGAGTTTTTTCTAATGAGATTATTGACCTTTTGATCTTGATCATATATGGATACCTAGGGTAATTTCTAGTATATGATGTATTGTCTTAGTGGATTCATGATTATGTGACATGCTCAAAGACACCCCAGTGTTAGTTAAATAAGGTATATTCAATTAGTTTCATTGGAATTTGAGATTTATAGAGGTTTATTTATTTATTATTTTATTATTTCTTTATTTATTCAGATCACATCACTTGCACATACACTACATTACCTGGTTATGTAATATATCATGTTGGCAGTTGCCTATTGAGTTATATACACACACCCTACTCGGGAAACTATTACACTTGGTTACCTGAGCATATATCTCACTTTTCATTGGAATAGGTTGGATAAAGGCCCTATAGGTTGTTTATGATCAACATATAGCAACTCAAGTGGGATTGAGAAGAGGCTTGGGGATATAATAGAACCTTAATTACTTTTATTTTATTATTTTATTTTTTATTTATTTATATATGTGATTAGACCAGTGGTCAAATTTCATTGAATTACTATATAGATTTCACATTACATATCATTAAAAATTTAGTTATTTTCTTTATCCTTCATGAACTAATGTTTATTATTGATTTATGATTCTTTGTTATTTTATATATTACTATAAAGTTTTATTAGGGGGTACAGTATCCCCACCGTACCACCCTACACCCGACGATTCTAGTTAGAAGACTTTAGAATATGGGAGGCACCCCTGAGGTCATGTGGTGGACCTATTATAGGGAACCAATAGAGTGGCCGCTGGGCTAAGGATGTTAAAGAGAATATATTTTAAATAATTCAATAAATAATTTACATAGAATCTTAATTATATTAAAGTAGTAAAAAAATAGTGGAGCATTTTGAGCATTAATTTCAATAGATTCTATAAATATATATAAACATACATAATAATAATAAACACATACATATTAGAAATCCCATTAACAAAAAGACATAGAATGAAACAAATAAAAAAACATAAAATTCTGTAAGATAAATCGAGGGATTTTTTTGAAATTTTAGAAGAATTATCTTTATCATTTTGAAGTTTTTTTGAATAAGGATAAAATATATGAATAAAGTAAAAATGAAAGAAAAATTACCTAAAATTATTTAAATAATGTGACATATAAAACCAGAAAATTATTATATATAAAAAATAGAGGAAAGATGTGTGAGAGAGAGACCAAGTAGTAAACATAAAGAGAAATAAAAATACATATTCTTATAACTTTTTAATTAATATTAAATCAATGGAAAGAGGTATAAAACCTTTTTTGAAATATAGATAAATGTATAGTATATTTTTCTAAAATATATTTTATAAATAATAAGAGAACATGTATATGAAAGAGAAATATCAAATCAAAAGAGATGCCAATAAGGGTTCCCCTACACATATTTGGTAACTAGTAAGGTAATAATCAATCAAAGAGAGAGTAGTAAAAGAACATGAAAATACATATGAAAAGTAAGATATTAAGGTCTTAAAATAAGTTAATTTGTTTAAAAATACATGTAATAACAGAATATATAAATGGAATATGAATCTAAGATAGGAAGAGAGGAATTTGATAAAAACTCAAAAATGGAATTTCTTATAAATTTATTTATATATAAAGAACATAATCTAAATGAGGATAGTGAAATGGGATGTTTATAACCCTGATATCTAGAATAATGGTAATATAAGTAATTCATATTATATTATATCTAAAATTTCAAAAAGAGTCTTGAAAGTAAATAGAGGAATCTAAGAAGGGAAATATTTCTAAAGAAAGAGAGTGAGAGAGGTTTAATTATATTATCATTGTCAATTAATGATCAATTAGTGAAAGGAATATATGTCCCATAAAATAATATAAAAAAATGAATCATATACATTAAAATGAAATAATTTATAGGAGATAAAAGTATATTATTAAGGAAGAAATTATTTCAATCATATAATTACCTATCAGTAAAAGATTTTGAGTTTATTTAAGGGGGATATCGAATTCTTAATTAGTGGATGGGAAATTTATAGAATTGAGAATCAAAAATAAAATTTTGAGAGTTGAAACATATTAAAGATATTTTTTGGATATATTTTCCGGCATTATATGTGCCTCGATTCCTCAAATAAGTTATGGGAGCTTTGGGGTATGTAATTTTAGCTTTGGGTGAAACAGTCCGGGGCACATGGTTGGCACATGGTTAGTTATAACTATGAACCCAAACAATGAGTCCTGTTTTGTAAAGGAAGATAGTTTGGTGAAACTGTGTGAGGGGATTTGTGATATTGTTCATAATTTTTATAAAGTTATAGGGGCATGTTACACAGTTTTCTCATGGTTTGGAAAACCATGCACACTAACCGTGAAACATATTATACCTCAAATAGTGAGGTCCAAAAAATTGGTAAATGGTTTAGAAAACTATATGGAAAACCAATCTACTCATATAAAATGGGGAAATAAAAATTTTTCCTCAACCCATTTATGTTTTTACTCCCCCTCCCACCCATTCAAATAGTAGACTCTCATACATTCCCCACTTCTTCCACCCCTTCTTTTTGAGAGGTCTCCTCCATTTTGTGTCTGATTTGAGTGTTGTCACTTGTGTTGGATAAAACAT
Source organism: Viscum album (assembly GCA_963277665.1). Lineage (NCBI taxonomy): Eukaryota > Viridiplantae > Streptophyta > Magnoliopsida > Santalales > Viscaceae > Viscum > Viscum album. The sequence continues at coordinate 1,702,401,815 of OY728155.1, forward strand.
AGTGAGTCTACCATTACAATTTCAAATTTTATTATTTTATTTCACTATCAAGTGGTGTAACTTCCTATTTATCTAATAGACCCTATTTTAGGGTATTTTTTAGGTTTCTTGTTTTTCTCCCATTTCAAGCCAAACCAGTGGCTAATACTCAATGAGTGGAATTTTATAAGAATAAGGTAGGTGGTAACTTAATTTATCACATAGTTTTTCCTAGTTTTTAGTTCCTTTTTATCATGGTATCACCTATTTTTCATATAAAAACCTTGTTTTTATTACATAGAAATATTAATTGAGTGTTTCTTTGGTCAGTAAGCCCTTAGTTTAGATAATTAGCCTCATTTAATTATATGCTACTAAATGTTTAATCCATAATAAAATTATTCCAACTTGAATTTTCTTTTGAAATTGATGATTGTGAAATGGAATTTAAAAACCAATGGTAATCTGTGAAATGGAACTATTCCTTGGTTTTGGACCTTTTAAAATTGTAAGTTGGGTTTTAAAATTATGATTTTAGTTTGGATTAGTGATTTTGAAAACATAATTATGTTTTCTAAATTGTAAATCATTTTTAATGTTTCTAAATTTTATTTTGAAATTTATAATAGCTATAAATTGAAATATAATCCACATGGATCATGTGATAATGAATGATTTTTAATATATTCTGGGATGCTTAAAGGTAATGAAAATACCCCTTGATGGCTATACTTATTTTTTTGAAACAAAAACGTAAAAAGGATATTTATGCATTACTATTATTTATTGTTCACATTTTCATTATCTATTTTAAAAGAAATTATGGTTAACTTGGGGTGATCATGGCTATACTAAACATAGTGATTACAGTTAACCTGGGATAAACATGACCTCGGGGGACACAATGATTATCGTTAACCCAGGTTGATCATGACCTTAATGGAAAAAGTGATTATTGTTAACTTAGGGTGATCATGAACCCATGTTACATTGTGATTATGATTATACCGAGGTGATAATTACCCTGAGGGACATAGTGATTATGGTTAACCTGGGGTGAACATAGCCCCCTAGGGAAATATGGCTCCAAGGATGGGTATATTACCCCCAAATTCAAGTTTAGACTAGGGATGTGTATATGACTATTGGTCAGGAGTGGTTTGGGTAGCACGATCATTTAGATATTCTTAGAGACACACCAAAACTATCCAAATGGGTTTATACCATTACCAGGGTTATCCTATACCTTAGGTTTAGTGTTTTTTATGACTTTAGTTTAAGAAATTCAAATATTTACACCTATAGTTGTTATCTTGAGCACTAATGAATGCACCATTATTAAAGATTGGTTATTTTAGGGACACCATTAGTAGTGGACTACTGATTTATACTCATATCTTGATTGGTTTATCATGGTTGGGTACCCTAGAAGATTCTACTTGATTTTAGGATATAGGTTAGGACAATGACCTGTTACACGAGGTTACATGATTTTTTAGAGTGGATTATGGAGATGGGGGCCATAAAAGAATTGGGACTAGGATATGGGTGAGATTTTAGTTGCCTTTATTTTTATTATTTTATTATTTCCTTATATAGGATCTACCCACTAGGGATTTGTGAGATATTTATAACATTCTATCTGTTATAACATTGTGATATCTTGTTATTTTATTGTGATTTTCCATGTTTTATCTGTGATAGTTATGAGGCTTGGTTTATCTATTTATTCTTATTAATATTATTATATATACTCTAATTAGAGGGCATAGTCTCTCCATGGATTCTCATAGACCCTCTACACTAGTCGGTAGCATCTGGTATATGGGGAGGTACGTTTGAAATTCTACAGCGTTCCAGCCTAATTTCTATTCATAGAGTGAGCTGGGTCAGGATATTATAATGTGGTATTGAATAATGCTTTTTATTATTATTTTAGGAATCATTTAAAAAATACTTGGAGTGTTTTTAAACATAAAAAATAAGCTCATTCTTAGGAGTAAACAACCCATGTGTAGGTGAAAACCCAAGTATTCAGGGATGAGAATTTATGGTCATTGGATTTCTTCTATTATAGTTATATTTTATTTTCAACATTATTGACACACTTGATTTGTGATATTTGGATTTATTAGATTTATAATCTTGTCCTAGTATGGGAAGAGTTTATAATAGTGTACATGCATAATTTCAGGCATGTAGGGATTCACATGAAATGAATCACACTAGGGACATGGGTTCTAGATATTGATTACATGCTGATTGTTTTTATTTGGGCTTGTGATTATATTTTACTGATGAAAACAGTCTAATTTATATTTTCCTATGGTCTATATTTTTCTAGTACTAAGTTTATTTGTATTTAAAATTTTCACAACTTTTTATATGGTGTTTTCCATATACGTCTATGGTGGAATATTACTCAATCAATTACTATGAAGATCTATTGATATAGGTAAATATAAATAGATTGATGATGGTATTGGTTAAATAAAGTTCTATTAAGGAACCTATAAAGATTTTACCTCTATTTATTGTGAATAGTATTATATTTAACCAAGCCTTAGAGAATTTTGTATCTTGTTAACTATTAATTTTTTTTGAAATGTGAATCCTATGTATGTGGGCATTTAAAAAATCATGGTCTTATAAAATTTTATAGTTTTGGTTTTTGAAACCTCTTGAAATTTGAATTTTTCAATATGTGAGTTTTGATAGAAAATAAATGTAAAAAATCTAGTTGGAAGTGATTTTTTTGTTATTCCTATAATTAAAAATATATTCAAAAGAAAAATAATATATAAAACCTATGATTTTTGTGTTGAAACTCTTAAAAATGTGGATTAACCTTGTGATTGGGTTTTTAGGGTTCCTAATAGAACCTAGTATGTGAGTTTTTTTGTGGTATGAGTTGGGATAGACCTTATGATGGTGGTGGTCCTTTGGTGTGTGTTGGTGTTGATCCTAGTAAAGGTGGTTATGCTAGATAGAGACACAGAGAGATAATTATCTTGTGAAACCCATCTTGATGAGTGGTGTATTTCATAGTAGATTTTATACCTTTTGTGACTTTTATTGAGTTATGAAACTTGTGATTTTCATCTAACTTAGGAGTGGATAAAATCATTTGGGTTTTGACTTATGTGTGGGGACCCAATAGTGGTTTCATGTCATGCGAATAACATGTGACTTGATATATGAGTGAGTATCATCCCATGTGTTGTATATTTTGTGTGACCTAGGTTGATGGGCTAAGTGGGAGGACCGAGTGACCATTCCAATGTGACTCTAGGTTTTAGTGAATATTTATCTAGTGATACCTGTGGATAACCTCAAAGTATGGTTATCGTGTTCATTCGAACTTCTTTAGGGATTTAAGGCATGGGTAAGTGCATGGCCAATATGATCGATGAATATTCAGTGTCGTAGTGTGTTGATGTAGTTTTGGTTGATCACCCAAATTACTAGTTCCTTGTGTCTATGAAGTATTTTGAGGGTGGTATTATTTAGATTCTAGACACTAAAAGTTTTGGTTGTGTTTTGGGTATATGGTGGTCTCATAGGTTAGTGGTTTTGTTTTAGAAGTGATGCCCAGGTTAACAAGTGGTCATGCATTTAACTATAAAACATTCATGGTGTTATGATTGTTTTGACATGGTATCTGGGATGAATTTATTTTATGAAAAAGAAACTTTATGAGAATTTTATGTTTCCTTAATAGGTGTGTGAGCTTAGGATCACGATTCTTGACTCATGGTATAATGAGTTGGGTTTTGTAAAAATTGTTTGCAGTAGAGATGTGACCTTTATATTTCGATGTGATCGGGTATTTTTAGAGGTAATACCTTTTATTTTGATAATACATAGATGATGAGTGATATTGGATCATGAAAATGAGGTGTTTCTTTTTGTGAAACATTAGAAAAATTAAACCACAAATAATTTTAAATTTGAAAGCACTTGGGGCGCCGATGCTTGGTATCAAGTTGGGTGTTTAGTTCAAGAGAAATCAATTACCTTTCCCTATTGTGTTCATAGTGGATTCCAATATATTAGTGAAATCATGGTTATATAATTTTAGTTTCAAAATTATTCTAGTGGTGGGAGGTCATGTGATGGACCTTGGCACAATTGAAGTGCCCGATTTTGAGGAGGACCATCGAGGATACTCCTAGTTAAACAAGACCAACCTTTCATGAGCATGGATATTGTTTGAGGAATGTTAACCTATTTTATATCTGAAATGACTCTTGGGATTTTGATTTGGGAAATTTGATTAAGTGTTACCTGATTATGCACTCATTTTGATTAAATGGATCATGGAAGTGAATTCTAGTAAGTATGGTGCCTACCAAGTTTTAGGTCAGCAAGTGACTATGTGTGATCCAAGGCCTGAAGACCTTTAAAAGTTATAGTGGGAAGTGGCGATAGAGGTTTTTTGGAATAGGAAAAGGACCCTAGATTGAGAGGGGTGGTTTTGGGTTGGAACTAAGTGATGTAACATGGTTGATCCAAGATATCGGTCCTAGTCAGGTATTGACAGGGCGATGAGCATGTATCGGGGGAAGCGACACACGTGTTCGAAAGATAGGACCTATTGGGGTCAAGGATCATGGGGAGGTATCAAGGAACATGTATTGTGGTGATCCCACCATAAGATATAGAGTTCATGAATCTATCCTCAATGTGACTCATTGAGAATAGAGGATAGACTTACTTAAGTCAGGAACAAATAATGTTGGCGTTTAGGGTATCACTCAGGTGTGGGAAAGTTTGGACACAAAAAATGATTATGTTTGTTGATGGATAATAGATGGAACATTAGGTCATGGTCTTCGCTAAATGGAATTATTATAAGGATATTCCTGTGGTGGAGATCATCATATCAGTCTTGGACATATGACTCTCATTTGAGAGAGGTTTTCAGTATGTGAGAATGGTATTGGACAGTTGTGATGACGCTAGATTATTCTGCAAGGATTTTTTATAAGTAGTATGGATTCTTTATTGATTATAAAGATATGTTCTTAGTTATTCTTTTGAGAGTTCAAGAAGTTGTTTCAAGCTCTGTACATTGAGATGTAATCCATGATTTGTTCAGAATGGTGTCACACTGGTGCTCAGGTAAGAGCATGATTTATAGTGAAAGTGGGTAGTGTAAAACCCAGGAATTTAACCATAAGATTAGTATTAGACCTTGAGGTGAGGTTGACATGAAGACAATGTACCTTTGGATAAAATGGAATTGTGGTCAAGAGTTTAAAACAACACATTGTTGGTGGAGGCTAAGTGTTCTTATGATGCATTTTCTAGAGGAGGTCTAACAATCTATTTACAAGTTATTTTATGCCATGGGTTCTGAACCCATCAGGTACATCCTTAGAGATACAATGAACATTTTTCATTAGATAGATAGGTATTTTCAAGTAATATTTGGCACGTTTAGGTTACAATTGGATGGTGGGGGTATATCTATTTTAGATTAGAGATAGAAATGAGAGTTATTAATAGTGTCGGTTCTCTAATTTTTTGAGTTATAGTGCATTGTGAACCATGGTGAGAGAGTTAGTGGATCGCTAAGAATAAGGTTCATTAGTAAAATTCTGATAGAGGAAGGAGTTAAGGTTTGAAATTAACTTTATGAGATAAGTCCTATGGTGGGAAGAATCATGGGATAGAAAAAAAATAGCTATATGATGACTCATGGGTGTTTTAGGATTAATGAGATCCATAGATCTTCATCCTGAGATTCGATGAAAATATGAACATCAGTATGAGATCAGGAGGCCTCATGTTTTCTATTAGGATATATGTTTTAAAAGTGTATCAGTTGTTTGGGTGTGGAGAATGACCATTTGGAATCAATTTGGATGACCAATGTAGGTTAAGTGATGTGGTTAAGTGTCCAAAATAACTTTTTGAGGATGATAAGTGTTATAGTGGGGAGTTTGTAATGCCTTATCCATACAATAGATTGAGTTGATTTTAAGGAGGATCTAGAACTTTTGATTAGTGGATGGGTAGTTTTAAAAATTGAGCATCAAAATAGAATTTTGAGATTTGTAACATCATAAAGAGATATTTTTTATATGTGATTTGAGGCCTAATACATGAATCATATCTTTATAAAAGTCTTAGGAGATTCAGGGTATATAATTTTAGCTTTATAGGAAATAGACTAGGGTGAACATTTTCATCTCAGTTAGTTCTAAGCATTCACCCCAACTCAGAGGCCTATTTTTTCAAGGAATATATTTTGTTGAGACTATGGAAGGGGATTCATAAGACCACGATACCTATGTAGAATGTTGTAGATTCACGTCATATGATTTTCACATAATTTGGAAAACCTTGTGCACTAACCTTGAAACATGGTGTGCCTCAGATAGTGAGGTCCACATGGTTGGTGCATGGTTTAGAAAACTATGTGCCCAAATTGTGAACCTTGTTAAAAAAGAAAAAATTACCATTTTTACCTCTTCCATTTTCTGTATTTAATCCTATTCTCTCCCCCCCATTTGGACAGTAGCCTCTCATGCATACATCTCTTCTTCTTCCTTTTATTTTTGGGAAATCTCCTTTATTTTGTGATGGATTTTAGTGGTATAATTTTTATTAGAGATCCCTTTAGGATTAAAACACTCCCATTCCACCTTTTAATTTTTCTATTCACTATAAAGTGATGTTCCACCATGATTAAATAATTCTCCCTATTTGTAGGATGTTTGTCTGGTTTCTCATTTTCTCCCATTTCAGTCCTAACTGATGGTTGATACTCTATAAGTGAAATTTTCTAATCATAAGGTAGGTGATACCTTAATTTAATAGAAAGAATTTATTATTTTTTCATGCATGTGTAGTGTGTTATCCCTATTTTTCCATGTGACGATCATGGATTTTTTTAAATAGAAGTTTTAATTGAGTGTTTACTTGGTTAGTAAGCCCATATTTTAGATAATTATCCTCATTTATGTATATGTTCTTAAATGGTTAATAAATATTAATATTATTAAAATATAAATTATATTTTTAAATTGATTATTTTGAAATATAATTTCACAACCATCAGTTAAATGTGAAATAGAATTAATCTTTAGTTTTGGGCCTTTTGAAATAGTAAGGTGGGTTTCAAAATGGCGATTTTGGTTTATATGGGAACTTTTTAAAATAGAATCATGTTTTATAAATTGTAAATAATTTTTAAAGTTTATAAATGGTATTTTATAAATTTTAACTATTGTACCTTGAAATGTAATCCACATGGATCATGTGCTAAAAAATGATGTTTTGTTTGTTTTGGGATGTTTAAAGATAATTAAAACACCCCATGGGGGATGAGATTGTTTTATTTTTTGAAATAGAAAATTAAAAATGGACCTTTATACCTTAAGGCTATGTATTTCTAAATTATACATGACCTATTTTAATTGAAATTATAGTTAACTCAGGGTTATCAAAACCCTGGGGGACACAGTGATTATGGTTCACCTAGGGTGATCATGACCCTAGGGGACATAATAATTTTGGTAAACCTTGGGTGAAAATGGTTCCTGGGGGTTGCAGGTCTCAAGTGATCGGTATATTACCCCTGTATTCCTATTTGGAACAATTATGGGTATATTAATCCCAGTCAATAGTGGTTTGGTTGGAACAATCATCACGATGTGCTTGTAACATCCCGGTTCCAGAATCCACCTAAAGGTGCCCCGTACCCGGTTGGTAACATGGAATCAAGCACATTTCCCTAAATGTCAGAGGCTACTAACTAGCAGTGAGGGCCTTGGGTGTGATAGTGGGGAAACTATGCCCTCATTGGAAAAGTATACAATAGAAGTAAAGCAGATATACAATAGCAGAAGCAGTAATAATAGCATACAACAGTAAATAGCGGAAGACTGAAAGTAAGAAACAAATAGAGCACATATATAAATGATGCATGATACATATGTCTAGGAAAGCATCCAAAAACTTCACAATGATGAAATACAATACTAAAAAAAGTACAAAAGAAAACAGATAATATCATCAGTATCGAAAGCCTCAGCTTGGTCCCATACTCTCCAGCTCCAAAGCAGTCAAGTACCTAAAGTAGAAGGCGCTTGCCCTTATCTAAACCCGCAGCGATATAATCTGTCTAGGCCCAAAAGCATGACCCAAATAGGGCATGAGACTAATCCTAGTAGGAAACCACCAAACGATCTATGCCTAATAGTCAGTGAATATATATGGAAGGTAATAAGCAAATAAGTAAAGTAGGGAAGTACTCAATTGTAAACAATCCTACAGTTCAAGCATTCAATTCCACATATCAAGTAAGATTCTAATCAAAGAAGGTAACCCTATGGGAAGTACACACAACCTATCCCCTCTAGTTCAATTTACAAGGATATAAAAAAGTCTCTCTGAGGAAGCACTCAACGTCAATTACCCTTATAGTCAAAAAGTGATTAAAGACTCTCTGAGGAAGCACTCACCATCAATTCCCCCAATTGTCTTTTAGTGGTAACCTACAGGAACTCTGAGAAAAATCTCAATGTCAATTCCCCTTGGGGACTCGTAACTTAACTATAGACACTCTGAGGGAACACTCAACGTCAATCCCCCCTATGGTCTTACAGTGTGATAATTATAAAAGACACTACGGGAAATCCCTCAACGTCAATTCCCCCTATGGTCTCACTACAACAGGTTCCCACAGCCCCAGGTAAAGAAATCGTGGACAAACGATGAACAACCAAAGTAAAACTCTATAACTACTTGGCTAAACAATATACCACATATCAATCATGTTAGATAAAATAATCACTCCATCCTACAGTACTAGGTAAGGGAGAAAACAAGGCAGCTTAACAGGCTAAGCAGGACCAAACGGTCATAAACAAAACATGCATGGGAAAACACTTCCAAGGCATATAAATTAACCCTATTCACATTCAATCAACCTCTATTCCAGTATACAGGCATAGAAGGCAATCATCAGGGCTAAAACAGTAAACACACAATACCCCGTTCAAGGGTATTGGGAAATTTTTCACATATAACTCAAATACTTCAAATGGAAGGCACAAACCACCTACCTCGGTGTTTTTAGATCATTATACTTGAACCTCAATCCTTGAATCTCCCAAGAACACCATAGATCAACAAAAACGTCTAAAAAGTTCAACTGAAGATAACTCTCGAAAGAGGAGGAATCAGGAAATGAAGCTCTATAAGAAGGAAGAGCTTACCGAGGTGATACCAACGCAATTGAAGGTGGTAAATTTGGAGGATGGATGCTCGATCAGGGGCTCGGGGAAAGATTACAGTCGTATAATCTCTCTTGGACAAACCAGAACTAGTAGGAGACGGTTTTTTCCATTATACGTGACCCTGGTATGTTTAATGAAAAAAAAAGAAAATACACGGCATGTATTCTTGAAGTACATGGTGTGTACTTACCCTTACCGAGCCTCACTTTAGGAGGCCTCCAAGTCACCACACACGGTCGAGTGCGTGGCCACTACACAACCAACACATGACTACTCATGGTAACCAAGTACACGACGTGTACGTATAAAGCATATGACGTGTACTTAGAAAATTTCTAGAAACTCCTCTTTTTTCTCAAAAACACCAGAAAAAGGAAAACATACCTGAAAAGAAGATCCGATTTCTTATAAACTTACCCCCCCCCCCCTTAAAGAAAATTTTCCCCAAATTTCCCTAGTAAGGTGGTGAAGAAGAATAAACTCCGAAAAGCTTCGGCCATTGTGATCGTACATCAGCCTCCCTCTCCCAAGTCTCGTCCTGTACTCGCCCGTGCTGCCATAACACCTGTACCAGAGGAACATATCGGCCATGGAGAACCTTCATACTTTTAGTCAACAATCAGTATAGGATGATCCTCAAACGAGGAATACACCTTGATCTCAACCTGCTTGGGTTGAAAAACATGAGATGGGTCTGAGAAGTAACATTGAAGCTAATAAACGTAGAAGAAATCGTGCATATACTGGTACCTATGAGGTTACTGCAACCGATAAGAAAACTGGACCAAATCTTTCCAACACCTCAAATGGCCCGAAATATCTCGTAGAAAGCTTACCATATCTCCTAATCCTTTTGTGTCCCAAACTCAGTGTGACACATAGAAAAAACTGATCCCAGACCCTGAACTCCAGAGGCCGTCTCCATCGATCAGTATAAGACTTATATCGAGACAATGTAGTATCCATCTTCTTCCAAATCAACTCTATCTGCTATGTGGTCTCCAGGACAAGATGAGGTCCCAACATAGCTACCTCTCCCACATCCATCCAACATAAGGGTGATCGGCATGGACTACCATACAAATCCTCATAAGGTTCCATCTAAATAGTTTCTTGAAAACTATTGTTGTAGGAAAACTCCATAAGAGGTATGTGTTTCTCCCAAGAACCTCCAAAATCCAGGATACATGCTCGAAGCATGTCCTCAAGAACTTTAATCGTATGCTTAGATTGGCCATCTGTCTGGGGGTGGTAAGCTGTACTTAAAAGTGCCTATGTGCCCAAGGCCTTTTGTAACCCCTCCCAGACTGGAGAAGTAAAATGTGCATCACTGTCTAAAACAATGGATTGTGGAACCACATGTAACTATACAATCTCTCGAATGTACAAACTTCCCAGCTCGTCAACATTGAAGGTTTCCTTGATCATCAAGAAGTGAGAAACCTTCGTGATTCTGTCAATGAAAACCCAAAATACATCATTCCATTGAGGAGAAATCGGTAAACCTATCACGAAGTCCATCGCGACATCGTTCCACTTCCACTCGAGAATGGGTAACTGCTGCAAAAGCCATGCTGGTCGCTGATGCTCTTCCTTCACCCGCTGACAGGTGGAACACCTCATGATGAAACCTACAACATCTCCCTTCATACTTGGACACCAATACTGACAGTGTAGATCTCGATACATATTTGTTACACCAGGATGAACTACCCAAACTGAGGAATGAAAGTCCCACATCATCTCCTCGCACATGTATGATGGAATCCATACGCTCCCATAGAAATGAAAGATCCCAACCTTTCCTATGGTCCACTCAGGAATAGGGTCCTCTCCTGTCACACTCTACCATAGGATTAGGAATTAAGAATATGATAGCTTCCTCATTCGCACTCGATCAAGGAGAGTAGAGGTAACAACTACAGAAGAAAGAAAAGTCTGCCCCTGTCTATCATGCACCTCAAAATGCATCTCAGAGAACAGAGACATAAGCTGCCACTCACTGCTAGCCTCCTGAACTGCCTGTATCTGAGTCCTTTTACTTAGAGCATCGACCACTGTGTTGCCTTTCCCATGCATATAGGAAAGCTCAAAGGCAAAGGCCTGAAGGTACTCAACCCATCCTTGCTGTCTCAAATTCAGATCATGCTGAGTGAAGATGTACATGGGACTTTTTTGGTTGGTGAAAACCACAAAATGCTCTCCCAGAAGATAATGTGTCTAACAACATAAAGCATGAACAACATCAACCAACTTGAGATCGTGCATCAGGTAGTTCCTCTCATGTGGCCTCAACTGATGAGACCCGTACGCAATGACTAATTCTCCCTACATAAGCACAACTCCTAGACCAATAACTGAAGCATCACAGTAAAATGTATAGATATTGATAGGTTTTGGAAATACTAGTATCAGTGCTGAAGTCAACCTCCCTTTCAGCTCCTGAAAGGCTGACTCACAAGAATCTGAACACAAGAACCTTGCACCCTTCTTAGTCAGACCAATCAGTGGTGCTGCTAAGCGTGAAAAGTCCTGTATGAAACGTCTGTAGTATCTAGCCAACCCTAGGATACTCCATAAATCAAAGAAGTTCTTCGGATTCTCCTAGAAAACTACTTCTCTCACTTTCTCTAGGTCTACTAATTCTCCTGTATCTAAGATAACATGACCCAAGAAGTGAATCTGATCCATCAAAAAGTGGCATTTTGAGAGCTTAGCATATAACTGATGCACTCTCAGTGTACTCAAAATGATCTCAAGATGGGCGACATGGTCATTTTGAGTGTGAGAGTACACCAAGATATCGTCCATGAAGACTACCACAAAGGAATCCAAGTACGGATAGAACACTCGGTTCATCAATGCCATGAATACTGCAGGTGTGTTTGTGAGATCGAACGGCATAACCTTGTACTCATATAGACCCTACCTGCTCCAGAAGGCTGTAAGAGGTATATCAGATGGTCTAACACGCAACTTATGGTAACCGGATCTAAAGTCAATCTTTGAGAACACCCAGGCTCCTCGAATCTGATCAAAGAGATCATTAATCCTCAACAAGGGATATCAGTTCTTGACTATAAACTGGTTCGACTTCTGATAATCCACACAAAGTATGAGGGTACCGTCCACCTTCTTCGCAAACAAGACAGGCGAACCCCAAGGAGATGTACTGGGTCAGATGAAACCCTTTGCATGCAACTCCTCCAACTGCTTCTTGAGCTCTTGTAACTTAGGTGTAGCCATCCTATAAGGAGGAATGGACACCACTACCGCTCCTGGAACAAGCACAATAAAAAATTCTACCTCATGTTCTGGAGGCAAACCTGAAAAGTCCTCTGGAAAGATGTCCCTGAAAAGATCCACCACTAGAGGAAAGTCAAACTGTGATGTCTCTGAGTTATCCAGATATATACTAGTGATATGGGTTGTAACTCCTCCCAACTCCTGATGCTCGGGTCCCGCTCTACTCGCCTGGACATCCCATTTTCCCTTGTGAAGAAAAGATATGCCTTATGGTGATGTGAAACTCACCCTACGATGATAGAAGTTGGCAACAGCTTCGAAGGGAACTAACCAATCCATTCTGAGAATGACGTCATAGCCTGTCATCTCTAGGACATAGATGTCCCATAAAAAGTGACACCCACTGACCTAAAGAGGGAACTCCTTGAACTAATGTACACTAGCCATTCTTGTCCCCAAAGGAGTGTATAGCATCAAGATATCATCAATAGAAAAGATATAGAGCCCGAGGATCTCCACAATAGCAAGATATATAAAGATATGGGAAGCCCCTGCATCGAAAATAGTAGAAGATAAAAATGAGGCTACTAGAATCGTACCTCGAATTGTAGAGGGTTTGGGATCCTACTCCTGCTGGGTCTACTTCACTACAAAATTCCGGCATACACCGTGACCCTGTGACCCTGGCTGACCACTCTGAGCAGATCCACCCGGTTGTCGCTGAAATCCTGGAGACTGAATACCATGATCGTGACCTCCACCTCAACCTGAATGGACGAAAGAACTCTAGTTACCTGACTGAGGAGTAACTAGTAGTGCTTCTCCTAAACGCGGAGTCATAGAGAAACCCTTGTCACCCGCTGCTGGTGAGAAGATCTGACAGAAATGCTGAAGATGACCCATCTTGCCGCAAGATTGGCACTCAACTGGGTCTCTCAGGAAATGTGGCCTCGTATGCCCATCCTTCCCACACTGGTAGCATACCACCTGGCTACCTGAAGGTGCATCCCTCCTACTTAGATCTCCACGTGTAGTCTCCCTACGACACTTCCTGCTATCGGTTGGAGAAGCACTAACTCTGGGTTCTAAACTGCCCTAGCCCATAGCTCTAGAATCCCCCAGATTACACTCCGTGATCAGTGCCTGGTTGACTATAGAAGATATCAAAGTCAACCTAAAGATGTTCACCTGAGCCTGAATGTCCTGTTTGAGACCATCCTCAAACTTCCTTACTAAGAACAACCCATCTCCCCCTAGTAAGGGTGTAAAGTGCTGCAACTCGGTGAAGTGAGAAGAATACTCCATAACAGAAAGAGTACCTTGCTCCAGACTCATGAACTCTCGGGCTCGATCGGCCCTCAAGGTCTCCAGGTAGAATTAATCATAGAAGGTGAACTGAAACTCATCCCAAGACATATTATGCTTGCATATCGCCTGTGAGATCACATCCCACCATCTCTTGGAGGAATCCCGAAGCATGTACGTAGAGAGATTGAACCTCATCTCTGGAGGCATATCCAGATGCTCGAAGATCGTTAGCATGGTTTCTAGACATGAATCTGCAGCCTGGGGTCTTCCATCCCCTGAGAAGGTGGGAGGATGCTGCTGTTGAAAGACCATCATAAATTCTACCATCGACGGGGCATGAGGCGGTGCCCCCTAGAATGTCTGCATCATCCTAATAAAACCCTCTATGAACTATGCATCATCACCTGTATTAGGTATAAATGTTGGTGCCAAGACTGGCACAACTAGAGGATCTTCTGGTAGTCCCTGATCTTCCATATTCAGTGTCTGATCACCGCCTTATAACTGGCGTACAACTGAAGGATGTCTCAGTGGCATGAATCTGTAAGTTCAAACACACTCCTTAGATCAAGATTAAAAGGGACTAAAACTTAGAGGTATAATAAGGGAACAAGAGAAAGGAATCATTCAAATTTTCCAAAACATGGATACACGACGTGTATAATGCCTACACGGTGTGTTCCCTGAAGTCTTTCACATGGGTGTGTACTTCTGACACAACTGGTCATGTTACACCCTAGACACACGTCATGTTTTCCTAACACACGACGTGTACTTGAATCCTATTTCCCTGTCCGAGTTCTTCTACATGGCTAAGACACACTTTTCTACTAGAACAAGACTACATGGAGTGTTCGGGCCAGACATGGCATGTACTAGACGAGATTCACTAACCTGTGTTGTTAGTGACATGACCGGATACACGGCTCACACTACACAACATGTTCCAGATGGACATGGCATGTACTAGGAAGATTTTTCCGACCCGTGTTGTTAGTGACACGATCAGTTACATGGTTATACAACATGACGTGTACATCTGGAACATGACGTGGTCTACCAAGATGTCCCAACCCCATGTCTCTTCCCACATAGCCAATGAAATAGTTAGAGACTACACGATGTGTATATACAGTACACAGTGTGTACTTAAGAAAAATAGTTTCTTCCTGAATAGAAGAACACATGACATGTATTCAACATTATATACCGTGTATTCTGGGCTTTTATGAACAACAAGCCTCAAAAACTACACCGAAACCCAAAAAAAAAAACAATTAAATGAACATTAAAGTTCCAAATTCTGATCCGTGATGGCCCATACTTCTCGCGAATCAAAGCTTGGCATCTCTTACATGTTATATACAAGAAAAAAAGCAATGATCCACCAAATTCTGATCCATGAGGGCCCATAACACCTCAAGAACAAATTTTGGCATTCATTCAAACAAAAAACATACACAATACAATACTCTATCAAATAGCAGGTATTCTATCAAGGCATCTGTCCCAACAACATGCATATCTAACACATCTTTCATCACAACAACATGAAATCGCTAATTCACCCTAAAAGGCATGGCAAGAATGCATGACATGTGATTACTAGAAATTTCTTATATGATTCATGTGATGGAATACCCTCATCTCATCGGGTTGCGACAGAAATAGAACCACAATAACATCAATGATAAAAAAACAAAACAATTGAATCACCCAACGGAGAAATCAAATCAACTATAAAATTGAAAAACCAGAAAAATTGAAATAAACGAGGTAGATTAGATTTTCCCTGTACACAGGTTAGCTTCTTCCAAGAACATCTTATTACCAAGTACCAATTCCTTCATATCCTCAGCTATAGGCTCCAATATATTAAGTCAAGAAGAAAATAATTCCTCTGATACCAATTTGTAATGTCCCTGTTCTGGAAGCCACCCAAAGGTGCCCCGTACCCAGTGGGGAAACTATGCCCTCATTGGCAGAGTATAAAGCGGATGTAAAAGAGATATAAAATAACAGAAGCAGTAATAACACCATACAATAGTAAACAGCAGGAGACTGAAAGTAAGAAACAACTAGAGCACATATATAAATGATGCATGATACATATGTCTAGGAAAGTAGCCAAACACATCACAATGCAAAAATACAATACTAAAACAAAGTACAAAAAATAGATAAAATCCTCAGCATCGCAAGCCTAAGCTTGGTCCCATGGTCTCCAGCTCCAAAGTAGTCAAGTACTTGAAATAGAATGGAACTTGCCCTTATCTAAACCTGCGGTAATATAATCTGTTTGGGCCCAAAAGAATGACCCAAACAGGGTGTGAGACTAATCCTAGTAGGAAACCACTAAAAGATCTGTTCCTAATAGTCAGTGAATATATATGGCATGTAATAAGCAAATCATTAAAGTAGGGAAGTAATCAAAAGTAAATAATCCTACTATTCAAGCATTCAATTCCACATATCAAGTAAGCTGATAATCAAAGAAGGTAACCCTCTGGTAAGTACACACAACCTATCCTCTCTGGTTCAATTTACAAGTATATAACAAAGAATCTATGAGTAAGAACTCATTTTTAATTCCCCTTATAGTCAAAAAGTGATTAAAGACTCTTTGATGAAGCAATCACCGTCAATCCCCCCCTATAATATTTTAGCGGTAACCTACAGGCCCTCTGAGGAAGCACTAAACGTAAATTCCCCCTGTGGCTTAATAACGTAACTATATACTCTCCGAGGGAGAACTCAATGTCAATAACCCCTATGGTATCATAGTGTGATAATTATAAAATACACTATGGGAAAGCCCTCAACATAAATTTCCCATATGGTCTCACTATACTAGGTTCCCGCAACCCCAGGTAAAGTAATCGTGCACAAACAATGGACAAAAACCAAAGTAAACCTCTAGAACTACTTGGCTAAACAATCTATAGCATATTAAGCATTTCAAATAAAATAATCTCTCTATCCCACAGTACTAGGCATGGGAGAAAACAAGGAAGCCTAATAGGCTTAGTAGGACCAAACAGTGAAAAACAAAACATGCATGGGAAAACACTTCCAAGGCATAGAAATTATAACTATTCACATTCAATCAACCTCTATTCCAGCATAAAAGCATAGCAACAAATTATCAGGGCTAAAATAGTAAACACGCAATACCCTGTTCAAGGGTATTGGGAAATTTGACACATATAACTCAAAACCCATGGGGCGCAGGTTACTGTAGCGGTGAAGATACTGTGTGGTACTGTAGCAGCAGGTTACTATTCACAGTATGTGAATTGGCCTTAGAATTTGGGCCTACGAGCTATGTAATGTGCTACAAGCCCACTGGGCCTTCGGGCTATGTAATGGGTTTCCCTCTACCTAGTTAAAAAGAGGAATTTTCTTTGATTTAATAATAAAAATGAGGCTTCGGCCCCAACCTTTAAAAAAAAGGCACAAACCACCTACCTTGGTGTTGGTAGATCGTTATACTTGAACCTCAAACCTTGAATCTCCCAAGAACACTGTATATCTATAAAAATGTCTAAAATGTTCAACCGAAGATAACTCTTGAAAGAGGAGGAATCTTGAAACAAATATCTAGAAGAAGGAAGAGATTACAGAGGCGATCCCAACACAATCGAAGGCACCCGATTTAGAGAACGAATGCTTGATCGGGGGCTCGGGGAAAGATCGCTACCATACGGTCTCTCTCGGATGAAACAGACCTAGAATGAGATGGTTCTATCCATCAGATGTGACCCCGGTATGTTTAATGAAAAAAAAGAAAATAAACTAGGTGTACTTACCCTTACTGAGCCCCGCTTTAGGCGGCCTCCAGGTCACCACACACGGTTGTGTGCATGGCCGCTACACGGCCAACACACAACTACTCATGGTAACCGAGTACATAGCGTGTACTTATAAAGTACAAGGTATGTACTTAGGAAATTTATAGAAACTCATATTTTTCCTAAAAAACACCTGAAAAAGGAAACCATACCTGAAAAAAAGATCGGAGTTCTTACAGTGCTCATAGACACACCGACACTAACTGAGGAGTGTATTTACCATTCTCAAGGTGAACCAACCCTAGGGTTCAATGTTTGTTTGATTATATCTATTTAAAATTTCTAAATATTTGTATATATAGTTTCTAGATTTATCACTAATGTATACACTATTTTTATAGACTGATTATTTTAGGGACACTTTTGGTGGTGGCCTACTAATTTATGATCAAACCTTGCTTAGGGAACCGTGAAACTTGGGTGTCTGAGGAGATGATACATGATTTTAGGTTATAGTGGGAACTAACCTATTACATGAGGTTGTGTGATAGGACAATGTTGATTATGGTGATGATACTAGGAATGACTTAAGACCGGGTTGTGGGTGAGCTTTTGGTTACATTTATTTTGGTTATTTTATTAATTAATTTTATACAATACACCCATCAAGGATCCAAGAGACATGCTTTTCATTCCATATGTTATTGAATTATGATGTCTTGTTATTTTATTGTCACTTTCCACCATGTTTTATCTATGCTGGTTATGTGGTTTGTTTTATCTGTTAATTCTTATTTCTATTTCTATTTCTACTCGGATTAAAGGGTACAATGTCCCCATGTTATCTTATAAATAATTACCACTAGTCTTTAACCTTTAGTGTATGGGGATTCACACTTGAGGTCTTGCAACATTACAATCTTATTACTACTCATAAAGTGATTTGGGATGGGATGTTAAAAATAACTAGAGATAATATCAAGAGTTTCCCCCTTATAGAGTTCAAAATTTGTAAGGAAATAATTAATTATTAGGATATATGAAGGTAATAAAGAAAAATTTATATTCCCAAGAACAAGTAAAAATATAATAGTAAACCTTTATAGGATGTGATATCCCCAACATAAACATAGATTGATAAATAATAGGAAACTCAAATCAAATACATGAAATTGGGAAATAATCCCATTGAGAATATAATAGGGTAATAATTAATAATATATAATTGTGTGATCAATAAATTGGGATATAAATACCCTTATGTGGTTAAAAGATAAAGAATAATATAATTTAAATGGAAAGTACTTAAAAATTTTCCCATGGAACATTAGATATTGAGAATTTTAAATATGAATAAAGATCAAAAGTGAACCCCCTACCTTAAATCTTGACTTACTCAAACATGATCTAAATCTCAGTATAATAAAAATTATTTAATTACTTAACTTTTTAAGAACCATATTTATTTTTATCAAATTTAAATTAATCATATATATTAATTAATTATTAATTATTCATAGTTCATATTGGTCTTCATGGGGATGTCTCTGTGTTCATCATGTTCTCTCAGTGCTCCCACCAATAATTATTCTTCCCCTTCATACTAGGGGTTTTGTGGTTTCATTTTAGGGGGATGGTTCTCCTTGGTTTTCTTAGCATCGATTTCTATTCCCTATCTCATTTTCTCTTTCCCCCTTCTTTACTGGTGTTTTTCACTAGTGAAGATATTATATGCCTCTCACCATTCCTCTTTCTAACCAAACCTTCACACCAAAACTCCATTTTGGATCTGTGTGCTAGTGCTTCATACAGTTTGGGTGGGCTTCAATGGGGGCATCCAATGTTATTCTCTATCAATTCCCTTGTTGGACAACCCATCGTTCTCAAACCCATTTTTTGGACTCTATGAGGGTTTCGAGACAACTTTCGATGGAGTTTGAGGGTAGATAACAGTTGTATCAATTCTTCTTCTTCATTAGAATTGGCTTCTTCATCTCCTTTTCTTGGTTCTTTTTTGTTATTCTGCTAGTTTTGAAGTTTATTTCTGATGATTTGTTCCAATTTTCAATTTGGTTTATTTTTTCAGATTTTATGGTTTTGTTCAGTCAGTTTTTTATAAGGAATGATGTTTGGAGTTGGTCAATGTGTCAATAGGCTCATTCTTGGAGAGGGTCACAACTCTATGTAGAGGCCTTATGCCACTTCAACTCTTCCCTGGATTTGTGTCCCATCACTCCTACCCAGGTATGTATGGTGTAGTGGTTACCTAGGAAGATTTGGGATGTCTATTTCAAGTGGATAATGGTGTTCCAGGAGGTGATACCTATGTTTGGAAGTGCGTTGTGATGGTGGAAGGTGGTTTTGATAAAGAATATATACCATTTTCTTTTCAAATGTGATAAAGCTGAAACTACGATTATGATGGAAATGATGAAAATAATGTGATGTCTTATGATAGGTGAAAATGTGATAGATTATGATGTAATTTCAAGGTGATAGGTTGCATTCTAGTGATGATCGATGACATATTTGTTTTTTTAGATTTGTGCAAAGGTGATTGTCTCGTATGGTGGTGGTCCCGAAGGAAGGTTTTGGAAAAATTTGTAGTTCACTATTGAGGATACCAATCATACTCTAAGATAATGATGTTGTATCATGAAAAAATCAATGGAAAAAAGATGAGAGTGAGGTTGAAGGGTTCTTCCACGGTTTGTTTTATCTTCGGTGTTTTTTTATCTTTTTTGGTGGTGAAGGATGACAATGAAGGTGGCGTGGTTCATGATTCTATGGTTGACTAGTTTTTAGAGTGTATATGGTGTTTAGAAGATTTGTATTGGTGATTTTATTTCAAAAATCATTTTCCTTTTATCATATCTAGTGGTTATAAGGCGACAATAACGATATTGGTGATCTCATGAGGATGGTGTGAGGTGACGTGACTTCGGTTGACATGTGAGATTCATGGATAGAGGTCTCCTCAGAATCTGTGTTCCTGAATGTGTTTTTTGAATTTTTTATTTCAATTTAGAATCCTTTTGAATTTTGAATCCTTCATAGTGTTTTTTTCTCAACCATAAATCTACCATCTTGAAAATAAAAAAAATAGAGTTTTTAGTCATATTGGTCATCATATATCGATAGTTCTAATTATTCCATGATTATTTCAGTATGATGGTATTGTACATTATTCCATACTCATGACTTCATAATCACTATAATATTCAAGGTACTTGAATTATAATTATATAATAATTTATAAATTTAGATGTTCATTCCAAAGAAGGTACGAGTTATTTTATATAGACGCAATCCTTAATTCATTTTTTAGGAAACTTTTTCAATCACAATGAGTTATTTTAATTATTGATATTCATTTATATATCAACATCACAAAATAAAAAACAAAGATTAAATTATTAATTAACTAAATATATTACCATTATTAATGTTTTTAACCCTAGATTGTTTATAATGATGAAAATAGAGTAACACCATTCATGTAAGTGGTTAAACTGACCTAAACACAAACATTTTAAAAAAAGGGTCTAATTATGAATCAATACACATTTCATTATTATATCATTTTTACATAAATATATTTGTGTTAATTATGTTTTATTAAATTAAAAAATATTATTAAAAAATATTTATAATGATAAGATACATGAAACATGTAATGAAGAAGTTGTTACCTGCTTTGAAGAAGTCAAATCTTTACTTATGAACCTTTTTTTATGCATTTGAGACTTATCCTTATGAACAGAGACTCCCAAATGTGAGGAGGATGAGTTGGAGAGGACTTTGGATATATTTTAGATATAAAAATACATTTATGTGTGGTTTGGAAAGGGTGGAGGAATCTCCCATTTATATATTAAACTTGGGTGAAATTTTTGAAAATACCCATTACTCAATGGTCAAGGAATGAAATTTTGTGTGAAAAATGACACATAAATGGATAAAATGAATTTTACTCATGAATTTCTCATCAAAACTCATCACATGTTAATTTTAATGATTTTTTATTAACTAATAAATCATTTTTAAAGTTTAATCATATTTTTTATATTTATCATTGTATTAAACTATTTACCTTGGAAACTAATCATTACAAACATACATACATACATACATACATACATACATACATACATACATACATACATACATACATACATACATACCTACATACATACATACATACATACATACATACATACATACATACATACATACGTACATACATACGTACATACATACGTACCTACGTACGTACGTACATACGTACCTACATACGTACATACATACGTACATACATACGTACATACATACGTACATACCTACATACGTACCTACATACGTACATACATACGTACATACATACGTACATACATACATACATACAGACATACAGACATACATACATACATACATACCTACAGACATACATACAGACATACATACAGACATACATACATACATACATACCTACATACATACATACATACATACATACATACATACATACAGACATACATACATACATACATACATACATACATACATACATACATACATACATACATACATACATACATACATACATACATACATACTTACATACATACATACAGACATACATACAGACATACAGACATACATACATACATACATACATACATACATACATACATACATACATACATACATACATACATACATACATACATACCTACATACATACATACATACATACATACGTACATACATACGTACATACATACGTACATACATACATACGTACATACATACGTACATACGTACGTACATACGTACGTACATACGTACATACCTACATACGTACATACATACCTACATACATACATACCTACATACTTACATACATACATACATACATACAGACATACATACAGACATACATACATACATACATACATACATACATACATACATACATACATACATACATACATACCTACATACATACATACATACATACATACATACATACATACATACATACATACATACATACATACATACATACATACATACATACATACGTACATACATACGTACATACCTACGTACCTACATACATACATACATACCTACGTACCTACATACGTACATACGTACGTACATACGTACATACCTACCTACATACATACATACCTACATACATACATACATACCTACATACATACATACATACAGACATACATACATACATACATACATACATACATACATACATACATACATACATACATACATACATACATACATACATACCTACATACATACATACATACATACATACATACATACAGACATACATACATACATACATACAGACATACATACAGACATACATACAGACATACAGACATACATACAGACATACATACAGACATACATACATACATACATACATACATACATACATACATACATACATACATACATACATACATACATACATACATACATACATACATACATACATACATACATACTTACATACATACATACATACATACATACATACATACATACATACATACCTACATACCTACATACCTACATACCTACATACCTACATACATACATACTTACATACTTACATACTTACATACGTACCTACGTACCTACGTACATACGTAGTTACGTACTTACGTACTTAGGTACATACGTACATACGTACATACGTAGATACGTACATACGTACTTACCTACATACATATGTACCTACATACATACATACATACATACATACATACATACGTACATACATACATACATACATACGTACGTACATACATACATACATACATACATACATACATACATACATACATACATACATACATACATACATACATACATACATACATACCTACATACCTACATACCTACATACCTACATACATACATACTTACATACTTACATACTTACATACGTACCTACGTACCTACATACATACGTACTTACGTACTTACGTACTTAGGTACATACGTACATACGTACATACGTAGATACGTACATACGTACATACCTACATACCTATGTACATACGTACATACGTACATACATACATACATACAGACATACAGACATACAGACACACACAGTGGCCGTTCGTTAGAGAATGAGCCGTTGCCCCCGCGTGCTACCCGAAGCCCGGTGCACGCAATCTCAATCATCCGCGCGCAAAGGGCTGGCCCGATTGCGCGCCAGCCCGCCATTTTGCGCACCGACCTGCTATTTTGCGCGCAAAGCTTCTCTTTTGCGCGCAATCCGCCAGGGTCGCCCCCTTTGACCCCCTGAGGGTACCCGCCTGCGTGGCGCCCGGTGATCTTCATCCTGGGTGCCCGCACCGTGCGTTGTCTTCCCGTGCGGCCCTCCAGGCTCGCGCGAAGTGACACGGACCCATCAGCGGCAATCCATCGTCCCGCATGACGTTAAACTACATTCGTCCAACACGACGTTAAACTGTGCATCGTCCAACACGACGTTAAACTGTATATCGTCCAACACGACGTTAAACTGTACCACGTCCGCGCTGAAAGACGTTAAAATGCCAAGCACCTTCGTCCTCAACACATGACGTTAAACTGTACTTCGTCCGTCAAGACGTTAAACCGTCCGCTTCGTCCTCAACACACGACGTTAAACTGTACTTCGTCCGGCAAGACGTTAAACCGTCCGCATCACCCGATCCCGTGCCTCGCACGCAGGGTCCCCCCCCGGTTTGGATGTGGCCCCCACCTGCTCGTCTCTGCAGGGATGTCGGGATTGCCCCTCTTTAGGGACGATTTAATGGGAGCGGCTTTTCCCTACGGGGGTAGGGTATTACAAACCCCTAGTTTCTTGTGGGGGGCTGCACATGTGTATCTCCATTGCGCCTCCCCACTGCCGAAGCCAGTAGAGGGTGTGACTGGGATCGAGGTGCCTTTTACTTTCGGTCCAAGTCCCTTCCAACTGAGCTTTGCCGCATCCGGGTTGCCTCAAGTGCGTAAGTCCTGACAGAATGAACTACGTGGACTTTGATCCCTGTCTTCTAAACAGGGTACGTAGGAAGCCTCCCTGAGGTTCAAGCCCACCACCTGGTCGTCCCGGTCGTATTCACGTCGGTTCGTCCATCAGTGGAAACCTCCAGGGTTCACGCTTGCGTCGATTCACCTATGAATCCGCCCCTGTGGGAGACTGCCCGTGTGTATCTCCACTGTGCCTCCCCACAGCCCCTTTTTCCATTTCTCCTTTTATCGTCCAGCATGACGTGAAACTGTGATCCACCCGGCCGTTCCATCCCCCTCTGTGCGAGGTGGTTCGGTTCAATCCTCCGCCCGACGGCCTCGACCCCTTCGTGAGTCGGCTTGCCGACGTCCAGCATGACGTTAAAATGTATACCCGAACTACGTTGACTTTGATCCGTGCTAACGCGCGGTACGTAGGAAGCCTCTACGGGGTCCAAGCTCTTCACTCCATCATCCATCCTGATCCTTACCCCGGCCGCCACATCCCGGTGGGGTCATGCCACTTCACTCCACTCCATATCACTTGGGAAGCCACCCATGCGTTGGCCCCAGCGTCGGAGGTTCCCCGCAAGGGGTTCTGTCATCTGATCCACTCTTCGTGTTGATCGGTCCGATGCCGTCCCCGCTGGACGTTAAACTCGCGGCATACCCCGTGTTAAACATGGGAAGCTGAGGAAAACCTCAGGGGACACAGTTCCTCGCACCCAGTGCGGGATGCCTCAGGCCATCATGCCTTCGAGAAGCCCTATTAGGGACGGAAGACAGACGTGCAGAGCCGTAGTGTTACGACACGCCCCCAGCACCCAGAGCCACCCGGCCTCCTCACCGCAGGTTGCTGCCCCGACCAGACTCCTTGGAGCGTCCGGGCGGAAGCAGCGTAATTAACCGGTGTCCATGAAGATATGGCGCCGGGAACGAGATTCACGAGCATGTCTTAAATCTATGAGGGAGACCCGGATTAGGCGACGAGTTCCGAGGAGACGTCCAAGGAAGGAGGAGCCGACATCCCATCATCCCGGTTTCGATCAAGGAGCAGACGCCCCTGAATAAGGGACGGATGCCGCCCGCCTTTGGAAAGCGGGACTGCGGGACCACAAGCCGCGCGCCCATCCCCTCGGGTTGACGGGTGCACGCGCGAACGTGTCCTGGCGGAACAGCGTAACCCGACGCACATCCGCACCGAAACAGAAAAATGGTGAACCCGACGTGAATCTCTTCTCCTCGATACGAAGACCGATGGCTTTCAGAGGTGTTGGAAGACCGGCATGTTGCCCGGCCAAGCATTCAGTCTTACCCGCCAGGGGCTGGGGAAGGGACATCGGGCACTCCGTCTCGCAACGTCGAGGGCCTGGGTTCCCCCCACGGAAGGAGTCGTGGCGCTAATGGTTGGTTGTCTATTCCTTTTTCCTGTCAGTGTTAATGGGTCCTTCTCCCTGCTTTCAGAAATCAGGTCGCCCGATCCAGTGCCCGATCGCCACCCGCCCACTGGCGCAGGGGTAGGGGAAACACCGACGCGGCTACTCCGCGCGGTCCCGCCCGTTCCACAGCCGTCCCAGCAGCCGCAATTGCGGGACAACCACGCCCTCTCTCCCCCTCGGAGGTCATCCAGAGAAGGGTGATCAATACCCTGGTGCGGAGATATGAGGAAGAGGGAGTCATCCCCACTAGGGACATGGCTCGCCTAGACCTTGAGGAGGCTGCGCCTCGCCACCACTGCCGCCCCCAAGGGCCGCGCAGGGAGGCACCGCTGCCTACCTCAACGTCCAACCGCTTCGGGAGCTTATCCCCGGAGTGGTCTGACAGTTCCCTTCCCTATGCGGATGAGGTGGAAGATGCCCGGGATCACCCTATCCGGGATTCGCTCTAGGGATCCACGGTAAGGACTCCCGCCAGGCCACGGCGACACCGCCGCCAGGCCTCTCAAGTCGAAGAGCGGGCTCTCCACCTGCCCGTGCCGCTCATCCCGACTCGTCTGTCCCGACGCCAACGTCGGGCACGAGCGGAAGAGGATGCCCACCTTGGGGCCCTAGCAACAACGGCCGCATTGGCCCAAGCCACTGTTGGCTCCAGTCGCCAGGCCCCTGCGCATCCTGAGCAGGGGAACTTCTATGCCCGACCTGGATCGAGGCCTCGACCGCCCCAAAGGCAGGTTGGGTCGACTCTCCCGGTTGCTGGTGCAGGCAGTAGCCACCGCGGACCACCTCGCGGTAGCGCTACTCACCAGCGGGATCTACTCCGTGTGGCCGATCCAGGAGGCATGGGTCATCCCACCTTCCGATCCCGGCCCGGAGGCCTGCCCGGAATCATCTCTCCCCGCGTCCCCTTTGATATCTATCCCGGTGCCCCTCGCACCTTGGTTTCCAGTCCTCTTGGCCCCAGCACCAGTGCGGCCGGAGGACGCCAGGACAGAGATCAGCCCTGCCCCGAAGAACCACCCAGGGGCAGGAAGGCAAGGCGTCGACGCCGAGGGAAGAATGTTACGGAATTCCGGACAGAGATCCGACCGGTTCACTTCTCCGATTCAGAGGCGGAGTACGATTCGGTGACAGAGCCCTTTCCCCAATCCCGCCAGTCAAGGGCAGGGGTAGGAATGCGGCACGTCAGCCTCGTGCTCCCCGAGAGCGAGATCGATGTGATCCCCGCTTCTCTCCGAAGGTATATCCGGAGTAATGAGGGCCTGGTAGACCCCCAAGGATCAAGCTTGCGGTTGGTACCGGCCCCTCCGGAAGTGCCTTCCGTCTCGATCGGAGAAGCCGGAGACTTTTTCTGGGGACCGACGGTCGAACCACGATCTGGTGCACCCTCGGCGAGCACCGATGCTACGGCAGGATGTTCGCTCGCCGGCCCGTCCTATCGTGATGTGTTAGCCAGGGTACCGCCACCCTCAGAGGGTGGCCCGGGATATGGAGGCCAATCGGCCTGTTCGCCGTATTCACCGCCGGCCAGCCCGTCAGCCCGGCGGCCCGCCTCGGCACCACTGCCGGTTCCCCGTCCGTTCCCAGCCATTGAAGAGGACCAAGGAGATCTGGGTCCCGAGTTTGAGTCATGGAGCTTCTGGACCGTCCTTGCAGAGGGCCACTTCACTGAGAAGTTTTGGCCAGTCGCAGGACCGGGCTTTGATGCACCCGAATCGCTCACCCCGGATGAGTTCGAATGCTTCCGCCGAACTCTCCGGGAGACTCGCTCCTGTCCTCACCGCCTACAAATGCCATACCCCGGGAGTCAAGTGCACCTGGAGGATATTGGTGAGCAGTGCCGTCAAATTGACCTGGCCATGCTCCCCGCGGCTCGGCACCCCGGGTCATTTGAGCACCACGAGGCCCTCCAACAACGATGCGTTGAGTGTTTTCAAGTACTCCGCAAAGTTATCGAGGAAGCCACTCCCCACGTGTATATCCGTGGATGGGGGCAGTACGCTTCCCTACGCTTCAGTGTGATTCGCCGACAGCCCGATTCGCTGGGTGGCCCTGAGGGTATATCCCCAGGGACAGAAGCGGTCAATATGGCTGACCTGTCGGGAGAGGGGAACGACTTGGAACTTCTCGATGGGGGCTTCCCCCCCGAAGACAAGCCGTCGTCAGAGCCATCGGTGAGAGTCACTCGTCATCAGAGGAACCTCCTGGGGCTCCCCGCACCCACTGAAGCACTGACGTTGAGCCGAAACGTCAGCAAAGGAAAAGAGCACAGCGAGGCTATAAAGCCCGCCGACCCATCTGCCTCCATGCAGAGGGCAGAGGAGGATCCCGAAAAGGCTACGCTACGTCAGCAGCTCGCCGAACAGAAGAAGCTGGTTGACCAGCTCCTCGCCGAGCGCGCTGCAGAACGACGGCCTGACTACGGTGATCCTAGGCCAGGACAGCAGGGACCGGAACAACCGCTCCTCGACGAGACTCTCCCGGGCAACCGTGATTACGCCGTGTTCGCCGACAGGAGAGAGGCCATTGCCTACGGCAAGAGGGCGCGGTATGTTTCGCCACACCCTCCTGAGCGGCGTGACTACCTGAGAGACCCCGCTCGGATTCCTCCCGCTGCCCCAAGGGCCGCTCCGCCCGCCATCCCACGAGTTGCCGAGTTCGACGACCCGGTCGACGACCCGATTGAAGGGCCATGCAATGCGCTCGTGGTTAGAGATCCTTGCCAGGACTGGAACCCATGTCCGGACGATCCGATGGCGGCACTCATTGCCCGCTTGGAGGCCTTGGAGACTCGGCAGGTGGCGATCCCACCGGACGGCAAGCCCTACCCAGCATGGGTGGATGACATGCCGGCGCCTCCGGGATTCGGGAATCCCACTTTCGCTCCCTTCAACGGGACTGGAGATCCGCCACATCATTTAGCCCACTTCAACTCGAGGTGCGGGCCTATGTTGGGGACTCCGGCGCAGCAAGAGGCCGCTAAGCTTCGCTGCTTTGTTCAGACACTGGAAGGGCCAGCATTTGTCTGGTACAGCCAGCTCCCCGTCGGGTCGGTGACCAGCTGGGAGGACCTCCGTAGACAGTTCCTCTACCAGTTCAGTTCCACGACCCGGAAGACAAGTATCGCAGACCTCTTCAAGTGCAAGCAGAGGCCTGATGAGCGAGTCGCGGACTTCGTCGCCCGATGGAAGGGTCTCACGTATTCCCTTGACATGCCATTGACTCAGGAGCAGTTGCTGACAATGTGCATCGGGAACGTCAAGACCGAGCTGGTCCCTTCCCTCATCACTCAAAATTACCCCGGAGGGTTCAGGGACTTCTCAGACAAAGCTCAACGTCTTGAGGAAGCCCTGCAACAGGCCAGCCAGGCACACCCGCTGCCTCCAATGATTCCTGCAAGGAGAGTCAGCAGGGCTGAGCCCGCTGCTGTCGCCCAGATAGAGGCCCCCAGGCCATTGGAGCTGCTGCCGGTGAGGCCAGCTCCACAGCCTCACAGGAATCCGCCTCCACGGGCTCAGTTCCCGGCCCAGCAGCGGCAGCCTCAGAACCGGCTGGCCCCTCCGCGTAATGTACCGCCGCAACCCAGGCGAGATAATCAGGGTCCACCTCCTCGGCCGGCCCCTCCAGCCCCTCGTCAAGACCACGCTCCCAGGGGCCCGCGACACCTGACTTACTCATTCCACGAGGATCAGGACCCCGGTTATTTCCGGAGCGCCCTGGAGCAGAGGATTGTGCGACTGCCTGAGTGTTGGAGGCCAGAGGAGACACATCTTACGAATAACCCCCGCTACTGCCCCTACCATCAGGCCCTGGGGCACACCATCCAGCGGTGCTATGTGTTTAAGGATTGGCTCCAAGACCAGATTAACAACAATGTAATCAGGTTGGGCCCAGCTCCAGCACAAGTGGCGGGCGTGTTCGTGGGATCAGATGACGATAGTGGCAACGAGGACGAATGGCAGCTGGTCTCCAACCGCGGATCCCAGAAGTATAATAACTGGATGGCCCGCAAGAAGACCATTCGCGCCCACGGAATCATCCGTGCGCGCTTGAATCAGCCTGAGCCCCCAGAATCTGCGGGTGCTGCTTCGGCATCGTCGTCCCAGCCTGCCTCTTCCAAGAGGAGCAAACGGCGGCAGCGCAAGAAGGAAGAGCGTGCCCCGCCGGTTCCGCCACTATCCCGCACTCTCGGCGATTTCATGCCCCCGGAGATGGGGGTCCCTCCTCGGATCCGCCCGGTGATGGATGATTCGTCCGATGACGGTATTGGGTATGCTTCGGTTAACACCGTCGAGCTGGTAAATCCCTTTTCGGTTCCCGACGTTGAAGAACACCAGGTGGACCTCCCTAGTGTCCCCGATCGTCGCCACCGTCGGAAGAACCGCAACAGCAGGAGTCGCCGGGGCACAGCCGTTGGTACCTCCAGCCAGGCCGTGCACGCCACTGAGACTAGGCAGCAGGCTCAAAACCGAGCACAACGTGCGCCGCCCCCCCATTCGGGGATGACGGATTCGCCTCCGCCGCTGTTTGTGGTATGGGACCAGGCAGAACCGCCTCAGCCGCGTCACGACCAGCTCCGCCCTGCCACGGGTCCATCCCGGCCTCCTGACCCCAGTACGGTGACCATTTCCCGGACTGCAGCCAGTGAACAGCGAGATGCGCCAAGTACCAGTCGGCCGCCGATCCAACCGGCAAGGCCCGTCATGCTTCCAACCGCAGAGCAACCTCCTGCAACCAGGGGATCGCTCTTGGCCAAAAAGTATGATGTCCTGAAGCACTTGGCCGACATCCCAGCAAGGCTCTCCATCCTTGAGGCTCTGCGCATGTCATCTGAGATGCGCGAGGCACTCGCTGAAGCCCTGAAAAGCCCCCTCCAGTTTGAGACAGAGGTTGCGGCTGCAGAGGCCTTTCACGCCGAAACGATCGAGGACGCCGAATGTCAGGCAGTTATCTCGTTCTCCGGTAAGGATGAAGACCCTCCTATACAGGGACATATTCGTCCGCTGTATGTCACTGGCCAGTTCAATGGCCTTGAAGTCCGGCGCTGTCTTGTCGACACGGGGTCCGGGATCAACCTGATTCCAACTCGGACGCTCCGGAGATTGGGGTTGTCTGAGGATGACTTGATTCCCTCCGACCTCAGGATCCAGGGGTACGACCGCACCGAGCAAACCACGGTCGGCAAGATACGTTTGAAGACCCAATTCGGTGACTTGGTTGCCAACACCAAATTCATGGTAGTCTCTCAGGACACTGCGTACAACGCATTGATGGGCAGGCCATGGCTCCACCTTCACGCGGCGGTTCCCTCGTCATACCACCAATGCCTCAAATACTCCCTTAATGGTCGAGTAGGCGTGCTTCAAGGAGATGCCTCTCCTTTTGCCTCATGTGAAGCCCGTTATCTGGACGCGGACTATTACAAGAGCAAGGATAAGCAGATCCTGGCAGGTGAGGTTGAGCCTGTCGCTGTTGCAAGTGATCCCTGGGCAAGTCTGGATGACGCTTACGTCCTCCCGATTCACCGGTTGGACGTCGCCATGGTCTCGACGGCCCGCGAGTCTCCTGATGATATGACCGCGACCGCCCGCGCTAGCACCAGTGGCCCAGCAGGATCTGGTAGCCCCAATGCAGTTTCCAACGCAGTCTCTCCCGTGGACGATCCCTCCCCGAGTGGAGAGGATATGGAAGACGCACCCCCAGCCTTTGAGGAGGGCGTCCCCGCCACGGTCGATGAGTTAATACAGGTGAACCTTGGAACCGAGGCCGATCCAAGACCCACATTGGTCAGTGCCGCCATGCCATCTGAGGAGCGGCAGCAGTACGTGGACTTTCTCAGGTAACACCGTGATGTGTTCGCTTGGGGCTATGACGAGATGCCGGGGCTAGATCCTCAGGTAGCCGTCCACCGCCTTGGTCTCCCGGCAAACCATCGCGGGTTCAAGCAGCCTCCCAGGAAGATGCACCCATCCCACGGTGCCATGGTTGAGGCCGAAGTTGACAAGATTATCAAAGCCAACTTCGTGAGGGAAGTTCAGTACCCCAAATGGCTGGCCAAAATTGTGCCGGTCCGGAAGAAGAACGGGCAGATCAGAGTCTGCATCGACTTCCGCGATCTCAACCGCCACTGTCCGAAGGATGATTTTACCCTTCCAGTGACAGAGCTGTTGATTGACGCCACGACAGGGTTCCAAGCCCTCTCCTTCATGGATGGATACTCCGGATACAACCAAATTCGGATGGCCCCTGAGGATGAGGAGTTCACTGCCTTCAGGGCCCCCCAAGGTACCTTTTGCTACCGGGTCATGCCCTTCGGCCTGAAGAATGCAGGTGCCACCTATCAACGGGCGATGCACCGCATATTCAAGCCAATCCTCGGCACACTGGTGGAATGCTACGCTGACGACTTTGTTGTCAAATCGCGCCAGCGTCAGGACCATCTCAAAGATCTTGAGAAAGTGTTCGGCTTCCTCCGGTCTCGCTGCCTGAAGATGAACCCGTTGAAGTGTGCCTTTGGGGTCACCTCCGGAAAG
The DNA here is from genome assembly GCA_963277665.1 of Viscum album. Lineage (NCBI taxonomy): Eukaryota > Viridiplantae > Streptophyta > Magnoliopsida > Santalales > Viscaceae > Viscum > Viscum album. The sequence continues at coordinate 1,702,434,400 of OY728155.1, forward strand.
TTCCTTGGATTTGTGGTAAGATACCAGGGTATTGAGATCGACCCAGAGAAAATCAGGGCGATTAGCCAGATGCCTCCCCCAGGTACCATCCGGGAACTGCAAGGGTTCCAAGGCCACTTAGCCTATATACGCCGATTCATCGCGAATCTGGCCGGCAAGTGTAAGCCCTTTTCTCGGCTCATGAAGAAAGGTTCCACCTATGTATGGGATAAAGAGTGTCAGACTTCTTTCGAGGAGATCAAGCAGTACCTGCTTCAACCTCCAGTTCTGATGCCGCCTGTATCCGGGAAGCCGCTGGTCCTCTATGTGACCGCCCTGGAATGGTCCCTGGGTGCCCTTCTCGCCTAGAAGAAAAAAAAGGGAATGGAGAATAGCCTCTATTACCTTAGTCGCATGCTCCTCGATGCGGAAGTTAGGTATTCCCCCATCGAGAAGAGCTGCCTGGCGCTCGTATTTGCCGTACAGAAATTGCGGCACTACTTGCAGCACCATGAGGTACAGTTGGTTTCTCGGGTAGACCCGTTGAAATATATCCTGAGCCGACCTATGTTGACTGGCCGTCTAGCGCGGTGGGCTGTGATTCTCCAGCAGTTCGACATCAGGTATGTGTCTCAGAAGGCCATCAAAGGGCAAGCATTGGAAGACTTCCTGGCAGCTCACCCGACCTCCGCGGATCAGCCGCTGGATCTAGGCTTTCCTGATGAGACCATTCTCTCGGTTGATCGAGCCGATCCATGCTGGCAGATGCACTTTGACGGTGCCTCCCGGAGCCCCACCGGTAGAAGACTCGATAATCCTAAGCTCAACAGAGTGGGCTTGGGCATCGTCTTCATTACCCCGGAGCGAGCCGTGCTGCCATACTCTTTCCTGTTGTCAGAGGGCTGTACCAACAATGAGGCGGAATACCATGCCCTCATCACCGGCCTCGAGTTGGCTCTCGAGATCGACGTGCCCCGTCTGTGCGTGAAAGGGGACTCTGAGCTGGTCGTTAAGCAGATCAATGGCGACTATGTTGTCAGGAAGCTGGAACTTGTACCATTGTTGGAGTGCACCCTCCTTCTGATGGCCCGGTTCCCTTCTCGGCCAGAAATTGTCCATATTCCACGGTCGCAGAACGGTCGAGAAGATGCCTTGGCCAGCCTTGCCGCGTCACTTGCGGAGCCTGAATAGGACAACCTGATCGTCCGTGTGACGCGCCGCAGGCTCATCACTCCCGTTATCCCAGAGGAAGATCGCGGTCCGTTGGTAAGTAATCTCACCACGGTTGCCCCTATGCCCGGAGCCCCGAGTACCCCAGATATGACAGTCGGATCAACCCCTGATTGGAGGACGCCTTTGGTTGAGTACCTCCAACATGGCATTCTTCCATCGGATCGGGCCGAGCGCGAGCGAGTTCGACGCCGCGCATCGCAGTTTGTCCTCTAGAGCAGTCCCGGCCTGGAGCAGATCCTCTACAAACGCGGATTTGATGGTGTTCTCCTCCGTTGCCTTCAGGGAGTTGAGATCCCACGAGTCATGCAAGAGGCTCATGCCGGTTCATGCAGCGCCCACCAGACTGGACCGAAGCTGTCCCACCAGATTCGGAGGTTGGGATACTTCTGGCCCTCCATGATCCATGACTGCATCGAGTATGCCAGGAGGTGCCATGCGTGCCAGGTTCATGCGAACTTTGTGCATCGGCCGCCGGAGCCTCTCCATACCACTAGGTATTCCTAGCCCTTTGTAGTCTGGGGTCTGGACGTTGTGGGACCTTACCCACCGGCGACAGCTCGCCAGTGCCGGTTCATTCTGACCGCCACAGACTTCTTCTCCAAATGGGCAGAGGCGATTCCGCTCAGAGAGGTCAAATCCTGTTCGATCGCTGACTTCGTGACCTCCAACATCATCTATCGATTTGGAGTGCCTCACGCTATCCTCATGGATAACAGAACCAATTTCCGAGCAGCCGAGTTGAAGAAGTTGTACACCAAGTATAACATTCGCTCGAACCATACATCTCGCTATCATGCGCAGGCGAATGGACAGATCGAGGCGTTTAACAAAACCCTCTCTAACATTCTGCAAAAGATGGTTGGTCAGAACAAGAAGAGTTGGCCGGACAAGCTCCCCAACGCCCTCTGGGCTTATCGGACGACGACTCGCAATTCCACCCAGATGACCCCTTATTCCCTGGTGTATGGAGCTGAGGCCGTCCTGCCCATCGAGATCCAGTTACCGTCCTTGCGCACTGCGGTCTACGACCAGCAAGCGCCGGACAGAGTTGCTGAAGCCCGTCTAGTCGAGTTGGAAGCACTGGATGAGAATAGACTTCGCGCTTTGCACAACTTGGAGAGGCATCAAAGCAGAATGGCTCGAGCTTTCAATAAGAAGGTTCGCCTCCGCTCCTTCCTGCAGGGTGATCTAGTGCTAGCCCTAAGAGCACCGATGATCCCCGGCCGGAAGCCGCCCAAGTTGGAGCCCAAGTGGGAGGGACCTTTTGTTGTCCACAAGGTCTATCCCAATGGCGCGTACTCCCTAGCGACTATGGATGGTGAGCGTGTCACTCCTCCCACCAACGCTAGGTTCCTCAAGCAGTACTTTGTCTGAGTGTACCAATGTCCAGCATGACGTTAAACTGCACATTTGTCCAGCATGACGTTAAACTGCACATTCGTCCCGCATGACGCTAAACTGCATACGTCCTGCACGACGTTAAACTGCATACATCCAAGTTGCACGACGTTAAACTGCCTAGCATATCGTCCGTGCTGCAAGACGTTAAACTGCCAAGTGTTTCGTCCAACACGACGTTAAACTGTACTACGTCCGAGCTACAAGACGTTAAACTGTTCAGCATTCATCCTGCATGACGTTAAACTGCCTCTCAAGAACTACGTGTGGCTTGATTCCCATCCTTATGGGATACGTAGGACCGCCTGAACATTCATGTTTCAGGCCCAGCCCCATCCTTTGGGAATTTCCATCCCATCTCGGGCCCTTGGCCCAGTTGCCTCCGGGTGTGCGGCGTATGGTGTGAACGCGGGGCTATGCCCTCATTCACGTCGGTTTGCTCGCCACACTGTACGCCCCCCACGTTTGGGGATGCCTTCTGCTCCCCCCTTCTTTTCTCGTCCTGCATGACGTTAAACTGCACTTCAAGAACTACGTACGGCTTGATTCCCATCCTTATGGGATACGTAGGACCGCCTGGACATTCATGTTTCAGGCCCAGCCCCATTTCCCGGGAATCTCTATCCCGCGTTGGGCCTCTGGCCCAAGTTCCCCTCCTTTTTGTGCGAGGCGTATCGCGCGAGCGGGGGATTATGTCCTCATTCACGTTGGTCTACTGGCCACGCCGTATGCCTCCCCCGTGTGTGGGACCACCTCACACCTCTCATCGTCCTGCATGACGTTAAACTGCCTCTCAAGAACTACGTATGGCTTGATTCCCATCCTTATGGGATACGTAGGACCGCCTGGACGCTTGTGTTTCAGGTCCAGCCCCGTCTCTTGGTTGATCACAGGGATCTGCCCTCTTTTGGTTGCTCTCAGGGTGAGTCCTCTGACCCTTTTCGGTGATCTGTTAACATGTTTTGGGTACTTCGGTCTATGACTCGTAGTGTCAGATTCAATCCCGACAAGTCCTGTGTTGCTTGTCAGGCCTCGCGCTTCCTCTTGTTCAAGCCTTCACTCAAAGGGATCCTCGTTAGCGGTTTGGGTAAGATGCCTCAGAGCTCTCCTACCGCTCCGGGTCGATTTACCGGCGGGTCTTGGGCCGCAAATCGATATGAATCCTGCGATTGAGCGGTCGATGCTCATTTGCTTGCCCCGTCTTAGGCTGACGTGATCGGATGTTGTGTTGCAAATATGGTCAGCAACGTCCTTGATCGCCATGTCGGCTCTTTCAGGCTCTGAACATTGGTTGCGCAGTCCTCATCACACTCCGCCTTTGTGCGTTGTAGTGGAATCTCGACACTCTCTTCATACTGACCTTCAGTACACCTCTACACGTTAGGTAGACCAACCAGGGTAATGATGTCGTTCGAGGCTCCCATGATCTGAGCACCAAGGATATATGCGGATGTCCTCCCTAAGGGCCATGCGTAGCTGGACCCTCGTCCCCATAAGGAGGAAGGAGTCGTCCGAACAATCGCGTTCTGGGCCCAGTATATCTGGAGGCTAGCATCTCTGCCCCTCGGGTGATGGACATACGCAAACCCCTATCCCAAGACTCTTCTCCTGGAATCGTGCGTGACCGCAGGGCTGGGTATGTTCCCACCCCCGCCGTGTCCGCCGTACCGCGATAAGCGGGTTCCTCCATGATCCGAACCACACAACCTTAAACTGTGTTGTCTGGTCCTACCACACGACCGTAAACTGTGATCGTCTTGGCCGCCCGACGAGAAACGGCACTGCATCGTGATGTCCTCCTCAGGGGACACTCATGTTGGGCGCTGGTTAATAACCACGCCATTCATCAATGCCTTCCGTGGCTTGATTATTGTGGCGACGCCAGAGATTTCTCAATCACAGGCATGTCGCCGCACAAAGAAAAACCATTCATCTTTAAGGACAAACAAGAAATATCAAATGCCGCTCCTTCTGTGTGCGAGGGTCAGACCCGCACTCTTCCCCGCGCTGGTGCCCGATTGTGTTGCGCCGCGCTTCAAGAACTACGTGTGGCTTGATTCCCATCCTTATGGGATACGTAGGAACGCCCGAATGTTTGAAACTTCGGGTCCAGCCCCCCACCTCTTAGAGATTCCCCCTTCTCTGGGGAATCCGCCGCCTTCAGGTCACCCTCAAGGCGTGTTCCCCGACCCCTTGCAGTGGTCCACCGGTGTCAAGAGTACTCTGGTTTATTTCCAGGAGGGTCAGGATCCGCTTGGTCAGGTTTCCTCCACTTTTCAGGCTTCGTGCTCCCTTTCATTCGGACCCATTGTCTACGCCCTGGGTGGAGCCCCCGTGAACGGTTCGGACACAATGCCTCAGTGCTCTCCCACCGACTCGGGCCGGTACCCCCAATGGCCTCGGGCAGCAAATCGATATGAATCCTGCGATTGAGCGGTCGATGCTCGTTTGCTGCCTCATTCCACCAACGGTTAGTGCGATATTGATGCTGCTTTTCCGCCACAGTCGGCAGTACTCCCATATCGTTACTCCGGTGCCCCCAGTCCTTGAGTGAATGGCCGCATGATTCACATTTTCCACCCCCCATTCTGACCAGGCGAAATCTCGATACTCTTGACACTATCCCTCAGTGCATCTTCGCATACCCAGGGGATAGGACCACGATGTGGCGTACTTTGAGGTCCTTATGGTCCGAGCTCTAAGACCTTAAACTAAGATCTCCCCTTATGGTCCGAGCTCTAAGACCTTAAACTAAGATCTCTTCTTATGGTCCGAGCTCTAAGACCTTAAACTAAGATCTCCCCTTATGGTCCGAGCTCTAAGACCTTAAACTAAGATCTCCCTAAACGGGATTCTACGTCCTGCATGACTTTAAACTGCACTTTCAGAACTACGTGTGGCTTGATCTCCAGCCTGATGGAGTACGTAGGAACGCCCGGGCATCTCAACTCGGGTCCAGCCTCAGGGATCATTAAGTCCCGCCCCTCCTCGTCGCCGGCCGTCTGGCCTGGCTTCTGGTAGAGTGGTGCAGTTGTGATATTCTCCCCGATTCAGCTCGGGATGCCCCACTGCAATGGTGGGAAGCGATGGTTTCCTCGTCAAAGAGGTGCTGTCTGAGAATTGGGGTGACTCACGGCCAGTTTAGTGCATCCGCCTAATATGCTTTCCCCACGGTGGCGCAATTTTGAGAGCGTTGGATTCTGTCCGAACAAATCGTCACTTCGCCCCACGCTTCGCATGCCCTGTTGATCTGGATTTCCACCCTTGTGTCTGAAGGAACCCCCAAAGCGGTATTCATGATGACATGTGGTCCGCATCCTGCAATATGAATGATGACCTTCGGTCCGTCTATTGCAGTTGTTATGGTCGATCCACTGTCCGCCTACCGTCTTGGGCATTTCCTGGAAGGCCGACCGTTGTGGATGTCTGGATTCGGGACACGCGATTCACCCTTTCTCATTTCCCTATGTTCGGATAAAATCTCAACGCCCCTAGCATTGTCCCGCTCGTGTGTTGGAACAAGTTGGGGGGATGATACACTGATTAGGCTTGAGGTCTCCTTTCCTAGGAATGACCTCCCTCTTTTCTCCAACAATCCAGACCCAACTATGGATGCCTGATGCTTGGTTAACGCTCCCGCAAGACAGTGAATTGTGGTTGAGCATGTTAAGCCAAAAGATGCAGATAAATATATTGATTCATACAAATGGATCAAAGTAGCGGAAGCAAATGTTTTGGGAACGGCAAAACAAATCCCTTAGGGATTAGCGTGCTGAATGAGTCTTTCTAATGCCGCTACCCTTTGGCTGGTGGCCTCCAGAGCTGCTTCTCGCTCTCTGCGTGCCCTCTCTTCGTCGGCGGTCGCAGCACGCAGTTCGTCGATTCTGGCCTGTGCACGCTCCCGCTCGACCTGAATTGTGACCATCTGTTGGCCCGCCTCCGTCAGCTGTACCTGGGCGTCAACCAGCTGGGCTGCTAGTTGCTCCACAAGCTCGGTACACGTTGCGACGAAGGCCCCCTTCTCTGCCGCCTGCCCTTCGAGGCGCCGGACTTCCTGCTCCGCCGCGAGGAGCACCCGCGTGCTCTCCGACATGTCCCGACTTTGTGTGACGTCGGCACGCCGGCAGCTCTCGCGCATCTTTTCGGCCATGAAATCACGAACCGTCAGATGGAGGCGTTGAGCATCAGCTCCCCCGGCACACAGGAAGCGCAGCCAGGTTTGAAGTGATCCCATGCGCCCCAGCCACTCCGATGGGTCTCGCTTGAGGAAGCGCTGGATGCACTTCCACCCCCTGCGGCGCGTTATCCGGCTCTCCTCGACCGCCTCCGCGTCTGAGTCGTCCATCTCCTCGGGGTCGGCAGGCCGGTAGGCAGGGAAGGCAGCCAGCAGGTCTGCTGCAGGGTCCGCCCCTGGGAGGTCCTCATGAGGGATGGGTTCCCCAACATCCGGGCGAACTTCTTCTCTCTCCCCAGCGGCGCTGACACCCTCGTCAGCCCCCGACCTCTCTCCGATGTCAGCACCGCCGGCGTCCGCAGCCCCCTGATCAGCAGTTGGTGGGGCCGGCTCGGTTTGGGAAGTCTGTTCCGGAGCAGGCGGCATGTCTGCCACCGGTCCACTTGTGGATAGCCCGGGTTCGGCAACCCGACGAGCCTCCAGTGTTGAGATCACTGCGCGGGGCATGCCATGGTTAGTCACGGATCGTCAACGGCAAGCACCAGCAGTAAAGCAAGGAGACTTACGGGAGGTTAGAGCGTCATCTTCCGCTATCCCGGCCGCCGCAGGAACAGTTGCAGCAGGGGGCTCTTCCGCGCTTGTCAATTCGATAATGGGTGCCTGGCCCCCGCCTTGTCCTGCTGGCGCCCCTCCTACTCCCGCTGAGGACGCCTGACCAACATCCGTGCGCTCCTGAGAAAGATGGAGAAATGGGTTAGAAGCTGCATAAGAGAATGGATGAAGCAGATTGAGTAGGGATAGAAGCGGACCTCGAGGAGCTCAGTGACATCAACGTTGTCAGAGCCGGCCACCTCGCCGCTCTCCCGTGGGCTCCCCTGATGGGATCTTCCCTCGGAGCCTTCATCCTCCCCCATTTCCTCCTCTTCCTCGGAGTCGTTGCTACTGTCGTCTTCTTCCGGCGGCATCTGTTCTGGAGCGGGCTCTAGACTGAGCATCACCTTCACCAGAAGGGATGGCTCCACACGCTAACCACGTTGGCGCGCGTAATCGTCCATGGCTGTCAGATACGCATACTGCCGGTTGAAGTCCACCCTGTCGGCAATATGGAGGCGCCCGACCTCTGGCAGATGGATTCCTTCTCTGAGAATCTTTCGCCAGATGTCGTCGGTACCCAGTGACTGCCGCAGGGTCATCCAGGCCGACCACAGCGCCGGGAAGACTGCATCGTGGGAGGGTTCGAGCAGACGTCTCACCTGCTTCCCGGGCCGCTCTTCGACCACCGCGCGTGCCCCCTCTCTGGGCGCCGAGGTCGTGGCGGCAGCTCGCGATGTGCCCGCCGCCGAAGTCCCTGCCCGTACCGGCTCCGCTGCTTGGCGCGCCTCCGTTCTCCCCCGTGTGGCGGCGCCTTGCCTCCTCCCTTGACGCCCGGTCTCCGCACGGGTGACCTCGAGCCGCCGAACTGGCTTCCGTAGAAGCCCCTCGGGGTACGCGATGGCCCAGTGTTCGGCGTACTCGGTTGCCAAGCCTGCGTCAACCCCGGTAGGAGGGAGAGTGATGACGTCGCCAGAGCCGAAAGCGGCAAACATCAGCCACATCTGGCGAAGGACGCAAGGGTTCGTCTCCTCCCGGACAGCAGTGAATACCCTCTTCGGCATCCGCTGAAGGCACCCGAACTGCCTGGCGAACTGGGTTGGCACGTAAGGCTCGCAGATCACCTTCCCGTCGATCCGTGCCACGAGCACCCCGCCCCGCATGTTCAGGAAGTACTCATGCTGCTCCAGCGGACCCTTCCCGTTGTCGATCATTTGGACAACGGGAGTGGGGAACGGACTGAAGTTGAAATTGGCATGATTGCCAATCCGAATCCTCACGCCCTCCTCACTTAGGGTCATCGGAGCGACCCCCGCGATGTTCAGCAGGGAGGGTCGCAGGCCGTTGCCCGGAGGAATGATGGCGTTCGGAAATGTGTACCCACCGAGGTGAGCAGCCACCCAGCCGTGGAAGAACTGAAAGGGCCCACAGATCCTTCGTGGCGACCCCCCTCGTGAGATGCGTCCCAGGATGGCATACAGCCTCGCCAGCACTGGGACCCCGAGGTTGTATCTTTTGTTGGCAGCCATAGCGCCCGCCACCGCCAGTGTCGCCGGGAGAACGCCCATTCTCGCGTCCCGCACTGGCAGGAGCCACCCACTCAGAAAGGCGTCCAGGAACGCCGCGTACCGGACATTTGGGTCCCGGGCCTCGATGACGCGGTACCCCCATGAGCGGTAGTCGCCCGTCTCCAGGACCCGCCAGTACGACCCGTTCCGGCTCCTCTGAGCCGCGGTCGGGCACCGCTTCCCCCGGCCTGGCATCTTGACCGCCGGGTCATGCTCCAAGAACTGGCCGAACCACTCCTTGTAGGCTATGTCCTTCTAGAAGTCCTTGATCCCGAGCCGCTGCGTAGCCAGGTCAAGCAGATGCCAGGTCAGAATAGGAGTCTGTGACCTGTCTTCCCAGGTGTTCTTCGGTGGCAGGAACTCATCGTATTGGTAGCCCTCCAGCGGGATACCTCCGATGCAGTGGATGTCCCAGAGACCGATGCCGACCTCCCCATGGTGAAGATGGAAGGTGTTGGTATCCGGAGACCAGCGGGTGAACAGCTCCGGCCCGAGCTCGGACTGCTGGTAGAAGTGGAACTGCGACGTCCACACCGCCTCAAATAGGCCGATGTACCGCAGCTCCTCTGCGAAGTGATCGCAAGTGTGGCGTACCCAGAACGCCCAGGCCCACTCGCTGGTGAAATTGCCCCCAGACCGCAAGTCCCAGTCCTTCAGCCAGCCCTTGGTGTCGTCAGTGACACTCTGGCGATATATGCTCGAGTAGAGGGCTGGAGAATTCTCCGCAGTAGGCTCACCTCCGTCAATGGTTCGCGTCCTCGGGTTCAGGACATAGACGTCCAAGTGCCTGGTCTCCCTGGCAGGATGCCCATTGTTGGTGATGTTATAGCGGGGAAGCTCGTCCTCCCGAGTCACCCAGGTCCGTGGCGCATCAACCTCGAACCCTGGCACCAGAACCTCATCTAGGATGCCGAAGTTCCAGAGCGGCAGGTTGTCCGACAGTGGATATGTCTTCTGGGCCGGCGTCAGTAAGTCGAACAGGGATTGATTGTTGGAAACAATCTCCTTGGCTCCGTAAACCTCCTCGTTCGCCGCCATCTCAGCTCTGCGAGTGGCGGCATCCCCCTCATTTCCTTGGTGCGCGGCCATCTCAGAAGTTTCGGGAGTCGTGCGGGTTAAGGGATGAAGCGTGCGGGATCGGACGAGGCTGGTAGAGAAGTTTGAAGGTTGGCGCGCAATCCAAGTGGACGGCGCGCAATTGGGAAGAATGTCGCGCAAAGTTCCGGGTTTTCGCGCAAAGACAGGCGAATTCCGGATGGTTTTGCGCGCCGATCGGGAGAATTTCGCGACCGGAAAAGGCAATTTCGCGCATGAGAGCGTTGAAGCTTATCGCGCGGAAGGCCTGTGTACGGAACGCGGAACCCGGGACCCCTATTTATAGACGAGGCCGGGATTCCGCGCCGCGCGGAACGCTCGATTGCACGACCGCGGCGGCAAATTGCCCGCCCGGCGCCCCTTTTTGCGCGCCTAAGTCCCACGCAGCCCAGGACTTCGGCATTCCGGCGTCTCCCTCGGAACCCGATCGTTGCGACCTCTCGCCGATCAGATTCCGAGGGGGGGCTTTTGTAGACGCCGGAAAAGTCCGTTGTTCCCAAACGAAGCTCCGGATGCGGAAATCGAAGTGATATTTGGAGTCAGAGGCACGTTCCGGAGGGCCCGAAGGACCTGCGCGAAATTTCAGAGACCCGCGCGCAAAGTTGAGTCGCGGCGCGCAATCCTCCCGGGATGCGCGCAATGCGCTGGGCCGGCGCGCTATTTTGCGCGCCCGTGGCCTGCGCGGCTCCCTTGCGCGACGGGTCCGGATTCCGCGCCCGCGAATGGAATTCCGCGCTCGAGGCCGGATTCCGCGCCCGGGGTTGCCTATAAATATAAGGCGACCCCTGACGTTTTGAAGGTTGCCAGAATCCGAAGCGTCGCTCGTTCGCGCAATCCAACCCCTTCCGCGCGCAATGCCGATCTTCAGGTAACCTCCTTTCTTTCGCGCAATAGAGCCTTGGGGTTCGCCTTCGAGCGCAATCACCTTGGCTCCTTTCCTTTGAATAATCCTTAACCCGAAGGCCTTTGCACGCAAAAGAAGCCTCTTGCGCGCAATTGCCCCCGGGTGCGCGCAATCCAGCCCGATTGCGCGCACCCCCCTCTTCAAAGTGGCCGTTCGTTAGAGAATGAGCCGTTGCCCCCGCGTGCTACCCGAAGCCCGGTGCACGCAATCTCAATCATCCGCGCGCAAAGGGCTGGCCCGATTGCGCGCCAGCCCGCCATTTTGCGCGCCGACCTGCTGTTTTGCGCGCAAAGCTTCTCTTTTGCGCGCAATCCGCCAGGGTCGCCCCCTTTGACCCCCTGAGGGTACCCGCCTGCGTGGCGCCCGGTGATCTTCATCCTGGGTGCCCGCACCGTGCGTTGTCTTCCCGTGCGGCCCTCCAGGCTCGCGCGAAGTGACACGGACCCATCAGCGGCAATCCATCGTCCCGCATGACGTTAAACTACATTCGTCCAACACGACGTTAAACTGTGCATCGTTCAACACGACGTTAAACTGTATATCGTCCAACACGACGTTAAACTGTACCACGTCCGCGCTGTAAGACGTTAAACTGCCAAGCACCTTCGTCCTCAACACATGAAGTTAAACTGTACTTCGTCCGGCAAGACGTTAAACCGTCCGCTTCGTCCTCAACACAAGACGTTAAACTGTACTTCGTCCGGCAAGACGTTAAACCGTCCGCATCACCCGATCCCGTGCCTCGCACGCAGGGTCCCCCCCGGTTTGGATGTGGCCCCCACCCGCTCTTCTCTGCAGGGATGTCGGGATTGCCCCTCTTTAGGGACGATTTAATGGGAGCGGCTTTTCCCTACGGGGGTAGGGTATTACAAACCCCTAGTTTCTTGTGGGGGGCTGCACATGTGTATCTCCATTGCGCCTCCCCACTGCCGAAGCCAGTAGAGGGTGTGACTGGGATCGAGGTGCCTTCTACTTTCGGTCCAAGTCCCTTCCAACTGAGCTTTGCCGCATCCGGGCTGCCTCAAGTGCGTAAGTCCTGACAGAATGAACTACGTGGACTTTGATCCCTGTCTTCTAAACAGGGTACGTAGGAAGCCTCCCTGAGGTTCAAGCCCACCACCTGGTCGTCCCGGTCGTATTCACGTCGGTTCGTCCATCAGTGGACCCCTCCAGGGTTCACGCTTGCGTCGATTCACCTATGAATCCGCCCCTGTGGGAGACTGCCCGTGTGTATCTCCACTGTGCCTCCCCACAGCCCCTTTTTCCATTTCTCCTTTTATCGTCCAGCATGACGTGAAACTGTGATCCACCCGGCCGTTCCATCCCCCTCTGTGCGAGGTGGTTCGGTTCAATCCTCTGCCCGGCGGCCTTGACCCCTTCGTGAGTCAGCTTGCCGACGTCCAGCATGACGTTAAAATGTATACCCGAACTACGTTGACTTTGATCCGTGCTAACGCGCGGTACGTAGGAAGCCTCTACGGGGTCCAAGCTCTTCACTCCATCATCCATCCTGATCCTTACCCGGGCCGCCACATCCCGGTGGGGTCATGCCACTTCACTCCACTCCATATCACTTGGGAAGCCACCCATGCGTTGGCCCCAGCGTCGGAGGTTCCCCGCAAGGGGTTCTGTCATCTGATCCACTCTTCGTGTTGATCGGTCCGATGCCGTCCCCGCTGGACGTTAAACTCGCGGCATACCCCGTGTTAAACATGGGAAGCTGAGGAAAACCTCAGGGGACACAGTTCCCCGCACCCAGTGCGGGATGCCTCAGGCCATCATGCCTTCGAGAAGCCCTATTAGGGACGGAAGACAGACGTGCAGAGCCGCAGTGTTACGACACGCCCCCAGCACCCAGAGCCACCCGGCCTCCTCACCGCAGGTTGCTGCCCCGACCAGACTCCTTGGAGCGTCCGGGCGGAAGCAGCGTAATTAACCGGTGTCCATGAAGATATGGCGCCGGGAACGAGATTCACGAGCATGTCTTAAATCTATGAGGGAGACCCGGATTAGGCGACGAGTTCCGAGGAGACGTCCAAGGAAGGAGGAGCCGACATCCCATCATCCCGGTTTCGATCAAGGAGCAGACGCCCCTGAATAAGGGACGGATGCCGCCCGCCTTTGGAAAGCGGGACTGCAGGACCACAAGCCGCGCGCCCATCCCCTCGGGTTGACGGGTGCACGCGCGAACGCGTCCTGGCGGAACAGCGTAACCCGACACACATCCGCACCGAAACAATATCATTTAATAATATAGTATTTTTTTTAAAACTCATTTATATCAATTTTGACACTATTTAGTATTTGGTTTTTTTGAAAGTCATAACAACTTTATTAATTTGAAAAAATTAATTTAATAAACCCTAACATGTCATATTAACCTATAAAATTAGTTTAATTCATAAAAGTATCAATTTACATTTATTTTAATATTTATAATATCAATTATTTTAATCTTTCATTAATAATGTAATTACTGCATCATCATTGTGTCATAAATAAATTTAATTATTTAATGTATAAAAATTATAAATAAAGTAACATGATGTTGGAAATTTTTTATCTTTCTAATGAATATTTATAGTCAAATTTATCTTATGTGTAACACTATATTAAAAATAGTTTAGTTATTAACCTCTGAATTTAACATTTTTAACTCTTCATTAAATAAAATATAATAAATGTCCTAATCTAATTCAAGTGGATAAAAATGATTTAATTTTTTTTCCTAAGGTTTATTTTGGTCTAAAAACTCTTATTCAATAGAATTAGGACATGTTTTGGGGTAATTATAATATCATTTTTACCTTTAATTACCCTATTTACTTTTAACCGTGGTAAATAAAATTCAAAAGTTACTATTCACTAGAAATTATTTTCATCACATTGAACTGAATTTTAATTACTAAAGAAAAATGTGTCTCTCTAATTTTTTAAATTCAATTTACAGAAGCATTAAAATTACGTTTTATGCAAATTTTCTAATGTGCCTAGAAGGTGGATAAAAGATGCTAAAAAGTTCAATAAAATTATATATATATATAATCTTATTATAAAATGAATTAAATAAATTAAATTGGACTAATATAGGTATTATGTATCTATTTTTACTTTAAAATAAATTTAAATTAAAAAATAATAAAAATTCAGTTTTAAACAATAACGTAGTGTTTTTCACTATTCATCAAAAATTGAATGTTTTCGGAAAAATACCAAAAATTCACCCCAACCTAATTTTGATATTCCGAATCCAAAAATGAAGTCCAATTTGAAAAATAAAATTTATAAAATTTCATGAAGTGGGTATTACTATTCATAAATTCTTTTTAAATGGCTAGTTTGATTGGTCGGGATGTACTAGAACTCGAAGTTGCGTACATAACAAACATAAAATATCAGTATGATAGATATAGATATCATACCCCAACATAATAAAAAGTAACTTTAAAGAATTGACATGAAATTAGAACTTTGAAAAATGAGAAAGGTGAACGAATCCCTAAAAAATTCGGCAGCCTAACGGCGTCACCTAAAATTAAAAAAAAATGAATTGATGAGATCAAATAGGGTCTCTCATTATATGAACATAAAAGATCAGTATGATAGATATAGATATCATACCCCAGAATTATAAAAAGAAACTTTAAAGACTTGACATGAAAGTAGAACTTTGAAAAATGAGAAAGGTGAACGAATCCCTTAAAAATTCGGCAGCCTAACGGTGCCATCTAAACTTCAACAAAAATGAATTGACGAGATCAAATAGGGTCTCTCATAATATGAAAATAAAAGATCAGTATTATAGATATAGAGATCATACCCCAACATAATAAAAAGGAACTTTAAATACTTGACATGAAAGTAGAACTTTGAAAAATGAGAAAGGTGAACGAATCCCTTAAAAATTCGGCAGCCTAACAGCGTCACCTAAACTTCAACAAAAATGAATTGATGATATAAAATAGGGTATCTCATCATATGAACACAAAATATCATTATGATAGATATATATATCATACCCCAACATAATAAAAATGAACTTGAAAGACTTGACAAGAAAATAGAACTTTGAAAAATGAGAAAGGTGAACAAATCCCTTAAAAATTCGGCAGCCTAACAACGCCAATTAAACTTTATTAAAATGAATTGATGAGAGAAAGAGGGGGGGTATCTCATAATATGAACATGAAAAGTTAATTAAGAGGAATATAAAAGAACATCCTCCAACATAAGATCATGGAGCATAAAAGAAAAGACATAAAAGAGATTACTTGAAGAGAAAGAGAGAGGTAGGATCCCTTACCATAAATGTAACTCTTAAAACTCGAAGGTTGGGACCTTGAGGGCTTGGGGGAACCTTTGTAGGACTCCTTGGGAAGTACGGAGACCATAAAATAGTTGTGGGAGAGTTGGGAGTGAAAACTAAAGAAGGTAAGGGTGGGTATTTATAGGGAAAGTGAGGGGACAAGGCATTAATGGCCAAGGGACACCTCATTGGTGGTATTGGCAAAACCGTGGGCTTGGCCATGGTATTTTCCCATGGTATTGGCCACTTTGGAAAAATAATACCTTATATTTCTATTCATAAGTCTAACATATTGATTACATACTTAATACATCATGTAATGATGTCATTAAACACCCGTAACTTAAAAACTGTATTTTCAATATTCATCGAAAATTCAACTTTCTCAGAAAAATACCAAAATTTCACCTTAACCGAATATCGATGCTCTGATTTCAAAAAAGAAGTTCATTTTATAAAAATAATTTTTTAAACAGTTTTAATTTAATTTTTAATTAAAAAACACAATTCACCCGAAAAAAACTGATACTTGACTAATAATTTCTGAAACAGTTATTTACCTATTTTATTGAATCACATTACTTAATCAAGGTGACTAGATTATATTAATACTTTATTTAAGTGAGATTAATAATCCATTTGGTCACATTACTAATCCTAAGCGTAAAATCACTATTCATAATTTACTATTCATCAAAAATCAAGTTGATCTTATTAGACTCTAAATTTCGTACTGAACATAATTGTAGAAGACCTTTATTTGAAAATAATTACACATTTTTAATTATTTAAGGTTTACATATACATTTTTAAAATATTATTTTTCTAAAATTCATCAATAATATCCATCCTACATTTATCCAAACATTTCAAAATTTACAAAATTCACCATAATAAGAAAACACAATTTTATTTATCTCAAAGGATTAAAAAAAGCAGTTACGGTCTCCTTATATAGCCCCTTATAACCCCAGCATAGGACCTAAGTTTAAGGTGTGCTAAGGTGAGAGAATCCGAGGGCGGGTTGGCCAACATTGCACGAGTAGTAATTTCTATCAGTTTGAACTTCTCACGAAGGCGATTCCGTTCTAGATTCACATGATGAAGTTCGGCTTGGGTTTGGTCCAGAGAAAAGCTTAGTGGTTCTACCTCCTTCCCCAGTTCCGTTAGATGGGATTCCATTGGCCCGAGACTACTGGATGAGGCCATCTAATCTTCTTTCTATATTAATTAACCAAGATCACTTGTATTTAGAGACAATAGTCGCAAGATTCAGTTTCCAATGGTCATACTGACCAAAGGTCATATAATATTCAAACCCAACAGTCTCATTTTATTTATACTCTTGTTATCAAATGAAACATCTTTTTTGAGTATAAAAATAAAATAACACACAAAATTAGGATACAAGATTTATTAAAAATTTCGTGTCGTTACAATATTCCCCCTTAAGAAATTGCGTCCTCGCAATTTTTAAAATTGGGTTTTGAAATTTCATTATAAGTCCCACATTGGAAAAGGAGTCAGTAAAACTATTACTTTAAAAGAAATAAAGGGAAGTACAGAGGTCACCTGAGTTAACCCACACTAGGATTCCATGTAGTAAATCATGGACATAGAGGAGAAAATAAAGGGTCAAGTTCTGAGGGAGAGTGATAGAAAACATGATTAGGATAAAGTTAACCATAAGTAAATCACAAACTTATGATGTGTGTAAATGGTCTTTGATTACCTAGTAGGAAACGTAAACCAACAACGTTTTGTTTCACGTTCCTTTTCATAATTTTGAAGAATTCATTTACTACAGAGAACAAAAACATAAGGAAATATACCTACCTTCAAGTAGGTTTCATCCTTAAATATGTTTCTACCAAAACTAATATTTTCTCTAAACGATGAGCATTAAAAAACACTTGGTCTCATCAAAACACAGGAATCACCTTCTTGAGAGTCACGTAATCCACAAAAGATTAATGATCAATTTCTTCTATCATTAAACATTATCCCAAAAACAGAAAGGGTAAGATAAAACAACTCTTCAAAAAGAAAGAATCCCATAGGAAAGGAAACTACTTTTAAATCTTCAAAGTTCCATGGTACTACCCAAAGTTCATCATAGACTATTCCATAAATAACTGTCCTTAAAATTCCTCAAAATAAACCAAACTAAGATTGAAACCCAATTATAAGAATGATCTCATAACATAGTCTTCCAAGATAGACTTTATCATTCATCTCCAAACAACATAAACTACTCTTATCATCTTATAACAAAAGTAAGTAACCTAATCACATTTTCCCCAAGATAGGTTAATCATTTCCATAAGTAACCTAAATTACCATAAGTTCGCCTTAAATTCATCTATTATTCAAAATATAAGTCAACATTTATTCCTCAAAGAAAATACCTTAGTAATCTATTTACCTCGATCAAATAGGGTTCCCAAAATAGTGAACATATTCCAAAATAATAATCATGTTTTAATACCCAAATCACCTTTTTTTAAGAAGAACAACTTCACTACATCAACATGTGGTACATAACAATAGATGTTTTTATTTATGATATAAAATCATCTTAGGTAGTGACTCGATGATCTTATAAAAGATATGCTCATAGAGCACGAACTAAAATACAACATGACATAGACAATTATTGCGAAGAAGTTACATGTAATTCAGTCATCATGATCCATCTCAGTATATGACTTGCATTGTTCCCTTGTCCTCAAATATTGTTGATTCTCATCATGCTTCTCACCCATTCCAAGATGTCATTGCCTTGGATAATGTCTAACTTCTCCACATTTATGACATCTAAATGTATAAGGTACATTAGATCAAACCTTATCTCCATTCATCACATTATCCATTTTTTTAAAGCAATTGGCTACTTTATGCCCTATATTCCGACACTAAAAACATCTCTCAGTTCTTCTGTGACATTCTCCTCAGTGCCTCTTCCCACACTTTTTGAAAAAAATAAATTGGGTCTTCTTTCCCTTATCAACTTTATCAGATGAACATCCTTGAGACTTTGTCTTCTTCTTCCTTGATGAATTCGGGCATTCAACTGGGTACCAATTATTAATTGTGATTTTTGATAGCTGGTTTGGCATGATCACAATATTTTCAACTTGATCTTTCGTCATCTCTGTCACATTAATAGGGCAATCGTCACATTTCCTAACACATTGGTTGTTGGGACATGTTCTTCCATTTCCCGCCATTAACTAAGAAAAGTAAGCATAATTAGGGGGATTAAATACTTAGACAATAATCATTAAAAGGAAAATTTAAAAACAAAAGGATAAAATTGTAGAAGGAAAGTATACCCTAACTTGTGATCCCCTAGGTTCCAATCTAGGTTATCCATGATCATATATTCTTATGTGAATCTTTATTTTATTTTATCTTTATTCCTTTAATAATGGTTCATACTAAGCTTATGAATTTACCAAAGCATATCCCATGGGAGTGTCGTAACCAAGAGTGAAACAAAGCCCATTGTTGTGTACCTGTTCCTGTTCGAGTCTTGCTCGAAGCGGTGTTTTCAGGTATTACCCCTATGTACATTTGTGCCAGAGCCACCTCTACCTGCTCGTATCCAGACAGGGATGCATTTTCTTGGAAATCCCTTACTCAATACTCACCAAAATACTAGGAAGATTTCATATATTTAAAATTTTCTATAGGGTTCTTCCTAGAGTTTTCATATCCTAATTTCAAAAATAACTAAACCATCCTTTGATACCATTTTATAGCATCCCGCCTTTTTATAACATAACTTTTCATTACATTTTACAAAACCGAGGATCTTTAAGGTTTAGTGTCTTGGAAACCAGGAACTTAAAACATGAAAACATAAAACATTCTTCTTAAACACTTGAAAGGATTATCCTTATGTTCATCCTAGGTTCATTACTGAATCTCATAGCCTGGGGACATAAATCAAAATTAAGGGGTGAGCAGAAGGCCCAGTTAGGGAAACAAGGGGAAACATTTAACATGTGAACTTGAGATACATCAATAAAGTCATGAAAAAAGAAATTTAAGGCATGAGAAAGAAATAATGAGGCATATCATAATAAAAATAATGTTTTTCATAACGTGAAGATGTGGATACAACATTTAATATTGACAATCATTTCCATTTCACCAAGGTCCATCCCCAAGGTGTCATTAAAAATTACCAACGTTATTCACCAAGGTGTCATTAAAAATGGTCATCTCTAGAGATTAAGTGTTTACCCAATGCATCAGAGCGCTATCAGAGAGAACCTATAATTTGTATTTATTATCATGTGAGACACATATATCATCATAAATAATTTCATAAACAGCTCATATAGAATAAAAGAAATGGGTTTCATTTCATAATCATAACGTTTTAAAAACTGCTTTAAAGGCATGATCTTTATGTCACTTTAAACCCACGAAAAGGGAAAGCGAGTCTCATGTATGTAAATCTCAGAATTTAAAATAGAAAATTTTGGTATATATGTGAATACCCCTTTATAAGAAAGATATTTGAGTATTCACTTAATAAAATAAATGAATTTGAGAATAATAGAGAGACATTTTGAGACGGAAATTCTGCAGCATAACGACTATGTTACGAGGTTTTAGAAAACATTGAAAAGAGAGGGGACATGGGCCACCCACTCATAAATGATCCATAAAACAGTAGTAGGACAGAATATAAAGGATTTAATAACATGGTAAGGAAATTTGAAAGATATACCATATGAAATGAAGAACATGAAAGGAATACAAAAATAAGATTTCTCTTATGAAAATTCGGCACCCTAAGGGCGTCACTTAAACTACAAAAAAATGAATTGACGAGATCAAATAAGGTATCTAATCATATAAACATAAAATATCATTATGATAGATATATATATCATACCCCAACATAATAAAAATAAACTTTAATGACTTGACATGAAAGTAGAAATTTGAAAAATGAGAAAGGTGAACGAATCCCTTAAAAATTCGGCAGCCTAACGGCGTTACCTAAACTTCAAAAAAAAAATGAATTGAAGAGATCAAATAGGGTATCTCATTATATAAACATTAAATATCAGTATGATAGATATAGATATCATACCACAACATAATAAAAAGTAACTTTAAAGACTTGACATGAAAGTAGAACTTTGAAAAATGAGAAAGGTGAACGAATCCCTTAAAAATTCGACAGCCTAACGGCGTCACCTAAAATTCAACAAAAATGAATTGAAGAGATCAAATAGGGTATCTAATCATATGAAAATAAAATATCAGTATTATATATATAGATATCATACCCCAAATTAAAAAAAAAGTAACTTGAAAGACTTGGCATGAAAGTAGAACTTTGAAAAATGAGAAAGGTGAACGAATCCCTTAAAAATTCGGTAGCCTAACGGTGTCACCTAAACTTCAAAAAAAATGAATTGATGATATCAAATAGGGTATCTAATCATATGAAAATAAAATATCAGTATGATATATATATATATCATAACCCAACATAATAAAAAGTAACTTGAAAGACTTGACATAAAAATAGAACTTTGAAAAATGAGAAAGGTGAATGAATCCCTTAAAAATTTGGCAGCCTAACGTTGCCACTTAAACATTCTTAAAATGAATTGATGAGAGAAATAGGGGGTATCTCATCATATTAACATGAAAAGGGAATTAAGAAGAATATAAAAGAACATACTCCAACATAAGAGCATGGAGCATAAAAGAAATGACATAAAAGAGATTACTTGAAGAGAAAGAGAGAGGTAGGATCCCTTACCTTAAATGTAACTCTTTAAACATGAAGGTTGGGACCTTGAGGGATTGGGGGAACCTTGAGAGGACTCCTTGGGAGTTAAGTAGACTAGAAATTCGTTGGGGGAGAGTTGGGAGTGAAAAATAAAGGAGGTAAGGGTGGGTATTTATAGGGAAAGTGAGGGGACAATGCATTAATGGCCAAGGGACACCTCATTGGTGGTATTGGAAAAACCATGGGCTTGCCCATGGTATTTTCCCATGGTATTGGCCACTTGGGACACCTCATACCTTATCTTACTATTCATAAGTCTAACATATTGATTACATACTTAATACATCAATTAATGATGTCATTAAACACCCATAACTTAAAAACTGTATTTTCACTATTCATCGAAAATTCAACTTTCTCAGAATAATCCCAAAATTTCACCTTAATAAAATATCGATGCTCTGATTTCAAAAATAAAGGTCAGTTTATAAAAATAATTTTCTAAATATTTTTAATTTAATTTTTAATTAAAAAACACTATTCACTCGGAAAAAACGGATACTTGACTAATAATTTCTGAAACAGTTATTTACCTATTTTATTGAATCACATTACTTAATCAAGGTGCATAGATTATATTAATACTTTCTTTAAGTGATATTACTAATCCATTTGGTCACATTACTAATCCTAAGCGTAAAATCACTATTCATAATTTATTATTCATCAAAAATCAAGTTGATCTTATTAGACTCTAAATTTTGTACTGAACATAATTGTAGAAGACCTTTTTTTGAAAATCATTACACATTTTTAATTATTTAAGGTTTACATAAACATTTTTAAAATATCTTTTTTTTCTAAAATTCATCAATAATATACATCCTACATTTATCCGAACATTTGAAAATTTACAAAATTCACCATAATAAGAAAACACAATTTTATTTATCTCAAAGGATTACATAAAGCAGTTACGGTCTCCTTATATAGCCCCTTATAACCCCAACATAGGACCTAAGTGTAAGGTGTGCTAAGGTGAGAGAATCTAAGGGCAGCTCGGCCAACATTACACGAGTTTTAATTTCTATCAGTCTGAACTTCTCGCGAAGGCGATTCCATTCTAGCTTCACACGATGAAGTTCAGCTTGGGTTTGGTCCAGAGCAAAGCCCAGTGGTGCTACCTCCTTCCCAAGTTCCGTTAGATGGGATTCGATTGGCCCGAGACTACTGGATGAGGCCATCAAATCTTCTTTCTATATTAATTAACCAAGATCACTTGTATTTAGAGACAATAGTCCCAACATTTAGTTTCCAACGGTCATACTGACTAAAGGTCATATAATAGTCAAACCCAATAGTCTCATTTTATTTATACTCATGTTATAAAATGAAATAGTTTTGTTGAGTATAAAAATACAATAACACACAAAATTAGGAAAAAAGATTTATTCAAAATTTTGGGTCGTTACAGATAGTGTCTCCATATCTTCAGAGTAAATATTACTACTGATAACTAAATATCATGAGTAGGATAGTTATGTTCACTAATTTTTAGTTGTCGTGATGCATAGGCAATAACTCTATTATTCTGCATAAGGACACAACCAAGTCATTTCTTTGAAGAATCACTATAAATAACAAACCCATTATTCCCTGATGGTAGAGACAAGATAAGATCATTGACTAATATTTATTCTATTCTTCAAAACATTCTTCACACTCTTTAGTCCAAACAAATTTAACCCTTATACATGTGAGTTTAGTTAATGGGTTAGACAATCGATCAAAATTATATATGAAACTCTGATAATAACCTACTAAACCAATAAAACTACGTACCTTAGTTATATTCGTTGGTGCTGGCCATTCTTGGATTTCCATTGTCATAGAAGGATCAACACAGATTCTATATTTGGAGACAATATGGCCAAGAAAATAAATCTCTTGAAACCTGAATTCACACTTTCTAAACTTCCCATATAATTCATTTCTTCTAAGAGTCTATAGAATAGTGCGCAATTGATTTTCATGATCTTTATAGATTTTCGAGTATACCAAGATATCATCAATAAATTCCACGAAAAATTCATCAAGATATTCCTTAAAAACTATATTCACTAGATCTATGAAAGCAGAGGGTGCATTAGTCAGTCCAAAAGGCATTACTGTAAACTCGTAATGCCCATAAATGGTTCAAAATTCTATCTTTTGAATGTATCCCTTCTTCATTCACAACTGATGGTATCCAGATCGAAGGTCAATTTTTGAAAAATATTGAAATCCATGAGGTTGATCAAATAAATCATCAATGCGAGGTAGGGGATACATGTTCTTTATTGTTATACTATTTATCTCCCTGTAGTCAATGAAAAACCTCATAGATCTATATTTCTTATTAACAAAAAGAATAGGGGATCCCCATGGAGAAAAACTAGGGTGAATAAATCCTTTATTACTCAATTCCTCTAGTTGTTTCTTTAGTTCCACTAATTCCACAGTGGCTATTCTATAAGGGGTCTCTGATATAGGACTTGAACCTGGAATTAAGTCAATGAAAAACTCAATTATCCATTCTGGAGGATTTCTAGGTAAATCCTTTGGAAACACATCAACATATTCTTAAAAAATAGGTACATCCTCTATTTGAACATTCCTTTCCTCATCCATAGTTATTTCACTCCTTTCCTCCCCAATAATTAAATTTAGTATAGCTATTGGGGGTGGATCTAGATGAGAATCAGATGGTGTTGTTTCTACTCTAAAGATAAGGTATTCCTTATCATCCTCAAAAATTGTTGCCTCTTTCTTCTTATAATAAATTTCTTCATCATGGTCCAAAATCCACTCCTTACCAAGGATTATATCAAATTAAATCATGGTTATGACAATAAGATCATCATATAAAGCACGTTTATATTCCATAATGGTAACTGATTGACAAAACTTTGTTGAAATGATACTTCCCTTAGGAGTTTTGACTGAAAACTCCCTTGTTAAGTCAAATTGGAAATATATAATTTTCTTGGAAAACTAGGAAGATATGAAAGAATGTGATGTTCCAGAATCAAATAAAGCATTACCTAATTTTTAAGAAACGATTAAAGTACCTACCACCACGTCATTAGGAATTTCAAACTCAGCAGTAGTGATCGCATAAGCTTGGACTTGATCCATAGGCCTTTTCTAAGGTATGTTTCCTTAACATTTATGACATTAATTTTCATTATTACCCATTTATATTCAATTGTAGAATTCAACATTGATGGACAATTTATTTCCTTTTAAATCACGAGCTTGGTAGTATATTTCTTCACACTTATAGAAAACTCCCATCCCCTTCAAGAAAGTACCAAAGTGTTTCTTCTCTAATTTATTATAGGGTGGAAATTAAACTTTTCCCTTATTCCCCTTATTTATTTTTTCAAAGTGTTCAGAAGATCTCTTCTTTTCTTGATTTGATTAAAATTCATAAGACTTATAGAATTATTTTTCTGTCTTGATAGTAGATAAAAAAACATCTTCTTATGACGAGAAGGATTTTGAGACCAATTCTTGATGAAGAAATAGTTTTAAACCATCAAATAATCGACCAATCTTACTTATTGGGTTACGTATATAATCTGAAGCATGCCTTTCTAACCTTGTAAATTTATCCTTATACTTTGCGACATTGTCATCCTGCATTTTCTTCAGACTTAGAAATTACCTTTCCATATTCGGTCGATGTTCATGAGGAAATTATTTTTATAAGAAAAGTTCTTTAAACTCCCTCTATTCCATATTTGATACTTATTCATCCTCCTTGTTGTTTTTAAATAAGGACCATCATTGATCTGCATCTTCGGTGAGACGATAAAATACCATGACAACTTTTTTCCTTTTGCTACTCCCCAAAGCATGAAATATTTTCTATAAGGAACTTATCCATTGCTCAGATACAAATGGATTTGTAGTTCCATTTAATATTGGTGGTTTTTTCCTCATGAAGTGGTATAACATTGATCCTCCATGTTGTGGATTAGGGTGCTCCATACAGGTAAGGTTATTATTACTAACCTGAGCGAGTTGTTCCAGTATGGTTATAAGATGTTCAGAACCGGTTGCATCACCAGATCCACTATAATTATCTTCAATAGGAGGGAAATGTCTACATGGATTATGTGTGTTGATACGATTTGCATTCCTTCCACTAGGAACCATTTCAAAACAATGGTATACACTAGATTAGTTATGAATCACAATGCATAAATCCAAACTTGTAAAATACTTAACAAATATTGAACAGTTTATACTTATAAACCATAATCATAAAAATGTTTTCTTTGGGGAAGTATTTACTTGTAAATCCTTCATAATGGGTTGTAAAGAAAATATGAATTTTCCAAATCATATCCTCTAGGAGTGTCAAACCAGGTGCACCGTAATGCCCGTTGTTTTGTACCAGGATACCTTGGGTCAAGCCTAAAACTCCTTGTTAGAGTTTTCACTCCTAGGTGAATCTGTGCTAGAACCACGTCCACTTTTAGTATCCAGACACTACTACAAATACGGTTTTTATCAGCGCTAAAAATGGCCTTTATTAGCACTGATAAAGCCGGCAAAGATAAGGGGGGGGGGGGTGTCCCCTTTATTAGCGCTCCAAAAAGCGCTGATAAAGACCCCTTTTATCAGCGCTAAAAAAAAGCACTCATAAAAGGGGTCTTTTATCAGCGCTAAAACGAAGCGCTGATAAAAGGGTATTTTATCAGCGCTGATAAAAATAAAAAAATTAAAAAAAAATAAAAAAAATAAAAAATTAAAAAAAATACTTCCAATCTCATGGGGGCTTTTTACAGAGCTTGAGCCCCCCTTTATCAGCGCTTTCCTGCACCTCCAGCGCCCTCCCGCACCGCCTACACCCTTTATTAGCGCTAGCCCTTTAAATCAACCTTGCGTGCACACCTGTGCCTCCACCCGGATTTGATCTCGAGACCTCCCCCCTACGCACCTAAAGCCTTTTCCACTACCCTATATTGATTTGTTCTCTTATTCATGATATATCTATTTATTTATATATATATTTAGTTATATTTATTCGTATAGTAATATATATTTATATTAATATATATAGTTATATTAATATATAGATATAGTTATATTAATATATATATATATATATAATTTTATTAATATATACATATAGTTATATTAATATATGTATAGTTATATTAATATATGTATGTAGTTATATAAATATTAATATATTGGTATTTTAAATGAAATGGATATTAGTTATTATTTAGATAAAGCTAATATATTTTATATGTAAATATGTTTAATTATTTATTTAAAAAAATTAATTTTTAGGTATGAATATATAAAAAAATTATACATATAGTTATATATTTGATTATAAATAGCAGTGCATTATAAAAAAGAAAGAAATTTCAAATACATAATATCAATATGAATGTAATAACTTGGAATAAATTCAGTCCCCACCAAAAAAATAAAATAATACCTCTTAAACGAGGCTGAAAATCCACAAAATGTTAAAAAATCTGGGTACCCCGACAAAAAACTCAGTTTTGGAGGCCTTCTGGGCCTCTTTTGTCCTCGAAAAACGCTTGAACGGGGTTCACCCCGCTGACAACGACGTAGAGCTCGTCGCAGGCTTCGATTTGATATGCGGTAGAGCTCAAACGGACACCCGGATCAAAAGTTATGGCCGTTTAAAGTTTGAGTTGTGTTTTCAACATATTTTGGATCTTTTTTTAATTTTTTTATTTTTTATTCTTGAAATTTTTATTAAATGACTATTACTCCATAATAATTATCAAATTTTTAATTAAAAATATTTTTTTTAATTTTTTAAGAATCCATTTTCACTAAATATGTTATATATTAAGTATATTAAGTGTAAATGTACATTTATACTTATATAAAATATATTTAAAAATTATATATTATATTTATATCAATATAACTATATAACTATATAAATATATTTATATATTAATATATATTTAATTTTTTTTTGAAGTCGACCCTTTATCAGCGCTTTTAAAAAAAGCGCTGATAAAGGCCCCCCCTTTATCAGCGCTACTAAACAAGCACTGATAAAGGGGGTCCCTTTATCAGTGCTAAAAAAAGTGCTGATAAAGGCCCCCCCTTTATCAGCGCTTTTTCGTTAGCGCTGATAAAGGGGTGGCGCTGGCCTTGCCCAGTTTTGTGGTAGTGAGACAAGGATGCATTTCTTGTAAAACCCATATAATATTCAGATTACCAATTTTTTTGGATATTGTTCTATACTAATCCCCAAAGTCTATCTTAGGGTAATGTTCTCTAATCAGAGTTTTTCTAAATCTAGTTTTCCAAGGTTTGTACTAAACTTCCTCTAATACCAACTATAATGCCCCGAGTCTAGTTACCCAGAGTTGGTGCATTATTACATAACATTGGCACAATCACAAAATATCAAGTTCTAAAGACCGATCAGTTTAGTAGCCTTGGAAGTACTAGATACATACATAAGTTTTACATTACATTATGAAATGGAAAAACAACAAAATTGTGTCCCATTTGAACACACTCATATCTCTTAGCCTATTCCTACAGGTTAATCATAATATACTTCTTTGCATCCTATAAAAAAAACATAAGAAAGGGGTGAGCTCGGATTCTTAGTAAGAATAACAATATAGTGGAAACTATCAATAGATAATTTCATAATGATGGAATGCATAATTTCGAACATCATAACCACATAATCAAGGCCTCATGCCAAGACTAAAAATAAAAATTTTGTCAAGGCCTTGTGCCAAGACACTAATTTATCTCATGAGACCTACCAATGCATCATGGGGCTATTGTAGGCCCCTCCCGTCACTTAATAAGTCCAATGAATTCCTCATATGAAAAGGTTGAAACATAACATAAACATTCGTATTAAAACTAGCATAATAAATGTTAATACTTTAACAATAAAACATGAATGGTATAAAAATAGCACATCCATAGTCAACATATCACAAAACCTTCAATAAAATATGTAATATTTTATGATAATAAATCAATTTCAAACAAGCGTAAAATTCAACAAAGGATGTTGACATAGATGAAATAAATCCAAAAAATATTTGAGTGAAATACCCATTTATAATTTAAAATAATTTAAAATTTAAAAAAGAATATTTTGAAAATATTCTCATAATCTTTTAAGGGAATTTTTAAAGGTGTTATAATGGTGGAAAATAGCCACACTCACTATATAAGTTAAAAAACATTCTTTCCTTAATTTGTTGAAAAGGTAATAAAGTACCTAGTTTGGAAAATGACAGAAATATTCCATTGACAACATTTTATAACAATTAAAACAAGGGTATAAATAACTTTAACCCATAGTATAGGAAATAGTAAAAAAAAAATTGAATGAAATTTTTAAGAAACACAGATGTGGATGATAAAGAGGTTCTAGTCGATACTCACGTATAAACAACCTTGGAAAATGAAGAGATTTTAAAATTAAACCTTACCTTGTACTTTTCCTTAGTAGAGGTTACCATATCCTCCAATATAATGGTAAAATAATTGTTTTAAAATAATACAAGAACCACATTCATAGATATGATATCATATATGATCCTCAAATATTGCTTTGTTAATAATATTTTAGTAGTATCATTGTTTTAGGTGTTAAATGATTCATTTTCATTTATATGTTTTTTACATAAGTCATGTTTGTTATGGATAGGATGTATTTGATTCATATCTAGAATGATAATAAGTTCTTTAACATTATTTTTAATCATCAAATGAAAATTATTCTTGAATGGTTATGATGGGGAATGAAATCTCATCACGTCGGGGAGACGGTAAGCCATACGTACGCGTGAGTGACATAATCATTATTTTGATTGCGAAATCATAAGTAATTGGATGGTATATTATATATAAATAATTATTAACATGTTATATTTATTATTTAAATCAATTATACTCATTATTATACGCATTAAAATAATGAAGTGTTGAATAAAAAACTACACCATGACTTGGAGACGGTAAGCCGTACGTACGTATGTATGTTGACTTTGTCATTCATATGATGGATAGAATAATTAATATGGTTGTACCATATTTATAATAAAATCTCAGTATGTAGAAGTTACTTGATTTATTATTTCATTATGGAAACAACAAATAAATAGGAAGTGGAAGATTAAAAGAACTTCGAAAGAGGTGATGAAATAATTACCTCTTCTTCAGGTTCTTCCTTTTGATTTGAACAAAATGGATCCTTAGGTTGGATTTATGATCTAAGAAAGGACTCTAGGATTAATTGAGGGTATTCAAGAGGATATTTGAGTAGGGGTTGGTTGAGCCATATGGATTTGGAGGTGTGAATTTGAGAGAAGGGCAAGTACCCTTTTATAAGAGAGGTGAGGGGCACTTTAGGAAAAGCTTGAAATATTAATTTATTTTAAAATAATTTTAGGTTTGTAATAGATAAAAATGGATTTATTTAGAGTATATGGTGGATATGGATCTAAATACTCTCAACAAATAGGTTTTATACAAGTTTATTTCACCATATTAACCTTTTCTTTTATATTTAACTCTTAGTTAAATAGTTTAACTTTTACCATGTCTTCCTGTATTCTTACACCATATGGTTAATAAACTTACTATAAAATGACAATAGAACATCAAGGGGTTCATTAATGACATATATAACCTTATCTAAGTCCTTTTTCTATATCTAATATTTTTAGGAATATTAAATTGTTTAATAATATATTATTTGATTTAAAAATTCATTTATTTCAATTTTGACACTATTTAGTATTTGTTTATTGTGAAAGTCATAAAAAAATTATTAATTTGAAAAAAATCTATTGAATAAACCCTAACATTTCATATTAACCTATAAAATTCGTGGAATGAATCAAAAGTCTCAATTTAAATTTATTTTAATATTTATAAAATCAACTATTTTAATCATTCATTAATAAGGTAATTACTGCATCATCATTGTGTCATAAATAAATTTAATTATTTAATGTATAAATATTATAAATATAATAAAATTATGTAGGATATGTTTTTATCTTTTTAATAAAAATTTATAGTCTAATGTATCTTATGTGTAACAATATATTAAAAATGGTTTAGTTATTAATCTTTGAATTTAGCATTCTTAACTCTTCTTTAAATAAAATATAATAAATGTCCTAATCTAATACAAGTGGATCATAACGATCGTATTTTTTTTCCTAAGGTTTATTTTTGTTGAAAAAAATTATCCAATAGAATTAGGACATGTTTTGGGGTAATTATAATATCATTTTTACCTTTAATTACCTAATTTACTTTTAACTATGGTAAATAAAATTAAAAATTACTATTCACAAAAAATTATTTTCATCCCATTGAACCAAATTTTACTTACTGATGAAAACCGTGTCTTGTAGATTTTT
The DNA here is from genome assembly GCA_963277665.1 of Viscum album. Classification (NCBI taxonomy): domain Eukaryota; kingdom Viridiplantae; phylum Streptophyta; class Magnoliopsida; order Santalales; family Viscaceae; genus Viscum; species Viscum album. Next base: position 1,702,464,873 of record OY728155.1, read on the forward strand.
GAAATTCAATTCACAGAAGTGGTAAAATTAAGTTTTATGGAAAATAGCTAATGTGCCTAGAGGGTGGATAAAAGACGTTAAAAAGTTCAATAAAATTTTATATATACAATTTTATATATAAAATTTTATTATAAAATGACTTCAATGAATTAAATTGGACTAATATAGGTATTATGTATCTATTTTTAATTTAAAACAAATTTAAATTAAAAAATAATAAAAAATCAGTTTTAAACAACAACACAGTGTTTTTCACTATTCATAAAAAATTGAATGTTTTTAAAAAAATACCAAAAATTTACCCTAAGTTAATTTTGATATTCTGAATCAAAAAATGAAGTCCAATTTGAAAAATAAAATTTATAAAATTTCAAAAAGTGGGTAGTACTATTCATAACTGCTTTTCAAACGGCTAGTTTGATTGGTCATGGTGTGCTAGAACTCGAAGTTTCGTATAATGCAAGCTATTATATTATTCAAAGAGAAACGTACCGTAGAAGCTTGGGGTGTTACAATCTTCCCTCCTTCAAATAATTTTATCCTCTAAATTTCTATGATTCTACTACATAAAAAGATTCGGGTGGTTCTTCATCATAAGTTCCTCAGGTTCCCACGTTGCCTCTTCCATCTTATGGTTTCTCCAAAGAACTTTTACCAGATGAGTCATTCTGTTTTCAACACTTGTTCTCTGCTATCAAGAATCCTGATAGGCTCTTCACAATAAGACTGATCTGGTTCCAGTTCTACTTCTTTATAGGTGAGTACATGCGTTGGGTCAAGCATATATTTTCTCATCAGTGATACATGGAACAGATCATGAACTTTGGAGAGAATTGGCGGCATTTCCAAAGGGTAAGATACAAATCCAATTCGTTCCAGAATTTTGAAAGGTCCGATATACCTGTAACTTAATTTACCCTTATTACCAAATCGTATAACACCCTTCCATGGAGATACCTTCAAGAAAACACGATCTCCTACTTGAAATTCTCAATCCTTCCTTTGGTTATCGACACATCTCTTTTGACTAATTTGAGCTACTTTGATGTGGGTTTGGATAATCTTCACATTTTCTATTGTTTACTCAAAATGTTATAGGCCTACGAGTTTTCATTCACCAACATCATCCCGACAAGTTGGTGCACGACATCTCTTTTCATATAATTCTTCATATGGTGCCATCTGAATACTCAAATGAAATTTATTATTATTGGAAAATTCTACTAGAGGTAAATAATGATCCCACATACCTTGAAAGTTAAGTTAGAAAGATCTCAACATGTCTTCTAAGGTTTGAATATTCCGTTCTGATTGTCCATCAGTTTGAGGGTGGTAGGTAGTGCTCAAATGAAGTCCAGTATCTAGGGCTTACTGAATACTTTTCCAGAATTTTTATGTGAAACGAGGATCACAATCAGTAACAATCGATAGGGATACACCATGAAGTCTTACAACTTCATTAATATATCGTATTTATAAACATTAAAGTGGTAAATCTTCTTTTATAGCATGAAAATTTGCTGACTTAGTAAGACGATCAACAATGTCCCATATTGCATCATTTCTTCTAGGAGTGTTCAGTAGCCCCATGACAATTCCATTGTAAAAGAATCCCATTTCCACTCAGTTATGGGAATAGGTTGAATAAATCTTCCAGGATGTTTCCTTCTAGCCTTAACATGTTGACAAACCATACATCTTAAAACATAATCCGCAATCTCTCTCTTTATGTTGTCCCACCCAAAATGTTCCTTCAAATATTTATACATCTTAGTAAAACCAGGGTGTATAGAGAAATTAGAGCTATGATCATCATCCAAAAATTCCCTGTTTTGATTTGTTATGTTGGAAACACAAATTATCTTCCCAAATTTAAAAATTCCATCTTCATATATAATGTCAATCAATATTCCATCATTCAAAACTTTAATTTTCTTTTGAAACTCCTCCTCATCTGTTTGAGAACTTTTTATACTTTCTAGTAAATATGGTTTAGAAACTATTTGAAAAATTATTGATGTTTCACCTTCCATGATTATTCCCATATCCATATTTACTAGATTCATGATCATAGTATCCCTTTTAACACTCATATTGTTCATAACTCCAAGATCCTTTCTGCTCAAAGCATATTCCACCTTATTTTCCATCCCTAGGTGGTAGTGTATAGTGCAATCATAATCCCTGAGTAGTTAGAGTCATCACCTTTGCCTCATGTTGATTTCTTTTTGTGAGAAAATATACTTCAAACTCTTGTGATCAATATATATATCTCACATTTTCACCAAAGATATAGTGTCTCTATATCTTTAGAGTAACGATTAAAACTGATAACTCAATATCATGAGTATGATAGTTTTGTTCATGAATTTTTAGCTACTGTGATGCATATGCAATAACTCTATCATTATGCATAAAGACACAACCAAGTCCTTTCTTTGAAGCATCACTATAAATAACAAACGCATCATTCCCTGATGGTAGAGTCAATATATGATCATTGAATAATATTATATTCAATTATTCAAAAAATTCTTCACACTATTTAGTCCAAACAAATTTAACCCCTTTACTTGTGAGCTTGGTTAATGGGTTAGCCAATCGGGAAAAATTTTAGATGAAACAATGATAATAACCTCATAAACTAATAAAACTGCCTACCTCAGTTATACTCGTCAGTACTGACCATTCTTGGATTTCCCTTTTCTTAGAAGCATCAACAGAGATTCCATCCTTAGAGATAATATGACTAAGAAAAGAAATCTCTTGAAGCTAGAATTCACACTTTCTAAACTTCCCATATAATTTATTTCTTATAAGAGTCTTTAGAATAGCGCACAAGTGATTTTCATGATCTTGATAGCTTTTAGAGTATACCAAGATATCATCAATAAATACCACTACAAAGTCATCATGATATTCCTTGAAAACTCTATTCATTATATCTATAAAAATAGAGGGAGCATTATTCAGTCCAAAAGGAATTACTGTAAACTCATAATGCCCATACCTAGTCCAAAATTCTATATTTGGAATGTATTCCTTCTTCACGCACAACTGATGGTATCCAGATCGAAGGTCAATATTTGAAAAATATTGAGCTCTATGATGTTGATCAAATAAATCATCAATGCATGGTTGGGGATACTTGTTCTTTATTGTTATAGCATTGATATCCCTGTAGTTAATGCACAAACTCATGGATCCATCTTTCTTCTTAACAAAAAGAACAGGGGCTCCCTATGTAGAAACACTAAGGAGAATAAATCATTTATTACTCAATTCCTCTAGTTGTTTCTTCGATTCTACTAATTTCACAGTGGCCATTCTATAAGGGGTCTTTGATATAGGCCTTTATCCTGGAATTAAGTCAATAAAAAAAATCAATTTCCCATTCTAGAGGATGTCCATGTAAATCCTCTAGAAACACATCAACATATTCTTGAACAATAGGTACATCCTCTATCTAAACAGTACTTTACTCACCCATAGTTATTTCACTCCCTTCCTCCCCAATAATTGAATTTAGTAGAGATATTGGGGGTGGATATAAATGAGAATCATATGGTGACATTTCTTCTCTAAAGATAATGTATTCCTTATCATCCTAAAAAATTCCCTCCTCTTTCTTATTACAATAAATTTTCACATCATGGTTCAAAATCCAATCCATACTGAGGATTATATCAAATTCAATCATGGGTATGACAATAAGATTAGCATATAAAGCACATTTATATGACATAATGGTAACTGATTGAAAAAAATTGTTTCAATGATACTTCCCTTACGAGTTTGGACTAAAAACTACATTGTTAAGTCAAATAGGAAATATCTAATTTTCTTAGTAAACTGGGAAGATATGAAAGAATGCGATGATCCATAATCAAATAAATCATTGGCTAATTTTGAGGAAATGATTAAAGTACCTACCACCACATCATTAGAAACTTCAACCTCAGTAGTAGTGATCACATAATCTTGGCCTTGCTCCCTTGTTCTTTTTTGAGGTACGTTTCCTTGGTGCTTAGGACATTCATTTGCATAATTACCCATTTCTCTACAATTGTATCAGTCAACATTGGCAGTCTCTTTATTTCTCTTGCAATCACGATATTGGTGGCCTTTTTCTCCACACTTGTAACAAATTCAAATCCCCTTAAGGTAAGTACTGAGGTGTTTCTTCTCACATTTACTGTAGTGTGGAAGGTTAACTTTTCCCTTCTTCCCCTTATTTCTCTTTTCCGAGTGTTCAACAGATCTCTTCTTCTCTTTATTTAGTTTAAAGTCATAAGACCTAGATAATTCCTTTTCTATATTGATAGCACATGAGACTATATATTCATATGATGATAAGTATTGCAAGACCAAAGCTCAATGGAGAAATGGTTTTAACCCATCAAAGAATCGATCAATATTACTTTTTGGGTTACATATATAATCTGCATCATGCCCTGCTAACCTTGTAAAGTTAACCTCATACTTTGCAACATTCTCATCCTCCTTTTTCTAGAAATTTCCTTTACATATCCTCTTGATGTTCATGAAGAAAGTATTTTTATAATAAAATCTCTTTAAACTCCCTCCATTCCATATATGATACTTCTTTATCCTCCATTGTGTTTTGAATTAATGAATACTATTGATTTGCATCTCCCGTGAGGCGATAAAATTTCATAACAACTTTTTACCTTACACTAATCCCAAAATAATGAAATATATTATCTAAGGAATTTATCCATTTTTCAGCTATAAATGGTTTTGTAGTCCCATTTAATGTTGTTGGTTGTTTCCTCATGAAGCGGTCTAACACTAATCATCCACGTTGTGGATCAGGGTTCTCTATACGGGTAAGGTTATTATTAATAACCTGAGTGAGTTGTCCCAGTATGTTAATAAGCTATTCAACACTGGTTGCATTACTAGATCCACTATAATTATCTTGATTAGGAGAGAAATCCTTACTTGGATTACATGCATTGATATAGTTTCCATTCCTTCCACTTGGTTCCATTTCTAAAAAAATGGCATACACTAGATTAGTTTTTGAATCAAAATGAATAAATACCAACTTTTAAAAAACTTAACATGAATTGAATAGTTTATAAATATAATCCATAATCATAAAAATGTTTCATTTGGGGAATTATTTACTCATAAATCCTTCATAATGGTTTGTAAAGAAAACGTGAATTATCTTAAGCATATCCCCCGGGAGTGTCAAACCAAGTGTACAGTAAGGCCCGTTGTCGTCTACCAGGATACCCCGAGTCAGGCCCAAAACTCCTTGTTAGAGTTTTCACTCCTAGGTACATCTGTGCCAGAAAAACATCCACTTGTAGTATCTAGAAACAGATTCATTTCTTGGAAAACCCATATAATATTTATATTACCTAAAATCTTTGATGTTCTTATATACTTATGCCCAAAGTCTATGTTAGGATAATGATCTGTAATAAGAGTTTTTTTAAATATAGTTTCCAAGGTTTGTAATAAACTTCCTCTGATACCAACTGCAATGCCCAGACTCTAGTTACACAGAGTCAGTGTATTATTGCATAACATTGGCACGATCACAAGATATCAAGTCTGAAAGACCGACCAGTTTAATATCCCTGGAAGTACTATATACATACATAAGTTTTACATTACATTATGAAAGGAAAAAAAACAACATTGTGTCCCATTAGAACACACTCATATACCTTAGCCTATTTCTTCAGGTTAATCATAATATAATTCTTTGCATTCTAGGTAATATAAAACATAAGAAAGGGGTGAGACCAGATTCTTAGTAAGGATAAAAATACAGTGAAAACTATTATAAATAAGCATAAACATTTAAGAAACATATAAGACTAAAACTCAAGCCTTTTAAACTTAAACTTCAGAATTATATGACAAAGATAAATCAAATAATTCCACTAACATTTTTCACATGGATATTCTACTAGTCAAATAATCCCATGTAATATCAATAGCTAATTTCATAACGATGGAATGCATAGTGTCAGACATCATAACCACATAGTCAAGGCCTCAGGCCAAGACTAAAAATAAAAATTTTGTCCCGGCCTTGTGCCAAGACACTAATTTGTCTCATGAGACCTATCGATGCATCTACAGGAGATATAGGGCCCCGCCCGTCACTTACTAAGTCCAATGCATTCCTTATATGAAAATGTTAAAACACAACATAAACATTCGTATTAAATCTAGTATAAGAAATGTTAATAATTTAACCATAAACCATGAATGGTATAATATCACATACATAGTCAAACATATCACAAAACCTTTAATAGAATATGTAATGTTGTATCATAATAAATTAACTTCAAACAAGCATAAAATCCAACAAAGGATGTTGACATAGATGAAATCAATCCAAAAACTATTTGAGTGAAATATCTATTTCTAATTTGAAATCATTTAAAAGTAAAGAAATAATTTATTTTGAAAATATTCTCATAATATTTTAATGGAATTTTCGAAGGTTTTATAATGGTGGAAAATAGCTGCACCCACCATATAAGTTACAAAAACATTCTTTCATTAATTTGTCAAAAATGTAATAAAGTACCTTGTTTGGAAAACAATGAAAAGATTCCATTCAATTTTTTTTATAAAAAGTCAAACCAAGGTATAAATAACTTTAATCCATATTCTATGAAATATTAATTTTTTTTAAATACATTTTTAAGAAACATGGATGTGGATGATACAGAGTTCCTAGTCGATACTCACGTATAAACAACCTCAAAAAAAGAAAAGATTGTAAAATTAACCCTTACCTTGTACTTTTCCTTAGTCAAGGGTATGTTTTCCTACTGTATTATTGTTAATTTTTTTATTAAATTATAAAAGAACCACATACATATATATGATATCATATATAATCCTCTAATATTTCTTTATTAATAATATTTCAATAGTATGATTGTTTCAGGTGTTAAATGATTCATTTTCCTTTATATGTTTTGTTACGTAAGTCATGTTTTTTATGGATATGATGTATTTGATTCATATATATAATTATATTATGTTATTTAATATAATTTTTAATCATCAAATTAAAATTATTCTTGAATGGTTATGATGGGGAATGAAATCTCATCGCGTCGTGGAGACTATAAGAAGTACGTACGCACGAGTGAAAGAATCATTATTTTGATGGTGAAATAATATGTAAGTTGATGGTATATTATATATAAATAATAATTAACATGTTATATTTATTATTTACATCAATTATACTCATTATTATACCCATCCAAATAATGAATTGTTGAATAACAAACTATACCACGACGTGGAGACGGTAAGCCATACATACGCACGTATGGTGACCTTTTCATTCATAGGATGGATAGAATATTGAATATGGTTGTACAATATTTATAATAAGATATTATTATGTAAAATTTACTGGATTTATTTTTTTATCATGGAAACAACAAAAAAAGAGGAAGTGGAAGAAGAAAAGAACTTTGAAAGAGGTGATGAAATAATTACCTCTTATTTGGGTTCTTCCTTTTTATTTGAATAAAGGTATAATTTGGTTGGATTTATGATCTAAGTAAGGACTCTAGGATTAATTTAGGGTAGTTGGGAGGATATTTTAGTAGGTTTTTTCCAAGCCATATGGCTTTGGAGGTGTGAATTTGAGAGAAGGGGAAGTACCCTTTTATAAGAGAGGTGTGGGACACTTTATGAAAAGATTGAAATGTTAATTTATTATAAAATAATTTTTGGTTTCTAATAGCTAAAAATAGATTTATTTCTAGGATAAGGTTAGGATGGGTCGAAATCCTCTCAACCAATAGGTTTTAGACAAGTTTAGGTCACCATATTAGCCTTATCTTTTAGATTTAACTTTTAGTTAAATATATTATCTTTTAACATGTCTTCTTGTATTCTTACTCTATATGGTTAATAAATATACTATAAAATGACAAGAGAACATAAAATGGTTAATTATTGACATATCTGACCATATATAAGTCCTTTGGATGAATCTTAGATTTTGAGGAATATTATATCATTTAATAATTTAGTATTTATTTTTAAAACTCATTTATGTCAATTTTGACACTATTTGGTATTTGTTTTTTTGAAAGTCATAAAAACTTTATTACTTTGAAAAAAATTCATTTAATCAATACTAACATGTCATATTAACCTTGAAAAATCGTGGAATGCATCAAAAGTTTCAATTTTTATTTATTTTAAGATTTATAATATCAATTATTTTAATCTTTCATTAATAAGGTAATTAATGCATCATCATTGTGTCATAAATAAATTTAATTATTTAATGTCTAAAAATTATAAATAAAATACCATGATGTATGAAATATTTTTATATTACTAATTAATATTTATAGTTGAATTTATCATATGTGTAACCCAATATTAAAAATAGTTTAGTAATTAAACTTTGAATTTAACACTTTTCCCTCTTCTTTAAATAAAATATAATAAATGTCCTAATATAATCCAAGTGGATAAAATAGATCATATTTTTTTACTAAGGTTGATTTTGGTCAAAAAAAATTTATATAATAGAATTAGGACATGTGTTGGGGTAATTATAATATCATTTTTACCTTAAATTACCCTATTTACTTTTAACCGTGGTAAATAAAATTCAAACGTTACTGTTGAAAAAATATTATTTCCATCCCATTGAACCAAATTTTACTTAATGACGACAACTCTGTCTCTTGGATTTTTTAAATTCAATTCATAGAAGTGGTAAAATTACATTTTATGTAAATTTACTAATGTGCCTAGAAGGTGGATAAAAGACGTTAAAAAGTTCAATAAAATTTTATATATCTAATCTTATTATAATATGAAATTAATTAATTATAATTGACTAATATAGGTATAATTTATCTATTTTAAATTTAAAATAAATTTCAATTAAAAAACAATAAAAAGTCGGTTTTAAACAGTAACACACTGTTTTTCACTACTCATCAAAAATTGAAAGCTTTCAGAAAAATACCAAAAATTCACCCAAAGATAATTTTGATATTCTGAATAAAAAATGAAGTACAATTTGAAAAATAAAATTTATAAAATTTCAAAAAGTGGGTATTACTGTTCATAAATGCTTTTTAAACTACTAGTTTGATTGGTCATGATGTGATAGAACTCGAAGTAGCGTACAATGCAAGCTATTGTATTATTCAAAGAGAAACGTACCATGGAAGCTTGTAGTATTACAATAGGGTGAAAAATAGACACATTTTTTAGGTGTATTATTCAAATATTAATATCATGAAGAAGATTAGAGAGGATATAAAGTGAAAAATGAGTTTATATCTTTTTTGAGAGGTTATGATATGTCTCATCTTTTTTGGATAGTGAGTTTGAAGGGTTAATGAAACTACTCCATTTTGTAATCCAAATGTAGTAGTGAACTCTACTTTTTTGGTGTATGAACGCATTTTTGACTACATGCTCCTTGGAATATCTCTGTTGGGGTGGACTAAGTAAAATTATTTGCATTCCATTCACCGCTTTATTCTCATTTTAGGAGAAAGTAAGGGAGATAAAAGGAGCATTCCTCACATTAAGGGAACAAGATCATAACTGAAGGATTAAAGGGTTAAAATCTATGCTACCATAATTCAACCCATCTCTAGGTAATTCCCCTTATAGGAGACCAAAAAATTCCTTAATTATAAAAATATGCCTTGATATTTTTGGACCAAAATGGGAATTAATTGAATTAAATTAACTAGATTTAATGATCCTAGTGTTAGGTTCCCTTAGTTACCTATAAATTGAGGTGAGTGATGAACTGATATGGTTGGTCCATGTTGTCCATGTGAGAACCTCAAGATTATTTATTCCTTTGGGCTAGTAAGATGGCCATTGGGAAAGTGTTCTAGCCCCAATATGATTATGATAACCTGAATGAGTAGACCTATGGAGATTTATTGATGGGTTGGGTGTTCAAATCTACCCAAGGATGACTTAGGTTTTGAGATGGTCTCTATTCCATATATTGGGTGTGATTCCACTAAGGCATGTCTTGTGAGGCCAGTGAGGCCATAGAGTGATGACCATAATGCTGAGGGATGTATTACACTTGAGTGATGAGTGTTTATCTAAGATTTTTTTGTAATAAGGTAACCGTGTATTGTTTTGTATTTTTGAAATGACCTTAGAGACCATAGAGGGTGGCCTCTTGAGATATTTACCCTATATAGGGTGTTTTAGAAATAGGTAGTGAGGATTTATTATTTCACCTTAGAAACTGAATCAATGAAGACACATGAGATGTTTGGAGTGGGAAACTTTACCCATCAAGATGTATTATCATACACATGATTCATAGGACATGTGAATTGGATCAAAAATTCATTCATGGAGATGATTTGGAATGCCTCGGATAAGATCCTTGGATTAGGATCATGGGTGGTTGAGTTGTAATGCCTTGAAAATGATTTTTGAGTTATGAAGAGACATGGTTTGGAATAAATTAATCATGGTTTCTGGATCTAGATGGGCTACTAGGGGACTTTTTTTTCTAGTGGGGGAATCCCCAAAGTTTCCATATGATATCATATGCCAAGGACACTAGGATCTATCCCTTGAGGTATATATTGATTTCCCTGGACTTCAAAGAATAGTCATTTGATCCAAATTTTCACACATGCTTGATTTACCACAATTATTGGTAATCATCCATGAGACTAGAGACATGGTATTATCAAGGATGATAGGGAATCCGTTTTTGATCCTCATACTTAGACAAAGGAGTTCCCATGATGCCTGAGAATCAGTCATAGATCTTGATACTACTAAATTTACTAGGATTACTGGGAATCAGTTTACACATGTTACACATTTAATTTCATAAAAAATGATCCTCATAATCATCAATTGAGATTTTTATTGGGAGTCATGGTTTTGTGACATTCTTAGAGAAACCCATACATAGGCCAAAACATGTTAGGGTCCATACTGAGAGTTACACGAGACCCAATGATTGACAATTTTTATTTATTTACACTTTCACAAATTTAAAAATCTATTAATTCTAAGAAAATAACATTTATACACTATATTTAAAGTTATGTATGCGACCAATTTGGTGGTTACCTATATAATTTTACTCACATCCTACTTGGGAGACAATGGAACTTTGGTACTTATGTACAATTCATTAGTTACATGTTCAGGTTGGGAAGATGCTGAAAATAATATGGTCGATGAGGACATCTTAGTAGTGATTGGTTATTTTCAAGATGTGAATATCGAGGATTTAGTTGAGTCTATTAAAATTTTATTTTTTTATGTATTCATTTTGTATATTTGGTCATCCTGGTGGGAAGTATGTATGTTTTGTGACTGCCTTCTTCCATATTAATTTATTAGTATTGATCATTGATTATTTATTCCATATAATTTTATGGTTATTGTGTGGGATTATGTTTGGTTTATTTATCAATTATTTTTATCTATGATATGGGTGTATAATCTCACCATAGTACCAACTTAGGAATCCAATACTAGCCAAAACCTTAGACATATGGGGAGGCATTCATAAGGCCACATAACTCTGCAGTCTAGTCACTGTTCATAGTAGAACATAGACGGGGTGTTACAAAGTGGAATAAGAGCCTTATATATAGATGATATCACATGATGTATCAGAATTTTTTCTTTGTTATAATACTTGGGGAAATGGTAGATGGGTGATATAGGGATGTGTTAGAACTTGTGATGAATATTGGACTCATGTATCATGAACACCCTTCTCGATAGGAATTATAGGTTACTATGTATATGGGGTTTCTATTATAGGTTTCTCATGTTATAGTTTTATTATTTTCACCTCGCATTATGCACATGGGTTTTTATATTTATTATTTATAAATTATTGGATTTTTGGCTCTTGTTCCATTGGAAAGTGGTCAGTTATTAGATTTTTGTCTCTTATCTAATTAGCAAGAGGCTAGTGTGCATAAATAATATTTATCATGGAGGATTCACAAGGAATATGTGTTATTGTTTAATTTTTATCACTGATGATAAAAGTATCAATTGTTTAATGTATATGGAACAACCTAAATGGTGTTTTATATATATATATATATTGTTTGTGGAATTAAACTCAAATGGAACACAATGTAGTTTCTTACAAATGATATGTCATGTAGATATATGAAAATATTATCTATAATGATATCTATATAGTCCCTAAATGTATGATATTCAAAAATCCTCTTAGTAGGTCAATATTGGAACTGAGTGGCTTAGTGATGAACCCCTTCTGGATGAATTTAATTTTGATACTGGTTCTGAAAGAAAAATGGGTCCAGTTATTTAAAATCACTGTAACAATTTATATGATATTTTCCATATAACTTGGAATGTAATTATAAATAACTGATCCATGTGACTATGGGGTACCTTACACAAGTCAGGATTGGGTGATTCTATTATATACATATAAGATGACATATGATATTTTGTTCTTCTATGGGGGAGGGGATGACACCCATATGTTGAGGCCCACTAAGGATTATCCTAATATTTGATATTATTAAGTGGGTTGTTCTTTATGTTTATTCCCAGTGAGAATCAGTTACTTAGTAGATGGATTAATTGAAATACGATGTAAGATATATATATGTTAACCCTATAGTGTGTAGATTATGACATGAGTTATTAGGTGATATTTGAGATGAGAGTAGAGTGGTGTTACCGATGAGTTATGACCCAGTGAGGTATGATATATGGGGTAGGAAATAGATCCTATTACTTTGAGATATGGTTCATGAAATGGGTAATCTGGATGATGTTATTGAGATATGCAAGAGGGTAACTCAAGTGAGGGGTTACCTTGAGGTTGTGAGTACCTTATATATGTGAAGCTTGGGTAGATGATTTAGGTTGATATAGGTACACATGAGGTGTTATCGGGTATATGATAAAATATTATTGATTCATTAGATATTGTGAACATGGAAGGTATGTGTAGGTCCTCTTCCTTGAGGTCAATGCACATGAGTTTCTGTTGTATATGTCATAGGAATTAAAATGCCTTGTTTTTTCATTAAAAAAGCACCTTGAGTGTTAGTTATTTAGTATCAAAGTTTGATTTAAGAGGGAAAGACCTATATATTACCTAATCATATTTATTTTTTATATGCTCTCAGTGATGTGGTTAGATCATGGTTGGATGTATATGGTATTCGAGATAACACTAAGATTGATGGTTATTGTGTGGTTTGAATAAACATGGGAGGGATGTGTGGTTTTTTAGAAAAGAGCACAGGGGTTCTATTTTTTTGATGAGATGTAATTCCATGGAAAATTGTTAGTGGTATAGGTGTGAGTGACTGGGATAAATGGGATAATACTTAGGGTAGTCTAATTAGGATGATATTGAAAGGTGAGATGGAGGTGTATGGTTTCTTGGACATGTATCATGTTAGTAATGGGGTATTTTGAGAACCGTTCTATAGGGAGACTCGTATGGTAGTACAAGTTGCACGTGGGTGAGATAATATTTTTTTAAGTTTGAGAACTGATAGTGGAGATGGTACTTTGAGATAGTGTGTTGATGTGCAACTCATTGAGTGTGAGTTTGGTTAAGTGTTTGGGTGGTATGATAAAATACAACCATTAGTTTATTGATGAGTTTGAGGTAGTCTATGAACTGGTTATATGTAATAATTTAAATTTTAGGTTAGTGAGTGGTTGGGTCCTAGCTAAGGGATAATGGAATTGAGGGTATTCTTGTGGGATTGGTCACCTAGTATATATTTATGATTTTTTGAAATTTCTACAACACCCTGAGTTTTTATGAATAATTTTTTTCTGAAAAAATTAAATTTTTTGATGAATTTCATTTCACATTACACCAAGTTATGAATGATTTATACAAAAAACTTATATTATCTTACAGTATATATAACACTATGTTTTTCTTGTAGTACGTAAAATGCTGAGTTCCTTAGATAACTTACGTTACATGCAAGAATGAGTTTTACCGAACTGTAATATACTATTAATACTATTATTAAAACATTATTATAATGATAATATATCCATTAGACTGGTATACATGAATAATATTAACTTAATTATGAAACATTGGATTATTAGTTTTTATAAAATTAATTATTTGGTTATAAATTAATTATAATTAAAAATAAAAACATATTGAATATAAAGGATTCTTTTTTATGAAAAAACAATTTTTATGCCTACAAAGGAATTTTATATTAATAAATTTAATTAATAACTATTAGTTAGAGATATTAAATAAATTTATATATTGTAAATTCAATTTTTTTACATTCATCAAACAAGTTTTATAGGCATAAAAAAAGAAAAAAAATCCAATTTTAGGCATAAAAGCTGTATTTTTTCTAAAAAACACATCTTCCACCTTTTAATGGTAGAATTGTTTTAAATTAATTTTTTGAAAATTTGATAAAAAATATTTGAAAAAATAAAATTCATTTTTTAAATATTAATTTCAAAATTATCTTAGGGTAATTTGTTTATATTTTTCTGAGAAGTTTCTTTTTTGAACGAATAGTGAAAAATATTGAATTTTAATTGAAAATTATTTTTTCAATTTATTTATTTTTATATATAAATTATATTTTTATTTTTTTTCAAAGTAAATTTAGATAAATTATACATCTATTAATCCAATTCAGGTCATTGGAATCAATTTTTCATTGAAATTAGACATAAAAATATTTCAAACTTTTGAACATTTTCACTTTAAAAACCCGTTATTCTATCTCATCTGTGGGATTATTATTTTTTAAATTATTTTATGACACTTATGTGTTTGGATTTTAGAAAAATTTATTATATATTTGGAAGCATAATAATTTGTAATTTATAGTAAGTTCATCTTTGTTTTTCAACAAAAATATCAGTGAAAGCAATTAAAATTATTACAATGATTAAGGTAAAAATGAGTTTACTTAGTGGGTAAACTTTAATCTTAATGGTAAAAATTGACTCGAAACTTTTCAAAAACCCATTTCATGGAAATATTTATACCATATACCCTATTATGTATAATTTGGTACATTTTTAGATCCACATGATATAAGGAAGACCACCCAATAGTGTTACCCTTTTGTATTTATAATATTTTCACTCCTCCTCCACTATAAAAAGGACACTCACCCCCTCACTTATTCAAAAATATAAAGCCTCTTGTATCATGAAAAACCTAAAAAAATGATATCACAACATTCCTAATATCACCCTAGAAGTGTTACTTTGTGTATAAAGAAAACCAAGGAAGTCCTTTGGAGCAAACCAAAAGGAGTTACCTGAAGAAGAGGTAACATTCTTCAATGAGCAGTTTTATTTTATTTAGTTATCCACCTCTTAAATGATATTTATATAATTATTATATAAAAAAATATTCAATATAATTTTATGTTATTATATTTAGTTTATGACCTAAAAATTAATAAAATTCCATCAAATGGGATACACAATCATTGTTATTTTGTTTGGCGGACTACCGCCTCACGAACTAATGTCGTTCATTCTTCCATTACCACCTCTAAACATTGATAATAATGATGTAATTACTATATTTATATGATATTTATGATATATATGATTTATTTATTACTTTTTAATTATTATATAAATCATACCTTCATGCCTTCCATTTTGTGGGAATACGATAACAACATTTGTGGACATGTAGACTACTGCATCAATAAAGCGATGTGATTCATTCACGCTTTCCATGGAATGTATTAAATACGGGTTTAATAAAAATATGTGACATATATTAAATAATAATTATACTTTAAATAATATATATATATATATATCAATTAATTTTATTACTTAAAAAATATAGAATGAAAATGGAAACAATGTTCATGCATATGTTTGGCGTACTGTCTCTATGAACGATGTATTTAATTTCCTATTTATATATTTTATATATTATTATAAATACATATATAATGAATATATATGATACTTATATAATTTTTGACATTCATTAAATTATTAAATCATGATAAAAGAAAATGGACTAAAAATAGAAAGTCAAAACATATATGAAAAACAAAGCGAATATTAACCAAAATGTAACTTTAACATGAAATTGTAAATAAATAGGTAATATAAAGTTATAATAAAATAATATATGGTATTATATATAATAATATGGTTATTTAATACATTTATAATAAACTTATATTTATTATATAGGAGTTTTGAACATGTATGAATAAATTCAAGACTTAAGGTATGTGGATTTCATGTCTCAATTTTATATATACAAGAATTATATCATATTAACCACTTGTTTATTTTGAGTGGTGTATATAATAATCATTAGTGTATTATATTATTATTATCATAAAATTTATGGGTATTTACATATACATTTTATGATATCTCTTTCATGGGGTTCACAGTTTAAAAGTTACCAAATCGGTAAAGTAATTTTGTCTCAATTTTCCTTATTTGAGACACATGTTATGTTATACACCTATAATATTTTGAGAGGTGTATATAATAACACTTTGGAATTTTATATCATTAATATCATTCTTTTAATTATATTTAATTCTTTATGTAATGTTATTATTTCATGGGGATTTTTGATTCAAAGTTACCAAAGTGGTAAGAGTTTATTGCTAAAATAACATCATTTATCGAGATTTTTATGACTATTCTTCCATTGATGAAATATTATAATCCATATCTCAATAAAACTCATGAAATTTATTATAATATGGTTATTAATTATATTTTCATGTAATGGTACCATTTTCACTCTTTATTACTTAATATATTTAAGAGTTTTTAATGAAAATCTGACCTTATTTATCTCTTTAGTCAGAAATCTATTCTACTTAAAAACCATATTTTTTAAAAATATTTCGAATTTTTTAAAATTATTTTTTGGTTAGTTTTAAGGAAAATTTATTTTAATTCATTTTATATTTTTAAAAGTTTTTAAAATTGTTTTCAAATCTACCTTTATAAATTTTCAATGTTATTTTCAAAGAAAAAGGTTTTTAGAATGTTTTATGATTTAAAAGTTGTTTTTAAAAGTGGAAAGGATAATTTCCTAAATATTTTTTTTAAAATTATTTTTTAAGATTACTTCATAATTTTTCAAATTGGTTTTCAATTAAAAAAATTTTGAAAATGTTTTATGTATTAAAAAACGATTTTTATGGAAAACTTATTTTCTTAAAGAAATGATCCAAGTGATCTCTCAAAACCATTCTCCATATAATATAAAATCCTTTGATATAGTTTATGCCTTAATGAAGATATGATACAAGGACACCATTCTGATTCCTTCTTTGAATGGTTTATGTTTTAGATGATTTTTTTTATGAAACCTTTTTCTCTTCCATGGGTTATACCATGATAAAATGCTTATGAAAACCAATTTTTTCATAGGTTATGGTATGATTACCTGATTTTGAAACCGGTATATTTTACATAGGTTATGATATTATGACATTTTTATGATATTAATTTCATTTCATTGGTTATCATATGATTAATGCTTTTGATCTTGTGGAGCACATATGTATGATTTCATTATGTGATGGGTGAGAACTAAATCTCCCTATAATACATTGGGTAAAGATTTACATCTCAAGAGATAAAGATGTGAAACTTGTCGATGATATTGATGCACAATCAGAAATAGGTGCATCTTGATCCACATTGGGAAATGGGTGTATCTTGACACACAATGGTAAATATGCACGTCTTGATCCACAATGGCAAATTGGTGCATTATAATTCACAATGAGAAATGATTTCATCCTAATCTACAATGGAAAACAAGTGAGTACTAATCCACAATGGGAAATGGGTTCATCCTAATCCATAATGGGAAATAGGTGTGTACTGATCTAGACTGGAAAATAGGTGTGTCCTGATCCACTATTAGAAATAGGGGTGTCTTAATCCACTATATTGATAGTCTTGGTATCTAACCTTGACACGTGAAATGGGTTTCTATATTTATGATGGAGACATAATAATAAGATTTTAGATTATGGTTAATTATTTATTTATGATTATTTATCACCCTTATGATTCATATATTTTTAACTACCAATCTTTATGCCAAAACTCATGTATATGATCTTTGATATGAATGGAATGATCTTAAAATTTCATGCTCATGTTTTAATACCATTATGTTCATGTTATGCTTATGTATCTCCTTTTTTCACCCTTACTGAGCATATTATCTCACCCTTTCTTATGTTTCATTTCCCCATGTTATGAAGAAATGTTTTAAGTAGGAGTACAGAATTAGAATATTTTTTTGGAAACAATGAAGATATTTCACCAAGTTTGTATATTGTGTTACAAGTTTTCAAAGAAAATTAACTATTATAGTCCTCAAACATTTGATTTTTTAATGTACTGAATATTCATTTAAAATTAAGTAATATCCATGTATGTTAAGCTTGTGTCACTATAGTTGGTATCAATGGAAAGGTTTAGTCAACCTTTGGAAACTAGTATGAGAAATATTTATCATGATCCTTAGGGATATTTCTAAGGATATGTCTATGGATGTCTCTATGGATAAGTCTTAGGATGAATCAAATTATAGAAAATTTTCCTTGAATTTTGATAAAGGATTGATAGAGTGGTTTCAAAGAAATTACATACCTATTTTGATACTACAAGTGAATGTTTTTTTGGAACAAATGTAAATATGGGGAAAAACCCAGAAATCCGTATTAAGCTAGACTTGATCAGGAACTGGTGCATGAAAGAGGGCTTTTCTGCACACCTAGTTTGACACTCCTAAGGGATATACATTTGGAATTCACATAATATTTACAAACCAACATGAAGGGTTTAGATTTATAATGACTTTTAATGACCTATGATGAACCTAAGGTGACATATATTAAGTAATTGGGGGTTATTATTTAGACATAATATAATTAATTTTTCCTAATTATGTGTTTTTCTTCTTTGATAAGTGTTTCTCATGCTATTCTTGTTGGTTTTAGTCAATGAATAGAACCTGAAAGAACCATGTTAATACTGAATACAATAGGAAATGTGATGAATTTACTCTTGAGAAATGTAATGATATGGAAATAGGAATGAAAAGTCCTTTTTTATATTCTCAAATAACTTTCTCAAGCTATGAATCATGTAGAACTTTTAAACAAGAAAAGGAGGGAACAACATTCTATTGAGTACTTCATGAGGAAACATCCACATTCTTTTGTAGATTCCACTAATCCACTATTATTTGAGTAATGGATCAATAACAATGACACAATATTTTCCATTATTCAATTATTGAATCATAAAAATTCATTTTGGCTACTTATCGTTTGGAAAATGAAGCAAATTGGTGGTGGAATTGTATTAAGTATGAAGGGGAACAAGAAGAAATTGAATCTATGGAATGGGAAGAGCATGAAGGGATATTTTTCAGTAAGTAAATCTCTTATATTATACTAAAAAATATAGAGATGTAATTCCAAGAGAAAAATTAAAAGGAAGATGAATCTATTAGTACCTATGAAGCTAATTTTACAATACTTGCAAGGTATGATTCTAGTTTGTTCATCAACCCTGAAAGAAAAATCGATCGATTCTTTTGTGGACTAAAAACAATTCCTTGAAAGAGCTTGGATATAAGAGACTTTAGTAGTTATGAATAATTCATTCGATGTGAACTGAATATAGAAATGAAAATTATATATTCCTACAATTACTCTGGTTTTGATAATAAAAGAATGATCGAGTCTCATGAAAACTCAAATGTTGGAAAAAATTAAAGACATCTATGTGTCAGAAATGTGGGAAGAAGCATTAATGGAATTTGAATGGAACCGATAGGTGCTTTGAATATGTAAAGGTAGGTAACAAAATCCATGAATGTCAAAATAGTATTAATTGTATGGTTAATGTAATTTAAGAGAAGATAATTACAACTAATACACCACTCACACTCTAGTGTTTCAACTGCAAGGAGTTTGGGAATTATGTGAGTAAATTTACCAAAACAAGGGATAATATGGATGATAATCCACGAAAAACTCTGAGAAAAATAGACAAATGTAAATATTATAAATTGACAATGGATGGAGTGAATCATGATAATTAGGGAACACTTATCCTCCCCTCCTTATTTGGAAATTTCATGTTTGATATTGTATGAGTAAGACCAATGAAAATATAATTTTTTATCTTTTAGTGAAATTTCATATGATTATCTCCCTCTATATAGATTCTAGAATAAGAAAAATCACACTTGATATTCTATTGGTACAAGTATGGATCCAAGTTTCCAATGAAAATATTTATGGTATAAGATAAAATCTTATTTAAGGAATAAAGGGTGAAATCTATTTTGGTAGGTTTATAAGGTTAACCACTAATAGAATGGTTTGAGTTGAAATTTGGATTTTGTTTTGGAGATTAAAATATTACTTCACTATGTGATGATTTTTTTCATATTGGATAAGCCGTGCTAAATATTTTTCTTTAATGATAACAAAAGATATAAAAAATGACTTATTGATCTATTTATCATTCTTATAATCCATTATTACTTTAGGCATAAAAAACTCAACTTAATTTTTTTGTGTAAGATATGAAGTGTAAATTGGTAAATACCAAATCAAATATTGATATTGTGCATATTAAATGTAACTATATCAAGTAAGTATATATCCTTGTGAAAATTATTCAACATTATAAAAAGGGTGTTGAAATAAATTGATGTCTTGTTACCATTATTTTTGATGATATTAAAGACCCTTTTCAAGATACTTTGATTTATGGATTTCTGATCATTAAATTTCTTCTAACCATTTTATTTATCACTATCTATTAGTATTTGAGTGTTATTTTTCTCTTCCATGTCCAAGTTTTATTTCCCAACTATGTTCTCGTTTGTTGAAACCTAGTTATATGTTACTTTAGGTAATTGATACGTTTATGATTTTTAAAGATGTTTTATTATTAATTATTGTGATGTGGGTTCCTATTAAATGATCATTCAAGTATTAAAACATTAATAACCCATATTAATTTTGAGGATGAAATTCATTTTAATGGGTGTATAATGTAACACCCTGAGTTTTTATGAATTATTATTATTTTGAATAAATTAAATTTCTTTGATGAACCACATTGAATGATACAAAAAATTATGATTCCTTTATATGAAACACTCATATTAGATTATAGAACACACAACACTATGTTTTACTTTTGGTATACACAATGCTATGTTCCTTTGATAGTTTGCGTTACATGCTGGACCGGGTTTTACTATACTACAATATACTGTTGATATTGTTATTAAAATATTTTTATAGTTATCAGCTAGCTGTTGGAATGAAATATATGAATAAGGTTAAATAAATTATGAAACTATGGTTTAATCATGTTTATAAAATTAGTTCTTTTGTTATCAATTAATTAGAAATGAATATAAAAACCAATTGAATATAAAGGATGTGTTTTTACGAAAAAACTATTTTTATGCCCCCAAAGGTGTTTCACCTTAATAAATTAAATTAATCACTATTACTGAGAGATATTAATGAAATTTATATATTATAAATTCAACCAAGTTTTTTTACATTCATCCAGTAAGTTTTATTGGAATAAAATAAGAACAAATCCAATTTCGGGCATAAAAAGATGTATTTTTCTAAAAAGTAGTTTTTCCGCCTTTTAACAAAAAACTTGTTTCAAATATAATTTTTGAAAATTTTATCAATTAAATTTGAAAAAATAAAAATATTTTCTAATATTGTAATTCCAAAATTATCTTATCATGAATTTTTTGAATTTTTCTTAGAAGTTTTATTTTTGGATGAATAATGAAAAATACTGAATTTTAACTGAAACATACATTTCTGTTTTATTTATTTATATATATTAATTATATATTTTTTATTTTTAAAATATAATTAGATAAATTATATAAATATATATTAATCCAATTTAGTTAATTTCAATTATTTTTACATTTAAATAAGATACACAAATATTTCAATCTTTTGAACGTTTTTACATTAGAAACCAGTTGTTCCATCACATCTACGTGATTTTTTAAAAAATTATCATCCAAAAATTCTGTGTTGGGAATTTGAAAAAATGTATTATATATTTTGAATCATAATAATTTATAATGTATAGTAAGGTCAACCTAGTTTTTTACCAAAAATATTAATGAAATCAATTCAAATTAATTACAATAATTAAGGTAAAGATGAATTTACTTAGTTGGTAAACATTAATCTTAAGGGGAGTAATGACCTAAAAAATGTCAAAAACCAATTTTATGGACATATTTCAACCATATCCCATCTTGTGTCTAATTGTTTTCATTATTTTAGGCACATGGTGTAAGTAAAACTTCCCAATAGTTTTTTTCTTTTTGTATTTACAAGAATGCCACTCCTCCCCCACTATAAAAGGGCACTCACCCCCTCACTAATTAACACCTATAAAGCCTCCTGTATCATCCATAATCTGCACAAATAATATCCTAAAATTCCTCCTCTCATACCATAATTCTATATTTTTTAGTAAATAAAACCAAGGAAGTCCTTTGTTGTAAACCAAAATGAGTTACCCAAAGAAGAGGTAACATTTTTCAATGAGCACTTTTGTTCTATTTATTTCCACACCCCTTAAATTATTTTTATATAATTTTTACATAATAATAAAATTATATTCAATATAAAAATATGTTAACATACTATGTTTATGACCTGTAACTTCACACACTTCCATTAAATATGATACACAATCATCATTCATGTGTACGACGGACTACCACCTCACGGAATAATGTCACATATTCTTCCATTACCACCTTTCAAGGTTTGAAATAATGATGTAATTAATATTATTATTAGATATATATGATTTATTCATACGTTTTAATTATTATATAACACATACCTCCATGATTTACATTTTTTGGGAGTACGATAACATCATTTGTGTACATGTGGACTATCACCTCCTCAAAGCAAAGTGATTTATTCCAGATTTAAATGGAATGTATTAAAGATGGGTTTAATAAAAATATGAGATATATATGAAATAATAATTATACTTTAATTATAGTATATATTTATAGATAAATGTCATTTACTTTTCTTTCTTTCAAAATATGACAAGAAAATGAAAACACTGTTCATGTGAACGTACGACCATCTCTCTCCATGAACGATGTATTTCATTTTTATATATATTTTATATTTTTTATAGATTGTTATAAATAAATATATAATTAATATATATGATATTTATTTCATGATTTAAATTATGAAAATTATTAAATCATTATCAAAGAAAGAGGACAAAAAATAA
Source organism: Viscum album (assembly GCA_963277665.1). Classification (NCBI taxonomy): domain Eukaryota; kingdom Viridiplantae; phylum Streptophyta; class Magnoliopsida; order Santalales; family Viscaceae; genus Viscum; species Viscum album. The sequence continues at coordinate 1,702,488,255 of OY728155.1, forward strand.
AAAGTCAAAACATATACTAAAAACAAAGGGAATATTACCAAAAACGTAAATTTAACAAGGAATTGTTAATATATAGGTAATATAAAGTTATAATAAAAAAATATATGGTATTATATATAATAATATAGTTAGTTGGTATATTTATAATAAACTAATGACTATTATATAGGAGTTTTGAACATGTACGAAGAAAGTCAAGACTTAAGGTAAGGGGATTTCTAGTCTCACTTTTATTTCTACAATACTTATTCCATATTCACCACTTTTTTATTTTATATGGTGTATATACTATACATGAATTTATTCCATGATTATTATCCTTAAATTTATGTGTATTTACATATCTATTTTATGATCTCTCTTTTATGGGGTTCATGATTCAAAAGTTACCGAATCGGTAAAGTAATTTTGTCTCAATTTTCCTTCTTTGAGAGAAATGTTTTTTTATGAACCTATATTATTTTAAGAGGTATATATAATTACCATTTGAAATGTTATATCATGAATCTCTTTATTTTCATTATATTTTATGATTCATGCAATGTTATTCATTCATGTGGATTTTGATTCAAAGTTACCAAAGTGGTAAGAGTTTATTCCTACAATCTCATCATTTATTAGTATTGCTTATGATTATGATTCTATTAATTAAATATTATGATCCATCTCTAATATAATATCATTAATTTTCTTATATTTTATCTATTCATGATATCTTCAAGTAACAGTAAATTTTTTACAATCTTTGGTACTTAATATATTTAAGGAAAGTTTTTTAAAAAATATGACTATATTTCTCTCTTCGGTCAGATATCTATTTTATTCAAAAACCATGTACTATATTTTTTTAGAAATGTTTTTAAATGATATTTTAATATAATTTTCTATAAAAAGGATTATAAAAATGTTTTATGTTTTTATAAGTGATTGAAATTATTTTCAAGGCCTCCTTTATAAGTTCTCAAGGTTATTTCCAAAGAATAAGGTTTTCAAAAATGTTTTATGATTTAAAAAGAGTTTTTTAAATTGGAAAGGATATTTTCCTCAAGAAATGTATTAAATGTTCATTAAATCTTACTTCATAAGTCTTAAAAGTTTTTTTTTCAAATAAATGGATTTTTTAATTTTTTTGTGTCTTAAAAAAATGATTTTCAAAGAAATGTTATTTTCCTTAAGAAATTTTCAAAGTGATCTCTAACAATATTTCTCCATATAATATGACATCCTTTGATATAGTTTATTAATTACTGAGGATATAATCCAAGGAATCCATTCTGATTATTTCTTTGAATGGTTTATGTTTAAGATGATAATTTGTTTATGAAACATATTTCTCTTCCACAGGTCAAACAATGATAATAAGCTTAAGAAACACGATTCTTTTCATGGGTTATAATATGATAAAATGATTATGAAACCCATATATTTTCCATATATTATGATATGATGGAATGTTTATGGTGACCATTTAATTTCATGGGTTATGATATGATGAATTTTTTTGATCTTATGGCCCATATATGTAGGATTTTAGTATGTGATGTGTGGGACCAATATCCCCCTCCAATGCATTGGGTAAATATTTATATATCATGAGATAAATGTGGGGAAAAAGCACCAAGTTTACTCCATAATGGGAAATGGGTGCATCCAAATCCACAATGGGAAACATGTGTGTCCTGATTCACAATGGGAAAAGGGTGTGTGTTTTTCCACAATAAGAAGTGTGTGTGTCCTGATCCCTAGTGGAAAATGGGTGTGTCCTGATCTACAATGGGAATCATGTGAACCCTTATCCACAATGGGATCTAGGTGTGTCCTGATCCATTATTAGAAATAGGTGTGTCATGATGAACTATGTTGATGGTCTTGGTATTTAAACTTGACGCATTAAATGGTTTTCTATATTTATGATGGCACCATACTTATATGACATGAACATATGGTTCATGATTGATATATGATGATTTATTACCCATTAATGTCTTATGAAATTCCAATATTTATGACATGACTCATGTATATGATCTTTGAGAAATATGGAATGATATTCAAATGTTATGCTCATGTTTTCATACCCTTATTTTCATGTTATGCTTATGTATCTCAATTTTTTACCCTTACAGAGTATCTGATATCACCCTTTTTATGTTTCCTTTCCCTATTTTATAATGAAATATCTTATTTATGAGTACTAAATTGTAAGATATTTGTGTGAAATGTTTAATATATTTCCCCAAGTCAGAATATTATGTTCTATGTTTCCAAATACACTAAACTATTATGGTCCTTGGACATGTACTTTTTTAATGTGCTCAATATTTATTTAAAATTTTGCAATATCCATGTATGTTAGTCCTGGGTTGTTATAGTTGATATCAAAGGAAATATTTAGTCAACCTTTTGAAACTAGGATAAGAAAACTTTAGTGAGATCCCTAGGGATATTTCTAAGGATATGTCTAGTAATGTCTCTAAGGATAAGTATAAGGATGAATCAACGTATAGAATTTTTTTTGGGTAAAGGATTGAGAACGTGGGATCCATGAAATTACATACCTTTATGGATACTAAAATTGGATGTGGCTCTATAATATATTTACATAGGGGAAATAAACCCTAAAAAATTAATTGAGCTAGACTCGGTCAGAAACTAGTGTATGACAACAAACCTTATTGCACAACTAGTTTGACACTCCTAGGGGATATGATTTGATCATTCAAAAACTATTTATTAATTAACATGAATTAATTAGATAGATAATGACTTTTAATGACCTAGTATTATCCTAAGGTTTCATATATTAAATAATTAGGTTTTATGATTTAGACATAATATATGTAATTTTAATGATTATGTGGTTTTACACTATGATAAGTGTTTCTCACACCATGTTTGATGGTTTTAGTCATTGGATGGAACATGAAAGAACCGTGTTAATTTTGAATTCAATCGATAATTTTATGATTTTACTCCTAAGAAAAAAAATGATATGGGAGCTGGAATGAAATGCATTTTTGATATGCTTCAAATAATTTCTCAAGCTAGGAATCATGTTGAAATTCTAAACAAGAAGAAAATGCAATAAATTTTTATTGGGTCATTCATGAGGCATCATACAACTTCTTTTAGTGTTTACACTGATCTAATAGTTTTCAAACTATGGATCAGTACCACTAAAAATATATTTTCCATTCTTCAATGCTCAGAGAATGAAAAAGTCATATTGCTAGCTTATTGTTTGGAAGCTGAAGCATTAGTAGTAGAATTTTATTAAAAAAAATAAGGGAACAAAAAGAAATAGAATATATGGAATGAGAAGATATTAAGGGGATAATTTTCAATAATTAATTCCCTAGTATTATATGAAACAACATAGATAATGAATTCCTTGAGTTAAAGAAAAAGAATGATGAATCTTTTGGTACCTATAAAACAAAATTTACAATACTTTCAAGGTACACTTGTGGTTTTATCATCATCCCCAAAAAGAAGAATTGATCGATTATTTAGTGGCCTTAAACCAAGTATTTTAAATGACATAGATATAAGATAATTTAGTAGTTATGAATATGTTCTTTTTTATTCACTGAATATAGAAATTGAAATTTGATATTCCCTCCATTACTATAGTTTTGATATTAAAAGGAAGATCAAGTATCATGAAAAATCCAATGGTGGAAAGAAATTCCAGAAATTTGTGTGCCAGAAATGTTGGAATAAGCATAAAGGGTATTTCTTGAATGGAACTAAGAGGTTCTTTAAATATAGAAAGTTAGGTCATAAAATCCTTGAATTTTGAAACATGATTAATGGGATGGTTAATGTAATGGAAGAGAAGATAATTCCAACTAAGGAACCGCCCACACTTTAGTGTTTAAACTACATGGATTTTGGGAATTATGAGAAAAAATCCCCAATACAAGGGATAATTTGGATGATACGTCAAAAAAACCTCTAAGGATAATAGAAAAAGGGAAATCTTATTCAATCACAATGGATGAAGTGAATCATGATAATTCAGGCACACGTTTCCTCCCCTCCTTAGTTGGGAATTTCATGTTTGATTATGTATGAGTAAGCCCTATAAAAATATTATTTTTTATCTTTTATTTAAGTATCATGTAATTAAATCCCTCTAAATGGATTCTACAAAAATAAAATAACATTTTATATTCTATCGGTACAAGGAAGGACCCAAGTTTCCAATGAATGTTTTTTGGTATAATATAAAATCTTATTTATGGAATTAAGGTTGAATTATATTTTTGTAGGGTTATTAGGTTAAACATTTATGGAATTTTTTGAGTTAAACTTTGGATGAGTTTTTGGATATTAATATATTACTTCACCATATGATGATTTTTTTCATATTTTATTAACTGTGCTAACTGTTTTTCTTTACTGATAACAAAATATAAAAAAAAAATCTTATTGTTCTACTTATCAATATTAGTATCCTTTAGTGATTGAGGAATAAAAAACTAAAATTTATTTTTGGGAGTAATAGGTGAAGTGGAAACTGTTCAAGGAATAATCAAAGGATGATATTGTTTATATTAAATGAAATGAAATCAAGTATGTATACCTCATTGTGAAAATTATTCGTCTTTAGTAAAAGGGTCTTGAAATAAAATATTGTCATGTTCTCATAGTTTTTTATGATATCAATGACCCTTTTTCAATAATATTTGATTTATGGTTTTTTTATTGATAACATTATCCCAACCATGTTCTCTATCACTCTCTAATAGGATTTAAGTATTATTTTTCTCTTATAGGTATATATTTTCACTTCCCACCTACGTTCTTCAATGTAGGGACCTATTTATGTGTTTGGGTTACCATTACATTTCCAAATTTATTTTTTAGGATGTTTTATTATTCATTTTTGTGATGTGGGTTCCTATTAAAGGAAATTTCATATATTAAAACTTGGATTACTCAGACAAATTTGAAGGGAAAAATTCATTTTAAGGGGGGTAGAATGTAAAACCCCGAGCTGTTATGAATTAATTTTTTTTGAATAAATTAAATATATTTGATGAATTTAATTTCATGGTAAAAAGTTATTATTTATTTATATGAAACACTTATATTATCTTGAGATACATGAAACACTATGTTTGTCTTGTGGTACACACAATGATGAGTTCCATTGATAGATTACATCACATGCAAGACTGAGTTTTACCGAACTACAATATACACTTGATATTATTATAAAACTTTTATTATAGTATTTAGCTAGCCATTAGAATAGAAGATTTGAATAAGATTAACTAAATAATAAAACCACATTTTACACATTTGTATAAAATTAATTCTTTGATTATCAATTAATTATAAATTAAAATAAAAACCAATTGAATATAAAGGATGTGTTTTTATGAAAAACTATTTTTATGAACACAATGGTGTTTTATATTAATAAATTAAATTAATAAATATTAGTGAGATATATTAATAAAAATTTTATATTATAAATTCAACCATTTTTTAAATTAATCCAATAACTTTGATATGAATAATATAAGAACAAATTCATTTTTTGTAATAAAAAGATGAATTTTTCTAAAAGGACGTTTTATCACCTTTTTATGATTGAATTATTTTGAATATAATTTTTTAAACTTTTATAAATTCTATTCAAAAAAATGAACTTCATTTTTGAAATCTAAATGTAAAAATTATATTAGGTTGAATTGTTTTATTTTTCTGAGATGTTTCATTTTTGGATGAATAGTGAAATATATTTAATTTTAATTGAAAACTGATTTTTTGAATAATTTATTTATATAGATAAATTATATTTTTATTTTTTTTAAAGTATAATTATATCAATTATATATATATTATTCTATTTTAGGTTATTTTAATAAATTTTACATTTAATTTGTTATAAAAAATTTCAAACATTTAAACATTTTAACTTAAAAAACCCGTTGTTCCGTCCCGTCTGTGATATTATTTTTTAAATTATTATTTTTACAATTATATGTTTGAAATTTATAAAAATGGATTCCATATTTGGAATAATAATAATTTAAAATTTATATTAATTTCAACTTATTTTTACCAAAAATATTAATGAAAACAATTAAAATTAATTACAACGATTAATGTATAGACGAGTTTACTTAGTGGGTAAACATTAATATTAAGGAAAAAATGACCTATAAATTTTTCCAAAACCCAATTAATGGGGATATTTAGACCATATAACCTCTTTTTTCTATTTCAATTCATTATTTAAGGAACATTATGTAAGGAATACATCCAAATAGTGTTTAACTTTTTTGTATTTACAAAAATATCACTCCTCCTCCACTATAAAAGGACACTCACCCCCTCAATTATTCAAACATATCCAGACTCTTAGTTAAACAAAAATCTAAAAAAATTATCTACTTAAATTTCTAATCTCATCCAATAATAATCACTTTTCAAATAAAAAACTAAGGATGTTTTTTCAGTGAAAACCAAAAAGAGTGACCTGGAGAAAAGGCTACGTTCTTCAACAAACACTTTTGTTTTACTTATTTATCCCAAACTATAATTATTTTTGTATCCTTATTATATAATATAATCATTATATTAAATATAAATATATTTTTTTATGTTAAGGTTCTTAAAAATAACTTCATACACTTCCATCAAATGAGATATGAAATCATCGTTCGTGTGTACGATGGACTACTGCCTCACAAACTGATGTCAGCCATTCTTCAATTACCACCTATCTAGGTTGGGAATAAGTATGTAAATAATTTTTATATATGATATATATTATATTTATTATGTATTTATTCTTTTTAAAGTATTATATAACACATAACTACATTATTTTCATTTTTTGGGAATACAATAACATCATTTGTGGACATGTGGACTACTTCCACCTCAAAGCGATGTGATTAATTCAAGATTTAGATGTAATGTATTAAGGATGAGTTTAATAAAAATATGAGATATATATGACATAATAATTATAATCTAATGATAATATATATATGTATATATATATAATTTAATTTTCATTATTTCAAAATATGATAAGAAAATGGAAATATCGTTCATGCATACGTATGACCCACCGTCTCCATGAATTATGTATTTCATTTACTATTTATATATTTTATATATTTTTATAAATACATATATACTGAATATATATGATATATATATCATGGTTTAAATTCTAAAAATGGGTAAATTATGACCAAATAAAAAGGACAAAAAATAACAAGTCAAAACATATACAAAAAACAAAGCAGATATTACCCAAAACGTAACATTAACATGGAATTATTAATAAAATGGTAATAAAAAGTAATAATAAAATAATATATGCTATTATGTATAATAATATGGTTCTTTAGTATATGTATAATAGACTTATATTTATTATACAAAAGGTTTGAACATGTATGTATAAAGTCAAGACATAAGGTAAGTGGATTTCTAGTCTCACTTTTATATCTAAGAGACTTATGCCATATTCGCTACTCATTTATTTTATGTGGTGTATATAATACCAATGAATGTATTATATGATTATAATACTTAAATTTATGGGTATTTACATATATATTTTATGATTTCTCTTTCACAGGGTTAACGGTTTGAAAGTTACCAAATCAGGAAGGTAATTTTGTCTCAATTTTCCTCGTTTGAGACATATGTTAGGTTATGCACCTATATTATTTTATGAGGTGTATATAAAACCAATTATACATGTTATATCAGGAATATCCTTATTTTAATGATATTTTTTGATTCATATTATTTTATTATTACATGGGGAATTTGATTCATATTTACTAATGTGGTAAGAGCTTATTGATACAATCATATCATTTATCAGGATTGTTTATGATTATTAATCCATTGATGAAATATTTTGATCCATATCTCAAGAAATATACTTAATTTTACTATAATGTGGTTATTAATTATATATTCAAGTAATGGTACCATTTTTACACTCTTTGGTACTTAATATATTTAAGAAAATGTTTTTAAGTAAATTCGACCATATTCCTCCATTCGGTCAGAATTATGTTTTATTCAAGAACCATGTTTTCTAAGAATGTTTTAAAAAAAAAAATTAAATAATATTTTAAGATCATTTTCAAGGAATATTATTTTAATTTTTTTATGTTTTTAAAAGCGTTTAAAATGGGTTTCAAAGCTTCCATTATAATTTTTCACAGTTATTTTCAAATAAAAAGGTTTTCAAATTGTTTTATGATTTAAAAATATTTTTTCCAAGTGGAAAGGATTTTTTTCTCATGAAATGTTTTAAATGATTTTTAAATAATAAATCATATATTTTAAAATTGGTTTTTTAAAAAAATTATTCTGAAATTTTTTTATGTCTTCAAAAAATGATTTTCAATGAAATGTTATTTTCCTTAAGAAATGCTTCATGTGATATCTCAAAATCATTCTCTTTATAAGTTGAAATACATTGATATAATTTATTAATTTATGGGGATATGATCCAAGTAAACCATTATAACTCTTTATTTGAATGGTTTATGTTTAATTTGAAAAGTTTTCTATGAATCCCATTTCTATTACACGAGTTATACAATGATAAAAAACTTATGAAACCCACTTCTTTTTAGTGGTTATGATATGATGAAATGATTATGAAACCTATATATTTTTCTATAGGTTATGCTATGATTACATATTTATGATAATTAAACGTGACTATCATGGTATGTGAAAAAAAATATTACGTAAGTTAAAATTAAGTATAGTTTTTAATCTAGGACGTCTCTAGCGAGCAGTGCACAACAATCGTGTTTTCACTTAAATTTAAGAAAGAAGTAATGTTTTTTTGAAATTAATTGAGTTTAAAAATAAAGAAAGCAATTTAAATTAAGGTTGAACACTAATGGATGAAGAGAGTGATGGGTTTAGGTTAGGATAACATTTTCAATATCATCATAGTAATAAATATCATTCCACCTCTATTACTATTGAATGGTAAATGAAAAACTCCTTGACCGAGTCATAAATCACCCTTGGTTGAAGGAAGCTATGGAACCATATATTATGTTCATGAATTTTCATAAATGATTACTAAAAAAATAAGGAAATTCTTTATCAAAAACTATTTCTCCTTATAAATATAGAAAAATTTCAATAGTTCCATACATGTGCCAACGATCGTTAGACACTCACAAACCTAACACAATCTGCTCGATCGAGAAAAGTTACACTTGGTAGGGGGAGATAAAAATTCATCAACCAAAGATATTAACAATGAATACACAAAAACCCTAAAAAATATTGCATTAAGATAATTGGTAAACATTAAAAAATAAATCATTCAATAGAAAAAGGGGGTTTTATATTAAAGTGAAATACTCAGAGATTACAAAAGTAAGACTCCTCCTACCTCGATCACTCAAAGGATTTACCCCTCCATGTGAAGGGTAAGAGAGTTGAAATGGGAAGAAGAGAGCATAATACAACTAAAAAAATGAAAAGATAAAATTCAAAACAATTAAGGAATGAAATACTCCAATATAGACACTCTTTCACCTTCTTCAAAAACCTTGAATAGAAGTGAAAACTAATATAAATAGGCTTTAGGGGTGGAAAGTTTCCCTCCAGATTCACTCATCCGAAACATTGAATCATTTTTTCATCATAAATAGACACATATTAGGTATGTTCCTTCATAAATGGTGATCAACTATATCTTTCTCATGAGACCATAGATTCATACCATAATTGGACAAGTTTTGAAAAAGTTATGACCAAATTATTGATGAATAATTTTTTTTGTGAGGATAATGATCAACTCCATCCACTGTGGCTCATAAAATAGATACCTTAATGACCTAATTTCTTTGTTCAATTTTATTAGAAGATGAGGATCAATGTACTCTTTCTATTCCAACCATAATCACTTAATTAGAGTTATTTAGTATGTGATATGCTTCAATAACGGATATGGGGTCTATTTTGTCAGCCAAAAAACTTTTTCCTCTTGATTTGTTTTACTAGGCCATTGAATGTAGAATTGGATCTGATCCCAGAAGAGAAAGTTGTAGCCCATGAGAAATGGAATCCTAAAATAAGTGATCAATTTGTTTTGATCAAAATTATAAAAGATATTTCTAAAATAAAGAAGCTTTAGAAAACTGCTAAATTACAAGAATTAACAAATTTTCACAATTAAGAAAAAAAATAACCAAAAATACTAAAATGATGAAAATAAGATAATATTGATTAATTTTATGGGATTATATCATTGAAAATATCATTAAAAATAATGAATATATAAACTATATCAATTTCGCCACACTTAGCACTTGGACTCCCGAACAAGTCAAAATCAAATCATAGAAAATTCAAAAAACAAGCTAATAAGATCCACTAATTTCATACCAATAAAGAAAAGGATATCATGCCTCATCAAAAAAAATTATTCCAAGTTCTGAAACCAGTACATTCAATATTTTACTGTTCATTTCTCCTCCCATGCACACAAGACACCTACCTCTCTTGAATTTTATATCATCTCACAAATGTAAATTTTCAATAAAGCTTTCTCATCCAAACCAATCAAAGAGTCACCATAGGCTTGATAAATTCTTACATATCCACCCGATTTGAGTCAAGGACATGTTCTTATCATGAGGAATTTGAAGGGTTATTCTGTTGTTTCTGGTTGGTATGATTTTGATGTGAAAAATTATGAGGCCAAATGAGGAGGGTTTGGCTATTTTTGAAGCAAAATTGCATGATTTTAATTTTCACTCTAATATGGTATCCTCCTCACTCCCCTTGGTAGAAAATCAGCTCCATCATCCTGAAAAATCAATTAATGTTAACACTATTCATAATTTCAGTAGAAAAAATTTCAATCATCTCAAACATGATTTTTCTTGAAATCTTCCAATAGGGACAAATTTATTTCTCTTTAGAAGATCCAAAATGGAACAACTTTTTTTTTCTTTAAAGATCCATAAAGGGAAAAAGTTTCTATAGAGTGGTATTTTTAGTATAAAATAAATCTCTTAAACATTTTATTTTCCACATAAAGTTTCACCAAATGAGGTATCATAATACAAGACAAACTCCCCTGACACTTAAGTTCAATTAGATTATGAAATTTCACTTCATAATCATGTTGGATAGGGAAACTTTGCTTATAATGTGTCTAAACTAACAATATACTTGTGGATTATATGGGATAAAAGGATTTAATGTACAAGGTAGTCCATAATGAAAATTATTATCTTATAAAAGGGGCTTAAAATCAATGAAATTCCTCAATCATTTAAAACACAAGTACCTCAAACCCTTAAGTTTTTAATGGAATAAATCAAATTATAGTTAAAGAAAACATGGTTTGGTTCTCTCATGAAGTGAGGTAAAAGAAAATAATATAAAAAAAATGGTTCAAAAGCCTCAAATTAAAGTGATTTCAATGATAAAGTCAGTGATATGTGGTATGATATTCGAAAATCAAAGTACTTTTCATGAAATTTACAATGATTTTAACTTGAAACAAAATCATATTCAGCATTCATTTAGGATTAGTTTCATGTAATAAATTGGTTCACTCATTGAAATGGGTTTCAAAAACTTCAATGATAATCATTTCAGCTCAAAAGTTTCTAAAACACAGAAAAAAATGAAAAAGAAACACAGAAAAATTTGAAAAAACAAAAAAAAATTGAAAACAAAAAAACAAACAACAAATGAAAACCCTAAACTACAAAGGTTCCCTTCCCCAAAATTAAATGACATAGTGTCCATAATGAATTAAAATGGATTTAATATGTAAGAAGTTTTGTAAATGAATCACAGTAGAAAGAAAGTGTAAAAGAGAGGTACAACCTGATGGATTTTATTGATAAATAGGTTGGAGGAGTGTGATCTCCTCCACTAGATCTAATGGAATGGTCCAATGGAATTTCTTTAGCATGTGTCTATTAATAGTGAATGGATATTGCTCTCAATCCTTCAAAATCTTCATGGCACCAAAAGGATATACATGAGTAACCATAAATGGATCCTCCCATATAGAATGCAGTTTACCTAGTATCAGCTTGATTCTTGAGTTGAATAACAAAACTTTGTCTCTAGGATGGAAGTCTTTCAGCTAGATCAGCTTATCATGAGCCACTCTTGTTCTATCTTTATAAATCCTAGAATTTTCAAAATCTTCCCTTCTAATTTCCTATAGCTCCTACAACTACAACTGTCTCTCTTTCCCATCAATTTCATTATCCAAATTCATCTTCCTAACAAACCAACATGCCTTATGCTCCAATTCCATATGTATATGACAAATTTTCCCATAAATTAGCATATATTGACTAATTCCAATCAAGCTTTTGTAGGCTGTCCTATAATCCCATAATGTGTCTTCCAACCTTTGGCTCCAATCCTTCCTATTTGGTTTATCAGCCTTCTCCAAAATTCCTTTTATTTCCCTATTAGACACTTCGGTTTGATCATTTGTCTATGGGTGATAGGTATTTGATGTTTTATGATGCACCCCATACTTCTTTATAAAATCCTCCATTCTCTTATTATAAAAGTGAGTCCCTTGATCATTGATTATGGCTTTAAGAACTCATAACCTAAAAAATATGTTAGTCCTAAAAAATCACAAACAAATTTAGCATCATTAATCTTGGTGTATTTTTCTTCCACTCATTTGGAAACATAATCAACTTCAAGAAAGATATAAGAATTTCCAAATGACATTGGGAAAGGTCCCATAAAATCTATCCCCCAAACTTCAAAAATATCATAAAAATTAGTGTTTGTTAGGGCATTTCTTGTCTCTTTGAAATGTTTCTATAAAACTAACATTTTTGACACCTTCTATAAAATTCCTAAGCATTTTTAAAAAGGGTGGTACAATAAATTCCAGATACTAAAACCTTCCTTGTAGTCTTTTGAGGTCCAAAGTGGCCTCTAAGATCTAAAGTGTGACAAAACATAAAGACATAACCAATTTCACTTTCAGTAAAATGTCTTCTTATCACTTGGTCATTCCAAATCTTCCAAATGAATGGATCATCCCAAATGAAATATCTATATTTTTGAATTTCTTGAGAGTTTAAATGAGATGGGACCTGATATGTTACTAGATAATTGACCATGTTAGCATACCAAGGAACATCTCCTTCAAACAAGTACAGCTGCTATCATGGAAGGTGATCATTCAATGGTTATTTTTTTGGAATTTCAGCATCAAAAGTGTTGGTTAGTCTGCTTAAATGATCAGCCACTTGGTTCTTAGAACCCTTCTTATCCTTGACTTCTATGTTGAACTCCTGCAGCAGTAACATCCATATCACTATCCTTTTTTTAGCTTTATCCTTCTTTATCAAGTACCTAAGAGATGAATGATCAGAAACCACCGTGACTTTAGTTCCAAGCATATATGATCTAAATATTTCTAAAGAAAAAAATTCTAAAAACTCATTTTCTATGGTTGTGTAATTGAATTAATCTGTATCCAAGGTTCTTGAGTCATAGGAAATGACTTGTGTCCTTCCCTCAATTCTCTGAGAAAGGACTTATCTAACTGCTTGATTAAAAGAATCACAGAGTAGCTCAAATAGTTTTTCCCAATTTGGTGGCTGCATCACAGGTGGAGTAATAAAATATCCTCTTCATCTCATAAAAGGATTCCCTACATGAACCATTAAAATTAAAATCATCATATTTCAAAAGAAATATAGAGATAGGGAGAGAAATATTAATAAAATCTTTGATAAGCCTTATATAGAATCCTGCATGTCGTAAAAATGATCTAAAATGCTTCACACAAGTTGGGTAAGGGAAAGAATTTATCACTTCAAATTTTGATTTATCAACTTTAATGCCCTTTTCAGAAATTAAATTCCCAAGGAAAATTCCTATTTCAACAATGAAATGAAACTTTTGAAAATTTAAAATAATATTATTTTTAATGTAGGTTATCAAAACTTTTTTTTCTATATTTTTGAAACAATGGTCAAAATTGTTTCCAAGAACTATTAAATCATTCAATAAAACCTCCAATAAATCTTCAATATAATCAAAAAATAAACTTACCATGCACCTTTGAAATGTACCTAGGGCATTACATAATCCAAATGTCATCCTTTTATATGAAAAAATGCCAAAGGAAAAAGTAAATATTGTCTTTTGTTGATCCTTAGGAGTAATGAGTACATAAGAATAACATAAAAATCCATCCAAAAAGCAATAATGATTTCTCCCTACCAATATCTCTAGCATTTTATCAACAAAGGGTATAGAGAAATGATCTTTCCGAGTGACCTAATTAAAATCCCTAAAATCAATGCACACTCTCCAGCTATTCAAAATTCTCACAGGGATTAATTCATTCTTTTCATTCATTATAGTGGTTAGGCAAGTTTTTTTGGATCAATATGAATTAGTCAAACCCATTGTGAATCTGAGATAGAATAGATGATCCCAACTTCCAAGAGATTCTTGTTCTCCTTCTTCACAAGCTCCATCAATGTGGGATTCATCCTCCTTTGGGGTTATTTGATAGGTTTGGAATCTCCCTCAATAAAAATTATATTTGAGCATATTTTTGTGTTTATTCCAGGGATATCACCTAAGATCCATGCTATTTCTTTCATATTCTCTCTCAAAATATCAATAAAATATTTTTATTAGGTTTCAGAATAATTATTAGAAATTATCACTAGTAATTTCTCTCCCTCTCTAAGGTACACATATTTCAAATTAGTGGGGAGTGGTTTTAATTCTAGATCAGGGGGATTTTCAAGGGTTAAAACTAAACTTCCATTCCCCACTTACAAAGGTTGGACCTACAACACAAAAGAAACCATATAATCTTCCTCATCATTTAACAAACCAAAAATGAAATCATATTTTAACTCTTCCTCCATCAATAAATCAGAATCTCTAAAATTTTGGGCATCCACATATTCAATGATATTTTTAATGGAATATGTCTCTCATAATTATAAGAATTCATGGAATACACATGATTATTCAATTCATTCCATACCAAATTCAGGAGAGAGTACAAAGAGTTAGTGATCATCTGATGGTTGCCTCATGGATTCAAAAATATTGAAGAGGACAACGCTCTAACCCAAATCCATGGTGAGTGTCTCTTTGTGGACATTAATGAAGGTTTGTAAATATTCAGAAAAGTTATCCCAAAAATTATGGGTGAGTGTGATGAGATCCTATCATATTCTTTATTTAGCACACATAATTCATATGGGAATAAGAGATCTTTGACTTTCACAAAGAAACCCTTTAGAACTCCTATTGGGATGACTGTGGATCTGTTTGCAAGCTCGACCACCACTATTGTGGGAATCAAGTCTCAAATATGAAAAGAATTTTATACTGAGTGAGGCAATACATAATTAAATCACATATATCACGAAAATAATTAGAGAAATTTAAGGAACCAATAGTCCTTGGAATGGAAAATGTCCATAGATCTTAAAATTTGGTTGGAAACTATGGCATGATAAGGGATGAGAAACCTTTTCCCAAGTTGTTCCTTTCATTCACATAAAGTATTATCTTCTTGGTGAAAATATCCTTAAAAAATTTAGAATACTTTGTATTTTTTTTGAATGATTCAAGAAGGGGGATATTAATTTCCACTTTTTAGATGATGTCCAAAATTTCTTTTTTGAAGTGATTCTTCCAAAAATCTCTTTGTTCCAATCATCCTTTATGTAAATGGTTGGGGTAAGACTTTTTTCTCTCATTGTTTAATTTCCAATGGTGTTTCTTGTATTTTCTTCCTTGACTTATCCTCCTCCCCCCCTCTTTCTTCTATTCTTCAAGGTTCATTTTCATAGAATTTTCAGAATTTACATCTTCATTCTACCTCAACTTAGGAGATCTTTTTTCAAGTTCATGGGATGTTAGTGGTGAGATTTCCTTTCAACTTCTTATTTTTATCAGGCTAACATTCTCTTTTGGGTTTGTGATTTTTTGATAAGGGAGTTTCCATGGATTTTTTGGTTTGGAAGTCCATGAGACATTCTAACTTGTTGGGAAAATATTCTATAGTGTATTTTAGCCCCTCAATATCAGATATCTATTGTTGGTTCAGAATTAAGGGTTGTGCATTGGTCGATGGATGCTCATAGGGTCCTGTGAAAGTGGGTGATTGGTGGTGTTAAGGCTGGTTACAATACTTCTTATGTTTAAATGGTGGTGGGTTTTAGAATTACTATTGGAATGGGGGTTGGTTTTGGAAATGGTTTTGGTTTGAGGGTCTAGCTTGATTATATGATTTCTAAACCCATATTGAACATGGTTAGGCTCTCATAATACTTGATTTTGTTGGAACTTACTCACTTAAAAGCCTTCCACACAATTTTCCATTCTCTATATTTCAGTACATTGGCCAGTGAAATTATTTGGTGAAGAGCCTAAACCACATACCTTAGCCAGTGCTTGTTGGTCACTCACATGCTTTCGGGCCATCTGTCTCACCATACTGGCTATATCATCAATCTTAGTTTCTAATAAAGGTGATGGATAAGAAGTTCTTACCTCATGAATTACTCTATTACCAATACCTCTTTTACAAAACTAATGTGAGTTCTGAAATATCATCTCAATCAGGCCCTTTGCTTCTTCTGGTGAATTGTCAATCAATGTGACTCCATATGATGCATCTAGAAGGTTTCTATAATTTTACATTAATCATCAATAAATGAATATAATAAAGGGATGATCCTCAATTGTTTTATGTGATCAGCTGTCACATAGATTTTTAAATCTATCCCAAAACTCGTAAAGGGTTTCTCCAAAAGAGTGTCTGATGGCATAGATCTCCTTTCTGATGGTTGTGATTTTGGAGGTAGGAAAGAATCATTGCATGAAGCATATAACCACGTCATTTAAATCATAAACATCTCTAGGTTGTAGTCCATAAAACCATTATTTGGAAGATACTTCCAATGAAAATAGGAACACCTTCCAATTTACTTGTTCCTCAGCTACTCCACGAGGTCTGAAGTTTGAGCAGATATGTGTGAACTATTTAATATGTTTATTGGGATCTTCACATTATAAGGCAATAAACATTGGAAGCAATGGAATAATGTTAGGTTTCATAAAAAATCATTTTTAAACACCATCATGAAATGTTTATTATTTTGATTAAGGAATTGGGGTGCATATAGGTCTCTAAGAGTGGAGTTTTTATTTCTAGGCACGATGACAAGATCGGAGTGAACACTTGATGTTTCGCTCAAGACTACAAGAGAAATTTCCTCAAATTAAGATTGAAATTTAAGGTTTATAAGTCTATTCAAAAAATTTATTTCAACTTAAGGATCAAGGGGTAAAGTTTTAATGTTTGAGGTTCTAGTCTTTCAATTTTGAAGAGAAAATAAGAAAAGAGAAAAGATAGAGAGAGAAAAAAATGTTGCCACAACATCCCCGGCAATGGTGCCAAGTTTTGACACATACCTTTCATAGGGTGTGAAAAAAACAAATATTACCCACATTAAAATGATGTATAGTGGTTGAACTATGATTTATCTAGAGATGACTTTACAACAATTGCATTTGTCACTTAAATTTAAGAAATAAGTGAGGTTGTTTTTGAAATTGATTGAGTTAAAAAAAAGAAAGAAATTGAAATTAAGGTTGAATAATAATGGATGAGGAGAGTGATGGGGTTAGGGTTGGATCACATTTTTCATTTCCATCATAGTCATAAAGATATTCCCCCTCTTTTCATATTTAATTCTAAATGAAGAACTTCTCAATCGAGTCATCAATCACCCTTGGTTGAAGGATGCTATGGAACTATCTTCTATGTGCATTAAAGTTCATAAAAATTACCAAACAACTAAGGAAACTATCCATATATAATTTTTTATCCTTATAAACATAGAAAAGTTTCACTATTTCCAAACACATGCGAACGATCTCTATACACTCACCACCTAACACAATTTTCTCAATTGAGACAAATTTCATTAGGTGTAGGGAGAGAAAAAGTCCTTAACCAAAGCTATTAACAATGAATACACCAAAACCCTAAACACAATTGCATTAAGATAATTGGGAAAAAATTAAAATAAAAATCAGTCAATATAAAAAGAGGGTTTTATATTAAATTTTAAGACTCCGACATTACAAAAGTGAGACTCCCCCTTCCCCGATCACTCAAAGGAATTACCTCACCATGTGGAGGGTAAAAGAGTTGAAAGGGGAAGAAGAGAGCATAATAAAACTATGAAAAAGGAAAAGAGACAATGAATAACAATTCAAGACTCTAATAATCGAACATATACCCTCTTTAACCTTCTTAAACAACATTTAATGGAAGTGGACACTCATAAAAATAGGCTTGAGGGCTGAAAAAGTTTTTCTCCAGATTCACTCATTCGAAAGTTTAAATCAATTTAACAACATAAATGGATGAATCTCAAGTATGTTCATTCATCAATGTTTTCCCCCTATTTATTTCACATGATCCCAAAAAATCATTCTAGATTTTTACAAGTTTAAAAAAAGTTATGACCTAATTACTGATAAAGTCATTTTCTTCCTAAGGATACCGCTCAACTCCCTCCACTTTGGCGCATACAATTTATACCTTAATGAAAAAATTTCTTTTTTAACTCTTATTAAAAAATGGTTCTTGGAGTTATATTTATATTCCAACTAGAATAACTTCATTTTGAGTTATTTATGCTGATATATACTTCAATAACTGACGTGGGGTTCATTCTGTTAGCCAGTAAACGTTTTTCACTTGAATGATTTTTCTAGGCCATTAGGTGTTGAATTGGATCTGATCCCAGAAGAAAATGTTTAATCTCATGAGAAATGGAAGCCTAAAAATAGATATAACCATATTTGGATCAAACTTGTAAAATATATGCCCGAAACAAAGAAGCTCTAGAAAACTGCTAAATTTCATGAATTAACAAATTTTCACAATTATGACAAAAAATCACCAAAATGATAAAATGATGAAAATAAGCTCAAATTTATTAATTGGAAGGGATTAAATCATTTAAAAATACATGAAAATAAAGAAAATATTACCTCTATCAATTCCCCCAAAATTAGCACTTGGATTCCCAAACAAGTCAAAATCAAATCATAGCAAATTTAAAACACATGCCAATGATATCCACCAATTTTATACCAAGAAACCAAAGGATATGATTCCTCATCAAAAACAATATTCCAAGTTCTCAAACAAATCCATTCAATATTTTCATCTTCATTTCTCTTCCCATGCACACAAAACACCTACCTTACATGAATTTTCTATCACCTCACAAATGTCAATTTTCAACAAAGATTTTCTCATCCAAACCAATGAAAGAGTCACCATAGGATTGATAAATTCCTAAAAATCCACCTGATGTGAGTTAAGGACATGCTTTTATCATGATTACTTTGAAGGGTTGTTCTGTGACTTTCAGTTGATAGGATTTTGATGTGGAGAATTCAAAGGCCGAATAAGGAGGGCTTGGATCTTTTTGAATCAGAATTGAAAGATTATAATTTTCACTAAAGTATGGTCTCATCCTCACTCACCTTGGTAGAAAATCCGCTCCATCATCATGAAAAATCAAGGAATTTTCACACAATTAAGAATTTCAATAGTAATAATTTCAATCATCTCAAACACGATTTTTCTTAAAATCCTCAGATAGACACAAGTTTCTTTCTCTTTAGAAGATTCCGAAAGGCACAACTTATTTGTTTTGAAATATCTAGAAATGGAACAGATTTCTACAAAATGGTTTTTTCAGAAGAAAACACATCTCTTCAGAATTCTATTTTCTACCAACATTACACTAAATTAGGTAGCACTATACAAGACCTCTTCCCCCCACACTTAAGTTCAACTAGATCATGAAATTTCACTTCATGAGCAGGTTGGATAGGGAAAATTGGATCTTAATGTGGCTAACCAAACAAGATATTCATGGATTATATGGTATATAAGGATTTAATGTACAAGGTATTCCATAATTAAAAGTATTCTCTTGAAAATGGGGCCTAAAAACAAATGAAATGCCTCAAAAAATTTAAACAAAAGTACCTCAAACCCTTAAGTTTTTAAAGGAATAAATCAAATCCTAGTCAAAGAAAGCATGGTTTGGTTCTCTCAAGAAGTGAGTTGAATGAAAATAATCTAACAATAGTGGTTCAGAAACCTCACAAGAAAGGGATTTCTTTGATAAATACAGTGAGATGTGACATGAGATTCAAAAATCAAAGTACTTTTCTTGAAATTCCCAAAGATTTAAACTTGAAATAAAATCATTTTCAACATTAATTTATAATTAGTTTCATTGAATAAATTGTTTTAACCATTAAAATGGGTTTTAAAATTGAAATGATAATCATTTCAACTCAAAAGTTTCAAAAACACACAAAAACAATGAAAAATAAACACACAAAAATTTGGAAAAACAAACATTTTTTTTGAAAATAGAAAAAAACAACAAATGAAAATCTTAAAATACAAAGTTCCCTCCCCCACACTTTAATGATGAAGTGTCCACGATGAATTCAAACAGATTTAAAATGTAATCAGGTTTTTAAATTAATCACAGAAGAAAGCAAGTGAAAATGAGAGGTACAACCTGATGAGTTTTATTGGTAAATAGGTTGGAAGAGTGTGATCTCCTCCACTAGATCTGATGGAATGTTCCCATGGAATTTATTAAGCCCGTTTCCATTAATAGTGAATAGCTCATGCTCTCCATACTTTAGAATCTGTGTAACACCGAAAGGATATACATGAGTAACCATAAAAGGACCCTCCCATATGAAGCAAAGTTCACCTCGCATCAACTTGAGTCTTGAGTTCAATAAAACACTTTGTCTCCATAATGGAATTATTTTAGTTGGATCAGATTATCATGAGCCACTCTTGTTCTCTCTTTGTAAATCTTATAATTTTCAAAATCTTCCCTTATAAATTCCTCCTTCTCCTGCAACAAAAACCTTGTCTCTTTCCCATCACTTTCAATATCAAATTTCATCTTACTAAAATCATAATACTCTTTATGCTCCAATTACATAGGTAGGTGAAAAAATTTCTCATAAATCAGCTTATATGGACTCATTCCAATCAGGATTTTGTAGGCTCTCCTATAATCCCAAAATTTTTCTTCAAACCATTGGCTCTAATCCTTCCTGTTTGGTTTAATAGTCTTCCCCAAAATTCCTTTGATTTTCCTATTGGACACATCAAGTTGACCATTTGTCTATGGGTGATTGGGATTTGATGTTTTATGATTCACCCCATACTTATTTAGAAAATAATCCATTATACTATTGAAAAATTTAGTCCCTTGATCACTGATGATGGATC
This sequence comes from Viscum album, assembly GCA_963277665.1. Lineage (NCBI taxonomy): Eukaryota > Viridiplantae > Streptophyta > Magnoliopsida > Santalales > Viscaceae > Viscum > Viscum album. Next base: position 1,702,509,628 of record OY728155.1, read on the forward strand.
TGGGAACTCAAATCCTACAAAATATGTTAGTCCAGACAAAATCACAAACAACTTGTGCATCATCAGTCCTGCTGGATTTTTTTGACACATTTGAAAACATAATCAACTAAAATCAAGGTATAATAATTTATAAATGACATTGGTAAGGGTCACATAAAATCAATCCCCCAAACTTCAGAAATCTCAAAAACAATTTGTTGTTGTTGGGGAATTTCTTTTCCCTTTTAAATGTTTCTAGAAAACTAAATTTTTTGAAACTTTTTGGAAAATTCATGAGTATTTTTATAAATCGTGGGTCAATAGATTCCAGATTATAAAACCTTCCTTGCAGTCCTTTTAGGTCAAAAGTTGCATCTATAATGTAAAGTGTGAAAAAACTCAAAGACAGAACCAATTTCACTCTCAGGAAAACATCTTCTTATTACTTGGTTATTGCAAATATTCCAAAGAAATGGATCATCCCAAATGTAATATATAGATTCAGATTTCAATTTATGGATTTTGTGAGAGTTAAAATGAGATGGGACCATAGATTTTACCAGATAATTGACCATGTCAGTATACCAAGTCACTTCTCCTTCAACCAAGTACAACTTCTCTCCTGGAAGGTGATCATTCAATGGTTCTTTTTTTTGGAATTTTAGCTTCATTGGTGTTTGGAAGTCAGCTTAAATGATCATCCACTTGGTTCTCAGATCCCTTATTATCAAATAAATCTATGTTGAACTCCTATAGTCGTAACATCCATCTCATTAGCCTTGGTTTAGCTTCAGCCTCCTCATTAAGTACCTAAGAGATTCATGATCAGAAAACACACTAACTTTAGTTCCCAGTAGATATGATCTAAATCTTTATAAAGAAAAAAACTACTAAAAACTCCTTTTCTGTGGTTGTCTAATATAATTAATCCACATCCAGGGTTATTTAGTCATAGAAAATTATTTTTTTCCTACCGTCAATTATCTAGGAAAGGACTGCTCCAACTTCTTGATTGGAAGAATCACATAGTATGTCAAATGGTTCTTCCCAATTTGGTGGCTGCATCACGGGTGGGGTAAAAAATATTATCTACATCTCATCAAAAGATTCCCTACATGAACCATTGAAATCAAAATCATAATCTTTCAAAATAAATATTGATAGAGGGAGATAAATCTTACTAAAATATTCGATAAACCTCATCTAGAATCCAGTATGTCCTAAAAATAATCTAACATACTTCACACAAGTTGGGTAAGGAAAATAATTTATCACTTCAATTTCTGATTTATCAACTTCAATACCATTTTTTGAAATGAGACTCCCAAGGAAAATTCCTCTCTCAACCATGAAACCGACACTCTTCAAAATTATAAACAATATTCTTTTAAATACAGATTTTCAAAACATTTTTCAGATTTTTCAAAAAATAGTCAAAAATGTTTCCAAAAACTTTGAAATAATCCATGAAAACCTCCAAGAAATATTCAATATAATCAAGAAATATACTTACCATGCACTTTTGAAATGTACCTATGGAATTACATAATCCAAATGGAAACCTTTAATATGAAAAAGTGTCATAGGGAAAAGTAAAGGCTGTCTTCTCTTGATCCTCAGGAGAAATGGGTACTTCAAAATAGCCTGAAAATCTATCGAAAAAGAAATAATGAGTTCTCCCTACCAATCTATCTAACATATGATCAATGAAGGGAATGTGGAAATGATCATTTCTAGTGACCTGATTCAACTTCCTAAAATCAATGCACACTCTCCAGCTATTCTGAATTCTCATAGGGATTAATTCATTCTTTCCATTCCTCACAGTTGCTAGGATAGTTTTTTGGAAATATGTGAATTGGGAAAACCCGATGTGAATATAATATTAGATATATGATCACATCTTCCAAGAGCTTCTTGATATCCTTCTTCACAACCTCCATCATGGTGATATTCATCCTCTTTTGGGGATATTTGATAGTTTGGGAATATCCCTCAAGAAAAATTCTATCTGAGTATATTTTTGGGTTTATTCCAGATATATCACCTAAGATTCACCCTATTTATTGTACACTATACCTCAAAAGATGAATAAATTATTTTTATTGGGTTTAGAAAGATTATTAGCAATTATCACTAGTAATTTCTCCCCCCTAAGGTACATATATTTCAAATTAGTGGGGAGTGGTTTTAATTCCAGATCAGGGGGATAATCAAGGGATGAAACTAAATTGATGTTCCCCACTTAAAATGGTTGGACCTCATGCACACAGTAAACCATATCATCTTCCTCCTCATTAAACAAATCATCAAGGAAATCAGATTTCACCTCTTCCTCCCACATGAAATCAGAATCTTTCGCATTTTGGGAATCCACATGTTCAATGATATTTTTAATGGAAGAAGTATCTCAAAAGTCTAATAATTAATGGAATATACCTGATTATTCAATGGGTTCCATACCAAATTCACGAGAGAGTGAAAAGAGTGAGTGATCATCTGAAGGGTACCTCAGGGATTCAAAAATATTGAAGTGGGAAATGCTATCTCCAAACTCCATGGTGAGTGTCCCTTCATGGAAATTAGTGATGGTTTTGGATGTATTCAAGAAAGGTCTCCCCAAAATGATAAGTGAGTGTGACGGGATCCTATCTTCTTTTATATTCAACACATATAAGTTAGATGAGAGTAAGAGATCTTTGAATTTCTCAAGGGCATCCTCCAAACCTCATGCTGGGAAGACTGTTGATCTGTTTGCGAGCTGGACCACCAATATTGTGGGATTCAAGTCTCTTATATTCAAATAAGTATATACTGAGTGAGGAAATACATTAATTTAAGCACCTAGATCACACAAATAATTAGAGATATTTAAAGAACTAATGGTTTATATAATGGAAAATGTCCTTGGATCATGTCATTTAGTTGGAAACTATGCTGTGATAAGGGACGAGACTCTTCTTCCCAAGTTGATCCTTTCATTCCCTTGAAGTATCCTATTATTGGTGAAAATATCCTTAAAAAATTTATCAAACTTTGGAATTTTTTTGATTACTTCAAGAAGGGGGATATTAATTTCTACATTCTGGAAGGTGTCCAGAATATTTTTTAAAGTGATTCTTCCAGAAATCTATTTGTTTCAATCATTATTGATGGAAATGATGGGGGTAAGTCTTTCTTTTCCCTTTTTTTGCCTCTACAATGGGTTTTTTTGTCTTTTCTTCCTTGACCTGCCTTCCTCCTCTTATTTCTTCTATTCTTCATGGTGAATTTTCCCAAAATTTGAAGAATTTACAACTTTATTCTCCCTCAACTCAGGTGGTCTTGTTTTAGGTTCATGGAATTATGGTGATGATAGTTCCTTTCCACTTCTTGTTGTTATCATGATGACATTATTTTTTGGGTTTGGGATTTTTTGAGAATGGTGTTTCCTTGTATTTTTGGTTTTAAATTACATGACTCTCTCAAATTTGTTGTAAAAATATTTTACGGTGTCTTTTAGCACCTTAATATCAGATATTTGTTATTGGTTTAGAATTAAGGGTTGTGAAATGGTTGATGTATTCTCAAAGGGTCTTGGGAAAGTGGGAGGTTGGTGGTGTGATGTCTGGTTATAATATTTCTTTTGTTGAAATGGTGGTGGGTTTGGGAATTATTGTTGGAATGGTGGTTGGGTTTTGACCGGTTTTGGTTCGAGGGTCGAGCTTGATTCTATGACTTCCAAACCCATATTGAAAATGGTTAGAATCTTCTCATAATAGATTTTGTCGAAAATACATCATCATAACGTCTGGCACAAAATTTTCTATTTCTTGTATTTTAGCACATTAGTCAGTGAAATGATTAGGTGATTAGCATAAACCACATACCGTAGCTGGTGCTTGTTTGTCACTCACTTGCTTCAGGGACATCTATCTCAACATATTGTATACATCATCAATCTTAGTTTTCCATAAAGGTTATGGATAATAAGTTCTTACCTCATGAATTACTATTATACCAGTACCTCTTGTACCAAACTATTGTGAGTTCTAAGATATCTTCTCAATCAATCCCTTAGATTCTTCTGGTGAATTTTAAATCAATGAACCTCTAGATGATGTATCCAAAAGGTTTTTATAATTATCCATTAATAATATATAAAATAATACAATAAAGTGATAATATTCAATTTCTTGATGTGGGAAGACATCACATATCTTTTTAAATCTTTCCAAAAAATTCTAAAGGGTTTTTACAAATTGATGTCTGATGACATAGATATCCTTTCCGATGGTTATGCATTTGGAGGAGTGGAGGAATATTTTCATGAATCATATCACCAATTCATTCCAATCAACCACATCTCAAAGTTGTAGATGACACAAAATTTCTTTGTCAGCTCATTGCAATAAAAATGAGAACATCTTCAAATTTACTTGTTCCTCAGCAACTCCACGGGGTCTGAATGTTGAGCAGAGATGTGTGAAATATTTAATATGATTATTGAGATCTTCACCTACCAATCCATGAAACTTTGGAAGAAATGGAATCATGTTAGGTTTCATATAAAAATCATTTTGTAACACTATCATGATTTTTTTTATTTTGATTAATGAATTGTGGTGCACATAAGTCTATAAGAGTTGGGTTTTGATTTCCATCCATGATGACATGCCCAGAGTGAAGACTTGAAGTTTTACTCGAGTCTATAAGTGAAATTTCCTCAAATTTAGATTGAAAATTAAGGTTTATAATTATATTCATTAAAATTATTTCAATTTCTAGATCAATGTGGAAAGGTTTAGTGTTTTAGGTTCTAATAATATAATTTTGAAGAGAAAATAAGAAAATAGAAAAGATGGAGAGAATAAAAAATGTTGGCACTACCTCCCCAAAAATGGTTCCATGTTTTGATACGTTCATGTAATGGGGTGTGACAAAAAAATTACCTAAGTTAAAATGATGTATAGTAATTTACCTTGGGTATCTCAAGAGAGGAGTTCAGAAAACATGCATTTTTCACTTAAATTTAAGAAATAAGTGGTGTTGTTTTTTTAAATTAATTGAGTTAAAAAATGAAGAAAGTAATTGAAATTAATTTTGAACACTAATGAATTAATATAGTGATGGGGTCATGGTAAAATCACTACTTTAAATGTCATCATACTCATAAAGATAATCCTCCCTCTATTTCTATTGAATGATAAATGAAAAACTCCTCAATCGAGTCATCAATCACCCTTGGTTGAAGGAATATATGGAACTATCTTTTATGTGCATGAAAGTGCATAAAAAATTACCAAACAACTAAGTCAAGTACCGATCGGGAATTTCTACTCCTTATAAATCTAAAAAAAGTTCACTAGTTCCACACACATGCCACTGATCATTAAACACTCACCACCTAACACAATCTACTCGATCGAGACAAATTGAACTAGGCGGAGGGGTATCAAAAGTCCTCAAAAAAAGATATTAATAATGAATACACAAAAACCATAAACATGATCGTATTAAGAGAATTGGGAAACACAAAAAATAGAAATCATTCGACAGAAAAAGGTGGTTTTATATTAAAGTACATGACTCCAACATTACAAAAGTTAGACCCCCCATTCCCCGATCACTCAAAGGCTTTACCCCTCCATATAAAGGGTAAGAGAGTTGAAAGGGGAAGAAGAGAGAATAATGAAACTAATAAAAAAGAAAAGTGCCAATTAAAAACAATTCAAGACTCCAATACTCTAGCATATCCCCTCTTTCACCTTCTTCAATAACCTTGAATAGAAGTGGACACTCATATAAATAGGCTTGAGGGGTGAAAAATTTCCCCTCCATATTCACTCTAAAAGTTTGAATCAATTTATCATTATAGATGGCTTAATTGCGTGTATGTTCCTTCATAAAAGTTGTTCCACTATCTCATGCTCATGTGCGCACAAAATCCTAGAATATTTAAACAAGTTTCAAAAAATTTATGATATAATTACAGATGAATAATTTTTATGCCTGAGGATACTGATCAACTCCCTCCACTTTGGTGCATGAAATGGATACCTTAATGACCTAATTTATTTATGAAATTTACTATAAATATGTGGATTAGAGTCCTATTTATATTATAGTAATAATAACTTCATTTGGAGTTATTTAGTCTGAGATAGACTTCAATTACTATTGTGGGGTCTATTCTGTCATCCAACAAACGTTTTCCACTTTATTGATTTGTCTGGGCCATTGGGTGTCAAATTGGATCAAAGTCCAAAAGAGAAAATTGAATCCCAAAAGAAACGGAATCATAAAAAAGGTATCAACATATTTCGATCAAAATTGTAAATGATATGCCCGAAATATAGAAGCTCTATAAAACTTCTAAATTTCAAGAAATTACCAATTTTCACAATTAAGACAAAAAACCATGAAAAATACTAAAGTGATGAAAATAAGCTCATATTGATTAATTTAAAGGGTTTAAATCATTTAAAACAAATGAAAAATATTGAAAATATTAACTCTATCAATTCCCCCACACTTAACACTTGGACTCCCAGACAAGTCAAAATCAAATCATAGAAAATTCAAAACACATGCTAATGAGATCTACCAATTTCATATCAAGAAACCAAAGGATATCATGCCTCATCAAAACCCATTATTCCAAGTTCTCAAAACATTCCCTTTAATATTTTTTCTCTTCATTTCTCCTCCCATACACACAAGAAACCTACCTCACATGAATTTTCTATCATCTCACAAATGTCAATTTTCAACAAATCTTTTCTCATCCAAACCAATGCAAGGGTCACCATAGGATTGATAAATTCTTACATCTCCACCTGAAGTGAGTCAAGTACATTTTTTTATCATGATAACTTTGTAGGGTTATTTTTTGGTTTCCTGTTGGTAGGATTTTGATATGAAACATTATGAGGCCGATTTGCACTAGTTGATGGATGCTCATAGGGTCATGGGAAAGTTGGTGGATGGTGGTGTGAATGTCAGTTATAATATTTAATTTGTTGAAATGGTGGTGGGTTTTGGATTTGTTACTAGAATCTAGGTTGGTTTTGGAAATGGTTTTGGTATGAGGGTCTCGCTAATTCTGCTGATTTCCAAACCTATATTCAATATGGTTATGCTATCTCTATACTTGATTTTTTTGGAACTGCATCAACTAAAAGGATACTGCATAAGTTTAAATTCCCTGTATTTTAGAGCATTATTCTGTGAAATGATCAGGTGATGTGCATAAACTACATTCCTTAGCTGGTTATTTTTGTTCAATCAAATATTTCAGGTCCATCTATCTCACCATATTGGTTATATCATCAATCTTAGTTTCCCATAAAGGTGATGGATAAGAACTTCTTACCTCATGAATTCCCCTTGTACCAGTACCTCTTGTACCAAACTATTGTGAGTTCTAAGAGATATTATCAATAAAAACCTTAGCTTATTTTGGTGAAATTTCAATCAATGCGCCTCTAGATGATGCATCAAGAAAGTTTCTGTCATTGTCCATTCAGCCTTGATAAAAGAAGACAATAAATTGATGATCCAAAATTTCTTGATGTGGGCAGCTAATGCATAGCTTTTTAAATATTTCCCAATAATCGTAAGGGGTTTCTCCATATGACTGTATGATGGCATAAATATCCTTTCGGATGGATATGCTTCTGGAAGCGGAGAAGAATATTTTCTTGAAGAATCTCACCAAGTCATTCCAACCATCCACATCTTCAGGTAGTAGACTATACAACAATTATTTGGTAGCTTCTTCCAATGAAAATGGGAAAAACTTCCACTTTACTTGTTCCTCACCTACTCCATGGGTTCTGAAGGTTGAGAAGACATGTGTGAACTCTTAGATATGTTTATTGTGATCTTCACCTACCAAGCCATGAAACTTTTGAAGCAAAAAAATCATGTTAGGTTTCATCTCAAAATCATTTTGTGACACCAATATGAAAATTTTATTATTTTGATCAAGGAATCGTGGTGCACAAATGTCTCTAAGAGTTGGGTTTTGATTTCAGCTATGATGATAGGCTCGAAGTGAAAACTTGAAGTTTCACCAAAGTCTTTAAGATAAATGTCCACAAATTCAGATAGAAAATTAAGATCTATAAGTCTATTTAACAAATTTCATTCAATTTTAGGATCAAAGGGGAAAGGTTTGGTGTTTTAGGTTCTAGTAATGCAATTTTGAAGATAAAATAAGAAAAGAAAAAAATATACAGAGAAAAAAAATGTTGGCACAACCTCACCGAAAACGGCTGAAAGTTTTGACACATGCCTATCACGGGGTGTGAAAAAAACAAATATTAACTAAGTTAAATACAATTATAGAGGTTTAAATATGATGTTTCTATACAGGATTGCACAATAATCACGTTTTTCACTTAAATTTATGAAATAAGTGAGGTTGTTTTTGAAATTTATTGAGTTGAAAAAAATGGAAGTAATTGAAATTAAGGTTGAACACTAATGGATGAAGAGAGTTATAGGGTAGGGTAAGATCAAAATTTTCAATGTCATCATAGTCATAAAGATCATTCCCCCTCTCTTCCTATTGAATTATTAATGAAAAACTCATCGATTGAGTCATCAATCACCCTTGGTTGAAGGAAGCTATGGAACCGTCTCATATGTGCATGAGCGTTTATAAAAAAACTACCAAATAATTAAGGTAAGTCCCAATAGAAAATTGTTTCTCCTTAGAAATATATAAAAAGTTCACTAGTTTCATACACATTCCAGTGATCATTAGACACTCCCCACCTAACAAAATCTACTCGATCAAGTCAAATTGGACTAGGCGGAGGGAGATCAAAAGTCATAAACCAAATATATTAAGAATAAATACACTAAAACCCTAAACACGATCACATTAAGAGAATTAGTAAACACTAAAAATAGAACTCATTCAATAGAAAAAATTGGGTTTTATATTAAAGTGAAAGACTCTGACATTACAAAAGTGAGACTCTCCCTTCCCCGATCACTCAAAGACTTTACCCTTCAATGTGAAGGGTAATAGAGTTGAAAGGGGAAGAAGAAAGCATAACAAAACTAAGAAAAAAGAAAAGAGAAAATACACAACAATTATAGACTCTAATACTTTATAATATCCCCTCTTTTCCCTTCTTCAACAATCTTGAATAGAAGTGGACACTCATATAAATAGGCTTTAGGGGTGGAATATTTTCCCTCTAGATTCACTCTTCTGAAAGTTTTAATCCATTTCACATCATAAATGGCCGAATATCAGGTAGGTTACTTCAAAATATTTTTTCTCATATCTTTTGTTCATTCATACAGAAAGTTGTATTAGATTTAGACAAGTTTGAAAAAAAGTTATGACTGAATTACCGATGAATAATATTTATGCCTGAGCATACTGCTCAACTCCCTCCACTTTGTCGCATGAATTGGATATCTTATTGAACTAATTTCTTTATTAAATTTACCATTAATATGAATACCGGAGTCCTATTTCTATTCCATATAGAATCAATTCATTTGGAGTTATTTGTTCCGACATATGATTATATAGTTTATGTGGGGTCCATGATGTCAGCCTAAAAACGTTTTCCACTTGATTGATTTATCTGGGCCATTGGGTGTCGAATTGGATCTGATCTCTGCATAGAGAGTTAAAGAACATGAGTAAGGGAAGCCTAAAAAAGGGGATCACTTTATTTGGATTGAAATTGTAAATTATATGCCCGAAATACAGAGGCTCTATAAAGTTTCTAAATTTCAATAATTTACCAATTTTCACAATTAAGACAAAAAACCATCAAAAATCCTAAAATGAAACAAATAAGCGCATATTGATATATTGGAAGGGATTAAATCATTTAAAAACACATAAAAATAATGAAAATATTAACTCTATAAATTCCCCCACACATAACACTTGGACTCCTGAACAAGTCAAAATCAAATTATAACAAATTCAAAACACTTGCCAATAAGATCCACCAATTTCATACCAAGAAACCAAAGTATATCATGCCTCATCAAAAAAAGTATTCCATGTTATCAAACATGTTCATCAAATATTTTACTCATTATTTCTCCTCCCATGCACACAAGACTCCTACCCCATGTGAGTTTTCTCTCATCTCACAAATGTCAATTTTCAACAAATATTTTCTCTTCTAAACCAATGCAAGATTCACCATAGTCTTGATAAATTCCCATATCTCCACCTGATGTGATTCAAGGACATGTGTTTATCCTAAGGTCATTAAAGGGTTATTCTATGGTTTCTGCTTGGTAGGATTTTGATGTGAAAAATCTTGAGGCCGAATGAGGGGGGATTGGCTCTTTTTGAAGTAAAGTTGAAAGATTCTAATTTTCACTCAAACATGGTCTCCTCCTCAATCCATTTGGAAGAAAATTATCTCCATCATCATTAAAACTAAAGTAATTTTCACATAATTCATAATTTCAATAGAAAAAATTTGAATCATTGCAAATATGATTTTTTTTCAAAATCTCCAAATAGACATAAATTTATTTCTCTTTAGAAGATCGAGAAAGTCACAACTTATTTTTTATTGAAAGCTATAGATATGGAAAAAATTTCTGCAAAATGGTTTTTTTCAACAGAAAACACATCTCTTCAACATTTTATTTTCCACCAAAAGTTACACTAGTTGAGGTATAACAATACAAGATAGCTTCCCCCCACACTTAATTTCAATTAGATCATGAAATTTCACTTCATGAGTAGGTTGGATAGGGAAAATGGGATTCTAATGTGGCTAAAATAATAGGATATTCATGGATTATATGGGATAAATGGGGTTTAATGTAAAAATATGGTCATAATGAAAATTATTATCTTGAAAAAGGGGCTTGAAAACCAATGAAATGCCTCAATCATTTAAAACACAAGTACCTAAAACCTTTAGGTCTTGAAAGGAGAAAATCAAATTCTAGTTAAATCAAGCATGGTTTAGTTCTATCAAGAAGTGAGGTGAATGAGAAGAATATGACAACAATGGTTTAGAAGCCCCACAGGAAAGCAATTTCAATGTTAAAGACAGTAATATGTGGCATGTGATTAAAAAATTAGGGTAATTTTCAGGAAATTTCAAAAGATTTGAACTTGAAACAAATTCATTTTTAGTGTTAATTTATGATTATTTCCATTGAATAAATTGGTTCAATACTTAAAATGGGTTTCAAAAATTTCAATTATAATCATTTCAGATCAAAATTTTCAAAAACACACAAAAAAATGAAAAAGAAACACAAATTTTTTTTTAAAAAATGTGCAGTTTTTTGAAAACAAAAAAACAAACAATAAATGAAAATCCAAAAATATAAAGGTTCCCTCCCCCACACATAGATGATGTAGTGTTCATAATGAATTCAAATGGATTTAACATGTAATCAGGTTTTTAAATGAATCACAGTAGCAAGAAAGTGTAAGGGAGAGGTAAAAACTGATGGATTTTATTGATAAATAGATTAGAGGACTGTGATCTCCCCCACTAGATTTGATGGAATGGTCCCATGGAATTTCTTTAGCCTGTTTCCATTAAAAGTGATTGGATCTTTCTATCCATCCTTCACCATTTTCATGACACTAAAAGGATATAAATGAGTAACCATAAATGGACCCTCCCATCTGGAATGAAGTTTACCTGGCATCAACTTAAGTCTTGAGTTCAATAAAAACACTTTGTCTTCAGGATGAAAGTCTTTCAGTTGGATCTGCTTATCATGAGACACACTTTTTCTCTCTTTGTAAATACTAAAATTATCAAAATCATTCCATTTAATTTTCTCTATATCCTTTAACATCAACCTTCTCTCTTTCCCATCACTTTTAATATCCAAATTCATCTTTCTAACAGACAAATATTCCTTATTCTCAAATTCCACTGGTAGGTGAAATTTTTCCCCAGAAATTAGCCTATATGGACTCATTCCAATCGGGATTTTATAGGATATCCTATAATCTCATAATGTGTCTTCTAATATTTGACTCCAATCCTTCCTGTTTGGTTTGACAGTCTTCTCTAAAATTCCTATGATTTCCTTATTGGGAACTTCAGCTTGACCATTTGTTTGTGGGTGATAGGGAGTTTATGTTTTATGATGCAGCCCATACTTCTTCAGAAAATCATGAATTATAATATTTTAAAAGTGATTCCCTTGACCACTGATGATGGCTCTGGAAACTCTAAACATAAAAAATGTTAGTCCTGACAAAATCAAAAACTACTTTAGCATCATAATTCTTGGGGTTTTTTTCTTCCACCCATTTGAAAAAATAATCAACTGCAAGAAATATATAATATTTCCAAATGACATTGGGAAAGGGCCCATAAAAGTTATCCCCAAAACATAAAAAATATCACAAAAGTTTTGTGGTTGTTGGATAATTTCTTGTATCTTTGAAATGTTTCCTAAAAAATGACATTTTTGACACCTTTTACAAAATTCATGAGCATTTTTAAAAAGGGTGCGTGAATAAATTCCAGATTATAAAACCTTCCTTGTAGTAATTTGAGGTCCAAAGAAGCCTCCAAAATCTAAAGTGTGACAAAACTCAAATATGGAACCAATTTCACTCTTAGAAAAACATCTTCTTATCACTTGGTCATTGAAAATATTCCAAAGAAATGGATCATCCCAAATATAATATATAGATTCAACTTTCAGTTTGTGAATTTGGTGAGAGTTAAAATGATACGAGACCCAAGATGTTACCAGATAATTGACCACATCAGTATACCAAGTCACTTATCCTTCAACGAAGTATAACGACCCATACTTTACATATATTGTTAATACTTCAAAATTGAAGCACACTTATTACAACATATGACAAAACCACAAAGGACCGTATAGGTATAGTGTCTTTAGAAACTGGGAAACATAAACAACCAGTTCATAAATCTTCTACAGTGTCTCCCATTTATTTCATCATATCTAGGGTCCCTTTTATCATATTCGACTTAATATCCATCTTCCTGACCTGGGGAAAAGAAAACATAAAAGGGTGAGCTCAAATGCTCAGCAAGGGCAAATAAAGGAAATAAAAATCATATCATATCTTTTTGAAAATCAAAACCTGCAAAAGAGATCATAATATCTTAACATGGAATAAATCATAGAAGTGAAAATGAGATCCCCATAATCATAACATAAAACTTGAAACTTTGTGGCATGCACACATAATCATGGAAAATCATTTCTTGTTAGTCATGACTCATCACCAAGACTATCTTAGTGGACAAAGTCCCTTTCTGAACCGAGTTCACTCCTTGTTTCAGTCCTGTATCACTGAACCGAAATAACCTTCCGTTCCAGCCATGTCTATCTCATGAGATATAAAATCTTTACCCAATGCATTGGAGGGAGATATAGGTCCCACCCATCTTATAATGAATCCTTTCTTATGTGTGCCACATAATCATAAATCATAAATCATAGCGTAACCCATGTAATAAAAATGGGATTCTTAAACAACATGACAACCTAAAACAATTCATATAAGATAAAGGAATTCATAAAAATATTTCCATCACAACATAATCAAATCCATGTAATAATAGGGATAGAAACATAACCCTTTTATTATCTTAGATGGAAAATAATTTTGATAAAATACTTGAACTCCATTCTTGAGGAAAATATCCTTTCCACTTAAAAAACATTTTTCCTTTCATAACATGTCATACGACTTTAAAATAAAAGAAGTTGATTAAAAATAAACTTGAAAACTTGTAAAGGAAGCTTCTTGGAAATAATGTTTTAAAAATCCATTCATGCCGTATAAGTTAAAAAAAAAAATTCTTCGTACTTTTGTCGGAAAAGTCAAAAAGTACCTCGTACGGAAAAACGACAAAAGATTCCTTTCATATTCTTTACTAAAAACTCACCTAAGGGTAAAATTGGATTTAAACTATTGCAAGTGGATGGAAACAATATTACATATTGAGGGAACATGGATGTGGATGATAAAATACACCCCAGTAAATACTTACGAATAAACAATATCGGATAAAAATGAGATTGTGATATTTCCCTTACCTTAGGTCCGATTTGCTTTGTTCGTGTCCGAAGCTCCTGTATAATGGTTTAAATAATGTTATTGACTTATTCCAGAATCATACATATTGATATGAGATCATATATGGTCATATTATTAGCTTCTTGTTAGTAATATTTCATTGTTACTTGTTACTCGGGTCTTTATAACTTTTTGTTCTTATGCGTGTTTTGTCGAATAAATTCTTATTCTTATCTTTAGGTTATAGATAATTCATTTCCAGAATGGTATTAGTGTAGTATATACCATATTCATTCATTCAATTCATTTATATAATCATTATGAAATGAAGATCATGTAGAACGAGTCGCATCACATCGTGGAGACGGTATTCCGTACGTACGCACGAGTGATGATATCGTTCCTATGATCATGGAATTTTATTGAAGTATATATATATTATTTCAGTATCAATATTACTTCATAATAATCATATATAGTTACTCATTACACCATTATACCCATCCTTGTAAGGTGATGGTGGAAAATAGATTACACCACGGCGTGGAGACGGTATTCCGTACGTACGCACGCGCGGTGATTTCATTTTTCCGTAGGATGGATAGAAGGTGAATTAGGGTTGTTTCATATTTATAATAACATATCATTATGTAAGTAATACTTATGTTATTACTTTATCATGAAACAACTAAATAAGAAGAAGTTGAAGAAGAAAGAAATTGAAAAGATCGGTAATGGATATTACCTCTTCTTTGGAACGCCTCTTTGAATCCTCCACTTAAGGAACTAAGATTGGTCTTTGGAGAATACCAGGACCTCTAGGATTATTCTAGGGAAGTGGAGAGGAGAAAATGGCAGGGGTTGGCCGAGCTTGAGTTCTCAAATTGGTGTGAGGAGGAGGGGGAGGAGGTGCCCTTTTATAAGGGAGGAGAGGGGCACCTTAGGAATATCTCAAAATATTATTTTATATTAAAGTCAAAATCGGTTTATAATGGTTCAAAAGGGTCTTATTTCGAAGATAAAGTGGGGATGGGTCGAAATCCTATCAACCAATAATATTTATACAAGTTTAGGGTATTATTTTAACCTTATCAATTAGATTTAACTCTAAGTTAAATAATTTAACTTTTACCATGTCTTTTTGTTTTCTTTCACTATATGGTTAATACACTTACTATAACATGCCAAACGAATCCCAAATTGTTTATTATTAATATATATATCCTTATCTAAGTCATTTGGCCGAACCTTAGATTTTTAGGAATAACATAACAATTAATAATATAATATTTGATTTAAAAACTATTTTGTGTCAATTTTGACACTATTTGATATATGATTTTTTTGAAAGTCATAACAGAATTATATGTTCGAAAAAAGTTGATTAAATCAACATTAATATATCATAGTAACCTATAAAATTAGTGTAATTCATAAAAAGTCTCAAATTATATTTATTTTGGTGTTTATAACATCAATTATGTCAATATTTCATTAATAAGATAATTACTGCATCATCATTGTGTCATAAATAAATTAAATTATTTAATGTCTAAAAATTACAAATAAAATACCATTATGTAGGAAATATGTTTAGCTTTCTAATGAATATTTATAGTCGAATTTATCTTATGTATAACCCCATATTAAAAATGATTTACTTATTAAACTTTGATTTTAACTATTTTAACCCTTCTTTAAATAAATTAATAATAAATGTCCTAATCTAATCCAAGTGGGCCTAAATGGTCATATTTTATTCCTAAGTTTTTTTTTGGTCGAATTAAACTTGTCCAATAGAATTAGGACATGTGTTAGGGTAATATTGATATCATATTTACCCTTAGTTACCCTATTTACTATTAACCGCGGTAAAAATAGTAAAAAGTTACTATTCACCAAAAAATTATTTTTATCTCATTGAACCACATTTTACTTACTGATATCAACCGTGTTTGTCAGATTTTTGAAATTCCATTCACAGAAGCGGTAAAATTAAGTTTTATGCAAAATTCAGTTTTTAACCTACCACTTAGTGGTTTCACTATTCATCAAAAATTGAAAGTTTTCAGAAAAATACCAAAATTTCACCCTAGGCTAATTTCGATATTCTGAGTCCAAAAATGAAGTCCATTTTGAAAAATAAAATTTATAAAATTTCAAAAAGTGGTTATTACTATTCATAACGGCTAGTTTTAATAGCATATTGTTGTTTAGTGAAACTTGGTATTGCGTACGACGCAAGCTATTGAGGAAGGCCGTGATTGCGTGTAAAGCAAGCCAAGAAAGTGTTGTGTAGAAAAAGATTCCTTTGATGATTTATATAACATAAAAGTCTCGGGTGTTACATTCTACCCCCCTTAAAAAGAATTTCGCCCTCAAAATTCGTCACTTTGTAAGAAACAGATGAGGATACTTCTCCCTCATCATATCCTCAAGCTCCCATGTAGCTTCTTCAAGTTGGTGGTTCCTCCATAAAACTTTCACCAATCGAGTGGTCTTGTTTCGTAGGAATGTTTCGCTACGATCCAGAATCTCAATCGGCTGTTCTTCATAAGAAAGATCTTGCTCCAGCGGTACAACTTCTGAGCTGAGTACATGTGAAGGATCTGGTATGTACTTTCTCAGGAGAGATACATGGAACACATCGTGAACTTGAGAGAGATTCGGTGGAAGCGCCAATCGGTAAGCTACCTTCCCAACACGATCCAGTATTTCTAAAGGACCGATATATCTAGGGCTCAACTTCCCCTTCTTTCCAAATCTCATAACCCTCTTCCAGGGAGATATTCGTAAGAACACTTTATCACCCACTTCAAACTCTAGGTCTTTTCTTCGGTTGTCGGCATAACTTTTCTGTCGACTCTGAGCTGCTCTTATGTGTTGTTGAATAGATCTGACCTTTTCTGCCATTTCATCAACGAGATCAGGTCCTAATAGCTTTCGTTCCCCAACTTCATCCCAGCAAGTTGGAGTCCTGCATTTCTTTCCATAGAGAGCTTCATAAGGAGCCATCTGAATAATGGAGTGAAAGCTATTATTATAAGAAAATTCCACCAAAGGTAGGTGTTGATCCCAACCTCCTTTGAAATCCATAGAGCAAGCTCTCAACATATCTTCTAGGGTTTGAATTGTTCTCTCAGATTGACCATCTGTCTGGGGATGATAAGCAGTGCTGAAACTCAACTCTGTATCCAGAGTATGCTGAAGACTTCGCCAGAACTTCGAGGTAAATCTTGGATCCCGATCAGATATAATAGAAAGTGGTACTCCATGCAATCTTACCACTTCCTTTACATATATCCTGGCAAGCTGATCTAGAGAGAAATCCTCTCTAATAGGAATGAAGTGTGCAGACTTTGTAAGACGATCAACTATGACCCAGATAGCATTATTGCCTTTGGATGTTTTAGGAAGTCCTGTGACAAAGTCCATAGTGATGTTTTCCCATTTCCATTCGGGTATGGGTAATGGTTGTAACATCCCCTTAGACTTTTGTCTCTCAGCTTTAACTTGTTGACAAACCAAGCATCGAGAGACATATTCAGCAACATCTCTTTTCATGCCATCCCACCAGAAGTACTCTTTCAGGTCCCTATACATCTTCGTGCTTCCAGGATGAATAGAGAATGAAGAACTATGAGCCTCATCCAGCAGCTCCTTCATTAATTCGGGGATGGGAGGAACACAAACCCGATTCCTGAACTTTATTATCCCATCACAATCAAGGTTGAATTCAGGAACATTTCTCACCTTCTTTTGTAACTCTACATCTTCTTTCTGTGCCTCTTTAATCTTCACATGTATAGATGGTTGAACATTCATTTGAGAAAGATAAGATTTTTCCCCTTCCATTATAATTCCAAGATCCATCCTTTGTAAATCCATAAATATTGGATCTTTTGTGATCCTCATCATGGATAAACTAGCATGGTCTTGTCGACTTAATGCATCTGCCACCTTGTTTGCTTTCCCAGGGTGGTAATGGATTGAGCAATCATAATCCTTAATCAGCTCCAACCATCTTCTTTGATGCATATTCAACTCCTTTTGTGTGAAAATATACTTTAAACTTTTATGATCAGTATAAATATCACACCTTTCACCATAAAGGTAATTCCTCCAAATCTTTAATGCAAAGATTACCGCAACCAACTCCAAATCATGTGTTGGGTAATTTTGCTCATGGATTTTCAACTGTCGTGAGGCATAAGCTATCACCATATCATTTTGCATAAGAACACACCCCAATCCCTTCTTGGATGCATCACTGTAGATCACAAACCTTTCTCCACTACAAGGCAGTGTGAGCACAGGTGCACTGGATAACCTTCTTTTCAACTCCTTGAAATTCTCTTCACATTCCTCTGTCCAGACAAACTTAACTCCTTTCTGAGTCAACTTGGTGAGTGGATTAGATAATCGTGAAAAATCTTTTACAAAACGTCGATAATATCCAGCCAAACCAAGAAAACTTTGAATCTCAGTTACTGTTGTTGGTCTCGACAATCTTTCGATAACCTCTGTTTTTGCTGGATCCACAGATATCCCCTCTTTTGAGATTATGTGACCCAAAAATGCAACTTTTTGAAGACAAAATTCACACTTGGTAAATTTGGCATAAAGCTTCTCCTTTCTCAGGGTCTTAAATATAATTCTCAAGTGATCTTCATGCTCTTCCTTGCTCTTTGAATAGACAAGAATATCGTCTATAAAGACTACCACAAATTGATCAAGATAGTCTCTAAAGACTCTATTCATTAGATCCATGAAGATAGCAGGGGCATTAGTAAGACCAAATGGCATCACTATAAATTCATAGTGTCCATACCTTGTACGGAAAGCCGTCTTTGGTATATCCTCCCTTTTGACCCTTAATTGATGATACCCTGAACGAAGATCAATCTTGGAAAAGTATTGAGCTCCGCGTAGTTGGTCAAATAAGTCATCAATGCGTGGGAGAGGATATTTGTTCTTGATAGTGATCTTGTTAAGTTCTCGATAATCAATGCAGAGTCTCATTGATCCATCTTTCTTCTTAACAAATAGAACAGGTGCTCCCCAAGGTGACGCACTAGGGCGTATGAATCCCTTATCAAGATTCTCTTGGAGTTGCTTCTTCAATTCCTGCAACTCAATTGGGGCCATTCTATAAGGTGTCTTTGAAATAGGCAAAGCACCCGGTACGAGTTCTATTGAAAACTCAACTTCACGATTTGGTGGAAGACCCGGTAATTCCTCTGGAAAGACATCATCAAACTCCAATACAATGGGCATATTCTTAATCGTGAGTTTCTCACCAACCATTTGAGATAAATAACCTTCATTTAGTGGAATCAATACCCATAAGATGGAAGAAATTTCCACGGGAAGGTTATGTTCATCCTTGCATTGGTATACGATCGTAGATTGATCTGGAGTATGAAATGTGACTTCCCTTCTTTGGCAATTGATATGAGCTCCATGTAGAGAAAGCCAGTCCATGCCAAGAATCACATCAAATTCCACTAAAGGAAGGATCACAAGATTTGCAGGAAGCACTTTCCCACAAACTTCGATCGGAGAAGAATTATAAACTTTTGATGCGACTGTTGTGCCATTAGGTGTTGTCACAGCTAACTCAACATCTATTTGTTGAGGTAATACGGTGATACCCTTAGAAAATTCTTTAGAAATAAAAGAGTGGGTGGATCCAGAATCAAATAAAACATTTGCTACTTTAGAGTGGATGGTAAGTGTACCTTTCACCACTTCGTTATCGTACTCCACATCACTGATAGAAATTGCATGCAACTTTCCTTTGTCTTTAGCCTTAAGATTTTGTTGACGTCGACCATCATCATCAACCCTTGGATTTGGGCATTGATTGGCATAATGCCCCATCTCCTTGCACTTGAAACATTGAAGTGTAGTAGGTTCATTCTGTGTATCCCTTCCTTTGTTTGCATCACTAGACATCTTCTTCCCATTATCGCGGCATTCAAATGCCCGATGACCTTCCTTTCCACATTTAAAACATTTACTTGTCCCTTTAAGACAACTCCCTCCATGTTTCTTTCCACACTTTGAGCATAAGGGAAAGTTCATCTTCTTTTCAGTGTGATCTTTAGATTTTTCTTTGAATTCCATCTTCCTCTTCTTATCAAACCCATGTGACTGATGGGTTACTCCAATCTCCATCTCGACTTTGAGAGCACATCGAACGATTTCCTCGTAGCTATTGAAGTCTCTTATGGCTAACGCCCTTCGAAGACTTGGTTTTAAGCCACTAAAGAATCGATCGATCTTACTCTCAGGTTGGATAATAATACCAGAAGCGTACCTTGCAAGTCTTGTAAAATTTGCTTCATAGGTACTAACAGATTCATCATCCCTTTGCTTCAGTTCAAGGAACTCTTTCTCCATCTTTGTTCAGAGAATACGAGGGAAGTACTTATTGAAAAATAAGTTCTTGAACTCGTCCCATTCCATAGACTCAATTTCATCCCTTTGCCTCGTATTCTTAATAAGATTCCACCATTGATCAGCATCTCCTTCCAAACGATACACTGCTAGGATGACTTTATCATGTTCAGAACATTGAAGAACTGAAAATATCTTTTCAGTAGTACTAATCCATTGTTCAGCAACTAATGGATCAGTAGACCCACTGAAAGAAGGTGGAAGCTGCCTCATGAAGGATTCAACAGAATGTTGCTCCTTGCTTTGCTCGTTTGGAAGTCCTGCATGATTCATAGCTTGAGAAAGTTGTGTGAGCATGGCTACAAGATTTTGCATTCCAGCTCCCATATCGTTTGGTTGCTCAGGGGGACAATCATTGCATTGCCCATCACATTCCGCATTAACACGGTTCCTTCGGGTTCCAGCCATTGACTAAAACCAAGAAGAATAGTGTGAGCAACACTAATTATAATAGGAAAACCACATAATTCAAGAATAAAATTTTCATGCTTAAGGTCTTATCCTAGGTTATTCAAGGACATTTCTAAAACACTAAGACTGTGTTCTATTCTTAGACTTATCCTTAGGGTTCTTACTAAGGCTTTCACATCCTAGTTTCCAAAGGTTGACTATACCTTTCCTCTGATACCAACTATAACGACCCATACTTTACATACATTGTTAATACTTCAAAATTGAAGCACACTTATTACAACATATGAAAAAACCACAAAGGAACGTATAGGTATAGTGTCTTTAGAAACTGGGAAACATAAACAACCGGTTCATAAATCTTCTACAGTGTCTCCCATTTATTTCATCATATCTAGGGTCCCTTTTAGCATATTCTACTTAATATCCATCTTCCTGACCTGGGGAAAATAAAACATAAAAGGGTGAGCTCAAATGCTTAGCAAGGGCAAATAAAGGAAATAAAAATCATATCATATCTTTTTGAAAATCAAAACCTGCAAAAGAGATCATAATATCTTAACATGGAATAAATCATAGAAGTGAAAATGAGATCCCCATAATCATAACATAAAACTTGAAACTTTGTGGCATGCACACATAATCATGGAAAATCATTTCTTGTTAGTCATGACTCATCGCCAAGACTATCTTAGTGGACAAAGTCCCTTTCTGAACCGAGTTCACTCCTCGTTTCAGTCCTGTATCACTGAACCGAAATAACCTTCCGTTCCAGCCATGTCTATCTCATGAGATATAAAATCTTTACCCAATGCATTGGAGGGAGATATAGGTCCCACCCATCTTATAATGAATCCTTTCTTATGTGTGCCACATAATCATAAATCATAAATCATAGCGTAACCCATGTAATAAAAATGGGATTCTTAAACAACATGACATCCTAAAACAATTCATATAAGATAAAGGAATTCATAAAAATATTTCCATCACAACATAATCAAATCCATGTAATAATAGGGATAGAAACAGAACCCTTTTATTATCTTAGATGGAAAATAATTTTGATAAAATACTTGAACTCCATTCTTGAGGAAAATATCCTTTCCACTTCAAAAACATTTTTCCTTTCATAACATGTCATACGACTTTAAAATAAAAGAATTTTATTAAAAATAAACTTGAAAACTTTTAAAGGAAGCTTCTTGGAAATAATGTTTTAAAAATCCATTCATACCGTATAAGTTAAAAAAAACATTCTTCGTACTTTTGTCGGAAAAGTCAAAAAGTACCTCGTACGGAAAAACGACAAAAGATTCCTTTCATATTCTTTACTAAAAAATCACCTAAGGGTAAAATTGGATTTAAACTATTGAAAGTGGATGGAAACAATATTACATATTACGGGAACATGGATGTGGATGATAAAATACACCCCAATAAATACTTACGAATAAACAATCTCGGATAAAAATGAGATTGTGATATTTCCCTTACCTTAGGTCCGATTTGCTTTGTTCGTGTCCGAAGCTCCTGTATAATGGTTTAAATAATGTTATTGACTTATTCCAGAATCATACATATTGATATGAGATCATATATGGTCATATTATTAGCTTCTTGTTAGTAATATTTCATTGTTACTTGTTACTCGGGTCTTTATAACTTTTTGTTCTTATGCGTGTTTTGTCAAATAAATTCTTATTCTTATCTTTAGGTTATAGATAAGTCATTTACAGAATGGTATTAGTGTAGTATATACCATATTCATTCATTCAATTCATTTATATAATCATTATGAAATGAAGATCATGTAGAACGAGTCGCATCACATCGTGGAGACGGTATTCCGTACGTACGCACGAGTGATGATATCGTTCCTATGATCGTGGAATTGTATTGAAGTATATATATATTATTTCAGTATCAATATTACTTCATAATAATCATATATAGTTACTCATTACACCATTATACCCATCCTTGTAAGGTGATGGTGGAAAATAGATTACACCACGGCGTGGAGACGGTATTCCGTACGTACGCACGCGCGGTGATTTAATTTTTCCGTAGGATGGATAGAAGGTGAATTAGGGTTGTTTCATATTTATAATAACATATCAGTATGTAAGTAATACTGATGTTATTACTTTATCATGAAAAAACTAAATAAGAAGAAGTTGAAGAAGAAAGAAATTGAAAAGATCGGTAATGGATATTACCTCTTCTTTGGAACGCCTCTTTGAATCCTCCACTTAAGGAACTAAGATTGGTCTTTGGAGAAGACCAGGACCTCTAGGATTATTCTAGGGAAGTGGAGAGGAGAAAATGGCAGGGTTTGGCCGAGCTTGAGTGCTCAAATTGGTGTGAGGAGGAGGGGGAGGAGGTGCCCTTTTATAAGGGAGGAGAGGGGCACCTTAGGAATATCTCAAAATATTATTTTATATTAAAGTCAAAATCGGTTTATAATGGTTCAAAAGGGTCTTATTTCGAAGCTAAAGTGGGGATGGGTCGAAATACTATCAACCAATAAGATTTAGACAAGTTTAGGGTATTATTTTAACCTTATCAATTAGATTTAACTCTAAGTTAAATAATTTAACTTTTACCACGTCTTTTTGTTTTCTTTCACTATATGGTTAATACACTTACTATAACATGCCAAAAGAACCCCAAATTGTTTATTATTAATATATATATCCTTATCTAAGTCATTTGGCCGAACCTTAGATTTTTAGGAATAAAATAACAATTAATAATATAATATTTGATTTAAAAACTATTTTGTGTCAATTTTGACACTATTTGATATATGATTTTTTTGAAAGTCATAACAGAATTATATGTTCGAAAAAAGTTGATTAAATAAACATTAATATATCATAGTAACCTATAAAATTAGTTGAATTCATAAAAAGCCTCAAATTACATTTATTTTGGTGTTTATAACATCAATTATGTCAATATTTCATTAATAAGATAATTACTGCATCATCATTGTGTCATAAATAAATTAAATTATTTAATCTCTAAAAATTACAAATAAATTACCATTATGTAGGAAATCGTTTTAGATTTCTAATGAATATTTATAGTCGAATTTATCTTATGTATAACCCCATATTAAAAATAATTTACTTATTAAACTTTGATTTTAACTATTTTAACCCTTCTTTAAATAAAT
Organism: Viscum album; assembly: GCA_963277665.1. Classification (NCBI taxonomy): domain Eukaryota; kingdom Viridiplantae; phylum Streptophyta; class Magnoliopsida; order Santalales; family Viscaceae; genus Viscum; species Viscum album. The sequence continues at coordinate 1,702,533,687 of OY728155.1, forward strand.
TAATAATAAATGTCCTAATCTAATCCAAGTGGGCCTAAATGGTCATATTTTATTCCTAAGTTTGTTTTTGGTCGAATTACACTTGTCCAATAGAATTAGGACATGTGTTAGGGTAATATTGATATCATATTTACCCTTAGTTACCCTATTTACTATTAACCGCGGTAAAAATAGTAAAAAGTTACTATTCACCAAAAAATTATTTTTATCTCATTGAACCACATTTTACTTACTGATATCAACCGTGTCTGTCGGATTTTTGAAATTCCATTCACAGAAGCGGTAAAATTAAGTTTTATGCAAAATTCAGTTTTTAACCTACCACTTAGTGGTTTCACTATTCATCAAAAATTGAAAGTTTTCAGAAAAATACCAAAATTTCACCCTAGGCTAATTTCGATATACTGAGTCCAAAAATGAAGTCCATTTTGAAAAATAAAATTTATAAAATTTCAAAAAGTGGTTATTACTATTCATAACGGCTAGTTTTAATAGCATATTGTTGTTTAGTGAAACTTGGTATTGCGTACGACGCAAGCTATCGAGGAAAGTCGTGATTGCGTGTAAAGCAAGCCAAGAAAGTGTTGTGTAGAAAAAGATTCCTTTGATGATTTATATAACATAAAAGTCTCGGGTGTTACACGAATTACAACTTCTCTCCTGGAAGGCGATCATTTAATGGTTCTTTTTTTATAATTTCAACTTCATCAGTGCTGGGTAGCCTGCTTAAATGATCAACTACTTGGTTCTTAGATCCCTTATTTTCCATGAATTCTATGGTAAAATCCTATAGAAGTAAAATCCATATCACTAGAATTTGTTTAGATTCAGCCTCCTGATCAAGTACCTAAGAGATTCTTGATCAGAAAACACAGTGACATTAGTTCCAAGAAGATATGATCTAAATATTTCAGAATAAAAAAAACTACTAAAAAATCATTTTTTATAGTTGTGTAATTGAGTTGTTCCACATCTAGGTTTCTTAAGGAACATGCAATGACTTGTGGACTTCTCTTAATTCCCTGAGAAAGGGATGCTCCAACTACTTGATTGGAAGAATCATAGAGTAGCTCAAATGGTTCTTCCAAATTTGGTGGCTGCATCACAGGTGGAGTAATCTATCTCCTCTTCAGCTCATCAAATAATTACCTACATGCACCATGGAAATTAGAATCAGCCTCTTTCAAAATACATCAAGATAGAGGGATTTAAATCTCACTAAAATATTTGATAAACCTACTATAGTATCCTGAATGTCCTTAAAATGATCTAACATGATTCATACAAGTTGGGTAAGGAAAAGAATTTATCACATCAAATTTTTATTTATCAACTTCAATGACCTTTTTGGAAATTAAATTCCTAAGGAAAATTCCTCTCTCAATCATGAAATGACACTTTTTAAAATTTAAAACGAGGTTCTTTTCAATGTAGGTTTTCAAAACTTTTTCTATATTTTTCAAAAAATGGTTAAAAGAGTTTCCAAAAACTATGAAATAATTCAATAAAACCTCGAAAAAATGTTCAATATGAACATAAAATATACTTACCGCGAACCTATGAAATGTACTTGGGGAATTACATAATCCAAATGGAATCCTTTTATATGAATAAGTGCTGAAGGGACAAGTAAATGTTGTCTTCTATTAATCCTCAAGAGCAATGGGTACCTGAAAATAGCCTAAAAATCCATCCAAAAAGCAATAATGAGTTCTCCCTACCAATATCACTAACATCTGATCAATGAAGGGAATGGGGAAATGATATTTCTGATTTACTTAATTCAATTTCCAAAAATCAATTCACACTCTCAGCTATTCTGAATTCTCACTGAGATTAATTCATTCTTTTCTTTCCTCACAGTGGTGTGACTAGTTTTTTTGGAACTACATGAATTGGCATAATTAGATAGATGATCCCATATTCCAATAGCTTCTTGATCTCCTTCTTCACAACTTCCATCAAGGTGGGATTCATCCTCCTTTGGGGATATCTGACAGGTTTGGAATCTCCCTCAAGAAAAATTCTATATGATTATAATTTTGGGTTTATTCTAGGTATATAAACTAATATCCACCATATTTCTTGCAAATTCTCTCTTAAAATATCAATAAATAATTTTTTTTGAGTTTCAAATAGATTATTAGCAATTATCACTGATAATTTCCTTCCCTGCCTAAGGTACACATATTTTAAATCAGTGGGGAGTGGTTTTAATTCTAGATTAGGTGGATTCTCAATGTATGAAACTAAAATAATGTTCTCCACTGCCAAATATTAGACCTGTTTCACACAATAAACCATGTCATCTTCCTTATCATTTAAAAAATCATCAAAGAAATCATATTTTACCTCTTCCTCCCACATGAAATCAGAATCTCCAACATTTTGGGAATCCATAAGTCCAATGATATTTTCAATGGAATATATTTCTAATAGGTCTAATAATTCATGTAATATACATTATTATTCAATGGTTTATATACCAAATTCACGAGACAGTGCAAATAGTGAGTTATTATCTGATGGGTGCCTCATGTATTCAGAAATATTGAAGTGGTCAATGCTATCTACAAACTCAATGGTGAGTGTACCTTCATGGACATTGATAACGATTTTGGGTATATTGAAGAAAGGTAGCCCCAAAATGAAATGTGGGTGTGATGGGATCCTATATTCTTCCATATTCAACACATAGAAGCCAGCTGGGAACAAGAGATCTTTGACATTCACATGGACTACCTCCAGAACTCATACTGGGAAGACTGTGGATCTTTTTGCAAGATGGATCACCACTCTTGTGGGATTCATGTCTCCCATATGAAAATAAGTGTTTTGTGAGTGAGGAAATACATTAATTAAAGTGCCTATATCAAACACAACATTAAATAAATTTAAATAACCTATGACGTATGGAATGAAAAATGTCCCTGTATCTTGACATTTGGTTAGAGACTATGGTGTGGTAATGGATGAGACAATTATTTACATCTTTATCCTTTTATTCCCATTATGTATCCTGCTCTTTGTGAAAATATCCTTAAAAAATTTAGCATACTTTGTAATTCTTTTGAGTGCTTCAAGAAGGTGGATATTAATTTCTACTTTATGGAAGGTGTATAGAATTTCTTTTTGAAGTGATTCTTCCTGCAATATATTTTGTTCAATCATCATTGTTGGAAATTATGGGGGTAATTATTTATTATCCCTTTGATTCCTTTTAAATGGTGTTTATTGTCTTTTAATCCTTGGAATATACTTTCCCTTATCCTCTTTCTCATCTTCTTCATGGTGCATTTTCATATAATTATCAAAATTTAACACTTCATTCTTCCTAAACTATAGTGGTCTTGTTTGAAGTTCATGGGATGCTGGTGGTGATAGTTACTTTAAAATTATTATTATTATCATGCAGGAATTATCTTTAGGGTTTGATATTTTTTGAGAAGAGAGTTTCCCAGGATTTTTGGTTAGGAAGCCCATGAGACTTTCGATCTCGTTGGAAAAATATTTTACAGTGACTTGTAGACCCTCAATATCAGATATTTGTTGTTGGTATAGAATTAAGGGTTGTCGCACTGGTTGAAGGATTCTCATAGGGTCTTGGGAAAGTGGGTTTTTGGTGGTGTGAAGGCTGGTTATAATATTTCTTTTGTTTAAATGGTTGGGGGTTTTGGAATTGTTGCTAGAATCTGGGTTGGTTTTGGAATTGAGTTTGGTTCGAGGGTCGAGCTAATAATGTTGGTTTCCAAACCCATATTCAACATGGTTATGATCTCTCCATACTTGATTTTATTGGAAATACCTTGGATGAAATGTTTCCGCACAAGTTTCCATTCCCTGTATTTAAGCACATTGTTCACTGAAATGATTAGGCGATGAGCATAAACCACATACCTTAGTCGATTCTTGTTTTTCACTCACTTGCTTTAGGATCATCTATCTCACCATACTGGCTATATAATCAATCTTAGTTTCCCATAAAGGTGATGGATAAGAAGTTTTTACCTCATGAATTCTTCTTGTACCAGTATCGCTTGTACCAAACTACTGTGAGTTCTGAGAGATCTTCTCAATCAAGCCCTTAGATTCTTCTGGTGACTTGTACATCAATGCGCCTCCGAATGATGAATCTAGAAGGTTTTTTTCATTTTCCATTTAGACTTGATAAAATAAGAAAATAAAGTGAGGATCCTAAATTTCTTGATGTAGGCAGCTGGTACACGGTATTTTAAATCTTTCCCAATACTCGTAAAGGGTTTCACAATACGACTGTCTGATGGTATAAATCTCCTTTCTGATGGCTGTGCTTTTGGAGGTGGGGAAAACTCATTGCATAAAGCATCTCACCAGGTCATTCCCATTATCCAAATCTCCAGTTTATAGACTATACAACCATTATTTAGTAGATCCTTCCAATAAAAATGGGAACTCCTTCCACTTTACTTATTCCTCAGCTACTCCACAGGGTCTGATGGTTGAGCCAACATTTGTGAACTCTTTAATATGTTTATTGAGATCTTCACCTGTAATGACATGAATGTATGGAAGTAATATAATCATGTTAGGTTTTATCTCAAAATAATTTTGTAACACCAACATAACAAGTTGATTATTTTTATTAAGGAATTATGGGGCACCAAGGTCTCTAAGATTTGTGTTTTTATTTCCATTCATAATGAAAGGATCAGAGTGAACACTTAAATTTTCACTCAAATATTCAAGAGAAATTTCCTCAAATTACGATTTAAAATTAAGGTTTATAAGTCTATTTAATAAATTTATTTAAATTTCATAATCAAGGGGGAAAGTTTTAGGGATTGAGGTTCTAGTAATTCAATTTTTAATAGAAAATAAGAAAAGAGAAAATATAGAGATACAAAAATGTTGGCACTACCTGCCTGACAACGACGCCAAGTATTGACATGTGTCTATCATGGGGTGTGAAACAAAAAAAATATTACCTAAGTTAAATTTTTTTATATTGGTTTACCTAGTATGTATCCAGAAAGGAGTTCACAATAATCATGTTTGTCACATAAATTTATGAAATAAGTGAAGTTGTTTTTGAAATTGATTCAGTTGAAAAATAAATAAATAATTTGAAATTAAGGTTGAAAAATAATGGGTGAAGAGAGTTATAGGATTAGGGTTGGATCATATTTTGGAATGTCATTGTAGTCATAAATATCATTCCCCTCTCTTCATATTGAATGTGAAAATAAAAACTCATCGATCGAGTCATCAATCACCCTTGGTTGAAGGAAGCTATGAAACCGTCTCCTATGTGCATGAAAGTTCATAAAAAAATACCAATAAACTAAGGAAATTACTGATTGATAAATGTTATTCATTATAAATATACAAAAATTCTACTAGTTCCACACACGTTCCAATGATCTCTAGACACTCACCACCTAAAACAATTTGCTCGATCGAGACAAATTGCACTAGGAAGAGGGAGATCAAAAGTCCTCAACCAAAGCTATTAATGATAAATAAACAAAAGACCCAAACATGATATCATTAATATAATTTGGAAACACTAAAAATATAAATAATTCAATAAAAAAAGAGGGTTTTATATTAAATTGCAAGACTCTGACATTACAAAAGTGAGACTCCCCATTCCCTGATCACTCAAAGTCTTTACCCCTCCATGTGAATTATAAGATATTTGAAAGGGGAAGAATAGATCATAATTAAAATAAGAAAAAATAAAAGAGACAACGAAAATAAATTCAAGACTCTAATAATCCATCATATCCACTCCTACACCATCTTTAATAACCTTGAATGGAACTGGACACTCATATAAATAGGCTTGAGGGATGGAAAAGTTTCCCTTTAGATTTACTCATCCGAAATATTGAATCAATTTTGCATCATAAATGGATGAATATCAAGTAGGTTTCTTCATTAATGTTCTTACCCTATCTCTTTCACATGTTCCCACAAAAAATTATCATATTTGAACAATTTTCAAAAATGTTATGAACGAATTACTGATGAATAATTTTTCTACCCAACGATACTTCTCAACTACCTCCACTTTAGAACATGAAATGGATATCTTAATGACATTATTTATTTATTAAATTTTCTATGGAGATGAGTATCAGAGTTATATTTATATTAAAACTATAATTACTTCATTTGGTGTTATTTAGGATGAGATATGCTTCAATAGTTGATGGGGGGTCCATTTTGTCATCCAACAAGCGTTTTCCATTTGATTGATTTTTCTGGGACATTGGGTGTCAAATTGTATCTAAGCCCAACATAGAAAGTTTAAGAACACGTTCAAGGGAAGCCTAAATAAAAGGTATCACTTGATTTGGATCAAAATTGTAAAAGATATGCCTGAAATACATAAGCTCTAGAAAACTACTAAATTTCAAGAAATAACCAATTTTCATAAACAAGACAAAAAATCACAAAAAATACTAAAATGAAGAAAATTAGCTAATATTTATTAATTTGAAGGGATTAAATCATTGAAAAACACATGAAAAATAATGATAATATTAACTATATCAGATTCCCATTTCATTTCATGGGTTATGATATGATTTATATTTATGATCATGTGGTACACATATGTATGATTTCATTATATGATGGGTGAGACATATATCTCCCTCCAATGCATTGGGTAAATATTTAAATATCATGAGATAAATATGGTAAAAATGTTAATGGGATTTATTCATAATGGGAAATGGGTGAATCATGATCTACAATGGGAAATAGGTGAATCCTGATCTATAATAAGAAACATGTGTGTCTTGATCCATAATTGGAAATGGGTGTGTCCTAATCCACAAAGAGAAATGAGTGTGTTCTAGTCCACGATGGGAAATAGGTGCATCCTAATAAATAATGGGAAATGGGTGCATCCTGATCCAAAATGGGAAATGGGTGCATTCTGATCCATAATGGGAAATTTGCGCATCCAGATCCACTATTGGAAACAGGTGTGTCTTGATCCACTATGTTGATGATCTTTGTAGTTAACCTTGAAATATTAAATGTTTTTCTATATTTATAATTCTCACACACATATATTACATGACATTATGGATCATGATCAATTTTTTTATGATTTATTACCCTTATTATTCATGTATTATGAACTTACAATATTTATTTCATGACTCAGGTATATGTTCTTTGATAAGTAGGGTATTATCTTCAAATGTTATGCTCATGTTCTCATACCCTTATAATTATTTAAGCTTACATATATCCTTTGTTTACCATTAATGAGAATCTAATATCACCCTTTGATATGTTTCCTTTCCCCAGTTTATAAGGAACGATTTTAACTAAGAGTTCTAAATTAGATGATCTTTGTGGGAAACATTGAAGATCTTTCACTAATTTAGAATATTGTGTTCCATGTTTCCATGAACAGTAAAATACTATTATCCTTGGGTATGTAATTTTTGTAATGTGATAAATATTAATCTAAAATATTGTAATATCCATGAATGTTATGCTTGGGTCTCTATAATTCCCCATGTGTAAAGTGATATCTTTGGAGGTAGATCAGGTGTAGTGCCATGATCAACCTGAGGTTGTGCCTTGACATGTATTGGTAGGAAGGAGTGGTGTTATAATTGTAAATGGATGAAAATGAATTGGGAGGAGATACACACATGTAGTGATAGAAGATTTTGAGGTAACACTTAAGGAGTTATATAAGGCAATCCATATGGTGGGGAGTGCACCATAGGCTATTAGAGGGGGAAACCTTAATCTTATGAACAATTTATGTGATTATGAAGAATGATGTTTACATGATTCAATAATTATTAGAATTTGTTTATTATTGGTTTTAAGTGGGTTGAAAACATCCAATAATTACATGTGGTAACATAATAAGTGTGAGTCATGGAGGTACAACCCTTATTTTGGTTGTTTTATGGTTTAGAGAGACCGATCATGGGATGAACGATATTGCATTAGGATCCCAATTAGTAGATGAATGTTATTTTATTTGGTCACATGGAGAATACCATATTTGAGGTTTGGATAAGGTATTTGTTAGATTCTATGAGTTTTCGTAAGGACCAAGATGATTTTGATATGATCTAAGCATGAGTCAGATCTGGGATGTGCCTGTTCTTAGGTGAGAGCACGATATATTATTTGATTCTTAGAGGATCCAACCATAGAATTTCACTATAATTTGGGACCATAAATTGTTATGAGTGATAAAAAATATATATATTCCGTTGTGATTAATGTAATTTTTATTAGGTGATGATACAATGAATCTATGGATGCAACTGATCATTTTTGAAATGGGTCGACTAGAAAAGTTTTGTTTTATAATTTTTCATGTAATCAGATGTGGTGGGTTTTAAACCATAATAGGCATGACATATTGAATATGGAAGTGGATTTTAGAGTATTTTCCATGTATTTATAAGGAAAAGATGGTATATTTGGGCTCTATTCTTAAATAGTGCAGGCTCATCCAATTCATTTTGAAATCGAGACGATGAGATATTTCAGGTTATGACTATTATTTTCATATGTTATTGAGTGTGTTATGATGACAACCATACCAAGTGGGATAGTGGACCACCCAAAATGTGTTTTAGTAGGAAATAATGATGGTGGGGAGAACCATGACTCAAAATCAACCTTTATGATCTAATTAATGTGGTAAGAAGTACCATAGGTCTGAGAATGAATTAATTAAAGAAAAATGTGGCGTATTGAGGTATATGGGCCTAGATAAACACAATATTACTGTTTTAATGGTGGTTATGAGTGATGAATCAGGTTTTTATGAATAATGTGTCTTGTTTTTTTAGTTTCACAGTGGAATCATGTTTGACATTCAGAGATAGAATACAATGAGTTAGTGATAAATCAATAACATGAGTAGGTCGATACTGTAAGTTAAGTGGTTAAAGATACTTCTATAGTATAAGAGGTATTAAGTTGGGGAGGTTTTAAAAACCCATAACTTTTTGATTTGTGAAATTATGGGTCAATTTTAATTTTCTTTTTTTTGTGTATATTTTTTAGAATCTAGACACAGATCGATAATATGAAATTTAGACCTTAAAGACACGTTTTTTGAAATGTTTTGGGGCCCAAGATGTGCCTCGAGTACATGGGAGAGTCTTGGGAGCTTTAGTTAAATTTTTAGGAGTATTGGAGGAATCTAAATCAGGCTCACATTTCAGGTTTCATGATTTAGGGAGAACAGTGCAGTTACCCTTATGCAAAAAGATTTTTCAGTTTTAATTTTATAGAACACGATTGATTTCAATGATTGGAAAATGGTTTTGAATTTTTTTAGAGATTATAGGGGAAACTATGTGAGGTGTCTTAGATCTAGGGATTAACACAAGGTTTATTTATGGTTTTAGATAGACCATACAAAATTATATAGATTGAGACAATGTCAATTTACATGTTCAGTGCATAGTTTGGTAAAACATGTAGCTAAACCACACAGAGGGAGTCTTATTAGATAATGCTAACTACATGTTTGGTGAATAGTGTTTTAGACCGTGCATCCAAACCATGATCCTCATTAAAAAATGTAAAATCTGAGAAATTCCCCTCTAAAATATTAATCCCATCCTCACTTTTCTTCTTCTCCCACACACACAAAGCTTAGCAGACTATCCTACCACTTCCTATGAATTCCTATGGATTTGGGAAATTTTGGGTGCAATTGTCAGAGTTTTTAGTGAGATTCATCCTCAATTAGACTTTTTCTTGATATCATACACCTTACTCGTGATTGTTTTTCTACAGGTTAGGGTTTTATTTCTCATTCCACTAGAACATGGTGGAATTGGTGATAATGATGGGGATTTCATGTGTCTTGGTGAGAGGATGCGTCAATATAGTATTTCCACACCATCACACATCCTTTTGGGGGAAGTACATCATAGTTTGATTTTTTCTATAGTTTTGGATAAAAATAAATAAAATTTATAGTGGGTTTCATTCTAATTTGTATGGGTTTTCCTAGGAAGGTGTCAGTAGTTTTTTGTGGACCTCTCACATGTCATAGGTTGTGATTTTTGTGAAACATGGGCATCAAATGAGGGTCTAGGAATTTATACATAATTGAATTAAAATTTTAAATTAATTAAATTTGTTGAAGAATAATTGAAACATATTAATTAATTATAATTTTATTATAAATAATTAATTTTGTTATTGTGATGTGAGTTAAGACCTCATGGTGATAGGTGATGGTAGTTTGTACTTGGATGATCATGGGTGGAGCTTCGAGGTGGTGAATTAAAAATGAAAAAGTATTTGTATGAAGTAGGTGTACAATTGTAAAATCCCCTATGTTATTTTAATTTAATTTATTATACTTTTAATATGATTTATATCCTCACCACTATGTATGGTTGAAATTTGAAATTAAATGTATTTTTTTATTAAAAATTAAATACTTGTGAATAAATTGAATAAGGTGATAAGTCCATGAGACACTCAAGGAATTGAATTGATTTCCTTGAAAGTTAATGGATGATGAATTAATTATAATCATATACCTTGAGATGGTTGGACCCCAAGGTGTGTTAATTACATTAAATTAATGAGATGCATTGACCATATTTTTAGGCGACCTTAGTGACAACCAGGTAGAGGTGAGTGATGAATTAGGATGGCTACTCCATGCAGGCCATGTAAAAGTCTCAAGTTTCATTAAGCCTTCAGGATAGTAAAATGCCCATGGGGAAAGTGTTCCTCCACAATTAATATTATTATTACTTGGGTGGGTAGACCATTAGATATTTATGAATGGGTTGGGTATTCGAACTGACTTAGCGATGAATTGGTTTTTGAGATAGGATCTATGCCATATCATGGGAGTGATGCCACTAAGGGATTTATTTTGAGTCCATTGAGGCTATGGTGTGATAATGATGATGCTAAGTGGCATATTACCCCTATGTGATGGGTTTAGACCCAAGATATATTTGAGATAAGGGATCATTTTTAGTGTGTCCTAGCTCTGATGGGACCTAAGGGACCATAAATAGTGAACCTATGAGATTTAGACCCTATAGAGGGTCCGTGAGAAAAAGTTAGTGATGATTGAGGGTGTTACCCTATATAATAAAAAAAATTACACATGAGCTGTTTGAGATGTGAAATTTTTTCCACCGAGATATATTATGATACACAAGATTCCCATGATATGTGCTTAGGATTCAACCTTTGTTTCTAACGATGATTTTGACTGCCTTATATCCACTCCTTAGATTTATATCTTGGGTGATTTAGTAATAATTCCTTGAAAATGTTTCATGGATTTATATGATAAATGGTTTGGGATTCCTTAGACTTGGTCCTTGGATATGGATGTGCTACTATGTGACTTGTTTTCCCGATAGAGAAATGATAACCTAAATATAAATATATATATAAATATTGGAATCATTTTATTAAATATTATTTATGTTTCATTCGATAATGCATTGGGGTTTTATTGATTATTGAAGAGAATAGGTATCAATAACATCAAAGTAAAAGATATTAAAAATGACCAAAAGTGTTATTTATATGTCATGAAACATATATACGTGTATGCATAATTCATATCATGTTTTAAGAGGATAGCACAACTCATGAAGAATTTAAAACTCATGAAAATAATACTAGACATGAATCTCAAATAAAAATCATGTAAGATTCAGATTTCACTTCTCGATCAAAGTTCAAGTTGTGAAAGAGAAGCATGTTGTGAGTCCACAATACTCATCATGAAACATTTCGTATTTAAAAATCCTCAAGATTCAGGACATGAGAGGCACTAGATCCAAAAAACATGGAGAAAATCTTGGATCAAGATTACATAATGTGGTAAGGTTACATATCATGTAAGTTACCATTTATTTATTCATAGGATGTGGACAACCACAAACGTATGGTTTTTTGGAATCCAATTTATTCTCAATTTTTATATCGTTTATTCATCTATTTCCATTCCAAACCAAGTTTAAACTATTCCTTTTTCTGTTTTAATTGATTCCAAGTGCCTTTCATCATTTTGAAATCATTCTTCATCACTCTCATATAATTTTTCCATTTCAATATTCCTTTTCCATTTTTGTACCATTTAAGAGTGGATACACACCACATTATTTATTGTTTACCTTTCCAAGTAAGTGTGTGATTAATTTATTGATTATTTTGATTTTAAAATTCTTGATTATTAACCCCTTAATTGAAAAATACATTATTTCAACTGTTTTATTAATCTACTGAGCATGTATACGATTATTTATCTACTTTCAATTAATACCTTCCTAAGAAGCTAGACCACTTAGAGTAAGGGTCAAGAGTGAGGGTTATTATGAACTTAATAAATATATAAACCAAAACATGGTAACCACAAGGCCTATAAATAGGTTAGATAATAATTTTTTATTCAATTATTTTATGAAACCCAAATCATTGGAAGTTTAAATGAACAAACCTGACCTGATTGGAGTAGAGTAGGCTATAACCATTTTCCTTTAACACTTTCTCCCATATAAGCTAAGCATAATGAATCTAGGTTTTTATCTATATCCAGACTAAGGAATAGTTTCATCTTGGATTTAAATGGTTTGTTTGACCATAATAAATTAGTTCTCTATACATTGCTTCATAGATAAATCTCTAAGACTCTCACAAGTTAGGGTGGAGATTATCCTTTTTACCTGAAACCTTGAAATTGAACTTGATCCCAATCTTCTTCATGAATCTTAAACCAATACCAATAGAATTAGTTGAATCAAAAAATCAAATAAACATGTGAGGAATCCTATATATAGGTTTAGAAGTTGTCAGTTTCTTGTCATCCAACCTTTCCCCATGGGTTCAACCCCACACTACCACTATACCACACCATTGTAGAAAGTGTATTTTGGGAAAATAGAAATTATAATATGATTGATGCCCATATAAATTCAATTATGTGTGTCGGAATGTTAGGAAATGTAATATGTTTCTAAATGATATATGATTCCCAAGATACTGGGATCTGACCTTTTAGGTATATATCAATTGCACTAGATGCTAAGGAATTAGTAGTTTAGGTAGACATGTATGTAAACTTGATTACCTAAGACAATAGGTAATCGGTCATGAGGCCAATTCCAAGGGATTTACCTAGAATCCAAGGAATCAGATTTTGATCTTGATACTCACAAATAGGATTTCCCAAGCTTCTTCAGAATTCACCGTAGTTCCTGATACTATTATATTTCCCTAGATGACTAAGAATAAATTTATACTTATTTCACATTGGATTTCCTAGAACCTGCTCCTAATAATTGGCTATTGAGATTGATATTAGTAGGAATGGTTATGTGTATAATAACCCATGTAATGAAAGGATAAATCATTTTCATATTTATTAGTATTCATGAGATAGATATTTGTTGGAACCATGGCTGTTATATGCAGGAATTGGAGTTTGGTTTGTGTTTGTTGTCAATCCTCAGTGGCAGTTCAGAATGTGTGCCAGCAAAGTGATCATACAGTTCAAGAAGACAACAGTATTGAAGGTGGCGCAGTTTCCCAGTGTTTTCCAATTTTTTGGGCCTCAAAATCTGAAAATGAAGACATGGATTGTTGGTAAAAGGAGGTGCATGCAAAGGGGAAGTGGTGTGAGAAAAAGGAGGGCTGTGCGCTAAATATCTAATCTGGGCGTGAAAAACTGCGGGTTGTTGTGAAAAAGAGCATGGTGCGTGAAATTAGGGAATAAATTTTTTCGCGAAAATAGTGTTTCGGAATTAAAACGTCGAAAAATGGCAAAGGCATGGGCTGCGTGAAATATCTAGAGATGGGCGCAGAAAACGATACCTGCGTGAAAAATTACGTGCCAGATGAGAGATTTTCATGCCAAAGGGGATTTTTGCGTGCGGGGGTCTGAGATGCCTATAAATAAGAGGTGACCCCCCTCATTCCGCACGGTTGAAGACTCAGAGAAGATTCAAGGTCTGATGCGCGAAAAAGGATCACGTAAAGGGGCTTGCGCAAAATATTCTGGATTGCGCAGAAAATTCTGGGATGTGCGAAAAAGGAACTGTTGCACGTAAATATTGGGGTTGTGCATAAAAGATTCAGTTGCGCGAAAAATGAGTGTTGTGGCGCGTAATATTTTTCCGCGCGAAATAGCAATGTTTGCGCATAATAGGAAGGTTTTGTGGGAAAAGGGTTGGTGTTGTGCGCAATTGTCAGTGAAACTTGTCTGCAAGTTCTGGTTATACGATTCAGTGGTTCAGTGTGTTCTAGTGCATCAATTTCAAACTTGGATGCAAGAAGAGTCTCATGCTAAGAAGAGACAAAGAGTTCAATGAAAATCTATTGAAGAGACCTTCACGTCTATAAACTGAGTGTGACTTCACCAAGGGCAGTGAGCTTGGGGGAGTCAACGGGAGTGACCTGAGGTAAGCAATGAGCAATCCCTGAACCTTTGTAAAGGCAGTGAGCCTGGGACATATGGACTATTCCCGATCCATTTTAATCCACAACTAGTGAAGATTAGTGGAATTTGGTACGACCGAAAACCTGTCAGCGTATGCTCCTTGGACGTAGACCTAAGTGGTGAACCAAGTAAAAATTGCCGTGTCATCCTTCTACATGTGAATGTTTTCTTTCAGATCCTTTTCATCACACATGTTTAACAAGTTCCTAGAAACGTGGGAACAAGATCCTTTACTTTAAAATAAAAAGTTGTCACCCTAATTCACCCCTCCCCTCTCAGGGTGTCCCGGGGTCCTACAAGTGGTATCAGAGGCAGGTTGCTAGTGTTAGATCTATCCTTTGTCGTCATGGAGAACACAATAAACACTAGGGGAATACCTCTCTTTGATGGAAGTAATTTTTAGATTTGGAAGAACAGAATGAAATCTCATTTAATATCCCTTGGAATGGAATTAATCTTTGCTACTGTCTAAGGAATACATGTTACTGATCCAACAGGGCTTGCTATGACTGATACAGACAGGAAAGTTCTTGACACAGATGCTAAAGCTCAGAATGATATCACTGTGGCTCTTTCAGATCAGACTTATCTAAAGGTGACGAGTTTCACCTCTGCAAAGTCTATGTGGGATAAACTTGAAAACATTTATGAAGGAGACAACAACGTAAAGGAGGAAAAACATCAGGTTTTACACAACAGGTTTGACGATCTAAAGATGCATTCTAATGAGAATGCAGATTCATTCTTCAATCAAATTACTGAAGTAGTGGGAGCAATTCTAGGTCTTGGAGAAGAAATAAAAGACATTGATATCGTAAAGAAAATCTTGAGAATACTTCCTCCCATGTACAATGAAAAGGTGTTAGCCCTAGAAGAAAGAGATCTCTCTAAACTGTCTCTGGATGATCTGTTAAGTAGTTTAGTGGCATATGAGATGAGAGTCAAACCCAAAGATGCCACGACTCGCGTGAGAAAGGAAATGGAATTTAAAGACATGGAAAAGCTGAAAATTTCAGAAGACAGTGGTGGTGAAGATGATGAGGAAAAAGAAATTCTTTCTCTCATCACCAATAAGCTGAAGAAGGGAAAAGGTAAATTTAGAGGTAAGCTACCTCTTGCATGTTTTCATTGTGGAAGAGTTGGGAACATTTCCTCTCAGTTCCAAAGAGAGTTTGATGATCATGAGAGCGAAGTTGAAGACATCGAGAAGCCTCGAAAAAGGTTTTTCAAAAAGGGTGACTTCAAATCTGGAAAGAAAATGCAGAGGAAGAGTTTTGTCTTTGAAGAAGAAGATGATGATAATGAATTTTGTGAGAAAGAAGAACCAAAATTTAAAACCGGAAACCATGCTTCCATGATGTCTACCACTAAAATATTAGAATCATCAATAAATAATGGTAGAAATAATCAGATTACTACTATTGGTGATTGAAAGATTCAAATTAAGGATGCTTTCTCCAAGCTTGAGAATAAATGTAAGAAATGTAATAAGTGGAAGGAAATGGTGAAAGAATCATCAGAATATGTTGATGAACTTGAAGCTGAAATTGAACGACTGGAAGAATTTGTGAAAGTACAATCTAAAATCCTTGAAAGCAATGATGATATAGTAGATCTAAAGATGAGGATTGAAGAGCAGGGAATGGTCATCAATAACCTCACATCCAGATTGGAAGAAAAGTCCAAGACTGCTGAGGGTCTTGAGAAGGAAGTTGTTACTCTTAGGAGTAAACTTGAGACTAAATCAATTTGAAAAGATTCAAGGAATAAAATACAGTTTGGAAGATTCTCAGATGCATAATTACTGGAAAGAGCTAAGTGTGGTTCATATGGGGTTGGAAAAATCCTGAGTGATCAAAGACCCGCTTGGATGGGAAAGAGTGGAATTGGATGTGAAGTTGAGACGTCAACTGTTGGAAATAAAGAGAGAAAAAAGAAAGAAAAAATAAAGGCTGGACATGTTGAAACATTTCCTGAAGTGCTGAAAAAGAAACCCTCAATCCAAACTAAAAGAAAAACTAACAATTATCTTCAAAAGTTCAGAAATGACAGGCAGTTCAACTATTCTCCCAAGGATGAAGGTATGAGGAGAAATTCAAGTGAGAAGACATTTACTCTCATGAAGTGTTAGTTCTATGGCTCTCTGGGCCATACCATGTCATATTGAAAAGAGGTAAGGAGCTACTTGAATGAGGAAGATCTGGGACGTCAACAAAGGAGACTGACTTCATATCCTCCATCTTTTAGAAGAAATAGTTTCTATGGATATTGTTTTCATTGTTCTAACTTTGGACATAAATCTATCTATTGCAGGCAGAGGTTCGATAAAAGAGATTCATACAACTCTCAGAAACGGGTCAATATTCATCCTCCTGATGGTGTTGATCTCACAAATAGGTTTTCTCCTCTATAAGAAGATTATGGGTATGACGAATCTGACTATGTGGAAGAAATCATTAAAAGGTCTTCAATGTCTTACACTCAATCCAATATCTCATGGAAAGAAAAAAGGAAGATTGAGAAATCAAATCTTGCAGAAGTTGCCTTCAAAGTCACAAAGAGCAGCATCACCTGGATTCTTGATAGTGGATGCTCTTTACATATGACAGGAAATGTTGACCTCTTGAAGAACATTGAAAATAAGTTTGATGGAACAGTAACGTTTGGTAATGATGGTTATTTGAAGATTAAAGGTAGTGGGAATAATGCTCTCGCCAATGGAGAGCTGAAGAAGACTGAAGTTCTTTATGTGGATGGTCTATGCCATAATCTCCTCAGTGTAAGTCAACTCTATGAATCAGGGCTCATAGTATCCTTCAATCAAAAAAGCTTCACTATAAAAGGAAAAATAGGGAATTCTCTTATGAAAGGCTATAGAGAAGATGGAAACTTTTATCAGGTTGAAAACAAAGTGAACTCCTGTTATTTGTCTGTTGAAGAAGAAAACAATTTTTGGCATTGAAGGCTGGGGCACATTAACCAACAAGACATGGAAAAGATATCTAAGATGAAGATAGTCATGGATATTCCCATTCTAAAACGTGAATGGGAAAAGTCTTGTGATGCTTGTATTCGTGGGAAGCTGGTCTGTAGTTCATATCGGCCAAAGAAGAAAAGGACATCGCATCTTCTTGATCTCATTCATACAGACGTATGTGGCCCAATAAATGTTGCTAGAACCCATGGAGAAAGGTACTTCATCCTTTTCATTGATGATTATAGAAGAATGGCTTGTGTAATGGTGATTCAAAGGAAGTGACAAGTACATGATTGCATGAAAAATTATCGCCGGATTTCCGAGAATGATACTGAACGAACAATAAAAGTCCTGTGATCTGACAATGGAGGAGAGGACACATCCATTGAGTTTGAAAATTACCTAGAAAAACATGGAATACATCATGAGGTAGCTTCTGTGAGAACTCCACAACAAAATGGAGTTGTTGAGTGTCGAAATCGATAGGTCAACAATATGGCCAGGACTATGTTGATTGAGAGTGGTATCTCTCGCCATTACTGGAAGGAGGCTGTTGAAGCTACAAGGAACATTCAGAATCAAATAGGTCTCTATATGGGAGAAATGAAGACACCATACGAATTGTGGCATGGAAGGAAGCCTTCTTTGAAATACTTTCTTGTTTTCGGAAGAAAATGTTTAATTCGGAATAAAGAAGGAAACCAAGGAATGTTTAGTGATAATGCTGATGAAGGAATTTTTATTGGGTATCCAATGAACAGAAAAGCTTACAAGTGTTTCAATAAATGCTTGGGGAGGATTTTGAAAAGCAATGATGTTAAAATCATTGAAGGAAAACCCCCAAATTCTTCAAATAGTACCTATACTGATGAGATAGAAGATGATAATGACTGTGAACATGGAATAAATAAAAATACATAAATAGATAAAGGTGTACAAAACACCCAGGGGTCACATCATGATGTTGACTCAGACGAAGAATCTGAAGAGGAAATCTTGGATGGCGAGAATGCGACTGAACCTCACAGGAGAAATCGAAGAGCAGAGATTGATCCATATAACATAATTGGAGACAAGAATTCACCCACATAGACAAGGATGATGAGGAATAACACACCTTCTGCATTTCTGTCAGTTGTGGATCCATCCTCATTTGAAGAAGCTGCAAAGGATGAATCCTGGGTGAAATCCATGAATGAAGAGTTCGATCAGATTGACAAGAATCAGACATGGGATCTTGTCTAGAGACCCAAAGGTCACAATGTGATTGGAACAAAATGGATATTCAAGAACAAGTTTCATGAGCGTGGAAGTGTTTTCAGAAAAAAAGGCTCGACTGGTATGTAAAGGGTATTCTCAGATTGAAGGTGTTGATGTTGAAGAAACCTTTGCTCCAGTGGATAGACTGGAGTCAATCAGGCTGTTCCTTTCCATGGCTCTCTAAAGAGGATATAAAGTATATCAAATGGATGCGAAGACAACATTCTTAAATGGTGTACTCGAAGAAGAAGTCTACATTGAACAACCAGTGAGTTTTCTTCTTGGTGCTGATGAATCAAAGGTCTGCAAGCTAATGAAAGCACTTTATGGCTTGAAACAGGCACCACATGCATGGTACTCCAGACTATATTCTTATCTCATGAAGCTAGAATTCAAAAGAGTAGGAGTAGATCACAATCTCTATATGAATAATTCTCTGAAAGATCATTTCATGGTTCTCGTTTATGTTGATGACATTATATTTGGTGGCAACAAGAAGAAATCAGTGGATGAATTTGACAATCATATAAAATCAGAATTTGAAATGTCAATGATTGGGGAGCTCACATATTTATTGGGACTGCAAGTGACTCAAAGGAAAGACTGCACTTTTATCTCTCAGGAAAAGTATGCAAGAGAGCTGTTGAAGAAGTTTAATATGCAAGACTCTAAACCAATGTCAACTCCAATTGTATTTGGAACCAAACTTATAAAGCATGAGGATGGGAAATCTGTAGATCCCACCATGTATATGAGAATCATTGGGAAACTACTGTACCTGATAGTGACATGACCAGATATTGTCTTTACCACATGTCTTGCAGCCTGATTTCAGAGTAATCCAAAGGAGGAACATATGGAAGCAGTAAAAAGAATCATGAGGAATATTCAAGGTACTCACAATTATGGCTTATAATTTTCTGCAGGAAGGGACTGTGAATTATCATCATTTTCTGATGCTAATTGGGCTGGTGATGTTGTGGACAGAAAGTCCACCAATGGTGGAGCATTATTTATTGGTAATAACTGTTTCGTCTGGTTGAGAAAGAAACAAGAAATTACTTCTATTACTACTGCTGAAGATGAGTATATATCCGCCACAAAGGCATGCACTCAATTACTATGGATGAAGCAACAACTTACAGATATTGGTGATGAGGTGAATCAACCAATTTTAATTTTCTGTGATAATAAGAGCGCAATTGATCTTACAAAGAATCCCGTTCATCATTCTCGTACAAAAATATTGAAAATAGATATCACTTTATAAAAGAGAAAGTTGAACAAGGCGTGATTAGAATGGATCATGTGGGAACTGATGAGCAAGTACCTGATATCCTGACGAAGCCACTGTCAGCAGTTGTGTTTGAAAAGCATCGGTTGAACCTCGGTGTTCAACCACCTCCAACTGCATAAGGAGGTTCCAGGATTCCCCTCTCCCCAATTATAATAATTGTTTTTATCTATTTATGGATGTGATGCAGGTTTGTGGGGGAGATACTATCCAGGGGGAGTATGGATTGAGCTGTATAATGAACAAATTACCAGTATTTGGGTTTATTGATAATAGGGGAGAAAGGAACAAATTCAGGATTGTCAGTAGACATGTAATGCTTCTGTGACACTGTAAGAAAATTTCTTGGGCGTCATTGAGAACTCTAAAACACAAGAACCCAATTCAAGCTCCCTCTCTTGTTTTCTACACTGAGTATTTCTCACATAGACTTAGAGTGTTGGATGAGTTGATCCTTGCATTTTTGGATTGCATGGGGATGGTGATCTTTTGAATTTATTTGGTGATTGCCAACAAACCCATAGGGGGAGATTGTTGGAACCATGGATGTTCTATAAAGGAATTGGAGTTTGGTTTGTGTTTGTTGTCAATCCTCAGTGCCAGTTCAGAATTTCTGCCAGCAAAGTAATCATACAGTTCAAGAAGACAACAGTATTGAAGGTGACGCAGTTTCCCAGTGTTTTCCAATTTTTTGGGCCTCAAAATCTGAAAATGAAGACATGGATTGTTGGTAAAAGGAGGTGCATGCAAAGGGGAAGTGGTGCGGGAAAAAGGAGGGCTGTGCGCGAAATATCTGAGCTGTGTGTGAAAAACTGCGGGTTTTTGTGAAAAAGGGCATGGTGTGTGAAATTAGGGAATAAGGTTTTTCGCGCAAATAGTGTTTCGGAATCAAAATGTCGAAAAATGGAAAAGGCATGGGCTGCGTGAAATATCTAGAGATGGGCGCGGAAAACGATATATACGCGAAAAATTACGTTCCAGATGAGAGGTTTTCACGCCAAAGGGGATTTTTGCGTGCGGGGGTCTCAAACGCCTATAAATAAGAGGTGACCCCCCTCATTCCGCATGGTTGAAGACTTAGAGAAGATTAAAGGTCTGATGCACGAAAACTGATCGTGTAAATGGGCTTGCGCAAAATATTTTGGATTGCACGGAAAATTCCGAGATGCACGAAAAAGGAACTATTGCACGTAAATATAGGGGTTGCGCGTAAAAGATTCAGTTGCACGAAAAATGGGTGTTGTGGCGCGAAATATTTTTCCGCGTGAAAAAGTAAAGTTTGCACGCAATAGGAAGGTTTTGTACGCAAAGGGTTGGTGTTGCGCGCAATTGTCAGTGAAGACTGTCTGCACGTTCTGGTTATCCGCTTCAGTGGTTCTGTGCCTTCTAGTGCATCAATTTCGGACTTGGATGCAAGCAGAGTGTCATGCTAAGAAGAGAAAAAGACTGCAATGCAAATCTATTGGCGTCGTTTCCCAGTGTTTGCCAATTTTTTGGGCCTCAAAATCTGAAAATGAAGACATGGATTGTTGGTAAAAGGAGGTGCATGCAAAGGGGAAGTGGTGCGCGAAAAAGGAGGGATGTGCGCGAAATATCTGAGCTGGGCGTAAAAAACTGCATGTTTTTGTGAAAAAGAGCGTGGTGCATAAATCAGGGAACAAGGTTTTTCGCGCAAATAGTGTTTCAGAATCAAAATTTCAAAAAATGGAAAATGCATAGGCTGCGCGAAATATTTGGAGATGGGCGCGGAAAACGATACCAGTGCGAAAAATTACGCGACAGATGAGAGGTTTTTGCGCCAAAGGGGATTTTGCGTGCGGGGGTCTCAGATGCCTATAAATAATAGGCGACCCCCCTCATTCCGTACGTTTGAATACTTAGAGAAGATTCGAGGTCTGATACGCGAAAAAGGATCGCGTAAAGGGGATTGCATGAAATATTCTATATTGCGCGGAAATTTCTAGGATGCGCGAAAAAGGAACTGTTGCGCGTAAATATTGGGGTTGCGCGTAAAAGATTCAGTTGCACAAAAAATGGGTTTTGTGGTGTGAAATATTATTCTGTGCGAAAAAGTAATGTTTGCGCGCAATAGGAAGGGTTTGCGCACAAAGGGTTGGTGTTGCACGCAATTGTCAGTGAAGCTTGTCTGCACGTTCTGGTTATCCGCTTCAGTGGTTCTGTGCATTCTAGTGCATCAATTTCAGACTTGGATATAAGCATAGTCTCGTGCTAAGAAGATACAAAGACTTCAATGCATATCTATTGAAGAGACCTTCACGTCTATAAACTGAGTGTGACTTCATCAAGGGCAGTGAGCCAGGGGGAGTCAACGGGAGTGACCCGATGGAAGCAGTGAGCTATCCCTGAACCTTTGTAAAGGCAGTGAGCCTAGGATAGAGTGACTCTTGCCGATCCATTGTAATCCACAACTAGTGAAGATTAGTGGAATTTGGTACGACTGATAACCTGTCAGCGTATGGTCCTTGGACGTAGCCCTTAGTGGCGAACCAAGTAAAAAGTGCTATGTCATCCCTCTACATGTGAATGTTTGATTTCTGATCCTTTTTATCATACAAGTTTAACAAGTTCCTACCAACACGGGAATAAGATTCTTCACTTTAAAAGAAAAAGTTGTCACCCTGATTCACCCCTCCCCTCTCAGGGTGTCCCGGGGTCCTACAATCTTTATGTCCATTATATTGTTTTTAATAAAATAGGATATAGTTCTATTAATCCCTTTTATTATATGGTTTTATTTAAAATTTTAATTTTTAAAGTATATAATTCTAATTTAACAATATTAATTTCATTTTTGAATTAATAATCTAACAATTATCTTAGGTTAATTTTTTTATAATTTTTTAAAAAGTATGATTTTCTAATGAATAGTGAAAAATATAGATTTTTATAGAAAATTGTATTTTTATTTAAAGTATTTGTTATGTAAAATTTTGTTTTTTATAATTTATAAAACCTAATTTTTCATTTTTTATTTAAAATAATCCAATTATGGTTTTTGAAATAAATTCTATACTTTAATTTATTATAAAAACATTTTATATTTAAAAGGACATTTTTCTAAAAATTTGTTTATCATTGCGCATTTCTGGTTTAAATTTTGAATTAAATTGTACCATTTCAGGGTTTTGAATTTTTGAAAATGGGTTCCATATTTACAACTAGGGGTTCCAAATTTTTAAATATGATTGTTTTATTTTTTTTAATATGAGTAGTGACCTTAGTAATTTTTTTACTATAGTAAAAGGGTAAATCTGGTAATTAAAGTTAAAAATAAAGTGATAAGGACTATAAAATGACAGTAAAACTTGAATTAATTTTATTTTAGGATCCCATTTCATCCAAACTCAACCAACATTAAATTATATGTATTTTTTCCATTTTTATGTGATTATAACCTTTATAATATTTTATTTAAAAAATAATAAAAAATGTCACTCTTGTTTTTAATAACTATAATATTTTTAACATAAAGATAACCAGAGGATTTGTTCAGTTATAAATACTATTCAAAATTCCAAATGATTTATCTTTGTCATGGTAATTTATTTTTGGTAAATAAATAATTACCTTCAATTCTGATACAACACTAACATAATAATTATTCAATTAATGGAAAAAATGAAATAAATTATTTTAAAAATATTAAAGTAGTATAATTTGAAAGAATTAATGTGGTACCTGAAATTTTAAGATAAATATAACATTTTTTGTTTATGTTAATTTATTATATTCAAATTCATTGGTTTTACTAATGTTATAAAAAATCAAAGTAAATAAATATTTCAAAAATTTACTTTATTGATATTTTATGAAAATAATATATTATTAAATGATGTAAAATTCATAAAAATATTATATTTAGAAACATTAATGGGATATAGGTATTGAAATAAACCATTATCCATTTATGGGTAATTTTTAATTTTATGGTAACAATTTTAAACCATAAAGTTTAGAAAATATTAATATTGCTATAATTGTTAAAAGGGTTAAAAAATGGTTAAAACAAAAATATAAGTGTAAGAATTTGATTAAAAACTTTTATAATTTTTATTGGATGAGATTATTTCGATATATAATCAACTTATATTTGAAATAAATCATTTTTTATATATTTATAATTAAAAAAATTTATATTAATTTAATATTTTGAAAAATTCTAAGTGTGCCCCTCCCATATCTTCTAAAAGGAAATCTCTTATTCTATTTAATTCACACTTAAAAACCCAATTTATTCCATGAAATTCAAAAATACCTCCTTGAAATAAATACCCTTATTATAGAAGTCTTGATTTAGGCATAATACCAACCTTGGAGGTATTAAGGAGTTAATAAATGGAGACTTTCCAAATAAGAGGTATAGTTTTTAGCCGCATGTCTTAGTTTTATTTCTTCTTCTAGTTCCTTAAAATATTCCTTAAACATTATTATAAAATAACAATAGTATCTTCAACATAATGAATTTTTTATTTTTATTTAATAACCTATATCTATCTTATTTCTATTAATATGGGGAAAAAAACCATCATTCGTGTGTATGGAGGACTACCACCTCACAAACTAATGTAATTAGTTTTCCATGACTGTATCTCACGACTGATTATAATTATAAAATTAATATATAAAAAAATATAATATTAGTTACATATTTATAATTATGAAAAGGTAATATATCATTTACTTTCTTACCTTCTCATTCATTGAGAAATAATAATGTCGTTCGTGCATACGTGTGGATGACCACCTCCATGAAGTGATGTGATTTATTTTTCATCACCTCATCACATAGATGATATATCTAAGTATAATTAAATAAATAATATTATATTTATGAAATTATTGTAATTATGTAAGGATAAGATGATACGTACCTTATTTCCATAATTATCATTGAAAAATGGAAACGTTAATTGTAACACCCCAAGATTTCAAAGTAAGTTATTTTCTTTAAAGTAATTCAATAGCTTGTTCTACACGTAACACTGAGTTCGTGTGCACCACAACTTACCAAACATGCCATTCAAAAAATGGTTATCAATATTATTAACTGAATTTTGAATTTTATATACTCCATATAATTTTATAATCCATTTTATGTGTTTCTTAGACATAATATAAGAACAAATTCATTTTTTCAGATAAAATAAGTATTTTTCAAAAATGAAATTTTACCACATTTTAATGGAGAACCCTTTTTAAAACCAATATTTGACACTTTTATATATTCAATTTAATGAAAATAAATTCTTTTTAGAATCAGGACATAAAAATTTATTTTGGATAAATTTTTGGTACTTTTCTGATAACATTCATATTCTGATGAATAGTAAAAAATACTAAATTTTAATTGAAAACAACTTTTTTAATAAAAATAATTTATAGTGTAAAATTGTGCATTTGAATGGTTTTGAAGTATAATAAGATTATAATTTTATCATTTAATATAATGTATTTCATTATAACTAATTTCACATATAAATTTGACATAAACACATATCAATCATTTGATAGTTTTTACTTCTTAAAAACCCACTTTTTGGTTTTGACAATGAGAATTAGTTTTAAATTAATTAATGATACTTATATGTTTTGAATTTGGTAAAATAAAATTCATTTTTGAACTTGTAATATCAAAATTAGATTAGGGAGATTTTTTGGTATTTTTCTGAAAACTTTCAATTTTTGATGAATAGTGAAAAACACTGTGGTATTGTTTAAAAACAACCTTTTTATTTAAATATTTATTTATTTTATTTATTTAAGTCAATACAGATACATAATACCTATATTAGTTCAATGTGATTCATTGGAGTCATTTTTATAATAAAATTAGATGTATAAAATTTTATTGAACTTTTTTACCATCTTTTACCCACCTTCTAGGAGCATTTACAAATTTGCGTAAAAATTAATTTTAACACTTCTTTGAGTTGAATTAAAAAAATCCTAGAGACACTATTGTAATAATTAAGTTAAATGTGGTTCAATAAGATGAAAATATTTTTTGGTGAAGAGAAAGTTTTGACTTTTATATACCACGGTTAAAAATAAATAGGGTAATTAAAGGTAAAAATGATATTATAATGACCCTAACACATGTCATAATTCAATTGGATAAGTTTAATTCGACCAAAAAAACTTAGGAATAAAATATGAACCTTTTGGTGCACTAGGATTAGATTAGGACATTTATTATTATTTTATTTAAAGAAGAGTGAAAAGTATTAAATTCAAAGTTTAATAACAAAACTATTTTTAATATAGGGTTATACATAAGATAAATTAAACTATAAATATTTATTAGAAATATAAAAATATTTCCTACATAATTTTATTTTATTTATAATTTTTAGACATTAAATTATTAAATTTATTTATGACACAATGATGATGCAGTAATTACCTTATTAATGAAATATTAAAATAATTGATATTATAAATATCCAAATAAATATAATTTGAAACTTTTGATGAATTACTAAAATTTTATAGGTTAATATGATATTTTAGGGTTGATTAAATATTTTTTTAAGTAATCAGGCTTTTATGATTTTCACAAAAACCAAATACTAAATAGCATCAAAATTTTCCAAAATGAGTTTTAAAACAAATGCTATATTATTGGTTGATATAATATTACTAAAAATATAAGGTTCATCCAAATTTATTAAATAATATTATATATGTCTTTAATGAACCACTTCAGGTTCTCTTGGAAGTTTAGAGTAAGTTTATTAACCATATAGTGTAAGAATATAAGAAGACTTGGTAAAAGTTAAACTATTTAACTAATAGTTAGATCTAAAAGATATGGTTAATATGGTGAACTAAACTTGTCTAAAACCTATTTTTTGAGAGTATTTAGACCCATACAAACCTTATTTTATAAATAAATCAATTTAGATCCATTATAAATAGAAAATGATTTATAATAAAATAATATTTCAAGGTTTTCCTAAAGTGACCCTCAGCTCTCTTATAAAAGGGTACTTCCCCTTATCTTAATTTCGCATCTACGAAGCCATTTGTATCGGAAAAAACCTGACCAAATATCCACCCAACTAATTTCAATACATCTTAGAGTCCTTCCTTTGATCATAAATCCAACTTAAGGAGCCTTTTTGATCAAATAAAAAGGAAGAATCCGAAGAAGAGGTAATAATTTCACCACCCTCTTTTAATTTCTTTTCTTCTTCCACTTCCTCTTTCATTATTGATTCCATACCAAAATAATAACTCTAGTACCTCTTACATACAGTTATGTTATTATAAATATGGTACAACCAAATTATTTATTCTCTCCATCCTATAAATGACAAAGTCACCATATGTGCGTACGTACAACTTACCGTCTTCACGTCGTGTTGTAGTTTGTTATTCAAAAACTTCATTATTTGGATGGGTATAATAATGATTATAACTGATGTAAATAATAAATATAATATTTTAATGATTCAGTATATATGATATAAAATCCAATTATATACGATTTCACCATTAAAAGAATGATATTGTCGCTCGTGCGTACGTACGGCTTACCGTCTCCACGACGCGATGATATGTCATTCCCCATCATAACCATTCAAGAATAATTTTCATTTTATGATTAAAAATATTTTTTAAAGACTTTATATCATTTTGGATATTAATAAAATACATACTATCCATAACAAACATGACTTAGGTAACAAAACATATAAAAAAATGAATCAGTTAACACCCGAAACAATGACACTACTAAAATATTATTAACAAAGAAATATTATAAGATCATATATGATATCATATTTATGTATGTGGTTCTTTTATAATTTAATAAAAATTATTTAACTATTATCATAATGTTAGAATACCCTTGAATAAGGAAAATTACAAGGTAAGGGGTCTTCATCTCACTTTTTATTCTCGTGAGATTCTTGCTATATTGCCACTATTTCCTTTTGGGTAGTACTACCCGTAATTGTATTCTTTTTTTAATATACTTTAATTTATGGGTATTTACATCTTCATTTTATGATTCTTATTTCATGGGGTGTATGTTTCTTAAGTTACCAAATCGGTAAGGGAATTTCAAATTTAAATTTCCACTCATGGGGCTTTACGCATACTTTATTGATTATTTTACTCCATGATTATGTGTGGAATAACTATTTATTATTTATGTAGTAATTTCAACTCCCCTTTATATGTATATATCTTTGATACACATAATCAATCCATTGATAAATTCACATTCCATTGATATGAACTTTTTAAGGGTAATCTTATCTCAATTTCCATTCATTGAGTTAAACACCCAAGTCATTGGTTTTGTTTTTATAAGAATATGTGTGAATGTAATCCGATTGATTTACAATGAATATCAAATTATATTGAGTTTATTTAAATTTTTCACACATAATTATGTAATTGATTCATCCTTAATATAAGTATACGATCTTTATAAGTTATTTCGTCTCAATTTACATTCCTTTGAGATCTCTTTGTCGTTATGCACCAATTCACTTTTATATGGTGTATATACCATCATCTAAAATATTATATCATGAATCACTTCATTCTCATGATATTATAATGTTTGGATTAATGTTATTCCTCAATTTCTTGTATTCAAGCGTCTCTTATTTGGTTAGGAACTCTTTAACAAAAATATTGTTTTAAATGTTTTAAATATTTATTCTTCCAAATCATTCTCATTAATGTACATGTTTGAAAAATGGTTTTAAGTATTTATTTATATGGACATAAATGTTTTGAAATTAAAATTCTTTTTAAAAGTTTTAATGTGGTATGGGAAACTTTGATTCAAAAATCACTTTTAAATTACTTCTTTGATAAATAGTGAGACATTTAAATGTTTTCAAGAAAAAGGGGATATTTATCTAAAATAGTTTTAATGACTATTTTCATCTATATCAATATCCTTTAGTGTATTTTATTCTTGATTGAGGTTGATTTATCATAATGCAATCATCCATATTGTATTTAATGAGTTATATTGGACTGTGGATGTGCTATTTTTATGCCATTCATGGTTTGTGGTTAAAATATTGACATTTCATATGCAAGTTTTAATATGAATGTTTAGATTATGTTTCACCCTTTCATATGAGAAATTCATTATACTTAGTTAGGGGTGGATCCCTCTATAGCTCCTAGATGCATCAATGGGTCTTATGAGACAAACTAGTTTCTTGGCACAAGGCCTTGACAAAATCTTATTTGTAGTCTTGGTACGAGGCCTTGACTATGTGGTTATGATGTCCGAAATTATGCATTCCATCATTATGAAATTGGATATTGATATTACATGTGATTATTTGACTATTATAATATCAATGTGAATATGTAAATGGAATTATTTGATTTATATTTTCCATATTATGCTGAATTTTAAGTTTAAAAGGCTTGTGTTCTAGTCTTATACATTGCCTTAAATGTTTATTATTATTTATGATAGTTTTTTCTATATTTCTATCCTTACTGAGAATCTTATCTCACCCCTTTCTTATGTTTTATTTTTTCCAGGATGCAAATAAGTATATTATGATTAACTTGCAGTAATAGGCTAAGGGATATAATAGTGTTCAAAGGGGACACAATGTTGTTTTTTTATATTTCATGAAGTAATGTAAAACTTATGTATGTATCTAGTACTTCCAAGGCTACTAAACTAATCAGTATTTTGGACATTATTACTTGTATCATTCCAATGTTATGTAATAATGCACCGATTCTGGGTAATTGGGGTCAGGGCGTTATATTAATCATGTGCATATACGACTTACCATCTCCATGATTGTAACATAGTGAATTTTAATAACCATCTTTAATGATTAGTTTTAAAAATATAATTGATTTATAAAAATTATTATTATTTCATGATTATTATTTTTTAGATAATGTAATAATGATTTCTTTGGCCATTGTAAAATTACTAAATACTTTTTTGACTTATGAAACGAATATTGTCAAAGCAATAAATGTGAATTTTATCAATTAAATAATTAAATATATCAAGGTAATAGATAAAATAAAAGGAATAATAAACCTGAAAAAATGTTATTAAGTAAGTAAATAATTAACCTATGTTTATTAATTAGTAAGATAAAGAATGTACATGATGAGTCAAACTCAAGGTGAGAGACTTTCTTATTAAAAATCATATTTTAAAGTTTATCTTAAAACACCCTTTATCATCCATGTCCATATTTTTAAAATTATTTTATGGAAGTATTTATGTTGACATATGTGAATTATAAAGTACATTTTATGCTTATTTTTAATTCATTTCAAAGTATTTCATAAGGAATATTTTTATAGATTTTTTTACATTCTTTAGAAAAAGAAAAAAATAAATGTTCTATTTTAAAATATACGGCAACAATGAATTTCCTACTACCATAACTATTATTTGATGTTCATATTACATAATAAGATTACATGTTTTCATCAACGATAAACCATATTTCTATTTATTAAGGTAAAATTCTTTATTCAAATCATGTTTTTAAAGAAAAGGGATATATTAATATCCAAAAATGATTTCTTATAGATGTATAGAATGTTTTTATTATAAAGGATTTAATTTATTCTATTATGGTTACAAGGTATTGTTTATAAGGACTTGTGGTTCAGTTATGAACTAAAGGTTTGGCGAGCCTATTAAATATCTCTAATACATTGGGTAAAAGGATGGAGTTAACCATTATGGTATCTTCTAAGAAATTATGGGAATATACTATGATGGTTATTCCCAGTATAACTGTGATGGTAATTTCAAATGTAATTGTGATAGTTAACTAAATTATAACTATGCTATTTATTTCATGTGTAATTAAGAGTGATATGAAAATAATTCATTGTGTTAAATATATAATTTTTCTTTGATTTATATGGGTTTTTTATGGAAATATTATGATTTAAAAAGATAAAGGAAAGTATATGATACTTCATAACTTTAAAAAGCATACCTTTATGAAAAAAAATTTAGGATTTTTTCATGGTTTCAAATAAATCTTTATGAGTTTTATTTTTTCCTTTAATATTTATTATAAAATTATTTATGAAAATCATTGGGTAGAGAATTTTATTAATTAAGTAAGAAAATGTTTATTTTTAGTTTGAAGTTTATTTTGAAAAGGAATGTTTTTATAAGTATTCATGGAATAAAAATTTCTTTATTTCTTTTTATGTCCCTTACTAAGATTATTGAGCTCATACCATGTGATAAAATGTTTTTCATAGGGATTAAGTATGGGTAAAGTAAAGGGAGGAGTAATGCTCAAATTATTCAAGAATTTTTATAAACATAAATCATGTCTTACTTTAAAAGTTGTTATATTATAAAAAATGAATACTGATTATATGTGTCCTATTTGTAATATATGATATTATTATGTAAGATTTATAAAATAAATCTATAAAAATATAAACCTATAAAATCTTTGGGAATGAAATATAGTCTGAAGACACTAGATTAAGTAATTTTTAAGGCTAGGTACTTATAGTTGGTATCAAAGCAAGGTTTAGAAAGATTTAGAGGTTAGCATCATTTTAATAAAATTTCTATAAAATATTTTACCTTATATTTAAATTGAAATGATACAAAATTTTAAGATTACCCTATTTCTTTATCTAAACTACATCTGTTCGTAATGATTTCCTACAAAGAGAATAAGGATGCTAAAGTTGGAGGTCTCCATGGGATGATATCCTTTCGAATCAGTATCCTGAAATTGTTGGAATTATAATAGATTAGGTTTTTTCTATGACAGATCAATTGAAATAGTACATAGATAGTGGTAGTATCCATTATAGAGATTAGACAAACTTACTACAAAGGAACATGTCAATGGGAGAGAACATTTTATAAGGAAACTTACTCATGAAATCTATGGATATTCTAACCTAGTTGTAGATAAATAATGGATTAAATCCCTAGAAAAGATAGTCTATTTCATGGAATTTTTGTATCATAAAATTTTAATTTTGTTATTTATTATTGAAAGGTGAAATCGATCTATGGTGGATAGTGGTTAAGAATACTAGATAAAGTACATAGATTGGTATCTTGGAATGGGATGATTTTTAGAATATATTCATTGAAAAATATTTTCCTAAATCTATTCAACTTAGTATGGAAAATAAATTATATGAATTGAGAGATAACGAGGAAGATTAAATAGAAGTATATAAAGAAAACTTCACCCGATTCGTAAGACATGAACCAAATTTTATCCGTGAGAATATACTAAGATTAATCGGTTTTACAAATGGAATGCTGGTCTTCTTATGAAAAGTAACATTTTCATTAAAAATTTTGTTTGGTCCGGAAGCACTCTTTAAAGGAAGCTTGTGACCATTCCTTGGGACAATTGTTTTAAACCTTTAGACAATGGTGGTCTTGGAATAAAAAATATTAAACTCTTTAATGATGCTCATCAAGCTAGGCTCACTTGGAGGTAGCTTCACCACAACTCTGACTCCATTGATTTTATAAAAAAAAGATTCCTTAATAATATTGAGAATGGAAATTTAAAAAATATCACTTCTTCCATTTGGTCGTCTATTAGACAATATTATACAAAAATTATGAACAACTCTATATGGATGGTTAGTACTGATTCCTCCAT
Source organism: Viscum album (assembly GCA_963277665.1). NCBI lineage: Eukaryota > Viridiplantae > Streptophyta > Magnoliopsida > Santalales > Viscaceae > Viscum > Viscum album. Next base: position 1,702,566,347 of record OY728155.1, read on the forward strand.
AATGTTTTGGTGAGACAACTGGATTGGTGCTCCATTAATCTCCAAGATGCCTCCCGATTCTCTTCCTGGTAAGACCAAATCCACCATAAGAGATGTTTTAAATTCTCATAACATCAACCTTTTTGATAATATAAGTCATGTTATAGACAATTATCCCTACTCCAAATCTGAGTATTTTCTCATTTGGGAACCTACTTATAATTGTGTCCCTGATTCCAAAAGTTTTTATAATTACAATTTCATAAATTTGGATTCTAGCTTATAATGGTTGAAATCGTTTATAAAAACATGGATTAAACCCTTGAGACTTACTATTTTTTTTGTATTACACATAACAAAGTCCCCACTGAAGTTTTTCTGCAATATTTTGGGATCAAACTTTCCTCTAAATGTCACCTATGCAACCAACATAGATAATATACAAACCATATATTTCTGTCTTGTGTTATAGCTGCAACACTTTGAAATTATATTTTTAAAATTTTTGGTTGCAGATGGTAACTTATTGATTCAATCAGCTCCCAACTACAGAGTTGTGTAGATTTTGAATCTTCTCAACAAATCATGATTTTTTTTGGCTGCTGTGGCTGAGCTACTCCATGTGATCTGGTATGATAGAAATAATATTCTTCATAATAATTTCTCATAGAGGCTTAATGCAGGTAGGAAGTGGATTCTCATTGCCATTTGTGATGCTGCCTCAATTTAGAAAGAATATTGTGACAACACTAATTTTGACTTTGAGATCCAATACCGACTTCGGATTTCTGGTTTATACAGACACCCTAGATGCACTTTTGAGATATTTTGGAAATCTCTGCTTCCCGGATGGATCAAAGTGAATGTCAATGGTTCCTCTAATGGAAGCTCAGGGCCTGCAGGATATGGTGCTATTTTTAGAGACTATCTTGGTCAATTTCACAGATTATTATTTAGTGGTTGTTGTATGACCTCACCTCTAGAAGCAGAAATGATGGGGGTGATTCATACCATTTAATTTTCCAAACAAAAGTGTTGGAAAAACGTTTTTAATAAAAGTGATTCAACCACTATTGTCAAATCTATTTGTATGGGGGTAGTGCACCTTGCCTGGTCGCTTACTTCCCATTGGATTAATTGTCTTACATCACTTATTGAAATCAACTACATTTACAATCATGCCTTTCGTGAAGAGTTCATGGTTACTGATGGTATTTCCAACAATGGATTCAACCAGGACTAACTTGGCATGATGATTTTCCTAGTGATATTATCCTCTTTATGATAAATATTGTAATAATATTCAATACTTCAGACTCATATAATCCGATTTTTTCTCATTTCAATAAATTGGGCCTTGGTCATTGACTGAGGCACCACCTTCTAAAAAAAGAAACTTTTATGTTATACTGAGAAGGTATAAATGGAGTTTGTCGATGATATTGTTCACTTTGAAAAATAGCAGAAAAAGAGGTCATGGTGTAAGGAAAAATGGAAGAATGGATCAAAGAAATATGATGAAAATAAAACTAAGTTTTTAGTCTATGAGTGTTATGATAAAAATCACACAAGGGAATGATTTATGGAGTATGGTAAGTGATTTCGATATGGTAATATTGGGAAGATAGATCATAATTTCAATGAAAAATATCATGGTAGTGGTATGACCAATTCTGATAAATAGATAATAAAATGTTTTAAAAGTAATGAGATGGGTGATTATGCACATGAGTGTCTAAAGTAGAACTCGAATGATGGGAATCAACCAAAATATAAAGAGAAAGATGTGGTGAAATCCTTGAAAACCACTTCCATAGATTTTTGATATCGAATGATGTGGTATTATGTACATTTTATGTTTATTCAAATTATGCTAACATATTTTTTGATTAAAGGTTTACATATTCTTTCATTTTTGATTTTTTTTTCCAAAAATCTGAAATTACACCTCACGAAATGAATCTAGAAAAAATGGTAAAAAAACTGGGGGAAGTATTAAGTCAAAATAAATTATATGAATCTTCCTTTCATTTTATGTGGAAAGGAATTACCTTAAAACCTTGTTTTCTTCCCCCTTGTAGAGTTTGATATTATTTTAGGCATGTATTTTCTTTCAGTTTAATATGCTATGATAGATTATAGAGATAAAGATGTTTTTTAAGAACTAATTTCATTTTGTATAGAAGCATGAAACCATACCTTTGATAACATATTAAGAAGTAGATAATCTATTAAAATATTGAAAAAGGGTTATCTTACACATATTATTGAGAATAAGGGAGCTATAAAGATTAATGATGTTCCAATAGTAAAAAAATAACTTAATGTTTTTTCTAGTGAGTTGTTTAGTGTTATACCTTATCTAGATATTGAATTTACTATTTAATTAGGTCCTTATGCTAAGAAAATTTGAAAAAACCCTTATTAAATCACCTAAGTAGAACTTCTATAATTAAACAAGCAGTTGGAAGAGTTTCTTAATAAAGGTTTCATTCATCCTAGATTTTCACCATGGGGTTCTCCTTCCTTATTTTTTAAAAATAAGTATAGATCTATGAGGATTTTTATTAATTATTTATCTTTAAATAACATTATTTTTAGGAATAAGAATTTGATACCTCATATCAATGATCTTTTTGAACATATCTAGGAAGCTCAGTTTGACCTTTGGGGAACCCGGGGAGGGTTCTTCTATAACCTCGACCTGATCAACCTCATGCCGAAGGTGGCACTATTTGTTCAGTTCAACTCGGATCCCCTCAACGACGATGCTCCATTGATGTGCGGTTTGTTCATCTAGTCTTGGGTGACGAAGAACCAGATTCACGTTTCTTGGCCCATCATCCTCTTCGGTTATCTGTGGTTTGGTGGTGGAGGTACCTTACGGTTGCAGCGAGTTTCAGTGATTTTCATTACATCATTGAGTTTATCATGTTTGTGATTGAATATGATCCATTGTTTGGAATGCTTTCGGGCCTCAGGATCAGTGATTCAACCAGACGTGACCACAAGGTTCATGCCCTAGGAGGTTTCAGAGTAGGTGTTTCTCTAGTGTAGGCTTTACGGATTTGGAAGTTTTAGAGGGTATGGAGACAACCATCAGATCAGACCTATGATTTTTCATAGGAAAACTATTTTCTATACAGTCCTGCATCGGGTGAGAGATTCTTCATCATTTAATTACTGGGGAGGGGCAGTTCTATGTTTTCCGTCTGGTTTGTTTTCTATGATCTTCGGGTTGAGTAATGCTTTATTTCATGAAGTATGTTTGGTTTCCCCCTTCTTCCATTAAAAGGGGTTTCTTTTAAAATAATAAAAATCTAAGGCCTTCAAGACATTAGAGGATCTAGGGAGCTCAATATTTTTTAATGGTTTACCTGAGGTATAGGTACTATCAACTGGGGATGAAGGAGGATGAAATTATAAAATTAGATTTTTAGACAAGATATAGGAATTATATGTTTATGGTCACCCCCTTAAGGTTTAAAAATTTATAGCTGTATTTGTGGATCTTTTGAATAGTGTATTCCATGAATATTTAGATAATTTTATGGGTTTTTTCATTTATAATATCTTTATTTATTAAAAAATATATGAGTATTATAAAAAACATCTAATGTTTTTTATTCAAAATCTAATATAAAGAAGTTATATAGAAAATTTATAAAATGTTATTTTTGGTTACAACCTATTTCATTCCTTGGAAATGTCATAAATAAATATGAAATAACAGTTGATCTTGATAAAACTAAAGCGGTTGATGAATGGAAAATAACTACAAATTTTCCAAGATTCATAGTTTTGTTGGGTTATTAGGCTATTACAGGTGGTTTGTTGAAAAAATTTCATAGTTATCCATTACACTGACTAAGTTAATACGAAGAGTAGCCAATTTCATATACATAAAATAATGTGATGATTTTTTTAGGAACTAAAAAGAAGATAGGTTAATGCTTTAGTTTTGGACTTACCCTCTAGTAATAGTAATTTTTTCATATATAGCGATGCTTAATTTAAAGTAATTGGTTGTTTCCTAATGTATAATGACCAGGTAATTTCTTATTATTCACAGAAACTAAAACCCCGTGAGTTAAATTATCCTACACATGATCTGGAAATGGATTCTGTGGTTTTATATATAAAAATTTGGAGAAATAATTTATATGGAGACAACGTTGAAATATGTAACAATCATAAATTTTTTAAATATATATTACCTCATAAAGAGTTGAACATGAGATAAAGAAGATGATTATAATTGATAAAGGATTATGAATGCACAATTCATTACCATCATGAAAAAGAAAATAATGTAGCTGATGATTTGAGTTGAAAAAATAATTCTTCATTAACCATATTAAATTAATAACATGACCATTTGTTAATGATATGATGAAATTTTTAATAGAAGTTATTGATGAAAGAAATTATTCTATTTTATTCCTAGTGTTAGTATAATAATCTCTCTTCAAAAGAATTAAACAATCTCAAAATGAACAACTTGAGTTACACAAAAAGGTAGAATTGATTAAGTAGGGTAATTTTCAATAATTTAACATTGATAAATATTGTGTTGTTAGATTTGTAAATATATTATATGTGCCTTGTGATTCTTAGATAAAGAGATAATTTTTTAGTAAATCTCATAGTTCTACATTTTGCATTCATCCTAGAAGAACTAAGATATACAGAGACCTTTAGGATTATTTCTAATGGGATGGAATTAAAAGATATATTTCTAACAGTACCATGAAATATTTGAATTTTCTATAGGTTAAAATAGAATTACTATTAACCAAGGGTATACTATGATATTTTCTTATTCCAGTGTGGAAATGAGAAAATATATCTGTGGATTTTAGGGAAGTATTACAAAAAACTACTAGAGATGATAATGTGATTTGGGTGATTGTTGATAAATAATCTAAATTTTGACATTTTATTCCCATTTGAGATACTCTATATTTTGATCAAATTTATTGACTATAACTTAAAGAGATAGTTAGGTAACATGGAGTTCCTATCTCTATTGTATCAAACTATTATCCTAGGTTCACTCTAATTTTTTAGGAAGGCCTTCAAAATTTATTGAGCAATGAATTAAATTTAAGTATGTATTTTCATCATCAATTTGATGAAAAATATGAGCTAACAATTCATAACATGGAATACATTCTTCATTCTTATTTAATGTATTAATAGGAAAGTTGGGATTAATATGTTTATATAGTTGAGTTTTATTATAATAATAGTTTTCATTTGAGTACACAGATGGAAAATTTTGAGAAATTATATGAATAACGATGTCATACTGCATATTTTTGGGTTGAATTAGGTGAAAGGATGTTGATGACACTAGAATTGGTAGAGAAAATAATTGAGAAGGTGAATTAAATTCATCAATATATGAGGAAAGATCAATGTAGGAAAAAAGTTATGTTGATAACCAAAGAAATGATCTTTCATTAAAGATAGGTGATCATGTTTTTCTTGATTTTATCTTCATTAAAAAGTGTTACATGTTTTGCTAAAAGGGGAAACGAATTATATGGTTCATTAGATAATATAAAATCCTAGATATTGCTGGATCAGTTACTTACTGTGTGGGGTTGACTTCAAGTTATCATAGATAAACAATGTTTTTTATGTTTTTATGTTAAGAATTCACATGATAGATTCATATCATGTTTTGAGCCCTAAGGTGGTTTAGTTGGAAGAGAACATTTATTATGAGGAATATCCTATTCAAATTAGTGACCATAGAGATCAAGTATTGTGGAACATGGTAATTCAATAGGATAAGGTTTTGTGAAAAAACTATATAATAGAAGCAACAACATGGGAGTCTGAAAATGTTATGAGGGAAAGGTATCTCCACTTGTTAATAAGTGAATAATATTACGAGGATGAAATTTTCAAAATTTAAGAAGAATTTAACAAACTAGGTAATGATAGAATAAATCATTTTCATATTTATTATCATTTACGAGATAGATATTTATATTCACTATATTTTTTAAAATAAAAAAGAAAATAATTTTATTATACTCTTTTATTATATGGTTTTATTTAGAAGTTTATTTTTCAAATTATATAATTTTAATTTAAAAAAAAGAATTTATTTATGATTTCATTACTTTAAAATTATCTTAGGATATTTTTTTTGAGTACTTTCTAAAAAGATTAATTTTTCAATAAATAGCAAAAAATACTGATTTTTATTAAGAATTTTATTTTCTTTTAAAGTATTAATAAATTCAAATTATATTTTATATTAGTTTTAAAATTTAATTTGTTCATTTTTATTTAAAATTATCTGATTATGTTTTTGAAATGAATTTTATATTATAATTTAACATAAAAATATTTTATATTTAATGATATTTTAATGAAAAAATGTTTTTTGTTTAATTTTTATAGTTTAATTTCTAATTATATTATGCCAATTTGGTGTTTTTAATTATGAAAAATGGATTAAATGTTTTTTTATTGGGTCAAAATTTTTTAAATAGTTCCCTTTCATTTTTTTCAATATTAATTGCAACATTTTAAATTTTTATTACCACTGTAAAGGGTAAATCATGCAATTAAAGTTATGAATAAATTGATAATGTCTATAAAATGACCCTCATAAATGAATAGATTTTATTTTATGAGTAAATTCTTTCTATAATCATCCAATATTTGGTTATATGGCCTTTTTTCCATCTGGACGTGATTATATCCTTTATAATATTTTATTTAAAGAAAAGTAAAAAATACCACACTCTCGTTTTTAATAACTATAATATTTTTAACAAAGAGATAAACAGAGGAATTTTTTAGTAATAAATACTAATTTTAGTCCTAATTTATTTTTCCTAATTATTGTAATTAATTTTTATAAAATAAATAACCACCTTAAATTATTACACAATATCGACACAATAAAATTTAAGTTAATGGAAAAATAAAATAAATGATATTAAAAATAATAAAAGTAATATAATTTGAAAGAATTAATGTGATAAAAAAATTTCTCAGAAAAATATAACATGTTATGAATATATTAATTTATTATATTCTAATTCTTTCTTTTTCTTTAATTTATAAAAAAATCAATGTAAATGAAATATTCTAGAATTTATATTATTGATATATTTTGAAAATAGTATTTGATTAAATGATAAAAATTTCTAAAAAAATATATTCAAAACAATTAATGGAATATGGTTAATTAAATAAACCATGGTCCAACTATGGGTTTTTTCATTCATTTTATAGTAATATTATTAACACTTAAAATATTTAAAATTTTAATTTTGCAGTAATTATCAAAATGGTTAACAAAAGGGTTAGAATAAAAACATAAGTGTAAAATGTGATTAAAATATTTATATTTTTTATTTTCTGATATTATTTAAATCCATAGTCTTCCTATTTTTTAAATAATTCAGTTTGGATCCATTTTTTATTAAAAATTAATTTATATTAACTTAATATCTGGATAAATTCCATGAGTGCCCCTCCCCTCTCTTAGAAGAGGGAATCTCTTATTCCGTTTACTTAACACTTCAAAACCCATTTTTCTTAGCCATTACCTACCCAAATACCTTATTATAATCTCTAAAATCATTTTATATGTATTTTTTGGAGTAATAACAACCTTATATGGATTAAGGTGTTAATCAAAGGCGGATTTCCGAAGAAGAGGTATAGGTTTTAACCACATGTTTTTGTTTTATTTCTTCTTACACTTAATTAAAATATTATTTAACCACGATTATATAATAACACTATTAAATTACATATAATTAGGTGTTTTTATTTTTATTTTCCAACCTATATCCATATATACTTCCATAAAATTGGAAACAAAAACCATTATTTGTGTGTACAACAGGCTACCACCTCACGAACTAATGCAATTCATTTCCCATCATCATCTCTCATGGATGGTTAAAATAAAGGAATTAATATATATATATATATATATATATAATATTAATGATATATTTATAATTTTTAAATTATAATATGACATTTACTTTCTTAACAATCCATTCACTGAAAAATGATAACGTCATTTGTGCGTACTTGTGGACTACTACCTCCATAAAGCTATGTGATTCATTTTTCATCACCACATCACTTGGATGATATATATAAGTAAAATTAATGAAATAATATGATATTTATGATATTAAGATCATTATTAAAAGATAAAATTATACTTACCTTCTTTCCAAGACGATCATTGAAAAATGGAAACGTTACTCATGCCTATGTACAACCTACAGTCTCCATGATTGTCATGCAGTTCATTCTCAAAACCATATTTAATGATTCATTATAAAAGTATAATACATTTATAAAAAATTAATTATGTCATTATTATTATTATTTATATGATGTAATAGTATCTTTTTTGACCATAGTTGACTCATTGAAGCCATTTTGGACATATGAAATGAATATCGTCAAAACATCCAACATGAATTTAATTAATTAAATAATTAAATATAGAATGGTAAGAGATAAAATAAAAGGAATAATAAATTTTAAAAATTTTATTCATAAAGTAAATAGTTAACTTATTTTTATTATTAAGGAAGATAAATAATGTACATAATGATTCAAATTCAAGGTAAGAGAATTTATTTTTTAAATCATCTTTTAAAGTTTCCCTTAAAACTCACTTTTAATTCTATATCCATATTTTTTAAATTATTTTATATATGCATTTATATGTAAATAAGTGAATTATAAATTATTTTTTCTTTTAATTTCTTTCAAATTATTTTATAAGTAATTATTTTATAGAATTTGTTTATTTTCTTTAAAAAAATAAAAAGAATGTCATATTTTAACGTATATGGTGAAAATGAATTTTCCCTCTATCATAACCAATATTTGATGTTATAATTACTTTATAATATTCCATGTTTTCTTCAAAGAAAAACACTATTTCAAATTATTATTGTCATATTATTTTTGAAAATTGATTTTTCTAAAGAAAATGGATATATCAATATCTGAAAATTCTTTCTAATGGATTAAAATACTATTTTTACTATGAAAGATTTTATTTATTATGTTATCATTATGAGGAATTGTTTTTAAGGACTATTTTTCCATTAAAAACCAAAGGTTAGGTGATCACTTTATAGCTCACCAATTCATTGGGTGAAGGAATGGATTTACATGATTAGGTTTCTCTTAACTGATTATGGGAATATACTATGGTGATTATTCAAAGTATAACCATGGTGGTTATTTCAACTGTAACTATGATGGTTACTCCAAGTATAACTATGAAAATTATTCCATGTGTAAGTAAAAGTGATATGAAAATGATTCCTAATGTTTCCCACATAATTTATCTATGCTTACTATGGGTTTTTATAGATATATTACAATTTCACATGGTAAAAGAAAGTATATTATACTTTATATGGATGCAAATTATAATTCTATGAGAATGTTATTATGAGTTTTTCATGATTTCAAAAAACCATTATGAGTTTTATTTTTTCCTTTAGTATTTAATATAAAATGTTATATGAAAAGCATTGGGAAGCGAAGTGTATTTTTGGGTAATAAAATGTTTATTTTGAGATCAAAGTTTATTTTGAAAAATGGATTTTTTTATAAGTATTCATGGACTAATTATTTATTTATTTTTGTTGGGAAAAAATCCCTCAATGTAATATTGCATTTTTTTTGTGTTGGTTGTGTTTGTTGACAAAGTAGGTTTTCATTGTGAATTATTGAGTTCTATGGGTATTTTTGACAATTCATGTTAACAGAGAACCATGAAAAAGGAATGGAGGATCTAGAGGCAGCAGAAAAGAGAAGATACAAGGTGGTTCCATTTTCCAGTGTTTGGAAAAATCTTGGGGTCCAAAATTTGGAGTTTGGTGAGCATATCAAAAAGTGGTTTTTCTTGAAGAGCTCATCCAAATATAGAAAATACACGACTTTCATGAATATGGACTTCATAAATTGGATTTCGCAGTGACTGGAAGAATGTTGATGGTGAGCTTTGCGATTACGAAGAGCTTCACAAACAATAGAGGTGAAGAGCATTTCAAGGGAGCATTGTGGTGGTGGTGAAAAGGAATTTCAAGAATTCTCCATGATTATGATGAAATATGTGATCCAAAAATTACCATGGTTCTTTAGAATTTAGAGAGAATTACGACAAATTTTTTAGAGCATTGCGATTTGAGGTGACGCAACGCTGACTTGGCACAGAAGGTTCTCGATTCGATGGAATCTATTATAAATAAACATTTAACCCCTCAATAAAAGTAGATATATAAAACAAAAAAATATAAGATATTTAATTACAAATTATATTCTTAGATTAGGGATATTCATGAATGAAAATTGAATTCTTAGAGGCAGTCGAGCTCTACAAAAGGAAGGCGTGTTGCAAAGGCTAGTTCGGCTTTGCAGAGGATGTGCTCTTCGCAAAGGATTTTTTAGCTTTGCGAAATATCAAATACCAGTGTGAGCTCTAAAAACCAGTGAGCTCTATAATATAGAGAGATTTAAAATCTAGTGAGATTTACAAACCTGTGAGCTCTACGAACCTGTGAGATTTGTGAAGATGTTGGAGAATTATGAAGTCTTGTTTGATCTTTTCAAAAGAGTGAGCATCGCAAAGTCAGTGTGATTTGTGAAAGAGTTTCAAAAGGGATTACCCAATGTTTAATGGAAAAAGTGTATTCATTAGTGGGGGAAATTTGGACTTAAATAGATCATCTACATACAGTGGATGATGCATTCATTAGTGATAATGAAAGTACCTAAAAGTATTTAAACTATGACTAAATCCCTTCCAAGAGTAGTGAGTAAAGGAAGAGGAATAAGGTGATCCTTTCTACCGGAGCGATCCATAGAGAGAGGAATAAGGAGTGACCCATGGGAAAGTAGTGATATAACCCTAAACATTGTAAAGGAAGTGAGACTAGGAATAGAAGTGATATAACCCAAAAATTATTTGTAGTGAGTTTTAGTGGATTTGGTACAGCGGCATATCACCATTGTATGATCATTGGATGTAGCCCAGTGGGGGTGAACCAAGTAAAACTCTTTGTGTCTACCTACTTGATTCCCTGAATTGCATCTAAAGTATCATCATCCGATAAAGAAGAAAATACGTGATCATAATAAACACACAAGTGCAAACAAAATGACCCTTGTGATAAACAGGTCAAGATCTAGTGGGGTAGGAAGAATTCAGAAAAGAATATCCATACCCCAATTCACCCCCTCTCAATGTATATAGGCCTCTTTTGGTCCTAACAATTTCTTTTTTATTTCCCATACTGGGATTTTTGTTCTCATTCTACATTTAATTTTTTTTCCTAGGGATTTAGGATGGGTAAGGGAAAGGAAGGAGTCAATATGAAAGTCTTGAGTATTTTTTTATGAAAAAATAATGTTTTAACTAGAATGTTTCTATATTGTAAATAATTGATAATAAGTAGAAGTATCCTATTTGAAATATATAGGATTATTATGAAATATTTATAACCTAAATCTCTAAAAATATAAACATAAAAGAATGTCGGGAATGAAATAAAATAAAATCTAGTCTATAGACACTAGATTAAGTAATGTTCAAGGATGGGTCCTTATAGTGTGATATTATCAGAGACACCCCAACACATACTAATGCAGGTTTGGGTTGATACCAGGTGTTATGTAGGACCTTATGATCAATAATGGTAATTTATTTACACTGATTCAGTTTTATTTATTTATTTATCTTGATAATATCACATTCATAAACTGCCTTACTGGTTATGAATGGGACCACATTATTGGTGCCCTATTGTGTTGCACTCACACCCTCCATAGGCGGCCATGGCACTTGGATACCTAAGAATACTTTAATGGTTTTAGGTTTAGGTTGGGACAAGGCCTGATATAACATGTTCTAGCATGATATCTCAGTTGGGATCAGATATTGGAACAAGGTGAGGCTTGGGGATGTAGTGGAGCCTCTTGTACTTTTACATATTTTTTTTATTAATTTAGAATATATGATTGGACTGATGGTTGGACAGTGAGTATATATGACTACTTGATTCCACATTCATTTATTATTAATGATGATCAATTATTACTCGGTGTACTATAATGGTTATTGTTTTGGATTATATTTTATTTATTTATACATTTTTTATCACCATGATATGGAGGTATAGTCTCTCCAAAATAATATCTTAGAACCCCACTACTAGTCAAAAGTCTCTAGCTTATGGGGAGGCATGCCCGAGGACATGTAACTCTCTAGTCCAGTTATCGTTCATAGTAGACCGGGGAAGGGATGTTATAATTATATTTATGATCACACGAGCTATTATCTTGGTTCCTATGTTTCCGAAAAAAATTTCAGAAAAAATGGTTAGGATAAATAAAAAATTATAATTTTGATAAAATTTGAGTAAATAATCATATATATCTAAAATAAATACCATAATATTCATTAAATGATAATAATTTTGGTTTTACCTTGGTTTTAAATTATATCATATTATTCTCTCTAACCTTTGCCCCAAAATTAACCAAACCTTACTCTGATTATAACTATGATGACCCATTCATATTGTATATCTATTTTACATAATTTTATATGAAAATTCATAAAAACTAAAGATTAAAACGCACACCCAAAACCCAAATTTTTTGTATCATTATATATTAGTCATATATTTTCTCTTGTCACACAAAATAAAAAACATTTATCTCATAATATTATTTACTTACGAATCTCTCCATGAAATATCACTACATATGAAACCATATGAAGAGAAATAAATAAAGAAAATGGAGGTTTAATAGCCCTATAAAAAGAACACATTACGTACATAAATTGGATATGCATGAGGGAATAAAAATAATATAATAAGGGAATGAAATAAAAAAAATATATTTGTATTAAATCAAAAATAAGTTACATGATATTTGAATGTGGATCTTATAATGGAATGATAGTTAATGATGGAAATATAAACATGAAACATAACTAAGGGATATGACATGTTATTAATCATAAGATATCATAAACATAAGTCAAGTATCTCTACTAAGAAATCATAACATAAATGACTATTCTCACTACCCATGTCATATACAGAATAATCTCTTGAGATGTAATATTTTTCTTAATGGTATTTTGGGCCAATTTGTTTTGTCTTTTCGATCATAAGGCCTTCGGGCCATGAAGATACTTAGTTACATAGGGAATATGGGCCATGAAATAGTTTATATGGAGCGTAGGAATTGGTGGTCTAGAGATTTTGTATGCGAGGAGTCCATTGAGGGTAAAATGGTGGTATGAACCATCACTGTCCACAATAAACATGTACAAAGAGTACCCAAAAAAATTATGAAACTATAGGGTTGTGGATATGAAAAGTTAGTAAGGATGACTGATATGTTTATAGGAGGATTTTTTTTCAGTTTAGTACTTGTACCAGTAGTCTTATAGGACATGTAATACTATGTCTTTTATGCCTCTAGACCTTTGGTTCTTGTAAAGGGTTCCCTCTCAATACATTTAAAACGTGGGATTTCACAAAAATAAAATAAAAATACAATTGGAGTTAAGATTTACACAATGAATTAGAATAAAAATTATTTATATTCCCACCTATCACATAATAATATATCCATACATATTTGTTCCATATGAAAATTAAATTAATCATAGATCCAACAAAATTAATTGTAATATTAACCCAAGAAAAGAAAATGGATTTCAGAAAAACATTTACGGGTAATAAAACTCATCCAAAGAGAAAACATGTTAGATAAAAGGAATGAATATCCATAAGAAAAGAAAGAAAATATTATGTAAGACATACTCAAATAATTCAATATAAAATAATATAGGAAAATGTGGAAATCGTTTTATATGAAGATAATACATTAAGAGGAATTCCAAAGGAAATTTCCTTAATATTTTCATTATATTAAAGTAGTCAAAAACAAAGAGAGGTGTGATTTTAACATTAATTTCAATATATACCATAAAAATATGTAAACATACATAATAATAAGAGAAGTTTATTTAAAAAAATACTTTCATTAGACCCATATCAAAGTAAAAAAGGCAAATAATAATATTCTTTAAGATGAAGTGAAGAATTTTTATAAAAATTTAGAAGAATTACCTTTAACATTTTGAAGTTTTTATGAAAAAAGAAAATAAAAATGAATGAATAAAAAATTAATGATAAAGGATATAAAAATAATTTAAAGAATATGATATACAAAAAATTTAATGGAAGTTATATAAATAAAATAGCTGAAGTTAGTGAGAGTGATATACCAAGTGAGGAACTTAAATAGAAAGAATAAGAGACCCCCCTTCCAACATAATAATTAAAAATTAATAAATATAAATAGGTACATAAATTACTTCGATAAAATGTTAAGGGTATATTATATTTTAATAAAATGAAATATATAAAGCATAAAATAACATGGATATGGAAGATAAATATTAAATCAAATGAGAGGTCAAAGAGGGACCCTATAAAAATTTAGAAAATTGTAATTTATGAACCAATGATAAAGAAAGTATTAAATTATGTGAAAATAGACATGAAAATAATATATGAAGGTGTTAATAGTGATTAATTTATGATAAATACATAACTTAATAGAATACGAATAAAAGAGTTGAACCTTAGATAGGAAGACAAGAAACTGATAATAAACAAGAAGGAGATTTCTTATCAACTTCTTAAAGTGTAAAATGGACTTAATGTTAAAGAAGATAGTGAAATTAATTTTATAGAAACATGATATATAGAATAGAGGTCATTTAAAATGTTGATAGAATATGATATATGAAATTTCATAAGGAAAAATAGAAATTACTAGAGGAATCCAAGAATAGAGAGAATTTTACTAAATAAGAGAGAGATATTTGATGAAATTAACCTAATCAGTTAAAGATAACATTTTGAAAGGAATATATATCTTATAAAATAACAATGAAATGGAATAATATACATTTATATTATATAATTTATAATACATGATTAAATAAAAAAATTAAAAATAAATTTTAATGACAAGATAAAGTATTTAAAGAGTTTACCCCTTACAAAGATATTAATTTTTAAGGTGTGAATTAAAGATCAATAAATGAGAGGGTAATAAAGAAAAATTTATATCCATAAATACAAGAAAAAACATACTAGGATACCTCCACATCATAGGATATACATAGTATAAAATATGTTAGAGAAATATATGGAAACTCATATCAAATACACGGAACTACGAATAAACCCCCTTACGAACATTGTATGATATGAATTAAGTATAAATAATTAATTGAAGTTGGTGTCTTGGATTAGTGGTATAAGTATCCTTGTAATACTACATAATTTTGGGATCTAATATAGGTGGGCCTAATTTAATGGATATAATGATGGTGCCAGCGAAATAGATGCTGGTTGTGGGTACAGATGGTTCACTACTATTGTGAAGCGCAATGGCGGTGTGAATGATGAGTGGCAGGGACATATACTCAAAATATGAGATGATGAGATATATATAAGGTGTAACTTGGTGATTTTGGGTTGGGGTGGCCAAAAAATGGTGGTATTTTGGTAGTGGACCATGTATCTGTTGATGTGGTGCAAGCAGGGGATGAAATGTGGTGTATCCGTGGTGCAAGGCGGTGGTGTGGCAGTAAGAGTGTTGTCACATGGTGAGGGGATAGATGAACCCCCAATCAAATGAAGTAATGTTGGTCTTGTGTGTATGTATGGAATGAGATTAATTATATTATGTGGTTTGAATGGGTACTGATCATAGATTGGAGTGAAAACTTCCATGCAACAAGTTGTCCAGTGAGATGGAAAGTGTTGGGTCTAGCGACGTTGGAGCAAGGATAGTTAAATTCATGATTGGTGTGTGTGTGTGTGGGGGGGGGGGGAGGGGGGGTTACTTTAAACTAGTTTTAAAAGGATTACCAATTTTTGGTAATGGGAACTGTGGAGGTGCTAGTTTTGAAAAACATCACTGTTGGTGGCAGCAAATGTGCAACGTTGTTTGGATTTCAAAGACAAAGGTGGGCAGATGCTTTCAAAAAAATGAGGCCCAAAAGTCATATGAATAAAAATGGGGCCTTTATAAATTAAATTTTAAGTGAATTTGGGCATATATATAATAAAATAAAGGGGATATATGGGTTGATTACCCCTGGGGGTGCTATGAACTTCCTTTTAGGCCCTGTAGTTGTGAGGTGTGTGTTTGTTTTATTGTAACTGTACCCCCAAGTACCATATATATATATATATATTAATAATTAAGATATTAAAAATAGGTATATAAATATTAATAATTGATCAATAGATAAGGAATATGAGAATTTAAATGTAAATTACATTCAAATTCTCTAAATAATCATTAAACATAGAGAATCTCAAATAATAAGAGAGTTCAAAAGAGAACCCTTACCTTGAATCTTGATTTGATCGAACATCCTACAAATCACCATATAATTGACTTTAGTTTGTAAATTATATATCTTTAAAATAATTTTTAATAATTTAATTTAATATTAATCATTTATATTCATTTATTACATATTTATTAATTATACATACTTCATATTGGTCATCAGATGTTAATATCCCCAATTGTTCCATGGTTGTTTTTGTATAACACTAAAATTTATAAATACTTTTCATTTTTTCATAACAATAATATTTGTAAAGTAATATTATTAATTTATAATTATGTCTAAATCTCTATGTTTATTTCATGGAATACCTGGGTACAGTTCTCAAAAAAGTAACCCATTATTTTATTTGTTTAGGTTAAAATTATAACCCATAATGAGTTTTTTTAATTATCGATTTTCATTTATATATTACCATTATATAACCATACAAAAATAAATTTATAATTAATTATGTATTTAACCATTATTTATTTTCATTAACCCTACAAGGTTGTAATGATGGAAATAGAGTAACATCATTACCGTAAGTGGTTGAATTGGCCTAAGCATGATCTTTCCAAATGAAGAGAATGATTATAAATAAATAAACAATTAATTATTTTATAATTATTACATAATTATATTGATTTTAATTATATATTATTAATATTATTAATTATATTTATGAAGAGTTAGAATAAGGTGATAAAATTAATTAAAAACAAAGATAACATTACCTATTTTTTAGAAATTGACTCTTCACTTTAAATTCTTCCTTATTTTGATGTCTTTGACACTTTTTCATGTTACCAGTGGTAAAAAAACACGAGGAGGATGAGAAGGGAAGGGAATTTTGGTACATTTTGTTAGAGTAAATTGAACTTTAGTTATAGTTTTGAAAGGGTAGAGGATAGACCATTCTATAAAAGAAATTTTGGGTAACATTTTTTCAAATACATGTTACTTATTGTTTAAGAAATGTAAATTTATGTGGAACATGATTCATAAATAAATAAAAGTAAGTTGAGTCATGAATTTTTAAGCTAAATATATTCCATGATAATGTTTTATTATTTTTATTAAGTTATATTTTTTTTATAAAATATATATTCTATTTACCATATTCACCGATGTATTTCACTATTCACCCTAGTAACTAATTTTTTAATAAAAAATGATAGTTACCCTGGTACCTAATTTTTAAATTGTGATTAAAATTTAGAATATATTTCATTAAAATTAATTTTTTGATTGTGAGAAATTTAAATATCAATTAAAAATCTATAATAATTAAAAATAATATTTAAAAAAAATAATATTTCATTACCAATAGAAGAAAATTATCTTATTTATATTATTATCACTTATTTTTATTTACATATATATATATATAATATTTATATTAAAAATATTCTAATGACACAAAATTCAGTTAGTTATTAAAACCATTAACTTCATAAAAATAAATTATTAAAATAAGGTATATTTATAATTATTAAAATATTCCCTTCTCCTTAATAATTATATATAAATATTACCCAACATTTTAGTTATATAACCCCTTAATATTCCTATAATGGATCTAATGGTGAGATATGCATGGGTAGTATTTGTAGGTGATGATTAAATTAACATGGATCTTATAATGGTCTTTATTAACATGAATTTCTCATGTTGTTGATTCTATTCCAATTGTACTTATTTAAGTTTAACTTGGTTTTGATCCATGGAAATCCATAGTGACACTACCCAGTTCAATATTTTAGATTAATGAGACTTATATGGTATGTTTCTACTACCCGATTCTATAACTTATTCTATATGTATATATTTTACAATGTGATTACCCTTTTTTATACTCACTATATACACTTCTTCCAGTGGTTATCTATAAAGACAATATTATGTTTTTATGTTCATATCACTATGGTTACCTCTAATTGATTCTTATATTCACTATAAAATTCCTAATTAATAATATTTAATCAATAATTTAATTAATAGTTAACCAACCACTTAATGGACACTTTATCTCATTGATTACTTTATAGAATTGACCATTTTATAAAATCAACTACCAATGGTCACTTTATCTTAATGAATATATACCACCCCATATCTCTATACTCTAAATACTACTTCCATTATACTTTTATAAATATTTCTATGAATCATCACTCAAAAGTAATATAATTTTTATTATAAAATACTATTATTTTCTATGTGTTCTTTCAAAATTCCTACACCAATGAAGATTATGTTCATCCTCCCCACTAGGGTTTTTATGTATCATACTCATTATAATATACACATTGGAAAGATTTATTTTTCTTTCAGTGAATTTTATCTTTATTTTTTCTTCCATTTATATTTTACATTTTAATTTTATTATTAGATTAAACTCTTGTAAAGTTTTATTATGAAATAATATCATGTTGTTTTACTTTTTTTTTCATTTTTATTCAATCAATTTGTTTCTTTGAAGTATAATATTTTATTTTAATATTCATCACATACAATTTATTTTACATGATTTAAATTCAACATAAGGTAAAAAATATATTTAATTGTGATAGACATATAATTTTGGAAAAGAAAAAGAATATTAAAATTTGGGATGTTATATTTCCCCCCTTTATAAATTTCACACTCAAAATTTAAATTTATTCTCATCGATAAAAAACATGTGAGGGAATTTTTGAAATAGGAATGAACGAAAATATAAGTTATATTAAGAATTTAAATGTAATATTGTTCCATAATCAAGGTATATACCTTGATGGGGGGGGGTGAATCAGGGTAATACATGTATTTTAGTTTCAAACTATAGCCTCAATCATGACTTTGTTCTCTCTTATGAGGAATAATTTTCTCTGCCTCACTATCATTTTTGAGAGAATAAAGTAATAAAATAACATAAGAAATTATACTTGGTTCACCAAAATTGGTAATACAATGATAATTCATGGGAATATGCCTAGAACTTATGATACTAATAAAAATTATTGATATGTGATTACAATATTGAGCGATCTCTCTGAACTTCCATATTGAACATCCACAACCACTTTGAAAAACCCATTTCTCTTATTCACATATGGATTCTTTATACTCCTTCTATGATGATTTTATAATCCACCAATGTATGACTAGAAAAAACACCATAAATGGTGTTTCAATTATGTGAAAGTCTAAAAAAATTATTGTGAGATAAAAATCATGCAATTTACTCCTTCTCCATAATCTTATTCTTTTCTAAAATGCATATAATTTCCCATAAGTCTAACTCTTTTTTCATGAACTACTATATTCTATTTTTTAGATAATTCAGTCAACCTCATTAAATCCAAGGGTTAGAAAAAAATATTTTTCTTCTCTCCTTATCAAATCATTATAGGTGTTATCCAAAATTTAATGTGTTTATTATGGGACTTTTAATTCACATAAAACATCTTAAATGATATTCCATATCTTCAATTCTAATTTTTAGATGAATCTAGAAACTACTTAACCATGACATGCCCTCTTCCCCTATGGTGTGGTTATATTCATGTATGGATTCACAATGACATGAATTTATCTTACGTGGTGAAATTAAGGTTCACTATTAATGATTTCAAGGTATAATATTTTAATGTGGCGCATCCACTTATAGTTTTTCATATATAAAAAATCTCCTACTATGCACCCACATTCTTGACACGATATTCTCATCCTCCCTTGATTCACCAAATTTGTTTTTACTTTGTGTTTTTATTTATGGAATAATATCTTATAGGCATAGGTTTGATTCATTATTTATTTGTATTAAAATAAAATCCTCTATGATATAAGACCTTATTATGGCATGGATGTCCCTCTATGGTGCAACCTACTCTCCACAATGTAAGAATCCTCAAAACTCCAGTACTTATAATAGTTTGTCAATAACTATTTCAGCATGGTCCTTCATTATATGGAGAGTTCCACTTACATTCAACAAAAATTACTTCCAATCTTTGATATGGTCAGATGTATTTTAGTGTGTTATATATTTTATTATATCCAAAATTGGACTATCCTTTGAATTTCCACTAGTATAAAAGGAAAGGTGTACCAAAGAACATCTTTTAAATCCGTAGGGCCTTACCTATCTCATCAGGTAATCATGACACCCCACACAGTACAATGCTCCATGGTGCCACCCTTGTCCATGGTTCTCCTTTCAGCACTGACCCAAATTGACCTAGTGTTATACCCACCTCACATTCCAAGGACTGAATACTATTTCTTTTTATCCAATATTATTTGCATTGTAACAATAATTACTATGGTGTAAATGGGTTGTAAGACTTTATAAGTCATAATAAACTTAAGTCATGTGAATTTATTAAAGGCATAAAAAAACTTATGAATCCTTTATCACAATTCATCCTAAAGTTCTATGGTGTGGTATCCCTAATAACCACAATAAGGTTTGTGTTTCTACGATGTGGTGTCAATATGTAGATAGATTACTATTTAAAAGATTCCAACATTTTTAAAACAACATTATCATTCAATTTTCATTAAACCTAACCCAACCAAAATAACAAATGGATTTTTTTCCAACAATAAAACCTTTGTGTTTATTGATAATTCTAGTGAAAATTCAACAGTTTATTGAAAGTATAATTTCAGAGTGAATAAAATTTAACGAATATCTTTTTATGGACCTATTGGACCCTAGGATTGAATTTATGATTCACCAATCACAAAATCTAATATCAAGTTATAAAAGATCGGTGTGAGAAACAAGATTTAGATGAAATAATCCTCATGATAACACTATGAAATTGAACTTAATGATCTTTAATGTTCACTTCCAAATGCAAGTCTTCCAAATAATAAAGAAAACACTCGTCCTTATTCAGTAGAAAAAATGTCCATAGACACCATGAAAATCTCCACTTCTACTCATAAAACATGAATACTTTATCCAATTTTTTCAAGAAACCCAAAGTGTACTTACTTGAATGTTTACAGAATAGTGTTAGAAGATTCAAAATTTAAATTTAGAATAGAAATCATAACATGGTCAAAATAGAAATTCCCATAGATGAGTGGAGGTATCGATCTCTAAACCATCTATAAATATGGGTTTAGTTGGACTCTAAGAGACAATTGATTCCATTTGAAATCCAAATAGGTAGTGTCGTGATCGTGATATAAACCACTTTATCATGTGTAGTCATGTACTCAAATATCACCACCTATTACTCAACATTCTCCTTTATGAAATGATATTTAATTTTATTGTTATTTTTCTAAAATTGTGAATGCTTTTTTTATAAAATATATGTAACTTTAGTTATCATTCTTGATCAAAATAAGATATTCCACTTTCTACCCAAGTCCTTTAAGTGTTGTATCATATATATGAATTGGGTAAAGGATTGAGTTAATGATACATATTCAACATCTTCCATTATTAAGGAGATTTAATATTTTTTGTTACTTATATAATAGATACACGAATTTCCTAGATATAATAGACATACAGAATTTGACTTTATATCATCCACCAAACCTTTCAAATTATCGTTTGTATATACCAAGAGTTTCTACTATGAATTTATATAATATAACATCCCAAAGTATATTGTATGATTGATATAATGAATAATATATCTCACATTATTCATATGACTTTATTTAGGATAAATTTGATAATGGGTAGTTTGATATATGGAAAATATATTGAATGATAAAGTGGATATATTTTATAAAAAACTAAAAATGAACTAACATATCAACCTTCTTGCCTCCCAACTTATTTGAAAACTTCTCTCCGATATACACCATAGTATTCATTAGCCTTGATTTATCCATTTTTAGCCTCTTTATCACCTCCTTGGAATATTTGTTTGGGAAATAATTGTCCCAATTTGTATTTGAGTAACCCACAATCCAAAGAAAAATGATAATTCATCAATTAGAGATATATCAAATTCACAACTAAGAGTATTAAAAACTACTTGAATTGGTTGTAATTATACTATCCACATATGATGTATTATATATGTAAAAACCACCATCCACTTCTCTTTATACTTATTGATTTAGAGGTTATGATCAACCCATCCTCTATTGAATCTATGTTTCTTTCAATATTTTTCAAGCCATGAGTACCATTACCATAATAATTGTTTTT
Organism: Viscum album; assembly: GCA_963277665.1. Taxonomy (NCBI): domain Eukaryota; kingdom Viridiplantae; phylum Streptophyta; class Magnoliopsida; order Santalales; family Viscaceae; genus Viscum; species Viscum album. The sequence continues at coordinate 1,702,588,960 of OY728155.1, forward strand.
AAATATATAAATCCTTCATCAACCAAAAAACCTTCCCTTCATCTTAATAAATGAAGAAAAAATCTGTGTTTTCAATATAAACCTCCTCCTCTAGGACTGAATTCATGAATTCTAATTTGGAATCCATTTGATAATCTTTAAACACTTTGTGAACAAACCATAAAAAATATTAATAATATAGTTTCAAGTCGATTCACTAATGGAAAAGTATCATCTACATTGATGACTTTAATTTGAGAGTAACCTTTACACATTAAACACTACCAATTCATTATCACCTTAATATATTCATTGGGTGTTTTTGTAAATCCAACATGGTTTTGATTAAATTTTTATTTTCCAGCCCCAAAACTACTTCCCAAGTGCAATTATTTTATATTTAGTCAAGATATTTATTCATAGACCTAAACCAATGATCATATTTATGAGCCACATCAATTTTTTTTAGTTATACCCAAGATAAATAGGAGGAATAATGATGAATTTTCATTCTTTTAGTTTAAATGAGGGTTGTTCAGTCTCTAACAATATTTTTGTCATAGATTTCTTCTATGATAATTTTTCTAAGAGACACTGTTGTGACTATTATTTATTTATTTTAAAAGTATATATATAAGACTTCTAGATCCATTTTAATTCTCCCTGAACTTATCACTCCCTCATCACTTTTCTCTTCAAAAAATGAATTTATTTCATGCAAAATTTTCTCACCCTAATTTAAAGTATGCTCATCTATATACAATAATTTCTCATTTTCAATAATTGTTACACATTATATTTCAAATATTTTCTTTCGCTTCTTGTTGTAGAATAGTTTTCCTAACTTTTGGATGAATATAAAAATAATATTCCTTCATCACCACATTATTGATACCTTTTGTTCTTATTCTAGATCAAACTGAAAGACTTCTTCTAAACACTAGAAATTATTTGAGTGTAAATTTATTATATAACAAATTTCTTATGTGGTCTTGTTATTATTAATAAATAGAAAGGACATATTAGAGATATACATATAGTTGATCCTATATTCTATCTAATATATCTCTAGTATATTATTATTTATAAGAATAGTCCAATCCATATTATTTATAATGTTGTTCTCTCTTTTAATGAATCCATTTTGTCGAGGATACCTCACTGTTGGAACCTGATGATGAATCCCATTTTTCTCTTAATACTCCTCTATATGATTATTAGTAAATTTTGTTCCATTATCAGTGTAAAGCTTTTAAATTTTTATACAAATCATTTTTAAGCGACTCTTAGATATTTTATGATGAACTTAGGTACCTAGGATTTGTGTATGATAACAATAACCCAAGTCATACCATAATAATCATTTATTATTGAAACAAATTACCTTTACTCATCTGAGGATTTTTGTGTTATTGGTCCACACACATCCACACTAACTCACTCTATAAACTTGATAATATTAGTTTCTTTAGTTTGTAAGTATTTCACACAATATTTTCCTTTCTATAAGAATCACATGTGTGTGTGTGATCACATGTGAGATTGGGAATATCATGAGTTTCCTCATTTTTTAACCATGTTATATAAATATTTTAACCTCAAATGACCAAGATTTTTGTTCCACTTCCAATTTTCTTTTTTTTGACAATATGAATATATTCTATTCACTAACAAGGTAAAGGTTATAATTGGTTTGAGTACCTTTCAAAAAAATAGAACCATGTATGTTATTGATTCCACATATCTTATTGTGGAATTCCACCTCATGTATAGATTGACACAATATGATTTTTCTTAAAAAAATGAATAAGGCCTTAAACCAACAAAAAATACATCCATATAAATTATTTTATAGAAACTTTGGCCTTCCTAGAGCCAAAAATTTTGAGTCCCTTATCATTACCAAAGTGAAAAACTCCATCTTTAGCATATTTGATTCTCGTGATGTGGTATTTATTACCAATCATATAATAAGTATACCCTCTATTTAGAAACCAAGTTCTAGAATTATTTTTTCCTTGAATTCAATTTCATACACAATGTCCTTCTCAATTATCCTTGTCTTGATCCATGAACCCTGAGGCACTCTACTCGATGAATGATAAGAATGCTACACCATTGGTTCAATGAATTCCTCTTCAAATTGAAAAACTGAGAATCTATTTTTAGATTCTATACTATTTTTTTGATTATTCCAACTATTTTATCCCCTATTTTGGGTCTCCTTTCACACCTTCCATTGAACCCTTGAGGAATAATAAACTACCTTATCCCAAATCCTTCACACCAAAAGAAACAACCATTTAAACCATAATAAAATTTTGAAAAAACTAATTTCTTATTTTTATTTACTATTCTCTCTAAAAAATATTTTATCTATATAAAAAATATATCGAATGTGTCCCAAATTTCCCCAGGAGTAACACCTTATTTTTGGGGTTTTTATTTTAGTATTTTTTTTCATGACTTGTAGTCTTCTTAGCCCCTTACAAATCCATTTCCTTAGAGGTGTTGATGCTTTTAGTTTATCATCAATAAAGGATATCTTATAATTGTGATTATTCTCTATAATTTTTTTACCTTTATTTTAATCGATTCACCTTTGGGATTGGAACATGCTCTATAGTAGAGTCTCAAAGGATTTTTGTGTCTCAGATTCGGGATAGTGTCTTTGAAAATCTCATTTCTATGCCGAGTGTAAGAAATATTTCTTGATCATTACAGTTTTCTAACAAAAAATAACTTATACTTCAAGTTACTATATTATATTAATTATTTATTCCATAATCTTGGTTAATAAATCATTGATCGAGGAATATTATTTGATTTTGTGCTAATATAGAACTTCTATATATGAATTTCTAAAATTTTCTGATTTTAGTTTTTCATTTTTTATATCAATTATTATTTATCATGTTATTATTATTTTATATATAGCTTGGAATCATATAAAAAATAATTCTTAGTTTTAGTCCTCAAAATATTGTTTTATTCAAAGGACATATGAATTTATATTCAAATCAAGCCTCCCCTTGATTTCAATACCTTATTCATCCCTTTTTTCAATGTGTAGTTTTTCTATAGCAACCACTATAAATTATTCACTAAGATCTATGAAATCCTATAATGCCTCTACTAAATATTCATAAAATATTTTTCCATCATGAGATAATAAGTTTTTATTCTTAAATAACTTATTCTATAGTATTATATTTCTTTTTTCCCCCTTGAATTTTTTTTCCAGAGATTATTCTTCCTCAATATCATCTCGAATTTTCTAATAAAAATTGGTAGCATGATTCTATAATTTACCACATCAAAAAAAGAAAGTGGAATCTTGAATTTAAATTTCCCTTTTACCCTATTAATTTTATAGTAAATTAATCTCATTATATCATCAACTTCTTCATTTTCAGTATCCTCATTCATCATGATTTTCTTTATAGGCTTGAAAGATTCTTCCTGAGAGTTCTATTTTTTGCATAGAAATATTTTTATTATTTCTCAACTAGAATGATATTAGATTATTATAAATATTTCATAATGTTACCTTATTTGGGTATTTATCTTCAAGAAATGATACATCCACATTGAAATGGGGTGGTAGTATTCTCTTGATTCTTTTGACAATTTTTACATTGAAAATGTTATCTCGAATATAGAACATTTACTACAATAACATGTTTAGTTGATCAAAAAATGTATCAAAAATTACATTTTTTTATCATCCTAAAATATTCAGATTTACTCTGTATCACTTGCAACATCGCTTATAAAACTTTGTAACCACCTTTATAGATATTTAAAAGCATTTACCATATAGCATGAGATATTTTTAATGACATTAAATTGTATAAATGGGGTTAGATAAAGTTCATCCTAATGAATTGATTGCCTTAGAATTGGAATCCATCTTATTTTAATCTATTTTTGATAAATCTCTATTATCCACACTAGCCATGATTCAAGACATAACCACTATGAAGACATCAATTCCTAAATAAATGAAGCAGTTTTGTATTTTTTTTCTAAAAATAAAATAATTTTCCCTTAAAAAATTGGTATTTCTATGTGATTGATAACTACTACTACCACCATATTTCAAAGAGAGAGAAAATTCTCCATTCCTAAAACTATTTCATTGATACCAATCTTTAGTACCTAAAAATATATATAAACTAGTGGGGGAAGTGGGGGGAATCAGTGTATTACTTATATTGTAGTTTCAAACATTAGTATAGCGACCTTGGCATCTCATACATAAATATTACATCTTTTTTTATGAATATTCATTACATTAAAAAAATAAACGTCTGAGGACCATATTTATTTTTTGGATTTGGATACTAGATACAATATCTTCTTAATTCATGAAATATATTTCATGTATCCCACAAATATCTTCTTATTATTTTCTTTTCAAATAAATAACCTACTTAAAACCTTTCTTCATAACCCATGGGAAAGGAAATATTTGAAATGTTGTGGTTAGAAGCTCAGTAAGGGTAAACAAGGGAAATACATAAGCATAACATGAACATAAGTGTATGATAACATGAAAATAACATTCGAAACTCATAACATGCATATAAAATATCATAATATTAGGCCATGTCATAAATATAGATAGTTTATAAGACATGAATCATCAAAAAATCAAATAAAATGATGCATGAGAGCATAACATTGGCATAAGACATAAAATTGTTTCATACATATAATTATAGAAAATCATTTCCATTTTAGTCAATTATCACTACCAAGGCTATCATAGTTTAATGGCTTCCCTCCCTAAACCATTATAGATGTAAAGGTTCAATCCAAAGACCATAATTGTAAAAAAATTCCCTTACTAAACTAGGTTTACTCTCCATTCTAGTCCTGTCTATCTCATGAGAGTCAAATATTTACCCAATGCAATGGAGGGAGATATAGGCCCCACCTATCACACAATGAAAATTATATATTTTTATGTTATAAAATTATAAAACCTTTACCATATCATAACTCATCAAATAAAATGGGTTTTATAGACATTTCATCATATCATAACCATGGGAAAATTGATAGGTTTCATAATCATTCCATATTTTAATTATATAATAACCCATGTAAAAAAAGCAGGTTTCAAAAGAATTTTATCATGGTATAAATTTGGAATATAAATTGGTTTTATAAACATATTTTGATCATAAACATAAACCATTCATATAAATAATTATAATGGTATCCTTGGATCGTATCCCCATTAAATAAAAAGTGACATTAAAGGATTCCGTCTTAGATGGAAAATGATTTTTAAGACACCTGGAACATGTATTGAGGAATGAAAATATTTATTAGAAAATAAATTCTTAAAACTAAAAATTCATAAAATATTTTTTAAATCCTTTTCTTTGAAAATAAACTTTGGAACTTATAAAGGAAGCTTTAAAATTTGTTTAAAACATTTCTGGAGGAAATTATCTATTCTACTTTTAAAATTAATTTTTATGAATAAAACATTTTAAAAATGATTCTCTTTGAAAATAACCTTGAAATATTATAAAATAACCTTCAAATAAAATAATGGTAATAATGGTGGGAAATCCTGTTCATGTTATACATGTTAAAAAAATACTTCTTTAAAATTTATAGAAAATTAAAAATGGGAAATGTTGGGAAAATGAAATGAATATTACTTTCAATTTATTAAAATCAAAAAATGGGAAAAATTTCTCTAATAAATCATTTAAAAAATGTTACAAATATTTTTTAATTTTTTTAGAAAACATGGTTTTGGAAGAAAAAGGGTTTTCGACTGAAGAGATAAACACATATGATTTTTATTAAGAACATTATTTTGAACTCCTAATTACATAAAGAGAGTAAAATGAAGGGAAAACATGTATGATCATGGAATAACCCAAGGAGAATAAAATTAATTATTTTTTTGAGATATGGATCATAATATTTTATCATCAAAAACACAATTACAAATAATCTTGATAAATGATGAGATTGTAACATAAAATATTTACCGCTTTGGTAACTTTGAATTATAATGCCCATGAATAAATTACATTAAATGAAACTTAAAATATATTTATAATAAACAAATTCATGATATTAAATGTAAAGGAGTCTGTATATACACCTCATAATAGAATATATGTGTATAATGTAACATATGTCTCAAGGAAAGTAAATTGAGACAAAAATCCCTTACCGATTTGATTACATTTGAACTTTAAACCCCATGTAATTGATATAATAACAAACACACACACACAAACATATATATATATATAATACCCATAATTTTTAGGAGAACCAAAATAAAATAAATTAATGGGAAATATATACCCCATATAAAAGAAACACATGGTGAATATGGCATGTTCCTCACAAAAATAAAAGTGAGATGGAAATCCCTTACCTTAAGTATCATCTTCTTTCATACATGTTAAAACACCTTATATAATAAATATATGTTATTATAAATATATTAAATAAAAATAAGTATATATATAATACCACATATTATTTACTTATGACCATTCATTACCATTATATTAAAAAATTCTTTATTAAAATCATATTTCGGGTAATAATCGCTTTGTTTTTTGTATACGTTTTGATTTTTTATTTTTGAGCCTCTTAATTTGATCATGGTTCCATAATATATAGAATGATAAAAACAATATAAATATAATATATATTTATTATATATGTATTTATAGTAATCCATAAAAGTTATATTTATAAAATGAAATACACTTATTCTTGGAGATGGTAGGCCTTACATACAGATGAACACTGTTTCCATTTTCTTGTTGGGTTTAAATAAATAAAGTTAAATAATATATTACCATTATAGAATAATTTTTATTTAATATATATCACATATTTTCATTAAAACAATCCTTATTACCTTCCATGTAAAGGGTGTACGAATCACATCACTTCATGAGACGATAGTCCACCGTATACACGAATGATATTATCATATTCACACTTAATGGAAATTAAGAATGTATATGTAATATAATGATTCCAGAAGAATAATAATATCATAAATATAATATATAAATAAAAAAATATCATTATATCCATTCTTAATATGTGGTGAGGGAAAATGAATTACATCGGTTTGTGAGGAAGTAGTCCACCGTACAAACAGACAATGATTTTGTGACCCATTTGACTTAAGAGAAGAAGTATTTAAGTTATTACATTAATAAAATAAAATATCAGTATAATTAATATAACATGGTTTTCATATTATTATGGTTTAATAATATTTTTAGGAGGTGGATGAGGAAATTAAACAAAATGCTCAATTAGTGACGTTACATCTTTTTGAGAAAGATTCTTTTTGGTTTGCGCCAAAAGGATTTCTAGGATGACTTTATAAATAAAATAAAGACTCTAAGTTGATAATAGGTAATTTAGGAAGTTATTTGGGCTAGTAAATTCCTAAAAAATGTGTTTTTAAAGTGTTAATAGGATATGATAGGGTGTGGTCTTTTATATGTAAGGTGAGTAGCACACTAGTAACTTTGAAAAATAGATGTACCCACATTTTTTACATTCCCAAATGCTCCAAAACGAGAAATTTACAAATATTGAAGATATAAAATTGATATATTTCCATAAAATGAGAATTGGAAATGTTTTTAGTCTTTCTAAACCCTTATCTTTTAAGTTAAACCTCTCATAAACCCATTTTTTTACATTAACCATGATAAATATGATTTAATATTTTTACTATTTATTATGGTAAAAAATTTATTTGAACCTATTTGATAATATAAATTATTCCAATTAAAAATATGGAATAAATTTTTACAAATTAAATTAATATAATTAGTAAAATTTAATTTAAAATTTATCCTAAAGACCCGATGAGAAAGCAAGGTTTCAAAGAGAAAATGTTCTAATGTTTAAAAAGATTTTTATCAAAATTTAATATAAAAATGATTAAAATGACCACAATTTTATTAATAAATATATCTAATTTATATTAAAAGCCCATATTAAAATATTTGATATGTTTTTAAAATATTTAAATTAAATTATTTTTTTAATAGAAACTAGTATTTTTCACTATTCATTAAAACATTTATCTTCTCCGAATTGTTTTTAAAAATTAACCATAAGATAATTTTGAAATTATTATATAAAAAAATTATATTTTTTAAAATAAAATTTCTATAATTTAAAATATTTATATTTAAAATAAGTTTGTAAAAATGCGGAAAAAATACTTTTTAGAAAAATATAGTTTTAAGAATAAAATCAGACTAATTGTTATCTCTTATTAAGAAAAAACCTTACATGATGTTAAAAATTTGATTGAATATTTAATATATAATTACATTAAAATAATTCACCATAAGTGTTTTTTTAGTTTATTGACAGAAAACTTTTTTTTTGTTCATAAAAATAGTTTTTCTGAAGAAGCTTTCATTTATTTTCAAATAGTTTTTTTTTCATTTATAATTAATTAGTCACCAAAGAATTCATTTTTTATACATGTTTAGACCATATTTTTTTATAATTTATTTAATCTTATTCATAATCTCTATTCTAAAATTTAGGTGATAACTATCGTATTAAATAATAATATTTTAATAGTAGTTTTTTCTTCATTTAAAATATGTCTTTCTTGTAACACGAGACAAACTAAGTACTTCATGTAACATAAAGCATCAAAAATATTGTATTTGTTTGAAATCAAAATACCAAAATCTTAGGGTGTTACATTCTAACCACCTTAAAATGAATTTCTACCTTGAAATATGTCAATTTGGTATCAAGAAGTGAGGATAAATTTTCATCATTACATCATTAGGTTCTTATATAGCTTCCCCAAGATGGTAATTTTGTCACAAAAAACTGACAAGGTGAGTGGTTTTATTTCATATAAATTTCATTGTATGATTCATCATCTCAATCAATTATTACTTATAAGAAAGATTATTCTCCAGCGGTACAAAATTTGACTTTAGTACATGTGAACGATTAGATATGTACTTTATAAGGAGAGGTACATGAACCAAATAATGATATTGGGAGAGATTTTATGGAAGTTCCAAATGATAATATATTATCCCAATATGATAAATAATTTCAAATGAGACTGATATACCTAGGTATTATTTTTTCCTTTCTTTATTACATAGAAAAATTCATATAAATAACTTCTCACCAACATGAAATTATAGATCTCATTGATGATTATCAGAATAAAATTTATGAAAATTTGTTCTATCTTTAAATGTTGCTGAATGGATCTGGCCTTTTTTCCATCTAATCAGCTTTAGAAGGTCGCAATAACTTTATTTATTCAACTTTATTCTAGTATGTTGGAGTTCTACATCTCTTTCCATAATGGGATTCATAAGGAGACATCTGAATTCTTGAATGAAATCTATTATTACAAGAAAAATCAACTTGAGGAAGGTGTTGATACCAGCCATATTTGAAATCCATAGAACAAGATATTATCACATCTTCTTCGGTTTCACTCATCCTTATACTTATAATTAGAGATATCCCTATACATATATTTATAAATATCCCTAGGGATCTCAATAATGTTTTCTCATCATATTTTTCAAAGGTTAACTAAAACGTAAAACTAATGACAACTATATAAACCATGTATTCTCATAAGTAAATATTATATATTTTTAGATGAATATTTATTACATTAAAAAAATACACGCATAAGGACCATATTGGTTTATTATATTTAGATACTAGTTACCCTATCTTATTAATTCATTAAATATAGTTAATATCTCTCACAAAGATCTTCCCCTTAAGTAGTATTCATATAAATAACCTAATTATAACCTTTATTCATAAACTGGGAGAAAAAAAGCATTATAAAGGATGATATCAGATTCTCAATAAGGGTAAAAAAGGAAGATATATAAGTATAATATGAGCATAAAGGTATGAGAACATGATAATAAAATTTAAAACCCATAACCTGCATATAAAAGATTAAAATCTCGGGTATTGATATAAATATTGGTATTTTATAAGATATAAATCATTAATAAATCAAATAACACGAGTCATGAGAGCATAACATTTCATAATACATAGAATTATGGAATACACATAAGAATATAAAATCACTTCAATAGTAGTTAAGGCTCACTGTAAAGGCTATAATAAATTTTTGGATTCAATCCCCAAAACATCATAGTAGTCAAGGTTCACTCCCAAGACCATCATAGACAACACAGTCCCTTATTGAATGAGGTTTACTCCACATTCTAGTCCTATATATCTCATTAGATATAAATCTTTACCCAATTCATTAAAATAAGATATAGCTCCCATCTATCACATAATAAAAATCATATATATGTGTGCTAGAAGATCATAAAATATTCATCATTTCATAACACATAACATGAAATGAGATTCATAAACATTTTATCATATCATAACTAGTAAAAAATAGACATGTTTCATAATAATTTCATCATTTAATTATAGCATAAACCATGGAAAATAAGTAGGTTTCATCATAATTTTATCATGGTATAATCCATGGAAGATAAATAGGTTTCATAAATATATTTTCATCAAAAATATAAACCCTTTAGGAAAATAATAAGAATGGTTTCCTTAGATAATATCCCTTATAAAGAAATGGTGGGGGACATTAACAAGAAAACTGTTCGCTCCAATGTGATCATTAAACTTGATATGTACAAAAACTATGATAGACTTGAGTGGGGTTTTATTATTCGGGTTATGAGAAGATTTAGATTTAATGAATGGTTCTGCGATATTTTCTTTAGATATTATTCTTCCCCATGGTTATCTATATCTATGATGGGAAAGAGTTCAAATTATTTTAGAATTTGCATGATGTCAGGTAGGGTGATCCATTGTCCACCTATCTATTTATTATGGCTCAGGAGGCTCTTTAAAGGAACTTTCAACAAATCTTTGAGGAAAAGAGGATTATTTCTTTTACCAATAGATATGAGAGTAATCTAGTTTCTCACCTTATGTTTGTTGATGGTGTTTTTTTGTTCAAAAATGTTTGGCACAGATCTATTCAGATATTCATGAAAATCATATCTATTTATGGAAAAGTGGGCTGTAAAACTATTAATATGAGTAAGATTAAGGTTTACATTTCCAAAAAGTTATTGGGAAGTCAATGTGGGGAAATACATGAGATATTGGGGTTTCAAAGGAGGAATCTTCCAATGACTTACCTAGGTGCTCCCATCTCTGATGGCCAAACTGAAAATGCACTTTTTGATGATCTTTTCAACAAGATTATGGAAAGAATATGTAATTAGAAGAACAAATTCATATCCTTTTTAAGAAGGGTAATGTTGATCAATAATGTGTTAAATTTGATCCCACTAAATATTTTATTGATCATTAACCCACCAAAGGGTACTTCCAAAATGAGAGAAAATATCTCGACTGACTTCTTATGGGATGTAAACAAGGTGGGTTGGTGTCACTGGGACTATTGAAAATGCATGGAGAATCTGATCGAGGAGGGTGGTGTTGCTCTCCATAGTATAGCCGAAACCATACTCTCTATGAATTCACATATTTCATGGGATATTTTGGATGATAACTATTTATGGGTGAGATTTTTGCTGGATAATAATAGACTTAGATGGGAGGGCTGGAGCTGTAGGTACAAGATGTTGTTGAACCTTTTGAAATTCATGTTAAATCATTTGGAGGTCATTGAAGGTCATTCTTGATGGCTCATGGGTAGGGTAAATATCAATCTGTGGAAGTATAATTGGTCGAGGGAAATACTATACTTCCAGGGTTACCCAGATCCAATGATCACCTTCAAATAGCCGAGCAGGCACTTAGAACCGATGAAGGCCATTCTCAATGATGAGAAAAAATTGACCTTTATGAGAATCTGTGTGATATATGCTCACAATAGATGTTCTTTTACTGGATCAGTCTCTAGTAAATTATCATGAATAAAAGAATTAGTTCCATGTGTGTAATGGGAGAGATGAGTGGGATATGAAGCTATGGTTTAAAAATATTCCCAAGAACATGAAATTTCTCATCTGGTGGACCCAGAATTAGGCAATTCTGTTGGTTGAGAATGTTCAACGTAAATGGGTCAATTTAGATTCTAGGTGATATTGTTTTGGAAACTGAGACTCGAAGACTACTCTGCACATTTTTGTTCCAGGTGAATGGTATATATGGATTTAGGAATGTATAGGGATCAACCAAAACTTATAAAATAATGGAAAATCCATAAAATAGCTCCTAACTATCTTGTTTCAGGGTACTGGGTCCCAAGAAATAGATAGTAAATAGAAGGTATTAACATTCAAAGATGTGTGTTGGAATCTATGGGAGGCGAGGAACTTGTCCAGAGATGGAAAAAGGATATAATTTATATTGATCTAGGTGTGGAAAAAAGAACTTATGAATGAACTATGGCTTTCCATTGGAGGTAGGAAGACTAGTACTTTGATCTACATGCACGAATCAACCTGAGGGGTATGATCGCATCCCCTAAACCAAGGTATATGGATAATAAAAACTCTATTGAGAAGGGTAATGAATTAAATATGTATGGTTCATAAATGGAAAAAGAGATGAGGGGTGGCAAGCCTATACAGGATATCATAGATTTGGTTATTTTTTTCTTTGGTGATTTTTACGGCCCATGATGCTCCATTGGTGCAGAGACCATGGAAATGAATTCAGGCATTTATATATATAAAATCTTCAACATTATTATTTATGATATTGAATCTGACTTAGATATGTTGGTGAGGATGCTCCCAGGGAAGGTGGACCCTCCTTGGGTGCTGGCCTACCATAGTAGGAACTGTAGACAAGCTATTGACTAGAACACTACTATCAAGCATGTTTGGATAGAATAAAACTTTACAGAGGATGGATTGGCTCAGGAAGGAATTTATAATGAGGTTATTCATATTTATAACAGTTTAGTGTCCTTTCTAGATGAATTAAAATACATTATCTGAGGATATTCTCTCAAGCTGTATCTCTACCGGCCACCTTGATTTGTTTTTCCACCATTGTCAACTTGTTTTTATATACCAAATCATTTCTCAATAAAGTAATTAATTTTTAGTCAGGAAAACATTAAAACTTATAAAATAAGCTTTCAATATAATTTAAAACATTTATAGAAGAAAATACCATTTCCTCTTTGAAAATAATTTTTAAAAAATACTTCTTTTTCAAAATCATTTTCATTGAAAAAACCTTGAAAACATATAAAGTAATCTTTAATGAAAACAATGCTCATAAAGTTATGAAATTCTATTTATGTTGTAAACAATAAAACATATACTCCTTTTATATTTTTAGTAAAATACAAATGGGAATTGTTTGTAAAATGACATGAAGAATACTTTTAATTTTTTTAAAAAATTTAATCATGGGTATAAATGTTTTTAATAAATCATTTTGAGAATTATAAAAACTTTTTTAGAAAACAAAATTTTTGTAAGAAAAAGGGTTCTAGACCAAAGACATAAATAAATATGATTTATCTTAAAATAATTCTTTTGAACTCTTGTGTACATAAAGAGAGGAAAAGTAATTGAAAAAAATGTATTCTCATGACATAAATAGAGGAGAATAAATTTCATGAGTTTTTTTGGAGATGTATTATAATATTTTATCATCGAAAACATAATCATAAACTATTTTAATAAATGATGATACTATAATATAAAATATTTACCACAATGGAAACTTAGAATTATAAGACACATGAAGGAATAACATTAAATGAAACTTAAAATATCATGATAATAAATAAATTCATGATATTACATGTCAAATTGGATATATATAAACCTCATAAAATAATATAGGTGCATAAGAAAACATATGCCTCATGGAATGAAAATTGGGATAAAAATCCCTTACTGCTTTGGTAAATTTTGAAACTTAAACCCCATGAAAGAGAGATCATAAGATGGATATATAAATCACTATAATTTTTAAGATAAACATTATAAAATAAATTAATGGGCATTATATACATTAAATAAAATAAACACATGGTGAATATGGAATTTTTCTCACAAAAAATAAAAGTGATAAGGAAATCCATTACCTTATGTCTCATACTCCTTAGTACACATTAGAAACTCATTTATGATAAATATAAGTTTATTATAAATCTATTAATGAAATATAATTATATATATCCTACCATATATGATTTACTTGTGACCATTTATTACCTTTTTATTAATAATTCTTTGTTAAAATTACGTTTTGGGTAATAACTACTTTGTTAGTTATATATGTTTCGATTTGTTATTTTTTGTCCTATTAATTTGATCAAGGTTACATCATATTTAGAATTATAACCATGATATAGGTATCTTATATATTCAAAATATATGTATTTATTGTAATCAATAAAAGTTAGAGTTATAAAATGAAATAAACTGTTTGTGGAGACGATAGGTCTTACGTATGGACGAACACTATTTAGATTTTCTCAATAGATCAAAAGAAAGAAAGTAAAATTATATATTACCTTTATAGGATAATTTTTAATATACATCACATATTTTCAATAAAACCATCCGCATTACCTTTAATGTAAAGCGTTAACAAATCACACTGCTTTCTTATGGGTTAGTCTGCCATTAACAAGAAAGTCGTTATTGTATTCCCAAAGAATAGAAAGTACAAAGGAATATGTGATATCATGAATAAATAATCATAATAATATTATAAATATTATATATAAATAATAAATCAATCATTATATCTAGCCGTAATAGGTGGTTATGGAAAACAATAACATCGGTTCTTCACGTGATAGTCCAATGTACACAAGAATAATGATTTCATAACTCATTTGATGGAAGAAAAGAAGGATTTAGGTCATTAAATTAACTTAATAAAATCTCAGTATATATAAGAAACTGGTATTATTATATCATCATGTTTTAATAATAATTTATTGAGGTGGAGGTTGAAATAAAATAAAACCCCTGATTAGGGGTGTCACCTCTTCTTCAGATAATTTCATTTGGTTTTCACCAAATGGATTATTAGGTTGGATTTATGGAAAAAATAAGGATTCTAGGAAAAGAGGATAAATTTTAGGAAGTTTTCTTTGTTGTTATTTTATGAACCAATTATTTTTTAAATTGTGAATATAATAGGATAGGGGTGCACTTTTATAAGTGAGGTGAGTGGAATACTTGTAATATTTTAAAAGAAAAAGGTGTTCTCACATTTTTCACTTCCCAAAAAGAACCAAAATGGGAAATTACCCAACCTAGACTATATTAGGTCTAAATATTTCCATAAATTTTGTGTTGGAAAAGTTTTTTATGTTATTTTTATCCCTTATCATTTTAGTTAAACCCTATGGTAAAACCATTTTTTATCTTAACCGTAGTGAACAACCATTACTATTTTGACTATTAATTATGGTAAAAATTAATTTGAACTTATTAGATAATATAATTAATTATAATTAAAAATATTGAATATATTTTTTATACTAAATTTACATAATAGGAAAATTTTAATTTAAAATTAACCCCGTATGCATGATAAGAAAAAAAATTCAAAGAGAAAATGTACAAAAGTTTAAAAAGTTTTTATATAAAAATTAAATATAAAAATTACTAAATTGACATAAATTAGATTAATATATATATATATAAATGAAAATATTTTTCTTTTAAAACTATCCTTAAATAATTTTTTATTTGAAATCTTTAAAAGAAAATAAAATTCTTCACATAAACCAGTATTTGTCTTTATTCATCAAAACATTTATCTTCACAGAAAATTCTCAAATATTTACGCCATGATAATTTTTTCATGATGACTTCAAAAATAAAATTCATTTTTTCAAATAAATTTTCTAAAATATTCCAAAAATATATTTAAAATAAATACGTAAAAAGGTGGGAAAACTTATTTTTAAAAATATATAGTTTTTAAGTGTAAAATTGATCTTATTCTTATCTATTGTTTAGAAAACACATAAGATAAATTTTAACCATATGATTAAATAGATAATATATAAATTTCATAAAATAATTTTAAAAAATTTGTTTTTTTAATTTATTGAGGTAAAACACATTTGTGAGCATAAAAATAGTTTTTTAGAAGAAGATTTCTATTATTTTCAAATAGTTTTTATTTTAATTTATAATTAATTTCTGACCAAATAATTCATTTATATAAATATGAAAACAATATGTTTTCATAATTTAGTTAATCAT
This sequence comes from Viscum album, assembly GCA_963277665.1. Classification (NCBI taxonomy): domain Eukaryota; kingdom Viridiplantae; phylum Streptophyta; class Magnoliopsida; order Santalales; family Viscaceae; genus Viscum; species Viscum album. Next base: position 1,702,605,201 of record OY728155.1, read on the forward strand.
ATTCATACATATATTCCAATGACTAGGTGATAACTATACTGTGAAATAATAATATTTTAATAGTATGTCATGTTTCGTTTAAACTCATTGTTGCATATAACACAAGCTAAAAAAAGTATGTTATTTAATGAAAAAAACCAAATGATTATAGTTATTTTAAATTTGGTTTCAAAAAGCCTTGGGGTGTTACAATTATCCTCATTCTTGATCTTATTATCTCTTATGAGGATAAATCACTTACTATCACATTTTAGAGTATAAGGTAGTAATGTAACACATAAAATTTAACTTCACCCAAGTGGGATAATCCAAGGAGCATGTATGGTATTGTACCTGTAAACCTGAGAATGTAAATATACTACCTAATATGTGATTGTAATATGGTGTGGCCTTACTAACCCTTTATATTCCCCATTAATAATCTTTTTAAACTCACTAGTCTATTTCATAGATGGGTGGTAATTTCTCCTTCTGTGATGATTTTTTCTCCATAAATTTTGATGATAAAACACATTAGAAATAGTGTATCACTTATTAAAAAGTTTAAAAATTTTATAGTGAGATATAAAATTAGTAATTCCCAATTTTCCATATCCATCTTCACTTATAGAATTCCTATAATTCCTCTCAAGTCTATCTCTTTTTTCACAATCTACTCTTTGTAGTTTTTAAAAGAATTCAACCAACTACGTTTTATCCAAGTACTAGAAACAAATCATATCCTTATACCATTATGAGACAATGATAAGTGTTATTAACAATTAAATGTGGTGATTATAAACCTTTTAAGTCATATATAACCTCTAGAATACCAATCTATAGTTTCAATTTGAATTTGTAGTCGAATATATAAACCATTTGACCATGAAATTATATATAATCCAATGGCATAGTCATATTCAAGTTTGGATTCACCATAACATGCATTTATATTCTATAATTTAATTAAGGTACACTATATAAACTTTTAGAAAAAAATAATTCACTGCATCATGGGCTCCCTTAGTTGACATGATCTGCAAAAGATACTTTTATGGGCCAATTTTCTCAGCATGATCTCCTCAAACTCATTCGATTTAGAAAAATAGATGTGGTGTGGTTTTTAATGGAATAATACCCCATATACAGAGGTTTAATCCATTTTATAAATATTTTATAATTAATTACTCTATAACAAAATGCTTTCCAGTGGCATGGATGTCCCACTTTAGTGCAACCAACTCACAATGATGTAAGAATTCTCAATACACCATTGACTCTTGATGTTTTATAGTCACCCCTATGGTACTGTACTTAAAAAAATGAATTACACTTAATTTATATAATAATTACTTATTTTTAATTCTATGGTGTGGTTATTGGTCTTATGGTGTGGTCTATATATTCTTCTATCCCATATCATAATTTACCATGAATTTTCATAGTAATATAATAAAGGGTGTACAAAAGACAACCATTCAAATACCTTATGGCCCTACCTATCTGGGTGGGTCACCATGAAACTATAAATGGTAAAATTATATATATTTCTACCATGTTCTATGGACATCCTTATTTTATACATCCACTATCCCAATGTTACAATTCTACCACATGCCTGCAGTAGTCATCTTTTTCTTTTTTACTCAGTCCCTTTGGTGGAGTTTGGTTCATTCTTAAGACATTATGGGATCATATGATTTTATTAGTCATATGAAGTCTTAATACATATACTTAAGCCATACAGAGTCCCCAAAGTCATATAAAAAACTCGAGAAACATTCCTCTTAATAAAACCTGAAGTGATGCAACAAGGGAACCCTAACAACCACAAATAGACTATGATTCTATTGTATGGTGTCTTTATTGTAGACATATTACTATAAATTTTTTCTAACTTTATTCAAAAAACCTCCACATTAATTTTTCAACAAAAACAATCCCACAAAAACAAAAAAAGAGATTTTATCCAAAACTTACTACTTTATATAAGTGTGGGAAACTCATTTGAAAATGCATTAGATAATTCTATAAAAATAAGAATATTTCCAATATTGAGATTTTTATTAGTTTCAACTATTTTTTTAAATTTTAATACATCGTCAAGAAATAGTAATAATACTTTTGAATTATTTTTCATAGGCACAACTATAATTTTTTTTAAATTTTTAATCAAAAGATTCGATAAAATTTTCCACCATTTTCTTTAGTTCATTGAATTACATCACCATTTTGAGGTAGAGAGTATAATAAAAATATTTATTAATAACTATTTTTTTGAGTTCCTATTATTATATAGACTTTATTTAATCCTTTAGTTTATTTTTATTATTCTATTTACACTATTTATTCACTTTATAATCCAAATGAAAAATGATCATGATGATTTTTTAATACTTTAAATAAATATATAACATTTTTTCTATGTGTATCAATTGATAAACAATTAATGGACAAGAAGATCCAATAAAATATACTAGTCTTAATCATATGAAGGATTAAGTGGTGATTCTTTCCTTCCTCTATGAATGTACATTATCTACACGATTCAAGTTATTCTTCATTACTTGATTCAGTTTTGTTAAAATACCTATAGAGTTTTTGACTCGATATTTCATTTTCATAGAAAAATCATTGATGCAATAATTTCATTACTCATCACATGAGTTTTTCACTTAGTTCTTCTTATTTTTTTTCCATTTACTAAAACCAAAATTTTTAGTGTGAATATTAAACAATTATTTGTAATAAAATTTGAGGAATCAATCATATGTATATAAAATATATATCTGTCATGTTAATTTTTTTTTCACCTAGGTTGTTTTATGTTAAATTATTGGCTTCCCCTTGAGCAAGAAAAATTTCTGTCGCTGACAACGACCCTATGACTCCCCTGAGCAGCACGGTCCACATATCCCCTCAGAGGCATTGTCTGCGACGATGTCGGCGCCCCCTCCCGGATCCCGCCACCATGAGGCCGCTACCATAGACCATTCCATTCATCCCTTGGATCTCGTGTGTGGTAGAGTGAGAAATTTATTGTAGGATACATCCCCATAACAGTCCCTTTTATTGCTGTTAACTTGTTCTTGTATCCTCAGTGTCATATCTTGATATATATAATAGAAAATCCTCCTCCACTGTTCATTCTCCTTTGATGGAACGATGCATGTGTTCCACTAATTCCTGTTTAATCACTTATCTTCATAAGTTTTGGTTGTAGGTTTCTCTCAGTCTATCGGTTCCATGATACCCTGGTTCCATATTTGAATATCTGTCGACGAAGCCTCTAATGTCTTCCACCCTCCTTCATTGGTTCTGTATGTGGGGATCTGTGTTCTGGATTTCCTCTGGCCCTACTATGGCACTGTTTTTCCCTGTGTGGCTTGCTGGTTTTGCTTTTACCAAGCTTGGATCTAATGTTACTTATCCCTCCTGAGGCCTTATTGCACTGTTCATCCATGCACGACCCCATAATGGTTAGGCTCTAATGTTTTGTGTTGCTTTGGGATGGTGTTGGTGGTTTTAGTGATAGTAGTATGATCTTTGGGTTTGCATCTTAATTTTCTTGTTCGGTTATCACTTATCCATGAAGTGATGGTCATGTCTATTTCTAGTGTTTTTTGGGTAGGGAAAGTCCTAAATAGGGTTTTTTTCTAGCCCATATATGGATCATTGTGATGGTATGCTGGTTTACACTTAACCTAAATGTGATTTTGTACTCATGGGTTCTCACTTAGCCAAAAAGTGTTTTTGAAAAATAAAAAAATAAATTTCAGCCAGTTACTCCCAAAAATTATCTAAACTATTCTTTGAAACCAATTATAAAACTATATACGTGTCACTATGGATATATGACCATGGTGGTGGTTTATAAGAAATAACAAGAAAATAAAATGAATATAATTTCCACTTTCAAGAATAACCCAAGGTTAAACACACTAACTAAAACAAGATCCCACAAAACCACTTAGATGCTGCAATCACAAAAAATAATCACTACCATAACTAAAAGATAATTGGCCCCATATATCCAAAAATTAGTGTTAAAAATTTTATTAACATCCCATTACATCACATAATTCATGAAGTTATAACCTTACCATTAACATCATCATTAAATTTAATAATCTATCAATTTTATTATATTTTAAGTCAACCCATTCATTAATTATTAGCCACATTTAACTCAAAAATTACGACTTCAAAGTTACCTTCACACTTAATACTTTTATTCATCAGTTATGTCAATTATTAATTCTAAACATCATGACCCAAAATTGTAGGACCCCGGGACACCCTGAGAGGGGAGGGGTGAATCAGGGTGGCAACTTTTTCTTCTTTTAGTTGTGGATCTTGTTCCCACGTTGGTAGGAACTACATAAACCTGTATGATGGATATGATCAGCAATTAAACATTCACATGCAGTGAGATGACAGAACTATTTTTACTTGGTTCACCACTAAGGGCTATGTCCAAGGAGCATACACCGACATGTTTTCGATCGTACCTAAATCCACTATGCTTCACTAGCTGCGGATTACAAATGTTCGGGTACAGACACTCTGTCCCAGGCTCACTGCCTTTACAATTGTTCAGGGATAGCTCACTGCATCCCTCGGGTCACCCCCATTGACTCCCCCTGGCTCACTGCCGTTGGTGAAGTCCCACTCAGTTTATAGACTTGAAGGTCTCTTCAATAGGTGTGCATTGAAGTTCTTCGTCTCCTGTTCAGCATGATACATTTCTTGCATCAGGGTTCAGATTTGATGCTCCTTTTAGTTCAATCATTCTTCTTTAGTGCAATGAATGAATGCACTAGATCCCCTTGTCTTCGTTTGCCTGAATCACAATCACTAATGTGATTGCTTACTTAATGAAGCTCAGCTTACTCGGCGTTGCCAGAATCAGTTCTCCATGTATGCATGAGATCATGCATGTATCATTTAGATTTATTCTTCAATATCACTTTGCACCAGAAGTATCAGGATATTTTTCAGCTCTTGTGCAGCTCCAGAAAGGCGGACGTGCTTCAACAATATCTGGCACTTCTTTTCAAGCTCGGCGTGCAAGTCTCCCCCGGCGCGCAAGTCTTAGGCGTGCAAGTATAACCTGGCACGCAAGTGTCTCCAAAGCACCTGCGCGACTCACTTCCTTCCTTGCCCAAATCACCTGGGGCGCTCAACCATCAGTTGGCGCGCAACCTCTACTTGCGCGACCAAACTACCACTTGCGCGGTTCCACCACCAGCGCGACGAGAGCTTGAACAATCTCAAAGTCTTGAGCTCCGTGAGAAATGAGGAGGGGTGGTCTTGTATTTATAGGCAAACTGGACCCCTTGCGCGGCGGCGCGCAAGTCATCCATCGGCGCGCAAGTCTCGGCCCCTACTAGGCACTTGCGCGATCAACATCCAAACTTGCGCGAACATCTTGCCTTTACCAAATTTGGATCTTCTGATCTCGAAAAACCATAGGCGCGCAAGTTATAATGCATTCAAGGTGTCGGCGCGCAAGTCTCTTTCCGGGACACAATTCACCTGCGCGACCCCACCAAAACTTGCGCGACCCTTATCCCTTTGCCATATTTTGATGCTCTGGTCATCAAAAACATATGGTGCGCAAGTTTCCTATCCTCCAAGATTATGGTGCGCAAGTCCCTTTGCCAAAATCACTCTTCTTCATTTGTTGATTTTGAGGCCCTGAAATTTGGCAAACACTAGAAAACGGCGCCACCTTGTATCTGCTCTTTTTGTACCGCCTCCAGATCATCTATTCCTCTGTCGATGTTCTTGAATCAAACATAGATCGTTGACCACAACTCTTGAACTCGACATGTCACCATGGAATCTCCTTTGTCAACAAATTTGTCTGTCGTTTGTTTTCTTTGTCGACAAGAACGATCACCTCAACAACACTTCTTCTTGTTGATCTGTATCCTTCAGCAACTCTTTTGATTTTATCACAAACTCCACTATTGTGATATGTATTCTTTGAAGGAACAACTTTAGTACAATCATCTTCTATGACAATGTTATGTGCATGGCCATTTCATAAGTCAACTCATTGGCACATTGCCTCCTTCATCAACTGTCATGATCAACTTCATGCAAACCATGTGATTCTATCCGTCAAGAAGTCTCTAGCATGGTTCTCACGCAATCATGAGTAAGTGCATGGTCTTCATCCAAAAACACCATCCTTCTTTAATCATCCTTGGATGGATTACTCCTCACATTTTTTATTGTTGTAAACAATGTATCACCTTTGACACATGTTCTTTGAACTTACGATCATCACAACAATTGTCTGAATCACTACTCCTCTACTTCATCGGAGTACTTCATGATCTCCTTCATTGTGAGCTTCCATTCCTCCATTTTATTGGAGTACTTCTTGATCTCTTTCATTTTGATATTCCATTAACAACTATTGACAACAAATACAAACCTATACACAAAGTGGTTCCAACAAAAATCCCCCGTTAAAACATATTAATCAGGTGCATATATCTTCCTACATGGTTTTTTCAATTATGAATTGTTTAATTTACTTTTATATTTATTTAAATAGAATTCAATGGATAAATGATAATGAGAATAAATGTATATAGATATGTTGAATATGGTCAATGTGGTCCATTAAATGAAACCCATGAAGAATGGATATATAATGGGACGCGATCCCTCCTAATATAGACATCTATTGCTTACAAAACTCCAAATAACTTTTCTTCCCAAGACTCATTCATCTCCCCGAAAGAAGGAACTTACACCCATTCGAGAGTTTTAGGTATGATCCCATATAAATTGTGATCTCTTAGAAGATTTAATCCCTTTGTAGGTTGGAATCATTCATTTTCTTCATTTGTGATCTCCATCAAATGTTTTTTGAATAATAATAATTTTTTTCATCACTCTAGGTATGCATGATATTGTATTTATTTAAATTATACATATTTATTATATTGAGGAGATACCACACAAATATGGGTTTGAATTTGTTTCCAAGGTTCATATTGTGAACCAAAAAAACCCATCAGTGGAATTCATGTGATGATTCTTCAATGAATCAAATTGTTTATTTGATTTTTTAATAAAGAAAACATTTTAAAAATTTTAGAATGGGATATTTCAATCATAAAATTTAAATATGAAAAAGTTCATATTTCTCATGTTTTTTATATATAAATAAAATGTATATTTATTAAATAAAGGTCAATTATGAATGGAAATAAAATTTTTATAATGTTTTTATAAACAAAGAAAATTTATTTTAGAATATTTTTAAAATTTATAAAAGGTTTGTTATAAATTATTTAATAATAAAGAGTTAATGGTTAATGGATTGAATAGTTTTTGTAAATATTACTCTTAATATGAAAGAGTTGATATTAAGAATGTAATTTTTAAATTAGTATGTTTTATATAATGTTTATAAAACATATTTAAAAGGTATTTATGTCCTATCAAATTTTATAGATTTTTTTAATATTTAAATAAAAACTTTATTTAGAAGTTATAATGATAATTTACAAAGATATTTTAAATTTCCTGAAAAAAGATTAAATACAAAGGAGTTTATATTTATAAATATTATTTTTTTAATAATTAATTAATTTTACATTGATCAAATTAAAAGGAAGTCCATATTTGAAGATATTATTTAGACCACATCAAAATTTTATTGATGATTAACATGATTAAAGATATAAATAATATAATGTGTATGATATGTAAATTATGTAAAAATTTTTAAATAATGTAAAATGAACTATAAATTAATTTATTAAATTTTATATATTGAAATATTTAATATATTATAAAATATGAAAGGTTTCATATTGACAATTGGAAATAAAAGTGTTTATAAGTAAAATTATAGAATAACCATAATGTTTAGCTTAATTTTAAAATTTTTATGATAAAATTTTATTAATGAAAATGTTCATTAATTGTTCTAATGTTTAAATATTTGAAATGTTCAATTATTCAAGTTAATCCATTCTTTCATCATGTATATAAAATTATTTAAAATTTTAATATTTTGTACGAAATATTTATACGATAAAATTATTGTAGAAGATAGATCCTTTCATTACATAGTAGGCATAACTCCATAAAATATTGTTTTCATCTAACTTGATCTTGGATTATAATTAAAGTTATTATCTAGAGTTTTGTTTCTTAGAATATTTTTTTTTCATATTAGGTGTTATAGATATCACGAATTGAATAATATCTTTAGTGAATCCTCCATAGGGATAGGGGATTATGGTTATACCACCTAATGGTATCAAGGTTTTTATTATTATTTTGGAACAATGATTGGGGTTGACTATCTATCGCTCTCTATTTACTCAAGTGGATATTACAGTATCATATAAATATATGCCTTTAAATAAAAAGTTTATGTAATTTCTGTATATTATGAATTCAGATATGCATGAATATACTTGGCTACTATTTTTGAGTGAATAACAAAAACACGTGGGTTTTGTACAAGCTACACATTAATGTGGTGGGAACACATTAATTTAGTGATTGGAATTGGGATTCTAAAAACTAATTTGTTGGAATAACATATAAATAAAAAGGAATAAAACATGATATTATAAGGATTATATAAGATGTAATATTTATGAATATAATATTCAAATGATATATATTAAATTAGGGAGGCTTTATGATTTTTAAAGAACACTCCTCAAATACTAAGTGTGAGATTCCCTCAAAGTGGCACTTTTTAAGTCCTCGATCATCTAACTAGGTAGTTTCACATCATAGAGGGGTTGACCCTAGATTGGCCCATGTAATGAAATAATGTAATGTGTGGCTCTAAAATCGTCCAACCCGATAGTTTCAGACCACAACAGAGTGTCCTTGGATTAAATTTTTTTTAGCTCATTTTGATGTTTTCTTTTGGTTACACTTATATGGGAAAAACCAATGGTTGGGATACCATATGAATAAAGTAGATTATTATACATATTATAGATATGGATAAATATTTTTCTACTCAACTATATATGATTATGAAATGTCTTGATTTTCTTGATAGCCTACTTGAATAACTAAAGTGATGAGTTTTATGCCATAGCTATATCACCCCCAGTTTCAAGTAAGTAACAATTTATTTTTGTATTTTTTAGTATGTAGTGTGTTTCAGTATTGTTTGAGAGAGTTTTGAGGAATTTTTTAATGTTTCTGGGGATTTATGGAGGTTCACAGTTTGAGAAGGATTAGTATAAATCATGAAACTACGATAATAAACCATGTAAAGTGAATTAGAGACTACTGGGTAGGCTCAGGGTTAGGTGGACGATTTTCCCAAAAAATGTGGCTACACTAGAAAAACATGTTTTTTGGAATAAAGGGTAAAACAAGATCGATGCATGATTTTTATAATAGTATGATACAACTGTTAGAAGGGTGTTTGGAGGTAGTAGCTGGTGCCCAATTTGCACATGGTTTTTTAGTCTATGCACCCTAACCATGCACGATTAAAAATTGGATCCTAAAAGTTTTATTCTCACCCATAATTGATCCTAAACCAATCCTTTTTATCTTAATCAACTCTAAATAAAATTCAACTTCTCTTGAAGGATATGGAGACTCTTTCCTTTGATTCGAGAGTGATCTGTTGGAAAATATTTGTGTGTTGAAGGAAAAATTGCTTGTTAAATATTTGTTATTAGTAGTTTTCAATAGATATATTCTTATTCCTTATATTAGATTCATAAATATAATTTTATGAGGATTGATATATGTTTTTATGCTAATATTGATGATATTTTGTTGTGTTGATGATAGGTAATGATATCTATAGAGGGTTTTCGGAGATGCAACCTCGGTTTATTGAATAATTTGCGCCGTATTAATTTTCACCATAGTTTCTGAAGTGGGTGGCTTCAATCTCAAATCCTATTATTATAAATTGATGAATTTATTTAAAATTGTTTTAATTTTCTGAAATTAATTATGAAATAGATGTTAAAATCATGGAAGAAACCCTCTTTAGTAATGGTTTTTAAATTTTTTAAAATTGGTTTTTATGAAAAGTGATTTTTTATAGATATTAAAATGTGAATTTGTTTTGATGCATGGAATTAGATTAATGGTGATGTTTTAAATAAAAGGAATGTTTTATCGAAATGGATTGAAATGGTTGGTTTGGAATTGGTTTTTGGAATAATGTTTGGTGTTTATTCATGTGTTTTGGTATAAATAAGTGTATGAAGTCTCACCATGATATATGGGATGAATAAGGGTATGGAATTTCCCCATCAAATTGATTCACCAGGGACATATTGGTGAAAGGATGAATCACCACTCACAAGTACAAGGACGTCAATGGTTTCATGCATGGTTGGATGTGTGGATATGTGGAATGAAATGTAGTATTCCTAAATGGGATTTGAGAAATATTTTTCATGAGTTGTTTGTTTTATTTCCATTAAAAGGGTTTTGGTTGGGAGATTGTTTAAATATGAAAACTATTTTACAAAGATATGGTTTTTATTTTATATTAATAGTTTTAAAGTGTTTTATACGAATTATTTGATATAAATTTGGTAAGATATTCTATCCTAGTGGTGTGAGTAGGGTAGTCATTTGGGGAAAACTTAATGAGATTCATTACTCACCCCTTTCATGGTAAATTTGGTGCATTTTTAGATATTTTTTATCAAGAAATAGGTAAAGGAAAGGTATAACATTCCTTTAGTTATTCTTCATGATAAATGGGTGTGCATTGTGGAGTTGGATCTTAGAGAATGTAGGGAGTTGATGTGTTGGTGTCTTTGGATTTTTGGAGATTTATTGGTTTTGTATTCCTCTTTGTATTTTGATTTTGGTATTGGTTTCCACTTTTTAATTTGATATATTTTGGTTTGGTTTGTCATACATTGAGTTGTACTACATTGTTATTATGAAATATATAGTATTTGTGGTTTATGGTGTTGTTGGTTGTGACTGTTTTGTTTTCAAAAGGAAAATAGTCCCCCAAATATTATAAATTCCTTGGAATTTATTTATAAGATTTAGAATCTTATGGATTTCACCTAAGGGAAAGTAGTAATTCTACCTCATCTCAAGAAAATGAGGAGGGGTGGTATGTTACATGTTTTATCATTTTTTTGATCATTGGGTATTGGTTTGTTGATCTTTGAGTTGGAAACTCATTCTGGTTTAGTTCTTCTGTTGGGATGGTAGAAAGGAGTAGGATAACTGGGACTTGAAATGTAGATCATAAATAGGATTAGGTAACCTATTTATGCTAAAATTATAGATACCAAGGATTTGAGTACATAAGTATTTTTTAGACTATCATGAACCAACCTGGGTTGACCCAGAACTAGCCACCCATGCCACGCCACAACAAGGCTCAAGAGGCATCCCTGATCCTCCCGGGTTAGAAACTAGTGTCTTACATCAACATAAATAAATTTATAATGATTTTTCACATAAAAAAATAAAAAATAAAAAAATTTAAACTATTCAATAAAAATAATCATGATCAACGAATATAAATAAGACTTCACATAACTCTGCATGACCTTGCACGTCACATATGACCACTAAACCAATATCACCCCACGATGATCGAACCTAATATAGAGGCACCACCTATAGCTAAAATAAAAAAAATTAAACTATAGGCATGAGTATTAAAACTCATTAGTAATTCCCAAATAAACTATTACCTCTTTATTACCTTGAAAAAAAAAATCCATGTTAGTTTGAAAATACAATAATATTAAAATATGGTTTTCCATTATTCTCAAAAGTAACAAGATCCCATTTTTAGAAAAACCAATTTCTTTGCATCAAATTTCTAGAATAGTTTCAATTCATGCATTGAAATTTCAAAATGAAAGGAAAATAGTTTAGATTGAAACAAGGTTTTCATAAAAGAGAAAAATAAGCATGATGAAACTATAATGGAAATCACATTAGAAGCACTATGGGGAATCCCTAAGTAGCTAGGAATTTTTTTTAAATAAATCATCCTAAGGAAAATTTATTCTGGAAAATAATTTTTAGGCAAGCCTTTCTCAAAAGAATATTACTTTGAAATTACAATGTACACAAGGTCCACCACATATCGAAAGTGAGCACCACATCATAAAGAACAACTTCACAAGAGATAACCATGGTAAATCCATAAAGGTAAGTGGCACAAGTGTTACCCTTTGAATCTCGTACCTTAGTGAAAAATATTCTCCAACCGAAAACAACAAAATTCTCGTACATGAGACACTAAATGGGAACACATCTAAAATTCCAGTAGTCTAAATATCATATGCCTAAACCAACAATATTCTAATTCACAAGCCACTAGAGGGGATCCCATCCTAAGGTCTAGTGGTATCTTATCATATAACATATTTTTTAAGTGTTGTATCATCAATCCTGTTAGAAGAATCTTGGACTTAGCCTCTTCTAAATCAACCTGAGCACTAGTTCTAGTTCACAAAAAATTGATACTTGGGTTTCTAATGTGCTCTATTTCAAATGGTGGTGAGTTTTTATCAAGAAAACATGTATGTAAATATAATTTTATTTACCAAAATGTCATCCAACCTCTCACCACCAATCTCCCTCCATGAGAACATCCCCCTATTCAAGTTAGGCAACCATATATAAGCCTCTTCATTAGGAACATATATTAAATCACAAATTTAACATATAAATCATATTTCTAAAACAAGGGGTTATGATTCAAGAGGGGTTTTAGACTTCTAAAAAATTATTCTCAAAGTTCCAAACAAGCCTCATTAATTTACAAGAAATACTTTAATTTTAAAAATCATAAAAAACAAACACTTTTAATTCCTAAAACCATTTAAAATCTTAATTAATCAACAAAACAACCAATTCGACATAACTTTAAAAAGAATATTAAAACTATTCTTAAATGGAAGTGACCCATTTAAGAAAGGAAAAAACTATGTAACCTCAAATTCACACCAAAACCCATGCATTTTTCCAAACCTACAAAAATATAAAATATGCTCCACCACACATGTACCCATATTCATTCATGTAATCTTTCAAAAGTATTATACACATAGAAAACATTTTTGGGAATACCCAATACACACCCAAAACCATTTTGGAAACCACATTTAATCATTTAAAATGTTTATCATTATAAAAAAACTTGGAAGCATATTTTAATGAAGAATACAAATGTCAAAACATGAAATTGAATCATGAAAAATAAGGAAAAGTCCAACAACAATAATCACCATCATATTTCATAATAAATACAAACTATTTAATTTTGAAACATTTTTTAAAACACTTAAGAAATTATGGAATTAAAATTAAAGGATTTGACATAGAGAACCTACCTCAAACTCATAGTGTGCTACTAAAAATGAGGTCAACTCAAACTTCCCATTTACCACTTGCACGCATATGCACCTTCTCTTATATTCAAGGAAACCTAGCCCCTATATACATATTTTAATGTCCAATTATTAATAAGGGGACCCTTACATATAAGATTATACATGCATATACTCCATTTTAATTAAACATGTATGCATTTTCATATACTCATATAAGCACACATAGCCCCATTATATATATTCATCCAACCTTTGGAAAATATATATAAAGGGGGAAATTATAGATGTACATTCCCATCTATGCATACAAATGGGAGCGTTCAATGATGAAGGCTTGAACCCAACCTAAGAGAGACCGAACTTCACTACATAGAAATACCATAACTCAGAAAATACCAAATACCCCACTAGAAAATGAGTATTATTTAAGAATAGACGAAAACTTACCCAAAATTGATGGCGGGTGAACTATAATGCTCTGAAATGCTTCACCATTGTTGGAGGATGTCGGAAAACACCTAAAGATGACCCGAGAGTCCCTTTTCATACCCTAACAACAACAAAAAAACACCAAAAAAATCGAATTAACCATAATCCTAGGGTTTGGGTGAATAATAGGGGTGATAGGAGAAGGAAAATCATGAATCCAAGGGAAGATTAGGGAGATCGGGGTCTTACCCCAAGACATCGACTCAGAAACTGGAGGAAATCTAGTGGAATCACTGGCAGAGAAAGAGCTCGATGGAGGGGGTAATTCCCAACTATGGAGGAGGAGAGGGAGAGGCTTACACAATTCATAGGGTGGAGAAGAGGGTGAAATGTTAAAGAAATAAATAATGATAAAAAAATAATAAATAAATAAAATAAAAAAACAAAATTTTAAGATTTTGGGCGATCCGCACAGTTTGCACATGATTTACCGAACCATACACCAACCGTGTGTTGGCCACTTCCTAGGCCAGACACCCATGCATGACACACCTATGAAGATGCACGGTTAAAAAACTATACTCAAATCATGAAACTTGGCACTGCCAACTCAGAGAGCTGACCCACATGCTTTCCACATGGGTTAACAAACTGTACACAATCTGTTCCCTACACCTCTGCCTCACCTATACACTTTCCCAAACACCACATAGTTACTTCTAACCATGAGGGATAACTGGAAAATAGTTTAAAATCTTCGAGAAATTTAAATTTTTCCCTGCCAATTACCATAACTCAAAAGTGAGGAAGGAAATAATTAAAATAATTAAAATAATTAAAATTACAAGGTTTGGGTGTGATAATTATCCCCAAAAATAATACTCCCCCCCAAAAGTCACCCAACGAAATTTGTAAAATAATTAGGATTCAAAACTAACCAAGGACAATAAAAACCTTGGTAATGCCTTTCAAATCTGCAAGTCACACCCGATGGACTTTAGAGAAACCCATAATAAGGAGAACTATAGAGAAAAGAAAAAGGTATCCTGACCATTAAGGAACTGACTAACACAACAAATCCCACATAGAAACTCCCCATATAGACCGACCCCCACCCTAAGGGGGCCTAATTGAATGAAAATCCAACACAACTGGTGAACCAAAACATTATTCATTATTTCCAAATACTCATGCATCTCCAAACAAGAACAAAAAAACCAAAAAGAATCTACAAAGGCTAGACACATAAGGAAAACCGATTAGAGATTCACTTTCGAAAATGCACAACCACTAAAATTTCAAGAAAATGAGACCACCATGACTTATTACAACCAAAGAGGGACTTTAAAACCACAAAGACCATAATATGTAAATGATGCCTCTATTCCTTTTACAAAAAAACATGACCTTCATAGATGAATAAGCTATAATAGAGCAACTTAAATTTTCCCCATTCCAAGGTTTGAGAGAAAATCTAGGCCAAGTTCCTCCAGACCCCTATGATCCATGAATACACACAAGCTTCACCCTGGGGCCTATGGTTGGAGTCTTGATGTATTGAATCATCCGTTGACTCATATCCAGATACTAAAATCATCCGAATAAGACATTATATTTTGAAAAAACAACATGCAGAACCTTTTCAGGCTATCCAAATGGTCACACCGACATCAAGCCTTTAGCGGATAATGATAAGACAACTTAAAGTTCCCAAACCGGACACAATAGAAGAAAAAAATATACTTCTCCAATGAATAAAAGTAGGAACTGACAAGAATACTTTTTTGTAATAGGTTTTATTTTTTCACACCCATCACTGGATTGTGAACATTTAAAATCACAAAAAAAAACCAGTCCTTAAACCCTGAATAGAGACCCCACATGAATGGTATAACTTCTAGTTGATATCTTGACACTATCACTAGAGAAAGGAAACTAAATCATTGAAATAGTAAACATACCCCTTTACTTTCATTTGACCTTATCGAGTATCCATGAGCTCTCAAAAGTTTATCTCCTTCAATTTCTCAAGAATAAACCACCGGATCAAAGTGGTCTTGAAGATCACCCATGAAATCCCAACTTACAACAATAATGGAATGTACACCTTCCAATAATCAAATATTGGACCCTCAAATAAACTTAAAACATCACAAACCCTCACCTATTCAGTAGTTCCCAAAGACCTAAAAACACTTTCAACTTCCTTGAGCCACTCCACTACCTCTAACGAACCTCGATCACTATAGAAAAAGGAAAAACCAAAATAAACTCAATCACACCACTCCCTTGGGAGTCTGGGGGGGGGGACAATGAAAAGATGATAATCCTCAGAAACCTTCTCAATCTTTTTAGGTGGTATAATTTCAAAAACACAAGGTAGAAAAATAGATCTACATTCAATTAGAAATTGACTAACTAACATTTTAAACAAAATTACAAGATCACAAACCAAAATATCACCAATAAAATCAAATCTAAATGAAATATCAATTGAAATAGAAAAACACAAAACTCAAAAAAAAATCCATGAAACCACTTTTGAAAATCACCATTTTACAAATTCACCCATTTTTAAATTTAATTCCCCCTTTCAAAATAAAAAATAACTTTTCATTTCCAAAATCATTTAATCACATCCTATTTAATAGTTTGAAAAAACACCTCACTTTTTCCATTAAAACCACGAATCTCATCGGAAGAGAATAATCCTTTTAACGGAAACCATTTTACCCTCTAAAAATAACTTTTGAAAAAAATTCAAACCTTTGATTTTAAATACTCACCCATGACATCCTAATAACTATAGAATATGTGTTTATCCCATCTTCCACTTATATCATCCATGAATACATGAAAACATGAACTTTAATTACACACACACATATATAAAAATCCATAAGGAATACCAAGGGCTAAAAATAATAGTTTATTATCAAAATCAAGCATTTACTGAATTCCAAATTAACTTTTACTACACATCTTCCCAGAATTTTAAAATTTTTAAATATATTTCTCAATTAAAATCCATTTTTTTCAATCCGATAACCATTTGTAGAAATCATTTTCCTTTAAAATTACACTCTCACTAACCCAAATCAGACTGAAGCATCCCAAAAAAAGGTAAAAAGGTAACTAGTAGCCATGAATACCATAACCACATGGTTTAGAAGACCACACACTTAGTATAAACCAACCATTGGAATAATATTGAACTATGAACCTGAGCTCCACATGGTTCACTCCACCATATAAGATCACATTATAACACTATCTCACTTCCACTATCACCTGAAAATATACACAAGTTAATCAAAATGAAAAAACACTAATGGATTAACTCAAACCAAAAATAATGATTCGAAAATCAACTACCCTTGGATACTTAGGTCTCATCATAAGTGGTTGTGATCAGGCACCAGCCCACGAACCACCTCATAAGCCCAAAAAATAAAATCTCCAATATTCCTGACATCCTAAATAATTGTAAAGACCCGTAAATTTCAAGGGAATTTTTTTTTCTTAATTTTATTTGGGATTTTACAAGAACGCAGTTTCTGACGGAACCTAATTTCGAGGCCCGGTGTGCCCGGAATCTTTTTCAGAAGTTTGGCTCGGGTACATTCAGTGAACAAACGAGTGGGTTTTCCTAATTTTTGAACCGGTGCTCGGAATCAAATTCTGAGGGCACCGATGAAATCACATCACTGGTAATTGCTTAAGAACGCCTTTTCCGGAGTTGCGTATGCTCGGGTGAGGTTTTTAAATTTTTTTGGGTTAACTAAAGAATAAAATAAAATTGGGCAACAAATTTTATTTTTATTCTAAGCAGTGTTAATCTAGGCATGGCGGTTGGAGTGGGACCCACTGATATCCTAACTCCTAGGTAGGATATTAGTGAGGTGGGGCCCACACAAGCCCCACCTATTCAATTCCTCAACCCCCTCTTTTAATTAGGTAATGCACCTGCACCCCCATTAAATGAAAGTCAACTCTTGTGTTTAACTAAATATTAAATTAATTCAATTAATTGAATGATTTAAATTTGAATTTCAAAAAAAAACTTTGGCTTGAGCAATAAAATAAGGCAACGCTTATTTTATTTGGGTGGTTTTGTTGTGTGAGAGGATTTTGGGAGAGGAAAGCACTAAGTTCCGAAGAACGTTCTTGTTCCTCATTGAAGAACATGAAGAACACCGAGCCTTCGATGAAGAACTTCGTCACCGCAAAGGGGAGTTCGTCGTACTGTCTTCCTCCCTCCTCACAGCCGGTGAGAGACGCCATCCTCAGAGATCGACGACGTGACGCCGACGATACTCCTTCCGCGACGCTTACGCAGTCTCCATCCGTGACGTCCCTTTCCGCGACAAACCTCGCTCGAAGACAACACTTGAGGTAGTGGATTTTTTTGTTTTAGTTCGTGAATAATTTTATCTGCGATCATTGTCTCTAATTGAGATGCCTGTTATTGCAATAATGGGAGGAGGTCGGACCACACGAACACAGACGACTCTCCTCCCCTCTTGATTGTTTGAATTTCTGGCGATGATGAAGCAGGCCGTAAAGGCGTTATGAGGACTTCGCAGTGAAGGGCTGGTCCCGGGAGGACCATTGGCGAAGACGGCAGGAAAAACGGACCACCAAACCGCGTCCGGTGGTCCGTGGAAGACCCCGTCGGCGTGCCGCCAGGATGGGCTGCCCCGACTGAAGCCGCGGCGGCAGGCAGCTGATCCCGCGGCCGCACGGGACCGTGGCCGATGCGGTGCCAGGCTGCGTCCTTTGGCAAGGAGCGGCCCCCACGCGGGGGCTGCAGCTCCAATCAAGGGGGCAACACCCCCTTTGCGCGGCCGCTTGGCCAGCACCGAGCCGCCCTGGGCCCGACCGTCCGCGCCCTAATGGGCCGGACCCGGACCTGGTTCGGGTCGACCCAGTTCGGGCCGACCCAAGGGGGATGGGCCGGGTCGGTCCGGGCCCAGACCCCCCATTTTCAGACCACTTCTGGTCTTTTGACCATAACTTGGGCTACAGACCTCCGATTGATGCACCGTCAGTTGCGTAGAGATCCTAGGATCGAGACGGTCGTTTAGGTATATTATACTCAAGGTTTCGGAGAACTTTGGGTATGACCGGGTTGGTTCGCACACGAAACCAATCGGGCCCTCGGAGCGGAAACACTTATAACTTGAGCTCCAGACCTCTAATTGACGTGTCATTGACTTTGTTTGATTCATATTAGTGAGATGGAACTTTTGGATTAATCCGCTCGAGGTTTGGATGCAGTTGGAGTGTGGTTGGGTTGGTTTTGACTTAAAAACCAACCGAGCCCCTGGAACGAAAAAGCCAATAACTCTCAGACCGGGCGTCTGATTGACGCACCGTCTGTCACATTGAGTTTCTCTTGTCGAGACGGAACTTTGAGATACATCAACTCTGGACTACATGTCAGTTGATGTATCTACCCCTTGGCTCATGGAGAAGACCCTCCCGAAAGGAGCATGCTGTGTGCGGGAACCCTAGAGCTGGCTACAACTGTGACGGGGATGAAGACTGCACTGAAATCCTATGTGGGTTCGGCAGCGATGAAGACCATACTAAAATCCTAGGTGGGTTCGACGGGGATGAAGGCTGCACTGAAATCTTATGTGGGTTCGACAGCGATGAAGACCGTACTTAAATCCTATGTGGGTTCTACGGAGATGAAGACTCCACTGAAATCCTATGTGGGTTCGGCAACGATGAAGACCATACTAAAATCCTATGTGGGTTCGACGGCATTGACTACTGTTCTTGTATTCTATGTGGGTTTGGTAGTGTCTGACTCTGTTCTTGCCATCCTATGTTGGTCTGGCAGAGTAGCTGGTTTAGTATCCTACGTGGGTCCCAGCTTAGATGAATCACTGGCTATATCTGATCATCTCTATCACCGAGGAAGTATACCTGTGTGTGTGGATGAAGACGACAGACAATGCTGATCATGGTAGAGGCTAGAGGAGTAGTTGGTACCTGGAGGTTGACCAACGGGTGGGACGTACACGGAGTGGACGGATGGACCCGAGGAGCTGAGGTGGCTATCTGTACCCACCCTTCAGGTGGGACTTCCAGTGGATGGCTTGACGTTGATGCTTTACTTTCAGTTGTTGTATTTCCTTTCCAGTTGTACTTTACTTCCAGCTTGGGTTTGTATTCTGTCCCACTTACATTTCCGCACTACTTTTTGTACCCAGTTTTACTTAGTGTTTACTTCTGCTTACTTACTCTGTGGTGTTTGATTACTTTATAAAGGAAATTCCTTCCCCTTTTTGTCGGGATTTACGCCTTGGTGCTATTCTCCAGCCCCTGGCCTATAGGAGGTGGGCTTGGGGTAGTCACGGCATGGGTCCCGAGGACGGGTCGTGACAAATTGGTATTAGAGGAGTTCGTTACTACCACATAACTCTAGACTTTGATCTTTATTCTATGTGAAGTAATAATGTTAAGGGTATTGAGTGTGGTTATCAGTCCAGGGAGTCCAGTGTTGGTGCGGCGGCTGACGTATCCGTACACCAGGACCCTGACTTCTGATTTCCAACTCAATGCACAAAAACATTGATTACATGTGTGTTTCAAAAGTTTTCTTTGTGATTACTTTGTGTCAGCTCACCAGGTATACTGTTTTGACCATGTCACACCTGTTTCTTTTTAAGATGGCCCCACGATGACAGCCAGCTAGGGTTCCGACCATTGTGCAAGACGACACCCCACCGAGCGACGAGGCCTTGGTGCAGGGCCCTTTGACAGCGAAGGCACCGGCAGTACCTCTACCCACTGAGCCACCGATGCTACCAGCCCCAGTCGCTGATAGTGAACGTCGCCTTAGTGCACTGCACGAGTTTTAGGGTCAGAGACCGCCCAGGTTCCGCTGGTAGATAGAACCTCAGGCAGCCGAGGATTGGCAGGAGGCGGTTTGTTGAGTTTTTAGGTTAGTGGGGACACCAACCGACCTCATGGGGATCCTCGCAGCGAGCCTCATGCATGCAGAAGCAGGAATATGGTGGAGCCTGATGCGCCAGGTGCATGACGAGGCATATATCCTCTGGACAGACTTCGAGAGCCTCTTCCGCTTGGAGTTCGTCCCAGCCACCCTCCGTGCGGTGTGCATCCAGGAGCTTCTACTGTTGCGGTAGGGCATCATGATGGTGCCCAATACTCGGTGAGATTTACCAATCTCTCGTGCTATTCGACGGACATGGTACGAGACCCATTCTTCTGGTCCCAGACCTTCGAGCAGGGACTGAGGCCCGAAGGGGGCAGCGTCCCCTTTGCGTGGCCGCTCGGCCAGCGCCGAGCCAACCCCGCTCGGCCAGCGCCGAGCCGCCCCGAGCCGGACCGACCGCACCGGGCCGGGCCGCCCAGGCCGGGCCGGGCTGCGCCGGCGGGGCCGGGCCGCACCCACTGGGCCGGGCCGCGCCCAAATGGGCTAGACCTGGACCCGGTGCGGGTCGACCCGGTTCGGGCCGACCCAGGGGGGTTGGGTCGGGTCGGTCCGGGCCCAGACCCCCCATTTTTAGACCACTTCCGGTCTTTTCCCATAACTTGGGCTACGAACCTCCAATCGATGCACCGTCAGTTGCATAGAGATCCTTGTATCGAGACGGTCATTGAAGTATATTACACTCAATGTTTTGGAGAACTTTGGGAATGGCAGGGTTGGTTCGAACATGAAACCAACCGGGCCCTCGGAGCGGAAACACTTATAAATTGAGCTCCGGACGTCCGATTGACGTGCCGTCGACTTTGTTGGATTCCTCTTAGTGAGACGAACCTTTTTTCTTACTCCACTTGAGGTTTGGACGTAGTTGGAGTGCGGTCGGGTTGGTTTTGAATTAAAAACAAACCGGGACCCTGGAACGAAAAATCCAATAACTTTCAGACAGGGCGTCCGATTGATGCGCCGTCTGTCATATTGAGTTCCTCTTGTCGAGACGGAACTTTGAGATACATAAAATCTGGACTACATGTCAGTTGATGTATCAACCCCTTGGCTCGTTGAGCAGACCCTCCTGGAATGAGCATGCTGTGTGCGGGAACCCTAGAGCTGACTACAACTACGACGGGGATGAAGACTGCACTGAAATCCTATGTTGGTTCGGCAGTGATGAAGACCGTACTGAAATCCTATGTGGGTTTGGCAGCGATGAAGACCGTACTGAAATACTATGTGGGTTCTACGGGGATGAAGACTGCACTGAAATCCTATGTGGGTTCGACAGCGATGAAGACCGTACTGAAATCCTATGTGGGTTCGACGAAGATGAAGACTACACTGAAATCCTATGTGGGTTCGGTAGTGATGAAGACCGTACTGAAATACTATGTGGGTTCGACAACACTGAATATTGTTTTTGTATCCTATGTGGGTATGGCAGTGTTTGACTCTGTTCTTTCCATCCTATGTGGGTCTGGCAGAGTAGCTGGTCTTGTATCCTATGTGGGTCCCAACTTAGATGAATCAGTGGCTATATCTGATCATCTCTATCACCGAAGAAGTATAACTGTGTGAGATGAGTCTTGACTTTCAATCCTTATCTTTGATAAGATTGACGTGATATCCTGTGTGGATTACGTTATGCTTTCCTGTGTGGATTGGGTTGTGTTTACCTGTGTGGGCTGGGTTGTACTTAGGCTCGGATGTTGGAGCCGAACTGGAATTGATGACTTAGGTATATGTATGGGCATATACCTAAGTAGTGTCGGATGTTACTTCATGATTGTGTCTTTAATTTGTGGATTATCCTTTGGGGATTATGGGAGACCTTCAGGGGTCTCGGGGTCCCTACTGAGTAGTGTATACTCACCCCAGCACGGGCTATGCCCGCACTACGTTGTGTTGGATGCAGACGACGGACATCTTTGATCGTGGTAGAGGCTAGAGGAGTAGTCTGTACCTGGAGGTGGACCATTGGGCGGGACGTACACGGAGTGGACGGCTAGACCCGAGGAGCTGAGGTGGCTATCTGTACCCACCCTTCAGGTGGGACATCCAGTGGACGGCTCGACCTTGCTGCTTTACTTTCAGTTGCTGTATTTCCTTTCCAGTTGTACTTTACTTCCAGTTTGGGTTTGTATTCTGGCCCACTTACTTTTCCGCACTACTTTTTGTACCCAGTTTTACTTAGTGTTTACTTCTTCTTGCTTACTCTGTGGTGTTTGTTTACTTTATAAAGGCAATGGATTCCCTTTTTTGTTGGGATTTACACCTTGGTGCTAGTCGCCAACCCCTGGCCTATGGGAGGAAGGCTTGGGGTAGTCACAACACGAGTCCCGAGGATGGGTCGTGACAATAATAAAGTTCTACTCTAACAACATTTTGTCATGAAACAACCCAGGTCGACCCTGAACCAGTCACCCAATCCATCCAACAATAAGGCCAGAGAGACATTCCTAATCCTCATAGGCTAAAAACTAGTTCTTGTCACAAAAAATAAAGAAATTGGTAATGATTTGGACCATAAAAAATGAAAAATAAATAAATAAAAATGAAAAAATTAAAGAGAACACGAGCAATGGAAATAAATAAGACTTCACATATGTCCATGTAACCCAGATGGCCACCTCTGACCACTAAACCAACATCACCCTATAGAGACTAAATCCAATCTAAAAGTATCACAAGTAGCTAAAACAAAATGAAACTATAGGAATGAGTATTAAAACTTAGTATGCATTCCTATTTAAACTATTACATATTCGTCACCTTTAAAAATAAAACCATGTAATTCATGTTTGAAAATACAACCATTTAAAAATAAGGTTTTCCATTATTTTCAAATTAAAGTAATAAGATTCCATTTTTAATAAAAACCATTTTTTCCATCACATTTCCAAAATAGTTTCCAGGAATTGATGAGAATTTCAAAATGAAATGGGAACAATTTTGATTAAAACATGGTTTTCATAGAAGAGAAAAATAGTTATAAAGCAACTGAAATGGAAATCACATTACAAGAACCATGGGAAATCCCTAGGTAGCTAGTATTTTTTTAAATAAAATATTAAAAGGAAAACATTTTCATGATTTTTTAGGTAAATCCTTTCTCTAAAGAAACTTACTTTGAAACTACCATGTACACATCGTCCACCAGATACTAATGGTGAGCACCACATCTTAAAGAACCTCACAATAGATCACCATGGAAAATCCCTATAGGTAACTAGCATAAGTAGGAACCTATAAACCTCATACCTTAGTGATAAAAATAATCCAACTAAAACCAATAGTGTTCTAATGCATGAAACCCTAGAAGGGAACATATCCCATGTTCTAGTGGTCTCCATATCATATGACAAAACCAAAAATGTTCCCATGCATGATCCACTAGAGGGGATCCCATCCCAAGGTATAACGGTCTCTGATAATATAAAATGTCTAGTTAGTTTGGTAGTGTCAATCTTACTACAAAAATCCATGCATCAGCCTCTTTTGAATGAACTAATGTACTAGTTCAAGTTCAATATCCCAGATACCCAGGTTTCTTATGTGCTCTATTTAAAATTGTGGTGAGTTTTAATTATGAAAAAAATGCATGTGCATATAATTTTCTTTACCGAAAACTCATCCAACCACTCAACACCAATATCCCTCCTTGAGTGCATGCCCCTTTTCAGGTCACACAAAAATGAACAAGCCTCTTCCCTAGGAACATGTCATAAATCAGACATATAACATATGAATAATATTTATAAAACAAGGGGGAATGCCTCAAGAGGGTTACTTCCAAAAATCATTCTTAAAGATAAAAATGAGCCTCATTACATTACAAGGAATTCTTTAATTTTAGAAAACATAACCACTCAACACTTTTAATTACCAAATCCAATTAAAATATCAATTAAACAACCAAGGAAACAAACCTTTAAAAAAATCATGAAACTAGAAACCCATTTAAGAAATGAAAAAATGTGATTTAACCTCAAATTCACACCAAAACCCATGCACATTTCCAAACATACAAAAACATGAAATCTAGTATTTTTCAAGTCACACACAAACCCATCTTCATTCTAGTCATATTTCACAACTATTATACACACAACCAAAATAATTGGGAATACCCAACACACACCCAAAACCAATTTGGAAACCACTTTTAAGCATTTAAAATGATTAGAATTATAAAACAAACTTTGAATAATATTTTAATGAAGAATACACATAACAGAACTTGAAGGTGAATCGTGAAAAATAAGGTAAAGTCCAACACCAAGAATCACCATCACTTTCTATAACATATACATACTATATAGGGTTAAGACACTCTTTAAAACACTTAATTAATTAAGAAATTCCAATTAAAGGCTTCAATATAGGGAAACTTCGACAAACTCAAGGTGTGCTTCGTAGGATGAAAGAAACTCAATCCTTCAATTTACCAATTTCACACATATTCAGCTTCACTTATATGAAAGGAAACCTTACCTTTATGTATATATTTTCATGGCTAAATATTTATAAGGTGATCCTTATATATATGCTTATACGTGCTTATACCCCCTTTTTACTTACAAATGTATGCGTTTGCATATACCCATATAAGCACACCTACCCCCATTATATATATTCATCCTCATATGGGTGAATATATATAAAGGGGAACATATATAGGTACATGAACACCTATTAATACACATGTGTGCCTTCAACTATGGTGGCTTGAACCCATCCCAATAAAGACCAAAACACACTACAAAAAATACTAAAAACTTGGAAACTACTGAATACCCAATTATAAATTAATTATTATTTAATAATGGAAGAAAACATACCAAAAATTTATGGAGGGAAGACCAAAACGGTTCTAAATTAATTTCCTTCGGTGGAAGATGCTGAAACAAGCTCTAAGATGACCTAAGAGTCCCACTGCATACCTTAATAATAGAGGAAAACACCCAAAAATATGATTAACCATAAACATAGTGTTTGGCCAAATTAGAGGGGAGATGGTAGAAGGAAAATTTTTGAACCAAGGGAAGAGGAGGTAGGTGGGGGTATTACCTCGCGACATCGACCAAGAAATTGGAAGAAATATGGTGGAATCACTGGAGGGGAGGTAGCTTGATGGAGGGGGTGGAACACAAATATAGTGGAGAAGAGGGGGTGGATCATGCAATGAATAGGGAAGAGAAGATGGAAAAAAGATAAAATAAATAAATAAATAGGAAAAGTCAAAAATAAAAAATAAAAAATAAAAGTTTAATATTTTAGGCGATTCTCTCAGTTTTTGGATGGTTTACCAAACCAAGTTCCAACCATGCAATGTACACTCCCTAGTCCAATAAACCATGCATGATTACTCCAATAAGAATCATTTTTGAGAGAAATATGATCATTCTATGCTACTTGGCACTACCAAATCACAGAGTTGACATGCTTGCATGCTATAGAGTTTAATAGATCATGTGAAAGCCGTGTGTGACACCACTTCCTAACCTCGGCACCTTCACAAGCACCACACGATTACTGATAACTGTTCCGACTAACCATGAAATAATTTAAAATCTTATATAAATTTAAAATTAGAACCACCAACTACCCTAACTCAAAATTGAGGTTGAAAGTAATTAAAATAATTAAAATTCCAAGGTTGGTGTGTAAAAAAGACACTTATTGGAGTTGTAATCTCAATATAATGGGTTTATCCTATGAGAAAAGCATAAAATAAATTTATATAAATGAATTCGTACTAAGGGTGAATATTTTAATTTGATTAATGACTTATCATTTTCTGAAAAAATATTGATTTTTGAAAGGTATTGAAAATTGTTCTCAAATATGAGATTTTGAAAATGGTATGATAGTGGTATTTTGAAATTGTTTGATTTTAAAAATCAGGATGGAATTTTGAAAAATGGGATGAAAATATAAAGTGTTTAATTTTGGTAAAGCCTTGTTCTGATAGTTCTGATATGGTAAATTTGAAATTGTTATGCCTTAAGTTTCTAGAGAGTGAGACTTATGGAGTTTTGTTTTGGTTATAGAAAATGGCAGCTGGTATGTGTCATAGAAATAAATTGGAAGAGGATGATTAGAATATGGTTTCACCTAATCCACTAGTGAACCAACAGAAGGTTAAATGTATTGTCTAGGATTTTCAGGCCATTGATAGAGGAAACCAAATGGATGAACCAAGTCAAGTGGATCATTCCATTCAGTTCCAAAAGAAGAATCCAACCATTTTTCGGGGTGATTCAGAACCAAATAAGGTAGAGTTATGGATGAAAAAGATGAATCAAATCTTCAATTTCGTTGTAATAATAGTAGAGATGAATGTGAAGTTGGAAATGTATATTCTGGGGGATCTTGTATGTCAGTAATGTCATTCAACAGTTTAAGCTTAATTAGACTAAGGAATTTCATAGGAGGGGTTTGAATATTTTTTCAGCAAAAAATTCTATCCTCATATGTTCAGGATTACATGAATGGTAGACTTTTTTATCTTGAAGTAGGAGAATCTCTCACTAATAGAGTATGTGGATAAATTTATGAATTTATTCTGATTTTCATCAAAATTTGTTGCACGTGCATCCTTGAAGGAACACATTTTTTAATTGGGGTTGAGGCAAGAGATTCACTCGAATACTATTGTGATTTGTATAATGAATTATATGGTGTAATAAAGATATATATTATTTAGTATTTTTGGAGGAAGCATGTTGATACCTATATAAAATGGTGGGAACTCTAATGATGGGAACAAGAATAATAGGGACACTAGTTTCCTAGGAAGTGTAATAACTCAAAACCAAATGGCCATATTAGTGAATCTTCCTCCAAAATAAAAGTTAAAGTTTGGATGTTTCTAGTGTGTTTTGTTCAACCACATTAATATAGATTTTACAACGCCACATAGATCATTTCACAATTGAAATTAGATGAGTAATCTTCAGCACTATTATTTTAGTTCTCCAAGGTCGGGTGTTTGGGACACATTTTATATTTCAAATATTCTATATGATTTGATGGGATGAGGTTAGAAGAAAACCTATCATCAGTAGAACCAAGCTAACAATGAATATTCATAGAAACCATGACTCCTCAAGCAGTGAAATATCAATAGTGTAATAAATAAAAAGTACATCGAGTAAGCAGTTATATGAAGCTGAGCAAGTGATTATGGATGATCAATTTATACCATCAATGATGAATGGTATGATTCATTTTAATTATATACTTTTGAAATATTTGTTTGATATGGGTGAATCCCATTCATTTATTAATTATAATTCTATTTATTTGTATGGTTTTTATGTTGATATGATGCCTTATGTTTTGAAACTTTGAACTCCTCTTGGTCAAATAAAATGTCAATTTTTATGTGCAAAGAATGTTCAATAATGATTGATGGAGATAAATTGATTTGTTATTACTATATGCTTTAGATGGATTTCTATTACACAATCCTGTGTATATATTGGATGAAAATGTTCAAGGCTCACAATAATTTTTATACATAAAAGGTTATTTTTATGACTGAGGTTGGCATCAACCATCTCTTTAGAGGAGACCAGAATGTAAAGGTAGGTTCAACAGGCTTATTGGAACCAATAGTTGGAATGATATCATACTAATTTATAGCTTTGACCTTGGAATCAATGAAATAAATAAATAATAGTAGTTTTAAAATTGTTATTGAAAAGTTTCCAGATGATTTTCCAAAAAATTTATCAGGGTTTCCACCTATAAGAGAAGCGAGGTTTACGATTTATCTCATTCATGGGGACCGACCCTATCTCACATCCATCTTATTGAATGACACCAACATAATTAATGGAATTGAAATTTCAGTTGGAACAGTTGTAAAGAAAATGGTTCATTTAACTTAGCATGTCTTCATGGGTAGCATCGGTCTTGTTTTTCCAAAATACAGATGTAAATCCTTAGTTTTGTGTGAATTATTGTAAACTTGACCAAGTTATGATAATGAATCGGTATCCAATTCCACACATTTATGACCTACTCAATCAATTTAGTTGATCCCAATGGTTCTCAAAAATTGTCTTTTGATTAGAATATCACCAATTGTAGGTTTTAAATAAGGATATTATAGATAGATTTTAGGAGTACATATAACCACTATGAGTATATGGTTATGAAATTCGTTCTTACGAATGAATAAAAAATATTTATAGAATTGATGAATTAGATATTTCAATGTTATATAGATTATTCTATGGTGGTGTTTATGGATGACATATCAGTGTATTCAAGGATAAGGGATGATCATGAGCACCACTTGGAGATAGTGTTGTGAATTTTTAGGGATCATCTTAGGTATTCAAAAATATTAAAGGGTGATTTTTGGAAACAAGGGCTACATTTAATTGGCCATGTTATCTTTGAAAGAGGTGTTTCTTTGGATCAAAAAAATACAGAGTTTTTCATCTCTTGGAAACCACAAAATAATGTCTTTGAGGTACAAAATTTCCTTGGTCTAGATAGTTATTATCGATAATTTTTTCATGACTTTTAATTACTATATTCACCTATGAAAACATTGATAAAAAAATGTTCCATTACAAAGAAATGAGAAATGTTATAATAATTTTCAAGAGATTAATGTTATCCATACATTAACATAAATATTGATATTTCTAGAACCAGGTCAAGGGCACATGATATATTGTGATGCTATGGAATTAGGGCCAAGATGTATTCTCCTGAAAGAAGATCATGTTGTTGCTTATGGATCATGAAAGTTATGGTTTCATGATAGTAACTAATGACACATGATTTTTATTGAGTTTTTGTAGTCAATTCCTTAATGACATGGCTTAATTACCTTTTGGTGATAAATTTATAGCGGTTATAGATCATAATAGTTTGAAAAATATTTCCTCAAAAAGGGATTTTAACATGTAAAAAGGAATATGGATAGAGAATATTCAAATGTTTGACTTTGAATTGATGTAGACACTAGGTAAATGGAATTATGTGGCTGATGAATTAAGAAGAAAGTTATATGCTTAGTTAGAGAAATAGGTTTTAGACCAGTGGTAGTTGATTTCAGTCCTAGTCGAAATGAACTTGGAATTTGAAGAACAAGGTGATGTTGTAATTTTATTTTCAGTTTATTTTGTTCTTGATTTGGTGGATATGGTTAAAGAGGTATATAAATCTGTTTCATAATGTGTTGTGATAAGGTAAAAACTCAATGTAGGGGAGACCATTGAGGGATGAAATATGGATGCAAGTTCAGTTTTGTGGTTTCAAGATCAGATGGTTGTACCCATGTATTTTCAAGAGAAAATTACTCATGATTACCTCCACTCAATATGGGATATTTATCTTGTAATAAATAATATTTTAAGGTGATGAAAGGATAGTTTTGGGTGGCCAAAATGAAAAAGAAGGCGGATGTGTTTGTTTTAAGATACATAATCTATCTGTAAGTTAAGGTAGAGAATCAATGACCAGTGGGTATGCTGCAATCATTACCTATTCATGTTTGGAAATGAGAGAAGATAGCCATGGATTTTTAATAGGCATACCAAGAATGGTTTGGAAACATGATGTCATATGGGTGATAGTGGATCGACTCAAAAAGTAATCCCACTTCATCCCTATTTGAAAATCTCATACATTGGAGGAATGGTCTAAAATCTATATTAGAGAAGTGGTAAAGAGGCACGTGATTTTAGATTTGGTAGTATTTAATAGATATATGAGGTTTATATCTCATTCCTAGAAATCTATAAAGTAATCCCTTGGGACTCAGTTGACTATGAAAACAAAATATCATCCTTAGAAGGATAAATACTCTAAAAAATGATACAAACGGTGGACGGCATGTTGTGGGATTGTGTAATGGATTTTTGTGGCTCATGGGAGGATCAAATACTATTATAGGAGTTCTAATATAACAAAATTTATCAGGATTCAATACATATTTATCCTTTTGAATCATTATATGGAAATCATTTTTGTTATCCACTTTGTTAGGTAGAAACTAGTGAGACTTCACTGGTTGGGCTAAGCCTTGTCTAGGAGAAAAAAATAGAAGATTCAATTGATTCGGAAAAGGATGGAGATGGCTTAGAGTAATCATAAATCATATGAGGATCATCATCTATTACCTTTTTTGTTTGAGGTGAGTGATAATGTGTTCTTGAGAATCTCTCTAAAGCTTGGACATCATTATTTTGGGAAGTACGTAAAGTTATCTCCTTGATACATATGATATTTTTAGATACATTACCGGATTTGTGAGGTGGAATATAGGTCATGTTTTCCAACCTGGTTTAATATAGTTCATAGTGTGTTTTATATATCTCAGTTGAAAAAGTATCATCCTAATCCTAACTATGTTATTCGATAGGATCACATTGACCTAGATTTAGTAGCTTAATTTGTGCATATGATGGTACAGATTATGGATAGGAAATATAAATTCTTTTATGGGAAAATCATCGATCTAGTGTACATTTTGTGGAAACATGGTTGGATTGAGGAAGAAAACTGGGAATAAGAGAAGGGAATGGTCAAGAAGTGGCCTGAACTCTTTTAGGACAATGGTGGTTTTCTACTTTCCAGGGATGGAAAAATCCATTATGTGGAGAATGTAGAAAAATGTAACCCTTTATATATGTATATTTTAGTATTTAAAGTGTTTGGGTTATGTTGGGGAGAGTTTGGAGGACTCTTGGGATGTTTTTGGGTCATTGTTTGGGATTTCATGGTTTTGACATGGTTTGTAGAAACTGTGAAAATCCAGTAAGAAACCATGTAAAGTGAAAAATAGGCTACTAGGTAGGCGCACGGTTAAGCCCATGGTTTGACCAAACTATGAGTCCACCTAGGACTAACCATAATTTTTGGAATAATGGAAAAAAACATGGTTGGCACAAGGTTTTTTTAACTGTGTTGGCCAACCATTCAAAGGGTGTTTAGAGGAAATGTATGGAGAATGTATTGTAAATGATTTTCCCAACCATTCACCCTAACCATGAACAATTAAAAATTAGATCCTAAAATTGTGGACCTCACTCAAAAATTCTTCTAAAACACTCTTTTCCGCTAAGTCATCCCTAACTCCTTTTTATCTCCTCCCAAAATCTGTAGAGAATCTTCCCTTCAATCTGGGAGAAATCCACTGGAAAACCTTGGTGTGTTGAAGACCACTTTTCATGGTAAGTCTCTGTTCTTAGTGGCTTTACTTATTTACATTCTTATTCCCTCACTTATATTCATATATCTTGCCAATTAGGGATACATATATGATAATTTATTCTATTATTAATGAAATTTGGTTATGTTGATGATATGTAATGAGATATATGGTGGGTTTCTAGAGTTCAACCCAGTTTTATTAAATAATTCATGTCATTCTTCATTTTTACATATTTTTTGAGGTAGGTGGCATTACTATTGACTCCTATTATTAGAAATTGAAGTCTTGATTTCAAATTGTTTTAATTTTTGGAAATTGAATGTGATATTGCTGTGAAAATCATTTTATAAACCCTCTTTAGTGATGGTTTTTGAATTTGTGAAAAACTTTTTCTATAAAAAATCATTGTTTATAGACTGTAAAATGATGATTTTAAAATGTGATTTTTTTATTAATGAAAATGGTTTTAAGGTGATGTTTTCAATAAAATAATTTTTTTATTAAAATGGATTGAAAAAATTGATTTGGAATTGGTTCTTAGAATAATGGTTAGTGTGAGTTCATGTGTATTCATATAGATATGGGTATGAAGTTTCCCACATCATTTATAGGATGGATAATGGTATGAACTTTCCCCTATAAAAATGGTTCACCAAGTGAAAACTTCATGAAAAGATGACTCACGACTCATGAGTATAGGGAGGTTCATGGTACCATGCATGGTCATATGTGTAGATATGCGGAATGAAAATTATTTTTTCAAAATGGGAATTGAGAAATTGTTTTAAAGAGTTTTTTTATTTCTTTCCTTTGAAATTGTTTTGGTTTAGAAATTATTTTGATATGAAATCTTTTTTTAGAAATGGTTGGGATTTTATATAAACTATTTTAACATGTTTTATATTAATATTTTTATATAAAGGTGCTAACATGTTCTATCTTAGTGATGTGAGTAGGGAAGTCAATTGGGGAAAACCTATTGAGTTTCATTACTCAACCCCTACTTGGGAACTTTGGTGCATTTTCATATATTATTTTTTGATACAAAGGTAAATTCAAGGTATCAAATTTATCAATTTTTATTCATGATACTTGGGCACAAATTATAGAGTTGGATCTTGGAGCATGACAGGACTTTCAGTTTTTTTGACATTAGAGACTTCAAGATTTGTTGGTTTTGTCTTCTACTTTTTATTTTGATATAGGTATGGGTTTCCTCTTGGTACTATGATATAGTTTTTTTTGGGATTTTCATACTTTGAGTTGTACTAAATTATTATCATGAATCATATAATTTTTTTGGTTTATGGTGTTGATAATTGTGGTTGTTTTATTTTCAAATGGAAAATCATCCCCAAAATAGTTATGAATCCCTTGAAATTTATTTACAGCCTTTGACATCTTAGTGTTGTCTCCTAAGGCCAAGTATCAATTAATCCTTATCTCAAGACAATGATTAGGGTCATGATGTTATAATAGCTGGATCGTAACTTAGTGAAATTTTTATCTTAGCTCACTAAATAGATATAATGTTTGGGGTCACCAATTTTTGTTGGAGAACTATCATAAAAATTACTCAATTAAAATATACATAACATGATAATATCACACTGATATATCCTTGTTGTAGATTATCACATTCATTATGGAAATGATATGGATATCATTAATAGGTATGAAGTATAAAATAGTTTAAAATTGGTGTCTGAAGTTGAGAAGTCTTTTCTTGGAGAATAATTAAGGCTCATGAATGTGAATGTTATAAAATACTATTTCACTAACTCTGAATCAGGGGTATTAAATACCAATTTTCCATCAATTTTTTTTATTGACAACAAAAAACATTGAGATCATAGGGAATTAATGAATGGTTAATTATATCTTTGTTTTATTAATAGAAAAATAGTTTCTACAATAAAGTTCAACATTTATGATCTGGTTTTATGAAGTGGATTAATCCTAGAATTAGAACAACGTAATTATTTTCCTACCATAAGAAACTAATTTTTATATGATGTTTGGATAAGAAAAGATTTTATTTATTTATTAAGAATAATTTTTTTATATATAATAATTAAATGATTTATGTAATTGGAAATATAATGGATGGTTTATATATTCTATACATAGATAATATTGTATATTACACAAATAATATGACGGTCATAGTTGATTTTTATCCCACCTACCTTTATCATTGTCACATTGAACATATAAATGATAAATTCACTCAAAAAATACCTATAGATATATTTACGGACTAATTAAATTATGAATCATTTGTTACATGAGAATATCATTTTTTGAGTAAAATGAAACACAACTTTGGGGAGAAAAGGTGATAGGGTTGGCGGACTGTTAGAGTATCATATATAGGGATTTATATGGATTAATAAGTACATAATAAAATGGGTTTTATAGGTAAATCATTACTTTTAATATTTGATTTAGTCAATTTGTATATGTTTTTATGATTAAACACAATTATGAAACCTTTAAAACTTCATAGAGTTTCAAAATAAAGTAAAGAATCTACTAGAAAAGAGTATTAATAACCTTTGATCAGATCAAGGTTGTGAATAATTAATCTAATAATTCATTGATCATCCAATAAATTTTGTAATTGTTTCAAAAATATCTCCCCCAAGAACACCATAATGGAATATTGTGTCCAAGATAAGGAATAAATCCTTGTTATATATGGTTTGATAAATGATGATTTTATGAAACCTTTCTATTTTATCAAAGGTTTTCCCCTAGTGACTACTGTATTCTTATTGAACCACATCCCATATAAATAATTCATAAAGACACAAATTGAGATATATAATGGGAAATGTTCCATTTTTATTTTATTAGGTTTTGGGGTTGTGAATCACTCAAACAACAATGAGATTCTAAAAAATAGGCCTTAAATATGAAAAATTCTTATTTTCTAATTATACCAAGGAAACAAACGGATATTTTTTCTACAATCCTACTGAACACAATGTTTTTTTGTCTTGATATGGTGTTTTCCTTGAGAAATAACAGATGGACCAAGTATTCAATTGAATAAATCTTTAAATTGGAGAAGTTGAGGACCAAAAAATTAGAAGTGTTCCTAGTATGAAAGTTGAGATGGTTCCAAAAAGAGTTGTGGAAGAATAAAAAACTCAACTTATTCAAGAACCTTAAATTTCTAGTAAGATTAATTTATGATCTAAGAGATATGATATTCTTATGAAAAAAATGATGGGATAACATTCATAGGAGAAGAACCAATTTCTACCAAGAGGAAATTGAGAGATCTAATTCTAAGAAATGATTAAAATCCATGGATTCTAAAATGGAATCTATATACACTAACAAGGTTTGAAACATGGTTGATTAACCTGAAGGGATAAGTCACATATGGTGGAAGTTGGTTTTCCATAAGAAAACTAACACGTATGGTATAGTGTCTACAAATAAATAATTCTGGATCACTTAAGGTTATAAAAAAATCAATGCTATTGGTTATAAGTAAATGTTTTTATTTGTAGCGATGATAAAGTCAATCATATTTTTTTCCATAATAGATCTTTTTTATTATGATATATATTAAATTTATTTCAAAACTAATTTCTATAATGAGAAATTAGTATAGGATACAAATATGATACAACCCGAAGGCATTGACGTTCTAAATGAGTTTTCTAAGATGTGTAAGCTTTTATTGTCCAATTATGGACCAAAGAAAGATTTTCAGATTTGAAATATCTACTTTGATTATGAAATCAAAGAGGTTGGTTTCATATAATTTTGGATGATTATTTTTGTATACATTAATATTAGTTGGAGTGTATTCATGTTTCAATTATTTCATGCGCATGAAATATATATTATCTAAAATGATATATCAACTATTTATTATATAAATAAGTAACTAAGTAAGTAAATATTAATGATAAAACATGCAGTGCAACCAACATACTTTATATTAGGATCTATAAATATATATATAAAATTCTACTTGGACTCATTCAAGACACATGTATTGGTATTGTTCTAAAGATAATTAGAATAGATAACTCCAAGAAGGGATTTTAACCAGTATTAAATTGAACAAATCTTAAGAATATTCAAGATCCTTCTAAAGAGTTATATTGGATAAATAGAATTAATTATGCATATGATATATGTTATATGATGTATTCCATGTTGTGTAATCGAACATATATTTCATATGATACAAGCATTACAAGTATATACCTAGTTAATCCAAGTGATAGCCACTATATTTCTATGAATAAAATCATGAAGTACTTGAGAAGAACTAAGGTAATGTTCATGGACTTAGGAGGATAGGATAAGCATTGTGTAAAGAGTTACATAGATTATATCTTCTGAAATAACAAATATGATTTTAAATATCAATCTATATTCATTTTTTTCCTAAATTGTAGAGAAATCACTTGGAAGAGTTCTAATAATGAAAATGTAGTAGATTCAAAAATAGAGTCATAGTATATCACAAAATTATATGTTTAGAAACAATCTACATTGGTTAGAAATTTCATCTATTTACTTGAGGTGGTCCCTAGTATTGTAGGATAAATCAAGATCTAATGTGATAATAATGGAGATATTTCTTAGTCCAAAGAACCCAAATCTCACTAAAGGACCAAGCACTTCCCTTGAAAATACCATATCATTTTGGAGATCATTGAGAGGGGTGATGTGAAGATCAGTTAGGTGGATACATATGAAAATATAGAATATCTATTGATGAATACATTATTTAAGAAACAATATAAATGTCATGTTAGGTCTGTAGGTATTTAATACTTAAGAGATTTATTTAAGAGATTTATAATGTATCATGGTTTTATAATAAAGTAAATATCTATTTATTATTCATTTATGTGTGATAAATTCACTTTATATTAATTTTATAATGATAATATCCCCTAAAATCATAAAACATTGAGTAATACCTAATTTATGACTATCATAGACTACTATGGGTTGTCATGATATGTTAAGGATATCTTGAATAAATTATTCTACTCATTATAAAGGGTTGAATATGAGATTTGAATAATATATTCATGTGGTAATAAGTAGTGACTTATTACATGGAATGATCTTATAAAGCACATCACATGGGATATTATACC
Organism: Viscum album; assembly: GCA_963277665.1. Taxonomy (NCBI): domain Eukaryota; kingdom Viridiplantae; phylum Streptophyta; class Magnoliopsida; order Santalales; family Viscaceae; genus Viscum; species Viscum album. The sequence goes on from OY728155.1 coordinate 1,702,642,248, forward strand.
ATCATTGATATACATAGAGATGTATTCTTGTTATTAATCCTTCTTACTCATGTTTGGAGAGATACCTAGCTTGAGAAACATCATACTTTCATTCCCTACTTACAGAAGTCAAATTATTATCTTTGTTAACTAGGGTGTAGTTGTGTATATTTCTAATCATGTTTTCGGTTGGAGTGCAACCAAGATAGGATTATTCCACATATATGAAAATTAAAGGCATCTATACTTTGATTGAATAATAATAATTGAGATACATATCCTTTCTTAGTTGAGTCACATATGACATTTTCAACTACTTAGACGAGGGGAATGTGATGCCCTCATCGGTTATGTGAATGAGATGTTTTGTATTCATTGAATTTGTATATATTTTTAGAGAATCAATAAATGACATGTTACACTATACTAGATTGAAATCTTCAATTGCCAGTGGTAAATTTTTATTTAAAAAAATAATTATATAGTTATGAATAAGATTTATATGATACATATTATGGTGGTTATGTTCATATTAAGATATGATCATGTTTGATAAAGATCACACCTGATCCATTAAAAGTTTGAGTAGCACTGATAATTTTATACAGGAAGGTCTTTACATATATCTATGAAGTAGTACTTTAATATTTTTAATGCTATTACGTCAAATATGGTTACATAGTTAGTACTTTTGAAAAGAATAAAGTTTTAGAAAAACGAGTTTGTTCTAAAATGAATAATATTTGATGTAATTGTATCCAAAAGAGTTTTGGATATATTTAAAAAGGTTTTTAAAGTTTGAAACAAATTCCTTATATATTTTAGTGAAGGTGGGGGATTTTTGGATATGTTAACTAATACCATATTAATTAGGTTCATAAATATTTTCACATGGTTGTATCAATTATGAACTTTTTTTTCATACCCCTGGACACCCTAAGAGGGAGGGGTTAATTAGGGTGTAAATTTTTTTATTTTATTTTATGGATATAGTCATTATATTGGTAGGAATTGAATAAACATGACTGATAGAATGCATATTCACCAAACAAACAAATGTATAAATAAAATGGAATATAGTAATTTTACATGGTTCACCACTAAGGGTTAGTCCAATGAACATACATTTATGACATGTATATCATACTATAATCCACTAAGATTCACTAGATTTGGTGGGTTATAATTTTTTATCCATGATTTATCAATTTCATCTTCATGGAACATAAGAGTTATTCAATGATATAACACTATTTCCCTTAGATCATTTCTAGATATTCCTCCATAATCAAAACTCTCTATATAGAATTCATCAGTTCAATGACTCGAATTTCACTACCTCATCATCTTAAAATTATTGAGTATGTTGCATCATGAATGTTAGAATATGATAATTAAATTTTATCATCAATATTTAGAAAAAATAGGATATAAATACATAAAAAATACCATATCCAAAAAAATGAAAAGGAGTAAGTGTTATGTGGGTTATTATTCACCTCATATAGTTCTTTGTGAGTCATACTATACACTAATACCATATTAATAAGGTGAATATATCATCCCACATGATTTTTTCAGTTATGAATGGTTTTTTCATTCCCATGGATGACTTAATATGGTAGGGGTTAATTAAGGTGTCAATTTTTTTATTTTATGGATCCTGTCCCTACATTGGTAGGAACTTGATAAACCTCTCTAATAGAATTAACATTCCCCAAACACACAAATGCTTAAATAAAATTGAACATAGTAATTTTACATGGTTAACTACTAAGGGATAGCCCAATGAGAATACACCAATAATGTTTTTTTCATACTAGAATCCAATAATATTCAGTAGATTTTGGGTGGTATAATTTCTTCCATGATTTATCTATTCCATGCACACTACATTGATGAGATATTCATTGATAGAACACTATTTCCCTCAGATCACTTCAATATACTCCTCTTTAATCACTACTTCAGATAAATTATTACTCAATTTCATGAATTTATGTTAACTAACTCATAATCATAAAATTTCTAAGTATGTTTTATCATGAATGATATAATATGATATTTCAGTTTTTTTCCTTTGTCTTTAGGGAAACTATAGGATATAACTATGTAAAATATTACATATCAAAAAAATGAGAATGAATAAGTGTTATGTTGTTTATTTTTCACCACATATATTAATTTGTGAGACACCCTATGTAATACATGTTTTCTTATGCTACATGGTACAACACTTTGTGAAATATCTCTTTTAGTACCCCCTTTGCAGATTTCTTCATAGAATATATCGATTTGTGAATCAATCCACATCATGAACTGATCCTGTTAGTCTATAAGGCCTTGCTCTGTGAACTATCTAACTTAAAATATTTTCTAGATAAACTCTATATCTTATTTAAACTCCAAATTGGTACTTAATAAAAAAATTGTTATGGTATTTACAGACACACACAATAAGAATAATTGCAAATCACTAAAATTCCATTATAGTCACTTCAGGAATTGTCACCCTATAAATACTAAAAATTCATCCCAGAACACTTCCTTCAACTAAAAACAACTTTCTTTATTTTCTTCAAGAATTAACATGGATTTTTAGGATTATTTCCTTTTCATTAATCTAGAAATAACTACACCTCCAATGCTAATAATTATTCTACGAGGGCTTCGAGTACTCCCTATGCAGTGAAATTCTTCCACTAAGGGATGGCTTCTTCAATATGTGCTTCACACAAACTACCTTTTATGATATATGAAACATAAAATATACCATCAATTATAATAGTAAAACCTTTCTTTTCTTATAATAATATAACTATATTTGCTAAATACAAAAAATGATTATACATTTTTTTAAACAATGGAAATAAACACCATTAGAATTATTCTTATAGACATACATTAAATTCAAAACAACTCCCCCAAACATATAACACCTTTATTATTATAAAAAAAATAAATAAACTCATTCATAGACATAGAACTTCATCGTTCTAGCATTCTTCCCCTTTGGGTTTGTTGAAAATCTAGAGTGAAATACGATATTGTACACATGATTCCTTTCACACAAAAATTAGTAGGAAAACTCATATATCACTCTACTTCAACATTAGAAAATATTAGTATAAAAAAATAGTTAAAGAGAGTATTCCATTACATCATTTCATTCCATATTATAAATCTCCCCTTGTATGCATGCTCAAACATCAATACTGTAACACATAAAACTACATGTCCTCATATATTGTATCTATGAAGAATTTAAAACCATAAAAACACACCTAGATGTGAGAGTGAGTTAATTTCTAAATAAAAAATAAATATCACCATATTTTCATAAAATTTATCCCCCTTTTAAAATAAACCCAAAGATATATATAACCTTTGAAACATAAATAAACATAGAAAAAATATATACAATGGGAAGAGGGGAACTATAAAACCTCCTCAAGTTGAGAGAGGTGGTTGAACACTGAGATTCAACTGATGTTTCTAAAATATAGGAGTGAAAAATGGTTTGGATATGATATGTTTAACTTGATCATTATTTCCAAAATAATATAGTTTGATTAGATCTGGTTCCATATTTTCTTAAATAAAGTGATACTAAATCCCGATATGTTTGGTACGAGAATGATAAACAAGATCCTTTTTCAATTCAATAACACTATTCCTTACAAAAATATATCACCATATGATCCTTTATATCTTCATAAACATCATTTAATTGTTTATTTATCTAGATAAGTTACAAAACTTGGTAAATGAGATATATTTTTTTCCATACTAAGTAAAATTATTCCTTTCCCTTAATTATCCATCCAACACATTTTCTACAAGGACCCAGCCTCAAACAGTACAAAATATTGAGTTATGTCAAGAATTTACAATGATGACCTTTTAAATTTTAGATTTTTATAGAATTAGGCCATAAAAATTACATAACAACTCAATCATTACAAAGTATACACTTCCACTTACTATTATTTTTTTACAAAATGAAACTATTTAAAATAAAACTTAAGTTATTATTATTGATAAAAGTGGTCGTAACATTCATATTGACTTATTTCCGTTCTCTTACCCATCCTGATACCATGTGGAAAGCATTTAAAAAAGGTGGGATGAGCATAAAAAGCTCAGCAAGGGATATAAAATAAAGAATGAAACCGTTAGTCCATTAATATTTTAAACTCATGATTTTTTTTTCACAAAATCATAATTTTCACCCATAAAACATAATTTAATTAACATACCTCATGAAATTATAATATTCTTGAATTTTTTTAGAAATCATTTATCATAATGTAACTTTTGGAATCCATATCATACTTACATTATAGATTTCACTGCAACATAGGGAGTAACCTTCATGGTTACGTTTGGAATACCCATCATGGAATATTTCTTAAATCTCTCAGGAGAAACCTTATAGTTTAACTTTTTCCTTTTACCCAATGAATTGGAGAGCTATAACAAGATCACCCACCCTTATTTTATCGTGGAACAACCCATATACATAAGCAACACCCTAGAACCATAACATAATCATAACACACAAAACAGGCTTAAAGGAAAAATAATATTTCCACATTGCAATCACAGGATATCATTTCAAGATATTCACATAATCAAACACTTATCAAAATCATTTTTATTATAAAAATTCATGAAAATGAAAATGGTATTTATTTTTCTTTTAAAAATAATATGTCTTGTTTAAGAACCCAAATACCAAATAATGGTCATGTTGGAGGAATGATTGTTGTCGCCACATATGTTAAATAAACATTTTTTTTGTCATTTAAAAAAATACTTCATATAATAAAATATTCCTTTTGAAATTTATTGAATGAAATTAAAATTCAAAGGGATTTATTATACACCATATAAAATAAGGTGGTGTATAACATCAAGATATGCCACAAAGAAAGGATATTGAGTCGAAGTCCCTTACCGTGGGTCCGACTCGTAATGTACAATATTTATATTCCTAAATAATAAACTTAGATTAATTTATAATTTATTGAGATAATTTTAAATTTTATTATTTATTTCATATCACTTATTACCATGTTATAAAAATTACCTAATTATTTAACTTCATATCAGATGTTTTGTCGATATTTGGTAGTTGAGTTGAAAATGGACATGGTTTGATGTCAATAATCTATGTGGTAATAAGTCCATAATCTACAGAATAATATTCATGAAATTATTTTTATATTTGTTCAAAAATTATACCTTTAAATCAAACCATGAAGTGTGGTTATGTAAAATGAACAACATTATACTCATTGAGACTGTAATCCGTACGTACGCATGAGCAACATTTTCCATTTTTCATTGATCATTATAGAAACAATTTAAGTATTATTTTATCTTTATAGAATAATCATAACATCATTAATATCATATTAATAATTTAAATATACATACATATATACGTACATATATATATATATATATATATATTATACCAGTGATGAATAAAAACGAGTCACATCACTTCGTGGAGGTGATAGTTCACACGTACGCATGAACAACATTATAATTTTTATGCGCATCGAAAGTAAGAATGTATTTGATATATTATTTTCATTTAATGATTAATATGTAATTAATATAACATATTAATATTAATTCCATTATTATAACCAGTCATGAGAGAAGGTTTTGAAAAATGAATTAGATCGGTTTGAGGATGTGATAGTTCACATGTATGTACAAATGATTAATTATTTTTCTATTTGATGGAAGTAGATATGGATTTAGGGGATGATATTAACCTAATAACAGATTATTATATTGAAGATAATTTATTTTTTATCTCATCATGGTTGGATGATACTTGAAATAAGTGGAAGAAGAAAAAAATATAAATACTTAAACAAAAAAATATATCTTCTTCAGATGATCACCCTTGAAGAACTCCTTAACACCACAAAGATGGGTGTTCTGACTAAAATATGGACTAAAGAAAGTGGGGAGAGATTTTAGGAAGTCGTTTGGTCAGATATGTTCCAAAATAAATGGTTCTTGAAGTGTGATTATTATAGAAAAGTTGGTACCTTTTTATAGGAGAGGGGAGGGGCACCCTTGGAAACTCTTAAAATATTAAATTATTATAAATTATTTTTTTAATCTAAAAGACTCCAACATGAGTTATGTAGAATATAAGGTTATAATAATTTGAAATAATCTCTTCCAATAATTTTTATACATCTATTCATTTTATTTTAAACCTTATCTTTTCGGTTTACCCTTAATTATTCTATTTTAATTTTAATTGTGGTAACAATATTTTTAATATTAAGAGTATATAAATTTTACTCATATGGGGTAAATAGAACATAAATGGACACTTTATGAACTTTTATACCTTAAAATAGTAATTTTTTAATTTTTAAAGTTTTTTATTATTTATAAATAATTTAATAAAATATATTTTTTATAAAATATCAATAATGTCAATTTTGATACTATTCATTTCATTGAATTTAAATAAAATAAATAAAGAGAGATAAATTTAAAAATATCTATTTAATGGACTTATAATATGTCATTGTAATCTATAAAATTTGTGTACGATATAAAGTATTTAAATTATATTTATTGTAAAATTATAAATATCCTTTATTTAATTATTTATTTAGTAAATCTATTACTGAATCATCATTTTGTCACAATAAAATAAAATTAATTAATGTATAAAAATTATGAATAAATTACCATGATATAATTAATATTTTTATATTTATAATTATTAAATATAGATGAAAATGTAACTTATATAACACCATTTTAATATTTTTTTAGTAATAAAAGACAAAATTATGACATATTTTCCTTCACTTTAAATTAAATGTTATAAATTTTATAATCACACCCAAGTGGCTTCAAAAAGTAAAAATTTCTGTAAAAGTGTCGTATTGGTCTATATTAACTCGTCCAATAAGATTATGAAAAGTGTTATCATAGTTTTATACTATTATAATATTATTTTTACAATTAATTACCTTATTTACCTTTAACTGTGGTAAATAAAAAACTAATGTTACTATTTATAAAAAATTATTTTGATCCAATTGGACCAAATTATTCATAATTATTAAAATAATGTATGTCAGCTTTTTAGAATTAAATTCAAAAAAGTGGTTAAATTAGTTTTAACACTAATCTCGTTGGCAGTTTGAGAAAACTGGTTTTTAATGTAAAACTTTCAAAAGCTCACATAGTTTTTCTATTCATGTTCAATTTAAAATTTCATTAAATTAACTATATTGGATTAAATAATAAAAACATAATCTAATTATACCTTAAAACCATGTTAAATGATAATTTTAAACTATAAATAAATTAGATGAAAAGAGAGTTATGAATTAAAATAATGTACTTTTCACTATTCATTGCTATATGAATTTTATCAATAAAATACCAAAAAATCAATAAAAGTGAATTTTGATGTCCCACTTCCAAAGAAGACATTTATTTTTTCAAATAGAAAATATAAAAGTGAGAAAAACTAGATTTAAAAAGGTTTATCCATCAAAAGATGGTAAAATTACCTTTTAGAAATATTAGAGCATTTTATGCTTAAAATTGTATTTATTCTCATTTTAATCCTCTAAATTTTATTAGAATAAAGTAAAAACATTGAATAAACATGTGTAAACATAATATAGTTCGTTTTGTTCAATACCTTCATTACAACAGATAGCTGATAACTACCATTTTAAATAATAATATTAATAATGTATTAGTTTTCGGTATATCTCAGTCTTGTGGGCAACATAAGATTTCAGAGAAACCCATTGTTGTGTGTTGGGTTTGTTATTAGACATAGCATATCCTTTTAAGTAAAATTAATATCTAATTTTTAAATATTAAAAGATATGAAAATTTATTATTCTATAATTACATGGGATGTTACATCCTTCCCCTCTTTTGGAAATTACTTCCTCACAATTTTATTCACTTATCAAGTAAGTGGGTTGTATTTCTCCCTCATAGAATTTTCTAATTACCATGTTTCCTCTTCAACCATATGGTTTTTCCATAAAACCTTAACCTAATGAATCACCTTACTTTGCAACACTTTCTCTCTGTGGTCAAGAAGTTGGACTGACTCCTCCTCATAAGAATGATTCTCTTCCAACTGAACTAATTCTAGAATCAATACATGTTATGGATTAGAAAAAAAATTTCTCAATATGAAAACATGAAAAACATTATGTACCTATGATAGACTCAGTGGTAAATTTAATCTGTAGGAAACTGATCCAACTTTCCCTAGGATTTTATAGTATCCAATGAACTAGAGACTCAGCTTCCCCTTTTTACCAAAACACATCACACTTTTCCATGGTGAAACTTTGAGAAAGAAATGATCATCTACCTTTAAAGAAAGATCCTTATTCCGGTAACCTACATAACTTTTTTCCTTCTCTAAGATTTCCTTATGTGTTTCTTAATCAACTTATCTTTTTTTCCATCTCTTCTACCAATTCTGGTCCCATATACTTCCTTTCACCTACTTCATCCCAAGAAGATGGAGTTCGACCCCTCTTTCCATATAATTCCTCAAATTATGTCATTTGTATATTGGAATGAAAATATTATTATAAGAAAACACAATATAATAATGATGTTGATACCAAATTCCCTAGTAATACATTGAGAAAAAAAATGTACCATATCATCCAATGTCTGAATATTTCATTCTGACTGCCCATATGATTGAGGATGAAAAGTTTTAGGGAAATTTAATTTAATTAACAATGTATTTTAAGGAATTTATAAAAGTTAGAAGTTATCTTAGGATCACGAATAGATAAAATAGAGAGGAACTCCATGTAACCTGATTTTCTCTTTAAGATACAACCAAGGAAGTTGATCTAGAGAAAGTGTATCTGGAATTGGGAGAAAATGAGTATATTTAGTCAATAGATCAACAATAAACCAAATCAATTTGTTACCTCAAGATGTATTGGGTAATCCCACTAGAAAATCCAAGGATATATTTTCCCATTTCCACTCTGGCATCGGAAAAGGCTGAAGAACCACCATTGGAAATTGTCATTCTTCTTTAACCTGCGGACAAGTCAAACACTTCACTATAAATTTAGAAACTTATATTTTTATTCCATCCCACGATTATTACTTTCTAAGGTCTCTGTACATCTTATTAATTCGAGGATGAACTGAAAATGGATAATTATGAGCTTCAAAAAACAAATCATTCTTCAAATGTGGATAAAATGGAACATATAATCTATTCACAAATCACAAAACACAATCTTTATCAATTATAAATTCAGGAAACTGACAATTTTGAACAAATTATACCTTTTTCTACCATTGAATATATTCCTTTTGAGTTTGCTTAATTCTGTCTGATATAGATGATTGCACTAAAACCTAAAAAAATAGAGGAATTTCCTACACCAGCAACTTCAAAGACAAATTTTATCAAATCATTAACCAAAGGGTCATGTTCTAAACATAACATGGTTAATGTAGCATTACTTATTCGACTCAAAGAATCAGACACTTTATTGTCTTTTCTAGGATGGTAATGAATTGCGCAATCAAAATCATTGATTAGTTCCAACTTTGTTCTCTACCTCATGTTAAATTATTTCTGAGTGAATATATACTTAAAACTTTTTTGGTTAGTATATATTTCACATTTTACTCCATAAAGATGATTCCTCCAAAATTTTAAAGCATAAATAACAACAAATAATTCTAAATAATTTCTATGGTAATTTAACTCATGAGTTTTCAACTGACATGAAGCACAAGCAATTACCAGATCATTCTGAATTAAGGAACAACCAAGTACTTTTAATGACACATCACTATAGATAACAAATTCACCATTTCTAGAAGGTAATTCCAAAACTAGAGTATTCACCAATCTTCTTTTCAATTCCTGAAAACAATCATCACATTATTTTGTCTAGATGAACTTAACACCATTTTGAGTTTACTTGCTCAGTAGGCTAGAGAACTGTGATTTTTTTAACAATCCCCTTATAATAACCTATTAAACCAATAAAAATATGAATATTGGTTATATTTGTGGGTCTTGGACATTCTTAAATAACTTTTTTTTTTCGAAATATCAACATTTATTCCTTATTTAAAAACAATTTGACCAAGGAATGAAATTTGTTGCTACCAAAACTCACACTTGTTGAATTCCCCACATAGTTTCTTTTATTTTAAGGTTTTCAATACAACCCTCAAATGACTTTCATGATCCTATTTACTTTTAGAATAAACTAAAATGTCATCAATAAACACAATAAAAAACTTATCTAACAAGTAATGGAATATTATATTCATAATGTCGAGGAATACAAAAGGTGCATTAGTTAACCCAAAAGGCATAACTAAATATTGATAATGGATATATCTAGTATGAAACACAGTATTTACAATGTCTTCTTCATTTAAATTCAATCGATGGTACCACGACCTCAAGTCAAACATCAAAAAATATAGTAATCCCTAGAGATGATAAAAAAAATCTATATAAGTCAAATGATACATATTCTTAAGAGTGATGTTATTCAAGGCTTTATAATCAATGAAAAATTTGATTAAAATATCTTTATTTTTAAATAACAAGAGAGGAGAACACTATGGTTATTTGATAGTTAGAAAAAATATTTAAATAATAACTTCAGAAATTGATTCTTTTTCCCTAAAAGTTCAATTTGATCCATTTTATAAGGGGCTTTTGAAATTGGATTAGTATCAGGAACTAAGTGAACATTAAATTCAACTTCTCAATCGGGTATAATACGAGGAAACTCATTTGGGAAAATATCAAGATACTCATTTACCACTGGTACAAAATTAATCTGAACAATTCCATTGTTTTCAACAATATGTGAAAGGCAACATTCATTTCCATTTTTAATAGTTTCTTAGATTCTTGATATGTTATCAATGGTAGGGGTTAATTCTTGTACAAAAACTGAATGTCTTTCTGAAAAGAAACTTCTTTAGCTCTATAGTCAATCTTATCATGGTAAACATAGATCCAATCCATACACAAAATAACATCAATATCTACTAGAAAAAAAAGTTTTTTAGGTAGATTATTTCCACATACAAGTATATAAAAATTATTATAATTTATTTTTTGCCTCTAAATTTCCCCTAGGTATTTTTACCATAAGTTCTGGATTCATTTATTGAGGTGGAATTTCCAATTCACCAGAAAATTTCTCATAAATGAAAAAATGTGTGGACGCTGAATCAAACAACACATTGATATAATATGAATTAACAAACATGTTCCTAATACCACTTCATTTGATGGCCCAATAACTACTGAAGTAGTTGTAAGGTATTTCACCACACCTTCCTACTTATAGTATGGATGCTTCACATTATTTGATTTCTTAATCAGACACTCGTTTTTATAATGAAACATATCATTACACTTAATTTTTTTATTTGTTGTAAATTCTATGTCATCTTAACACTACCATGATTATTTTTAGTGAATTTACGAGCCTTATGTCCCATTTTACCACATCAGAATAACTTACGATTATTTTAAAGAGATTCACCCATATTCTTTTTACCATAATTTTTACAAACTGTAATCTTAATTTTCTTACTAACATAATTTTCGAAATAATTCATCCCATTATCCAAGCACCTCGACCTCTTATTTTTCTATTTTTCAAAGAACACATGATCATCTGAAAACTCCATTTCCACCTTCTCCACACAACAATCAAGTTTTTCATAATTTTTTAACTAACAAGAAACCAAAACTGTTCGATACATTGGCTTTAATACTGAGTAAAAATGATTGATTTTACTATCAATATCTTGGATTAAATTTGGATAATACCTTTCTAGTTGAGTGATTTTTTCTATGTATACTTACATAGAGTCCACATCTTTCCTCAATTTCAAGAATTTTTTTCCATCAAAATTTGAACTACCTTAGGAAAAATTTTCTCAAGAATCATACTTTTGAATTAAAACCAATGGAGAGAATCAATATCTTAACTGTATATGATATTCCTAACAATAGACCACCATTGATCATATTCACCTTCAAAATAGTAAAAATAAAGACTAACATTTTTATTTTTTGAACACCCCATGACATTGAAAATATTTTCTAGTGCTTTAATCCAACCTTCATCAAGAATGGGGTTAGATGATCTTCTGAATGATGGAGGATGTTACCTCATAAAATGATTTACTATCGACATGTTTCTCTGTGGTTGATCTATATGATCTCATGCATAGATACCACCACTATTTATAGCCTGAGTCAATTGTGCCATCACTAAAAAAATTGTTCAGTTCTGATTCTGACCATCTCAGGTTACTGATTTGAAAGGTTGTTTTCCTCTAGATTCCATCCCAGTACTGCTGCCCTATTTTCACTATGGAAAACTTTTATTAACAGACATATCATAAATGAATAAAATATGGTAATATTCAAATTCTATATCATTTCATTTTGACCATAAAGTAAAAATCATTTATGGATATTCTATTAAAAATATCCTAACCCCTAATGTTATCTAAACCGAACTTTGATACCAACTATATGGCCTCACCCTTAAACATTACATAATCTTGATTTAAGTTGAGAATTCACATTGAGGATCTTTTCAGGTTTAAATTTTTAGAGAATTATTCCACAACTATTACATAACAACTCAAATATTACAAAGTATACACTTCAACTTACTATTCATTTTTTTCAATGAAACACTTTAAAATAAAATAGGATTTCTATTTCTTGATAAACATATTCATAACATTCATCTTAACTTCATCCTTTCTCTTACCCATCCATATACCATGTGAAAAAAATTTCAAAAATGTGGAATGAGCATAAAAATATTAGTAATGGATATAAAATAAGGAATGAAACTGTTAGTCTATGAATATTTTAAACTCATGAAATCATGCCAAAAAAATCACACTTTTCACCCATAAAAGATATGTTCATTAACATACCTCATGAAATCATAAGATTTCAGAAAAACATATTAGAAATTATAAATCATAATGGTAACTTTTGGAATCCATATCATACTTACACTGTAGCTTTGACAATTACATAGGAAGTAACCTTCATGGTTACATTTGGAATTCCAATCACCGTATATTCCCTAAATCTATTAGGAGAAAGCTTTTCATTTAACTATTTATCGTTACCCAATGCATTGGAGAGCTATCACGGGCTCACCCACCCTCAATTTATCACAAAACCACCTGTATACAGAAGAAATTCCCAAGAAACATAACATAATCATAACACATAAAAAAATCTTAAAAGAAAAATAAAATTTACAAATTGAAATCACAAGATATTAATTCAACATATTGACGGAATCAATCCGTTATAAAAATAATTTTTAATACCAAAATACCTCGAAATGAAAATAGTATTTATTTTTGTTTTAAAAACATTATGGACTGTAGAGGAAGACAAATAACAAATAATGGTCCTGGTGGTAGAAAGGTCATTTCCATAACATATGTTAAAAAAATCTTTTTGTTATTTATAAAAATAATTCATATAAAACGAATATTCCTTTTGAAAACCATTGAAGTAAATTAAATTTCAAAGGGTTTGATTATACATCATATAAAATATGGTGGTGTATAACATCAAAATATGCCTCAAAGAAAGGAGATTGAGACAAAGTCCCTTACCATGAGTCTAAATCGCCACATACAATATCTGTATTCCTAAATAATAAACATATATTTTTTTATACTTACTTGAGAACATTTTTTAATTTTATTATTTATTTTATATCACTTATTACCATTTCATAAAAATTATTTAATTATTTACATTCATATATTATGTTTTGTCGAACTTTGGTACTTGAGTAAAAAATGAACATGTTTTGATATTAATAGTCTATGTGGTCATAAGTATATAAGCTATAGAATAATTTTCATGAAATTATTATCATATTTATACATAAATTATACCTTTAAATCAAACCATGAAGTGTGGTCATGAAAAACGAACAACATTATAATCATGGATATGGTAAGACCTACATACGCATGAGTAACATTTTCCTTTTTTCATTGATCATTGTAAGAAAGAATTTAAGTATTATTTTATCATTAATAAGTGATAATAACATCAATAATATCATATTAATAATTTAAATATAATTATATATAACATAAAAGTGATGAATAAAAATGAGTCACATCACTTAGTGGAGGTGATAGTATACACATATACACAAACGACGTTATCATTTTTATGGGCATGGAAAATAAGAATGTAATTGATATATTGTTATCATAGAATAAATATTATTTCACGAATAACACATATGAAAATTAATTCCATTATTATAACCATTCACAAGACATAGTTATGAAAAAAATTAGATCGATTTGTGGAGGTGATTGTTCATACGTACGCACGAACAATTAATTCCTTTCAAATTTGATGAAAGTGTAGATGGATTTAGGTGGTGATATTAAAATAATAACATCTTATTATATTAAATATATTGTAGTTATTATATCATCAGGGTTGGATTAGAATTGAAGTAAGTGGAAGAAGAAATAAAATAGAAATACTTAAAGAAAACAATACTTCTTCTTCGGCTGATCACCCTTGAAGAACACCTTAACACCTCAAAGAAGGGTGTTGTGACTAAACTAAGGCCTCAAGAACGTTGTGATGTATTTTTGGAAGTGTTTTGGTTAGATATTTGATGGACCAAATGGTTCTTGAAGAGTGAGTATTAGAGAATAGCGATTATCGTTTTATAGGAGAGGGGAGGGGCACCCTTGAAAACTCTTAAAATAATAAAATATTAGGTTTTTTAATATAAATGACTTGAACATGAGTTATGTTGAAGATAAGATGAGTATAGTTTGTAATAATATCGTATAATAATTTTTAGACATGTATTGATTTGATTTTAAACCTTAGTTTTTCGGTTTACCCTTAATTATTCTCTTTTATGTTTAATTGTGGTAACCAGATTTTTAATATTAAAATGATATAAATTCTACTTATATGTGGTTAATAACACATAAATGGATAATTTATGAAACTTTGGACCTTTAACTTGAAACTTTTTAATTATTTATGTTTCTTATAATTTATAAATAAGTTAATAAAATATTATTTTTATAAAATATCAATAGTGTCGATTTTGAAACTATTCATTTCATTGAATTTAATTAAAATGTAAACATAGATATAACTTCAAAAAATACATTTAATAGACTTATAATATTTCATATTCATCCTTATAATTATTTTATGGCATAAAATATTTCAAATTATATTTATTTTAATATTATTAATATTATTTAGTCGATTCTTTCTTTAATAACTATATTAGTGCATCATCATTGTGTCAAAATTAAATTAAATTATTTAATGTATATTAATTATAAAAAAATTCCAGAATGTAGATAATATTTTTTTATTTATAAATAATATTTATAGTTTAAAATATCACTTATATAACCCCATTTTAATAATTTTTTAGTAATAAGAGACATGATTATGACATATTTGCCTTTATATTAAATTTAATGTTATAAATATCATAATCACACCCAAGTGGCTTCCAAAAGGTCAAAATTTTGGAACAAGTGTTGTCTGGGTATAAAATAACTCATCCAATAAGATTATGATAAGTGCTAGGGTTGTTTTATATTATCATGATATTATATTTACCCTTAATTACACTATTTACCTTTAACTGTGGTAAATAAAATACTAATGTTACTATTCACAAAAAATATTTTGAACCTAAAGGACAAATTTTTCATACTTATTATAACCATTTATTTCTTTTTTTGGAAAATTCAATTCATAGAACTGGTAAAATTAGGTTTAACACTAATGCTGTTGACCGGTTGAGAAAACGGATTTTTAAAGTAAAACGTTCAAAAGTTCACATAGTTTCTCTATTCAGTTTCAGTTTAAAATTTCCTTCAATGAAATAAATTGGATTAAATAATAAAAAATAATCTAATTATACCTTAAAAACATGTTAAATGATAATCTAACAACATAAATAAATTAGAGAAAAAGTCAGTTATGAATTAAAATGCAGTACTTTTTAGCATTCATTAAAATATGAGTTTTATGATAAAAATAACAAAAATTAATACAAAGAAAATTGTGATGTCCGTATTCAAAATAAGAAGTTTATTTCATCAGATAAAACGTATAAAATTAAAAAAACTATACTTAGAAAGGGTTCACCATCAAAATGCAGTAATATTACCTTTTAGAAATATTATAGTATTTTATGCTTAAATTTGGATTCATTCTCATTTTAAGCCTATAAAAATTATTATAAGAAAGTAAATTTTTTTAATAAACATGTGTAAACATAATTTATTTAGTTATGTTCATTCTCTCTAATACAACAGTTAGGCGATAACTTTCATTTAAAATAATAATATTAATAATTTATTATTTTTTAGTATATCTTAGTCTTATGTGCAACATAAGATTTTAGAGAAACCCATTGTTGTGTGTTGGGTACGATATCATACACAATGTATTTTTTTAAGTAAAATTAATATCTAATTAATAAATATTAATAGATATGAAAATTTATTATTCTATAATTACATGAGATGTTACATTTTCTGTTAATGAAGAATTCCCCACCACATATAGATTTACAATACACCACATCTCTAGAAAAATAAACAATATAAAATGGAAGTAATTCAGGATATTTTTCTGTATAAAATAATAAGAAAAACTTGAGTATTCCTTGGATGTACCACATGATCCATTTAAGTACTATGAGATGATCTTTTTTTAAGTTATTCTGGAAACATGATGGTAAATATATCACAAAGAAAATATTCATCCATGTTGTATTTAAATAACATAATATTACAATAATCCTTTTATAAAAGGTGTGCTCCATATATTTACCATACTCATTCTTCCCAAGATTCTTGAAGACCATGATTGGAGTTGAAATTGTTCTGGAATCATAAATTTGAACATCTTCAGTAGCTCTCTAGTATACTTTTTCCAAGAGATGAAAGTGTATTACTTTGTTTAGAACACTTGTATATCTAGAAATTATGTGATTTAACCAATAACGAAAATTTAAAATTGTTATTTATTTTTACTAGAAAACATATCCTTATATTTTTTCTCACCACGTTTGAATGTGATAACTTCCACGTATACAAGCACAATGAACCAATTTCCCATGAATATATTCACATAAAAATTATGGTTAACACCACCCCATTTTAATTTAAAATTATCCAAATATGAATCCATCCAAGCATACCATTATCATGGATCCTCCTCAAGACTATATAGAGCCTTATTCATTTGAAAAACCTTTTGTTCATCATTTAAAATTTGAAATCCCACTAACTATTTGATGTAAACTTATTCAAAGATAATGTCATTTAATAACATTGTTTTGACATTCATATGAAAATATTTGTATCCTATTTGAATTTAAATATATAAAAATGGAATTATTGTCTCAATTTGTTCTACCAGATAAAATTTTTCTTCAATATCAATGACTTTAATCTATTCATAGACTTTAAAAACCAATAATTCTTAATTTCAGATTAAATTTCCACACTCAATGAATTTATTATTGAAGATCCACTATATTTCGATTTTCTATATTTTAGGCCCTTAAAAAATATAATAGGTTTTATTTTTATAAATTCTATCGAATTAATCATTCAAGTATTTAATTATTTATTCTTGTTTTAATGCTAACTCAAATGCAGTTGATTTTACTGTTCACAATAGAGTTGCATTATCAAAATTTATCAATCACCTTGTTTGTGTTAGCGTGGATATGAATCCAATTATTTTGGATAGATATACGTATATATTTATATTTATTCTCTATCATATATATTTATATTATTCAATAATGAAATCCTATTTAGACGCAGCCTCATAGTCTTCATCATCCTTGCAACTCTATACAGCTTCTAGAGTCACATCAACTTCATTTGTTTCCTCTTATTCTTTATAAGAATAGCTAAAGTCTGTGCCTATATATTTATTTTAATATTTATCCTTAATGAATTTGAAATCACTTGTCTCTAAAATTTTACTCAGCTTATTTTTTTAGTATTTGTATTCCTTTCATTTTTTGAGTATCCTAAAAGTACTCCTCCTACATCATCACCATACATACCCCAAAGATAAAAAAGCGTTTCAATGATGGATTCCTTATGTACCAAATTTAATATGGGGTATTTATTTACCTAGGTCCTACTACTACCATCACATTGTAACTTATAACCTCTTATTTCAATAGTGGAGAGAAATGACACCTTCAATGAGTAATGTTTTGTCCATATAGTTCACAGTCCAATTTATTCATTCAAAAACTATATTTTTAAATTGATATATTAAAAATAAATTTTCCTGCTCAATAACATTTTTCTCTAGAGAATTCTAAAACTCAATAGAGATATACTCTATTTTACTATTAGACCAAAATATCTTAATTGTGTGCTCAGTCTCATTTTTTACACTTATCATATATCTTTTCATGAATCCCAAGACCTCTCTATTTATTTTTATAAACATAGTGAATGATATTATTCTATAGTATTCAATTAAAATAATGAAGTATATTTCTCCATATGTTCTGGATATATTAATTAGACTATATATGTCTACGTAAACTAGATCAATTGGATTAAATTCCATCTTTTTCTACAACAAATAATGATTATGCACCATTTTTCATGCATACAAGAATCACATGCCTATTCATGGTCTCTCTTCTGACTAGGTATTTACACTAAAACTCTTAGATTAGATATTTTACATATTTTTTTTGATTAATGTGACCTAGCCTTTGATGCTGAAAGTTTTTTTCTTTATCAACTATATGGAGACAATAAATTCATTATTTTATACGTAGTATAGATTACATTTATTTATACTTCTTATTATAAGAATTATTATAGCTCTAACTTCTATAAAATACCCTTTCTGTCCAAATTTAATCTCAATACTAGAGTCATAAACTTAACTAACACTTAAATTATAGTGTTGTAACCCTTAAACAAGGATAAATTCAGTATTCTTTATCTTATCACCTACCCAATTTCTATTTCTACTCATATTTATCTTTAATATACCATCATGGAAAAATGTATGGTTCAATCAAATATAAAATTTTCATTTTAATGATATTTACATTTCCTTTCATGTGTGATTAACACCCACCATTGAGAATCCAGGTGTTGTTGTTATTCATTGTTTTGAAAAAAATTTATGCTAGATTTTCCTTTGGAATGTTCTTCTTCTACTTCGATGAGATACCTACTCCAACATAGTCATAAAATTGACCCTTTATATTTTACTAAACATGTGTGCAGAAATAAAAATCATAATTTTCTTCCAATGGAGAGAACCTTATTTTTCAAGAATATTTTTCTTGATTGACTTATATTAATTTTTTGTAAGTATTGTAGTTACTTTTTTCTATTCCTATTTTCCTGTAGTCAATGGATTTATACCCAAAGTTAGGAAAATGAAAAAAATATCCCTATAAAGTTTTACCTATATATGAATAAGAATATGAAATCATTCTCCTTTTAAGACAATTCATATGTTCCCCATTCAAATATATTCATTACTCTTCACTATATGACATAATTTAGACAAGGTAGACATAAAATTAACACTTCATAAGAGGAAAAACATTCTACTCATTACACCTCAACATGATCCTAGACATTTTATATCACCTTAGTTGTTGAAAAGTTTCTAAGAATCATGGATTATTCTAATACCTTGTATTTACTTTATTTAGAGTGATCATTTTTTTAAAATTCGGGAGACATTGGTTTGTTTTCAAAATTTCCAGCACTTTTCTTTCTATTGTTTATATATATCAATGTTTCTGATTTTTATGTCTTGGTATCACATATGATTCAAATTTTACGCATTAATATGGGTATATATTCATTATAATATCTATTGATACCTTTAAAGGCTCACTTAAACTGTTATATCAATTCACCAACAGTGAACCTCCCTATGTGTAGCTTATTTTGTGAATTAATTAATTTTAATGCTGATTTAAATTTTACTCACAATGGAAAAAATTTAATTAAAGGTACTCAACCTTATTATCTTTCCCCTATAGTACTAAATTAATTTCATCAATCACCTTATTCTATTATTTAATATTTAACTTGAAAGTCAAGAATTATTTTGACTTCACATAACTAGAAAATTGGTTATTTAACGTATCTTTTAGTTGGTCAATATATTATTTGAGTAGGTCCACATAGTTAGAAGATTATTTTAGTAGTCCATTAATATTTTAATTTTTCTTTATATGAATATCAATATCTTTAAGAGCTCTATCAAGTTCTATATTGAGATCAACTACTCCCCCAGGTTCATCGACTATTTTTAGTTCATGTTATTTATTCCCATTGTTAGAAATCAAGGAATCTACAATATTATATTTGAATTCTATTTCTCCTTCCTCAATATATTTTTCATCATCATTTTCTTATTTTTTCATAAATATTTTTCTATGAAATTTATTTGATGATAAACTCTTAGTTTTATATTCTCTTCTAAGATGGAAGATTGTTTACTGATTCTATGTAACTTCAGATTCTCTTTCATCATCATAAAATCTTATTGGGAACCTTATTTCATTTTTTCCAACATTACCACACCAGAAACAAGTGAAGGATAGATATCCAATTAATCTACCATTTTTTATTTTGAATTTTCTATCCAAAAGTGATATAAGTACATCATATACATCCTCCTCACCATTACGTCCTCTATAAAATTCAACATTCTCTATGGATTGAAATTTTATCTTTTTAACTTTCATGAGTTGATGTCCTTTATATCTTTAATCTCATTTTGTAAGACAAAAAATTGATCAATAGATCATCTAAATAGATCATATACAAATACATATATTCTATAAATGATACTTTTGAATTATATAGAGGTAGAGACCATCCTAAAAATATTCTTAAAAATATCGATATCTTTAATCACTATAAAATTGTCAAATAAATCCAATAAATTGAGTGATTTAGTTTTAGAATCTATCAACATTATCATCTATAAGCATTTTTAAATAATTAAATCTGTTATAGAGGACCTACAACTTGGCCTCATTCACTATAATATCACCTTTATATATATATGGAAATGTTTAAAACAAGTAATTACCACTAATATCTCATCACATTCATATAGAAGTGATATAACAAAGTACTAGATAAATAATTTTAATATTTGAAATAAATATCAAACCATTTACTATCTTCTCCAGTCCTGGAATTCCCTATCACATCACTGACTTCCATCCTAAGAAATGCACCAAAACGAAAATCTATCGTAAGATATCTAAGATGTGATATAATTATACTATTTTAAATTTGGTAGTTTCTTCCATCAAATAGATAACTAACTTTTACATTTACTAAATTCTCCATCTCAAAAAATTCTTTTTGAAAAATTTAACACCCTAATTTGAGGCTTTAATACCAATTTTTGTACCCCATGATTCCTTAAGAGGGAAGAGTTGAATTAGGTTGTCAATTTTTTTGTATTAATTTAATTATTATTATCCCCATGTTAGTAGGAACTCATTAAAAATATCTAATATAATGCACATTCACCAAACACACAAATTGAGTTATAAAATTGAAAATAGTAAATATACTTGGTTTACTAATATGGGATAGTCTAAGGATAATATGATGATGATGTATTAGTTTTACTAAAATCCACTAAGATACACTAGATTTATGGGTTATATTTGTTTAGGATAAATGAACCTACTCTACATTAACAACATTTACAATGTATTTAGGGATAACACACTTCTTCCCTTAAATCACTTTCATTGACTTCTCATTGGTCACTACATCATATGATGTCTTCATCAGTTAAATGACTTGAAGTTTTTTAACTTATAAATAGAAATGTTTGGAGTTAATTTAATCTTGAAATCTAGAATATGATGGTTTAATTAAATCCTTGATCTTTAAAAAAACCATTAAATATAGATACATAAAACATTTTGGATAAAAAAATGCTAAGATGTATGAAATATGTTTTTTAATATTCTCCACATATAGTTCTTTATGATACACCATATATTCTTTGTGATTGGGTTTTCACTATTTGGTATAGTACATCACAAAACTTACTCATAATTCGACTTCATGGTACTCTGCTTCACAAACTTCTTTATAGAATTTTTTTTTTCATGAACCAATATGCTTCTCAAAATAATCCACCTTGTAGTAAGACCATGCTATATAAACTCACTAACATTTCTGATTTTATATATAAACTCTAGATGTTATCTAAACTCAAATTTTTTACTTAAATAAGGAAATTTTGGGGTATGTATAGGAATAGAGAATTGAATACTCATTAATCACCAAAATCCCATTAAATCCCCTTTACAAACCTTTACCCCATAAATTATTTGCGACCTTCACAAATAAACTTCATCCTATTGAAAATAATTTTTTTTTACTTCTCAAACAAACCATATTATGTTGGATTATTTCATTTGTGACCATCCAAAAATCCCCAAATCTCTGATGAAAATGATTTTTTATATGGGCTTTGTGTACTCCCTATATGATGAATTTATTCTATTGATATATGTCTTCTTTACTATGTGGTCCATGTGAGCGATATTCTACGATATGATGTCTGAAAAAGATACCTTAAATTATATGAGGGAAAAATTCCATTTCCTTTAATCCTTCCCAAAAATTCACAAAAAAAAACTATTTGTATTCAATTTTTTTTGGAAAATACTAGAAAAAACACCATTGAAACCCCTCTTCTAGTCTTAAATTACCCACATAAAACTCCCTAAAACATAAAATACCATGATTAAACTGAGAAAATATTGATAAAACAATAGAAAAACCTCAAAAAATTGATTGAATAAACTTTATTCCAAATGGATTAAATGGATTTCATATTATTTTGAAAATAATTCACTGAATAGGTGAAAATGGGAATAAATGTTTATAGATACATTGAATATGGTAATGAATTTTATTAAATAAAATACTCCATGAATGTCTATATAAATGGATATACTCCATCATATTATATAAATTGAATCGTTGAAAAACTCCCCACACATTATTTTTCCGAACCCTCATTCATCTCTCATAAATAAGGTTCTAACACCTCTTTTATTGTTTCAGGTATCCTTCATTATAGATTGAGATCATTTTTCTAGTGTAATCCCTCGATGTTAGGAAGATTTAATTTTTTTTCATTCATGATCTGCATCAAATGTGGATCAAAGAAATAAATATGGATTCATCATAGTAGGTAAATATTCTATGTTATTTATTTAAATTATTAATTTTGATTGTATCGAGGATTGATTTCAAAAATATGGGTTTACTTCAATTTCCAGTGTACATTTTAGAAACCAAAAATCCACATTAATTCCCTCATTCATTCATAAGTTACTTCAATTTTGAATTCCAACTATCATTAAATATAATTCTATATTACTCCATGTTTTCATTTTAGAATAAACTATGTTACTAAGAAACTATTTTTCAACCACACAATCTCCTCATAATTTCTTATCGAGTACCATACTTACATATTATAATAATCACCACAACAAATCCTAACCTATAACCATGAAAAAAATTCACCCCTTTCTCACATAATTTGACCATAACACACCTCATAATGAAAAAAAAACATACCCTATCATGTAAATATAAATAATAAACAACACATACCATTATAATTGAAATAATAATGAGTCCCTTTACAACAACAAAATCATAAAATACAATAGAGAAAAACTATAAAAACCCTTTTACAAATATTTATAATATAGAAAATTGTAAATTATAACCTATATGTCCATGAAAATTATTCTTTACTAACTTCAAGTGACCAACCAATTATGATAGGTGATTATATCATTGTTATAGAAGGAAAAAAGGTTTACATAACAACAAAATCTACCAAGAAGTGATGAAATATGAACTATCATATAAAATCATGCAAATCACTTATGAATAAATCCCATTTCCCTTTAAATTTATTTGCATTGTCTATTATATTTAATTAGGTTAATCTAACAATCCCCAAATGAAGAAAAAGTAGAATAAATCAATAATTTACACACTAATAAATAAAGAGATGATTTGAACTTTGGTCCTCTTTGAATATTTAATGGAACACCATAAAGGGAAGGAAGAAACCAAGGATCAACCACCACAAAAGTTGAAAGGATCTATCATAGGACATATCTATGTCAAACCTCATCATAACAACAACCAAACTAAAGAAACCACATTTTTATATCCTTTTATGGAAGAAAAATAATATCAAAGGAGGATTAATAGAGAAGCGAAGAGAAGAGGATAACCTTGATCAAGAGAGATGAAGACCCATGAATCAAGAGGTTTAAATACATAACAAGGTTGACTGAAAAGAACTATATAAGGATTGGGGTTGGCTAGGTTTTGAGAGAGAGAAATAAAGTTGATATAAGGAAAAAGGTAAATCACTATTTATAGAGGAAATCAGCTCGATCCCCACCAAAACATAGAGACTTCAAAATTTGTTATAATAACCATGGTTAAAGGGAGATAAAAAATCTATATATTCAAAATTGTCATGACCCGTCCCCCGGGGCCCATGACGTGACTACCCCAAGCCCGCCTTCCATAGGCCAGGGGCTGACGACAAGCACCGAAAAGGCATTTCCCTGAAACAGGGAAGGCATTGCCTCTAAAACTGTAAACTCACCCAAACCTAGCACACAAAAAGAGAAAGCATAAGATAAACTATAAAGTAAATAGGTTGTGTAAAGTAAGTAAATGGGGCCAGAATACAAGCCCGACTAGAAAGTACAAGTAAAACTGAAAAAGAATAGCTCCTGTGATCACCCACCAAGGACCCTACCTGAAGGGTATGAACATATCTCGAATGGTTTTCCCTTTAGACCATCTCGTCTAATGTCCACCTCCTATTTGCCTCTAGTCTAGTACCCTCGACCGCAATCAGTGATGTCTGTCATCTGCACAAGACACAACAAGGTGCGGGCGTAGCCCGTGCTGGGGTGATTATAACCATACTCAGTATGGACCCCAAGACCCTCGTAGGTCTCCTAGAGTTCCACAAAGGAAAAACCACAAATAATTAAGAATTAATCATCAACACTACTTAGGTTTATGCTGATACATATACCTAAGTTTTCAAGATATACAAAGGTAACACTACGAAGGTAGAAGTACCACACAAGTAACACCACGAAGGTACAAGTACCACATAGGTAACACCACAAAGGTAAAAGTACCACACAGGTAACACCACAAAGGTATAATTACCACACATGTAACACCACGAAGGTAAAAGTACCACAAAGGTAACACCACGAACGTATAATTACCACATAGGTAAAACCACTAAGGTATAAGTACCACATAGGTAACACCATGAAGGCAGAAGACTCGGATCACACTGGTATCAGTGAAGTATAGATGTACAGATGATCAGTCAGAAAGCTAGATCATCTTATTCTATCAAAAGGTACTGCTTCTGATAATATAGAGTCTGACCCACACAGAATTGATAGGTACTAACCCCCATAATGACCCACATAGAATCTGACCCACACATGATCAGTATGCGTTGACCCACACAGGATCGTTGAGCGCAAAACCACATAGGATCCGACCCAAATAGGATCGGTATGCGCTGACCCACATAGGATCGCTGAGCACTGACCCACACAATATCTGACCCACATATGATCAGTGCTGACCCACACAGGATCGCTCGGTACTAACGTCTGTATGATCTATCTCCAACTTTCATCTCACTGTCAGCCACTGGATTCCTGATTATAGCACATTTGGGAGAATTTATCCTCAAGCTTTTGGTCTAACCTCAACCTACATGAATTTCCAAGAAGATGTATCCCAAAGGCCTGTCATGTCACAAGGGACCCAACGCAATAGACGGTGTGTCAATCAGATGTCTGGTCTGTAAGTTATTAGTATTTCCGCTCCGAGGGCCCGGTTGGATTTGGGGTTCGATCCAAACTGGATATACTCTAACTTTATCCAAAACTGAAGTGTAGTGTACCAAAAAGACCGTCTCGATCCAAGGATTCTGGTGTTGTAGACGGTTCGTCAAACGGACGCACGATTCTCAAGACGTGGCCCCAAGGCATATCTGGGTCTAGATGGGCCCGGGTCCGGTCCAACCTATTCCGGGTCTGACCCGGCCTGCTGGTGCGGCCCACTGGGCGCGACCCACTAGTGAAGCCCAATGTCACAGCCCGCTGGTGCGGCCCGATGTCACGATCCACTGGGGTGGTCGCGGTGCAGCCCGTAGTCGGGTGGCCCCCTGTGGCGGGGTCTACCCTAGCCGTAACCCGGGGGGAAGGTGCCTCCCCCCTGTATTCCAAATGGCCAGATGGCTGTTCGGTCGCCCTACTGGCATGCGGGACCGCCAGAGTTGTCTCTCTCGACATGACGAGGCCGGCCAGTTTCTCGGACGATTCTCCTCCTAGTGGTGTGGTCATGTGCTGCTGCTCCACCCGTGACCAGCCAAGTGTCAGCTGCCCTCTGGTCTCAGCCATGGCCAAGCGGTTGCAGACTCCAGCTCAGACAGCGTGGACGCATTCCGCCGCTCCCCTACGCGGCTAGTCGGATGTCAGCCGCCCCCTACTCCACCGTGGACGATGGGTCGCAGCCTCCTGGTCAACTGGTGGCGCAGACGCTTGCCACCCCACCTCCTCGCGGTCTACCGGCACGATGGCCTCTGTCTTCTCACCGCCGCGACCGATGGTTCGCAGTCTCCTTTGGCAGCACGGTTGTGACGCCGCCGTCATCACAACCCCTGAAGGAAACATCAATAAAAATGTTTTTGAGGAATCTGGTTGTGTTCATTTGGCCTACACCCTCTGTGTTAAGTCGGTAGAAGGTGGTTCAAAGATTGAAACAATTATTTATCATGAAGAATAAATTTAAAGAACAATTTCCTTACCTTGTTTTCTCATTGGAGACATCTTGAGGCAGGAGATGAAGTCGATGAAGGGGACGCCGATTTTTGTCGCTCCCACAACTCACTTCCGAACCATGATCCAATGTCAACATTCTTGATTTGAAGGGTTTTTCTTATTTGGATAATATTTCTCCAAAGGTTCCCCCAAGCTCTCCATGGCCAATGATTCCCAACAAAGAAATGAGGAGACAACTTTAGTTAATTCAATTAAAGTTAGCACATTAAATCAAATAAGTTGGCTCATTAATTTGGGAGAATTTCAAAGGATAACTCATATTAAATGAGAATGTTTCAAGATCATGTGGTCCCCACCTCCATAATTCAAAAAGGAGGTTTCAAAAAGAAAAACAAAATGTTAATTATTTTATTTTTCTTCTCCCACAAAAAACTAAAAAACTAAATTCCACCCTCGACCTACTATGGTCGAGGTGATGGTCTCCCTAAGTGAATATCAATTCTGTGAGTTCAATGGTGTCCTCAAATTTCAATTCCAAGCACTGGTTCAAAGTTCCAGAACACTGCTCACACGTTTACTGAATAACTTGAAAAAATAACGTTCCAAAATTCATTCTGGGCACACCCGACCTCATAATCACGCCCCATCAATTTTTACTGACTCGTAATATTTCTATATAATTAAAAAGAAATTTACATGAAAAAATCCTGGTCTTTACATTATCCCCACCTCAGGGCTCTGCATCGCTGAAATCAACAACACAAACTAGGGAAACATGTGGGGGTACTGAGCATGAATCTGATCCTCCTGCTCCCATGTGCTCTCTTAAAGATTCCCGTACTGCCGATGTACACACACTAGAGGTATCTATATCCCATGTAGGACTCTCTCCTATTGATCCTAAATCTCTAATGGAAGCTCCGAAAACGTCTCCCCATCGTTAATGTCCAGCTCATCCCAGTCAATGATGTGCGAAGGATCATGTATGTATCTCCTCAGTTGGGATACATAGAAAACGTCATGCACCCGATGCAACTGAGGTGGAAGAGATAAGTGGTAAGAAACCTTTCCAACTCTACTAAGGACCTGAAAGGGTCCGATG
This sequence comes from Viscum album, assembly GCA_963277665.1. NCBI lineage: Eukaryota > Viridiplantae > Streptophyta > Magnoliopsida > Santalales > Viscaceae > Viscum > Viscum album. The sequence goes on from OY728155.1 coordinate 1,702,670,382, forward strand.
AACCTTAGAAATAAATTTTCACCCCAGCCAAATCTCTACAAACCTCGTCGAGGTGAGACCCATAGAAAGATATAGTCACCATCATCAAACTCCATATGTCTCCATCTCCTGTCAGCATAAGACTTATGTCTGCTCTGTGTAGTCTTCATCTTCTCCTGGATGATCTTCACCTTCTCCGTGGTAGCCCATACCATCTATGGTCACATGAGTGCTAACTCCCCTGGGTCATTCCACCACAGAGGTGATCTGCAAGGTCATCCAAACAACACATCAAATGGTTCCATACTAATAGTGGAGTGATAGCTGTTGTTATACGCGAACTACACCAAAGGCAAGTGATCCTCCCAGCTATGGACAAAATCTAGGACGCAAGAATGTAGCATGTCATAGAGGGTCTGAATGGTCTGCTCTATCTTTCCATCCATCTGAGGATGGAAGGTGGTGTTCAACTGAAGTTGTATCTTGAACGCCTCCTGCAACCCCTTCCATAGACTGGAAGTGAAACGTGCATCATGATCAGAGACAATCGTAGATGGCACTCTATGAATCCATACAATCTTCTACATGTAGAGGCATCCCAAGCTCTCTACAGATCCCAGATCTATGAATGGTAGGAAGTGGGCCGACATGGTGAGTCGGTCAATGATCACCCAGATAGAATCATGACCCATGGACATGCGTGGAAGTCCTATCACAAAGTCCATGGATATTTCAGGACACATCCACTATGGAACCTCTAGTGGCTGAACTACGACCAAAAGAACCTGATGCTCTGCCTTCACTTGCTGACAATTGAGGCACTGAGTGATAGACTCTGCTACAACATTCTTTATTCCTGGCCACCAGTACTGACGCTGATGGTCCTAGTACATCTTCGCTACTCCTGGATGTACCTTTAGAGGGGATGTATGCAACTCCTTCAATACTTCCTCCCTAAGGGCCAATGATAACTTAGTATGCCCTCTGAAGAGGATGCCATTCTCCCCACCTTCAGAAAATCTAGTAGGTGCCTATCCTATGGATATTTGAGCACGTCGAGCCTCACAGTCAGTGTCCCCAAGCTGCACCTCCCTGACTCACTGAAGGTGTTACGACACAAACTTTTATTAATGGAAATCCCTCTTGATCTAATTAAATATCTCTTTATATAAAATGTTTATATAAAATGTCAACTTCTTTGGTTTTATGTTAGGAATTGTGATCGTTGCTAATATATCCGTTGAATAGTGATCACATGACTAGTATAAATATAGGGCTTTAACAAATACAATTTCCTCAAACAAAGGAAGTGATGACCTTATCCAGTAGACGTGCCCCATACGAAGCCCATTTTTCAGAGCTCAGAAAGGAGGTGGTGTCATTGGGATTCTCTTTTGACCAAGCTCATGCTGAGCTTGAACATGTTAAGCTTGAGTGTAACCACCTATGGGAGAAGTGGAAGTTGATAGAGATTACCACCCGAGCGATGTTATCTGATCCACCCCAAGAGCCTGTCACCATCCCACAGCTCACCCTTCGGTCATATGCGGTTGTTTTAAGGGGTTATTTAAAAAGACACTAGTACTATGGTTATGTACATTATTTTTGTATATAATAATGAATATACTTTCATTTTACTATTGTTACCTTGTAAATAGTTTTTAAAGAACAAATAGTATTTTTTTAATGTTTAACTAAGAAATATATTTTAATGAATTAATGGATTTTTGAATTATATAATATTTTAATAAAATATTATTATTGTTATTAAATTAATTTTTATTAAATATAAATTATCTTATAATTTAATGAATGCAATTGTAGTTTTTATTACGGTTTGAAAGCCATTTGTGTCAAAACCCATGAATTTTTGATAAATGTCGGTTTTTACTTTAAAAGTTAAAATTAACATATTTAGAAAATTATGTAGATAATATGAATATTATTTCTGGAATAAGGATGTTGAAATTATCCAATGGTGAATTTTTCATAATTTTCCGAAATAGTCACATTTTTGGGTAAAAAGTAAATACCGTTTAAATATATAATGTGTTTTATGACATCATAATGACCCAATAGTGATGTAATAAAATACTATAAACTCTATATTCGCCCAATATATGTTTTACCATTAAAATAATGTGATTTTGGGTTTTTTTGATTTATTTTAACAAAGCATTAGTGGACTTTTCAAGACTTATTAAACATTTGGTCTTTTTAAATTGTTTTCCTTGGGAGTGTGACTCACCTCCACATAAGAAACCCCATTATTTTAAGATGTTCGGAATTTGGCCTTATAAAATATTTTTTTCCCAATTCCATTTTCCAGAAATCATGGGCAAAAACCATGGGATGGTTTGTGGTTTGGATTAGTTTAATGTGAGGTTTCTCAAACCTAAATAATAAAGAATTCCCTCACCTTTCCAATATAAACTCACCCAAGATCCCACTTAATCCTCACTAAATGCCTTTGGAGTTGGTACAACATATGACTTCCTCTCTCTAGAATCCTCCAAAGGTTTCCCAAGCTCCCAATAATCCTCTCTCAAGCCCCTCTCAAGCCTTTGAAAGCACACTTCCAAGTAAGGGTTTTTCATCATTTCTCATTTTTGTCCAATATTCTTTAAATTATTATCCCCTTTTAATTTCAATTATTAATGTTGGGGTATGGTTTCTAACCTCCCCCATACTTCCCTATTTATGTTTGAATTATGGGATACCACTTTTTCTTTCATTAAAAGCCTCCCATGTACACCCGTTACTGTGCTGAAATTTCTAAAGGAATTTCTCTTTCCTCATTCACATTCAATCAATTATTTTGTATCATGAATCTAAATTCCATTAAATTTGTTAGGACATGTATCTATATGACCCCATTACTTTTACATGTCATGTAAATATGATGAGACACCCCTTTCTCTCTCATCAAGCATTTTTATGAGTTCTTATGTCACGCCGTTATGCTGCCGAAACTGCACCACACTTTTCCAAGCCAAAGTCATTGTGTAGTGAATACCATGCCCATTTCTTTATAAAGGGAATTTACCTTTATACACATTTAATTATTGTTTAAAGATTTTCATGTATGTATTCCACATTCTTTTATCATGTAATAAATGATTATGTTGAATGATTCAATGTTTTATGATCTATATGGAACACTTTTGTATGAAATGAAATGTTTAAGAAGGGTGCGCCCTGATAGCGCTCTAATGAATTGGGTAAAGTATAATATCATAATATGTCATGTGAAATGGGTGTTTACTCATTATAATTCAATTTAAAAGAGGGTTTACTCGTTCTTCGTGTGCAACGAGGGTTTACTCATGCTCAATTTGTAATGAGCCTTGGCTCATGCTAATTCCATGTTAAGTGTTGTTGCCACATTTCCATGTTATGATTATCATGCTTTATCATGCCTTTATATTTATGCTTTTCTTGTTCTCAATTGATATTCCTATTTTCTAACATATATTGTATTCCTCATGTCATTACATGATTAATCCCTTATTGGGATTTATAGCTCACCCATTTCTTATGCATGTCCTTAGGTTATCCCATGCAATGATAAGTAAGAGGGAATGTAGTGGTCATGTAAAAGCAGTTTTCAATAAAGATGTTGTTTTTAATGTTTTAATTTGTTATTCAATGATCCAAAGCCCCAAAGACACTAGTCCTCTCGATCTTCTATGTTGTATCAAATGAATTTTATGTAATAAATTATGTTTAATTGTGTAATAAAAGATCAGGGTTGTCATAGTAGGTGTTAGAGGATAGGTTTAGTGATTTTTGGATTAGGATTAGAAAACGCTAGTAAATCATTAGATACAAGACTAAGTATAATAGAAATGTAAATATGTTTTGGTGAGTATTGAGTAAGTGGTTTATCAATAAAATACATCCCTATATGGATACGAGAAGGTAGAGAAGCCTCTAACACAAATGTATCCTAGGGGTAAAACCTGAAAACACCGCTTTGAGATAGACTCGAACAAGAACTGGTGCACGAAAACAGGCCTTGCTGCCCTATTAGTTACGACACTCCCAGGAGATATGATTTGGTAATTTCACAAGCTTAGTATGAACCATTATTAAGAGACCCAAAAATGCCCTAAGTATATTTGTTAGAAAGTAGATCATGGATAACAAAGACTGAAGCCAATAGATTCATATGTTAAGAAAATAAAGGTTATTTATAAGTCATCAGTTTTTTCCTTGTATTACCCTTTTTGTGTTATCCCTAACCTTCCTTTTATTCCAGCCTATGGACTGTAATAGGAGGACTCGGGCTAACAACCGATGTGAAGATCAATGTGTTGACTATACTAATGAGATACCCAATCCAATAGGAGTGGCAATCATGAAATTTTTCACGCTTCTCACTTAGCTAACTCAATATTTGAATTGAAACATGGGTCAAGAGGAAAGTTACACCCCCTAAGAAAGAGCAAGTCGCTATCGAGAGCTTCATGAGACAAAGGAATCATACTTTTAATGGATCATATGATCCCTTAATCGCTGAACAATGGATCAAATCCATTGAAAATATCTTCTCCATACTTCAATGTTCTGGACAAGATAAGGTTATTATGGATTCTTATCATATGGAGGGTGAAGTTGATCAATGGTGGATGTTGATAAAAAATACGATTCTTGAGGAGGAGATAGAGGCATTGGAATGGAAGGATTTCCAGAAGATGTTTTTCGATAAATATTTTCGGCGCACCCTCCAGCTTAAGATAGAAAGGGACTTCCATGCCCTCAAACAAAAAGACAAGTAATCTGTTGGAGTGTACGAGGAAAACTTCACAAGGATTTCACGATATGATTTCGTCTTTGTCGTTACCCCCGAATGCAAGGTTGGACGCTTTTTTGGTGGGCTGAAACCTAGCATGTAGAAAGCGCTGGCGATCCGTGACATCGACAGCTATGAGAAAATTATCCGATATGCCCTCAAGGTCAAAATGGAGAATGGAGAATCTCAGGGATATCATGGGGATAAGAATCCTAAGGTGGGATTCAATTAGGGCAGTCCGATGGATAAATCCAAAGGTGTTAAGAAGATCCAGCACCCCACTTGCCAAAGGTTCGGAAAGAAGCACCCTGGAAATTGCCTGAATTGTAAGAGAAAATGATTTAGGTATAGAAGGGAAGGGAACCTGGATATTAACTTTTGACAAGAAAAACCCATAGCTGAAATAGAGGAGAGGAACACTCCGTTAGAACCTCAACACGTGGTTTATTTCTACAATGACAAAGAACTAGGGCATCTTGAAAATTAGTTCCCTAAGACAAGGGTTTTCGGAGGCAACCAACAACATCCAAGGCAGCAAGGGTGAGATTTTTCCATCACTACTATCAAAGTGAACCCCCAAAAACAAAGTGGTGACATGTATGCTAGTTATTAATTCAATAATGGTGAACATAGTTTTTGATTCAGGTTCTACGCATTCTTTTATATCTCTAAATTTTAGTAGAGCAATCCCAGCACCACCAAAATTCATGGAAGTGAAGATGTCAGTGAGTATGAAAAATGGGGAAATCATTTATTTACATGAATATAACTCCTCCTCTATCTTAATATGTGGATTAAAATTCCTTGCGAACCTCATCATACTTCTTCTGGTGGAATTTGATCCGATTCTTGGAATGTATTGGATTTCCTTATATAGATCCAATATAAATATCCAGGAGAGGTAAATCACTCTCCATGTGGATAATCGACCCTCGTTTCTATACAAGTGCAAGGAGGAAGATGAATATTCTTTAGCTCCATATCTCTAGCATGGATATTACTACACTATGAGCACGTATATCTAGCTCAGATGATTGAGTCCAAGGAAGCAACCATCCTTGAAGACATGCCTATTGTGAGGGAATTCACTGAAGTGTTTCCCGAGAAATTTCCTTGTCTTCCGCCTAGAAGAGATGTTGAATTATAAATTGATCTTATACCTAGGGAATTTCTAATTTCCAAGACTCCATATAGAATGGTTGTTTTGGAGTTTGAAGAGCTAAAGAAAAAACTACAAGAGAATCTAGATAAAGAGTTTATACACCCAAGTGCTTCACCATGGGGTGCACTAGTCCTCTTCATCAAGAAGAAGGATGGGTCAATGCGCATTTTCATCAATTATCATGATCTCAAAAAAATCATAATAAAGAACAAGTATACTCTCCCAAGAATTGATGACTTGTTTGATCAGCTTCATGGAGAACAATACTTCTCTAATGTGGATTTTCGGTCGGGATATTATCAAGTAAGGTTTAAGAAGGAAGATATCTCTAAGACTTCTTTTCGTACAATATATGAGAGCTATTAATTCTTATTAATTCCTTTCAGACTCACTAATTCTCCAGTAATCTTCATGGACTTTATGAATAGAGTCTTTAGAGATTACCTTGACTAATTTTTGGTAGTCTTTATAGATGATATTCTGATATACTCTAAAACCAAGGAGGATCATGAGGAGAATCTAAGAAATGTACTAGAGACATTTCAGAAGGATAAGCTCAATGAAAAGTACAAAAAGTGTGAGTTTTGGTTGAAGGAGGTCTCATTATTGGGCCATATCATCACAAGAAATGGGATATTTGTGGATCCCTCCAAAACCGATGCAATTGAGGGAGGTCCGAGGCCAACATCAGTAACAGATATCCATAGATTCTTGGGGTTAGGTGGATATTATAGACGATTTGTGAGAAATTTCTCATGATTGTCCAACCCTCTTACCAAGATAACTCAGAAGGGAGTAATGCTTTCTTGGAGTGATGAATGCAAAGAAATCTTTAAGGAGTTGAAAAAGAGGCTTATCACTGCACCCGTGCTCACTTTACCCACAAGTGGAGTACTTTTTGTGGTATTTAGTGATGCTTCGAATAAGGGTATGGGATGTGTGTTTATGCAAAATGACAAAGTAATTTCTTATGCTTCAAGGAAATTGAAATTTCATAAATAGAACTATCCAACACATAACCTGGAGTTGGCTGTAGTGATCTTTGCTTTGAAACTTTGGTAGCATTATCTCTTTGGGGAGAAGTGTGAAATATATACGGACTAAAAAAGCCTCAAGTATATATTCACACAAAAAGATTTTAACATGCTCCAATGAAGATGGTTAGATCTGATCAAAGAATATGAATGCTCAATCCATTACTACCCTAGGAAAGCGAACAAGGTAGAAGATTCCCTATGTAGAAAGGACCCAGCGATTCTATCATTGATGAGAATTGAATAGGATCCAATCTTCTTAGATTTTATGAATATGGACATGGAAATCATAAATAAGGTAACATCATCAATCCTTTCACAAATGATTGCTCAAATTTCACTTTTAGAAAGTTTAAAGGATGCTCAAAAGGATGATGTGGGAATTTAGGAAAAAATGGAAGCTATCAGAAAAGGTAAATCCTCAGAGTTTAATGTTAATGAAGAAGGAATTGTGAGATTTGGGAAAAGGCTATGTGTTCCATCAAGTCCAGAGCTGAAGAAGGAACTTTTGGAAGATGCACATAGTTTAAATTTCTCTATTCACCCAGGAAACACAAAGTTGTATCGAGATATCTGGGACCATTATTGGTGGGATAATATGAAGAAGGAGATCACTGAATATACAACAAAGTGCCTGGTGTGCCTGCAAGTTAAGGTAGAGTGGTAGAGGTCTAAGGGGATGATTCAACCATTGCCTATACCAGAATGGAAATGGGAGAACATCACCATGGAATTTTTCACCGAACTTACAAAGACATCCAAATGAAACAATGAAATATTGGTTGTTGTGGATCATCTTACAAAGGTTGCACACATCATTGATATTCTGGATGATTTTTCATTGGATCAACTAGTACAGATATATATTAGGGAAGTGGTAAAGCTTCATGGAGTACCACTATCTATTGTGTCCAATCGAGATCCATGATTCCCCTATAAGTTTTGGAAGAGTCTTCAACATGCTCTGAATACTGAATTGAACTTCATTACGGCCTATCATCCTCAAACTGACGGCCAATCTGAGTGGACTATCGAAACACTTGAGGACATGTTGAGAGAGTGATCAATGAAATTTAAAGGATGATGATATTAACATAGTCCTCTGTTTGAGTTCTCTTATAATAATAGTTTCCACTCAAGCATCCAAATGGCACCATATGAAGCCCTTTATGGGAAAAGGTGTAGAACACCGGCGTGTTGGGATGAGGTCGGTGATTGTAAGATGCTTGGACCAGAAATGGTCAAAGAACTGGTGAAGAATGTGAAAACCATTCAGCAGTATATCAAGGCAGCCTAGTGTCGACAGAAGAGTTATGAAGATAACCATCGACGAGACCTTGATTTTAATGTTGGAGACATGGTATTTATACTCATATCTCTGTGGAAGAAGATCATGAGGTTTAGAGAGAAAGGGAAGTTATGTCCAAGGTACATAGGCCCCTTCGAAATTCTTGATCGTGTCGGGGTTGTGGACTATCGAATAACACTTCCACCTACCATGGCCAAAGTACATGATGTCTTTCATGTATCTCTCTTAAATAAGTACATACTATTCCCTTAACATGTACTCACTTCAGAGGTGGTACAGTTAAAGGATGATCTTTTTTATGGAGAGCAACTCGTGAAGATCATAGATTGTAGAGAAAAAGTTCTATGAAATAGGACAATGCCCCTCATCCAAGTGTTGTGAAAAAACCACAAGTTTGGAGAAGGGATGTGGGAATCAGAGGAAATGATGAAGCAGAGTTACCCAAATCTATTTTAGTGTGGGGAAAGGAAATTTCTAGGGCAAAATTTCTTAAGGGGGGAAGATTGTAACGACCCAAACATTCATTAATGGAAATATATCTTGATCTAATAAAATTCCTCTTTATGTAAAATGTTTATATAAAATGTCAACTCCTTTGGTTTTATGTTAAGAATTTTGACCGTTTCTAATATAGCCATTGAACAATGATCACATGATTAGTATAAATATAAGGCTTTAACAAATCAAATTTACTCAGACAAAGGATGTGATGGCCTCATCCAGTAGACGTGCCCCCATAAAAGCCCATTTTTCAGAGCTCGGAAAAGAGGTTGCATCATTGGGATTTGTGATTGACCAAGCTCAAGCCGAGCTTGAACACGTTAAGCTTGAGAGGAACCGCCTACAGGAGAAGTGGAAGTTGATAGAGATTACCACTCAAGCGATGTTATTCGAGCCACCCAAAGAGTCTGTCACCATCACACACCTCACCCTTCTGTCTTATGTGGGTTTTTATGGGGTTATTTAACAAGACCCTAGTACTATGTTTATGTACATTATTTTTCTATATAATAATGAATATACTTTCATTTTACTGTTGTTACCTTGTAAATAGTTTTTAAAGCACAAATAGTATTTTTTGTTAATGTTCAACTAAGAAATCTATTTTGATGAATTAATGGATTTTTGAATTAAATAATATTTAAATAAAATATTATTATTGATATTAAATTAATTTTTATTAAATATAAATGATTGTATAATTTTATGAATGCAATTTTAATTTTTATTATGGTTTGAAAGCCATTTTTGTCAAAACCCATGAATTTTTGATAAATGTCAATTTTTGTTTTAAAATTGAAAATTAACATATTTATAAAATTATTTAGATAAAAGGAATATTATCTCTATATTCAGGACATCTAAATTATCCAACGTTGAATTTTTCATAATTTTCTTGGACAGTCAAATTTTTGGGTAAAAATTAAATACCGTTTAAATATATAATGTGTTTTATGACATCATAATGACCCGATAGTGATGTAATAAGATACTATAAACATTATTTTCGGCCAATATATGTTTTACCATTAAAATAATGTGATTTTGGGTTTGTTTGATTCATTTTACAAAGCTTTAGTGGACCTTTCTAGACTTATTAAACATTTTGTCTTTTTAAATTGTTTTCCTTGGGAGTGTGACTCTACTCCACATAAGAAACCCCATTATTTTAAGAAGTTATGACATTGGACTTATAAAATATCGTTTCTAACTTCCCTTTTCCAAAAATCATGGACAGAAAGCATGGTTTGTTTTGTGGTTTGGATTAGTTTAATGTGACGTGTCCCAAACCTAAATAATAATGAATTCCCTCAACTTTCCTATATAAACCCACCGAAGATCCCACTTTTTCCTCAATCAAGGCCTTTTTAGTTTGTACAAAATCCTCCCTCCTCTCTCTAGAATCCTATGAAGGTGCCCAATATCCTAATAAGCCTCTCTCTAGCCTCTCTCATGCCTTTGGAAGCACACTTCCAAGTAAGGGTTTTTCTTCCTTTCTCTTTTTGTCCAATATTCGTTAAATTATTATGCCCTTTTAATTTAAATTATAAATTTTGGGGCACGGTTTCAAACCTACCCCATACTACCCTCTTTATTTTTTAATGATTTGTGACCCCTTTCTCTCTCATTAAATGCCTCCCATGTACACCCCGTTACTATGCTGGAATTCTGAAAGGAATTTCTCTCTCCTCATTTACATTCAAACAATTATTTGTATCATGAATCTAAATTCCATTAAATTTGTTGGAAAATGTATCTATATGACCCCCTTACATTCCATGTCATGTAAATATAATGATACACCCATTTCTCTCTCATCAACCATTTTTATGAGTTCTTATGTCACATCGTTATGCTATCGAAATTGCACCATGCTTTTCCAAGCCAAAGTCATAGTGTAGTGAATACCGTGACATTTCTCTATCAGGGGTATTCACCTTTATGAAAATTTAATTATTTTTTTAAAGAGTTTCATGTATGTATTCCACATTTGTTTATCGTGGAAAAAATTATTATGTTGAAGGATTCAATGTTTGTGATCCTTGTGGCACCCTTATGCATGAAATGAAATGTTTAAGAAGGGTGCGCCCTGATAGCACTCCAATGCATTGGGTAAATTACAGTATCATGATACGTCATGTGCAATGGGTGTTTACTCATTCTAATTCAAGTGAAATTATTTTTTACTCATGCTTCATGTGCAATGAGTGTTTAATCATGCTTCATGTGCAATGAGCCTTGGTTCATACTAATTCCATGTTAAGTGTTGTTGATACATTTCCATGTTATGATTATAATTATTTATCATGCCATTATGTTTATGCTACTATTGTGATCTATTGATATTATTATTTTCTAACATGTATTTTATTCCTCGTGTTATTCCATGATTAATACCTTACTGGGATTTATATCTCACCCTTTTTTATGCATATCCTCAGGTTATCCCATGCAATGCTAAGTACGAGAGAATGTGGTGGTCATGTAAAGGAAGTTTTGAATAAAGATGCTGCTTTTCATGTTTTAAGTTATTATGTAATGATCCTAAGACCCAAATAAAGTAGACCTATCAATATTCTATATAGTATCAAATTAATTTTAGGTAATAAATTATGTTTAATTGTGTAATAAAAGATCAGGTTTGTCATAGAAGGAGTGGGAGAGTGACTCTAAGAGACTGAAGATAAGCTGCTCCATCTCGATCCATGTAGGATATCCACAAAGCGGCTAGTTTCTCTATCGCCTCACTTAGAAATTGTCTTCCATATCTCTTACTAAGTGAATATGCTACTACGTTCCCCTTCCCAGTAGTATAGACTATCTCAAAGTCATAGTCCTGGTGGAACTCAGGACAACGACGTTGTCTCAGGTTTAGGTCCATCTTAGAGAAGATATATATGAGACTCTTGTGATCAGAGTAGACTGTAAAAAATTATCCCATCAAGTAATGTCACCTCATATTCAAGGCGAAGACAACTGCTTCCAACTCCAGGTCAGGGATAGAATAGTTCTGCTTATGCTGTCTCAGTTGTCCATAACCATACGCGGTCACTGCTCCCTCCTGCATCAAGACACATCCAAGCCTGGTCCCTGATGCATCATAGTAGAATACATACCAAACACCCTCCTCATGTAACCTCAAGATGGGGCACTCATCATTCTCTACCTTAGCTTCTAGAAACTCCGCTGGAATCTCTCCGACCACACGAAGGGTTCAATTTTATTTGTCAACGATGATAAGGGTGACACAACTCTAGAAAAGTCAAGCACAAACCTCTGGTTGTATCTGGTGGAATTCAGGAAACTCTGCACTTCTGTCACACTCTTTGGTGGCTCCCAAGAAAGTACAACCTCAATCATTGCTGGATCTACCACAACTCTAGCCTTCGAGATTACGTGTCCCAAGAAGTGAACCTCTCAGATCCAGAAATAGCACTTTAAGAGCTTACCATAATGTTGGTGCTCTCAGAGTGTGTCCATAACTATCTGCAGATGATAAGAATTCTCCTCCTCCATTGCTGAGTATATCAGGATGTCATCGATGAATTCTACTACAAAGAGATTGAGGTATGGAAGGAAGATCCCATTCATGAGTCCCATGAACAATTCTGGTGTGTTGGTCACACCGAATGACATAACTAAGAACTCATAGTGTCCATACCGACATCTGATGGCCGTCTTCTGCACATCCTCATCTTGTACCCTGGACTGGTGATAGCCTGATTTGAGGTATATCTTCTAAAACCATCATGATACCTTCATCCGATCAAAGAGATCATCAATCCCTGGGAGTGGGTACTTTTTCTTCACGGTCACCTGGTTTAGGCTCCAATAGTCCACACAGAGTCTCAAACTCCCATCCGCCTTTTTAGAGAACAAAATCGGGGTTGCATAAGGAGAAACACTGAGCCTAATGAATCCCTTTTCCTATAAGTCCTCCAGTTGTACTCTCATCTCTCAAAGCTCTGCAGGAGCCATCCGATATTCTAGAGAAGATATTAGTTCCATCTCAAGGTACAAGTCTATATAAAATTACACCTCTCTGTGAGGAGGTAAACCTGGAACATCATCAGGGAAAATATCAGCGTAATGGTCCACCTCTATAGGATATCTTGGACTCTCAACATCAACCGATTTGAGGGTAAGTCTAGCCAACTGATGTGTGATCAGATGAACCTTCCTCCGGTTAAGTCCATCCTATGTTGCAAAGGTTCCTCTCTCACCGGTGAAGGAAAACCAGGTCCCATCCATTCAGACACATCGAACTTTTCACCTAATACAGTCAATCTAAGCATGGAATATGGATAAATAGTCCATACCAAAGATGATGTTGTAAGGCCTCGACGCCACTACTAGAAAATCCTAGCCGAAGCTCTCACCACCTAGAGTAAGCTCACACTGCTGGCACCAACACGTAATCATCAAATCTGCTCTCGTAAGAGTCTCTAGCCGTGAGGATCGAGCCAACGGCTCCACCAGAATCTCTGAGCTCCGAATGAGGGTCTTCGCAATAAATGAGTGACTGGAACCTATGTCTATAAGTACTATAGATTGGGTGGAGTAGACACAGATTGTACCTCATATCATCTCTAGAGCACTATGGTCATAGGCCTCAGCTTCCTAGACCTGAGCTTATCCAAGTCCGCCCACTCCATGTGGTCGTGGTGGACCACCTGGAGGTGGTAGTGATGGAACCTTTAATCGCCACCCACCACATATTGGACTGCCTGATCCTCTTCCACGTTCACCTCTTGCCTGTAGACCTCCCCAAATCAAATATTGACCTCTACCCAGACGGTCCCTCGACCATTAGCTGGTCATCGATACGATGGGTTGTGCAGTCACGAGCCATGTGACCCAGCTCGCCGCATGAGTTACACTGCCTAAAGAAGACTGGTGGCAAGGATCACCATGAGATCCGCTGGTGTCCCTACTAGTCGAAAAACTCTAACCACGTCCTCCAGCAAGTCCTTAGCCACCGGTGGATCCGTCTCGCCCCGGAACCTCGGTGGCCTCTGGCGCTAGAACTCATGCAATGCGCTCAAGCAGCATGGACCCTTTACTGCTGGGGCTGGTGGCATCAGCTGCCCAATGGGTAGTGGTGCTTCTGGTACACCACCTGACGGTACAACTGCCATAAGGGGGGCCCTTCACTGAAGCCTCGTCGCTCGGTGGGATTTCATCACGTACTCTACCCGGAACTATGGCTAGCTGTGTGTGTGGAGACATCCCGAAAAGAAACAAGAGTGCCACAGTCAATAAGTTATACCTGGTGAGATGACTCAAAGAGATCACAAAGAAATTTTTTTCAAAAACACACACACAATTAGTGTTTCCGTGCACCAAGTCTGAAATCAAAATTCAGGGTCTTGGTGTATGGATACATTCGTTGCTGCACCAACATTGGAATCCCTGAAATGAAAACCACACTCAAAACACATAACATTATTTATCCACACAAAAAATATTTGAGTCCTAGATCTTCAGTAGAACTGAACTCCTTTCATACCAATTTTTCAAGACCCATCACCCAGCACCCATGTCATGACTACCCCAAGCCTGCCTTCCATAGGCCATGGGATGGCGACTAGCACCAGAAAGGTATATCCCTGAAACTAGGAAGGCATTGACTCTAAACATGTGAGCTCACCCAAACCAAGAACACAACAAGATAAAAGCACAAGATAAACTATAAATTAAACAAGGTGTGTTCAGTAACTAAATGGGGCCATAATTAAAGCTCAACTGGAACGTTCAAGTAAAACTGAAAAAGAACAGCTCCTGTGATCACCCGTTGGGGACTTTACCTGAAGGGTAGGTATAGATCTCAAATGGTCATCCTTGAGGATCATCTCATCTAATGTCCACCTCTGATCAGCCTCTAGTCTGGTACCCTAAACCTCGATCAGCACTGTCTGTCGTCCGCACAAGACACAACAAGGTGTGGGAATAGCCCGTGTAGGGGTGAGTATAATGATACTCAGTAGGGACCCCGATACCATTGTAGGTCTCCTAGAGTTCCACGAAGGGAAAACCACAAAGAATGAAGAAGTAGTCATCAAAACTACTTATTTATATTCCCATACATATATCTAAGTTATCAAGATATACAAAGGTAACACCATGAAGGTAGAAGTATGACACATATAACACCACAAAGGTAAAATTACCACATAGGTAACACCATGAAGGTAAACGTACCACACAGGTAACACCACAAAGGTAAAATTACAATACAGGTAACACCACGAAGGTAGAAGTACCATACAGGTAACACCACGAAGGTAGAAGACTCAGCTCACACATGTATTAGTGAAGTATAGAAGTAAAGATAATCAGTCGTGAAGCTGGATCATCTTATTCTGTCAAGAGGTACTAATGCTAATTATACAGAGTGTGATGCACACATGATCTATAGGTACTAACCTCCACAATGACCCACACAAGATCTGACCCACAGAGGATCGGTATGCGCTGACCCACATAGGATCGTTGAAAGCTAACCCACACAGGAGCTGACCCACACAGGATCGGTATGCACCGACCCACACAGGATCACTGAGCGCTGAACCACAGAAGATCTGATCCATATAGGATCAGTGCTAAGTCACACAGGATCGATCAGTACTAACCTCCGTATGACCTGTCTCCAACCTCTGCCTCACTGCCTCACTGCCAGCCACTGGATTCCCAGTAATAGCTCGATTTTAAGAATCACTCCTCAAGCCATCGATCGAACCTCAACTACCAAAAAGTTCCATGAAGAAGTATCCCAAAGTCTCTTCACTTCATAAAGGACCCAACGCAATAGATGGCGCGTCAATCATACATCTGGTCTGTATGTTATTAACATTTCTGCTCCAAGGGCCCGGTTGGATTCTGGGTCGATCCAACCAGGCCATACTCCAACATTATCCAAAACTCAATTGGAGTATACCAAAAGGATTATATCAATCCGAGGATTCTAGTGACATAGACGGTTTGTCAAATGAACTCCCGGTTCTCAAGACATGGGAACAAAGGCGTATCAGGGTCTAGATGGGCCTGGGTCCGGTCTGACCTGGTTCAGGTCGAACTGACCCGGTCTGACCTAGTTCAGGTCAAACCGACGCGATCTGGGTCCGAACCAGTTGGGTGGGTCCAGAGCGGGCCTAGCCCACTGTGCCATGGTCTAGCCCGGCCCACGAAGGGGGTGGCCCAGCCCAGCCCACTGGCCACGTCCCGTGGTTGGGTGTCCCGCCGTGGTGGGGTCCGCCCTAGCTGCCACCCGGGGGGAAGGGCCCCCTGGTATTCCGAAGGGGCCGAAGGTAGTTCAGTCTCCCCTGCTAGCATGAAGGATCATCAGAGCAGTCTCAATCGACATGATGTGGCCAGACAACTTCCCAGTTGGTTCTCCTCCCAGCGACACAGTCGCGCAACGTTGGACCACCTGCGACCGTCTGGGTGTCGGCCGCTCTCTGGTCTCCGCCGTGGACAAGCGGCCACAAACAACATCTCTGGAGGCGCAGACGTGCGCTGTTGCTGCGCCACGTGGCTGGATAGATTCCGGCTACCCCCTGCTCCACCGCAGCCAATGGGTCGCGTCCTCAAACTCAACCAGTGGTTGGGACACATTCCACCCCACCTCGTCGTTGCCGGTCGATGTTCTGTCCACTGTCTTCTCACTGCCGCGGCCGACGGGTCATAGTCTCCTTCGGCGGTGCAGTTGTGATGCCGCTGCCATCACGACCTGTGAAGAACAAGTCGATAATAAATTTTTGAAGGAATCAGGCCATGTTTATTTGGCCCGCACACTCCTCATTAAGTCAGTAGCAAGTGGTTCCAAGATTGGAACAATGATTCATCACGAAGAATAAATTTAGAGAATAATTTCCCTACCTTGTTTTCTAGTTGGAGACGTCATGAGGAAGGAGATGACGTCGATGAAGGGGACGCCGACATTCTTCGCTCCCATAACTCGCTTCCAAACCACGCTCCAACATCAACGTTCTTGATCCAAAGGGTTGTTCTTTGTTGGATAATATTTCTCTATAGGTCCCCCAATCTCTCCTTTTCCAAAACTTCCTAACAAATAAGTGAGGAGCCATCTTTAATTAATTCAATTAATGTTATCACATTAAATCAAATAAATTGGATCATTAATTTGGGAGAATTTCAAAGGCTAACTCATATTAAATGTTCAAGTTTCAAGCTCAGGTGGTCCCCACCACCAGAATTCAAAAAGGAGGTATCAATTTTTTTTTAATTATTTTATTTTTTTCTCCCACAAAAAATTTAAAAACTAACTTCGACACTCGATCTACTGAGGTCAAGGTGGGGGAATCCTTAAGTGAATATCGACGCTGTGAGTTCAACGATGTCCTCATATTTCAATTCTGAGCACCATTTCAAAAGTTACAAAACATCACTCACACGTTTACTAAACGCACGCGAAAAAAAAGTTCAGAAATTAATTCCGAGCACACCAGACCTCGGAATCACACACTGTCAATTTTCATGGACATGTAATATTTCCATATAATTAAAAAGAAATTTACATGTAAAAATACAGGTCTTTAAAACAATGGTTAATTAATAAATTCCTAGAGGCCATTTTAATAGATTTAAAATTAAGTTTACCAACACCATGGTGTAGTAATCTTCAAAAGGAATAAATGTACTTTGACCTTGAAATCTATGAAGAACCACCACGACATAGAGGATCTTCCCTCACTATTTCCAAATGCACTATATGATTGGACCTACCAAAATTCATCATAACCAATCCATAACATCACTAAATCTATTAGAATATGATTTTAATCCTTCCCCATTTAATAAAGGGATTCCAACATAAATATTTTAGTCCTTACTCTCAAGAAAAACAACCATCACCGTGGCATAGTTATCTCCCCATCTAATATTAAATTTAAAAATATGAATTTCATATAGTATTAAATTTTAAACCATGTAAGATTAACCAATATTGGATTAAATACAAAAAGTCACATCACAATCAATATTACCATAGTAAAAAATACCATTAAGCACTACGTACTTTAAAATAATAAATTTACAACCAAGTTTCACCATTCCTAAAAATGAAAAAGGAACGATGACTGAAAACCAAGAAAATTATCCAACATTACCTCCAAAATAGGTGTCTGGACCTAATGTGAAAAATATCCATCTACATATATACTACATTCAAAATTCCTCTTGATACCTCTAAATTATGAGAGAAAACAAATTAAATGTTTGATAAACCCATTATGTTACATTAGATACCTTTTAAATGATTATCATCGTCAAGAATAAAGAATAAACCTAAATTAGAACAAAAAACCTCCAAAACTAAACACCAATGGGAGGCACCTCTAAATATTAATGATTTCATAACTAAATCATAATTAAAAAAGAATAAAATAATATGAAATTAGATATCAATAAGAAATCATCAAAAAGTCAATGGGAAATAAGGTTCATAATAGACTAGGATATTGAGCGCACATCTGTGATTCACATAATGAAGTACCACTTTATAATTCACTATTCCCACACAAGATACAAAAAATAAATAAATAATACACCCATTATGTTACATTATATACCTTTTAAATTATTATCATCATCAAAAATAAAAAATAAACCCCAAATAGAAACAAAAACCACAAATCCCAAACACCAATGAGAGGAACCTCTGAAATTGGAATGACTCCATCACTACATCATAATGAAACATAAAGATAAAATAATATGAAATTAGATATCTATTTGAATTTTTCACAAAAGAAAAGGGAAATAAGGTTCAAAATACACTAGGATTTTGAGTTCACCTCAATGATTCATGATACCAAGTACCATTTTCCAAGTCACTATACCACCACAGGATTCAAACCAAATAAATAATGCACCCACAAAACCCCTTGTCCCGATGACCCTAAATCTCAACCAAATGCTCCAATAACAATATTTCATAATCCATATATGACCCAAATATATTTAATAGTTTTCATCATAAATATAATGAAAACTATGGAACCAATAAAAACCATCTCGGATTCTATCCAGCTATAGAGGGAGTGATATTCCATCTTACTGATGTTCTCAAACACCCCAAAAGGACTAATAAAATAAGTGAAAATTTTACTCCCACTACTGATGTCACGACCCGTCCTCGGGGCCCGTGCCGTGACTACCACAAGCCTGCCTTCCATAGGCCAGGGGCTGGTGACTAGCACCAAGGCGTAAATTCCTGATAAAAAGTGGAAGGCATTGCCTTTGTAAAGTAAACAAACACCGCAGAGTAAGCAAGCAGAAGAAGTAAACACTAAGCAAAAGCTGGTACAACAGTAAGTGCGGAAAGTAAGTGGGACAGTATACAAACCCAAACTGAAAGTAATGTACAACTGGAAAAGGAAAACAACAACTGAAAAGTAAAGCCGCAACGATGAGCTATCCACTAGAAATCCCACCTGAAGAGTGAGTACAGATGGCCTCCTCTTCTCCTCGGGTCCAGCTGACCGCTCCGAGTACGTCCCGTCCAGTGGTCCACCTCTAAGCACCGTCCTACTCCGCAAGCCTCATCCACGATCAGCGCTCTCTGTCTTCTGCAACCAACACAACGTAGTGCGGGCATAGCCCGTGCAGGGGTGAGTATAAGCTACTCAGTAGGGACCCCGAGACCCCCGAAGGTCTCCCTAAATCCACAAAGAAAAGATACAAACACGAAGTAACATCCGACACTGCTTAGGTATATGCCCATACATATACCTAAGTCATCAATTCTCATTGGGATCCAACATCCGAGCCCAAGTACAACCCAGTCCACACAGGAATGCAAAACGTAAATCCACACAGGATAGCATAACACAATCCACATAGGAAAGTAAAACAGGATTCACCTCACACAGGTATACTTCTTCGTATGACGATAGAGATGATCAGATGTTTCCACTGATTCATCTAAGCCGTCAGACCCACAAAGGATCGATAGGTACTAACCCCCACAATGACCCACAAAGGATCTGACCCAAAAAGGATCGATAGGTAACTAACCCCCGCAATGACCCACACAAAATCGGACCCACACAGGATCTGTAGGTGTTGGCTCACACAGAACCGCTGAGCGCTGACCCACACACGATCGGACCCACACAGGATTGGTAGCACTGATCCACATAGGATCACTGAGTGTTGTAGTTGTCGCCGTCGAATCCACTGAGGATCTTTGTACATTCGTCGTAGTAGTAGTAGTCCCAGCCAGCTCTAGGGTCCCCGCACACAGCAAGCTCGTTCGGGAGGGTCCGCTCCACGAGCCGAGTGGCTGATTCATCAACTGACACATAGTCCAGAGTTGATGTATCCAAAAGTTCCATATCGTCAATAGGAACTCAACGTCGCAGATGGCATGTCAATCGGATGTCCGGTCTGAGAGTTGTTGGCTTTTTCGTTCTAGGGGCCCGGTTGGTTTTTAAGGCAAAACCAACCTGACCATACTCCACCTGCGTCCAAACCTCAGGCAGAGTAAGCCAAAAGATCCATCTCACTTAGAGGAATCCAACAAAGTCGACGGCACGTCAATCAGACGTCTGGAGCTTACGATGTAAGCGTTTCCGCTCCGAGGGCCCAGTTGGTTTCATGTACGAACCAACTCGGCCGAACCCAAAGTATCCCGAAACCTTAAGTGCAATATACCGAAACGACCGTCTCGATCCAAGGATTGGATCGTCGCTGACGGTGCGTCGATCAGAGGTCCGTAGCCCGAGATATGGGCAAAAGAACCAAAAGGGTCCGAAAACAGGGGTTTCGGGCCTGGACCGACCCGGCCCGAGACCCCCTGGGTCGGCCCGGCAGGGCGCGGCCCGGCCTGGCGGTCCGGCAGTTTGGCGCGCGGTGCCAGCTGGCTCGGCCGAATGGGCGAGCCGTTCGGATTTTGGGGGGGGGGGGGGGGGGGGGGCGCTGCCCCCCGCCGTTCGGAAACCGCGACCCCAATTAAGGGGCCGCTCAGCTGGCCAGCCGGGGGTTTTGACCCCCGGCTCTTTCCCTGTCCGGCCGGCCCACCCTGGCCGGCCGGTTCTTGCTCCACGAGACCGGAGATGGCCGGTCCCCTCCTTGCTCCGACGCCGGCGACCCGTCTCCAGCCGCCGGTCACCCTGCATCACTGCGGCTCGGAACCAGCCGCAGCCTTGGTCGTCCGGTGCGGCGCGACGACGCCGTGCTCTTCCACCGCGGCCCCGCTTCGGCCGCAGTGTCTTCGGGTTTCTCCAACGCGGCGTGACGGCGTCATGTCCTTGTTCGTTTCCATGGCGCGACGCGACGACGCCGCACATTCCTTGTCGCATGATCACACGCGGTGCGACGACACCACGCCATACTCGTTTCAAACCACAAAGAAACAAATACACGGATAAGGGAGGGGGGTCGGCCATGTTTGTGCGGTCCGACCCCCTCTCGTTAATCGAATTCATTTTGTCGTATTTTCACGAAGAACGACAAAGTGGTAAACACGAACAAAATAATTAAATAACCCCTACCTCGCGTGAGCTTGAACGGAGGTTCGTCGAATGAGGATTCGCCGTGGAAAAACCATCGCGGAAAGAGACGTCGCGGAAGGAGGAAGTCACATCGGCGTCGCGGTACACGACGTCGCGTAATCGGTTTTCGAGAACTCGACGTTCTTCATCGGAGACCGATGTGTTCTTCGCGTTCTTCGTCAAAGGCGAAGAAGTTCCTCAAGTCCTTAGTCTTTTCTCCCAAAAACTCCACCACAAGTTTCCAACCCCAAATAAAATAAGCTCACCTCTTATTTTATTAACATAACATAACTTTTGAATTTCAAGAGTTTGAAATCCAAATATCCACACTTAACTCACTCAATTAATAACATAAGTTATTAATGTTTAAGTTATCAAAAGATAGTGGTGAGTTGAGGGGGGGGGGGTGAATAATATGAAGGGTTGGGGTTCGTGTGGGCCCCACCACCCTCATAACCTCTCTTGGGAAGTTTGGTAGTTACCCAACTTCCACCCAAAGGCTTAAACCACTAAAAGAAAATAAAAATTGTAGTTAATTTAAAAATTAAAATTCCACAATTTTTATCATCTTCTCTCGTGAAAACGAAACTCCGGAAATGGCGTTCCTAAGAAATTACCGGTGCTACGGTTCCATCGGTGCCCTCAGAATTTGATTCTGAGAACCGGCTCAAAAGATAGAAATTCCCACTCGTTCGTTCACTGAACGTACTCGAGCTAAACTTTGGATAGAAATTCCGGGCACACCGGGCCTCGGAATCAAGTGCCGTCTAAAACTGCGTTCATTTAAAATCCCAAAAAAAGTTAAGAAAAACTTTTCCTTGAATTTTACGGGTCTTTACATTACTCCCACCTCAGGGCTTTACGTCCCCGTAAAGATACATCCAAAACTAGGGAAACAAATGTGGGTACTGAGAACGCATCTGAGCCTCCCGCTCCTAAGTGCTCTCCTGGAGGTTCCCGTGCTTCCATCTGATGGACACTAGAGGAATCGACCATCCTCGTAGGACCCGCCCTTGTCAATCCTTGATCTCCACTAGAACCTCCGAAAAATTCTCCCCATCATCAACGTCAAGCCCCCCATGGTCAATGATATGTGTTGGGTCGTGCATGCATATCCTCAGCTGAGATACGTAGAAGACGTCGTGCACCCGGTGTAACTAAGGTGGTACATCCAGGCGATAAGCCACCTCGCCAATCCTGCTGAGGGCCTGGAATGGTCTGATGAAGCGTGGAGACAACTTTCCGCCTCGGCCAAATCTTCGTAATCCACGTCGAGGTGAGACACACAAGAAGACGTGGTTGCCATCCTCGAACTCTAGTGGCCTCCACCTCCTGTCAGTATAAGACTTCTGCCGGCTCTGAGCTATCCTCATCCGAACCTGGATGACCTAGACCTTCTCTGTCGTGGCCTGGACCATCTCCGGTCCCACAAGTGCTGACTCCCCAGGGTCTGTCCAGCACAAAGGAGATCTGCAAGGTCGGTCGTACAACGCCTTGTATAGTGCCATCCCGATGGTGGAGTGGTAACTGTTGTTGTACACAAACTCCACCAAGGGTAGGTGGTCCTCCTAGCTGTGACCAAAGTCGAGGAAACATGCGCAGAGCATCTCCTCGAGAGTCTGAATGGTACTCTTCGTCTGACCATCCGTCTGAGGGTGAAAGGCAGTTCTTAGATGTAGCTGCGTCCTGAACGCCTCCTACAACCCCTTCCAATGCTGGGAAGTAAAGCGAGCATCTCGATCAGAGACGATAGATGATGGAACACCATGAAGCCGCAAAATCTCCTGAATGTAAATTCGTCCCCTGCTCTCCAGTGAGCCCTGCTCTCTGATGGGTAAGAAGTGTGCCGATTTGGTGAGTCGGTCGAAAATCACCCAAATGGAGTTGTGACCTCTGGAAGTGCGTGGAAGTCCATTCACAAGTCCATAGATATGCCGTCCCACTTCCACTCCGGGACCTCCAAAGGATGTACCAAGCCTACTAGTACCTGGTGCTCTGCCTTCACCTGCTGGCAGGTGAGGCATCGAGAAACGAACTCTGCCACAACCTTCTTCATGCCCGGCCACCAGTACTGTCGTCTGAGATCCTGGTACATCTTCGCCACTCCAGGATGTACTGCCAAAGTAGAAGTGTGAAACTCTCTCAGCACATCCTCTGGTAAAGAAAATGGTACCAAGGTATGTCCTCTGAAAAGGACGTCATGCTCTGATCCAAGGAGAAACAATCAAGTTCCTGTCCTGAGGATATCTGTGCACTTCGCGTCTCACAGTCAGCGTCCCCACGCTGTGCCTCTCTTACCTGCTGC
Organism: Viscum album; assembly: GCA_963277665.1. Taxonomy (NCBI): domain Eukaryota; kingdom Viridiplantae; phylum Streptophyta; class Magnoliopsida; order Santalales; family Viscaceae; genus Viscum; species Viscum album. The sequence goes on from OY728155.1 coordinate 1,702,693,982, forward strand.
AGTAGTGGAGGGGTGACTGTAAGAGACTGAAGGAAGGCTGCTCCATCTCTATCCACGCCTCTAGGGGCACTGGTCAAACTCTGTCTCAGCTCCTGGAAGCTCTGCTGAAATCTGTCTGACCACACGAAGGGTTTCCCCTTCCTCCTTAACGTTCTGCAAAGCTGCAATGATTTCTCCTTTGTCGTAAAGGGAAATCTAGTCTCATCCCCGGGATGAACCACGTTCCTTGCCTAATACAGTCAATCCCGTCATGATTAGTTAATTCATGGCATGGATGACGTTGTAAGGCCTCGACGCTGCTACCAAGAGATCCAACCGTTACTCTCGCCTCCAAGGGTTGAGTCACACTGTCGGCATCAGTGTGAGGTCACTAGGTCTCCTCCAGTAAGAATCTCGCAAGTGAGGGTCAAGTCAACAGTTTTTAATCGGCACCTCTTAGTATTAACAAACAAATGACAAGAAAGAAAACATCACTATTGCAAGCGTCTTTTATTACTTCAACTCAAAGTACAAGGACACAAGGAAACACAATCAAAGAAGCCAGATGCATTATGGTCAAGGGCCTCTATGCCTGGAGCTAGTCCCGCACTTGTCCACCCGCTTCCGGAGCTCTATGATCATAGGCTTCAGCTTCCTGAAGCTGTGATTTCCCCAGAGGTCGGTGTGGACCTCCTGGTGGTGGTGGTGGTAGAGCCTCAAAGCGTCGCCCACCACCTGCTACTCGGCCATCTCCTCTGCCTCGTCCGTATGGTCCCTACGGACCGACACGGTCGAACCTTTTCCTCTGCCTAGGTGGTCCCTCAACCGTCTGCTTCTCCTTGGCACGACGGGTCGGGCAGTCACGATCCATGTGGCCCTGCCCGCCGCATGAGTAGCATTGCCTGCCTCTCGAAAGACTGGATCCACGCTGTGTGACCCGCACTGCTGAGCCAGTGTCCTGAGGTCGTCTTCCTAAGGGTCTGGTCTGCCTGGACCCATGAGTCATTCGTCGACTGCCTGCTGCAGAAGACTCTACTACGTGCCCTCCTGCGGTGGGTCTCGGCGTTGGTGTAGACTCAGCAAGAAAGTTCTCGATCAAAAGGTCTCACTCCAGTACTCCTGTATGAGTCGGAATGATGAGGGAGATCAGGGATGCCCTGATCTCATTCCTTAATCCCTACTCAAAGGTCCGGGCCCGGAAGAATGGGTCCCGTACCATGCTGGCTGAGTAGCACGAGAGATCGGTAAATCTCGCCGAGTACTGGGCGACTGTCAAGCTGCCCTGCCGCAGCTGAAGAAGCTCCTGGATGCGCACCGCACGGAGGGTGGCTGGGACGAACTCTGAGCGGAAGAGGCTCTCAAAGTCCGTCCAGAGGAGAGATGCCTCATCGTGCACCTGGAGCATCAAGTTCCACCATCTGCCTACTGCTACGTGCAGTAGGATCGCTGCGAGAATCACCATGAGGTCTGCTGGTGTCCTCACTAACCTGAAAACTCTCACCACTACCTCCAGCCAGTCCTCGGCTGCCTGGGGGTCCGTCTCCCCGCAGAACCAGGGTGGTCGCTGGCGTTGGAACTCATGCAGTGCACTAAGGCGACGTGCATCGTCAGCGGCTGGGACTGGAAGCATCGGTGGCTCGGCAGGTAGAGCTACCGCTGGTGCCTCTGCTGACAAAGGGCCCTGCACCGAGGCCTCGTCGCTCGGTGGGATGTCGTCACACACAACTCTCAGAACCCTAGCTGGCTGCTGTCATGGGGCCATCCTGAAAAGAAATAGGTGCGCCACGGTCAAACAGTATACCTGGTGAGCTGACACAAAGTAATCACAAAGAAAACTTGTAACACACATGCAATCAATGTTTTTGTGCATTAAGTCAGAAATCAGAAGTCAGGGCCCTGGTGTACGGATACGTCAGCCACCGCACCAACACTGGACTCCCTGGACTGATAACCACACTCAATACGCTTAACACTATTGCTTCACATAGAAAAATATCAGAGTCCCATGTTCTGTGGTAGAACTGAACTCCTATGATACCAATTTTTCACGACCCGTACTCGGGGCCCGTGCCCTGACTACCCCAAGCCCGCCTTCCATAGGCCAGGGGCTGGAAACTAGAACCAAGGCGTAAATTCCCGATAAAAAGGGGAAGACATTGCCTTTGTAAAGTAAACAAACATCACAGAGTAAGCAAGCATAAGAAGTAAACATTAAGTAAAAGCTGGTACAACAGTAAGTGCGGAAAGTAAGTGGGCCAGTATACAAACCCAAACTGAAAGTAAAGTACAACTGGAAAGGGAAAACAAAAATTGAAAAGTAAAGCCGCAACAACGAGCTGTCCACTGGAAATCCCACCTGAAGGGTGAGTACAGATGGCCTCCTCTGCTCCTCGGGTCCAGCTGACCGCTCAGAGTACGTCCTGTCCAGTGGTCCACCTCCAAGCACTGTCCTGCTCTGCAAGCCTCATCCACGATCAGCGCTGTCCGTCGTCTGCAACCAACACAAATTAGTGCGGGCATAGCCCATGTAGGGGTGAGTATAAGCTACTCAGTAGGGACCCCGAGACCTTCGAAGGTATCCCTAAATCCACAAAGGAAAATCCACAAAGGAAATATACACACACGAAGTAACATAAGACACTGCTTAGGTATATGCCCATACATATACCTAAGTCATCAATTCTCGTTCGGCTCCAACATCCGAGTCCAAGTACAACCCAGTCCACACAGGAAAGAAAAACATAAATCCACACAGGATAGCACAACACAATCCACATAGGAAATTAAAACAGGATTAAGCTCACACATGTATACTTCTTCGTATGACGATAGAGATGACCAGATGTTGCCACTGATTCATCTAAGCCGTCGGACCCAAAAAGGATCGATAGGTACTAACCCCCGTAATGATCCAAAAAGTATCTGACCCACAAAGGATCGATAGGTAACTAACCCCCACAATGACCCACACAGGATCGGACCCACAGAGGATCTGTAGGCGCTGGCTCACACAGAACCGCTGAGCGCTGACCCACACAGGATCGGACCCACACAGGATCAGTAGCACTGATCCACATAGGATCTCTGAGTGTTTTAGTCATCGCCGTCGAATCCACTGAGGATCTCTGTACAGTCGTAGTAGTAGTAGTAGTTGCAGCCAGCTCTAGGGTCCCCGCACACAACAAGCTCGTTCGGGAGGGTCCGCTCCAGGAGCCGAGAGGCTGATACATCAAATGACACATAGTCCAGAGTTGATGTATCCAAAAGTGCTGTATCGTCAACAGGAACTCAACGTCACAGATGGCACGTCAATCGGACGCCCAGTTTGAGAGTTATTGGCTTTTTCGTTCCGGGGGCCCTGTTGGTTTTTAAGGCAAAACCAACCCGACCATACTCAACGTGCGTCCAAACCTCGAACAAAGTAAGCCAAAAGATCCGTCTCACTTAGAGGAATCCAACAAAGTCGACGACACGTCAATCAGACGTCCGGAGCTTAAGATATAAGCTTTTCCGCTCTGAGGGCTCGGTTAGTTTCGTGTACGAACCAACCCGGCCGAACCCAAAGTATTCCGAAACCTTGAGTGTGATATATCAAAACGACCGTCTTGATCCAAGGATCGGATCTCTGCTGACGGTGCGTCGATCGGAGGTCCGTAGCCTGATATTTTTCCAAAATAACCAAAAGGGTCTGAAAACGGGGGTTTCGGGCCCGGACCGACCCGACCCGACCCGGGTCTGGGTCGGCCCGGTGGGGCGCGGCCCGGCCAGGCTCGGCGCCCGGCCTGGCGGTCCGGTGCTTTGGCACGCGGCACCAGCAGGCTCGGCCGAACGGCCGAGCCGTTCGGCTTTTGCGGGGGCCGCTCAGCTGGCCAGCCGAGGGTTTTGAACCCCGACTCTTTCCCTGTCCGGCCGGCCCGCCCTGGCCGGCCGGTTCTTGCTCCACGGGACCAGCGACGGCCGATCCCCTCCTGGCTCCGATGCCGGCGGCCCGTCTCCGGCCGCCGGTCTCCCTGCATCGCCGCAGCCCGGAACCGGCCGCGGCCTTGGTCGTCCTATGTGGCGGGATGGCGCCATGCTCTTCCACCACGGCCCCGCTCCTGCCACAGTGTCTTTGGGTTTCTCCGACGCGGTGCGATGGCATCGTGTCCCTGTTCGTTTCCATGGCGCGGCGCGACGGCGCCGCACATTCCTTGTGGCACGATCACACGCGGTGCGACGACACCGCACCGTACTCGTTTCAAACCACAAAGAAACAAACACACGGATAAGGGAGGAGGGTCGGCCGTGTTTGTGCGGTCCGGCCCCCTCTCGTTAATCGAAAGCATTTAGTCATATTTTCATGAAGAACGACAAAGTGGTAAACACGAACAAAATAATTAAATAACCCCTACCTCGTGTGAGCTTGAACAAAGGCTCATCGAACGAGGATTCTTTGTGGAAAAACTGTCTCAGAAAGAGACGTCGCGTAAGGAGGAATTCACGTCAGCGTCACGGAACAAGGTGTCACGTAATCGGTTTCCGAGAACTCGACGTTCTTCATCGGAGACCGATGTGTTCTTCGCGTTCTTCGTCAAATACGAAGAAGTTCTTCAAGTCCTTAGTATTTTCTCCCAAAAACTCCACCGCAAGGTTCCAACCCCAAATAAAATAAGCTCACCTCTTATTTTATTAACATAACATAACTTTTGAATTTCAAGAGTTTGAAATTCAAATATCCACACTTAACTCACTTAATTAATAACATATGTTATTAATGTTTAAGTTATCAAAAGTTAATGGTGAGTTGAGGGGGGGGGGGGGGGGGTTGAAGAATATGAAGGGGTGGGGTTCATGTGGTCCCCACCACCCTCATAACCTCTCTTGGGAAGTTGGGTAGTTACCCAACTTCTACCCAATGCCTTAAACCACTAAAAGAAAAAAATGTAGTTAATTTAAAAATTAAACTTCCATAATTTTTATCATCTTATCTCGTGAAAATACAACTCCAGAAATGACGTTCCTAAGCAATTACCGGTGCTACGGTTCCATCGGTGCCCTCAGAATTCGATTCCGAGCACCGGTTCAAAAGATAGAAATTCCCGCTCGTTCGTTCACTGAACGTTCCCAAGCTAAAATTCAGATAGAAATTCCGGGCACACCGGGCCTTGGAATCAACTATCGTCTGAAACTACGTTCATATAAAATCCCAAAGAAAATTAAGAAAAAAAATTCCTTGATATTTACAGGTCTTTACAACTGAAACTCCACTGACAATGATAGAAGGAAACCCTAAAGAATAAATAGTCTCTAAATCATCTTTACCTTCTCAACCATGCTCTGCACCACAACAGGTCTAAGAACCACTGACTCTACAACCACGACCCAATATAATAACAATTTTCAAGGCAACCCTAACAGTACATTAAACAGATCCATGCTAATGGTAAAATGATAGCTATTATTATTGTAAAATTTAATCAAAGGACTCCAAAAAATAAAAAACACAGGAACACAATATATTCTCCAACATATAGATAGTCTACTTCATATAATTCTCCACCTGAGGATGGAAATTAGTTACCAAAACCACACTATAGATCTCCCTAGTACGATAAGGTAAATTTAGGATCCCAATTACAAATTCACATCCTCATAACCCTATTAATCTTTATTATTTCATCCACATATCAAATATTAAAAATATCTCCAACCCTCAACTCCTTCATCCAAATAATATTTGTATTTTTAAAAAATAGCTACTTTTAAGGTTCTAATTAGAAACCGACAAAAATATCAATAAAATAATTAAAATATAATAGAATAAATTAATCCTTCACATAAAAACCTTAAAATTTTGAAATTTGTTCAAAATAAAGATGCTCATTAATATAAAATTGTTTCCCCTCCAACTCATAATTGATTAAATCCTAAATATATGAATCCACCTTGTTCTCAGTATTGATATACTAATATTGTATTGATATTATATTCATTAATACCATGAGTAATAAAAGGGTTGTGATTGTTGATTCATTCCATGTTCCATTTATTAGTTTTTACATTATGTTTTATTATATACATCCTACCAACGTCTTCCTTTATAGATTAATGGTAAAAAATCTTCCACCATCTCTTCATTAGAGTGTAGAAATAATTCCAAAAAGGATCTTAGGTCAACTTCTTCCTTCTATTACATCTTTGTTCTCCCTCTATTTTCTACCCAAAATTGATATTCCAAATACATAAATTTTTTTTAGAAACCTAATTTTTAATTAGTTGTTTAAGCTCTATGTAATTACAGTCTATCCCCCTTAGATCCCTTTAATTTTACTATATATCTCATCACTATATGTTTAGTAAAATTTGAATAATATTAGTTCTTTATGTTCTTTTTCCCTATAGTCATTGGGTATTATTCCACATCATATATTAATTTCTTCCCCTTATTCTTTATTTTTTGTTATCATTTTCCTTATGAAATGAATTCTTCATAAAAATATGAGACCAATAATGGGGTTTCATCACTTGTATCAAGCTTATAAGAGGTGATGAATTATATTTATTGGACCCTTTCCTAGTCTTAATCAACTACTTATCCTTCTGTCCAACCATTTTTATTTTTCTTAATATATTCAACCCCACTTATCACTATACAAATAATTCTACTCTAATCCCTTGAACTGGTTCCTAAGATCTAGGGTGAAAGGATTAACCTAAATCTAGCATTCCATTTTCATAGGATAGGGTCTTCCCTTATTCTCAGTGGTAGATTGAAAAGATATGACACTACACTCCCCTATCTTATTAGGATAGTGAGTCTAGTCCTACAAGTCATTATAATTTAGAAATTTTTTTATAATATAGATTTCATAGATGGAGAAACATGATCTTTTTAAATTTAATCACCAATAATTATTGTGTAAATTCTGTTATCAATAGTACCTTCCTCTATAAACTTATAAAATATTTTAAAGACCAATTGTTTATACCACTTGAATTCCTTAAGGTAAAGATTTTATTGATATCTAGAAGTGAATATCCCACCACTCACTTTTGGATCCCACATAGGGATCGAACTAAATCTCAATAATTTACATATAAATGCCAAATCCCTGCATCACAGGTATGCAACAATGGGGGAAGAATCCTCAAAATTTTACCATGATATCACACCACGATCAATTCCTTTTCCCTCATTAAATAACATGTATAATTACCCTAGTTATAATCTCTATACATTGGTTTACTAGAATATGGTATATGTCTAGATGGAAAATTACTCCTAATTTTATCATATAAATATTCAATCAATTTACAATTTCCAGAATGGGTAAGGTCTTACTACCCTATACGACCTTGATTAAAAACATAATATAGATGGAAAATCACACTACAAGAGACATAGTAATCAATATAAGAATCACACTGCATGAAATAAATATACCAGTACAACACTTCAATTTTGATCTAGGCTAACTCTACCAAAGGAGTTTAAATATCATCTTCCACAAAGATTCACAATTTGATAGGGTGGAAAGAGGCCCTAGTTCTACTATCAATGATCTAAAATTACCCAACTAGGTTTAGAAGAATTTTGATAATCGAAGGATTTTGGAAAGAAAGGGGTAGTCATAGGAAGCATGTTGATCCTAATTTGTATTTGGGTTGTATTTGTTTTCAATAAGAATTTTTTTCCAATAATATTGATGTTAATATATTGATGAAAAATATCTTTGAAAAAATATGAATAATCTAAAATTCATATTGAGAAGAAGAGTTCCTATAGAGACCCTACTTTTCTTACATGATTATTATGTCATTCAATAGATAAAGAACATAAAAACATTACACAACTAGGTTACAAAGGTTTATTATCTTGGGAAAATTAGGACTATACATAACATTCACATAATAAAACATAAACATTTATTTAATTCCTTATTCTCTATGTTCTTATTGGACTTCATGTTCTCCTTAGTAAAAGTATTCACCTGAGGATATACATCAAAAGAAGGTGTGAGATAAAATCCAACTAAAAGGATGGATAAGATAAATGAAACATGGGCGAGAATAATCATCATAATAGTATAAGAAAAGGATCGTAATCATAATCATGATAGGAATCATTAAATAAATGCATGGAATGTGGCAATTCATTAAAATGAAACATGATGTCTTAGTGGTGAACTACCACATATAGATTTGAACACATAAAGCATCATGTTCATGAATATTTCAATTTTTTCTGGAGATACATCACATAAAACAATGAATTTGAGTGCTATATAATTATGGGAAAACCTATCACTTCAAAAAATTTATATGCTCTATATAATTTTGGGTGCACCTGTCAAATCATAACATTTACATTATCATGCTTGCCACATAGAACGTATACCAATATTGGACATAAAATAGCCAATGGAAAGAAATTGGTTTCATTTCATAAAGAATTCATTCCTGAATAAACATTGGTGTTCCCAAAAGAAAGAGGGAATAAAATAATTGGTATAATAATTATCAATCTTGATCGAACAAGAAACAATGTCACGAGAAGTAAAAGATCTATTTTTTTGAAGGAATATTTATTTAAGAAAAATCATTTCATTTATAAAAATACCAGATTGGATATAAGTATATCATATAAAATAAACGGTAATTAAAAATAAATGATATTTATTGAACATTAAAGGAACATCCATACTGAAAATGGAGTGAAAAAGGGAAAACCCAAATAAATATAGTTGGGTTTGAGAATTATCCTTACCTTATGTCGGAGTACTTTATTCACTTTAATATCATGGATTATAAAATAAAATTAATAAATTAAAAATTCAAGAACCTATTATACATGTATTTTATTTATTATTGTTTTATTATGTTCATTTATATCCTTTAATATGAGTTATAGAGTTCTATTACATAGTTTGGGAGAGTTCATTTTCTTGGTTTTTATGATCGGATCACTTGAATATGAGTATGGAAGATTATGTAGAATGAGTATAATTATCCAGAATTGAAATTATATGTTATTAATTATCATGAATAGGTTTAAATGGTTATATATATATATATCATTTTTAAATGTTTTGAGTATGAATCATTAGATTAAAGGTTAGTGACAATCATTTAGATTTTTAGAGGTTTTTCGAACATCACAAACTAGTTTTGTTCCATTATTTATTATTGTGTATAAGTTATTTACAGAATATAAAAAGTGTTATTACATAACTTTTATAGAATTTACCAACCATTATAGTGGTTTTATGAACAACCTTGAAGGAATTAATGTAAAATGAGAACGCATAGTCCACGATGTCGGTAAATTGATGCATTACAGGTGGTGATTTCATTTTTAGAATAAAAGAGAGAGAGAAAGAATTTTGATGATGTATATTCCATTAAAAATATATAATTATAATATATAATTTATAATTGAGTTATCTTGAACATTTTGATTGAGTAGTGTAGAAGAGAATAATAAAAGAAAAAGAAATTAAAGGAAATTAAAAGAATAAGAAAAAGGATTTTACCTCTTGAATTATCCACTTTGAGAACATCCTTAAGGAACATTGGTTTGGTATTTTGTTGAGAGAAAAACATCTTGGGTCAAGAGAAGGTTATTGAGAAGATATTTAGGTATAATTGTGACAATTCTTAAATCTTAGAAGGTGTGAGGAGAAGAGGTGGTATTTATAGGGTAGGAGATGGATGTTTTCCCATTATTTTATTATCTAGTTTATTATTTTGTCTTAAGACTATGAATTAGTTGAGAATTATCACTAAATATATGAACATAATGAACTAGGGTTTGATATTTTGTCCTTAAATCATCCATACATCATCTATGACTCAATAATTCATGTATTTAGCTTTTATTGTAAATTATTGTATTTTACTATTGACACAAATTTCATGTTTTTCATAAAAATCCCAAAAAATAACCCTAACCATTTTTAGAAATATAGAATTAAAAAACAAACTCCATTTAAAAAAAGTAAACTTCTAAATATTAGAAAGTTTATTTTTTGTTAAAATCATCATTTACTTGGAAAATACCGATTTTAAAATTATAACTGATTTTATAACACTTTGAAAAATTAACTAAGGACTCATAAAATTATCTTATAATCACAAGAAAATAGAATATAAATTTATAAATACATTTTATGAAAATAAATTTTCATTTAAAACATTATATTAAATATATAATGGTGATTAAATATTTATGACTTACAAAAATACCAACACTTAATTAAAAATTTCTAAAAAAAATTAATTATTTATACTATGATATAATTATAAAATATTACCATTTATAAGATTCTGAAAATTTAATTATACTTTCTTGGGTGATGTTACTATTTTATTGGCAGATATACTAGTCATAAGGGTCATATTACTATTCCAAAGGTCAAGTTACTATTCCATTGGTCTAAATTCCTTAACTTCTAGAAAAACCTATCATAAAATTAATTATTAATTTATAAAGTTTTTATTGTTTTATCTAAGTGATATTATGGGATTTATACTATATGACATAATTATAAAAAAGAAATTTCCATTGAGAAACATTTTCGTTCATTACAGTTCCCAATAATGTATCTATTTTTATTAAGTGTGTGAAGATTACCTTAAGGGATGTAAGTCAATGTTTCTACCATAAGAGTTTTATAGAACATTCATATGAAGGAAAAATGTTTAAAGTATTTAGGTTTCATGGATAATTTATTATTATCAATATTATATATCTATGGTAAAGGTGCTTATATTACCATTGTTTCAATATTAATATATTTAAGAATATGTTAAAAAAATAAATTAATTTGAAGAAACTTAAAGATAAGAGATTGAGGTGTTTTGGGAATAATTCCCATCATCATCTTATTAACAGTATTTATAAAAAATATATTTATTAGATTATGTTTAAGAGATGTAAATAATAACAAAGATGAGTGTTGAGGTTTTTTAATTGTTTGTTGTTATATTTCTTAGATATTTGGTAAAGGGTTGAGCAACATAAGTATAATGATATATGATGATATTTTATTAAAGTAATCATTGTATCAGTTCTAGGTTGACTCTTATAAAGTTTCTGGTCTAGAATATTTTTCTATGAAAAAAATTTAACCAACTCAATGATAATATAAGACTTGAGAAGACAGACTATATCATCGAAATAATTGGATAATATCAAAGGTAACAACTAGAAAAGGGAGACCTGGATGGATGAATGAGAACATGTGTGGTGTAGTTTAAAAAGGAACGGGACTAAATCTACAATGTTGGTTGACACAAAAAATCCTCTAGGATGGTCGATCCTAAGGTATTTGTATAGCGTTGCAAGGAGTGCACCATATTGTTACTAACCAATATTCATAGAAATGTATTGATGTGGGAATAAATTTATTCTCAAACTATTATCCATATAGGTTTCACATGATATTGAGATGATATAGTATCATTTCTATCATGTTAGTCACATAACACTATTTATTTCAGAAAAGTTTAGGATGTTCTGCATTGACTACCTACCATGTCAATGTTAATGATGCCATGATCTACCATTATAATTAGAGATATATTACCTTAAAACCCAAAGATTCATATAGGTATTTAAAGAGATTATCTGGAATATATTCATGTATAAGTATAAAATATAACAAAGTAATATGGAAATTATTAGAAAATATCATGGGAAGAATTTGGAATAGGAACTATAGGAGTACTTAGAGTACATGCCAATTTTTTTATGAAAAAATAGAAATCGCATACGAAACAATCAAAACTCATAAATAAAAAATGATTAGTTTTTGTTGGTAACATGTGATATGGTTCATAAGTTAAATTATTACTCATCATAAGATATATGGATTTTATAAGGTACTATATAAAAACCCTAGTCTATATTTTATATTCAAACATGATTTATTATATAAACTTACAATTAAATAAACCCAGAAGATTGAGAGGTCTAGTGTCATTGGGTCATAGGAATATTACATTAAAACTTAAAACATTAAATAGACATCTTTATTAAAAACTTATTTTACATGACCACAATATTCTTTAGTACTTAGCATTGAATGGGAAAACCTGAGGACATATATAAGAAATGGGTGAGCTATAAAGCCCAGTAAGGGAATAAACATGGAATAACATGAGGAAGACAATACATGTTAGTCAATAGGAATATTAATATACCATAAAATAAACATGAACATAAAGGAATGATATATCACAATATTTATGACAAGAAAATGTGGAAACAACACACAACATGATATTAGTACGAGCCAAGGATCATTTCACATTGATTAACATGAGTAAACCTTTATTTCACATGAATTATAATGTGTAAAACCTCATTTCACATTAATTTTTAGGAGTAAACCTTCATTAAACATGGTGTATAATGATACTAGATATTACCCAATGCATTAGAGTTCTATCAGGGCACACCCTTCATAATCATTTGATATTCATGTATAAGTGTCCAACATAGATCATACAACATTAATTCATTAAACATCATAATTTATTAAATGAAAAAGTAATGTGTAATATATATATGTAAGTCCCCAATAAATAAGTACATGAGAACAAAGGCGAATACCCTTGATAGAGAAATGAGTATGATATTCACTACACGATGATTTTGGGAAGGAAAATTGTGGTACAATTTCGAAAGCATAATGACATCGAACAGAAATTTATAAAATGGGTTGATGAGAGAGAAAGGGGTATCATCATTTATACATTAAATTTATAGTAATTTGATCATGAAACATAATATACAAACATCTGGAAGGGAATTTAGATGCATATTATAAAATAAATTCTTGAATGGAAAAGAGATGAGAGAAATCCCTTACAGAATTTTGGAACGGTAATAGGTGTGAACGGGAGGGATTAATGAGATATAAAGTGGTATATAATAATTAAAACATAATAAGGGCAGTATGGGGGAGATTAAAAAACATACCCCATCATTTTTATTATAAAATAAATGCTTTTAACAATATAAGGAAATTTTGACAAAAATTGAAGAAGGAACCCTTACTTGGTTGTGTGATCCCAAAGGCTTGGGAGAGGCTTCTTGGGAGATTGGGGAACCTTAAGAGGACTCTAGGGAGTATATAAAGGAGTTTGGACGATCTTAAAAGAGTTTTAGTGAAGAAGAATGGGTTCTTTGGTAGGTTTATATAGGAAATATGGGGGAATTTCTTATTATTTTGCTTTCGGACACTACACACTAAAGTATTCAAAACTAAAAATTATACCATGGTTTTTCCCCACGTTTTATAGCCTAGGGGAGTGTAACACAATTTTTTATAATGATAAGGGATTAATATATTAAAATATAATCTTTTCTTATGTGGAGGTGAGTAACACTCTCAAGGAAATTATTTTAAAATCTTAAAATATTTAATAAGTATTGGAGGATTCAATAAATATTTAGAAAAAAATATAAAATAAAATTATTTTAAAGTTTAAATATATATTTTTCAGAATATACCTTTTATATCATTTTATTACATCATTATTGGGTCATTATGATGTCATAAAACACATTTTATATTTTTATGATATTTAATTTTTACACAAAAATTTGAATGTCTCAGAAAATTATGAAAAATTCACCATTAGATAATTATTGCATCCTGATTCCAAAAAAATAATATTAATTTTATCTAAATAATTTTTTAAATATGTGAATTTTTACTTTAATAATAAAAACTGATATTTATTGAAAATTGACGGGTTTTGGAAAAGGAGTTTTCAAACCTTAATAAAAGTTAACTTTCACTTCATAGAAATTATATGATCATTAGTATTTAATAAATTCAATTTAATAATAATATTCTATTAAAATATTATTTATTTAAAAAATACATTAACTAATAAAAATATATTCCTTAATTGAATTCAAATATTAACTAAAAAAACTATTTGTGATTTAGAAAATAATTTAAAATGTAACAATAATAGAATGAATTTATATTAATTATTCTATGAAAAATTAATAATTATGCTATGATCTTGATACATATCCCTTTATTATACCAGAATACACCCTAAGAGTATGATGTGCAATGGTGGGTCTTTCTTATGGTCGTTCGGTGAACATGGTTTGGGTGGTGATCTAGATGAGCTTGAAATTCTACCACAAACAGTTTCACTCATACGTAATTTGTTGGATCTTGACTTAGGATTGGTATAGGGAAAATCTCAGAAATTATATCTCCCTTAGAATATCCAATAAATGGGCATCTTAGGGTATGATCCTATTAGTTTCAGCCCTCACTTCTTTTGTCCATGCCAAAAGGATTTGTTAAAACCCTATATTTATACTAGTCACGTGATCACTGTTTAAAGACTATATTATCAAAGGTAAGAATACTTAATAGTCATTTAAATCCAATTGGATATAATGAAACAAAAGGAATGCATGTGTTTTCTATATCCATAATATATTTACTTAAAAAAGGTAATTTTATTCATAAATGTTTGTTTTGTTACAAAATTACTCCCTTAAGAAATTTCTCCCTCAAAATTTTATTTTCCCATACTAAAAAATATGAGGTTAACTCTACCTCATCACTTCCTCTGGTTCCCACATTCCTTCTTCAAACATATGGTTTCTCCACAACACTTTGATGAGGGGCACTGTCTTATTTTATATAACTTTTTACCTATGATCTAAGATCTTTATTGGATTCTCATAATAAGAGAGGTCATTCTCTAGCAGTACCACCTATGGATTGAGTACATGTGATGGGTTAGGTATTTAATTCCCTAAGAGTGATACATGGAATACATCATGTACTTGAGATAAGTTTTTTTTGGAATTCTAGTCGATAAGACACCGCTCCAATGAGATAAAGAATATCAAAATGGATGATGTAACTTGGACTAAGCTTTCCATTCTTCTCAAATCTCATAAATCTCTTCCATAGATATATGCAGAGGAATACCATGTATCCAACATAAAACACTAGTCCACCTCAATGATTATCACCATAGATATTTTGTTGAATCTTGGAAGCTTTGATGTACTACTAGATATTCTTAACCTTCTCCATTATCTCTTCGACCATTTTTGGACCTAGAATTTTTCATTCCCCAACTTCATCCCAATATACCAGTGTTCTTCAACTATTCCCTTAAAGGGATTTATAAGGATCTATTTGGATGCTTGAGTGAAGATTTTTGTTGTAAGAGAACTCCACCAAAGGAAGATGTTGGTCCTGTATATCTTTTAATTCAATTGAGCTAGATCTCAACATTTCCTCATGTTTATGGATAGTTCACTTAGATTGGCCATCGGTTTGAGGGTGATAAGAAATTTTTAAGTTCAACTTAGTGTTAAGAGCATATTGGAGACTCTTCCAGAATATAAAGGTGAATCTTGGATCTTGATCAGACATAATTGATAGTGGTACTCCATGTAACCTTACCACTTATCTAGTGTATATCTCTGCCTGTTGATCCAGTAGAAAATCATCTCAAATTCCATTGCAGTGTGAAGACTTTATAAGACCATCCATATTAACCTAGGTACAATTTTTTTCTTTTGGATTTCTTTGAATGTATGGTGATAAATTCTAGGATGATGTTTTACCATTTCCATGTTTTTATGGGTAATGATTTCATCATACCCTTAGACTTTGGCATCTCAACCTTCACTTGCTGACATACCATGAACTTTGATGTATATTTAATAATCTCGTTCTTCATGTTATCCCACTGATAGTTATCTCAAAGATCTCAAAACATATTTGTGCTTCCTTGCTGAATGAAGAAATTTGAACTATGTGCATCATCCAAAAGTTTTTTTTAACTCAAGATTTGATGGAATACATATTCTCGATCCAAATCTCACAAGTCCTTCTTTATTAACATTTAAATCTAAGTATTTCCCTTTTCTGATAGATTCCAATTTATTTTTAATTCCCTCATCATATTTTTGAGCATCCTTTAACCTTTAAAAAATAGATGGCTGAGCAATAATTTGTGAAAGGATTGATGATGTTCTTTTCTTTATGATTACCATGTCCTTCTTCATGAAATCTTTGAAGATTGGATACTTTTCAATTCTCATCAATGATAGAATTGATGGGTCCTTTCTACTTAGCGCATATGCCACATTGTTCACTTTACCAAGATGGTAATGGATTGAGTAGTCATAATACTTGATGACCTCTAACCGTATTTTTTGGCACATATTAATCTCTTTCTATGTGAATATATATTTGATACTTTTTTGATCCATATACATTTAAAAATTCTCCCCAAAGAGGGAATGCTACTAGATTTTAAATGAAAATATAACATCTTCTAACTCCAGATCATTTATGGGATAGTTTTTACCCTGAATTTTCAACTTCCTCGAGGAATAGGCAATGATTTTGTCATTATGTATCAACACATAGCTCATGCCCTTTTTCTATGCATCGATGAGGATTATGAAAAGCAACCCACTTGTGGGTAGTGTGATCAGAGGAAAAGTGATAAGCCTCTACTTCTACTCCATGAATATTTCTTTGCATTCGTCATTATAAGAAAACTTAGCTCCCTTACGAGTTAGCTTAATAAGAGGGTTTTATGATAATGAAAAATTTCTTATAAATCAGTGATAATATCCAGCTAACCCTAGGAAGCTAAATTTATCCATCACACATGTCAGCCTTGCCCATCCAACAATTTCTTTTGTTTGGGAGGGATCCATAGATATCCCATTGATTGTGATTATATGACCCAAGAATAAGACTTCCTTAAACTATAACTCACACTTTCTGTATTTTTCATAGAGCTTCTCCTTTCACAAGGTCTCTAACATAATGTTAAGATGCTCCTCATGCTCCTCCTCTGTTTTAGAGTATATTAGAATATTGTCTATAAATGGTAATAAATTGTTTTCGAGGAAATATATAATGACTCTATTCATAAATTCCATGAATATTTTAGGAGAATCAGTAAGTTTTAATGGCATCACTATGAACTTAGAATGCTCGTAGCTGATACGAAAAGCAGTCTTAGGGATATCCTCCGTCTTCACCGTAACTTGGTAATGTCTTGACCGAAAATCCACCTTAGAGAAGTACTGTTCTCTAAATAGTTGATAGAAAAAGTCATAAATTCATGGAAAAGTATAATTTTTCTTTATCACAATTTTTTGGTCTCACAATAATCAATAAAAAGGCTCATTGACCCATCCTTCTTCTTCATAAATAGGACTGGTGCACCCTATGGTGAAGCACTTGGGAATATAACTCCTTTATCCAGATTTTCTTGTAGTTTTTTATTATCCCCTCAAGATATAAAATAGAAATTCTATATGGATTCTTGGATATTGGAAATGTACCAAGTATAAGATCAATTGAGAATTCAACATCTCTTCTAGGAGGAAGACCAGACAATTTTTCGGGAAACACATTTGAGAATTCCATTACAATAGGCATGTCTTTGAGAATTTTTCATTCCTTAGACTCAATCATTTGAGCTAGATACACTTTTTATTGGTCAATAATATCCATTATTGAGATGATGGTGCTAAATAAGAGTCATCATCCTCCTTTCACTTGTATATAACTAGGGGCCGATTCACCATACAAAGAGTTATTTCCCTATTGTGGAAATTTTTGTTGGCTCTATATAGGGAAATCAAATCCATCCCAATAATTGCATCAAATTCCACCAGAGGGAGTATGATGAGGTTATCCTAGAAGTTAAATCCAAAAATTATTATAGGGGAGGAGTTATATACATAGGATGCAATAATTTCCCCATTTTTAGTTTTCACCGACATCTCTACTTCCATTCTTTATGGTGGTGTTTGGATTGTTCTACTAAAAATTAGGTATATAAAAGAATGTGTAGAACTAAAATCAAAAAGTAAATTTTCTATTCTTGAATGAATAACCAGCATAAATTTCACCACTTTTGTTTGGGATTCACTTCGGTGGTATTGATGGAAAAATTTCTCCCTTGCTGCCTTGTAGGTTGTTTGTTATCTCCAATTGCCCTTAGTTTAGGACAGTCGTTCACAAATTTCCTTGGCTCCATGTAGTTTTAGCAATGAAAAATGTACTGAGGGTTGAATAGAGAATTCCTTTTCTATATCAAATTTATGGGTTTCTCATGTTGGTAATTATTGGCCAGGTTAGCTTCTCTTCCACACCTATATTCTTTCCTTGACCACCTTAGTAAATTTTTGGGGTACTTCTTTAAACACTTTTAAAAATTAGGGTGATGAAATTTCATTACATCGTTGGATTTATCCATCAGACCACCAAAATTAAAGTCCAATTTTTTCTTCTTATCCCCATGATACCCCTTAGATTCACCAGTCTTCATCTTGACTTTTAAGGTAAATTAGATAATTTATTCATAGCTATCAATGTCATGAATCACCAGGGCTTTACATAGGCTAGGTGTTATCCCACCAATGAAGTGGTAAACCATTCATTCAGGGGTAACAACAAATCTGAAGGTGTATCGTGCAAGACTTGTGAATTTTTCCTCATATTATTTGATGAATTCGTCGTCTTATTACTTATGGGAAAGGAAGTCCATTTCCATATTAATTCGAAGGGTGCGAGGAAAACATTTACTGAAAAACATTTTATGAAAATCCTCTCACTCCGTCACCTTGATCCCTTCCCCAGGCTTCATATTTTTGATCAATGTCCACCATTGATAAAATTCACCCTTTATACAATAAAAATCCATAATAATCATCTCTTGTTTTTAACGTTTAAGGATGAATAAGATCTTCTCAATGGAGTTGATACATTGTTAGGTGATTGAGGGATTAGGTGATCCATTGAAATGAAGAGGACTTTGTATCATGAATCTCTCTATTGCAACAGTTTATCTCTTAGGGTGGGTTGGAAGATACTCTTGATTAATGATTCTCTTCAGAACTTGAGTTAATAGAGAGAGTATCGCGACAAAGTTTGTTATTCATTCTCCCATCAGATTGTGAATCTCATTAGTGTTGTCATCACATTGATCTTCGCAAAATTTGTTATCCTGATACCTATTATTACCAAAATTTTAATTGAAAAAATAGAAATTCAAGGATGAGTATCTTAAATTGTTAAAAAAATAAAGAAAAATCTAATAACATTAATGTGATATCTTATAAATTACATTTATCCCCTTACCTTATGGATTTCTAGGCTTCGATCTATGTTATCCATGATCTACTTCCTAATATATATTCTTATGGGATTTTTCCATTTAATAAAGGTTCATACTAATCTTATGAATTTACCAAAGCATATACCCTGGGAGTGTCAAACCAAGAGTGCAACAAGTCCCATTGTCATGCAGCAGTTCCTCTTCCAGAGCCACCTATACTTGTTAGTATCTAGACTGGGATGTATTTTCTTGATAAACTACTTACTCTATAATCACCAAAATTTTGGGATTATTTTATTATACTTTGTATTACCCTTAAGTATTTAACTATAGTTTTTTAATCCAAACCCCAAAAATAACTAAACCTATCCTCTGATATGAACTACAACAACCCTGGTCTTTATTCCATATTCAAACATGATTTATTACATAACTTTTTAGTTAATAAGACTCAGAAGATTGATAGGTATAGTGTCATTAGGGATTATAAAATTAAATAACAACGTAAAACATTAAATACACATATTTATTGAAAACTTCTTTTACAAGACCACACCATTCCTCCATACTTAGCATTGCATGAGATTACCAGAGGACATACATAAAAAAGGGTGATCTATAAAGACCAGTAAGGGAATAAACAATAACATAACATGAGGAAGAAAATACATGTTAGTCAATAGGCATATCAATAGATCATAAAAGAAACAAAAATTTAGGGCATGATATAGCATGATATTCATAACATGGAAATGTGGAAACAATATACAACATGATATTAACATGATCAAAGGCTCATTGCACATGGATTAACATGAGTAAACCCTCATTGCACATGAATTAGCATGAGTAAACACTCATTACACATGAATTATTATGAGTAAGACCTCATTTCACATGGCGTATCATGATATTAAACATTAACCAATGCATTGGAGTGCTATTAGGGTGCACCATTCATAATCATTTCATTTTCATGTATAAGTGTTCCACATAGATCATACAACATGGATTATTTAAACAACATAATTTATTCCACGAAAAATTAATGTGGAATAAATACTTGTAAATCCACAATAAATAAGTATATTAAAATAAAGGTGAATACGATTGATAGATAAATGAGTATGGTATTCACTACATGATGATTCTGTCATGGAAAATCAGGGTGTAATTTCAACAGCATAACGTCGTCGAATAGAAATTTTTAAAATGGGTTTATAAGAGAGAAAGTGGTACCTCATCATTTATACATTAAATGGATAGTATGGAGATAATGATACATAATAACCCAATATATTAAATGGAATTTATATGTGTAATATAAAATAAATTCTGGAATGGAAATGAGAAGAGAGAAATCCATTACAGAATTTCAGCATGGTAATGGGTGTACATAGGAGGGATTAATGAGAGAGAAAGTGGTATATCATCATTAAAACATAATAAGGTAAGTATGGGGGTGTTGATAAATCTTACCCAATCATTTTTAATTTAAAATAAAATAATGTAACAATATAAGTAAACTTGGACAAAAATTGAGAAAGGAACCCTTACATGGATGTGTGATCCCAAAGGCTTGTGAGGCTTCTTAAGAGCTTCGGGTGACTTGGGAGGACTCTAGGAATTATAGATCAGAGTGTGGATGAGATTAAATGAGTTTTAGTAAATTGTAATTAGTTTTTGGGTGTGTTTATAGAGAAAATGTGGGAGAAATATTTATTATTTTGGGTTTGGACACTACACACTAAAATATTTAAAACCACCCAGTATACCACAATTTTTTCCCATGGTTTCTATCCAAGGGGAGTAGAAAAAAATATTTTATAATTCAAATGGATGAATATATTTAAATATTATCCTTTCTTATGTGGAATTGAGTCAGACTCTCAAGGAAATTATTTTAAAATCGTAAAATATTTAATAAGTCTTGGAGGATTCACTAATGATTTATAAAATAAAACATAAAAATATAAAATCAAATTATTTTATAGATAAAAAATATAGTTCATTTAATATCCCTGTTATATTATTATATTACATGACTATTGGGTCCTTATGATGTCATAAAATACATTATATATTTATATGGTATTTAATTTTGAACAAAAAATTCCACTGTCTTAGAAAATTATGAAAAATTCACCATTGGATAATTTCGACATCCTGATTCATAAAATAATATTAATTTTATCTAAATAATTTTCTAAACATGTGAATTTTAAATTTTGAAATAAAACACAACATTTATTGAAAATTTATGGGTTTGGGAGAAATTGTTTTTCAAACTGTAATTAAAGTTACTTTTGACTTCATAAAAGTTATATGATCATTAATATATAATAAATATAATTTAATAATAATAATTTATTAAAATATTTTTTATTTCATTAATAAATTAATCCATAAAAATATATTCCTTAATTTAATTCAAATATTAACCAAAAAAAGTATTTGTGCTTTTAAAAATCATTTAAAATGTAACAATAATAGAATGAAAGCATATTTATTATTCTTTGAAAAAATAATCACAATGATAGGTTATTGATACATAACCCTTTATTAAACCAACATATGCCCTAAGATTAAGGTTTCTGATGGTTGGGTTTTCTTGGGTCCATTCGGTGAACATGGTTTGGGTCGTGATCTCGATGAGCTTGAACTTATCCCATAAATAGTTTTCCTCATGCTTAAGTTGTTGGATATAAGATTAGTTTTAGTCTAGGGAAAATCCTAGAAATTTATCTCCATTAAAAGCTCTAATAAATGGGATTTTTAGGGTACAATCCTTCTGGTTGAGGCCATCACATCCTTTTTCTGTGCCAAACAGATTTGTTAAAACCCTATATTTATACTAGTCATATGATCACTCTTCAACGACTATATTATTATTGGTAAGGATACCTAATAATCATTTAAATCCAATTGTATATAATAAAACTAAACAAGTTCATGTGTTTTCTATATCCATAAGACATTTAATTAAAATAAAGGGAATTTTATTCATAAATTTTTGAATCTTTACATACTATATATTTGTTGTGTATAAAAAACCTTATATAAACCTTGAGCTGGTCACTTTATGATAATTATATAATAGTGAAATTTATGAATGAAGAATCCTGAATATGATGATCCTATACCTCTCTTATAAAATAAAATATCATGATTTGGTTTATTGTGAATAAAATAGATGATGTAAGGTGAAGAAGATACAAGGGAGTTTTGAACCATGATGTGAGGATTCACATGCACAAAAGGATCCTTTTCTGTAGTTGTTTTCAAATAATTTTTATGAGGAGAAGAAGGAACCAGATTTTATAGAAGAAAATAAATGAAGGGAAGCCACAATATTTACAGGTATCATTAGTTATTTTAGTCTTTAGGAAGATCATAGATAAATGTGTTTTGAAGAATGAGATTTTTAGGAATGTTCAAAATACTAAGATTCAGAGAAACTAAAAGTGAAAATACATATGATGCAATTAATATATAAGAAGAAGGGGATAATTAATGTTAATGAATGTATCCAAAATAGACACATATTTTATGTAAAAGAGAGTGTGTTCTTGAAAATTTCATTCTCAGAAAGAAATATCACTTACAATGAGATTCAAGGTCTGATACTACACCCAACAAAGTTATTCTTAAGTACTTAAGAAGACCGAATGAATAATAAATTTTTTCTTTATATACATTTTGAGAGTTAAAGATAAAAATGTATATATCTAGTTCTATTCTCTTTAACCGATTAAAGGAATAATAAATACGTGTGATTGTTGTTTAGATCTATTTCACTAAATAAAGAAGAACAAGAATAAAAGAAATAGAAGAGGTATGATGATGAGTGCTATATATTTTAGAATGCATATGAAGAAGAACCTTGATTTTTTTTAAGATAATAAGAAAGATTTTCTTTTGGGGTTTTTATGTGAAGAATAAGTGGAGTCACTTTATCCTATGAATGTAAAGGAATAATAACACTAATTTATTTCATGCTACTATACATGTAAGAGAATAAGTACGAGTTGAAGAAGATGATGAAAAATAATAAAAGGTAGTACAAAAAAACATAATGAAGTATAAATTATAAATAATACACTATTTTTTTACAATACATTTTGTTCTACACCATTAGGAGGAAGTATAAATACCTAATTTTATACTATAATTTTTCATGATAAACCATGCGTTATCGAGAGATGTGAAACATGATTTCTAGGATAACCCATTCTAATTCTTACTTAATAGTTGATATTAGTTTCTTGTATGATCATAGAAGAATCTAGATAATAAAAAGGATTCTCCTTATCATTTTAAAGTGTTATCCTTTAAAATCTGATGTCCCATTTTTATGTGTGTGTGTTTTGGTGTTCAATAAAAATTAAGGTAAGCCGAGATAACAATAGATTCATTCACTTAATAATGTGGAGGAAAAAATGAAGGGAAAAAACTAATTTAATAAAAATACCCCAAAACTATTTCACCCCCTCTTAGTGTTGAGAAAATCCTAAAGTGATCCTTTTAATTTGTATCTAAACCAAGGTCTATCTCAGATTGGATTCTTTTATTTGGAGTTTTTTTGAATATTTGAGCATCTTTTATTTTTGCATTTATAATGAATGTTAGTTTTTTGAGAATATAAATCAAATCTGATCATAATTCTATCTCTACTAAGACTATGATGAATAAAAAAATTAAATATAAGAGAAGGTTTAATAAGGTATCCATCTAAAGAAAAGGTGAATTTTTTTTAATATAACTAAGAAATAATACCAAATAATATAAATATAGCACTAAAGAAGAAAAAATGTATGTATAATATATCATAATGGTGATAAACGATCCATGGACCTCAGAAGAATAAAATCAATCATGTGATAAAAAAGTAATTATCCATTATTTTCAAAACTATCCTCAAGAAGAACCAATCATTAGTGGGAGTGATATAATTTCTACAGATTCACAAGATATATCACTTGATGTATAAAAATATATAAGACATAGATTTCCAAAATAAATTTTCTATTTTATTTATGGTGTATTTGAAAACATGTTGGAATAAATAATTTATCATGAAGAATAGTCAAAGAGTATAGATACAGATTCAATATGTATAAATCGATGAAAAATATTTGGAGCTAAAGATGTTATGAATGTGATACTTGAAGAAAAATTCTCATGTTTTTAGAATAAGTGTCTTAATAGAATCCACAACTACTGGAAAATTGGCCTAATTCAATGGGACAAAACAATGACAATAGTATCTTAGACTGTAGCCATATCCTATATCCATGATCCAATAGAACATGGGTGTTATCACTATTGGTGTAACACTACTATGACCACATTATTGAATATGGAATTAGAGACTGTAAAAAAACCCAAGTATTACATTTTGATCCTGTGGTATGCTATACACTATTTCAAAGCCTTTACTACTATAATAAGGCATATATATTATATATTGACTTATAAAATTATAATTATTATAAATTTATAAAAATAAAATAGAGATGTTGGTTTTGGGAAACTACGACCATGGTCAATGATGACTATGGATATAGGTGCTGAATATGGACATGGTCAAAATTGATTATAGTCATAAACCGTTTTCATGGACTTCTTAGATATTACCTACAAAAATATGGCATTTTCCCCATTGGTATATTTAAATATTCCACACTGTAATAATCCCCCACAGGTGATCCTGTTTCAATTGTCAACACGAACCATAGATATTGACCCACCTATTACAATAGTCATTCATAGACTATATCAGTAGGATACCCAATTTCCATGGTCCTACTGATCATGCCTATAGGTCTGTGTCCATAAGATAAATCTACACTAATGAAGATATGTATTCATAATTATATTAGGAAAAATATGTTTCTGAAACAAAAACTTTAAAGGAAGATCATGTTTTAAAAGCCTACATTTTTTTAAAAAGTTAATTAGAACATCTATTGATCAATCCTCAGAAAAATCACAAGAAAAGCTACCATCCCTACCTAAATTTAGAAATTATAAAAACTTTGTGTTTATATATAGAGTATGTTTCAAAGAAAAAACTATATAAAAATTGATGAGGAATATTGATAATAATCCTAGAAAAATATTATTGGTAGAGGAAAAAATATATAAGGGTATATTGTCTCTAAAAGGATCCAAAATAGTTAATGAAAACTCGTAAAACAACATGTTATAAATTTTAGAAATCACATATTATAGTGAAGGAAACCCAATCTTATTTTTATTTTTTGGTCCTATAATATGTTTAAGCATATGTATTTTGAATATTGGTACAATTTAAAATTTTTATACATTTAAAAGAAGTTTATAATGAGGGGGAGAAAACATGTGAGGAAGAAATATACAAAAGTAAAAATAAACAAATATGTTTATCTTTAACAAATTTATATCTTGAATATCCCCATGTAAATTAAAATTAGTGGGGTCCCATGAGTGATGAAATTTTATCAAAATCATATATGTGTACTTCAAAAAAAAACAAGAAATATAACTATAGCTGAGGAGATGAGGTAAGTCTGACATTGAATAATTTGAAGAGATAGATACTAAAATAAATATTCCCAAAAATTAACCTAAGAATACAGATGACCTATCCTTGGTTTGAAGTAGAAGGACCATATAATTCAATGTAAATATAAGAAGATCAAGAATAATGACACATCAAAAATAATCAAATACAATTTTGTGCTTAAAAGGGATATGTCATAAACTTATACACACAAGTCATTAATCTATGTGTTAATGGAATAAATAAAAACTATATTGTTAAGTCAGTGTAAGTAAAAGGTAAAAGAATATTATTTGTGAAGAACACTCTGAAGAAGTTAGGTGGAAATTCAAAAAAGGACACACATTTACTTAAAGTTTTCATGGTCATTTGGGTAGTAGAAGTAGAAAAGGTAAGATAGATGGAGGAAAAAAATCAAGGTTTGTTCTAATCAGAAATAATGTAGTCCACATGAAGAAGTAAATTTTTAGGAGAGGTTATTAAAAAATGAAAAACCAAGTGATTAAAAGTATTATGTTAACGGTGTAATATAGATGGAAACATTTCTATGAATTTTTTATCCATGTATCTAACAAAAAAATATATTCTTAATAAGATGAAAATTTCACTTGGTGATGCATGTGAATTGATGTCTCATGAAAATAGAAATGTCACACACAAAAAATATGAAACAATAAGGAATTTCATACTACCTAAAGATAAAATAGATCTATAAAATTTTCTAACGTTGAAGAAACATTTCATGGTTGAATAGAAAATAGAAACTGGGTTTAGAAAAAATTCCCAACCTTTCTTACCATATTAAGTAACAAAGAGTTCGACTTGATTCACTTATTTTTTTAATTTCTATACATAGAACACATGGAATTAAATGTGAATGCGATTATCAGGGGGATAAACAAGGAAGGTGTGTATGCTATCATATATGGATAATAAAATAGGTTATACAACAACTTTGAATGATCAATTTTTTCATAATTTAGAGCCTAAATATTGAAAATATTATTCTTCAAGTAGCTGAGAAAGCTATAAAAAACTAGAAAAAATTTAGAATATTCCAATTTAGTGAAGTTCCTACAAGAATTCTATTTAATAAAGAGATCCACTATTATTAAGAAATGTCGTGTAACATCTGAGGATTTATAAATGACCATTTTTTCATGAATAAATGCATGTTATATTATATTTTATAGTCTTATACACATACAACACATAAAAATATCAATAAAAAAATAATTTCATTAATTGATATCAACACAATAGTTAATAAATCAACCCACAATAATTATAAATATTACAATGGGATAAAAATAAAAAATAGAAAACCTAGAATGAAAAAATATGGATCACCCCGATCCACTAGTATAATCGTTTCCATGAACAACACAACGAAAAAGAAATAAAATACTAGTTAAAAAATCTATATTTTATAATGTAAAAATATTTAACCTTGGGAGGAATTGAAGTGAATGATATATGAGGGAAGAAATAGGTATTTATGGGGGGTAAAATGACTATTGGAATCATAATATGACTATTAGGAATACTAACCAAACTATTAGGAAAAGTAACATGACTATTGGAAAAGAAATTTTACCTAAAAATAATAAAATGTAGTATAAATAGTATTTTTTAATGAATAATTTTATTAAAATATAAATATTTTAATTCCATAAAATAAATTCCGTGATTAAAAACTCAAAGAAATTATAAGAATTTTTCAAATAAATTATATCACAATAAATTTCATAAAAATTATTATTTTTATATTAAAAATTACCTACGATTTGAAAATTATTTTCATAAAATGAATATAATTTTTAAAATCAACACAATGAAATTTCACAAGGGATAATTTTTTATAATTTTCTATAAAATGTAAATTTTTACATGGATACTAAAAAATACAGTATCTAAATAATACAAGTTTTATGACAGAATAGTAATGTAACAATGAATTAATCGATGTTAAATTGGTTATAAATTATATAATAAATTAATTAATATTAATATCTCATTTAAAATCAGGAAAATTAATTTTAGAAAATAATAATTAATTTCCAAATTCCAAAAGACTAAAGTGTTCCTTTAAATAAACATTTTTCATTTTTCTATTTTCTCTTTGATTAAAATAATAAATAAAAATAATAAAGTGATTCAAAGTCCCCAAATCATGTTATTTAATTCAAATATATTTCAAAATTTCCAAAGTATTACTATTGAAAGTGTCACCTTGGATATAATAATATATTCATTATTTTAACATAAATATAGCCCTCCTAAATTATAAAACCCCTCCAAACCATAGGAAAACCACTCCCCCATCACTAACCAAGTCCAATTATCTTACAAAATTACCACTATAAAGCCCCTTATAATACTTGGAGATATTATGGATTCACCCAACTTTAACCATTCAAATAGTTTATTGTCATATATTGGAAGAAACACCGAGAAGTGGGTAAGTTTTCGTCAATATTTTCTCTATTTTCCCTCTTCTGTTCCTCGTTTTATCCATTTTTTCAAAAATAAATATTTTAAATAATTTACTTATAATTTTTACACTATATTAACGATTTTAAACTTGTAAAATGAATATATTTAGAACATTTTTATATTTCATACTTCTCTTTCCAGTTTTTACAATGTCCTTTAAATAGTCGGTTAACTACATACTAGGATATTTCTAACTCTCTAATCATAAAAAGCATTATGGATTATTGTAATAAATTATTTATAATATATAAATGTGAAAATATACGTATTTATAAGATTTTTTAGTTAATCTTAATAATGTATAAGTCGTAATAAATATATATCCTTAAATAAAAGTAAGATAATATATTTTAAGGAAAATATGATATCAAAACATTTCAAATTTAAAAATATAAATTGGGAAATATAAACCAATTAATATAGTTGATCAATATTTTAAAAACATAATTGAATAATTTTTCGATGTTTTAATAAAACTAATTTTATTATATAAGAGGCAACAAATCAATGAAATAAATTTGGATTTAAGATAAGGGAAATTCTCGAACTCAACCCCTTTTGGGTTATCTCATCCTTTAACTTATTTTTAGTATGGATATTCCTCTAATTTCCTTAAAATTTATTTTAAATAATATTTTTATATTATTTGGATATATACATGTTCTTACTTTGTTGTAACTACTTCTAATCATATTTTAGAGATTTTTTAAAATGATTTTATTTTCTAAAAAACATATCATTGACTCCACTTGAGTTGTTTATTGTCCACTCTATAATAAATATGTTTAATGAAAAAAATATGATTCTTCTTATTCATTTGGGAACCTAAAGGGTTATTCATGAAACGATTTTTTATAAAACCATAATTAAACCCATTCATATGAATGGGTTTATTTCATGACTATGATTGTTATAAGTTATTTTACCATGTTCTATGCTTGATTATGAGAACTTTATTTTGTGATGGTTGTACCCAAAATTTTATTTACCTCTTATTTATTCAATAATGTGATATATCTCTTGATATTACGTGTTTTATTCATAAACATGATTATATATTTGATTATAATTATTATGTCATGATTTATGCACATATAATATGCATGAACATGATGCCTGCTTTGTTGACAACTGTGTGTGGTATTTAACCACTATGTTATGACATATCATTTTTATGATTATGAAAAATTCCATGTATTTTCAAATTATTTCCTCATGATTATGATTATTATCCCATTCTTATGATATAATGACGATGATCATGCTCTCCCATGTTTTATTCATTCAGGACTATTATTTTTTTATGTTATCCTTTCCCTTAATGGGGTTTTAGATCATCCATTTAATTGATATATATCCTCTGGTGAAAACATGTACTAAGTAGAATATGATTGATTTTAGGAGGATAATGAAGAAATATTGAAATAATTATAATGTTTTATTATGTTCAATTTATTTTTAATGTAATTTCCCAATATACTAAACCTATTAATCTAGGAATGTATTAGTAATATGTTTTTATCTTAAAAATAATGTAATAGTCATGCAAGAAAATTTTGGGCATCTATAGTTGCTGTTAGAGAAAAGTTTATTTAATTTGGTAATGAAGAGTAGAAAACATTAGTGAAAAACCATAGTATAATTCTATATATAGGTAAACATCCTATGTTTAGATAAAGTATTTTATTATGTGGTTTTTCAAAAATTAGATCTTTCTTTGAATACTAAAGGTGGATGTGGCTCTGGAACAGATGTACCTAGGGGTGATAACCCTGAAAAAGGTGGTCTTGGTATTAACTTGATCTTTACCCAATGAACAACAAATGCACCATTTATCACACCTTGTTTGATACTCCCTAGGGATATGCTTCAGTTAATCACAAAAATTATACAAACCATTATGATATATATATATATATACATATATATAGTGATTATTTCTTTTATAGTTATAAAAGGATTAAAAGTACATGATCCAAGAAGTATGTTTTTAGAATAATGTTATACTAAACATAGGGATACTATAATATAGAAATTTAGAATTGATTTTAATATGAGAATAAATTATTTTTTCATTATATATAGACTTATGTTTTATTCAAAACTTTTCTATTTTATGAAATGGTGGGAACTTGAAGAAACAAAACCAGTAACTCATGTAAGGGATAATGAAATGAGTGTTCAAACTAAATTTCCAATGTAACGGTAGGTGGAAATCTAAATTTCATGGAGATTATTACCTATATCTCTTAGGCTATGAACAATAACCTGAACCATATTGAAATTTTTATTCTCATGAGAAGGGCAAACTAGACATCGATTCCTTTATGTGTCAATGACCACCATGGTTTAAAAGATATTCGAATTCACATTTCTTCGAATATAGGGTTAACTCAATGGGGAAATTATTTTATGATCCATTATTTTGAGAGGGGGAAAGATAATCTGATAGTATATTCTTCAAATTAATAGGTTGTTCAATTTTGGTGATTGATAAACAATACAAAACAAAAATATGAAATAGAAGAAACAGAGAGAGAATGAACTAAAGATATATTTCTTAAAAATTATTTCCCTCACAAAATTCAAAAAATAATAGAGAGATAATTAATACATATTAATTACAATAATGGTCAATCTTTCATGGATTATGAAAAAAAATTCACAAGGCACTCAATACACACCACAAGGTTTTTTATCATCAATGATAGAAAAATATATAGATTCCATAGTGGTTTAAAATCACACCTTCTAAAGGATATATATATATTTCCAAAACATTGGGATTTAGGAGGAAGTAGTTTGATGTGATCTCAAATAATAGATAAAGTTTTTATAATGATCCCTTGGATATGAAGATAATAAGATAATAATGTAGTTTTGAACTAGCAGATTGAATGCCATTGGAAGATCTATCCAAACACTTGTAAAATATATGAAAATAATCATCGTGTGAATTTTATAAAAGGGTAAAGGAATAAATTTAAGTATATTAGTAAAGTAAACTAATATCATGAATGTCTAAGAGACATGAATAAGGAAAAAAATGTGATGGAGTAAAGGAGAGAGCGTGAGAATTCAACAACCATGGTTAAATGATTCAATTATAAATAGAAAAGGAACTAAAAAATATGGTTCACTAAAACATGGGAATATGAGGGTAATAAACATCACCAAACACCAAATATGAGATAGAAATAAAAATGTTATTCCATAATTAATTATGAGGTGGAAAATGAAAATGAATTCCTATACGGTACATTTCATATTCTATAAGGAATGGAAATTTTTTATTTGATTTTGGTTATACACATTGTTTTATACAATGAATGTCTGTTAGAACATTTGTATCACAACCCTGATACATTGATGTATATATATCCTTTAAAAATTAGTGGTGTGATTAATGAAACCCAAGTATTGTAATGTTATCGTATTAATGTATGTGGGAAGATTCGTCTAGCGAATCATGTAATCCTTCTTAAGGTGGAATTTGTTTCTATACAAGGCATGGATTGGATCTCATTATATAGAGATCACATAAACTATTGTCAAATGGAAATATATTTCTATATTACAAACTATACCATACTCTTGCACCAATTCAAGTAAGATCATAAATATCCTTTGTAAAATCCCTCAATAATGTGGGTGTCGATACCCATTGAAGGAGCATATCTTTAAAAAATGGGTTCATCCAAGGAAAGCATCGACCTCTAAGAAATGACCATCTTGGGGGAATATACTAATTTATTTCATAAAGACTTTCCCATCCTTCCCCTAGATTATAAGGTGGATTTATTAATAGATATTATACCCAGATATACTCCAATATCTAAACGTCTCTATATGATGGACCTGATAGAACTAGAGGATTTAATGATTTAGTTTCCAAATTATCTTAAAAAAGGGTTCATATTCCCTAGTGCATCACCTTTGGGTTCATCGATTCTCTTTTTTCAAGAAATATTATGGATCAATATGGCTATGGATCAATTACTAGGATCTCAATAGGATCACAATAATGAAAAAGTATCCCCTGCCAAGTATTGATGACTTCTTCGATCAACATTGAGGAGTTTAGTTCTTCTTAAATGTGGATATTCATTCATAATATCATTAAATATAGGTAAATATGGAATATATTCATAATATAGTTTTTTTACAAGTAATATACTCTATGAGTTCATATTGACACCCATCTGACTAACTAATTCACCTAAAATATTACTATATTTAATGAATATAGTCTTTCAAGGATAACATGAAAATTTTGTTATATTAATTATTGAAAATATTATAATTTACTTAAAGAAAAAGGAGGAACATGAATGGAATATAATGATTACCTGGAGACATTAAGAATTTATTAAATGTACAGTAGGTTTACAAAGGGATACTTGGATGCAACAAAACACATTCTTAGGGTACGTGATCATAAGTGGGGGAATTTCTACGGACCCTTAAAAAAGGTAATTGCAGAATGTTCTAGAACCACTAGTTTCATGAAAATACATATTTTTCTTAGACTAATTGGGAAATAATAGTGATTTTTTAGAAATTTATCATGATTTTCTAGACCAATAACCAAGTTAACATAGAATGGGTTAAAGCACGTATGGATGGTCGAATGTAAGTACATTTTTAAGGGGATTAATAATAGGAAAATTACCAGGACTATAATCAAACTAACCTCTAGTATAGAAGGGATTTTTATATAAACAAATGAATAAAATAAATGTTTGGGTTGTGTAATCAAGTATAATGATAAAGTGATAACTTACACCTCATGACTACTGAAGATCCATGAGCAGAACTACCTGATGCCTGATCTGGAGTTTTTATCTATGAGGTTCATTATGAGTATATAGTGGGGTAACATCATTTCAGAATTATATCACAAATTTAGGTTTAAGAATAAATATTTTAGAGTTCTATAAGTTTTATAGGTGATTTAGTGAAGTTTAACATGCTTTGACCTTAAACGTTGGTCGCATCAGACCATTGGAGAACCTGTGGAAAGATGGAAGGGAGGGGTTTCTATTTGATCTCCATTAGCCAGCTGGCATGATTCCACTAACCAAATAGTGGAGAGCTTATGGTTATTGGAATTCTACTTATATTCACCAACTAACCAGTAGCCACTGTACTACTACAGTGGCAACCAACTAGCCGGTGGCCACCACCTGGTAGTTGGTGGCATTGGTCTTGGATGAGTAAGTAAGGGTATAAACATAATTATATTACATCAAATCCCATAATTATCCCCTTAACTCCTCTTTATAAAACCTAATATAACCAGGGATCATGGTTAGTTTTTCGTTTAGAATTCTTGGCTCATTTCAACTTTTCCACTTTGTGATTGGATTTCTATTTGATTGGTTGTCAATATTTGAAGTAAGTTTGGTCAAATATCATCCCATAATTCTTTACTTATTGTAATTGGAAGTGGGTCTATATTGTATTGATTGATTCTTTTGATCATTTAATTTATACTTCTCTATTTATCATAGATCCATTTTGTTTGGAAAATCATTCCATATGGTTTTTTATTCTTGGTTATCTTTGTATTTTTACTCAATGTATCTTGTTTTAGGTTGGGAAAATCATTACATATGGTTTATTTTGTTTAATGTGTCCTAGTTTATAGCCCATGGGGATTAAGAACCCTCTTTGAGTCTTGTAATAGTCTGATTTGAAGCCTAGTTGGATGGGTTTTTTGAGATATGTAATGATAATTTGGTATCATAAAATGGTTGTGTTTAGTCCTGATATGTTGATAAATAGAAGATAATATTTGTTATGATTTATTGGTATGTTCCAATGAGTTCTTAGAAATATCTTACCATGATGATTCTCAAGTCACCACATGATTTTGTCTTGTTTGTCTCCTATGTTTTTTTACCATAATATCAGTTTTTTTCTTATTTTTTTTTGTTGTAATTTGAGATTGTTTTTTGTATGATAATTTCTATTTGGGTTCGGTATGTATAACCATGAATCTAATGCTTATTATAAGGGTTCATCAGCAGGGTGTAGTGGGTAATTATCCTAAAGGGAATCCTCCTCTTAATTAGAATCACTTAGAGGTTATTTTTCAGTTAGTTAAACTCATGAATAAGAATACACCACCTACTTATAACCAAGCTATTGATGAAAAAACCAGATCTAGAGGAGACAATGATCTATCATAAGAGTTCCTATGAAAAAATAACCCATATATTAAGGGTACTAATGTACCTCAAGAGACATATTATTTTATAGATTGGATTAATTCAGACATTTATATCCTTGAGACACCTCAATCTCACAAGGTGAAGCTTGTGATATTTAAGCTTGAAGTTCTTAATGGGGGATGGTGGGACTCTATATTCTAGGTGAATTGACATGTAATCTTAGAGTGGAAGGGATTCAATACTCTCTTCTATCATGAGTTCTTAACAAAATATTTAATTATGAAAAATTATATAGAGTTCATCAATTTTTAGTAAGGAGATCATTTAGTGAGAAAGTTCACCAACCATTTTAAGGATTTTTTTCTTTTTTTCCTAGAGGTGGTGAGGAATGAATAGAACAATTTTCAGAAATACTTAGAGGGCTTGGTACCTAACATATTATTATAGATATATATTCTTAAGATCACCACCCATGTCAAGATTATTGATAAAGATATGATGGGGGAAATTGATATGGCTAGAAAGAAAGGCTTTTTGGGACTTCCCTTACACCGAGTGGTAGCTATAGCCAAAAACATGGGAAGAAGATAAAGTTTCATGATAGTCACAAGAGTCGTGGTGGTGGATCTTAGTATTGGAGTTCTCTCACTCAACTAGAAGCACCCAATAGTGTACCATTGAATTTATTATAGTGTTGAAATTTGGGGCACACTCTATGATATTTCCTTTCACCTCCAATGAATTTTATTTCTTGTAGCCACCAAGTTCATTTATTGACATTCTTCTTGGATGTATATATTCCCTGATATAGTCATAGATTTTTTTTCTATAAAGGCCTTTGTGGAAGAATCATAATCTTAAAAGTCAACAGGGATCTAGTCACATGTATTAGGAGTGAGTCGTATTCACACAGTGGATGAGTTTCTTATAAAAGTTAATGAGAGAACATATACATTTATTGGTACTATTTTTTCATGTTCTATATCAATTTCTTTGTTTGATACAAGTATCTCACACTCCTTCATATCTTCCCAATTTATGGATGTGTTGAAAATTATGACAGATCTCATGTACTTTATTATGGAACTAGAAACATGTCTTTTAATGAGGATATAATAGGGATTTTATTATTATTTGTGATCTATTTTGATATATTACATAGTGTTAGTATAATATTTCTTGGTTCCTGATCTAGATATTTTCTATGTCATCATCCAATTGATTGACTAGTCACTTATCATGTTGATATTGATTATTACCATTAGTGTGTTTCATTCTCTAATGTCGATGGGACATCATAGTTTTTTCATGGAGAGTGGGTCCCATGGTTTAGTTATAGAGAAACTTCTATCATATACCTCACAAATTTGTTGTATTCCATTAAACTTGGGCTCAACGATTTTTCCTTTCACATTGATGTTCTTTTAGTTGTTTAAGATTCCCCCTTGGTTTTCCCAGATGAATTTTCCAGTCTACCTCCAGAGAGGGAGGTGGGGTTCTGCATTACTCTCATGCATGATTATTAATTGATCTCTATACCATATTATAATATATAACCTATTAACTTGAATATCTCAATATCTAGTTATATTACCTGATTGAGAATATATTTATTCACCCTACTATTTTACCATGGGATTCCCCATTCTATTTGTAAAGAAGGTTGAAGTTTGTTTTTATATCTTTATATATTATAAAATTTTGAACTAGGAAAAAATTAATAAATAGTACCCTTTCCCCCATATTTATGACTTTTTTAATCAATTAAATGGGGTCAAGGTGGCTTTTGAAAATCGATCTTCAGTTGATTTAACATCGGCTCAAAGCTAAAGAATCATATATCAAGAAGATTGGTTTTTGGATCAGGTTTGGCCACTATAAATATCATTGTTTTCCTTTTAACCTACTTAATTACCCTATAGTTTTTATATATTTTATTAAATATATATTCCACTAGTATCATAATACCCCATATTGTGGAATTTTTGGATGAAATCTTGGTTTATTTGAGATCCGAGCATTAACATGAGCACCATATAAATAGGATTTTGGAAACCATGAGGAGTCAAAAAATTTGTTTGAAACTACTAAAGTGTAATATCAGGGTTTTTATTATGAAATTATTAGGCCACATGATCTCAAAACATATCCTCTTAGTCGATCCTAAAATGGTGGAGGCTATCTTATATTGGTAAAAACCACAAAATTTCATTGAGACTATGATATTCTTAGTTCATTAATGATATTATCATAGGTTCTTTAAAATTTTATTGAATCTAGAATCATAGTTTAATACTATTACTAATAAAGGGGTGAAATTTTCATGGGATTCTAATGAAGACATTTTTTTGATGATTTAAAACTAGTTTTTTACATCAGCTCATATCCTGGTCATGCCAGAACCTAGTAAGTGTTATGGGGTATATTGTGATGCTTTTGGTGCTATTCGGGGGTGAATGATTATATAGGATATTCATATAGGGTAATAAATTATCATCAAATTTGACCATATGAAAATATTACCCCAATAATAACATTGATCTCACCATTTATATGCATTCTCTTAAGTATTGGTGACACTATCTCTTTGGATTGAGGCTCACACTATAATTTGACCAAATGATCTTGAGATACATCTTTTATCAAAAGTGTCTAAACCTCAGGATGAGGTGATGGGTGGAATATGACTAAGAATTTGGATTTTGAATCCCTTATAGCCTAGGTAAGTTAACTTTTATCACTGGAAATATCATTATAAAATTCCATTGTCATGTTGTCCTGGAATGAAAATAGTATTGGTAACTTATGAGGATTTTCACCCAATTGTATATGGATTCGAAGGAGTATTATTTTTGTTTGGTTATAATAAATTTTTAGGTGTCATAATCTCTCATTGATTATATTATATTATACTAGTAGGAATATAATGACTTTAAAAGAGTCATATAATCCTAATAGAGTGGGGAGACTAGTCTTTGTTTGTCTCTATTCTCTAATTTAATTCTTCACTTCAAGAGTCAGATTATTATCCCTTTATCTATTTGGAATTCTATGTTTCATGAATTTCATAGTTTTTCATGGGCTATTAACCATATAATTATTAATTTTTATTATGATATGAGACAACATTTTTGGTGGATGGGTATAAAGAACAACATCACTGATTATGTGATCCAATGTTACACCTTTCAAAAAATTAAGGTAGATCACTTGAACTCATTTGGTCTAGTCTATTCCATTTTAGTGTCAATATAGAAATGGGTTGAAGTATTAATGAAATTAATATTTGTATTAAAATGTAATTTCTTGGGAAGTAATTCTATCTGGATGGTGATTTATTGGCAGCTAAATAATCCCATTTCTTTCAGATAAGGGACACCATCAGGGTTGAAGATATGGGTAAGATGTTTGTGTATTAAACTATGATGTTTAATGAGTTAAATCTTGCATTCACTTTAATAGGGATCTTAGGATTACCAATTATTTGTGGAGAAGTCTTCATGAGTATATGAAGACTCATTTTTGGTTGATCATAACTTACTATCCATATACAAATGGCGAGATAGAGTGTTTTATACATATTTTGATGGATATGGACCATATCTATGTCATGGATTGTGGTGTATCTTGGTATAGTCATATGGTGATGTTCAAGTTTTATTATAATAATAGTTATCTACCGTAGATCATTATATCTCCCTTTGAGGCTTTATTTGATTGATAGTACATGACACCTATTTGTTGGTCAGAGGTGGGTGAGGGCTCTCTCATGGGAAAAAGTCTAATTTAGGAGATGTTAGTGAGGATTCATTATATACATTGATGCTTGATTATATCACCATTTTATCTTTATTTCATGACCACCCTCATTTTGAGTTAATGTAGACCTACATTCAAATGGAATTAAGTCACTTGGACTTTTCTAGTGACATATTAGAAAATGGCTTGGTTGAGAGGATGGTAGGTTAGGATTAGTACACCCTTATGAGGGGAAGTATTTCTACTATGGTACTCTATTATATATTTAATACATATTCATGAATCTTTCCCAAATCCTAGTGTTTTTTTAATTACCCTATGAGAAATGATCTGATCAAGACCATGTGTTTGATGTTAAACTATATATATTTTATAGATTCCCCATCTTTCTCTAATTAGTTGATGATTATTTTGTTTAAATCTAACTATCTTGGATATATGGAGTTCATTTTCATCTACAGAGTTTGTTGGTGTTCTGGAGTTAGTATTAAACATCAAAGAGTCTTGATACATATCCTATGAAAGAAGGAATCAAAACCCATATAGTTTGATGAAATGGATATGGGAGAAATTATATTTGGATTGAACCTCAAGAGGCACCCTACATATCCTACTAAAAATAGAAATCAATATCCATGTAGTTTTATGGAATGGTTTTTTATTATACGTCAATAAGAGACCCATAATGGAGGATATTTAACAACACTGATGGTTCAATCATCATAAATCTCTAAGACTACCCAAATCATGTACGATTTGAGAATCAATAGACAACAGATGATCAGTCACATTTCATGAGAGCGTACTATTATATTTAAAATGATGGATTACACATTGAATCTATCTTGACAAGATTAATGTTACATAAAATGGGGAGGTAAAATTAAATAAGGTTAGTCTTACACATGGTATACCCTAATATACCTACCATAGTAGGCAGATCATGTAAGAATATGTTTTTTGGATTAATCATAGGAGGGGGCCATGTTTCTAGAATATGAGAAGTATCATAGTTTATTGAAATTGAAGTTTTA
Source organism: Viscum album (assembly GCA_963277665.1). Lineage (NCBI taxonomy): Eukaryota > Viridiplantae > Streptophyta > Magnoliopsida > Santalales > Viscaceae > Viscum > Viscum album. The sequence goes on from OY728155.1 coordinate 1,702,733,098, forward strand.
GTTTGGGATTACACCTATGAGGATACCCATGTTTCTATAACCATATATAATATCTTGATTCAAGGAAATTAAATGTTTAGTTTGGTCTTACACCTAGGAGGATTCCCATTTTTATGGAACTATGAAGAGTATCTCGAATCATGGAAATTGAAAGTTCAGTTAGGGATAACACCTATGAGGATGCCTATGTTTCTAAAGCCATGATGAGGATATGAAATCATATTGATTTTAGGATTTGGTTGGGGATTACACCTAGGAGGAATGCCCATGATTCTGGAACCAAGTGGTGTATCTTGAATCATAGTGAATTGATGAATTGGTTGGGGACTACACCTGGGAGGAATGCCCATGATTCTGGAACCAAGAGGTGTATCTCAAATCATATTGAATTGATGATTTGGTTGGGGATTACACCTAGGAGGATGAACATGTTTCCAAAACCATGATATGTATCTCAACTCATGATGAATTAATGACTTGGTTCAACATTACTCCACATTATATGACTATGTTTTAAAAAACATGAGAAGTCTCTCAACTCATGATGAATTGATTATTTGGTTGGGGATTATACCTAGAAGGATGCCTATTTTTCTAGAACCATGAGGAGTATTCTCAAATCATAGTGAGATAATGACTTGGTTAGGTATAACACTTAGGAGGACTCTCATGTTTTATGAACCATGAGTATTATCACAAATCGTGGTAATTTATGGTTTGGTGGGGGATTACACCTAAGAAGATTCCCATGTTTTTTTTCATTAACCAAACTTTTGGTAATAAGATAAGCAAGGAGGATTCTTAAGGGTGGGATTTACACCTATTATGAGTACTTAATCCTTTAATAGCATCTGAAATCTACATATTTAAGGAATGAATCGATTCCCATTTATGAGAGTTGGTTGAAATAGTTCTTATACTTAGTGAGAGATTGTAGGGATATATATCACTTGTAAGTTATAGTGAATATGATTAGCCTTTAAAGATGAAAAAGTAGAAGTTTTTTCCTAAGAATATTGTATTTTAGAAAAGGTTTACTGAAGTAAAATTAATTGGTTTAAGGGTCACCCAAGTGAGGTGATTTTGGTTAAGGGTCTCCCAAGTGAAATTCCATGTGCGAAGGGTTGACCAAGTGAAATTCCTTTAAAAAATGGTCTCCCAAGTGGGGGTCTCCCATGTGTGGGTATCCTAAGTATGGGTCACCCAAGTGAGGGTATCCCAAGTTTAGTTACATAGGAAAATGGTTACCCATGTGTGGGTCCCCAATGCGGAGGTTTCCCAAGTGAGGGTCACCAAAGTGTGTGGCGCCCATGGGTGGGTCACCCAAGTGTGGGTCACCCAAGTGTGTGTGGCCTAAGTGTGGTATTCCCATGTATGGGTAATCTAAGTGGGGTGACATGGGAAAGGGTTCAACCAAGTGTTTATCCCATGTATAATAGAACTTGGGGCCTCATCATCATAGATATTTTGAGATAGTAGTTTTCCCATGTAGGGATGGACTACTTTGGCGAAGGAGTAGGGTGAGCAGAGTTCTGACCCTACTTCATTGTGTGGGAGTTAATCTAACCTCCAAAAAGTTAAATTCAAGAGGTATATTTATAGGCAATATTTATGACCTACTCAAAGGGTTTGTGTGAAATATTCATACGATATGGGTGAGGTACTTTTTTGAGGGAGTTGCGTGAACGAATTGTGCAGGAACTCGAATTCCTTTAAAAATATTTCTGAATTTCGAAATCTATAATATTTAATCCTTAATTATTCTTGGTCTCTACCACCCATAAAATTAAATACTATTAAGAAAAACACACCCTTATTTGTGTTGTAAAGACCATATTATAATTTTTCAAGATTCCAAAAAGTGCTTGAAAGACCCTAAAAAATGGTTTTGAAGGTGCCAATTTTTTTTCGATTAATTTAAAAAATCCACAGCCTACTCCCAGAGGGTGGTTCCAAGCACCAAGCCACTGGATTGGGTAATATTTATAAATAATCTCTATACCTCAATATGTGAATATTATTTAGGGACATGGAAATATAACATACTTATTCTTAAAAAATTGAAACACATTTCTACTTATACTAGAAATTTATTTTCTATGAAAGTATTACATCACAAATCATGATGAAATGTGAATGGAATGATTTTTTTATGAAAAAAACCCCCCTTGAATTATATTTGTTTAGAATGACAAGATTATAATTATATGATAATTTTACTGAAATTTAATGCATTATTAAATAATCTGGTAGGATTTAGAGTTTTCTCACAAGTGATAGGATGCTTTCCAAAAGGAGGATCTCAATTTAGGAAGTTTGATGATCACTTAGAGGAGTAATATCAGCTAAATTAATTGAAATATTAAATTATAAATGGTCTGAATTCTATGATGTAAGAAATAGATTGGAATGTAATTTTATCTATGTCTAGATCCATGATAGGATATTTGGATGTCTCTACACATCTCATGATAATAGGAATCAAGCCAAATGTAGTTTTTTATAAATGGACTCATATTTATATCAAACTCATTTATATAAGTATATAAATTTTAATACAGGTTCATTAAGGAATAAATGTATGATTAAATCTCCTAGATATTTCTCATATATAGAATATGAAATATCATCACTTTATAATGGGTTCAAGGATAATGGCATTTTTTTCCATGGGTATGATTCATATACATGACTCTCATGTGAAAATCTATATCCACACAAGATAGGCCACTCTAAGAAGATTATGTTTATATATGATAGACCATGTACCATATAGTTAAATTCATGGATGGACTAGGTACCCACAAACGGGTCTTGGAAAAAATGTATTATAACTTTTTCATAAGTGGACCTAGTGAGAATACTTGATTTTTATAGGGTCTAATGGAACTGATTATGAGATTATATTTTTGTTTTCACCCTAAATTGTGCCTATTTACTAAATGGGGAGGCCTATCGAGTAGGACATTAACTTTCACCCAGGCCACCCTTTTTTGGGTTTTCAACCTAACATGTTCTATGCCTTTCTGTTTGTTTCAAATTCTTATGTTTTTCCAAATCTTTGTTAGGTTATTTACTAGTAATATGAGACCTGTTTTTTTTGACAGGATTACATTTGTGGATTTTAAATATGCGGATTACTATGTCTCTTTCCCCTAGGACGTTGAGCCCACACAAGAATAACCAATGTAGTCGGTGCTTATGGTCAGACATCTTTGACCAATAGTGTGGAAGTATACATAGTAACATGGTAAAAACAAACTTTACATAAGTCATGTTTCTTGAAAAATGATTTCATACAAATTTGAGTAATTGGGAAGGAATATTAAAGTCATATTACTTGGACTATAAGATGTTGATATTTTGGGTCGAATATAATTGACCACACACAACTACAATTTAAATTCACATAGCATGGACAAAACAGGTTGTTCAGGTAGTCTGTAAAGAAAAGTCAATGAGAAACCCAACATGAATGTAGAGGCCAATGATGGTATAGATGATATCATGGGTAAGTAAACGTAGTTTAATTTCATTGTGCTCAGACCAAAGGATGAATTCAGTTTATGATCAAGAATATTGGACCCTATTAAAGGTAGGATTTTCCAAAAGGAGATTCTCAATTTGAGTATTCATGGTCTTCATAAGAGTGAAACAACCTTATAGGAGAGGTCATAAGAATACGATGTCATAAAATTTCATCGAAAGTGAGAAAAATGCACAAATGTGTAACATTGAGGTTACTTGAATCTTCTTGAATAGTTGGGATATGAAAGGTGTAAATCAAAACCTATGAATATATAAATCAATTGGGAATGGTGACTGGTGGGAATTATATGACCATTAGTAACAGTGGAAAACTAATGTCATAATACATTAATGGATAGAACATTGGGTTCAGGTGGACTTTTACTCTAAGACCAAAAATTCCCCTAGGGGTTACTTCACAAGATAAGGGGAAAACAATGTTATTAAAAATCAAATCCTAGAGGGGTCCCTTCAGATAAATCAATCCTTTCAAATAATATTTCCATGTAAGTGAGATCCAAGAGGATTAATATACTCAAGTTTATAGGGTTCAAAGAGGAGAATTTTTCTCAAGGAATTTGTTGGTGTTGAATCAAACATCAAATATATGAAATTGGTTCATAGAGAACTAGAATACTTGAGAAGGGTTAGAGCACAATAAATGTTACACCATTATGTATTGAACACATTCTCATAGAGAAGGGGTACAACCATAGATTTCTAAGTACATGATAACATAAATTGATGGTATACTCAATATGAAGAGGTAATATTTTTAAGAATGAAAAGGTAATTATATCCCATATAAGGTTCACTTGTGATGGGAAATAAGAATCTTTTATAACATTTTCTAAACCAAGGGTCTAGCGAGTATAACTTGATTTTCTCTAGGGCTAGAAAGTGAACACCATGAGATTTGTTCCTTTTTTTGTGATCCATTTTTTATGCTCTAAAATTTTACTAAATCATAAAATATAATGATTAGTGAGTGATGATTTTAGTCATTCTTAAGATCCACTTTAGGGTTTTTCAACCAGAAAATAATTTAGGACTCTCTTGATTTATAGTTTAAGGTCACGAAATTAATACCATTAAAGTATAATGTTTATGGTCGTACAAATATATCCAAATGTTAATGAGGTTTAAGGTACTACAACTTTGACCAAAAGGGTGGGAAATCCAACATATTAAGGGAAAGATAATACTAGAAATGAATTACTAGCCCAATGGTAGTATAGATTAACCCATGGGGTGAAACACATTGTTTATGGTCATAGTTCTTGGAAAAAATGTTTTTGAGGTTTAAGGTCACATATTTTTTACCAAGAAGGTTGTGGATGGGCCTAGGATATAAAATTTGGTCATTAATATGTATCTCATCAGAAATAAAATCAAGACACACAAATTTCTTTGAATGAAATTCCCTCCAATAATGATCTGACTCACATGAAAGGAAAGGAAGATTTTATTCAAATCATGTGTCTATAAACCAAATAACTTTCATCATAATAACTTATGAAGTTCCATATCCTGCATATTAGGTGGGTTATTAATACTCTAAGTCACATATGTCTTGTGTTCCAAAGAGTTATACATGTTTTGAGTTCTCAGGTAGGGGAGAAAGAGGCCACTGAAAATGGGACACCCTGAGTAGTTTAAAGTCACACAGGATATAATTATACCTCAATGTTTAATGTTATATAGATTGTAAGATGACCATGTAGTTCAACATCATATGGTAAATAAATGGGTTTTATATAGATTATATTCTTACTGGCTGACTGACACTAGGAAGTTTGAGGTCATGCATCTCAGGCTATCTTCCTAATATTTGAATAAAATGAATATTAATTGCATTATCCAGAGTGACTCTCATCATACTCTATTCTCACATGAGTCATTATCAGTGTGATAAAAAGATAAAAATTGTAAAAAAATTTGGAACACATGAGAGTTCCTGATAGGGAACATATAAAGGAATTTTCATTTAAATTTTAATCAAGAAACTCTAAATAGTTTTAGATATCATGGAGGTACATGGTTTAATGTGATGAAAATTCATAGATAGGATTGAAATAGAATATCTAGGAATCACTATCTATCCAAAAATATGGGAATCAATCCACACATAGATCTAAAGTTACTAGGATAAGTTGAACCGACATGTATATTTTGAAAAGTATCATTAGAGAATCCTTGCATTCATTTGGGGTGTTTACATACATGGGAAAATCTCAACCCAATATAAACTTATAGATTAATAAAAATATATGATGGGATCTTATGTAGTCCCAAATCATTTTCAAGGGAGGTGTATCCCACATACTAGACCATTATATGTAGTTTAAGGTCATACAAGGTAGACCAAAGCATGACATAGTCAATGATTGTGTAACTTTGAGGCTCCTTAGTTGTAGTTTGGGGGGTATAATGGTCTAAAATTCAGAATCATTCTAGGTCCCTTTAAAAATAAGAAAATTGATAAATTAAATCATGTCAACATATTTCAAAAATAGATACTGGATACTAGTGGGAAGATAATTACAATTAGTAAAGGAGGAAAATTGATACCACACTTAGGTGTTGACGACTGGTGGGAGTAGGATGGTGGTTACCACACAAAGTCTCGCTATAGAATATAGGGTTCTGGTAAAAAATTCTTCTATGAAGAAAATATCCTTTATGGGTTACTTCATATGCTCTTTGGAAAAATTTTATATTCTCCATCATTTCATAAAGGATACCCTTCGGATCCGTCAATCCATGTAACAAAAATTTAAACAAAATATTAAACAAAGAGTATTAATCGACTCAGGTAATTTGGTTGATCCAAACATAAAAAGGCATGAATTAGTTTGAGTGGATGATTTTTTTAAAAAGGGTTATAAAAATTCAATGGTTGTACCATTATGAATAAGATAGAAAAGTTTGGTAGGATGAAATAACTCTGACTAAAAGGAAGGTTCATTTAATCCTAAAAAAGAATTGAGTTGGAACTCAAGATGTATTGGGAATCATAGTTGTTAATTAATATCATTTCAAAGTAATATATTTGAGAAGTTCAATTGACATGAAGGATGAAAAATTAATCATATAGTTTAAAGGTCAGGTAGCGTAGTCCAAATGGTGTGTAGTTTAATGACATGAAGCAAAGATGAATTGTTGACCCTACAGTTTAACATTTTATGGTAAGGATGCTGGACAAGTAGTTTAACATCATACAACGAGGATGAATGTTTGCTACAGTATTTGGTCATATATATTTGAAAAATAGTTTTCCTTCTACGGTATTTCAGGCTGGATGGATGGTGAGGGTGAGACACCTTCTCTAGTCAGTAATAATAAACTCGACATGAATAGTTGATTAGGGTGTAAATGAAAACAATAATAGTCTCATAATTATAAAATAATTTCTATTATTCCCAAGATATAGGATCCATGCATCACTATATATCCCATGAAATTAGAAATCAAGCTAGATTTAGTGCTAAAAAAGGGTAACAGTTGGATACTGATTCTAGAGGGAGGTCCTAATAAGTTAGTTCATAAGAATCATGTAGTTTTAAGTCATTTGATAATAATGTGAACCGTGTAGTTTAACATCTTTTATAAAGGATTACGAATCATACAGTTTAATGTCTTGTGATAAGGTTTTTTTTCAGTTTTTAACATCATGAAACAATGATGAGTGATATGAAGCTTAATGTTATGTAGCTCTAACTATGGTGTCATGTAGTTTAGGGCCATACGACAAGGAAAATTTATAGATAACTCATCAGGCGTGGTGATCTTTTTATGGAGTGAGAATAAATCACATGCATGCATTTTGAGTCTCAAGATTCTCTAACTTGATCAAGGCTTCATTTACTTTCTTCTATAACAAATATTTAAATATTAACCATTCTTTAATTATATTTCCCAAAATTATATGGTAGGGACAATAGTTGGTATGATCATTCAGGACCGAATACTTAGGTCTCATGATCACAGGAATCTTGAAAAGGTCAGGCTCGTATGGGTATGTGAAGTATGTGGAAAAATTATCACACATGAAGGAATATACATTATTGTGTCTGTAACTTAGAGATGGATATTCCAGATACTTTTATGCACACCATGTATCCTACTTAAGATATCTATGTGGCTGAAGTAGAAACTTGGGTGTCAATGGTTCTAATATTCCCTCATATATCTCCTTCTAAATCCAAATATTTAATATAAAGTACCTATTGATTGTATGTACCAAAAATTAATGGTAGGGGTTGTATTTTTGAAGTTCTCTCAAATATTCCTCTTCAAGTCTCTTTTTCCACAGGAGGTCAATCAAAATATTTTCAATGGAATATAATTTTTTTGGGGAATTTCTCTTGTTGGAAGGAATACATTTTTCTTTATCTATCATAAAGATATGGATGAAAATACTACTTACCGATTCTATTACATATTCCCCGATTGGTATGAACACATTTTTGAATTTGGGATTTGGGAACTACTGCCTTGATCTTGATCAATTCTGGGGTAGAATATGGAGCATTGTAAACCTTAGATACTAATGATGTATCCCTTATATCGGTGAACTTTGACTATCCTAGAAGATCTATGGGAACAACTGAGGTGGAAGAACATCCACAATACACCTGAGTATGAACTAGAAAAATATGGAAATGCCCTAGACCCTGTGATCTTGGGGCTTTAAAATATGCAAATTCACATAGCCTTGTGTGATAGGGTGATATAGAATGAAGTCTATATTTCAACCAATAAGGTGGGGAGGGTTGGGGTTAGAAATACTCATATCCCTATGGTATGGGGTGATTCAATAGAAAAATTACTTTTTTAAGAGGATTATAATATTACATCATGGGTAAAAGATCCATAAAAAATCATTATAATTACTTCATAGAGATCCCATTTCCATGATTCGACAGAATGACCAATTCTTCAACAAATATGGTCTCGTTATAATCAAGGTTATGAAATATAAAATAATTGTCTACAAACTTTCATTTTTAATGGTATAATGTGCGAATGATAATCCGATTCTCAACAAGGATCCTAAATATTGGATATTTTATTGATATTGTTCACATTATCCATCAATATTTAAATTTAAATCATAAACAAGGTTGATAATTACTTCTATAGTGGTAGGAAGGGTATCAATAAGATCATCTTCACCAATAAACAGTTTATAGGAAGAGAAAACCTATTGGGTCTCAACATATTATAGAAATTTGAAATGATCCTCATCAAAAGTTTTTTCATCAAAACCAGGTGGAGTGTCTTCAAACCTGGTTGGTACCATGTTTATGGAGATGAAATGGAACCAATGATCTTTTTTAGTTGAATATCCCATTGGTTTTGATACCTCCCATTAAATCTTTTGGGGGGAAGGTTTCTATTGGATCATTTGGTGGGTCGACACACTTTATCTCATTTTTTGGGTCAATTCCATTTCACTTATTTGGTTGGTCGATGCCCTTTGAAATTCGTCTTCTTCATTAGGGATAATGGATAGTAGATATTCTAAATGTTCTATGCAATTTCTCATATCTATATGACCTCATATATCATCTTTTATAATATATCTTTGAAGACTAATCATTCCTAGATCGTGTGTCCCAATATACGATGGAAAGTGAAGTAATTTCAATGGTCAATTTTCCTTGCTTCATGTAACATATTAATTTATAGAAGCGTGATCAAGTTTTTATTTTATATTAAAGGTGGAGTGTCTAGGAATGTGATCATTAACGATGGGAAATTTTATTCTTCTGGGTTTCAAGGTCACATTGCCTCATCCCATTTGGATTTAGGGAAATACATGAAGCTTCATCTTTCCATTGATTCTATTTATATGGTAGTGTTTCCTGAAAATCACTTTCCTTAGTTTGGTGAATAGAATCCTCCAAAAATATTTCTATTGTCACAAACTCTCAGACACCACTAGTTTAATTTAAAGGATTAATCATAGTTTACAACTCATCCTATATGTTCTCTACACAAAAATCTGGTTATTATTTCTAGGGAAGCAGTGTTTCCATAGAATATTTCAAACCCTTCCATCCTAAAATTAAGTATATGAATCTATCATTTTTCTACTTCATGTAATTAAAGGGTTTGGGGATTTTTTTCCTCAATATATAGCTTAATTAGAAGAGGAATTTTCGATGGTGATCTTCCCAACTTGATATAGACCAAATTTCATGGTTATTATACAAAGAAATGGAAGGGCCTTCTAAGGTCTACATGAAGCATCCGATCTTGGTAGCCTATTTTTGTTCTGTATTTCCAAACACTAGGCCGTACTATGAATATAAATGTCTAAGATGTTGTTATGGATCACCTATTCCATTGAATTTTGAGAATCATGGGTTCCCAAAGTTGGGAGGGGAGGTTTCCAATCCACCCAATCATGATACAAATTCCTCTATGGCTTCACAAGTGAATATATTACTTTAAGAGAATCCACCAAAGTAATAAGGAAATATTCAAATTCCTTGAATATCCTGAGTTGTGTTACCCTATGATGAGTTTTTTTAACTGGAAATGGATGTATACCTAGTGTTGGGATCACATGTTAATTAATCATCACTATAGTAGAACGAGCTGATTATTGTAATCTGAATTCGATGGGTTGGCACGATTCTTCCATTATTGGTCGAAGAACCTTTTCCCATTGATTTGGTTTGACTGAAGGAGGTATAAAATCATCAACCTGATGACCATACACAATATATTTACTCTTCTTGAGAAAATTATAATTTATATGATGATGTTATGCTATTTTGATTTCTAGATGAGAAACATTATCTTCTGATGAGATGGTATCACCGTGGTTGGGTGGATGGTGGGTTGTGAATGTGGACACATGTATCTTCTTATTGACAATATCAAGGTTTACATCATTAGATGTCATAGTAGTGAAAACCTTCAGTAATATGAAACATGTGGGAGGAAACATATAATACCTTAAGGGAGAAATATATTTGATTTGGGTAAGGTCCTATCAAATAGATGATACCATAGATGAATTCAATGATAAAAATTCCCTCTAGACATATGGGATGTGGTTTTCCCTGGGATTCTACTATCATTGAGGCTTGCTGTGAATATGTTTTAATATCTTGGCTTGTAGAAATTACTAATCGACTTTGACCTATTTTTGGGATATACTGATGGTCCTCAGAAGTTTTAGTAGTGGATATTACACGGAACTACTCTGGAGTTATAGTGGCTTGATTCCCTTGGTATGCTCCCCTTTGGGATTCCACAATCTGGATGGACAAGATAGAAATTGTTTCATATATATATTCTTGTATAATTAGGGTCACATGTTATTGAAAATTCCCATAATGGATAGTGGACTCCTTGTTTAGCTCCTGGGTGATTCCCTTATTGTGGTGGATGCCATCATATACCTCCAAAAGATAGAAAAGGAATTGGTTTCTTCCCTCTAGGGATAGGTTCCTGAAATTATTGGATGTGGAGATGAACACCACTTTTTTCCCAATAACCTATCATTTATAGGACATAATATGGGGATATATTCTCTTGATACATTGAAAACCTTCTTCCAATATTGGGATGGATAAATTACAATGATAATACCACACAAATGAATTAACCTTTTGGAAATAGAGTTACTAGGTAGGTGACAATATATGTCAAGGCCATGAGGCCATAGTCTCTATAGTGGCCAAGGAATTTGATTGTCATGTCATTTGGTTATGCATAGTTTCTTGAGGTGTCCTACAAGTATTACCATCTTCTTTGATTATTTTGGAATTCATTAACACATTTGAATATTTGATTTGGATGATGAGAAATCATTAATTTCCTAGAGAGGAAACAAAATTAAGACACTTTTCAGTGAAATATAATAAATAAGAGTTCATGTCCGATAAAATTTCATTCACTTAAATGATGAAAAAATGGTTCTTTTCATATGTGATAGGGTTTTCACTATTAAAGGATTCATGTAGTGTTCACCATTTTAATTTACAAAGGATTTTGTGCCTCCACTCATGTCGATTTAATGAAAACCTACTTTATAAAGGTAGGCGGTCACTAGGATATTTATAGGGACATTATATAAGATTTGTTGGTTGAGAGGACTAGTTTTCAGGATCACCACACCATTTTAGGGGGATTATTTCCTACCATGGTAATCTCTTATAGATTTAAGACATATTCTTGAATTCTTCCAAAATTCTAGTTCCGGACTGGTCAACCTAGTGGTAATAGTCTGATCAAGACAATGTGTTTTATGTTAACCTCTATATATATTATATATTCCCAATATTTATCTTATTATTTGATGATGATTTAGTTTAAATCCCACTAGTTTCGATCTCTAGAGTTTATTATTTTCCATGGATGCAGTTGGTGTTTTGGAGTTGGGAATGAACCCCAATGAGGCATCCTATCTATCATGTGAAAGCTATAATGAAAACCCTTATAGTTTAATGGAATTGATATATGGTAAATGAAATTGGTTTTGAACCTTAAAGGGGCATCCTATTTATCCCATTAAGAATAGGAATAAAATCCCATGTATTTCAATGGAATGGTCCAAGAAGACACCTCAATAAGAGGCAGTATTGGAGACACTTTCACTATATTTATGGGATTATCATCACAAATCTCTAATCCCACATGATTCATGCTTTATGTTAGATTAAGATATAGTATAATATCATTCACATTTCATTATATTGTCAAATTATATTTTAAAGGATGGATTATCCACTGAGGCTGCCTTAAGAAAATTCATATGGAATTAATGGGGTGAAAAAAGGAAATAGGTTGTGGCTTACACATGGTCTACCATAGGATACCTAAAATAGTAGGTATTTTAGGTGAGAATATGTTTTTGGTCTTGTACCTAGGAATAAGACCATGTTTTTGGAACCATGAGGAGTATCTTGAATAATAATAATTGAATGTTTGTTTGGGGATTACACCTACGAGGATGTCCATGTTTCTAGAACCCGAAAGAGTATCTCGGCTCATGGAAATTGAAGGTTTGGTTGGGACTTACACCTAGGAGGATTACCATGTTTCTGGAACTATAAAGAGTTTCTTAACTCATGGTAATTGAAGTTTTGGTTGGGGATTACACATTTTTGGATACCAATGTTTGATTGGATTCCCCCCAATTATTGGTAACAAGATAAGAAATAGAGAATCTTAAGGGTGGAGATTACACCTATTAAGAGGACTTAAACTTGTATAATTATCTCAAATCTAAGTATATATGGCATGAATCAATTCCTAGATATGATACCAAGGTGAATTAGTGCTTATCCCCCGAAAGGGATAGTAGAGATTCCAGGTCATAGTTTTGGGTAGTGAATATACTTATCCCATGCAGAGGATAGTATTTAAATGATTTTCCCAAGCATAGAGGATTTGGGTGAAGGTTTTCCCAAGTGAAATTACATGGTTAAAGGGTCACCTAGGTAAGGTGCTTTGTAAAAGGGGTCACCGAAGTGAAATTACATGGATGAAGGGTCACCCAAGTGAGTGTTTCCAAAGTGTGGGTCTTTTAAGTATGGGTCACCCAAGTGATAGTTTCCTAAGTGTTGTAAAATAGTATAAGGGGTTCATATTTGTGAGATCCCCAAGTGTGGGTCACATAAGTGTGGATCAATCAAGTGTTGGTCACCAATGTTAGGGTTTCCCAAATGTGGATCTCCTAAGTGTGGTTTTCCCAAGTGCGGGTCGCCCAAGTGTGGGTCACCCAAGTGAGGGTCTCCCAAGTGAGCGTCACCCAAGTGTAGGTCTCCCAAGTGTTGGTCTCCCAATTGTTTGTCACCCGAGTGTGGTTCACCTATGTTGTTTTACCTAGTATGGGGGAATTTGGGGACCCATCTTCATAGAGGTATGTACATAGTAGTTTTCCCAAGTAGGGATAGTCTTCTTGGGTGAAGCAGTCAGGAGAAAAGAGATATGACATAGCTTATTCTTTCAATATTTCATCCTTCCTACTGAAAATTAGAGTCCAAGGGTATATTTATAGCCTTTATGGTTCCCCATTAAAGAGGTATTTTTGAAGGAGTTATGCGATTTGGGGGAGGGACTTGTGTGAGGGAGTTGCACGAAGGAGCTTCATTAATGGCTTGTATGAGAATATGAATTCATTTATAAGATTTTACCAAATTACAATATATATAAATTTTTATCTATAATTAATTTTCAGCTCTACAACTATTCAAATTAAATCAAATGATGCGATCTACACGGCTATATGTGGTTTATACAACTTTTTAGAATGTTTTTTCTACTAGGAAGTGTCTCAAAGACCCTCAACAACGTGTTTTAAGGTGTCAGAACCTTTTTGTCAGTAATTTAAAAAATCCATGGCCTAATCCAAGTGCGATTTTCTCACCACCTATCCCTAAAATTGGTTAATTTTTTAGGAATATTTATCCCTCGGTGTGTGGATATTCATGAGGCACATGTAAATCCAACCTGCGTCTTCATCCAATATTGATAAGCATTTCTACTCAAAGTTGAAATGTTATTTTAAGTGTGGATTATATCATGGGTTATGAGGAAATTCAAGTGAAATGAATTATAAGATGAAAACAATACTATTTTTGATAAAAAATATAATAAATATCATTAGATAAATCCTTTGGAGTTTTCTACTGGTGCAATGTCTTCCGAAAAGTTTCTCCTTGTTGGGTTACCATCAACTTATGAAACATGAGAAGTTGGCTCAGAAATATATTAGAACATTTTAAAACATTGAGTGTCTTGGTTAGGTTTCATATAAATTATAATTACTAGCTCATTTGATAGGCATTAATTATGTTTTACACATATATCAACTCAAGATGTTTCATCTCAATCCTTCCCATATTTTGAGTTGGGAAGAGACTGAGTTAGTTTGAAATGTCTTAGTTGTGGAAAAAATACTGGATATTATTGACTCTAAGATTATTTTTCTATGTGGTAAGTATATCCCATTAGTCAAGGTGTTGTGGTGTCATGGATTAGATTCTCACAAGACTTGGGATCATGGTTTTTATATTTGGGGGATGTGGACTCATCTTTTTCCATAGTATCCTTCTTCCATTTGAAATTTTTGGGACAAAATAACCTATGGTGGGAAGAATTGTAAGATAAGGATTTATTTACATCCCTATTTTAGGATTAATAAGTTATAATTTCATGTTTGGGAGGTTTTAGAGGTGATTCAATGATGTTTCAACCCACCTTAATCTTAAATGTTAGCAATAGAAGGCCACCTGCTTGCCAGTGGAAATATAGAAGAGAGGAGTTTCTATAGGAACTCTACCGACCAACCATTTTTGAACCCAAGATAATGAATTTCATCCAATAGTGTCTGAAAATATGATTTATCTCCACTGTTGGGACACCATCTAGGCAGTAGGTCAACCTGTAGCCACTGCACGACTATAGTGGCCACTATCCAACCATTAGTCACCACTAGGTGGCCAGGGGTGTCAGGATCAGGAAAGTATGTAAGAAAAAAAGTCTAATTATATACCCCAAAACCCTTAATTAGCCTCTTAATCCATATTTTCATACACAATTCCAATAGGGATCCTAGAGTGTATTTTTCTTGGATTTATATTCTCTTAAAAACTTTTCTGATTGGTGATTTGTTCGAAGTTTGATCAATTTTTAATGTTTCAGGTATTTTTGATCGAATATCATACCATTATTATTTCCATAATAGATATTTTAGTGGGTATATTCTATATTGATCAAGTATATTGATTGATTGATGTCTCTGTCTCCATTCTCATATATCTATGGTGTGTTTGTCTTCTGAATGTTGGATCACTTGTTGGTTGTGGTGAAACATGTGTGATCCCTGAGGTATGTATTGATATTTTTTCTCTATCAACAATTTTATTATATAATTCAATTTTTATATTTAAGAATCAATGATTAGAGAATAATTTCAATTAAAACCATGTTTCTTTTCCTTTTGGTGTGTGTATCTCATTATGTTTACCATATGACCTATTTTGAGGTAGGTGGTTCTGTCTCTAGAATATGTTTGAAAAACTATTAATGCTCTTGATTTTATAGATGAAAATTTTAAATATCATTTAGTTTTTAGATATGGATATGTAAATGGTTTTTGGATAAAATATATGGTTTCTCCCTATTTTGGAAAATGGACATGGTTTTCAAATAATTATGAAATAGTTTGTGAAATTGGCTTTTAAAACATGGATTTGGATAAAATGGTAATTTGTTATTATATTATTAAATTTGAAAATCCCATTTTTAAATGATTTAACATATAAAGAATATTGGAGCCTCAGATACCTAGGTGGAGGGTTTAATATTGGGTCTTATTTCTTAACACTATAGGCCATTAAATTTATATATTTTTCCTTTGTTCCTAGATTTTAGATCCATTTTCTCTAGGAACATGATCTTGACACCATAAGTGGTTTAATTTTTGGGGTGTTCCACCATCCCTATATCAATGAATTCTTGGATCTATGGAATTGAGTATTCACTAGCGATGATTGTTGTTTGGGCATGAGTGACCTAGCTAGCCTGACCTATGATATCCTAGCGGTGAATTCCATTGTAATTTGGGTCTTCTTGGGTTTGTATTTGATTTCATATGATTAATTATTTGCTAAATGTAAATGTATTATTTGAAATATTCTTTAAAACTATGTTATCTAGATTTTTTTAGTAATATAAAAGGGGAATTGGTTAACCATGATTCTGATAAAAATGTGAAGAATGTTTATCATTATGTGTTTTATTTTAAATTGAGTATATTATTATTTTTTGATAGATACTTATTGTGGAATTGTTGAGTGGTATCATACTGAACTGTTTAGCTCACACCCTGTGCAATCCTTTGGGGGTGTGTAGACCTTGTTTTTTCTGATACAGAAAAGGTAAAGGTGATGTAGTGAGGAAGAAAAATTTATGCCAGGTGGGTATCATTTGCTGGTTGTGAGATGCTGGGACATTGAAAATGCATCACATGGAGTCATTGTTTGTAGTTGTTGATATCCTTTTTTTGGATTCTTCTAGACTTGTACTTTGGGTTTTTGTCTTTCTACCTTTGGTTGTATCACTACCACTATTACTAATTTTTTATATCATCTTTATTCTTGGTTATCTTTATCTATTTTTTTTTATAAAACACTTCTTACTTTAGTTTAGTAATTATTTTTCCTATGGTTGTCTTTGGATTCTCAGGTTCTAGTCATTGTCCCATTGGGATCGAGAATTCCCTTCAAGACTTTACACTAACTGGGTTGGAACCTAGTTGGAAGTTTTTTCTATTCCGATTTTTGAAAAGGGGAACTACCTATATGGTGATAAGTGTGGAATATATATAGATAACACGAGTCTAAAGTATACATTGACATATAAAGGGATCAACATGCATCAAAAGAGATGATTAGTGCTGATTAGGGAGTCTAATTTCTCTATTCACTACCATCTTAGTATGATGAATAGGGTATTTGATTCTCTTAGAAGAAAAGAACCTACTACTCGAACCATGATACAGATTTAGAAGGACCATATCTTCATGGATATGAAAATTAATTATCAAGAAATAATAAAAGTAGGTAATACATCATACCCCACATAAATTATTTCCTTACCATATATCTAAGTGAAGATCAAGGAGGAATGGAGGGATAATTTAGAGTTTCAAAGGAAGGTGATATCATCAAATGAAGGGATGTTTCCTGAATTAAACATACATAAATATGGTCTTATTAAGTTTGGAACTTGTATTCGTATATGTTCATCACATATGATAAATAAATTACTATTGGATAATGCACATAACGTACCTTTCTTCATCCATATTGAAAGTACCAAGATGAACCATGATATTTAAGAGGACTTATTCTGGGAAAAAATGAAGATGAATATTTTTTTATAACACCTCAATTATCTCGGTATACTAGAAAGTCAAAAAAAGACACATTAGTACAAGGGGTTAATGTAACAATTTCTCATACCCACATGAAATGGGAAAACATCACAATATAAATTTCCATTAGTCTTCTGAAGACATCCAAAATATGCAATGTGATATGTTTTTTTTGGATTTAATCACCATGAATGACCACATCATCAATATTTGGGAATATTTCTCTCTTTTAAAACATGTTAAGATATAAGTAAAGGAATTGGTGCGAGTGTATGGAGAACCAAATTCAATAGTATCTGATCATGATCTAAGGTTCAGTTCTAATATCTGGATAAGTCTTCAGTATATTTTGAATACTGAATTGAATTTCAGTTTGGCCTACAACCCTAAAATAAATATATATTTTAAAACGTCTATTTATACTCTTGAGGGAAAACTGAGAGCTTGATCAATATAATTTAATAGAGGATGGGATCAATATCTCCAACTGTTTAAGTTTTCATATGATAAAAATTTTTACTCAAGTATTAAAATGGACCTATATTAATCTCTATATGGGAAGAAATGTAGAAAAGATAATTTTTTGTGATTAAGTTGGTGAACATAATCTACTTAGACCTAATATTATTTAATAAATGATAGAGAATGTCTAATCCCACCAGAAACATATATAAGTAGATTATATTTTATAAAATAGATTTGCTAACAACCATCGAAAGGACATGTATTTTGAAGATTGAGAAAATATCTCCATATAATATCACCATGGAAGAGATTCATGTAGTTTGGAAGGAAGGGAAATATCAAACCTTGGTAAATTATCCCCCTTTAGAACCTTGATCACATAGGACTAGTTTCCTACTAGATATCACTTCCCCAAAAAGTTTCTCAAGTTCATAATGTATTCTAAATATCTCTAGTAAGAAAGTACATACTAGATCCCTCAAATTTACTGATTCCAGAGGTGGTAAATATAGATCATAAACTCTATTATGTGGATAAGTTAGTGAAGATCATGGACCATAGTAACAAAGTTCTATACAACAAGATAACTTACCTTGTAAAAGTGTTATGGAAGAATCATAAATATGAAAAGGACACAAGGGAATTAGGGGATATAATGAAATAAAAGTACCATAATCCATTCTCAAGTGAGAATATGAGTTCAAAATTCAGGTATTAAAATTTTAAAGGGGTAATAATTCCATAAAAAAACATTATAAAATACTTTTATTTCTTAAATAAATGTTTGTTTTATTATATTGTATAATATTATACACATTAGACACATACAAAATGAAAAAAAATCACTAATTGACATATTTATATTATTTAAGAACTAAATCCATGATAATGAAAAATATAATAATGGGGCATAAAATAAAAAAGAATTCTAGAATTATAGAATTTGGATCTTCCACATCTTCAAGAATTACCACTCCCCAAAACAATACTATTGAAAAACAAATGAAATATCAGTAAACAATAAAATTTTTAGAAAAATAAAATATAAAAACATGGGAGAAATTGTAGTGAATAATTTATAAGGGAATAAAGAAGTATTTATAGGAGGTAATATATATGTTGAAATAGTACTGTGACCATTTAGAATAATAATCTGATAATTAGAATAATAATTTTAACTCATAATAATTAAATGAAATATAAATAATATTTATCATGAATAATTTAATAAAATATAAATATTTTAATTCCAAAAAATAAATAACAATATTAAAAACAAAAAAAAATCATAACCATTTTTTAATAAATTATATTTTAATATATTTCATAAAAATCATAATTTATATATAAGAAATTAAAATTTCAAACATTATATAATTATTTTGATAAAATAAATATAATTTTTAGAAATATTGTGTTGGAATTTACTAGGGTTTAATTTTTGATAATTTTTTGAGAAACATCAACTTTTATGTGGGTTAGGTCCACAAGGCTGGATACCATGAGAGGGGGGGTGAATCAAGGTATGACTAATTTAAAATTAAAGCCCATTCTGATCTTGTTTCACTATTAAGAAAAACACTATATTCTCTATTTCCCGTTTCACAATATAAACAGAAAGTAAAGCATGCACATGAAACAACAACTTTTACATGGTTCACCCTCACTGGGCTACGTCCAAGGAGCGTACACTGGCAATGTGCCGATGTACCAAATCCACTAAAAGCATACTGCTGTTTTCAAAGTTCAGGATAGATCACTTCTATTCCCAAGCTCACTGCCTTTATAATGTTTAAGGTCAGCTCAGTGCTTTCCCAAGGGTCACTCCCTATTTCTCTCTCTCTAACTCACTACTGGTGGAGATAATCACCTTCTTCCTCTTCCTTTGCTCACTGCTCTAGAAAGGATCCACTCACATTTTATAGACCTATAGGTCACTTCATTATCACTAATGAATGCATCCTCCGTTGTATGTAGATTCTCTATTGAAGTCCATCTTTCACCCATAGATGAATCTCACTTTGCACCGAAGGTATCGAACAATCTTCCAGCTTTCACACAACCCTGAATCACTACCGTGAATCACCCATACTTGGTACCCTTCTCTAAGTCGGCGCGCAAGTCTCGACACGCAAGTGAAAACTGGCGCGCAAGTCCACCTCAACCACTTGTATGACACAAGATTATGCTACTCCAAACTTGTGCGACTCACTTCCTTCCTCGCATAAACCACCTCAGGCGTGAAACTATCACTTGGCGTGAAACTTCCACTTGCGCGACCACACCACACTTGTTTGACCACCAAACCTACATGAATAGATCTCTGATTTTTCTATGTATTGATCTTATCACTGAATGAGGAGGGGTCGACCTGTATTTATAGGCATTTGGACACCCTTAACAAAGTCACACAAGTCTCCACTCGACGCGCAAGTCTCGGCGCACAAGTCTCTATCGCGCAAACCACTTGCATGAATAAACCCAAAACTTGCGCGACCCTTATCCCTTTGCCATATTTTGATGTTTTGATATTGAAAAACAATAGGAGCACAATTTTCCTCTCCATAAAGTACACGACATTCAAGTCTCTTTTCCAAAAACCTATTTTCTTCATTTGTCGATTTTAGGCCCAAAAATTTGGCAAACACTGGAAAATGGAGCCACCATGTATCTGCTCTTTTTGTACCGCCTTTAGATCATCCATTCCTTTTTCGACGTTCTTGAATCAAACATGGACCATTAAACACAGCTCTTGAACTCAACATTCCCCACTGAAATCCCCTTTGTCAAAAAATTTTATATCATGGTTTTCTTTGTCAATAATCACAACACAGATGTCAACTTTGTCAAAAAACACAATCACCTCAAAAAATGATTGAATGATACCTTGAGGGATTTTTTCCCAACAATGTGAATATTAAAAAATACAGTTTTTCAAATTCAGCATGTTTTATGACAAAATAATGATGGAATAAGGAATTAATAAGTGTTGAATTGTTTTAATTATACAAGAATAAATTCAATAACAACAATTGTTATTTTATAACTAATAAAATTAATTCCAAAATATAAAAGATATTTTATAATGTCTAAAAGTATAAAGCATCCCATTAAATAAACATTTATCATGTTTTTCTTTTCCTTTGAATTAAACTACTGAATTTTATTTATAAGTGATTGAAGGTCCTAAAATAATTTTATATTATTCAAATATATTTTATAAAGTAAAAAATATATTACTATTTAATGGTTTACCATGGATATAATAATATATTCATTATTATAAATTAAAAATACACCACTCTATAACTATAAAACCCCCTCTCCATCCCTTTTGAAAACCACTCATCCTTCACTAACTAAATCCCAAGATCTACTAAAATTCACCCTATGAAGACGATTAAAATCCTTAATGATTTTAATGATTTACACAACTCCAAGCATTCAAATAATTTAGTGCCATATAAAGAAAGAAACACCAGGAAGAGGGTAAGTTTTCATTACCGTTTTTTCTTTTTTTCCACTTATCTTCCCTATTTTCTCCATTCCATTAAAACCCAAAAATTATAAAATATATTTAAAATTAATATAAAATTATATTAATGATTTTAATTATTTTAATAAATATTTTAATGATGTATTTATATTTTATACCTCTCTTTCCACCTCTTTTGATGATGTCTTATTAACGGTTAGTTAACCGCCAATGAGGATACTACAAACTCTCTAATCATAACAACCATTGTAAATGATGGTAAAAATTACTTATATTATATAAATGTTAAAATACATGTATGTAAAATATTTTTTAGTTATTATTAATAATATATGAGTAGAAACAAATCTAGATCATTAAATCAATGAAAAATTGGATATTTTATGTAAAATATGATATCAAAACCTTTCACCTTTAAAAAAGGAATTATGAAATATGAAATGACTTTTATAATTGTTATAGGTTGAAAAAATTAACATAAATAAATCATGGTTCAATTTTTTAACAAACCTATGTTAATTATACTAGATTCTAAAAAGCAATGAAATAAATTGGGATTTAAGGTAAAAGGAAATCTCAAACATAACTCTTTAATTTTAGAATATCTCTTATTTAAATTTATTTTTTGATTGCATACTCCTCACATTTTCATAAAATTTATTTTCAATATTTTTTTCCCTTTTCATTTTTATGATATACACTTTCTTACTCTGTCAAAATTATTTGAAATACAATTTTATTGATTCATTAAAATGAATTTCTTTTCCAAAAACATTGAATTGACTAATCTTGAATGTGTCTTATCCACTCAATAATGATGATGGTTTATGAAAAAACTATTATTTACATTCAACATTGAAAACATGACCTATAATAATGGTTCTGGCCAAACTGTTGTATAGGTACCATAAACTGACCCTATACCAATGCTTTTGGAATAACTGTTGGTATTGTTTCAATTAAATGATCCTATACCAATGGTTTTCCCAGATATGATGGTATAGGTAATGGATATACCAATGTTTTGGATAAAACCATCAGTATAGCCTCTATTAAATGACCTTGTACCAACGGTTCTTCTAAAACTGTTGGTAAAGGTACCAAAATTCAAAATACAAATACCAATGGTTTGGAAAACCAATGGTATATGAATTTTGATTTTTAATGAATTATTTTGTAAAATAACATTGAAAAAATAAATAATTATTCTACTTATAAATATAAATATACATATTTATCAAATTATGTTTCAAAAAAGTAGTGTATCTTAGTGGTAAGGTCATTGAGTTATAAGCAGGAGGTCTGGGGATCAATTATTTCCGGATGTTTTTTGGAATTACCGATACTAATGGTTTTGAAAACCATTGGTATAGGTAATTCAGATCATATATACCAATGGTTTGAAAACTTTTTTATATCCATATATACCAATGGTTTCCCAAAACCATTTCTATATGTCTCTAACGACTCCACGATAGACCATAGTCACCCAAAGCATTGGTATAGACTATACCAACTATTTTGGGACCTATACCAACAGTTCCAAACCATTGGTATAGGTTATGTTTCTAGTATGGATTATTAATTTTAAAATCGAAACGTTTAATCATTAAGTTATTCTTTCAGAAACCATTGCGAACTCTATTCATTTCAATGGGTTTGTTACATGACTATGATTATTATGTGTTTTCCTCCCATGTGGAATGCATGATTATGAGTTTTTTATGTGACAAGTGGGCCCAGAATTATATATCTCCCTAATGAATTAGGTAATTTGATATACCTAATTATATTATGTGTATTATTCATGAACATGATTCTATATTTGTCCATACTTATGAAGTTATGATTTTTTCACAAATGCTCTATGTGAACATGATTCTATTTTTTTCACAACTATGTGTGGTATTTGAACACTATGTTATGATGTTTCATTTTTATACATAAGACACATCCCATGAATTGTTGATATGATTCCCTATTTATTAATATAATTATCCTATTATTATGACATAATGATAATGATTATTCTCACTTCATGTAAAATTTAATGTTTTAAGGTTATTTAAAATGTTTTTATTGAAAAGTGTATGATTTCATACTCTGTTATCCTTGATTAAAAGTAAAAAAAATTATTTTAATAGGGGAAAAGTTGATATAATCAAATGAAATTAAAATCAAAATTTTATGAATGTTTAACACTAATTTTTGAACTTAAACCCTTCCTTTTGTTCTTTAATGTTTTAATTTTTGGTCAAAAAGTGTGTAGGGATTTTGGCTGAAATTAAAATAAAAAATGGATTTATCAAATAGCATTCATTTTTTTATATAGAATAGAGTTGTAAAACCATTGAAATATGGTAATTATTATCAAGCGATATCATATTATTATAATGGATAACTTTTTTTATCAAAATAAAACCTTATTATTGTCTAAACTAAAAATTCCTAACATTGACTTACAGTGAAATGACTGAAATCACATTTCTTGTGAATGAAATTATAACATCCTTTATCATGTGATATGTATTTATTTTAAATAAGGGGGTGAGATGAAAATGAAAAATTTAAGGTTAATTTTAAATGAGGTGGTAATTAAATATGAAATATGATGTCATAAATGAGTAACACATATTGAAATATTATTTTATTTTAGTATTGAGAAAAACTACATAGGAGTATTTTGTTGATACCGCTTTGTGTTTGAGTTTTATTTGTATTCAAAGACCATGAAGTTCCTATAATATTGATGTCAATATGTGGATGAAGAATATATTTGAAAGAGGTTAAAGAACCTAATATTCATGTTGATAATTAGATTTCCCAAGAAGGTACATATTTTTACGATGTGTATGAATATTATATTAGGCTCAGAGGTGGTAGTTAATACCATTTTAATTTTGGGAAAAAATTATGAAGGAAAAGTAGTTTAAAGTTGTTTAGTTTCATGTAGTATTTATAATGATCAATATTATATCTTTTTGTTGATGACGGTTGATTATTTCTATCCATCTGGTTACAAGATTAATGAATATGAGATTATGTTGGAAATTAATTTTATAGAGTCAAGGAGATTTAAGGTAAAGAGTTTTAGGTGTTTTGGGAAGAAGTCACATCTTTGTGTTGTTAATAGTATTTAGAAACAAAATATATAGAAGATTTATTTTAATGATTAATAAAAAATTTTAGAGATGAGTCTTGCGGTTGTTGTAATATAGGCTACTATATTTATAAGATATTTTTAAAATGATTTAACGATGTACAAGCCATACTAGATATAGATATTTTATAAAAAGTAACTTTTTATGAGTTATTTCTTGACTATTATATAGTGTCTTATTTTTAAATATGTCTAAGGAAAAAATAAAACCAATTGAGGCCATCATATCACTTGAGTAGCCAGGAAATCTAATTGAGACAACTGACTGTGTTCAAAGTTGATTGCCAATAAAATGTGACATAGATAGAAAAATGAGACCATTTTTTGGGGTGTTATGTAATAGAAAAACCCTATCCAATGAGACCAGTCACCCAAGTCATACCATCATGGGGTGTGGCAAAAAACGATAAAAAACTGGTCTGATATATTAGAATAAAAATACATACAACTAAAGTACAAAGAAGAAATAATAAGAGAGAAAATTGAGCAAAAAAAGGCTAACCAGAAAGAAATAAAAGTCTAGACAACATGCCTTCATGTAACTGAACATCACCTCCAAAATATCCCAAAATGAAACAACAATGTAAATAGAAGACTACATCTTACAAAATTCTCTTACCTTTATGTGAATCATATAAAAAAGGTCTAGAACCTCCCATATGAAGATGTAGGGTATGAGAAACGAAGACTAGCATGATACACCAAAAACATCGATACAAGCTCTCAAAATAAGAATGAAAAAAATTAAATCTTTAAAACAAAATAGTTTTACAAGAATGTTTATAAATAAGATGATGTTAAAGCATTTTTTAAACAATCCTCAAGTTTCCACAAATTGTATATCATGTTTTTAAATCCATAAAAATGTTTAATATACAAAATATAAATTTACATGTGATCCAACACCCATGAAATAAACTATCACGTAATAAACAACCAGAAACAACAATTCACCTACCATCCAAGATCTAGCCTATATGAAAATACATACTGGAGACTCAAAATACTAACATGGAATAAGGATGCATCCAACCAACATCAAGGCCTTCCATAGGCCATTGACATATAAGAGGTTATCTTCAAGTGGTGTAACGTACACTAAGGTTACTAATGTCCCTTTCTTGATGCACCCAAGGTTCTTTCTAGGCAATGTTTTCCAATTTATATTTTAAAATCCATACTCAAATTTTTTTAAAACAATTTCAATGAAAATATAATCTACTTCAGGTTTTGAAAATCAATTTTCCATTTCAAATCATGGAAATTACATTTTTAAAGAAAATACTATTTTCAATTTCAAACCCATTCCCTTTTCAATTTAAATACATGAAATTCCATTTCTAATATCAAGTAATCAATAATCACACCAAGAAATTCAAGAAATTAGAACAAATGAACAGATCCACCAACCTCAAGAGTATAGAAAACCTTACTAGATTTGAAAATGGGGATTGGAAACCACATGATCATCCTTCATAAGACAATTCATGACAAGAGACTAAAAAAGATTGAAGGAAAACACCATCCAATTACCAATCCTAACAAAAAATGGTTTGATAACGACAAAAAAGAGACAATCCAAGAGGAATGATCACCTTTAGAGATGAAGTGCCTAACCCTACTGATAAATTGATGAATGAATCAATCTGGATGGAAGGAAGACACCAAAAAATGATTAGGGTAAGAGATATGATTGAGAGAAGAATGTTTCCAAAATGAAATGAAAAATCAAACACCTATATGACACCCTAAAAAATGAAACTCAGGGGATTACAAGGTGTGTAATATTATACGTGTTGTGAATCCATTTTATTTCAAGTTATCTTGAAAAACTCATCACCTTGGATTAAAAACATTATTTTTCACATTACATGTTGTGTAACCCTTAAATGATGTGAAACATTATCACACTTTGTAATCCAGTTCATGAAATATTTACAGCGGCCATTACATGTTGTGTAATCCAAATACATGTCATGTAACTACTGAGAAAAGATTAGAAAATTCAAGGGAAAATATAAAATATATCTAATCCATAACTTAACCATTACAACTATCCTCCAAAATAAAGGATGAAGATTCTTGAAAACTGAAAAAGGGAAACAAAAAATGAAGATAAAAACATACCTAAAATAAATGTAGTTGGGTGTTATAATCCCCCCATTATAAAAACTTTGTGTATATAGAAAGAGATCAAGATCCTGGATCTACAAAAAGCGAAGTCCACTACTACCTCACCAATGACTCCAGCTCCCACGTCTCATGGAGATCCTATCAACACTACCATAGTACTTGAACCATAGGGATCATTTTACCATGTAGTTACTTATCCTAGAGATCTATAATATGAATTGGCTACTCAACCAAATTGGTATCGAGCTTAATAACATCATCCTGTCATCTAATAACATGGGAAGGATATGGTATATACCTCTTAAACAAGGAAACATGAAACACTTCATGTATAGAATTCAAGAGATATGGTAAATGAAACTAAATTTACACCCTCCCCAGTTGTTCAATGATCTCATAGGGGCCCACAAACCTTGGTTCCAACTTACCCTTCTTACCCAACTGACGTTGTCCCATGCGAGGTGAAACTTTGAAAAAGACTTGATCACCTACCTCAAACTCCAGTGGCCACCAATGATGGTCCGTATAATATTTTTGACAAATCGATTCCGTGATCAAAGGCCTCGGGATAAACTGAACCACCTAGGTCATCTCCCCAACAACACTCAGCCCAACCATGGACCATTCTACCAACTCTTCCCAATACAAGGGAGAATGGCATGGTTTCCCATACCAAGCATCAAAGGGAACCATCCTGATCAAATATTGATAAATATTATTATTGGAAAACTTCACCAATGTTAAATATCTACCCCTAGATCCTATGAAATCAGGTATACAAGATCAGAGCATATACTCAAGAACCTAGATAGCCATATATGTTTGTCCATTTGTCTATGGATGATAAGTCATACTCAATTTCAACTGGGAACCCATTTACTTCTGAATTTATTTCCAAGAAATGGATTTGAAACTTGAGTATCTATTATAAACAACTAAATAGGTAACCCTATGAAGTTTCAAAATCTCTCAGACATAGAAGTCCCAAATCAATTCCATATTCTTTGTTTCCTTTATTGGAAATAAATGTGTTGACTTAGTGAGTCTATCAATAATAACCCAAATTCCATATTTCCCACTATGATTCCTAGTTAAATAAATGAAAAAATACATGGAAATATCATACCACTTCATTACAAAAAATGGTTAAAGGATTTAAAAAACCTTTAGTTATCTGGTGTTCTGCCTTAACTCATTGATAAGGGAGGCATTGCTATACAAAATCCTCATATAACTACCTCATCCCCATCCACAAACACCGACGTCTCAGATAATGGTACATCTTTGCATCCATATGGTTTATGGACCATCATGATTATATCCTCTCTCTTGAAACTCCAATATCAAGGAAAATGGAACAACCAAACTACTACGAAACCATAAAGCTCTAATGGGAGACCGAGACAACTCGCACGAGGTCTCCCCACCATTTATGATTCTCTTAAGCATTGGATCTCAGAATATATCATATGATAATGTAGAAACCAATCATCAAACGAATAATAAACTTTTATCAATGATAAGAACACATGTCCATCAACCTCCTACACTCCGAAGCATATTTCAACAAACAAACTCATTAGAGACAACTGCTCAACTTATTCATCTATGTCTTATTTTGTCAATTTTCTAGTCAACGCACCTTCCAACACATTACATTTCTCATGGTTATACACGATATCAAAATCAAAGGTCTAATGATATTCAACCTAGAAATTCTATATTAAGTTTATATCTCTCTGATTGAAAATATACTTGAGGATTTTGTGATCATAATATACCTTAAACTGCTCTCAAAATAGATAGTGATTCCATTTTTTGAGCTCATGAATAACATATAATCACTCAATATCATGGGTAGGGTAGTTATTCTAATGAGGGTGTAATTTTCATGAGGCATAAACCAAAATGTGTTTCCACTACTTGAAGAAACAACCAAAATCTATACCAGAAGCATCACATAAAACATCATAACCAAACCCTAGATTTAGAAGAATCAAAACTGGTGATGACTTCAACCTCATATTTTTCTCTTAAAAATATCCATGAAACTTTTTTCCTATTAAAAATTCACACTGTTATAGGTTAATTGTGTCATAAATGATGCGATATTGGAGAATTCCCAAACAAATAAACTAGTGTAACATACCTACCCCAAGAAGCTCTAAATCCCAAACACATTTATGGGATGCTCCAACGATATAACTGCCTACAACTTTTCAGGATCAACCAAGACACCTCGATTAGATATCACATACCCTATAAATTTAACTCTCAGGATCCAAAACTCACACCTGGGAAGAATATCATACAAACGTTGTTACCTCAATGTTTGAGAAATGATATCCAAATAGACTCTATTCTAATCCTCTTTCTTGGAGTACACCAAGATATCAACCATTAATACAAAAATGAAAGCGTCCAATAACCACTGAATGATTCGGTTTACTAATTTCATAAACACTACAGGAGTGTTAGAGAGAGTTAAAGTCATAACCAAATACCCAATATTACCATATCGACTTTGAAACACTATATTGGGTATATCCACTTCTCATAATCTCAATTGGTGGTACCCTGACCATACTTCAATCATAGAAAACCAACAAGACCCTATCAACTGATGAAGGAGATCATCAATTCTAGGTAAAGGATAATTGTTCTTAATATTCACCTTATTCAACTTTCGATAGTAAATACAATGTTTATGTATCCCATATGACTTCCTAGAAAAGCATACATGTTAATCCCACGGTGACATGCTAGGATAAATAAATCCTTTCACCTCTTGCTCCTAAAGCTATACATTAAGTTCCTCAAAATCAAAAGGTTTCATTTGAAAGGATGGCATAGAAATGGGAATCATTATAGGTAATAGGTAAATAATAAACTCAACATCTATATATGGATAAATGCTAGAAAAATCATTCAAAAATACATCAGGGTACTCTGACATAATAGAAGGTAGCTGAATTCCCAACAATGGGTTAACTTCATCAATAAACATTTATGAAAGATGAAATGAGATTATACCAGCGTAAGGAACAATCAACCCTATCCTTACCAATCTAGAGTCTCACTCACCATTGAAAACATGAGTGACCCCATCGGTAGTGAAAAACTGTTCCAGAAGATGATATGATTCTATCCAGGCCTTTACGCTAATCATAAAATCCATGCTGGTATTCAAGTAAAATATGTAAAGATCAAGAACTAAGAAGTCATAAACTACCTCAATGATTCCCATCACCACCCGACATGTAGGATATTTGAAACCATGTTCAGAACTCGCCCAAAGGCATGAAAAGATGAAGTAAGAATGACATAAGCTCAAAATGCAAACCCAACTTGTAAAACAACATTGATGATATAAAATAGGGAGTATCATCTGTATTAAACAAATATAGAACCATATCAGAAAAAATAAACATCATACCTATAACAGTAACTGGTCCTACCTCAGATCCCCTAGAACACACTCTGATACATAAATCCATATGGAATTATCCACCTAGACATCCCCTCTAGCCTATGAATGAGGCCCACCACCCCTAGAATCATCAATATGAACCTGTTACCCATTTGTGATAGTGAATCCATCTTTAATACATTAGTAAATCTTATCACAGAAATGATTTAGATAGACATATCACCTAGAAAGATTAAAATCATGAGGATCCTCTATACACTGAGGCATGGTGTGACCATACCTCCCAAAATGGTATAAAATATAACATTTCTAGCCTATAAAACACCCCAAAGCTTGTCCTATAGAAAACCGACCACTGTTTCACTTTCTTTTCTGACTAGAAAAAACACTATGGCTATCTACTGCACCCATTGAAGCTCCAACCAAGCTAGTCCTTCCAGTTATGGATGCTTTATCAAAATATTTTTTTATCAAATACCTCCATAAAGGTCTTAAGGCACAAAAGAAATAGCATCGATGGAACATTGTCCCATAGAACCAACTCAAACCTCTAAGCCTCCAGGTAATTATTGGTGACATGATTCGGTGCTAGGTAAAATAATTTAGTAAAGTGGATGGAGTACTCCAAAAAGGTACACAATCCTTGCTTTAACTTCAGAATTTACTGGGTCTTTTTCATGTAAAGTCTCAGGATAAAATAGATTATTAAATAAATTTTTGAAAGAAACCCAAGTAAGACCATTGGTCTACTTATTTAAAACTATCAATTCCCACCATCTTTTTACTAGTACATCGACCATATACATGGAAAAAACCACTTGAGAATCCTCAAGAGTCTTAAAAAAGATGAAGGTCCTCTCAATCCATTCAAGCGAGTTATTTGGATGTTGTGGTCCTTTGCCCCCATGGATGATAGGTGGATGCTTCTTGGAAAATTCCGATCCATGATCCACTTCTCTTCCTAGGTTTACTGCACCCATTAGCCCTAGATTTTAAATGGTACATATCACTAATTCAACCAAAGAATGGCCCACTAGAGGATCTACTTCCAGAACCTACCTTATAGCTTCCACTCTTGTATTTGGAAGAGATCTTCTAGGAGGCATTTTTTGTCAACAAAAATACAGTAACCTATCAATCATGAAAAAATTCCAAAACCATCAAATCAAAAAACAAAAATCCAAAATAATGCTTTAAAAAAATAAGAATTTAAAGTGGTTATGAATTCTACAAAAAAGGAAACACCTTTTTAAAGGAAATGGACCATCCAAAAAAACTACCCACTTGGTTTACTCATATGAACATACATGCACCAATTTATCATAAATTTTAGATAGATTAATTTATATAAAATTCCTCTATAATTTATTTAAATTCACCTAACTACTCTGTCATGGACTTAGTTAGTATTTTCCCAACCACCCATGGAAACTCGGATTCAATCATGAGAGTGACATAGGTAGGCCTATTTTCCACACCTACTATCTGAATTTTGAAAATCCTACTTCTATATACCCAAGATGCAAAACTCACTCAGGCAGTATTGAAACACTTCAGAATGAGTAACCCCTTTAATAAAAAATTGTAATAGACCATCCCAGGTGAACTAAACTAGTCACCAAAGTCAGCCCATCATAGGGTGGGGTAAAACAAAGATAACAAAACTAGTCTAATATATAAGAAAAATAATAAATACAACCATAATAGAGTGTAGAAACAAAGGGAGATACAACTGATCCAAATATGCTAAATAAGAAGTAAATACAGGTCTAGAGAACAAGCCTCCACTTGACCAAATGACACCTCTAAATTATCCCAAAATGAAACATCAATATAAAGAGAAGCTTACATTATATAGAATTATCTTCCATTTACTTGAATCCTATAAAATAAGGTATATTTACACCTATAGGAAGTATTAGGGTGTGGGGAAAAATCCATGCAGGATACCACTAAAATATCTATACAAGTTCTAATAACAAGAATTCACAAGTTCAATATTTAAAAAAATAGTTTTACAGTAATTTTTATAAGTAAAACAATTTGCAAGACTTTTTTAAACAATTCTTGAGTTTTAAAAAATTGCATATCATGTTTCCAAAACTGGAAACAAAATAGTTCAATTTACTAAATATAAATAAACATGTGATCCAACATTCATGAAATAAAGTATCATGTAATAAAAAATTAGAAACAACAACGCACATACCAGCTATGTTGTAGCCTACGGGACAATACATACTAGACGCTCAGAATCCTAAAAAGAATAAGGTTGGATCTAACTAACATTAAATAATTTCATAGATCATTGACATACAAGAGGTTTACTCATAGTGGTTTCAACAAAACTATGGCTACTTGTGTCTCTTTCTTGATGCAACCAATGTTCTCGTTGTGAAATGTTTGTCAATTTCTGTTTTGAAAACCATAAAAATTTTATAAAACAATTTCAAAGCCAATAAAATATTCTTTAGTGTTTGAAAATCCATTTTCCATTACAAATCAATTGAATTCCATTTTTAAATAAAAAACCCATTTCAAATACAAACCCATTCAATTTTGAATTCCAATACTTGTAATTCCATTTCTAATATAATAACATAAAAAGAACAACAATATATTCATGATATGATAAAAAAATTAATAGATCTACCTACCTCAAGAGAATAGAGAACCTAACCACCTTTTAGAAAAGGGACTAGAAACCACAAGATCTGCCTTTGGACGACAATCCATGACTAAAGACTAAAAATAATTGATAGAAAACAAGATACAATTTCCAATCACAACAAAATATGGTTCCACAACCATAGAATATAGAGAAAATGGGGTAAAGGATTACCTAGAGTGATTAGGTGAATAAACCTACTGATAAATTACTGAATGTATCAATCTGGATGGAAGGAAGAAACCCGAATATGCCTAGGGTAAGAGCTTTGGCTAATAGGAGAAGGTTGAAAAAATAAATTAAGACTAAAACACCCACAAAACACCCTAAAACTGAAACTTGTGTAATTACATGGCCTGTAATCTTTTACACATTGTGAATCCCTTTTATTTCATGTTATGCCTAAAAACACATTTCATCAGATTAAAAAACGGATTTTTCATATTACACGACATGTAACCCTTACATGAAATGTGACATTATTACAATGTGCAATACATTTGATGAAATATATCAAGAGATCATTACGTGTCATGTTATCCCATTACAAATCATGTAATTTCCCAAAAAACAGTAGAAAAGACTAGATAAAAGTTGAAAATCTAAAAAATCGATGAATTCACCATTACATGTATCTTCCCAATTTAGGGTTGAAGATACTCTACAGTAAAATGTAAAACAAAAAATATAGATCCTAGAATACCTAATCTAAATGTAATGGGGTGTTACATGGAATGAGATATAAGAGGATGAGATCTACCATATGAGGCATCATGAAAAACGCACTAGGAATGTCATCCTTAGTGGGTATGTCTAGTTGTAAAAGGAGGGAACCATATTATTATCAAGTAGAACCCCCCCGTGATGTTTTTATATGGGATTAAATATATTCATGCACTATTCATTATTAACATGGTGCATGATTTTGGGATGATATGAAATCATTTATATCATCTTCCTTATTTAATTTGTTTTACCCCTATTACTGTGTGATACAATGATTATATTCCCTGAATGTATTACTTACAACATGATTTACTATTAAAATTAGAGAGATTTTGAGTTATAATCACATGATGAATACAAGAATTTGAATAGGTCCTCTAATAAAGGAATAAAAAAATGATTTGATATGATCACTGAATGAAGTGGGAAGAAGAAACTAAAGGAGTTTTAGAGTACTTGTGAGAGTTCAAATAAAATAATTAGGAAGATTATATGAAACAAAAAATCATTATAAGATATAAATGACAAGGATTCACAGGGTATATGAAAAAAGGTTTTTAAGGAATACCAACAATCATCTTGAGGTGGAAGGAGTTTGTATGGTACCCGATCTTCATAGGGTATAAAAACCTGACAAAAACAAATATTTGGAGTCTTTGTGAAAATTATAAGAAAAGAAAACTTATGAAAAAATAAAAATTAATATGATAATGCTATAACATTCCTATAAATTCAAATACCATCATTTTGTTAATCATGATTCTAGTATATGATAGAATGTGGAGAATATCCATGAGGGTTTTTCACTATGAAGTAAGGGGAACCACAACATTTCCATTTCATGATTCACATGCAAACACACACACACACACACACATATATATGTATATATATATGTATATATATATATGTATGTATTCTTTCATAAAATGGGTTTTGTGGAAGTTTTATGAAGAGAATAAGGTTATGGATTTTTGGAATAAAATAAATGATTAGAATGAATGATATTTAATATTATCATGTGGAAGACTATTCATTAAAAATATTTAAGAAAGGGGAGTTCTATACTGTGATATTTTCAAGACGGTCAAAAATAATGAGAATCATGGAGATTCAAATTTTGTAATCGCATGGTTTAGTGATTAAAAAATAATAAGGAGATGATAAAACCTTATACATGTATCATATATATATATATATATATATATATATTATAGGTTTAAAAAAGCGGGAGATTGACACTGTCATTCCCAAAAAAGAAAAAATCATTATGTTGAGTGTTAATATATTATACTGTAACAAATAGAGAATTCCATGAGTATTAAATACAATATAAAGAACCCTTGACTCTTTCATCATATACATGTTTAGAGTTGTAGGCAATAAATAAGAGATCATGTGATGTTATTTTGTACTGAAGAAAAGAAAAATAATTATGAAGGGAGATACCTATATAGATCTATTGTAATTAAGAAAAGTTAAGAATAATAAAAAGAGGGAAATAATTAATGTTGTGTAGTCTAGATTATATAAGAATAATTTTATTGAATTTATTCTAGAAAATAATAAGAAAGAGAATATTTTCGGTTTTCTATTATGAATAATAAGAATAGATACTTTCCCTTATCATAGTAAAGGAACAATAAGTGTTTCTTCGATGTTGTGATGAAATTAAGAGTGAATAAAAAGACAAGGAATCATATAAAAAACATGAATAATTAATAATTGTAATGAGGACTCTCTTTTTTACCATAAACATTATTATACACTTTTTTGAGGTTGTATAAGGACTCAACAAGATGTTGTAAGGGTAAAAGATTCCCCATACAATATCATGAGACATGTAACATGAGTTCTAGGATAATCCTTTCTCATTTTTACTCATAGGTTGATTCTAGTGGGTTATATGACATTTTTGGAATCTGGATCATACAAGGATAAATGTTCTCACTTTGAGAGGTGAACCATGTAAATCTACGATCCCCTTTTTGTGTGTGTTTATTTTGTTCGTACTGATAGAATGAAAGTAATGTTGTATAGTATGGGATTCATTATATTAACAATAAGGAGTTAAAAGTAAGGGTTGAAAAAGATTAATTGATTAAAAATTACTCAAAACTAATTCACCCCCAATGTTTGTTGAATCCAAAAGTGACATTCTCAAAGAAAACCAAAATAGTCAATGTCTAAATACTCCATTTGATGTTGAATATGTATAGACAAATTTAGATGGAGAAGAATATAAATTTTATGAGATATAATAATTAATACTAGGTGAAGGAAAAATATTATTAAATTATAAGATGGTTCAAAATATCATGAGAATCATGAATCCCTACTATCACTATTTCATTCAATACACAAGAATCATTGACAAATAAACTAAGACCATTAACCAACGGTCTCAGGAAGATAAATAGAGAAACTAGTTAGAAATCAAGAATATATAAGAATTCAATGAAAATAAAATTGGATATGAAAAGATTTATAATTTCAATATTGAGTGATGGTATGTTATGGAAAAGTGTAATACACATGAATTCTGGTAGATAATTAGGAAAAGTATATGGGACTGACTCCTTAGGATGCAATGAGGAAGTTTTATCAAAAGTTCTCCAAGATCCTCCAATGTAGGTGTGGTGGGGGGGGGTGAGGTGGTAAGAATCATCTCTAGGATATAACCCATATTTAAGGGAGATAATGAGTAAAATAAGTGAGATTTAATATTTTAGAATATCACTCTAGTCCTTAATCTACATGAAATGAGCCTACTTCATCAACTGATCCACAATAACCCAAATAAAATGAAATCCTACATGTACTCATGGAACCATAAAGATAAAATCCATTGAAATATCCTACCACTTATACTTTGGTGAATCCAATTTATACAAAAACTACTAGGAATGCAACGCTTTACCATCACCTTCTAATAGTCCAAAAACTGTGACATGAGCACTGATATGGACCACTTCATTCTTGGGAACCAGAATTAAATACTCATGTAATGATACACATTATGCATAATAATATGTAATTATAAGGTTGATATATGAAAATAAAAATAAATTCCTTATGATCCACTAATGGAATAAACAATATCCCTTGAAACAACACCCAATGCTGATCATTCGATGACCATCCCTCTAGAGCATCCTTATGAATGATGTAGACCCAAAAAACCTCTACCTTTGAGACTCCCCACTATGACTTCTCTACATACTAATATAAGGTTGATTATACTATCATATGGTAAAATAATCCTCTACCAACAACATTATCCACATCAAGATACATCACCTAAAGATCATAAATCACTCTCCATGTATCTCTAGAATATTTAACAAAATATATCCATGAAATCATTCACATCACATTAGAAACTACATTCAATTTTACTGGGGTGTAAGTGATCTCAAATTAATATACTATAATAACTCTATAAGTTCCTATGTTTTGAACCTTTTTTAATTGTAAAAGTAATTTGAGTTTTTCATCTAGTAGATAGTATATGTTTCAATTTGTGCTTCAAACATAATCCCAAGAGTGGGAAAACATAAACATTTTTTTAGAATGGGTTTAAGGCCTGAGTGATGTATTTGGTGTTAAATTGAGTTTCAGCTGCATCAGGCGTAGAAATATTAGTAATTGAAAATATAAAGGGAGGTGCACAGTTAACACATGGTTTGTGAAAACTATAAACCTCAACCTTATGACCCAATATAGGTGTCATATGGTTTATAAAACTATGAACCCAAGGAGACACAACCATGGAGATGCTATAGAGGTTTTTCAAAGTGGACTTGTATTGGTTGTGCATAGTTTATCAAATTGTATGCATATACATATGAGGGGGTGATCCATTTAGACATTATTCCAACATATTCTATTCATGGTTTTTTAAACTATGCACCTAGACATGCGAGGACATGTGAATTTGGAAAGTGGGTGTGCACTGTTGGGGCACATTTATCCAAACCATGCATCCAAAATGGGATTCCATTTATAAAGTGGGAAATGATGAGTTTTCCTTTAGTAATTTTAACTTAAAGTCCACCATTTGTACTCCCATTCACACAGATTAACACTACCACCAATGATATATTCCTCTTATCCTCCTAGGTATTTGGGGTACCTCTCTCTTTTAGGCTTTAAATCGACCATAATTGATTGTACTGGATCACCCATGTCGAGTCTATCAATACTCCTAAATTTTTAAATTTATTTTACCATATTGAATGCTATTTCCATGAGATCTAGTATTCCCTATTTTAGTATGTTTTTATAGTCATATAATTTCTCTTGATTTGGAAGGAATCAAATGAAAAAAATGGAAGGTTGAAGCTTAATTGGTATAATGTTAGTAATCTATATGCTCCCCCCAAAATTTGTTTCATCAATAAAATGCATTGTTATACCATGTTACAGTTTGTCCATCCATCACCTCTTAAATGTAAAATTAAATCTGTAATTTCTGATACCGTGATTTGGTCAGACCTTTCACACCAAGTTTCATTGTTGGAGGTTTCTACCTTGACTCAAACCATGACCTTGGGATGTGTTACTTAGATTCCCATGACACCGCATTTCATTCACCATGGAATGTTAGATATGTTTAATTGAGTTAAAGTGGGATTAATTAACTAAATAAATCATCATGAATTATAATTTTTCTTATTGAATACTCCACTTGGATTATCTGGTAATGGGACATATTAAATGATTAATTGTTTGTGAATGTTTAACAGCATAACCTCATCAGTTATAATTTTCTAAATGAGTTATGATAAATGGTAAATGGAATTAATTGTATTGATTATATTTATGTAATGAAACTATAAATGGAGAAATGATTTTAATTTGGAATGAATGTGTCCTCCTTGACTATATTAAAGTGTTAAATTTAAAATTCCTTCTTATTATCTTATCCTCGAGTGATACTTGGATTCTTTTAAGAAATACCTTGTATGGGCTCATAAGTAACATTTATTTGAACAACTTATAAATGATTAAGAAGTGTTTGACATGTAAATCTTAATAATTTATTGAAAGTATAGTACAAGGTGTTTTTTATTATTGGAAATTGTGATCCTTATTATTATTATTTATTTGTAATTATAGGAAATGATTTTCCTCATCATAGGACATGAAATTCATTATTATTTAATAGAAATAATAACTGGGAATATTATTTATTTGAAACTACTGGAAACGGTTTTCCTTATTAATTTTTTGTCATTATTTTACATGGTGTTCATAAATAATTATTTGAAATTTTTATAATTGACGTTTCACACCCCCTTATTTTATATGAATATATTGATGCACTTTTTTAAATATTGATTATTATGATAATAATTATATATGGATGGATTTATTACTCCATGGATCCAACATGACTAGCATTACACATGGATTCATGGCCTCATAACCATAGTTCCACCTTATCTAATTCATTGTTCTTATGTTTAGAGATATTCCCAATTATTCCCAAGCAGGTATGGTTGGCCAGGAGTCTCACGAGGAACAAGAGAATGACATGGTTAGTTTCACATTATTATTTGTTTTCTTTATATTTGATATACCTACACACTAATTCATTTTATATTCATAGATTGAATTAAATTAGAAGTAGTTGGTGGTGACTAAATGCATTTTACTGACATCCTAGTTGGGCCACTGTTCGGTACCTAGATAGATGTCATGGTTACAAGTAAGGACCTTGGATTGTTCTTATTTACTTTAGTATAGGCTAGGACATGTCATGGAGTGGGGATCCGAGCATGTACCGGGGATACCTATGGGAGTTGGGTCTTTTGATTATTTTTTAATTTCATACGTCTACTCTTGTATTGTGTATTAACTACTATATTCTTGAATTCATTATATATAATATGTCATATCATGTTCATGAATGGTTGATAGTTTTTATATGGAAGTGGCTTGGTTATCTATTATTATTATCTTCCAGGGTTTACTTATATTCAATAACCTTTAATTTATTTATTATACTGCCATATTTTTTAATGATCGAAAGTTATTGTCTCCCCACTAGACCACCTTCAGATCCATGCTGATATTTGGAAGACTCTGGTACTAGACCAACTTCAGATCCATGCTGATATTTGGAAGACTCTGGTGCATGAGGAGGAGAACATAAGGCCTTGTCCCCAGTCAGCCTTTTACTATTTATAAAGTGACCAGGTGAAGATTTAAAAAATTTGTATTAGATATTTATTTATCTTGTCTTACTATTTTTGGATGGTATAAATGAGAATAAAAATGTGCCAACACTTCGTGAATTCCTGGTTTATGGGAATGGATAACCCATGAAAGGGGAAAGATCAAGTCACTAGGTATGGGATTGTGGATCATGCTATTTGTTATTATAATTGAGTATTATCTCACCTTGAATGATTGATGTACATTTTATGGTTAATAATTTTTGGGATTTACATCTTCAACTAATATACTAAGATATGGGTTGTGTTCATGCATAAAGTTAGGCACATATTATTCAAATGTCAATAAAATGATTATCTTTATACTATGCTTGTGTAATTATATTCCATGCATATTTGTATGCCATGATTTTGTGATTATTTAGCTTGTTTATCAGTATTCCATGCTTGTGTGATTATTTATCATTTTTATCTATATACCATTATTCCATGATAGCCTGCCTCAAATTCCATTATTCCTTGATGATGTGATATCTTTATAAGTTATAGTTATGATACAATGTTGGTTAAATAAAATGTCCACATTAACCTAAAAAAATCTTCCAACTTAACATTGTATTCTTATAATATAACTCTACTTAGGGTGTGATAAAATAATGGTGAATTTAATATTAATGGGTTTTACTTATATGGTATTCCAATTGCAATTTATTGATAAATTACTCCATAAATTTAGAATGACTACCAATATAAATGAACCTAGTTTGATATGATGGGACCCTAATAGGTTTCCTTTATTTAATTATCATGTTTGGTTCATAACCCCATAGAGGTATATTTATGTTAAATAGGGATGGTTATATAAAGTGTTATCATCCACATATAAGATGTTTCATATAAATTTATGGTGGAATCACAATTAACTAATTTCCTCTAAAATGATACACAATGTTTTTTTATTCTTTTGAGATTTATTGATATGTGTTATTAGTTAACTAAAATGCCAGTTAGAACCTAAAAATTGTTTTCCTCTATAGATTATGAGTGATATTTCCTTTAACTAAGCTTTTTGTGAGAAGTTGTGGATAAATTAAGTGGTTTAAAATGAAATAATGTGATAATTTTCCTAGAATTACATGGGTTATTTGTTAAAAAATATATTAATTATATCTTATAAATCTTTTATAATAGAATAGTTAATACTATATATAAATTATCCTATATAAAATTTATAATAAATGTGAATTTATATAAATATATAAATTAAAAACCCTTCACTGTTGTTAATAGCTTGAACCCTTGTATAAGGGTTTTCTAAATAATTTCCTTGAGTTATCCTAAATGAGAACATATACATTTCCGTTAGGTTTAAGTGGAATTTTTATGTTTCATTTGATTAAAAGGATAGGCGGTAGATCCTAGCGGTCTCTTAGGTATTGATCTAGTTTAAAAATTTGATACTTTATCTTAAAATAAGAGCCTCTCCCGGTTGAGCTAGATTCCTTGGAAATGAAAAACCATTTGAATTTTGATTTGAGTTTCTTGGCATTGTAAGTGCTGTCTGCTTGATCATTGAGTTGGGTAACACTCTTAGTTTATGAAACAATACCCCATGGATATGGGTGGTTGTTTGGTGATTTGGACCTTGAGGGTGTTATTTCCTTATACAGATACCTAGTTAGTGTCAGCCCCTTATCCTTTTTAGGCCCATGTCATGAATCTACATGAAGATATTTCTTATGAGGATTCTTAGAGAGGATTAACTCCTTGTAGGTGATTCCATTACACAAATGTTGACCAGTTTGAACCTTATTAGACGATGATATTTTTAACTTCAATTCATTTTACCTCCTTAGAGAGAGGTTTTGGGTGCATTGGATTTCATTTAATATATTCCCTTAAATGGGATATGGTTCCCTTGCAAGAGACTTTAGGATTAGGTGGGCAGACCTAGAGGCCTTGTTTTGAAATTTGTTTATTAGGGCTATGTGCATGACCTAGGGCCCCTGAGTTTCAACTTAGACCCTAGTTGGTTAGAGATGTTTAGTTTAATAAAATTAAATATATGATAGAGGTTGGATCAAGGTTTATGAACTCCTTTTTAGATGATGATCTTGGGTTTACACTCATTTTGAGACTAATGAATGGATGGTTCATGGGTTTTGTAAAATAGTCATGTTGATTCATGTAATTTTCAATGATGCACCTAGGGAACATGAGTACCGATACTAGCATAAATGGGAAGGAATTTAAGGGATCCTATCCTAATTGAACATAGGTAATTCCATTTATATTTAAAATTATGAAACAATGTAGTGAGGTTGGTGTTTATTTGATAAATTATATCATAGGTAGGTGATAGATTTTGAATAAGAGTTCCAAGGGATCTCCTGATGTGTTATGAACTTACCTTCCATGGAGTACATTCATCTTTACCTTATTGATGGAAAACTCATGGGAGCATGAGTTAGGTCTTTAATGGGGTGGTATGAGATATACACCCATTTTGTATAGACATTTTAGCTTACACTAGTTGTGCATGGTTACTATTTGATGTGGAATGTTAGTGAGTGGCTGAGTGTAAGACAAGGGTTGAAAAGTTAAAATTTCATGATTATGGTTATGGATACCTCAAGTTTTTTGTAATTAGTGAATTTTCCCCATTAAGAGGGATAAATTGGAAATAAACTGGGTATCATGATTTGGTTGACCTGTGGCAGTAACTTGGCATGCATGGTTGGTTGACATGGTGTCAAGGGGTGGTTAAGGTGTGTATATACTAGTTTTTTATGAGTATGAAATGGAAAAGAAATACAATCTATTTATGGATCGTTCATTTATTTATAGTTTAATAGGTGATCAGGCCCCATATATTTTCATCGTTTCGATTACATTGAGACAATATTTACCCTACACCGAGATAACTAAACACATTCCATGATCTAATAGGGGAACTCCTTTGGAGCTTCAATTGAGGTCTAATTTAAGGTAAACCATAAGGTAGGGAGTAAAACATTGTTCTTTTGAGGGTAATGACCCAAATTATGAGTTGAAACTCTTTGAAATTCATTAGAAAAGTTCTCTAGAAGTGGGACTGAGTGATGGGTGAGGATTACATATAAAATTATAATTGAGTGGGATCATAACCAAGTTATTCATTATGCCTGGGGATAGACTGGGAATGGGTTTTAGTAATCAGAAACTTGTTTCATTTGTGTGATGGAAAGGATTACACTACGGTAGTGAGTGGGATGTCAGTGATTTGTAGGTGAACCTCATGTGATAAGGGTCATGGGATCTTGAGACCAGTTAGTGGACTGCCATTTTGTATTTTGAATTATGTTGGATAAATGGACAATATATGGTTTAATTTCTTAGTAAATACTATGACTTGTCTCAAGAGTCACCTAGATATATATTGGTTGTTTATTCTTGAGTATATTCATAATCCTAGATATTTTTATAGGAAAATATTCTTTAGAGTGACACATAGATTTCCGAGTGTAATTACTTTGGCATACTCATAGACACTGACTAATTTGTTGGCTCAACCACCTGGTGAAATAACACCTTTGGGATCAGTCAGTGGTTCTGATGTGTGGATGTCCCGACAATGTACAAAGGTTTCGTTTGTAGACTCCAATGTTTGAAATTCCTTGGTTGATATGCCTGTACTATAGAAGTTTTATACCACAGCTACCCTAGACATACAGATGGGTTCGGTTGATATATAAATTATGACAGTCCAAGGGTTTAGGATTGATTTTGTACTGATGCTTATGTTGTGGGATAGTGGTGGTAATAAATAATGGATGGTTTAACCAAGAGATGTCACCAGAAGTTGTTTATGGGATTTAGATATCATTCATAAAAATATATATGAATTCAATGAATTAACAATGTTATTATCTTGCTTTGAACACGTTAATTATTGAAATTGAACCTTTATGAAAAAAATATTCGGCATGAGGTTTTTTGACTTGAGATCTCATGTGCAGTTGCAGGTGGTTAGTAAGGAATTATTTCTAGCATGTCATT
This sequence comes from Viscum album, assembly GCA_963277665.1. Taxonomy (NCBI): domain Eukaryota; kingdom Viridiplantae; phylum Streptophyta; class Magnoliopsida; order Santalales; family Viscaceae; genus Viscum; species Viscum album. The sequence goes on from OY728155.1 coordinate 1,702,776,830, forward strand.
ATGTTGGAATGAGTACAATGAAATGGTTAAATTGGGATTTTCAAGGAAAATTCAGTAAAGTCGGTTTAGGTGTGTCCAATTAGAATTCAACCATTTCAACGAATCAAGTATTTAGGGAAATTTCATCATGTGCAACTGGGTGTATTGGGATGATAATCATACGGGGGTATCGTTAGGGTGATAAGTGAATGTTTCTATAGGAATTTATTATGGTCTGAGTAGCATTACTCATAATTTTACATTTAAATCAAGAACCTATATTAGGATGTTTCATAGTCCAGTTTATAAAAGAAATGATAATATGATTGTGTCTCAGTTTAGATAGGCTCGAGTAATTACCATCTTAGTGTACCATTAACTGATACCAGAGTTTGCTCATATTTTAATATCTTATGTACATTGTGTTTAAAGTGATTCTTAGAGGTGTGTTGTGTAACATCACAATACTATCTAAAATATACATTTTTGAATAAATTTAATTTCTTTGATATCTTTAATTTACACAAAACACCGTGTTATTATTTTTTACATACAATACCATGTTTTAATGAAACATGAAATACTGCAAAAATATTATCATTTAATATGATAGTTATTGAATATATGTTAAAATGGAAGAATTAATAGGATTAAATAATCTTTGAAAATATATGGTTAACAAATAAAAATAAAATTAATTATTTTGTGACCAATTAATTAGAAATGAAAAAAACCATTTGAAAATAAAGGAAATATTTTTGTAAAAAACTATTTTTATACAAACAAATATGTTTTAGCTCAGTAAATTAAAAAATTAAATTTTAGTGAATTATTTTGATGAAATATATAAAATAAATATTTATTAATAAGATTAACATCTATCTAATTTGTCTTCTAAGTATGAGATAAGATTAAATCGATTTTATTCAGTTAAAAACTATATTTTTCTAAAAAGAAGATTTGTTGCATTTTGTGCACTTAAAATTAAAATTTATTTTTGATACTTTTAGGAAATGTATCTATAAAAATGAACTTAATTTTATAATTCGTCATGTTAAAATTATATTGGATTTAATTTTTGTGAATTTTCTAAAAGGATAAAAGTTTCAGTCAATAATTAAAAATAGTGGTTAATATAAAAATATTTTCTTTTCATTTAAATAATTTGCAAGATAAATTTTTATTTAATGTTGTTTTAAAAGTAATATTTTTTCAATTATATATATATATATATTAATATATTTATGTCATTTTAATCATTTTTATATTGAATTTTTGTAAAAACGTATTAAATTGTTTTTAATTTTATCTTTAGAAAACTGTTTTTTCGTCGTGTTTGGGGGATTATTTTTAAATTGAAATTTTAGACTTTTATAAATAGAATTTTGAAAAAATGATTCCATATTTGGAAAAAAAATAAATAATATTTTCTAATGAGGTCAACATAAATTTTTACCATTATTAATCATAAAAATAGTAGAAATTAATAACCATAGTTATAGTTAAAATAGGTTTACCAGGGAGTTAAAATTAGAATATATGAAGTAAATGACCTATAAAATTTTAAAAAATCCATTTTATAGAAATATTTCGACCATATCACCTCACAAGTTTGATAATTACCCATTTTGGATCCTCATGGCATGTGAAAAAACATGGGTATGTCTTTTTCATTTCAAAAATTACAAGTGTTCCACTCACCATACTTATAAAAGGCCACCCCTATCCTATACTATTTATACATAATTTATTTTTTAAAAACAAATGCCTACCCAAATTTATTTTATACTCCCTCCCCACATCATAGAGGCCTTTTTGAGATCATTAATCCAATCTAGGATGTTTTTAGGTTAAACCTAAAGAGGTTTTCTAAAGAAGAGGTAATGTTTCAAAACAATGTGTTTTTGTTTTACATAAAATTATAACTTATTAAAATACACATAAATTATGTTGATATAATAACACTAGTATATAAAATATAATTTTGTTATATTATTTTAATTTCATAACTGATATCTATCTCATCTTCTATAAAATGGGAAACAAAACCATCGATTATGTGTACATCAGACTACCGGGACACGAACTGGTGTTATTTGTTTTCCATGAACGCATATCACAGATAGGCATAATGATGGATTTTATATTTATATATGAAATATATGATATTATTATAAATCTATAATTATAAAACTGCATCTACCATCTTTTATCTAAACTCATTGAAAAATAATTACATCTTTCGTGTGTACAACATACCACCACCTCGCGAACCGTTGTTTCATGTTTTTCATTTTTTGTTTTAATTTTATGGTAATAAAGATAGATTAAATGAATATATATAAGATTTATAATATTTGTTTACATCTATAATTATTATATCACATATAACTTCTTAATTTATTTTCCGTGGGGGATACAATAACGTCGCTTGTGCGTACGATAGACTACCACATCACGAAGCGATGTGATTATTTTTTCACATATTATTTACATATAAGGCACTGAGTTAATATATATGTGATATATATTAAATTAAATTAATTATATTAATATAATATAACATATAACATATTACATTCCCAGCCATTGGAAAACTAGAACGTCGCTCGTGCGTACTTGTAAACTACCGCCTCAACATAGCGATGTGAATTTTTTTTTCATTTAATTTTTACATGAAAGGTAATAAAGATGTATTTTATTTACATAAATGATATATATGGCATAAATTTTTTTTATTTAAAGTTAATATTTCTTACCTTTTTTTTATTTCAACCATCTAGATAATGGGAATAATGTTCATGCGTACGTACAACCTACCGTCTTTGTGAGAAATGTATTTCATTTCCTATATCTATTTTTTGTGGAGTAATACAAATAAATATAAATTGATTATATATGATATTTATATCATGGTTGACATTATTCAGATTATGTAACCATGATCACCTTAAGATGAAAAAATTAAAAATCAATACATATAAGAAAAAAGCTTTTATTACCCCAAAAGCAATTTTAACATGGAATTGTTAATAAATGGGAAATAAAAGGTCATAAGTAAATAATATATGGAATTATATATATATTAATGAGTATATAATTTATTAATAATAAACCTATATTTACTATATTGGATGTTCAAATGTGTATTAATGACGTTAAGACTTTAGGTAAGGGATTTTAGTCTCACTTTTATTTTCCATGAGACATATGCCATATTCACCACATGTTTCTATTATGTGGTGTATATAGTAACCGTGAATATATTTTATGATTAATATTAATAAAATTATTTGTATTATAATATCTTTTCCAACCTGATTAGGTATTTTTGTCTCAATATGCATTTTTTTGGAAAAGATGTTATATTATGCACCTAACTTATTTTATGAGGTGTATATACAGACCATTTGACATGTAATATTCCTAAATTTATTTATTATCATGATAATTTATGTTTCATTTAAGTTTATTCTATTAGAGATCATATGATTCATTGTTACCAAATTGGTAAGGGTTTCATGATACAATCATATCGTGTATCAGGATTGTCTATGTTTATGCTTCCAATGATGAAATCTTACGATCTATCTCTCAAGAAAGTCATGAATTTTATACTCTTATGGTTATTTATTTGGAATAAAGTATTTAACGTATTTTTATTCTCTTTATGTAATTATGATTCCAATAATAAATTTTTATAGATAAAAAGGACTTTATTTATATTTTCATGAAAAAACCTTTTCATCTATATCCACTTTTTAAAAAATTGTTTTCAATATTTTTTTTAACATTATCCAAAAGATTTATTAAATAAATCATTTCCCATATTTTACTTTTTATAAAATATTTTAAATGAAAGATTCATATTATTTTTAAAATAAGGACCTTTTTTCTTTTACTGAAAATGTGAAAGGAATATTTTTTTAACATTTATGTAATTTCTTGTCTTCACGACCACTAAATGTTTTAATTTTTTATTCATAAGTCTCAAATGTTATTTTAAAAGAAAAGAATTTTTAAAATGTCTAATTTTTTGAAAAAGTGTTTTTTAATGTGGAAAGGATATTTACCTCAAGATGTGTTCTAAATTATTTTTAAAGATACCTTTATATTTTTTGAAGGTTATTTTAAAAGAAAAGTACTTTCAAAATATTTTAGAAATTTCTAGTGTTAAAATTTTTATTTATAGAGAAATGTTATTTTCCTCAAGTAATGTTTCAATTAAAATTTATTTAAAACTAATTTTCCGTTTAAGATGGAATACAATGATTTCACTTAATCATTAAAAGTTATATGATCCATTCATACCATTTTTATTTATTATCTATATGGTTTATGTTTATGATGAAAATATTTTTATGAAACCTATTTATTTTTCATGGGTTATGCTATGATGAAATGTTTTCTGAATCCCATTTCTTTTCATGGGTTCCAATATTATTTATCTTTTATGATCTTATGGAACAATTATATATTATTTTCATTTTTTAATTATTGGGAACTATATATCTCTCCAATGAATTAGGAAATGATTAATGTTCTATGAGCTTAGTGGGTATACATGAGGTTATCTTCAGACGGAAAGGAGGGAACACGAGAGGTTATCCCAACCCCAAAGTAGATATATGGATGGTTAATGCAATCCTAACATTTTATGAATGTCTCGATGGATAGCCTTGACATAAGGTTTTATTATTATTCATTTTACACAAATCAATATATTATGATAATGTTATTATCAAATGGAATGTGTTATTTTCCTCCCTTATTATTCATATCTTATGAAATGAAAATACTTATTACATGAACCAATATTATTATCTATGATATGAAGTATATGGTTTTCAAATGTCATTATAATGTTCTCACACCATCATGATAATGTTATGCATTTATATCTCCCTTGTTTACTATTACTGATCATCCGTGGCCACCCATTCTTATATTTATGTTCCCCAAACTTTGATGATAATATCACATGTGATATATATAAAATGGGTTATATTTATTAGGATATAAGTGGAATTTGATGTATAACTCTTATAAATTAGTTTCTTATGTTTCCAAGCTTCCAGAGGCATTATGAATTTCTAATAATAAGGTCTGTGTTTATGTAATGTAATGAATATTCATCTAAAAAGATGTAATATCCATGTTTGAAATTCTAGGGTCACTACAGTTGGTATCAAAGGACATGTTTAGTAAAAATTTTGAAACTAGGATGACTAAAATCTTGTGTGATCCCTATGGATATTTCTAAGGATATGTATTTGGATATGTCTAAGTATAAGTCTTAGGATGAGTGAACATTTTTGAAAATGTCCTATAATTTTGGTAAAGGATAGGGAATGTGGTATCAAAGAAATTACATCCCAATATAGATACTACAAGTTGATGTGAAATTGGTATAGAGGTACCCAGGGATAAATATTTCAAAAATGGAATACTTATTGGGGCTCGATCACCACCTTGTAAATGAAAAAGGGCCTTGTTGCACACATGGTTCGACACTATTGATGGATATGATTTGTAAATTCACAAACTCTTTAGGAATCATCACGAAGGACTTGAAAAAAGAATATGTATGGACTATGTTAAAATAAAGGATTAACATTTTGAAAATAAATTTTCATCATTTAGACATCTTATATGTGATTTTTCATGATTATGTGTGGTTTCACTATAAATATTATTTCTCAAACTATAATTTTTGGTTTTAGTTACTTTTGGAAACCATAAGTAACTGGTTTAACATTGAATGTGATATACAATGTGTTATTGAGAAACCAAATGGGATGATTACTAGAGTAATGGATATTGTGATTACACTTATTCTGTTACCATGATATATGATTAACAAAATTCTACTTAACCAAATCATAGAATCACCAATTAATATAAGGAGAGATTTTTCTAATATATCTTGTGGTGAACACCATGAAGAAAAGAATATATAGTTTCCTATATGTCTATAATGTGGGAAGAAGCACTCTAGGGAATGCCTCAATGGAATGAGAAGATGTTTTATGTGTGGAGAAAAAGGTCATAGAATAAGCGATTTCTGAGGAAAAATTAAAATTTTAGTTAATAAAATGTATGAGAATAATGGTTTTCCTAAGGAATCATCAATGGTTTGAAGTCATAAATATAGAAATAATGGGTATTATACAAATAAATTTCCTAATAATAAAGCTAGTAATACGAGTAATGTTAATACTGTTGAGGATGAAGAGACAAAAAACATCATATAAAAGGTATGTTAAGTTCTAGAAATATTGTTTATGTTAAACTTGATAAGAAATATAAAATTCAGTTTTATGAATTTTAATAGATGATTAATATTTCATATTATAAGAAAGAGGTATTGAGAAATAATATTATGAATCCTACTTGATGGTTTAATAATTTAGTGGAATGATTAATGTGTTTGTGTATGGGAATTCAAGAATTGAATTATATGAACCATGAAATATATACTATATTTTTAGAATTTTTACATTAAGGATTTTAATGAATATGTTGAACGGTATTGATAACCGAGAAAAGTGATTCGATAGACATGTGATATTTTATGGAAAACACAAGAAAAGGGTAGATAACCCTTAATATGTTCCTCATAATAGGAAAATGTTGTTTAGTGTAGATAAAGAGATTATTTATATGGATAAAGTAAATTTGACAGTATTTATGAACTCAAATCTAATTAATGAGTTGTTGACAAAGGGTTATATATTATCGTTGATCAAGTTTACTATATTTTTTTGATTTATGGAATATATTAAATAATTTGTGGTTTTATATATGGAATGAGGAGGAATGCATGTTTTAGTTACAGTTTTATGGTAATTTTTTTCATTACTCTGCTTTAGAAGAATATATGACCAAGGTATTCATATATCTAGTATGTGACCATTAAGATATACTTAATGATATTTTTTTTATTAATGTTAAGTTAATTTTGGATAATTTAGGGATCTTATTTCTAAATTCTGAATTTCAGAAGGTACACAAGGTTATCTATTTATATAATGGTTTAAGTTGAACTTTGGTAGAGTTTTTGGAGATTAATGAAATAATTCACCAAATGAGGATTTATAAATATTGGATAACCTATGATAACCATTTAGTTTTTTGATAATAAATAAAGATAGAAGAAAGTAATTATCAAATTTTTATAGATATTATTATCCATCAGTGCTTTAGGAATGAAAAAATCGTCTCTTAGAGTAATAAATAATATGGAAATTGTATAAATCACAACAATTGGATGATATTGTACTTAGGAAATGGATTAGAATAAAGTAAGTATAGATTCTAATTAAAATTTCTCAAATTTAAGAAAATGATCATGAAATAAAAGGTTATACAATTACCTTCAATTTTATTGAATGAATGATATTTTGACATATCATATATTTATGGATTTGTGGTTGTTAAATTTCTCCAGACCATGTACTCTATCAATCTCTATTAGTATTTGTTTATTAGTTTTCTATTACTTGTCCATGTTATCACTTCCCATCAATGTTATCCTATATAAGAACTATTAATGAGTTAATCTATATGGCCTTGAACAAGCCCTTTATCTCTTTTTAAAAGGAATTTTTATTAACCCTTTTTATGATTTGGGATTCCTATAAAGGTATTTTCAAATGTTTAACCCTTGATTTCTGAGAAAAAGTTCAAATTGTGAAGATTTAATTTATTTAAGGAGGTAGAAATTAAACCCCCAATATTTTATGATTTTTTGAATAATTATATGTTCACTGATATCTTGCATTAGACGCAACACCGAGTTTAGCTTCTGTTACACACAACACCACATTTTAATGAAACCCGACATACTATTATAATAATATTATTTAATTTGATAGTTATCATAAAAACTTTAGAATGGCGGGTATTAATAGAATTAACTATATTTTGAAAATATATGGTTTAAATATGTATATAAAATTAATTCTTTGGTGAAAAATTAATTAGAAATTGAAAATAAAAGCTAATAAAAATGAAGTAATTTTTATAAAAAAATAATTTTTATGCACCAAAATGAGTTTTACCTCAATAAATTAAAAAAATAACTTCTAGCAAAGGAATTCAAAGAAATTTATAAAGTATATATTTTACTGAAGTTTAACATTCAACTTATGTATCTTCAAATAATGAGATAATAATAAATCTAATTTAATGCTTAAAAATTGTATTTTTCTAAAAAACGGTTTTGTTTCATTTTGCACACTTGCATTTAAAATTATTTTTTTCCAAATTTTAGAGATTTTTTTTAAAATATGAACTTAATTTTTGATATCATCATGTAAAAATTATCTTGGATTTAATTTTTGATAATTTTATGAATGGATAAATTTATTTGTGAGTAGTAAAAATTACTAGTTTTTAAAATATACCGACTTTTAATTTAAATAATTTAGAGGATTGATTTTATTTTAATATAGTTTTAAAAGTAAATGTTGTTCAAATATGTAGCATACCGTGTCTTTTAACTAAATGAAGTTCCAAAGGAATTTAAATTTTTTCATTTAGTGGACGGTCTGTTTTGTATATTGAGATTTGGAATTAAATTCTAAGTGTTGGAATGATTTAATATGTTTCTTTTAGACTTTGTTAAAGGCCAAAGTGTTGCCACATGAATTCCATCTAGTTTTGGGAGAACTAGGGCCCAAAATAATTCTTTAAGGAAGAAGCAGGTAGGGAATATAGTTTGTCTAAAACTGTACCACCCTTAGAGGAAACCATGTGGATTGGTCCAATGGAGCATGAGGTGCCACAAAGTCTAGTATAACTGTGATGAATGAGCCTCATGAAAGTGAGGTATAAAATAGGTTTTTGATAGTGTGGTTTTTCATGGGCTGCACATGGTTAGCGAAACCATGTGGTCGGCCCCTGAGTGGGGGTTCTTGGGTAATGTCTTAGTTCATGGTTGGCACATGGTTTGGACAATCGTGCACCCTTTCCTATTGGGTTTATTTATGATATTTATATTAATGATTTAATTGATTAAAACCTCTTCCTACTATCTATTTTTATCCTCCTCCATGCATATCCCCTGTCCTAGTCAAGCTCCACCTCCTCTCCTCTTCTAGGAATGGAATGATCGCCCTCATCCTATATCAGATTTGAACGCCATCAGTCCCCATATATTCCTCTTAGTATGATATTTTTGCTGCTAGCTATTCTTCATAGTTTCTCTTCTCCTAATATAATCTAAGTTTGTGGGACCTAATTCCCCCTATTTTTAGGGTACTCATCCATTTATATGATTTCTCTTAAACTGGCCCAAATCAAAGCCTTATATTAGAAATGTGGTCCTTCCTTGGTATAAAGAAGGACTTATATATATTTACCCTCATGTTTCATCATTTTAAAAAAGCTTTTCATGTTCCGAATTCCAAACATAACCAATTTCAATCAAAAATTATCAATTACCGCCATTAAAAATGGTTAGACCACCTTGTTATATATTTTGGACCCCTCTTGTTGTAGTTGGAGGTTACAACCTCATCCCGGACCACCCATTAGGGTTGGTTCATTAAACAAATTGTGTTCAATGTTGTTTTCCTTATATATAAGCCACACCTTTGGGTGAGCTATTTATTTATATTTTGAGTTAAGAAACTTCCCGTTTTAAACTAATATCGAAATGAGTTCATTTATACCTTTTGATGAAATTGAATTTTTTTAAATAAAATGAAAATATGGTTTTTATAATAATGACATGTTTTATAATAAAAACCCTATGTTGAGGTTCACTATATTCTAATGAAAAAAGTATATATGTATATATGCTCTAGCATTTTTGAATTTATGATATGGGTGTTTGATGGACTCTTTTTACACAACATTATTTCATGTTTGCGCATAATTAATTTCATATCCTTATAATTTTACTTTAATTAAATAAATTAATGATAAAATATGTGAGTGATGAGAATGATTAATTCCACATAACTCCAAGAAAGGGCTTATAATGCTTGTGATTAGCTTCAATGATGGATTGTTTATATGCCAGAGGTGATACTAGTATGTGAGTATGGGCTCAGAATGCATTATTTTTTACCTCATCATAAGTGACACTGATTCCCAAATGGAGACACCTTGGACGGGATTGACGGTGACATGGATATACTAGTAAAGGAGTGAGACTTGGTCCCCTAAAAGAGATACTAGGCACAAAATTAGATTTAGTTGTCCCACATTTGGTTGGCAGTGATACTTGAAATTCCATTTGTGGATCACATTGGACAAACTCCAATGGAATAGATATTTTATGGTCCTCCTGGTGAAATGCAAGGATTCCATGTAAAATTTTTCCTAGTAAGGTCCCAGGATGCTACTTTTTAGACCTTGGTGATTGTTTACTTTATGTAAATGATGATTCTATATATTTATTTTTTATCCAAGGGACGCGTACTCTAAGAAAAATTGCATGCTTGGGGTTAGAACATATATTGGAAAATATTTTATGGATTTTTGTTATCATCCTCCCCATAACTCATTTGTGCAGGTTTCTTATGGTTCAGATATTTCTTGCTTAGGACAATGTAGGTGTTGTTGGGATAGGTCTCTTGAAGAAGCTCGTGCTCAATGTCTTAGTTTATTTATTTTGCATTATCTCTTTACTAAGATATAAATGAAATTTTTTTATTTTATATACATGAACTGGATTAATATTTACACACCATTAGTGGTGGCATAATGAGTATATATCACACCCTGGTACTTAGGAAGCTTGTGGGGATTGTCCTTTGGGATTTAGCTATATCTTTTTGGTACCATATTTTCTATTTTATGTTTCCTGTTTCATTAGGTAGTACCATCTAGACAAGAATTCATTGTTGAATATTGGTGTTGACCACTTTATTTAGTCAGTATATTTATCTTCCACAACATGTCACTCATTGTTAATGATTTCACTACTATTTTCTATTGATTTATGAAAGATAATATTACTATTAAACTTTGACCATGAGGGTATAGTATCCCCATCGTACCACCATTAGATCCTTGCTACTAGTCAACAACCTTTCACATATAGGGAGGTATGCTTGAGGCTGTGTGGCGACCAGTCTAATTACTAGTTTTGTGGTCAGCCAGGCCAGGATGATACATAGTGATATCAAAACATTCTTTTTTTTTCCTTTGTATTATAATTTTAGGCTAGTAGATTGGATACTTGGAATGTTTCAGTGCTTGGTAAATAACCATGCCTATATGTGATAAAACCATATATGGGGAAAATTCCAATTAGTTTTGGAAGGGAAAATTATTCATTTTGTTTGTTATTATAGTTGATTTTTATTTCAACTCGAGTGATTGGTGTACTTTACATTGCCCACTAATTTATGAGATTTAGCATATAAATTTGTCCGGGTATGGTAAGAAGAAGTATTACATGCATCATTATAGGAACATAGTTATTCACATTCCAAGAATATTCCATGCTGTGTAGATTTAATTTCTAGATTGTTTGAAATTATTTATTGTTCCTTGCATGTATTATTAGCATGTCCTTTATATTCCATGTTTGAAATTTCAATAGCATGTTTTGTTTTCAAATTATTAGGTATTTTATTAAAATACTTATGTAATTTAAGTTATTATGCTTTTCTTATGTGACATGATTATTTAACATGCATATTTTTATTTATCATCCATAGTGATTAATTTAGCATGTATAGTTGCTTACCATGTTTAGGTAACTAATTAATGTTCTTGTTTCAAATTTTCATGCTTCTAAAATTGTTTAACATGGACTGAGACATGTTGGTTGTGATTAAATGGGAGTCAATTTTTAATTTGTAATGTTCTTGGGCACATTATAAATTGGAAAATAATGACACATATAATAAAACCATTTTTGATGTAATTTATATACTCGAAGACTATTGTATTAATGTTAAATCCGTTAAATTTTTATCTATTATAAATAAATTGGTTGCAATTAAATGAGAGACTACCTGAAATCTATAATGTGTGTGTGATTTACAAATTTCAACTGGGAGCCCATATAAATGAACCATATTTTATGAGCCATATATACATTGAGACTGATGAGTAAATATGAAATATTTTTATCGTTAAATGATTTAGTTGCTTCATTAAGGATTTTAGCTTTATCACCTTGAAATAATGACATATAAAGATATATTTCTAATGAACTAATAAAACAAAGTAGGTCAGTTGGGGCATGTTGTTTATGAGATATTCTTGACTTAAACCAATAAGTCCAGTCAGGAAACGTGTGCTTATAAGATAAACCCATTAAGAGTGTCTTAAAAATATAAATGTTTAAAATTATTGGGTTTCTTTTAGTGGAAAATAAAATACATTAGAGGGACCATAATAGGACACCTTTTCTTTGATATTCTTTGGTGATTAACCCTACAGGGGTATACTTATGCTATGTGATGATAGTGTTTTAACATGTCTATAGCCGATTATATAGTTTCATAAATAGATGTATGTTCGTGTCTTACATGACTATCCCTAGTAAATTAAAATTCCAATTGGAACCTAAAGGTTATTTTCCTCTATCGATTTTAATTGGAATTTTCTTCATATAAAAAAATTGAAAGTCCTTATAAATAAAAAAATGAAGTTTAAAATGGTGTTTTTTCAAACTAATGACCTAATTATAATAGATGTTAATAAATGATATTTTTTTTAAAGAAGATGATGTAACTTTCCTTTTTTTCCTTGCGGCCTTACCTAAGTATAGTTCCCACTCTAATTTTTCTTAGGACCCGAACATGGTATTTTGATTTGACCCTTTGAAACATTTTAAGTTCAAATGTAAATAAATGAATTGTATTAATGAAACATGAGAGGTGTATTTATATTTAACCCTCATGTAATGGTAGATTGGTGTTTCTTGATCTTGCCTTAGAATATGTGCATTAGCATTACTTATTGGACTATCTTCTAGAGATTAAATAAAAACGATAGGCCCTTAACCCCATTGACCATTTTAGGCATGAATCCCATTTTAGGTTCAACACTTTATGTTTCAGTAAGGGGTTATATTGATATAGTTAGTTCCCTCACATTTTTAATTCCCTTTAAAAATTCATGTTCATTTCTAATGTGGGTGGTACTATTTTGGTTCCATAATCCCATATAGGACTCTTAGTTTCAAAAAGGACACCATTTTTTGGAAAAATGGTTTTGTAGTGTTTTGAACCTTATTTCAAGTGTGAGAATTATATAGTACTGTGTTTCAGTAGGTTATACATGACTAGGTAATGGCAGACTAGTTAGTGAGTTGGGTGAACACATCATCCTTTTCCAAAGGGTTGGACAACTCAATATATCCCCAGCCGAGTTAATAGTTTTATAAAAAGATATGACCATAGGTTTAAATCCTTTTATAGGCCATAAATAACTATGTTCATAAAACTGATAACCCTATGGATATTATATCGGATGTGTCATTTTTCTCAAGAAACAGAGGTGGTATGTGTTGATATATGAAGTAACTATCGACTTATTGATGGTTGTGAGGAACCATTTGTGTTCAGTGCTAATCATTTAATTTAGAACATTAAATTCTAACAAAAGGTCATCTCTCTAGTTGAGTGACCTGAGTGTTTGATGAATCAAAGTCATACCAATGATAAAGATGATGTTTTAAATAGGATAAGGTGTTTTAGTATGCTATTTAGTTGTTTGGATTTTACACATAATTCCATGAAGTATGTGAACATGACTTGGAAGAACATCACATGTAATATTTGTGAAAATATTATAAACTGAACTACTAAGTAGATGATTTCTTTCCCTTTTGAGGATAATTAATGGTAAAACCATGTTATCCACATCCTAGACCGAAAAATAGTGGTTGATGGAGTGTGTGTCGTGGGATGAGTTTCTTTATCATAAAATCTGATGATAAAGACACTCGTAAGGTTTATAGCATCAAGTAAATTCTGGTTAAATGTGTCCTTATAAGTAGAAGGAAGACAAAATTGAAGGACCATATGGAAATGGTTAGTGTTGCTTTTGAATTCCCTTTATCCTGTTGAATTTTGAACCATGTTGGGGATTATGAGGAAGCACGACATTGAACCATTAGATGTTTAGGAAACCTTTATAAAAACAGTTAGTGAAGGAGGGACTTCGGTGGTTGTGTGTCATCCTAGATAGGATTCCCTATGTGGTAAAGGCACCATGGTGAGTTGTGGTGGTACGTCAACGGTAGTAGCAGAGCTCTTCTATAGAAGTTGACCTGTAGTGTTTCAAATGTATTTCTCTTTGCGTTGTTGGTTATAAAAGGTTCAAAGCCTTACCAATAAATTCAACTATGTTATGAAGTAAGTGTCTATTATTCTTAGTGTAATCTCAACTTAAATACTATCATTTTCCCTATATTGACATCATCTGGGTGCACTAAGAGAGTTTTAATTCTATGCCACACTAATTTTAAAATGTCATTTGGAATGTTGAGAGGTCTCTATCATAGTGTACACAAGAATAAAGGTTTTACTTATAGTATTGTTTAGTCTTGAGTGATACTTGGTTTCCTAAGTAGTAACTCCATGGTCCAAGTCATGAACACCGAATCTTTCCCTTTTACTTGATCACAAGGTGGATGATGCTTTTGGAGCAGCCATTGTATTTGATATATGGATGTTCGAATTGGTAAAGAGGTATCACTTGTAAAAACCGGGTTTAGTTTCCTTTGTTAATCCACCTTAAACTCTAGTTATTTAATCTAATGTTACCCCAGACATCAGTTTGGTTCAAATGCGATGTTTAGAGAGTAATGTACAATGTATATCAATTCTGGTGTACCCCCCCATGTTCATGTTGAGAAAAAAAAACTAAAATTGAAATTGGTTATATCAACCCTATTATTTTACACATATAATTATGTGATTTTATGCATAATTAGAAAATAAATTAGAAGATATGGATTGTAAAGTCTAGTGTCTTAGAGGACTACGTACATGAAGCTAAAAACATAGAACTAAAAAAAATTATTTATTTATGATGAATTATGAGATACTAAATTTATTTGATCCCCTACATCTTCCTAGGATAACTTTGGGATAACATGAATAAAGGGATCAACTAATAATCCCAATAGGGGAATAAACATTAAAATAAATCTTAGAACATGGGTTAGAAGGCATAACATAGTGATTTAAAATGGTTGGGAACATGGTTAAACCCAACGAATCATAATATGGGATCTTATAATCATGGATTCATAGTAATGTGACAAAAACGTTAAACATGAATTTATTATGATTCAATTCTCTTTGCACATAGAGGAGCACAATTCAAGGCCCGTTTCACATAGAGGAGCACAAGTCAAGGCCAACCACCAGGACCATTGCACATAACGTACGATGAGACTAAGCATTACCCAATAAAATAGAGCACTATCTGGATACACCCATCATAACATGTTCATGAATATTTTTCCACATAAATAATAATACATAAGCATTAAAACATAAACATAAGGGTTAATCATGGTAATAATTGGGTATCATAATCTTCTCAAAAAGGAATAAATTAATGGAATATCACAATGATGTCCCTGAAAGAAAGTATTTAAATAATACATGGAAATTCATAAGTGAATATAGGCATATATCATGATAAGTGATGTCAAACTTAAGTGAATATATTTAAAAATGGTGTTTAAGAAACTTTATAAATAAAACATTTTAGTGCAGTTTAAGGAAAATATTAAAGGGAATTTTAAGAAAAAAGGAAAAATATTTTATATAAAACAAGAAGTGAACCAAGAATATTTTCATAATAAAATAATTTATATTATAAAAAATAACTATTTCTTAAAATAGATTATGGAGCATACTTGAAAATGGGTAATAATTCAAGATATTCCCTTGAATTGGGCTTGATTATCGGGAAGAATTAAGCAGGGAACCTTTTAAAAATGTGTATATCCCCAAAAAATAAGGATGAAAGGATCCTTATACAATATTTTGGAAAATATAAACAAAATTTAGAATATTTACATACAAATAACAGAAATAATTTGGGTAAAATGGGAGAAAGAATAACCCAAATGAATAATGGTGGTTTGGGAAGAATCCCTTACCTTAAGTCTAAAGGTGTTCTTCACCTGATCTTAATGTCCTAGATAATAAAATTAGATTATTTACTAATTCCATAACCATTTATACATGTATTTGAGTTATTATTACCTTATTAATATCATTTATGGTCGTTTTTATGGGTTAATATGTTCAATTTCATTATTTTGGAGTGTTACTTTCCTCGGTTTTCATGATCGGTTTACTTGTATACGTATATGGAAAATCATGTGAAATGAGGATAGTTTCATAGAACTAAAATTATATTTTTTTAATGATCTTATATAATATTAAAATAAAAATTTATTTTCAGAATTTTGGATGATTCATTAGATGAATCATTAATGATAATCGTTTAGATTAATTTACCATTTTTTGATCACAACGAACTCATCTTATATTATAAATTAATACTAACATTAAAAAATGATTCCAAAAAATTACATAGGACATAATACATATATTATAATATGGTTCACCTATAAAAATCATTTCATGACTATCCTTGAAGACAGAATTGAAATATGAAAACATGTCATCCAAAAAGGTGGTAAATTGGAACCTCACAAAAGAAGTCTTCATTATTAAAGTAAAATTTAGAGGAGTAGAGATTAGATAATGAATTATTGCATTATAATAATATAATTACACTATATTTATGGTACTTGAGTTATCATACCATTTGGATGTGAGTATTTTAGGAGATAAAAATAAAATTAAGGAAGTCAAAAAGAAATTAAAACAAAAGGAAGAGGGCTTTACCTCTTGATTTCTTTTTCTTGAGAACCTCTTTAGAAGATTTGTTTTG
This sequence comes from Viscum album, assembly GCA_963277665.1. Lineage (NCBI taxonomy): Eukaryota > Viridiplantae > Streptophyta > Magnoliopsida > Santalales > Viscaceae > Viscum > Viscum album. Next base: position 1,702,793,705 of record OY728155.1, read on the forward strand.
GTCTTTTATTAATAAAAAAATATCCTGGACATGGGTTAAGTGATTGTTTGGGTATTGGAGTGTAATTTGGTCAAGTCTCAAGTCTTGAGATTTGTGAGGAGAATAAGTGGTGAAGGGTGGTATTTATAGTGGGGGAGATGGGTGTTTTCTCATTATTTAATTAATTAGTTTATTATTTTTATCAAGGCATGAAATAGTGTTGATTATTAAGACTAAATAAAGTAATTATATTATGTGAGTTTTAATCAATTGTGCCCAAAGTATCCATGACTCAATGAAAAATGCATTTAACTTATAGTGTATATATACAGTAAATTACTGTATTTTACTATTCACCAAAAATTCATGTATTTCATAAATTTAAAAAAAATCACCCTAACCATTTTTAAATATCTATAATTCAAAAAAAAAACTCCATTTAACGAAAATAATTTAATAAATATGATAAATTAAAATTTTAATTAAAATGGTAAATTACTCAAAAAAATACAAAATTTAAAATTATAATTGTTTTTATTTATCTTAGAAAATTTAACTAAGGTCTCATTAAATTAACTTATAATTATTCGATATCAAAATAATTAATTATAAATACATTTTATGAAAATAAATTTTCTTTTATATTACTAAATTACTCATAGAATTGTAATTAAATATTTTTAAATTACAAAAAAATACCAATAATTAATTAGAAATTTTAAAATTATTTATTTACTTACTCTATGATAGGATTCTATAATATTGTAACTTATAAGATGAATAAACTTTTCACATAATTTTATTAGTGAGGTTACTATTCAATTAGCATGTTTACGATTCATAAGGGTTACATTACTATTCCAAAGGTCATGCAACTATTTTATCTATATAGGTTCCTTAACTTATAGAAAAACTTCTTATATCATTCATTAATTATTTATAAATATTGTATTGTGTTATCTTCTATTTTTGAACCATATAAAATAATTATAAGAACAGAATTTCATTGATAAAAGTTTCGGGTTGTTACATTCTTCCCCACTTATGAAATTTCAACTTTGAAATTTCATTTTACATTCTATGATGCAAATAGTTGTGGGTGTTTTTATTTTATTACTTCCTACAGTTCCCATGTTTCCTCTTTGAACATATGCTTATTCCATAGTACTTTGAATAGGTGAGTAGTATTGTTGTGTAGAACTTTATCTCTATGATCCAAGATCTTCACTGGATACTCCTCATAAGAAAGATCATTATCTAACTGTACCACCTCTGAAATCAGTACATGTGAAGGATATAGTATATACATACTTAATAGGGATGCATAAAATAAATTATTTACTTTAGATATGGTAGGTTGAAGTACCAGTCGATAGGCCACAAATCCAACATGATCAAGAATCTCGAAGGGCCCAATGTACCTGGGAATTAGCATCCCTTTCATCCCAAATCTCATGATCCTCTTCCATAGAGATATGTGGAGAAATAACATGTCTCCAACTTTAAACATGATCTCTCATTTATGATTGTATTCATAACTCTTTTGTCGACGTTGGGATGCCTTGAGGTTCTGCTGAATGGTTTTCCGCTTTTCCCCCATTTCTTTGACCATTTTCTGTCCTAGTATCTTATGCCCACTAAATTCATCCAAGCATGTCAGTGTTATGAAAATTTTACCATAAAGGGATTCATATAGATCCATCTAGTTTCTTGAGAGGAAACAATTGTTGTAAGAGAAATCAACTATAGTAAAATGTTGGTACCATCCTCCTTTGATGTCCATAGAACACAATCTCAACATTTTTTCAAGTGTCTGAATAGTTGTCTAAGATTGATCATATGATTGAGGATGATAGGACATAATTAAGCTCATATTGATGTTTAGATCAGGTTGGATACATTTCCATAAAATGGACATGATTCTTATATCTCGACCAGATACAACTGATAGTGGTACTCCATGCATCCTTACCACCTCGTCGATGTATATCCATGCATGTTGACCCAGTGAGAAGTCTTGTTGAATTATGATAAAGAGAGATGCATTTTTATGATAATCCAGAATGACATATATATCATTATTTCCATTGGATGTATTTGGAATTCGAGTGACAAATTACATGGTGATGTTCACCCACTTCCATGTTGGTATGGATAATGGTTGCATAATACCTTTATACTTTTTCCTTTAATCCTTCACATAATGAAATACCAAGCATATTGATGTATATTTAGTGATCTCATTTTTCAAATGGTCCCACCAAAATATCTCATGGATATCTCGATACATCTTTGTGATCCTTGAGTGAATAGAGAAAGTTGAGCTATATGCGTCATTCAGAAGAACTTTATTTATCTCTAGATTGGATGGAACATATTGTCATGAACCAAATCTTATGACTCCATCCTCCATGATCCTAAACTTGGAGGATTTCCCAATTCTAATAAATTACAAACTTTTCTGAATTTCCACATCATTTCTTTGAGTATCCTTAATTTTATCCATAACAGATGGTTGAGTAATAATTTGACATAGTATTTATGATGTTCTATAATTATTCCCTTGTCAATCCTTTAAAAATATTGGAATACTTGATCTATTTCAATTCTCATCAGTGATAAAGAAGCATGATCCTTTCTTATTAGAGAATCTTCCACCTTGTTTACATTACCAGGATGGCAGTTGATTGAGCAGTCATAATCTTTGATGAGCTCTAACTATATTCATTGGTGCATATTAATCTCCTTATATGTGAATATATATTTAAGTCTCTTGTAAATAGTATATATTTCAAACTTCTCCCCAGAGATATAATGCCACTAGATTTTCAATGTAAATTACCCAACTGTTAACTTGGAATCATGCATATGATATTTTTCCCATGAATTTTCAACTACCTTTAAGCTTAGTCTATCAATTTATCATTTTTAATTAGTAAAAAACCTAATCCTTTCTTTGATACATCATAGTATAATATAAATAGTTCTCCACTTTTCAGGAGTGTGAGTACTGGTGTAGTGATAAGTCTCTTTTTGAGCTCCATAAAGATTTCCCCACATTCTTGAGTCTAGAAAAACTTCACTCCCTTCCATGTCCACTTCGTTATGGGGTTTTAAAATCATGAATAGTTCTCCACAAATCATTGGTAATATTTATATAGGCCTAGGAAACTACAAATGACTTTTAAAGAAGTTTTCCTGGGCCACTCTTCAATTGCATTTGTCTTGGAAGGGTCCATATATATCCCTTTATTGGTGACAACATGCCCCAATAATGATACTTCCTGTATATAGAACTCACATGTAATATTTTTACATAGATTTTCTCGCTTTACAAAGTCTGAAACATAGTATTAAAATGATCCTCATGTTCCTCCTTGCTCCTAGAGAATATCAGAGTATCATCGATAAAGACTACCACAAAATTTTAAGGGTAATCACTAAAGGCTCTATTCATTTAATCTATGAAAATTGATGGAGAATTAGTGAGTCTAAAGGGAATAAATATGAACTCATAGTATCTAATACCCCTTGAAAGGTTGTGTAGGGAATATATTTTTTACACACCTTTAAATGGTGATATCCCAACCAAAGGTCCACCTTAGAGAAATAACTATCCCCACTTAGCTGATCAAATGATTCATCTATCCATCGAATGGGATACTTGTTCTTTATCATGATTTTATTGAGCTCATGATAATAGATGCAAAGGCACATTGATCCATACTTCTTCTTGATTAAGAGGACATACACACCCCATGGTGAAGCACTAAGGTGTATAAAACTGTTATCCATATTCTCATTTAACTACAACTTCAATTCTTCCAGATCAACTGTGGCCATTCTATTAGGTGTATTTGATATATGTAGATATCAAAGAATAATTTCAACTACGAACTCAACCTCTTAATCAGGTGGAAGAAAACACAATTATTCAAGGAATAAATCAATGTAATTCCTTATAATGTGGATGTCTTTGAGCATGATCATCTAATTTGTCAAATTCATTTGAGTAAAATATGATTTCTCGTAAGGTAGTAATATCCACACTTGAGAAAATGATTCTGAATGATATTTTTTTACTCCTTACACTAGTAAAGAATTGTAGGATTCTTCGGTATGTGGAGAGTGATCTACCTTTCCTAATAACTAATTTTGGATTTGTATAAATATATCCAATCTATGCCAAAAATATCATCGAAATCCACCAAAGGAAGTAAGACAATATTTTTTGGGAGTTTCAGTCCGTAATCATTAACCGAGGAGGAATTATGTAATTTGGATACAATAATTACTACATTATCTATTCTCACAGATAACTAAACCTCCAAATTTTGATGCAGTTTTTGAATAGTTCTACTAAACATGAACGATATGAAAGAATGCATAGAACCAGAATAAAATACCACATTCACTCTTATTGAATGAATAACTAGTGTACCTATCACCACATCCCTATCTAGATTCACATCATTAGTAGTGATAGAATAATCCCTTACTTCTTTCCTTGGAGGTTGTTGGTAATTACCTCTGAAAACTCCAGGCTTAGGGAATTGGTTTGATAAATGCACATGTTCCTTGCAGTTGAAACACTACAATACTCATTGAGTGTTGATATGAAGTTTTTTTCTCTTTCATATTAGTGGGATTCTTCATATCCCTTTGATATTTCTTAGTCATATTCTCCATTCACCCTCATTTGAAGCATTTCCTGGCTCCCTTTAGATAGTTCCCTGGATGCTTCCTCAAAAAATTTTGACCCATGGCGTATTTAGTATTTTTTTCATCATGGGATTTATTTGCAGATCCACCCATATTAGACTCCATTTTTCTATTTTTTTCACTGTCCCACAAGACCATTGAGAATCTATGATCTCTATTTCTACCTTGAGGGCGCAATGAACAATCAATTCATAACATTAAATGTCTTGAATTGATGATGGTTTTCATATACTAGACTTTAGTCTACTAATGAAGTGATCCATCTTGATTTTAGTGTTCATGATAAGGACAAAGGCGCATCTTTCAATCCATTTAAAGTTGGATTTATATGCTCCTATTGACTTATATTCCTAATACATAAGTCCGAGGAACTCTCTTTTCATCTTGAGATGGAGGGTTCGAGTAAAATAATTATTAAAAAACATTTTATTGAATTCCACCGAATACATGGAATCAATTTCCTCCATAGAATTAATATTTTTGATCAGTGTCCATCATTGATCAGATTCCCCATTAAAATGATATGTTTTCAGCACAACTTTCTCTTCTTTTGAGCACTGGAGGAAATATAATATATTTTCAATGGAGTGAATCCATTGTTCCATGAAAAAATGATCAGAACAACCACTAAACAAGGGAGGCCTTTGTTGCATGAAGGATTCGATGAAAACATGATCTCTATTTGGATAAGTAGGTTGTGCCACATGATTCAAGTTATTATTCATAACTTGATCCAGTTGAGCAAGTATTGTCATAAATATTTGAGCACATATTCCCATCATACTTGGAATTTCATTTGGGAAATCATCACATTATCTATCATATTGGTTTTGGACAGGTGTTCTTGTATTTCCCACCATTAGGTAATAAAAATAAAGTGTAATTAGCAGGCTTGAATTCTTAACTAATGATCACAAAAAAGGAAAATTTAACTATAAAATGATAAACTCTTAAAGGAAAAGTATATCAAAACTTGTGATTCCCTAGGATTCAATCTAGGATATCCAAGATCTGTTTCCTAACATATATTGTCATGGGCTCTTATTTTTTTCTTAATAATGATTTATAATGAGATTATTAATTTACCAAAGAATATCCCTCAGGAGTATCAAACTAGGTGTGTAGTAAGGCCCGTTGTCATGTACCAAGTAACCCCGAGTAAGTCACAGAATACCTTTTAAGACTTATTACTCCTAGGTTCATCTATTCTCGAACCACTTCCACTTGTAGTATCCATACATGGATGTATTTTCTTGATAAAACATTTAATCTATACTTACCAAAATTTGGGGATGCTTTCTCATACTTAGTATTAAGCATATGGTTCTTACTAAAGTGCTATATTCATAGTATAAAAAATAACTAAAATTTTACTTTGATACCAACTATAGAGACCCTAGACATTTACACATATCATTACATTATTTAAAGAACAATTAAAAAACAAATTACAAGACATGGATCTTATAGTCTAATGTCTTGGAATACTGGGTACATAAAACTAAAAACATGAAACGAAAAGAAACAATTCTTTATTTATCATCCATTATGAGCTCCTAAATTCCTTTGATCCTATACATATACTTAGTATAACCTAGGTATATCATGAAAAAAGGGATGATATAAAGAAACATAGTAATGTAATAAACATTAAAATAAAGCATAGAACATGGCTTAGAAGTCATAACATAATGACATAAACAGTCATGGAACATGGTTAAACATAAGGAATTATAACATGGGATCATATAATCATAGATTCATAGTAATGTGGAAGCAACATAAAACATGAATTTAGCATGATTCAAATCTCATTTCACATATATGATCATGAGTCAAGGTTTTCTTCACATATAGTTGCATGAGTCAAGGCTAACCACCAAGACGATTACATATGGAGCACGAGACAAGGATAACCACCAATACTTGCACATAACGTCTCATGAGATAAAACATTTCCCAATAAATTGGATAACTATCTTGGATCACCCATCATTACATTTTCATGAATATTTTTTCCATATAAATAATCATATATATGAATTAAAACATAAATATAAGGGTTACCAATGGTAAGAATTGGGTATCATAATCTTGTCAAGAAAGGCATAGCATAAGGGAATATCAAAATGGTTACCATGAAATAAAATATTTGAATCATAAATGGACATTAATAATGGAATATAGTCATATATAATGATAAGTGATATCAAACTAAAGTGAATTCATGTAAAAATCGTGACTAAGGAACTTTAGAAATAAAACATTTTAGCGCAGTTTAAGGAAAATATTAAAGAGAATAAAAAAAGGCATAATGTTTTATATAAAATCATAAGTGAACCAATAACGTTTTTATAATAAGACAAGGGATCTTATAAAATATAATCTTGTATTATAACATATTATGGAGAACACTTGAAAATGGTTAATAATTTGGGAGCTTCTCTTAAATCGGGCTTGCTTATTAGGACAGATCGAGTATGTAAACTTTTAAATATGGGTATATCCCTGAAAAAGAAGGATGAAAGGATCATGATACATAATTTTTGAATATATAATCATAATTTATAATTTGTAAATATAAATAAAATATAATTTCATTTGGGTAAAAGGAGAGAATGAATAACCCAAAGGAATAATGGAGGTTCGGGTAGAATCCCTTACTTTAAGTTCGAAGGGGTTCTTCACATGATCTTAATGTCAGGGATAATAAAATTTTATTCATTAATTTATAATCATATAAAAATTTATAAATTAATTTGATTTATTATAACTATATTAAGTTCATTTATGTCATTTTTTATGGGTTAATATGTTCAATTTCATCATTTGGGAGTGTTATTTTCCACTGTTTTCATGAGCAGTTTACTAGTATATATGTATAGAAAATCATTTAGAATAAGGATAGTTGTATAGAACTAAACTTATATAATATTAATGAAATTATAGAATAAAAAAATACCATTTTTTCATAAGTTAGGATGATTAATTAGATAAATCATTAATGATAATCGTTTAGATTAATTTAGCATTTTTTGATGACAACAAACTCATATTATTTTATTAATTAATGTAATCTGTAAAAAAGGATATCAAAAAATTAAATAAGTTATAATACATATATGATTTTTTTTCTACCCTAAAAATGGTTTCTTGACCATCCGTGAATATAGAATTGAAAGATCAAAATGCGTTATAAACGAAGGTGGAAAATCAGCACCTCACAGACGATGTTTTCATTCTTTAAGTAAAAGAGAAAGGAGAAGAGATTTGATGAAGAATTATAAAATTATAATAACAAAAATCAAATATAGGTAAGTTACTAGAGTTATCATACCATTTGGATGAGTGGAGTTGAGGAGAGAAAAAGAAAATAATAGAACATGAAAAGAAATTAAAAGAAAAGGAAGAGGGTTTTACATCTTGATTCCTTCTTCTTGAGAATGATAATAAGGGATAAGTTTTGGTATTTTATTAAGACAAAAATATCCTGGACGTTGGGGATGGGCTTGGGAGGATATTTCAGTAGAATTTGGACAGTTCTCAATGCTTTATAGCCATGAGAATAAGAGATGGTGAGGGGTTGTATTTATAGTGGAGGAGAGAAGTGTTTTATAATTATTTAATTCAGTCATTTATTATTTTTCTCAAGATAACCAATAATGATTATTATTAAGACTAAATATATTAATTATATTATTATTTTTCAGACCAATTTTTTTTACATAATCCACAACGCAATGAATAGTGTATTTAACTTACAATGTATTTAAACTGTAAATTACCATATTTTATTATACACCAAAAATTGAAGTGTTTCAAAAAAAATAGAAACAATTTACCCAAAACATTTCCTAATATGTAGAATTAAAAAATTAATTCATTTATATGAAAATAATTTAATAAATATGATAAATTTTAGTTTTAATTAAAATCATAATTTACTCAAAAAATACAGATTTTAAAATTATAACGGATTTTATTTCACTTTGAAAAGTTAACTAAGGTCTCATAAAGTTATATTATAATTGTAAGATATCAAAATAATTATTTATGAATACATTTTTGGAAAATAAATGTTAATTTAAATTATTAAATTATTCATAAAATTCTAATTAAATATTTATAACTTACAAAAATACCAACACTTAATTAACAAATTTAAAACATTTATTTACTTATACAATGATATAATTATATCATATTTTAACTTTTAAGTTGAATATATTTTATTCATATTTTCATTGGCGAGGTTACTGTTTAATTGGACGATTTTTTTTCATAATGGTCATATTACTATTCCAATGTTCTTGTTACTATTTCATCGGTATAGGTTGATTAACTTCAAGAAATGCTTCTTATTTCATTCATCAATCAATTATAAAGATTTTGTTGTGCTATATTATGTGTTAATACCATATGAAATAATTATAATAATGTAATTTCATTGATAAAAATTTTGGGTCGTTACATTAGTCTTGAAACATCACTGGATGTCAAAAAAGTGACTCAGTGGATGTGCTCAACAGTAATGAGAAATGACTTGGTGGAAGCTATCATGTTTCATAATGTAATATGCCAACCGTCTAAGCTTAGTTATTTTGGAGTAGTTGAACACGAATGGATTGACTGGTTATCTCTCCCTTTCCATATACGGTCATGAGAAACCAATTAAGGGAACGTTTTCAAGTTGAGGAATGTGCGTTGAGTGTTAGACAAATCTTTTTATGAAAATTTTTATTTACCATTCCTCTGAGGCCAATTGGAATTTTACCAACTATTTATGTTGTAAATTATCCCAAGTTCACCATTGGAACTCTAAGTACATGCATAAATTAGTAGTTCCATTAGTGGAGTGTTGTTAAGGGGATATATCCTTGAAATGATAGAACCTGGTCGTGATGAAAATGATGATTTGATCTTATTTTTGGTAATACGATCTCTAGTATCCATCATCTCGATATTTTGGTTTAGAAAATAAATCATTGGATTGAGTTTCTAGGGATTATGTGTTGTATGATAAGGTGACACTTCGAGGTGTGATGGTCATTTGAAAATGTAACATGAAAATTTGAAAAAGGTGTAAAAAAATTAGTTTTAGTGATGTTATCTTTATTTCCCTATAGATTATTAGGGATGAGAATTTTTAAGGGGTGGATATTTTTGCATCTTGTTTTTTTAAAGGGTAAAATTCCAAAGGAATTTGAATTTTTTCATTTTGGTGGATGCTTATTTTGGTAAACCAAGAATTATAATGAAATTAAAATAGTAGAAAAACATTAATGTGTTTTTTTAATACTTTGTTAAAGGACTAAGGAGTCACATAGGTGTTCTATCATGTTTTGAGAGTGTTGATGCTAGAAAGACCGCTTTAGGGAGGAAGCAGGAAGAGTGACAGTTTGTTTGAAACCGTGTGGCCCTTAAGAGAAACATGTGGCCTAGTCCAATATAGTAGGAGGTGTGGAATAGATTGGTCTAACCAAGTTGAATGGGGTACATGGCCTAGAGACCTTCTAATGGTTTTTGATAGTTGGTTTTTAACAGGCTACACATGGTTAGCCAAATTGTGATGTCATCCAGTGGTAGGGGTTATTGGGCAGTGCCATAATGAACAATTGGTGTACGATTTGGAAAAATGTGGGGCTAAAACATGCATCTTTATCTATAATCTGAATTTATGATCCTTACCTTAATTATTTTATTGATTAAACCCTCATTTCCCCCCTCTTTTTCTTCTCTTCCACGTGGATCCCCTCTTCCTCTTGATCTCCACCTCCTATACTCTTTTAGGAAAGGCAAGATATCCCTCATCTGATTTTAGATTCAAGTGACATTGGTCCACATCGATTCCTCTCTTGATGATATGAATTACTCTATATCTTCTTATTATTTTCTATTCCCATCATATGTGTTATTTTTATGTGACCTAGTTCGACCTATTTTTAGGGCGTTCATTCATTTCTCTAATTTCTCTCAAACTGGACCAAATCAAAGCTTGATATTGGAAGTGCGGGTCTTAATTGTTATATGGTAGGTGTTCTATAGATTTAACCATATAGTTTTATCATTTTATAAAATGTTTCCATATTCTACGCACCGAACATACCCAATGTAACTTATAAAATATCAGTTTCAGAATAAAAAATGCATAGACCACATGGTTATTTATTTTGGTTCTATATTGATGTGGTTTGAGGTGATTTACTTATCCTGAACCATCCCTTAGCATAGGTTAATTACATAGTTAATGTTTAACATTTTATTCCTTATTCATAATCCCCCCCTTTGGGTTTTTTGTTCATTTATATTTTGAATTGATACACTACCCGTTTTAAACTACCGTTGAAATGGGTTCCTTTATGGTTTGTGATAGAATTGAATTATTTAAATTAAATTAAATGAATTGTTTTATAGCAATGTCATTTTTTCTAATAATACCTATCTATTGAGTTCATTGTATTCTAATCCAAATATATATATATATATATATATTCTCCTCCTTGTTTGACTTTATAGTATGGGTATTCTATTACTTCTTTTATAAAAACTTGTTTCATGTTAGGGAATTCCTACTTGCATATCCTAACATAAAATTTTATTTTTATTCAATAAATTATTTATAAAATCATTGAGTGATACATGGTTTTCCTTCCATGGAACTCTAATGATGGGCTCATCATTATTCTGATCAGCTTCGCTGATTTATTGTTTAAATGCCTCAGGAAATACTGGTATATAAGGAGGGGCTCACCGTGTGTTCTTTTTTACCTTATCATGAGAGATACCAGTTCTATAGGGAAGAAACCATGTAAAATATCGATGGAGAGATGGTTATATCATTCCATGAGTGAGACTTGGTCTCATATGTGAGATACTACACATGGGCCGAGAGGTAGTTGTCTCACATTAGGCCAAGAGTGATACTTGTGAGGCCATTCATGGATCACATTGGATGAACTCTGATGGATGTGGGATTTTATGGATATCATGGTGAGATAAAAGGGTTCCTTATAATATTTCTCCTAGTAAGGGCCCATGATTCTTCTTATGATACCTTAATGGTTATTTTATTTATGGAAGGGCTGATTATATAAATTTATTTGTTATCCGAGGTATGTGTCCTCTAATCAGAATCACATTTTTGGTGTCAGTCCATCTCTTGAAACCTTTTTATAGATATTTGTTATTATCCTCCCCATAAGTCATTTGTGAATGTTTCCTATGGTTTAGACATTTTTGTCTTAGGCTCAAGCAGGTATCTTTGGGCCAGGTGTCTAGGAGGAACCTTAGATTAGCGTGGTTCATTATTTATTTTTCATTGACACTCTACTATGATATACATGCACACTAATTATTTTATATGAATGAAATGGATTATTAATTACACACCATTGGTGGTGGTGTACTGAGTATATCTTACGCCCTATTCAGTCTTCCATTGCACTGGGGTAACCAAACATACCTCCTTGGTTGCAGGATCAATATCCTCAATCTATTTCGTGTACCATAGAGTTAAGAGCACAATGCTAATCTAGTACTCAAGATGCTCATAGAGGCTCTCCTTTGGGGTTTATCTCTATAATTTATTTATGTTTTTGTGTTATACCATATCACATAATTCGGTTTTTCTATTACATTAGGTAGTACCATCTTGGTATTCATGCACTTTTGTATATTGGCTTTGGAAACTTTATTCAGTTATTATATATAAGAACCAGGATCTTATTTTCAGGTACGTTTTTCCTTTTTCTGGAGTTTTTGAGAAAAAAGAATTTTCTGGAAATTTTTGAAGTATACACCGTGTACTTTCTGAGTACATTCCGTGTACTCCCTTTTCCACTTGAAGCCGTGTGATGGCCGTGTCCCGAACCACACACATGGTGCGTATGGGTGAGGTGGAGGGCGGTTAATTCGGAGTATGGAAAACTGAAGTACACACCGTGTACTTTCTTTTTTTTCATTAAACGGGTTTGGGTCATGCCTCATCGAGATATTTTCCTTCTTCTAGGTTTGGTTCGTCCAAGAGAGACCCGTACGGCCAAATCTTAGACAAACTCCCTCCTCGCCGTTCGTTCTCCGATTCGAGCATATTCAGTTGCGTTGGAATCGCAGCGGTATGTTCTTCTTTCTTCTTGAGTCTTGTTTCTTGATTCCTCCTCGTTCCCAAGATATCTTGGGATGAACTTTTTGTGTGTTTTCTCAGATCTTCGTCATTCTAAGGGGAATCACTCATCAAGGTTCACGTATATCGGTCTCCTAGGATCGAGGTGGGTGGTTTGTGTATTTCTGTAGAAAGTTGATGGATATTTTTTGCAAATTTCACCAATTCCTTTGAATGGGGAATTGGGGGTTTCCTGTTTTTTCCCTACTTTTTTCCTTCTTTGCTTGATTTCTTTAGTAGAGGTTTATGCTTATGAGTAGAGTAATTTATTTTTTGATCTGGTTGCTTTTTCATGCTTGTTTTTCTTATTAGGCATTTTTCCAGTTTCCATGCCTAGTTGTAGGATTGTGGACTGTTGCTTTGTATTTCTGTTGATCCTTAGTTGATAGCCAAGTAGTTCTTGAGGTTTACTTGGACGATGTACATGCGCGCTGAGCATGTTTTACCTTCCACTCAGGACTGTGAGAACCTAGAGTAAGAGACCAAAGGGAGAATTGATGGAAGGGCTTCTTGAGAGTGTATTTTAATTACGATGTGAGAGTAGAGGGGGGATTGATGTTGAGTGCTTCCTCAGAGAGTCTATAGATCCTTGACGCGGGCCATAGGGGGAATTGGCGTAGAGTGCTTCACCAAAGATCCTTTAGCATGATACAAGACTATAGGGGGAATTGATGGTGAGTGCATCCCCAGAGAGTCTATTAATTTCATAGATGAACCAGAGGGGTGAGAATGTGCGTGCCTCCTAGAGGGTTGTTAGTACTTATAGGTTGAACCATAGGGGTTAGGCTGTGAGAGCTGCCTAGAGGGTTACATGTTTTCTTCTTTTTGCTGGATGGTTACTTGTGTACTTTATTTGTTAGCATTGTGGATTGCAGCTGCTTGTACTTTCCTATTTACTGCTTCTTGTTTATTACTTGCCTTGTATTCATTGACTGTTGGGCACAATTCTTTGGGTGATTGCCTACTGGGATTCTATCTCACACCATTTTTGGTCCATGATTTTCGGCCCAAGAATACTATGTTGCTGTAGGTATAGATAGGGGAAATCGCCCTTCTACTTCAGGATCTTGATTGCACTGGAGGTGGAGAGAATGGGACCGAGCTGGGGCTCGTGATGCTGAGGAGTTTATTTTTGTTTTCTTTTTCACTTGTTTCCAGTTGTATTCCTGCACATTTTTGTGTTTGCTTCTTTCCATAGTTAATTGTACCTGTTGCATTATTGTGATCATTTTATTTTGTCTATTTCTTCCGCAGTTCAATTCAATTGTTGTATGCTGTTGATTGTTTCTGCTATTACGTCTGGTTGTTTTTTCCATTGTATACTTTACCGAATGAGGGCATAGTTTCACCACAGACTCACCAAGGCCCTCGCTGATAGTCGACAGCCTCTAGCATTTGGGGAAACCCGCTTGAGGTTATGTGGTGAACCGGGTAAGGGGCACAAGTAGAGGGGCTTCAGATTCGGGTCGTTACAAAGTGGTATTAGAGGAGTTCTTTTCTCTTGCCTTACTATTTGGAGACTTTAGCCAGGGATAGGACATATTCGGTACTTGGTATTAATCTGTGCTCGGGAGTAGCTAACCTGTGTACATGGAAAGGCCATAATACCTCATTAATTATAGTTTGCTGGTATTGAGTTTTTATGGTTGATATGTTTTCACCTAGAGTGATTCGCATGACTTGTGCGGTTATTGTTTTGATATTTCGGTTCTATTTCTGTCGCAACCTGATGATATGAGGGTATTCCATCTCATGCATCATATAATTACTTTTATAAATCACATTCCATGCATTCTTACCATGCCATATAGGGTGCATTAGCGATTGCATGCTATTCTGATAGACTCTGTGTAGATTACGCATGCTATTGTGATAAATGCTTGATAGATTCTCTGCTGTCATGTTAGAAAACTATTTGTGTTGTTCCCTGCTTAAAATGAACACCAAATTTTGGTTCTTGAGGAGTTATGGGCCCTCACATATCGGAATCTGGCACCTCTCTACCTTTTATTTAGTGTTTTTGGGAGTTTGAGCAGTTTCTGAGCTACTGCCTAGAAAAACAAAGAATACACGACATGTACTTTTTGGATACATGCCGTGTAGTTTTCATGTCTTGTCACTGACCGTGTGGGAAGAACACGGTGTCATGAAAGTAACTTTTGGAACACGCCGTGTATGATAGGTACACACCGTGTGGGTTCGGAGCCATGTAACCGGCCGTGTCACTAACAACACGAGCCGGGGAAGCTCGGGAAGAACAGGCCGTGTCCATAGGGAACATGCCGTGTAGTCCTGCGCAGATACCCGACCTTGTCACGAACAACACGTGCCGATGTGACCTTCTTTTCCACACGCCGTGTTTGTTCGGAACACGCCATGTCGTCTTGTCTAGGTACCCGACCGTGTCACGAACAACACGAGACGGTGTCACCTTCAACTATACACGCCGTGATTGTTCGGAGCATGCTGTGTAAGGTTCATCCATGTAGATGGCCGTGTTCTTAACAACACAGGTTGCCGAAGCCTTATCTAGTACACACCGTGTTTGTTTCGAACACGCCGTGTAGTCTCGGGTTGAGTCGGACCGTGTGGGTTAGCCGTGTAAAGAGACTCGGACAGAGGAATAGTTTTCAAGCACACACTGTTTGTTGAGGTCCACACGCCGTGTATTTTTAGGTGTACACGTCTTGTAGGGCAGGAGTACACGCCCATGTCAGTGGCTTAAGTAGACACGCCGTGTAGTTTTTATACACGCCGTGTAGTCTTGTTTTGCAATCTTGTGTGTTTTTCTTCCCCTGTTCCCATTTTTAACTCTTGTGCTCTCAGTCCTTGTTTTCCTGATCTAAGGTGTGCTTTTGATCTTTCAAAGTTATGCCTCCGAGACGTCCTCCGGTTGTACGTCTGTCTTCAGGCAGTGATCAGATGCCAGACATGGCTGATCAGGGACTTCCTGCCGATCCTCCAGTTGGGCTAGCCTTGGCACCAGCTGTCATAACAGTTGCAGGCATGGATTCTCAGTTCAGGGAAGGTTTCATGAGGATAATGCAGGCCTTCCTGGGAGCGTCTCCTCCTGCCACATCTATGGCAGACTTGACGTGGGTTTTCCAGTAGCAGCATCCTCCCACGTTCTCGGGGGAAGGAGGACCTCGGGCTGCAGACTCATGGCTGGAATCCATGTTGACTATCTTCGAGCATCTGGAGATGACTCTAGAGAGGTGGGTCAAGATCGCCACCTACATGCTCCGAGAATCCTCCAATAGGTGGTGGGACGTGATCTCACAGGCGGGTTAGCATCAGGCTATGGCTTGGGAGGAGTTCCAGTGTGTGTTCTATGACTACTTCTACCCAGATACCCTGAGGGCCGACTGATCCCGGGAGTTCATGAGCTTAGAGCAGGGTACTCTTTCTGTCATGGAGTATTCCACTTGTTTCACTGAGCTCTATCACTTTACACCCCTCCAGGATGGGAGTGGGGTGTTCTTGGAAAGGAAGTTCAAGGATGGTCTCAGGCAGGAGATCCGCTTGCAGGAGAATATCATCCAGCTGACTTCCTTTACTTCCATCGTCAACCGGTCACTGATTGCGGAGCGCAATATGAGAGACTCTAGAGCTGCGAGCCAGGGCGGTTCTACGTCCAGAGCTAGTTTGACTCCAGATGACAGCAAGAAGTGATGTAGAGAGCCTACACGTGGTGATTCGAGGAAGCGAGACGCCTCGTCAGGCAGCCAGGTGACATGCTACCAGTGTTTCCGGTCAGGGCACACAAGGCCGCAGCTCCAAAAGGACCCCATGGAGTGCCGATCTTGAGGAAAGATGGGCCACCTTCAGCGTTTCTATCATGTTTTCTCACCAGCAGATGGTGACCGGGGTTCTTTCATGACTCCTCATTCAGGAGTAGCCCCACCAATCTCTTCCCAGTAAGGGAACTAGAGTTCTCCCGGCCTTTTGGGTTGAGGAGGAGGTCGAGGCCATGGTAGTCAGCCACCAGTCCCTCAGCACCAGCAGGGAGTTTCAGCTCAGAGTGGTCTGTCAGGGGCACAGGGCCATGGTGCGGGCCAGTCTTTCACCATAGAGCAGACTTATTAGGAGGATTATCCCAGCCCTTCTACTGTTTGAGTGATGATTTTAGTAGCCTGAGTTTTATCTTCATCCCTTTTCGATACTGGTGCTACGCATAGCTTTATCTCTGTTTCTGTTGTGGAGAGCCTTGGACTCTGAGTCTTTTCTTCTGCCGACTCGTTCAAACTAGACACACCTTTGGGAACAAAGACATCTAGTGTACACTAGAGAGTTCCCTCTAGAGGTTGCAGGGTATCGCTTCTTATGGGATCTCTATGTCCTAGAGATGAAAAGATATGATGTCATCCTCGGCAAGGACTGGTTGATTCCCTTACAGGATATCATTGACTGTTATCTCCACAGAGTCAGTTTCATCTCACCAGGGGGTGAATCTTTTCTTCATATAGGCGAATGGGACGTTCGGGCGAGTCGGGCAGGACTCGAACATCATGTTCTAGGAAGGGAGACGACCCAGATTTCTAGTCTTTATCTAGATGACCAGGGGACTCCACAGTTGGACTTTCCTCTAGTGGTGGATCGTTTTAGGGACGTCTTTCCAGAGGACTTTCAGGTTTGCCTCCGAAGCGTGAGGTAGACGTCTCTATTTAGCTCATTCCAGGAGCGACACCGGTGTCCATTCCTCCCTATAGGATGGCCACACCTGAGTTACCGGAGCTCAAGAAGCAGTTGGAGGAGCTACAGGCTAAGGGTTTCATCTGACCCAGTACTTATCCTTGGGGTTCTTCAGTCTTGTTTGCGAAGAAGGCAGGCGTTACCCTTCGGCTTTCTGTGGATTATCAAAATCTGAACCAGTTGACGGTCAAGAACCGATATCCTTTTCCAAGTATTGATGATATTTTTTATTAGCTTCTAGGATCCCAGGTATTCTAAAAGATCTACTTGAGGTCCGGTTATCATCAGTTGCACGTTAGACCATCAGATATACCTCTGACAGCCTTCAGTAGCAGGTATGGTCTTTACGAGTATACAGTCATGCCGTTCGGTCACACAAACACACCTGCAGTTTTCATGGCACTGATGAACCGAGTGTTCCATCCTTACTTGGAATCCTTCATCATGGTCTTCATGGACAATATCTTGGTGTACTCTCACACTCGACATGACCAGGCCACACATCTTGAGATCATTCGGAGTACACTGAGAGAGCATCAGCATTATGCTAAACTCTCAAAGTTCCACTTCTGGATAGATCAGATTCACTTCTTGGGTCACGTTATCTCGGAGACAGGAGTATCAATGGACCTAGATAAAGTGAGAGATTTAGTTTCCTGGGTGCAGCCGAAGAACGTCTTTGAGGTACAGAGGTTCCTAGGGATGGCTGGATACTACTGACACTTCATTCGGGAATTTTCTCGTCTAGTAGCACCTTTGACAGGTCTGACCAAGAAGGGGGCGAAGTTCTTATGGTCAGATTCCTGTGAGTTAGGATTTTAGGAGCGGAAAGGGAGGTTGACGTTGGCACCGATATTAGTCTTTCCAGAGCTAGGAAAGAACTATACAATCTACTGTGATGCTTTAGGTATCGGGCTAGGAGCTGTGCTTATGTAGGGAGATGGAGTCGTTGCGTATGGGTCTCGGCAACTGAGGCCACATGAGAGGAACTACCCTACGCACGATCTGGAGTTGGCAGCTATTGTTCATGCCTTGCGCTGTTAGAGACACTATCTTCTCAGAGATCACTTTGTGGTCTTCACTGACCACAAGAGTCTCAAGTATATCTTCACTCAGCATGATCTGAATCTGAGGCAGCACAAGTGGGTTGAGTATCTACAGTCTTTCGACTTCGAGATCGCCTATACACCGGGTAATGGAAACATAGTGGATGATGCGTTGAGCAGGAGAACTCAGGTTCAGGCAGTTTAGGAGGCCAGTAGTGAGTGGCCGCTTATGGCTCTGTTCTCTGAGATGCACCTGGAGGTGGACGACAGACAGGGACATAACTTCCTATCTTCTGTAGCTGTTACCTCTATACTACTTGATCGGGTATGGATGAGGAAACTATCAGACTCAGAAGGCTTAGTCCTGCAGGAGAGTGTGTCAGGAGGGGACCCTCTTTCTGGATGGACAGTGGGAGAGGATGAGATCTTTCATTTTCAAGGACGCGTATGGGTGCCAGTAGACATACGCGAGGAGTTGATGTGGGATTTTCATTCCTCTGTTTGGGTAGTTCATCCTGACGTCACCAAGATGTATTGGGACCTTCATTGCCAATATTGGTGGCTAGGTATGAAGAAGGATGTTTCTGGTTTTGTCATGAGATGTTCTACTTGTCAGCAGGTGAAAGCAGAGAATCAACTACCAGCGGGACTTTTGCATCAGTAACCCATTTCGGAGTGGAAGTGGAATGATGTTGCGATGGACATCGTGACCGGGTTGCCAATGTCACCTCGATGGAAAGATGTTGTTTGGGTTGTCGTTGACAGGCTTACGAATGTTTCTCACTTCTTTCCGATCAATGAGACCTTCAGTGTTGATGATATGGGACGACTTTACATCAGAGAGATCGTTCGTCTTCATGGAGTTCCGCGCTCTATTGTTTCAGACAGAGATGCGTGCTTTACCTCTCGGTTCTGGTAGGGACTTAAGAAGGCCTCGGGTACACATGTATTTTTGAGTACAACTTACCATCCCCAGACTGATGGCCAGTCCGAGCGCACGATTCAGGTGCTTGAGGATATGCTCCGGGCTTGCATCCTTGATTTTGGCGGTTCTTGGAAGAAGCATATTCCTCTGGAGGAGTTCACCTACAACAAAAGTTTCCAGGAGACCATTCAGATAGAACCATACGAGGCTTTGGATGGTAGGCCATGCCGATCACCCTTATGCTGGCTGGAGGCAGGAGAGGTAGCTTTGCTGGGACCTCGTCTTGTACAGGAGACTTCAGAGCAGATAGGGCTGATTCAGAAGAGGATGACTACATCACAGTCTCGGTAGAAGTCTTTTTCTGATCAGCGGATACGACCTCTAGAGTTCGAGGTTGGTGATCAGGTTTTCCTACATGTCGCACCAAGGTTGGGACACAAGAGGATTTGGAGACAAGGAATTCTTTCACTGCGGTACGTCGGGCCATTTGAAGTCTTGGAGAGAGTTGGACCGGTCGCCTATCGGTTGCAGCTACCTCAGCGGTATCGGGCCATGCACGACGTCTTCCACATCTCTTAGCTTCGACATTACTTTTCAGACCCATATCATGTCTTTCAGCCCGAGGAAGTCAATCTTGAAGCAGATTCAACGTTCAAGGAGTATCCTATCTGGATTTTCAATCGCAGTATGAAGGTTCTCTGCGGGCGGTTTGTTCCTCTGGTACGGGTGCTATGGCAGCATGGAAAAGTACAATAAAAGACCTGGGGGAGGGAGACCGATGTACGATCGTAGTGGCTGGAGCTTTTTAGGGTTTCTTCTTCTCTACCTCGTTAGGGAGATTCAGGGATGAATTTTTATAAGGGGGGAAGTTTGTAAGAACCTGGATCTTCTTTTCAGGTACGTTTTTCCTTTTTCTTGAGTTTTTGAGAAAAATAAATTTTTTGGAAATTTTTGAAGTACACGCCGTGTATTTTCTTTAGTACATGCCGTGTACTCCTTTTTCCACTCGAAGCTGTGTGCTGGCCATGTCTGGGCCACACACACGGTGTGTAAGGGTGAGGTGGAGGCCAGTTAATTCGGAGTACAGAAAACAGAAGTACATGCCGTGTACTTAGAAAGTACACACCGTGTACTCTCTTTTTTCATTAAATAGACCGGGGTCGCGCCACATCACAATATTTTCCTTCTTATAGGTCTGGTTCGTCCGAGAGCAACCCGTACGGCTGAATCTTTGATGAACTCCCGCCTCGCCATCCATTCTCCGATTCGAACATGGTCAATTGCGTTGGAATCGCAGCGGTGAGTTCTTCCTTCTTCTTGAGTCTTGTTTATTGATTCCTCCTCGTTCCCAAGTTATCATGGGATGAAAGTTTTGTGCGTTTTCTCAGATCATTGTCATTCTAAGGGGAATCTGTCGTCGAGGTTCACGTATATCGGTCTCCTAGGATTGAGGTAGGTGGTTTGTTCATTTCTGTAGAAAGTTGATGGATATTTTATGCAAATTCCACCAATTCCTTTGAATGGGGAACTGGGGGATTCCTATTTTTTCCCTACTTTTTGTCCGCTTAGCTTGATTGCTTTAGTAGAGGTTTATGCTTGTGAGTAGAGTAATTTATTTTGTGATCAGGTTGCTTTTTCATGCTTGTTTTACTTATTAGGCATTTTTCCAGTTTCCATGACTAGTTGTAGGATTGTGGACTATTGCCTTGTATTGATGCTGAGCCTTAGTTGATAGACAAGTATTTCTTGAGGTTTACATGGACGATGTACATGCGTGCTGAGCATGTTTTACCTTTCACTCAGGACTGTGAGAACCTAGAGTAGTAGACCAAAGGGATAATTGACGGAAGGGCTTTTCCAGAGTGTCTTTTAATTACGATGCAAGACCACATGGGGAATTTACGTTGAGTGCTTCCTCAGAGAGTCTGTAGATCCTCGACATGGGCCACCGGGGGGATTGACGTTGAGTGCTTCCCCAGAGATCCATTAGCACGATACAAGACTATAGGGGGAATTGACGGTGAGTGCTTCCCCAGAGAGTCTATTAATTTCATAGATGAACCAGAGGGGTGATAATGTGTGTGCCTCCTAGAGGGTTGCTAGTACATATAGGTTGAACCATAGGGGTTAGGATGTGAGAGCTTCCCAAAGGGTTACCTATTTTATTCTTATTGCTGGCTGGTTACTTGTGTACTTTATTTGTTAGCACTGTGGATTGTAGTTTCTTGTACTTTCCTGTTTACTGCTTCTTGTTTATTACTTGCCTTGTATTCATTGACTGTTGGGCAAAAATCATTGGGATATTGCCTACTGGAGAGCATGGGACCGAGATGGGGCTTGTGATGCTGAGGAGTTTATTTTTGTTTTCTTTTGCACTTGTTTCTAGTTTTATTTTAGAACGTTGTCATGTTTGCTTCTTTCCATAGATACTTGTACCTGCTGCATTAGTGTCATCATTATTATTTTTATAGTGCTTCTGTTGTTCAATTCAATTTTTGTTTGTTGTTGATTGTTTCTGCTATTGCGTCTGGTTGTTTTTCCATTGTAAACTTTACCGAATGAGGGCATAGTTTCCCCAACGACTCACCAAGGCCCTCGCTGCTAGTCAGCAACCTCTGGAGTTCGGGGAAACACGCTTGAGGTTATGTGGTGAACCGGGTACGGGGAACCAGTGGAGGGGCTCCAGATTCGGGTCGTTACATTATATTTATCTTTCAATTATTTTCACTTATTGTTACTACTTTTGATAATTAATATAGACATGATAATACCACTATGAAACTCTGACCTTGAGGGTATAGTCTTCCCAGTGAACCACCATTAGACCATTGTTGCTAGTTTGCTTCCTCTGGTGTACGGGGAGTCTCTTTTGAGGCTATGTGGCGACCGGTATCGCTGCCCTTTTAGTGGTCAGTCAAGATAGGATGTTACAATATATATATATATATTAATACAATTTATTTCATTGGAATAACTTTCATTTTGAAATCTTATGAAAAAATTGTTTCTTCGTTTGGAAATTCTATTTGGAAAACTACTTTTTCATCACATCTATTGGTTTAATTTTAAATTAAAATTTTCCCATTATGTGAAAGGAATTTTGAAAAAGTGATTTTATATTTGAAATTATAATAATTTATATTATATAAAAATTTCAACTTAATTTTTTGACAATAATACATATAATAAATATTAAAAATCAATTACAATAGTTGAGGTTAAAATGGGTTTACCGAGGGGTTAAACTAAAAAGATAAGGGTTAAAATGACATAAAAACAATTTCAAAACCCATTTATGGAATTACTTAAACCATATAACTTCAATGTTTTTATAATGTCCAATTATGGAGCCTTTTTAATCTTTAAAATGTTGGTAAACCTTTTACTTTTCAAATATTAAAAGTGTGTTACTCACCTCATTTATAAAATGCTACCCCTCCCCTCTCCTATTCACACTTCCAAAACAATTTGGTTATACCATTACCAAAAAAAATATATTCCTTAATTCCATAAAAACATCCTAGAATAATTTTTTATATCATAAATACAATCTAGGAAGTTTTAAGGTTAAACATAAAGATGTTGTCTAGAGTAGAGGAAATGTTTTAAACTTTGAGTTTTTATTTAACATCTTCTTATAAACCCTTAAAATATTCTGAAATTATAATGATATAATAAAAACATTATTTAACATATAATTGTTTTTTATGTTAATTTCTTAACTTATATCCATTTTCTCTTCCATAAAATGGGAAACAAAACCATCTATCATGTGTACAGTGAACTACCGCCTCACGAAATGATGTACTTGTTTTTTATCACCAACTATGACAAATGAATATAATTTTGGATTTAATATTTATATATGATATTTATGAAATTATTATAAATCTTTCATTATAATACCACATAAATATTCAGAACTATAAACCCATTGGAAAACAATAATGTCCCTCATGTGTATGGCAGACTACCGCCTCGTAAAAAATGTGATGTGTTTTTCAATTGTATTTTAATTGTATGGTAATAAGTATATCTTAAATGAATAGATATGGTATTCATGTAATTATGATAATTTTTAAATAATGATATAACATATAACTTCTTACTTTTCATCATGTGTGGGATATGACAATGTTTCTCTTGTGAACGACGGACTACTATCTCACAGAGCGATGTGATTCATTTTTCACTTACACATTACATGGAAGGTAGTAAGGATAAAGTTAGTTTATAGATGTGGTATTTATTACATAACTATACTTATGGTAATATAACATAACATATAACTTTTTACCTTCCAATATTTTGGAAAATAGTAACGTTTCTTGTGCGTACGTGGGGACTACCTCTTCCACTTATCGATCCGATTTTTTTCATTTCATTTTTTATGGATGGTAATAATGATTGATTTTACTAATATAAATGATATATAATACATAAAACTGATTCTAAAACGTTAATATATTATTTAACTTTTATTTTCATCCATTTCAATAATGGAAACAATATTCATTCGTATGTACGACCCTCTATCCCAATGAATACTGTATTTCATTTCCTATCTCTATCTTTTATGGATTACTATAAATATATATAATGATTATATATTATATTTATATCACGGCTAATTGTTTTGATATAATTTAACCATGATCAAATTAAGAGTACCGAAAATAACAGATCACAATATACAAGAAGAATATACTAGTTATTACCCAAAAAAGTGATTTTATCACGGAATTGTTTATAAACAGGTAATAAAAGGACATAAGTAAATAATATATGGTTTGAAATATATATAATTATTTTTATTTAATATATGTATAATAAACCTATATTTATTATATAAGAGGTTCTAATGTGTACAAAGGTAATAGATAATTATGATAATTAATTTTCATCTCACTTTTATTTTTTATGAGACAATTCCATATCACCATAGTATTATTTTATGTGATGTATATAATACATAGGAATGTATTTTATGATTATTTTACTCAAAATTATTTTGATTCCTATATCGATTTGAGTATCTCTCTGTCATGGGTTTAAGTTTCAAATATTACCAAAGCAGTAAGGGATTTTATCTCAATTTTCCTTCTTTGGGACATACATTTTGTTATGTATCTACCTTTTCTGAGGTGTATATACATCTCCTTTGACATGTAATATAATGGATTTATTTATTTTCATGGTATTTTATGATTCATTTAATGTTATTATTTCATGTGGCTTATGATCCAAAGTTACCAAAGTGGTAAGGGTTTCATGATTCAATATCACCATTTATGGTTATTGTTTATGTTTATGATTTAGATGATGAAATATTATGATATATAACTAAATAAAACCAAAAATTTTATTATCATTTGGTTATTTATCTAGAATAATTTATTTTGATTCATTTACCTTGGGTTATGTACTTAATATTATAATAGATATTTTTATAATGAAAATTGACTTTATTTATATCTTTAGTCAAAAACCCTTTTTATCCATAATTGTGTTTTCTAAAAACTATTTCAAAAATGGTTTATGATTATAAAAATGCTTTAATAGAGACAAAATTACCCATATTTTTTATTTTTAATTTTTTTTAAAAAGAATCTTCAAGTAATTTTATAAACAAGTACCATTTTTCTTTTATTGAAAATGTGAAATGAATCATTCTTTTAACATGTACGACATTTCCCATAGTGATGAACACTCAGTGTTTTAAAGTTTCATTTATATTTTTGAAAGGTTATTTTCAAATAAAAGGATTTAAAAAATGTTTTATGTTTTAATTTTATTTTTTAAAGTGGAAAAGTTATTTTATTCAAGAAATGTTCTAGATTTATTTGAATAATCATGTATATGTTTTCACAGTTGTTTTAAAATAAAAGCATTTCTTCAATATTTTATGAATTATTAAAAATATTATTTTCAAGTAAATTTTATTTTCTTTAATAATTCTTCAAAGTGATCTTTATTTAAATTTTTGTATCTAATATAAAATAATTTTATGTTACTTAATCATTATTATGGATATGATCCAATGATATCATATTTATTCATTATTTGGATGGTTTATGTTTATGATGTCAAGATATTTATGAAACCTGTTTACTTTTCATGGGTTATGCTATGATAAATTGTTTTTCAGAACCAATTTATTTTTATGCATTCTTATATGATGAATTTTTTATGATAATGTGGTATACAAATGTATGATTTTAATTATTTTATGGTTGTTACATATATCTTCCTATAATGCACTTTTTAATGATTAATGTTCTATAAGACCAGAGAGTACATAAAAAGTTGTCCAAAACCTGAAAAGATGGTACACATGAGTTTATCCTTGGCTAGATTTATGTACATGAGTTGTTATGAAAATCCTAACATGTTATGAATGTCTTGGTGGGTATCTTTAACACAATTTATTCTATACTTATCTCTTTTCCATAACCCTATGTCTTATGGAAATGTTCTGATATCATGGAATATGTTATTTGATTCCTATATTATTCATTTCTTATAAAATTAAATGATTTATACGATGATTAAATTTATGATCTATGATATGAAGGGTATATTTTTCAAATGTTTTGATCGTGTTCAAATACCATTATGTTCATGTTATACTTACATATCTCCCTTGTTTACCCTTAATGAGCATATGAGCTCACCCTTCCTTATGTTTATTTTTCCTAGGTTATAATGATAGGAATTACATGTGATATATCTAATAAGGGTGATATTTTTTGGTAAATAAGTGTGATACTATGTATAAATATTATGAACTAGTTCTATATGTTTCCATGATTCCAAAGGCACTAAACCTTTATGATCCTCAGGAGTGTGTTTGTATAACATCATTAATATCTTCCAAAAAAGACGTAATATCAATGTATGAAATGTTTTGGACAATAAAATTTGGGTATTTTAAAAAGTAAATTAGTCATTAGAATTGAGATTCATGATCCATATTTTTTGGGAGATATTTTTTTGTCCCATGTGGCTTGTCGAGGACAAGAAATTATATGGTGGAGAGGTTGCAAGATCCCTTTTTTTGAACCATTTTAAATATTAAAAAGAATTTTTGTTTTTCATCTAGTGGTGGGACAATTTAAAATTTCATCATGAAAATAGAATCTTGATAGTTTAAACTCATTAAAAGTTTTGTTTTTATTTGGAATTTAATGATTAAAAGGAGTATTAGGTTTTTGGTTGGGTTTCAGGACTGTTATTATGTTGAAAAGATAAAGGGAGGCTCATAGTTAGTGCATGATTAGTACTAACCATGCAACTAAACCATTCATACTTTTAATGGTATTATATGATTTGTTAAAACATTCACCTAAGGACACATGGAAATATAGAAACTATATAGGTTTTTTAGTGGGGACTCACATGGGCTACGGACGGTTTGTAAAACCATTTCCTAGCCACTTGAGGCTGTGTGACTTTAGATAGTGGGTTCACATGATTGACACATGGTTTGAAAAACAGTGTCGAAGAAATATAAATCCCTTAAATAAGTTTGGATTTATGATTTTTTTCTTCCTTATATTAAGCCAAGGACCACTCTTTCTTCTCTCAATCACACATAGTACCTCCACCACCCAGGAGCTCTTACTCTTATCCACCTTAGGCTTTGATGTATCTTCATCATTCAAGAACATAATTAATTTCCATCACATTCATTGAATCACCCTCAGTTGTTCAATTGATCATATTTATTCTTTTTATATTATATTTCTTCTTATTGTATTCTATTTACATGTGATATAATATGCCCTATTTTTAGTGCAATTGTTTGTTCTTTTAATTTCTCTTGATTCGGCTAGAATCAAAGGCTTATGTTAGAAGGGAAAAGATTATTTTGTATAAGGGTAGTAGTATATATGATTTCCCCTAAAATTTTTATCATCTATAAAATGAGTTGTTGTTCCACACACTAGACCTTACACACATCACCTCTTAAATGAGAAATTAGTTTAGTAATTTATAATTCCTTGATTTGGTTATCCCTCATGCACCTAATTATATCATTGGATGTTTTATACCTCAAATAAAACCACCCCATGGGGTTTTTTGATTATATTCTCTTGAAATATTATGTAATTCAATAGGGAAATATTGATAGGTTTAATTGAGTTGATTTGGATCTGATTAATTAAATGAGTCAATATTAATTTTAATTTGGAATGTTGAATGCTCTACTTTTCATGTCCTATAATGGGAAGGATTAAATTATTAAATGTAATTGAATGGTTAAAAAAGTCTCTTGTCCCTATATACATTTATAAATGATTTATGATCAATGGTAAATACCATGTATACTCACATGGCCTTTTTATAACTTGTAGAGATTCAATTAATGGAATAAAACATCACATAAAGTAATGATTGTAATTTGGAATGAATGTATTTTTGTAGCCTATGTTTAATTATAAAATTTAAAGTTCCTACTTATTATCTTACACCTAGGTGATACATGGATTTTGATATGGATGTCCTTGGATAATATAATAAGGAACATTGAGTTTAATGAGTTATAAATGATTAAGTGATGTTGGACCTAACACTCATAGCCATTTATTTAAAGTATTAGACATGGAATTACTCATTGTTGTACATTGTGATATGTATTATTATTATTATTATTATTTATTTATTTATTTATAATCATAGGACATGAAATTCCTAACCAAATGACATGAAGTTCTTCATTATTAAATAAAAATTATTTTTCAACATGGAGTTCTTAATTATTTATTTATCACTATTGGACATGGAGTTCCTTATTAATTGTTGGTCCTTATTGGCCATGGTGTTCCTTAAGAATCATTTGAAATATTTGGACTTGAAACTCCATTCCACTGTGTTTTATATGCATGAATTAGTGAAATTTTTTAAATATAGAATATTATGATCATCATTATATTTGGATGCCTTTATTTCTACTTGAATAAAACATGACTAGAATTACACATGGATGCTAGATATCATAACATTGGGTCCACTTTTTATACTTCATTTTTCTTCTATTAAGAGACATTCATTCTTAGGTTGAAGTAGGTATGGTCAGCCAGGTGTCCCATAAGAAACATAAGAATTACATTCTTAGTTTCACATTATTAATTTTCTCTTTAATATTGATATAACTACATAATAATTCATTTTATACAAATATACTAGATTGTATTTGACACCGTTGGTGGTGGATGACTATTTTTTTCTCACACCCTATTTAGGAAAATGTTTAGTACCAGAACGTATATCTTTTTTTAAGGATGTGACCCTAGATTTTTCCTACTTGATTTACTATGGGATGGGACTTGATATGGAGTGGGGAGTGGATCAAGTAATTAGGTTTTCTATAGAATTTGTGCATTTTTTTACTTATTTATTTCGTTAGTTTAGTATTGTATTGTGTATTATCTGTTTTATGAATGATTGAATTATATCTAATATAATATTTCATATTCATTATTTGGGTTGGATCTTATTTGGTACTAGTCTGGTTAGGTGTTATTGTTATATTATTGGGGTTACTTATCTTTAATTTACTTTCATTTATTTATACTATCACTATTTTTAGTACTGATTTAGTGGTTATAGTATCCCCACTTCACCACATACTAACCCCCACTTCTAGTCGGCATACTTTGGAATGTGGGGAGGTGTGCTTGAGGTCTTATCACAAAATGGTCTAGTTACTATTTATTGAGTAAACTAGACCGAGACATGACGAACTATATCCGACTCTATTTATTCAGATTCAAATCCATCTGAAAAAAAGATATACCTATAGATCTTATGATATGTGATGGATATAAAGCATTCACTAATGAGGTAATTTTGGCATAACATTAGAGAAAACCTCTCTAATTAAAACTCAAGATGTTGGGTGGAATAGTTAAACACATGAGGATGTAACTACCTAGACATATACAATATCACCACCTTCTTTTTCATTAAGAAGGAACATAGACCAAGTTGAGAAGAATTATAAACAACCTCAAACATGAATCCCTCCTATATCAAATGAAGAATAAAAGAACTGATCGGCTCATCCTTTAAATAGTCATAATCCTACTAACACTAATAAATCCATATGGAATCATGGTACTTACAAGTTAAGGGTATCAAAGGGAATAAAATCTTAGAGAAATAAAACAACAACCTTTTATAATATCATATAAGACCAAGCCTCTACATAATTCTTGGTTTCTTTCTAAAATAAATATACCTCAATATTTGATGAAATGAATTATACTCCTTATTAGGATATTAAATTCCAAATAAATTTCACCCCACATGTTAAAAAAATCACTTGTAAATCTTTATATAGATATGTTAGAGCTGAAGGACATGTAAAATAACAAAAATATTCTTCATACGATCCTCTTATGACTTTGAGTACATAAGGATTTCATCAATGGACGCCATGAAATGATCCAAGGAATCATGAAATATAGAGTTCGTGAGAACTATTATAATAGTTGGGGAGTTAGTTACATAATGAAATATAACTACAAAGTCAAAGTTTCCATAGGGACATATAAAAGCAGTAATCAAGATATCCTTTTCCTTCACCATCATCTGTTTAGTCCCATACCATATATTGAACCTTGACAACCCCATGTACCCCTTTAAAATATTGGACAAATAATTGATCCTTAGGATGTGATAATAGTTATTGACATCACATGATTCATTCACCAGTTTTCTATGATCAATTTATAACCAATATTCACCCTCAAGATGAATAATACTAGAGCACCACACATTGAAATAATGGTTCAGATGAAAATATTTTTAATTAAATAATTTATCTAAACCCTTAACTATCATTACTTAGAAGGTTCTATATGATAAGGGCCCATAAAAATAAAACAATCATCACGTTTTAGCTCTATCTTAAACTTGATACCATGTTAAGAGGGAAGAATCATAGTTTTTTCCTAGAAAATATTGGAAATATCCATGATGAAAATTGGGAACACCACTATCTACACCTCTACACAATCCAATAACAACTCTAGTTGATGATAACAAATATTATTTGAATTCCTAGGATCCATTAGATGGTCCTACTCTCTAATAAACACTACAAAATGGAACTGAACATTATAGAATAAAACCATCATCAAATAGAAATCAAGTTCCACACACACAGAATATAAGAAATCCATTCCATGAATAAAATCATATAGTTGTATCCAAAGTAATATTAAAACTCCCAATTTTTGATGTGACACTATCATCATATCACAACATCGACACAAATAAAGAAAAACATTCTAACCTTTAACTGACACAGTCAACACCATTAGAATTGGAAGACTATTCAACATGAGATCCAAGTCTTAGACTGGTTCATGTTAAATGAAATAATGTGAAATTATATAATCATAATCTTTTTAAGACAATTTAGAAAATAAAAATATAATTCCTCAAATGATCTCTATCCAACATAAAGATGGATCTCCATTGTGGGAATCTAACTATGCCAGGATCTTATTCCCCCATTATTGTGATGATAAACACCTCCATGGATGTATTTATCATTATATCCCAAAGGGCGTGGGATACCACAACATTTCCCTATACCATATCTATCTCCCCTTATATGACTAAATCCTAACTAATCCCATTGTTGACAAGGCCTTTAAGGAAACTACTACCGAGGATAAATTGAAAAATAACTACTTACACCGTGATGAACATTGATAATGGATAGGAACATAAACTAATTAAAACCATGAAATCCATAAGAAATACAAATATTAACATGGTTTCTAGAAGATTCGTGATAAGACAAGCACAAGATAATTAGGATGAAAAATATAATTCCAAATTCTAGCAGGTCGAAACCTCATCATCCATGACATCTAATATCCTTTATTAGAGGATCTTACCATTGGTAATTTCTAATAACTCCCCTGTTGAGGTGATCCTAGTTTCACATGAATCCTCTTGATCAATTATTTCATCCCCATAACCATAATATATTTACAAAATGTAAATGGGGTAAACACATATTGAATAGATAAGAACAATGCCTCCTCAAAACACAATTATCTAGCCTCATTATATATAAAGAGATTGAGGATATGGAAACTAATATCATTGAATAAAATCAAAGCTCATATAAATTCATAATACATTGTTAGAGGGAGAGAAAATCCTGAAATTTCACCCAATTCATCATTGATGAATGAAAATATGCATGAAATAGATTCTAAAAATCATCCCATTAAATCACTAACTCCTCATTCTCTCCAAGGAATGGAAACCACTATTAATGTTCCACAACTATCACCTTACTAACAAATCCACTCATATTACTAAAAAATAATGTGATCCAATGAAGTTTTATAGCATAGTGTAAATTAAAGGAATTATTCAGCTTGTAAAATAATTTCATTATCTTTAAATTAGATACAATCCCCTCACACATCACTAAATTCTAGAATTGGAAATCTTTCAATATTTTCCTCTAAGATTCACCTTCCTTAATAGGTTTAACCATACAATTTTCAAGAAGATCATCCTACTACCTTATCGATATGAGTCACATGAATGACAACCAATGAACATCTATATAAGCGAATAAAGGAAACTCCAAATCATGATATCATGTACTTTATTTAAAATCATTAAATTAAATTTCATTTACTATTAACTAAACTATACTTAATTAAATCACATTCACAAACAAGAATTACTCATATGCCTCTCATAGATCTCAACATTGAAATATGGATTACCTACCCTAGTATATTATGTGAGAATAAGGTTTTTATATCAGATCGTAGGTGGAAATAATGCTCTGATTCCTAGTAGGCACACCTAAATACATCACATAGAAAGTTTGGTTAATTCCATTTTTCTATTAAACACATGAAATAGTCATGAGTTACTCACCCAATAATCCATCCTAAATCTCATTAATAACTCTAAAACCTCTCGATCATGATCTCCCTCGCTAGGAACCCATCCTGAGATGACATTGAAGGCAAGTGTTACCATCAAATCCCACCATCATTAGGCCATATGTTGGAAAATAACACTAATGATTTAAAGGAAACAAATGGCGGGAATTTATTTTATATATTATAGGAACATATATCAACACATCAATCAAATCCGTAATATTAAATAAAAACTGATTCACAATGCATTTAATTATGATACATAAACAGGGTCTCTGAAATAAAATATAAAATGAAACTCTTACAACAATGAATTGAATAAAAAATACATTCCTTGAGCTATTAATGTCCGATATGATCACTAAATCCTTCATGTAGCATTGAAATATATACAACTGTTCATAATACAAGTATACTCATTAAGATCATCCTCATAACTTCTAATGAAAATTTTGAAGAACTATAATAATGTATTAGTGTAACACCCTGAGATTTTATGAAAAATATTATTTTAATTTCATTGATGTCTTGTTTTTATACGTTACACTAAAATTAGATTGTGATATACGCAACACCATATTAGCTTATATTATATGCAAACACCATTCTTGGCTCATGTTACACACAATTTCAAGTTTGTTTTGTGCAAATTATTCTACGCAACATTAAGTATAGATTTTGTTTAATGTATAAATGAAATAAGTTTTGATTATGTTATACGCAACACCAAACAGAGCTTTCACTACACGCAGCCCTGACTTGGCATGCATTACATGCAATCAAGACCTTCTTCAATAGCGTGTGTAGTACGCAATACCGAGTTTCAGTGAACGAGATATTATTGTAATATTATTATGAACGAGCCATTATGAATAGTAATACCCACTTTTTGAAAATTTATCTTTCAAAATGGACTTCATTTTTTGGATTTTGAATATCAAAATTAGCCTAGTGTGAGTTTTTGGTATTTTTATGAAAACTTTCAATTTTTGATGAATAGTGAAAACACTGGGTTACTATTTAAAAACCGAATTTTTATTTAAAAAATTATTTATTTTATTTAAATTTATTTTAGGTCAAAATTGATACATAATACCTATATATGTTTAATGTAATTCATTGGAGTCATTTTATAATAATTTTAGATATATAAAAATTTTATTGAACTTTTCACCATCTTTTACCCACCTCCTAGGAGAATTTGAAAATTTACATAAAACTTAAATTTACCACTTCTGTGAGTGGAATTTCGAAAATCCAAGAGACACAGTTAATCTCAAAGTGTAAAATGTGGTTCAATAAGATAAAAATATTTTTTGGTGAATAGTAACTTTTTACTTTTATTTACCACGGTTAAAAGTAAATATGGTAATTAAGGGTAAAAATGATATTATTATTAATCTAACTCATGTCCTAATTCTATTGGATAAGTTTAATTCGACCAAAAAAACCTTAGGAATAAAATATTACCCTTTAGGTACACTTGGATTAGATTAGGACATTTATTATTGTTTTATTTTAAGAAGAGTTAAAATAGTTAAAATCAAAGTTTAATAACTAAATATTTTTAATATAGGGTTATACATAAGATAAATTCGACTATAAATATTCATTATAAAGATAAAATTATTTCCTATATAATGGTAGTTTATTTATAATTTTTAGACTGTAAATAATTTAATTTATTTATGACACAATGATGATGTAGTAATTACCTTATTAATGAAATATTAACATAATTGATGTTATAAATACCCAAATAAATTTAATTTGATACTTTTTATGAATTAAACTAATTTTTTAGGTTAATATGACATGTTAGTATTGATTCAATTAAATGTGTTCGAACTAATCATGCTGTTATAGTTTTCACAAAAATCAATTACTAAATAGTGTCAAAATTGACATAGAATAGTTTTTAAAACAAATATTATATTATTAATTGTTATTCTATTCTTAAAAATCAATGGTTCTTCCAAATGACTTAGATAAAATTATATATATTAATAATGAACCACTTGAGGTTTGTTTGGCTTGTTATAGTAAGTTTATTAACCATATAGTGTAAGAAAACAAGAAGACACGGTAAAAGTTAAATTATTTAACTTAGAGTTAAATCTAAATGATAAGGTTAAAATAGTAACCCAAACTTGTCTAAAACCTATTGGTTGAGATAATTTCGACCCATACCCACTTTATATTCTAAATAAGTTACTTTGGAGCCATTATAAACCGAATATGTCTTTATTATAAAATAATATTTTAAATTTTCCCAAAGTGCCCCTCTCCTCCCTTATAAAAGGGAACCTCGTCCCTCTCCTCTTCACACAATTTGGAGCCTTAAAACTCGTCCAAAACCAGAAAATTTCCCTTCTAAAATTCCTTATAAACATTATAGAGGTTCATGGTCTCCTCAAAAGACCAAATCTAGTGCCTTAAGAGGAAGCTTAAAAGAGGTACATCGAAGAAGAGGTAATCTCTTCTACCGATTCTTTCAAGTTTCTTTCTTCTTCAACTTCTTATTATTTAGTTTTTTCATTATAAAGTAATTACATAAGTATCAATAATATACTTATATTTTATTATAAATATGAAAAAACCCCATTTCACCTTCTATCCTTCCTACGGAAAACGAAATCACCGCGCATGCGTACGTACGGAATACCGTCTCCACACCGTGGGGTAATCTGTTTCTCCACCACCACCTTACTTGGATGGGTATAATGGAGTAAATAATAACTATATATAGTTATTATAACATCATACAGATTCTAAGATATTATATCATCCACTCCAATTCAATTCAATAATTATGGAAACGATATCATCGCTCGTGCGTACGTACGGATTACCGTCTCCGCGACGCGATGAGATTAATTCTCCATGTTAACCACTAAAGAATGATTATAAAGTATATATAATGAATAATAATGAAATATATGAAATTATAAAGCTACTGTATATATATATATATATATGTCTTCTACTCACATCAATTCAAGTCAATAAGGAAAGGAAAACATCGTTCATGTGTATTTACGACCTACCGTCTCCATGAACGGTGTATTTCATTTCATTTATCTATCTATTATATATATATACTGAATATATATGATATATAAATCATTATTTAAATTCTTGAAGGAATTAAATCATTATATAAGTAATAATAATTTCAAGAACAACAAGTCTAAACACGTACGATAAATAAAATGATTTTACCCAAAACGCTGCTTTAACAAGGAATTCACAAAAGAACGGGTAATATAAAGTCATAAGTGAACCATATATGATATCATAATAGTAAATATGATTCTATAATAAGTCAATTAAATTATTAAAATCATTATATATGAGGTTTGGATACATATGAAGCATATCGGACCTAAGGTAAGGGATTACTTTTCCAATCTCGTTTTTGTCTGAGATTGCTTATTCGTAAGTATTTACTGGGGGTATATTTATCATCCATGTCCATGTTTTCTAAAAATGGTTTCATTTATGTTTAATGTCCTTTTTACCCATTTTTGACTTTTACTACATTGTATGTAAGGAATCATTATTTTGTTAAACATACGAGGAACTTTTTGACTTTTCTGGCAAAAGTAGAAGAAGAATGTTTTCTTAACTTATAAAGCATGAATGGATTTTTAAGGTTTTATAATGCCTTATTTTCCTGAAGCATACTCTACAATATTTCATGAATATTTTCAAAAAAATCTATTTCTTTTAAAATTGCATGTCATTTTATGAAAAGAAAATGATTTTGAAGAAGAAAGGATATTTTCCTCAAGAATTCATTTCAAGTGTTTTATCAAAACCACATTCCATCTAAAATGAAATTAATTTCATATGTGTATGTTTAAAGTATAATTTCTATATGATTTACATGGTTTCACTTTTCTTATTATGAAATTATATCCATTTATTTTATATGGATTATGTTATGATGAGATGATGTTTATGAAACCCATTTTATTCTTTGGGTTATGATGAATGATTTTTGTTTATGTTGTGGCACACGTAAGAATGATTTCAATATGAGATGGGTGGGACCTATATATCCCTCCAATGCATTGGGTAAAGATTTATATCTCATGAGATAGACATGGCTGGAATGACAAGTTAATCTGGTTCAGTGATACAGGACTGGAATGGGGAGTGAACTCGATTCAGTAAGGGACTTTTTTCACTAAGATTGTCTTGACAGCAATGCATTGGCTACAATGGAAATCATATCAAGTGCTTAATGGTTCTCCAAAATTACATGTTTTATTCCAATGAAATTTTATCATGATTGATGTTCCATTATGATCTATGCCTTACACACTTCCATGTTTTATTTCATTGATCAAGATTGTGATGTGTAAACATTATGTTCATGTTTTTAAGTTCAAATTTATATGATTTGTTTTATTTTCTCCATGCTTACCCTTAATGAGAATTTGATATCACCCTTTATATGTTTTCTTTTCCCCAAGATTTAATGAAAGGTTTTAGGTAAGAAAACAAAAGGGGAAGATATTTATGGGAGGTGTTTAAGATCTATCACCATGATTAGAAGATTATGTTCCAAGTTTCCAAAGACACTAAACTATTAGGGTACTTGAGTGTTGGTTCTTGTTATGTATTAATTATTCCGAAAAAGTAATGTAATGTCCATGTACATCAGGATATGGGTCTCTACAGTTGGTATCAGAGGAAAGGTTTAGTTAAACATTGGAAACTAGGATGAAAAAACTTTAGTGAGATCCCTAGAGATATTTCTAAGGAATGTCTAGGGATGTCCTTAAGGTTAAGTATGAGTATAGGTTATAGTGTTAGATATTGAAGGTATTCCCCCTCAATTATGTTGTTTTACTAGTATGATTTTTTCCTCTCACACTATTCTTTTTGGGTTTTAGACTATGGTTGGAACCCAAACGAACCGTGTTGATCAATGTAATGGAAAATGAAATGATTTTCCTCCTAAACAAACCAATGTTGTGGGAGATGGAGTGAAAAATATTATTTCTATACATACACAATCTATGAATCATTATGGACATCCAAATGAGAAGAGAAAGGAACAATATTCTACTGAGTCCTTAATGAGGCAATGCCCACCTTCTTTCAGTGGGTATTCTGATCCACTTGTCGCTGAACAATGGATTAGTACCATTGGAAAGATATTTTCTATACTTCACTGTTAAAAACATGAAAAAGTAATTTTATCTGTTTACCATTTAGAAGGTGAAGCAGGCCAGTGGTAGACTCTAATTAAGAATACAAGGCCCCATGATGAAATTGAATCCATGGAATGGAACAAGTTCAAGAACTTATTTTTCAATAAGTACTTCCCTTGTATTATTCTAACAAAGATGGAGAAGGAGTTCCTTAAGCTTAATAAAAAGGATGATAAATCTGTTTATATATACGAAGTGAATTTTATAAGTCTTGCTAGGTATACATCTAGATTTATCATCCAACCTGAAACTAAAGTTTATTGATTCTTCAGTGGCTTAAAACCAAGTCTTCGAAGGGAATTAACGATAAGAGACATCAGTAGCTATAAAGAAATTGTGCATTGTGATATGAAGGTAGAACTGGAAGTTGGTGTTACATATCAATATCATGGTTTTGACTAGAAACGAAAGATGGTTTTCAAGGAGAAATCTCAGAACAATGGTGAAAAGAAGATGAATGTTTTTTTATGCTCAAAGTTTGGAAATAAACATGGTGGAGACTGTCTAAAAGGCACTAGAAAATGTTTTAAGTGTGGAAAAGAAGGTCATCGAGCAGTTGAGTGTCGAAGTAATGAGAAAAAGGTAGCTAATGATTTGAATAGTGATAAGATTACAGAGAACTCTCCACCAACACTTCAATGCTACAATTGCAAGGAAATGAGGCATTATTCTAACCAATGCCCTAATCTAAGGGTTAATGATGATCGACATCAACAACCACTTAAGGTAAAGGACAAAGGGAAGTCACATGCGATCACTATTGGTGATGTTGTGTATGACAATGATGTAGTGGAATGATTATAATATCATTTATAGTATTGTGGAATATTGGAATATCTATGTATTGGTTTATTATGGTTTTAAATAATTATATGGTACCGGTAACAATGAAAAGTGATTAAAATATTTTGGAATGCAGATGATATGCACATAATGAATGGATAAGGAGAAAATAATATGTTTGATAGTATTCATGAGCTCATGATTGATATAAGGACAAAGTGATATCATGGTTTGAGTATATAGAAATTTTGGGATTTTGGTATGTGGAAAGAGTTAACTTTTAATAGCATTCATGTTTTCACTAATGTTCAATGGGTATTAATTTTTCAAGATAATACATGATTAACGTATTCAAATATTTGGAATGTGACCAAGAAGATATATCTTACGATATATGGGAGATAAATGATGGTATCCACATGCTTGGTAGATGACCTTTCTAGTAATCGTTTTCTTTATACTATGAGCTTGGACCGGAGTATTTTGCATAAGCCTAAAGATTGGAATGAATTAAGTGAGACATAAGATAGTATTGTTTAAGGATAGAAATTTTTTCGATATTATTGCAGGAATGTTATAATAATGTAGTTTTAGAAAAAGGGACAACCTGCAAGACTGGTGACACCCCATCACGTCGGACAAGGACGAGGGAATCGAACAAACAACCGAAGTGCGACATTCCTTTAGCACTTACCTCTATCCTACATGAAGTCCCTGGTTAGTAGAAACTAGTTTTATTTTATTAAGCGCTATGATAGATGAAGTATAAGTCCATTTTAGCAACCATATATGATTAATCTCAGCATAGATGGAATTTTGTATATTTAAGAAAATGTGCTAAATTTTTTGCGATAGAAACAGATGGAATGACCTATCATTCTATTGCATGATCTTCTAACACTTCACGAATGACAAATTCAACTTCATTTTTTTAAGAGATGAAGTGGAAATTGTTCAAGCCACGAACAATGGGGAGACTGTACCAAAATAAAGTAAGTATTTCTTTTAATTCATAAATTCTTCAACATTAGGGAAATGATCTTGAAATCTAAAAATGTTGTCCTAGTACCCTCATACCCGATGAATTAGATGGTAACTTAAATCATCACAAATTTATGGCTTTGTGATTGTTGGATTTTTCATATCCATGTTCTCTACCACTCTCCATCATAACTTGACGGTCAGATTTCTCTTCCATATCCATATTTTCACCTATGTTCTCCTATGTGGAAGCCCAGTGATTAGTTAATTTGGGTAACTATTACGTTTCATAATTTAGTTTTTAAAGTTCAGTTTTGGTATTCCTTTTTACGATGTGGGTTTCTATTAAAGAAACTTTCAAGTAGTAAACCATTTATAACCCTGACGAATTTCGATTGAGAAATTCATTTTAAGGGGGGGAGAATGTAACACCCTGAGATATTATGAAAAATATTCTTTTAATTTCATTGATGTCTTGTGTTTTATGTTACACCAAAATTAGCTTGTGCTATACGCAACACCGTATTATATTATATTATATGCAAACACTATTCTTGGCTTGTGTTACACACAATTTCAAGTTTGTTTTGTGGAAATTATTCTACGAAATATTAAGTATATATTTTTTTAATGTATAAATGAAATAAGTATTGATTATGTTATATGAAACACCAAATAGAGATTTCACTACACACAGCCCTGACTTGGCTTTCATTACACGCAATCAAGACCTTCTTCGATAGCGTGTGTAGTACACAATACCGAGTTTCACTAAACGAGATATTATTATAATATTATTATAAACTAGCCGTTATGAATAGAAATACCCACTTTTGAAATTTTATCTTTCAAAATGGAATTCATTTTTGGATTCGGAATATCAAAATTATCCTAGGGTTATTTTTTGGTATTTTTCTGAAAACATTGAATTTTTGATGAATAGTGAAAACACTAGGATACTATTTAAAAACTGACTTTTTATTTAAATAATTATTTATTTTATTTAAATTTATTTTAGGTCAAAATTGATACATAATACCTATATAAGTTAAATGTAATTTATTGGAGTTATTTTATAATAATTTTAGATATATAAAAATTTTATTGAACTTTTCACCGTCTTTTACCGACCTCCTAGAAGAATTTACAAATTTACATAAAACGTAATTTTACCACTTATGTGAGTGGAATTTCAAAAATCCAAGAGACACGGTTAATATAAAATAGTACAATGTGGTTAAATAAGATAAAAATAATTTTTGGTGAATAGTAACTTTTACTTTTATTTACCACGGTTAAAAGTAAATAGGGTAATTAAGGGTAAAAATGATATTATTATTACCCTAACACATGTCCTAATTATATTGGATAAGTGTAATTCGACCAAAAACAACCTTAGGAATAAAATATTACCCTTTAGGTCCACTTGGATTAGATTAGGACATTTTTTATTGTCTTATTTAAAGAAGAGTTAAAACAGTTGAAATCATAGTTTAATAACTAAAACATTTTTAATATAGGGTTATAAATAAGATAAATTCGACTATAAATATTAATTAGAAAAATAAAACGATTTCCTACATAATGGTATTTTATATATAATTTTTATACATTAAATAAGTTTATTTATATATGACACAATGATGATGCAATAATTACCTTATTAATGAAATATTAACATAATTGATTTTATAAATACCAAAATAAATGTAATTTGAGACTTTTTATAAATTAAAATAATATTTTAGGTTAATATGAAACCTTAGTATTTATTAAATTAAAATTTTTCGAACTAATCATGCTTTAATAATTTTTACAAAAAATCAATTACCAAATAGTGTCAAAATTGACATAAAATATTTTTTAAAGCAAATATTATATTATTAATTGTTATTCTATTCTTAAAAATCTAAGTTTCGGCAAAATGACTTATATAAGGTTATATATATTAATAATGAAACACTTGGGGTTATTTTGGCTTGTTATAGTAAGTTTATTAACCATATAGTGTTTGAAAACAAGAAGACACAGTAAAAGATAAATTATTTAACTTAGAGTTAAATCTAAATGATAAGGTTAAAATAGTAACCTAAACTTTTCTAAAACTTATTGGTTGAGATTATTTCGACACATAACCACTTTATCTTAGAAATAAGTCATTTTGGAGCCATTATAAACTGAATATGGTATTATTATAAAATAATATTTTATGTTTTTCCTAAAGTGCCCCTCTCCTCCCTTATAAAAGGGAACCTCCTCCCTCTTCTCTTAACACAATTTTGAGCCTTCAAGCTTGGAAAAACCCTTCCCATTTACCTTATAAAATTCCCTAGAAACATTATAGAGTTTCTGTTCTCCTCAAAAAACCAACTACAGTGCCTTAAGAGGAATCTTAAAAGAGGTGCGTCGAAGAAGAGGTAATCTCTTCTACCGATTCTTTCATGTTTCTTTCTTCTTAAACTTATTCTTCATTAGTTGTTTCATTATAAAGTAATAACATAAGTATCACTAATATACTGATATGTTATTAAAAATATGAAACAACCCAATTTCACTTTCTATCCACCCTATGGAAAATGAAATCACCGCGTGTGCGTACGTACGGAATACCATCTCCCCGCCATGGTGTAATATGTTTTTCCACCACCACCTTACATGGATGGGTATAATGGTGTAAAAAATAACAATATATAGTCATCATAACATCATACTGATTCAGAGATATTATATCATCCACTCCAATTCAATTCAATAATTATGGAAATGATATCATCGCTCGTGCGTACATACGGATTACCGTCTCCACGACGTGATGAGATTCATTCTCCATGTTAACCACTCATGAATGATTATAAAGTATATATAATGAATAATAATGAATTATATGACATTATAAAGTTAATGGATTTATTTATATATATATATGTCATCTACTCACTTCCATTCAAGTCAATAAGGAAAGGAAAACAACGTTCATGCGTACGTACGGCCTACCGTCTCCATGAGCCGTGTATTTCATTTCATTTATCTATCTATTATATATATATATTTATACTGAATATATGTGATATATAAATAATGATTTACATTATTTAAGCAATTAAATCATGATATAAGTAATAATAATATCAATAACAACAAGTCCAAACACGTAC
Organism: Viscum album; assembly: GCA_963277665.1. Taxonomy (NCBI): domain Eukaryota; kingdom Viridiplantae; phylum Streptophyta; class Magnoliopsida; order Santalales; family Viscaceae; genus Viscum; species Viscum album. The sequence continues at coordinate 1,702,836,306 of OY728155.1, forward strand.
GATAAATAAAACGATTTTACCCAAAACACTGCTTTAACATGGAATTTACAAAAGAACGGGTAATATAAAGTCATAAGTGAACCATATATGATATAATAAAAATGAATATGATTATTTAATAAGTAAATTACATTCTTTAAATCATTATACAGGAGGTTCGGATAATTACGAAGCATATCGGACTTAAGGTAAGGGATAACTTTTCAAATCTCATTTTTTTCCGAGATTGTTTATTCGTAAGTATTTACTGGGGGGTATATTTATCTTCCATGTCCATGTTTTTCTGAAAATGGTTTCATTTATTTTTAAAGTCCTTTTTACCCATTTTTTACTTTTACTACATTGTATGTAAGGAATCTTTCTTTTGTTAACCATACGAGGTACTTTTTGACTTTTCCAGAAAAAGTACAAGAAGAATGTTTTTTTTAACTTATACAGCATGAACGGATTTTTACGGTTTTATAACGCCTTATTTTCATGAAGCATAGTCTAAAAGGTTTCATGAATATTTTCAAAGAAATCCTTTCCTTTTAAAATTTCATGGAATTTTGTGAAAAGAAAATGATTTTGAAGAAGAAAGGATATTTTCCTCAAAATTCATTTCAAGTGTTTTATCAAAACCACTTTCCATCTAAGATGAAATTATTTTCATATGTGTATGTTTAAAGTATAATGTATCTATGATTTACATGGTTTCACTTTTCTTATGATGAAATGATATCCATTTGTTTTATATGGATTATGTTATGATGGGATGATGTTTATGAAACCCATTATATTCTTTGGGTTTTGATGAATGATTTATGTTTATGTTGTGGCACACGTAAGACTGATTTAATTATGAGATGGGTGGGACCTATATCTCCCTATAATGCATTGGGTAATGATTTATATCTCATGAGAGACATGGATGGATTGGAAAGTTAATCTGGTTCAGTGATACAGGACTGGAATGAGGAGTGAACTCGATTCAGTAAGGGACATTGTCAACTAAGATAGTCTTGACATCAATGACTTGGCTACAATGGAAATCATATCAAGTGATTAATGGTTTTCCACAATTACATGTTTTATTCCCATGATATTTTATCAGGATTGATGTTCCATTATGATCTATGCCTTACGTATATCCATGTTTTATTTCATTGCTCAAGGTTTTGATGTTTAAACATTATGTTTATGTTTTTATGTTCAAATTCATATGATTTGTTTTATTTTCTCCATGCTTACCCATATTGATCATTTGATCTCACCCTTTATATGTTTTGTTTTCCCTAGTATATAAAGAAAGGTTTTAGGTAAGAAAAAAAAGGGGAAAATCTTTATGGGAGATGTTGAATATCTTTCACCATAATTAGAAGATTATGTTCCGAGTTTCCAGAGACAGTAAACTATTACGGTCCTTGAGTGTTGGTTCTTGTTATGTATTAATTATTCCGCAAAAGTAATGTAATGTGGATGTACATCAGGCTATGGGTCTCTAAAATTAGTGAAAAAAATAGAATAACCATTACAGCTCAACATCAGGTCATCTATCATCCAACCTCCCCAAGGATCACTCACACAATATCACATCCATGTATAATAACATATTATCCAAACACTATCAGTTAAAACGCTACCCTATAACTACTTAGTCACTAGTTTTCACTCTCAAAACCTAACAAACAACATATTGTTATCCCATCCATTTCACATCCACATATCCATATAATCACATACCACATATCTAAAACAATCATATATCCACAACCACATTCCACATCAACACATAAAAGCCACATGAAGTATCATCATCAATTTTATATCCCATATCCCTATCACAGTAGGGTATCATGATCATGAAGGACACCATAATTTTCCCTCCTTTCATCATTCTCAATGAACATTACATAACTAAACATCTATATCATTATCACCATATCATATACAATATAACAAAAATACATCATAGCACATGAGCCATAACTTGAGGTCAACATATCCAAGTCAACGTCTATAAGAGTGAGTGAGGAAGAGGGAATAATAAACTATTCATTCCCTCACAAACCTAGACATTGGGGAAACCACATGGAACACAAAAGTATAAAGGTTTTGGTTAGGATATGTGACAAGAGTAATGATTATGATAAACCAAATATAATTTAAAAATATATTACATAATTTTACATGACTATTGATTACAACTTAAAATAAATCATGCCCTAGAAACTATATGTTTAATTTTATTAGATATCAGATACTCAAGAAACTTATTTTAAAACATTATTAATATTTATATATAGTAACACCACACTAAAAATACTTGTGGACATATAATATATTTTAGTCTTCCTCAAAACGCAGGGAATAGAAACATAAGAAATAATTGAGATCATATTCACAATAAAGGTAAAAATAATATATAAAAATAAAATCTCACAAGTCATAATAACATGTGTATATGAGTATTAGGACAAAATAAAGTTTCATTGACCTAATTTAGAGGCACTATACCTACTAAAAAAGATATTATAAATCATTTTTCAGGACATATGGATTTTGGTATAACATAATACATGAGTCATAGGACATTAGAAACCCGAGTCAATAAACATGGTCCAAGAAAATATAAAATAGTCATAACCATGGAGAATCATTCCTATTATCAAGTATAAATTCAATGATAATCATCGAATAGTGAACATAGTACCATATTGTATTGGGGTTTCTCCCTAATCATTGACATGTCAGCTCAGTAGAGATAAGTCTTTACCCAATGCGTTTTAGGTCTATAATTGACCCACCCATAACCTGGTGGGAAAACCCGCTTAGGGGTTTGGGTTTACTCTCTATTCCTAGTTATATCATGAGATAATTTTTTATTGAATGTAATAAAGTGAAATAATAAACCTAACCATCAACTAAAGGCAATACATACAAATTTGTTCTATATGAACATGAAAACAATCACAATTCCAACATAGATTAATTAATCTATTGTAAACAAACAAATTCCAAAAAACATTCATAAGACACTATCATAATCCATCAATAGAAATATACTATATGGTATTATTACAACAAATCCCTATTTATTCATAAGAAACATTGAAGGATGTTGACATAGATTAAAAAATTACAAGAGAATTATAAATTTTATTTGAAAAAAAATTATGAAATACCTTTACATTTGTAATTTTTTATTTTAAATAAAAAAATATATAAAAAAATGAAATAAAAATTAATTTTGAAAACCATGAAAATAAGAAGTGGAAGTTTCTTAAATAAAATCAATGAAGATAGTTAGAAAAATAATTCATGTGGAAATTTTTTAGAAAAGATATTACATTCAATCTTTTTCAAGATGGTCAAGGACGATATGAAATGACCCATTCTAAAAACATTAAAAAAATCATTAATTATTTTATAAATAAATTAATGGATAACATAAAATTATATTAAAAATCATTAATGTATAAGGATAAGGACATATATAAAACAATATAATGAATATGTACACAGAGGGGAATAAATCCCGAATAAATGAGAAATAAGTTCGGTTCCACATTCATGCATACTTTCGATTGAATTATGAAGAGAATGATTGAAAGATGGTAAGAAGACACATAAAGACTATAAATAGCTGTAGGAAAAATAAATAGATCATTTTTAGCAAGAATGAACCTATAATATCCTTCAATATAAATTTATTCGTAAACAATCACAATTTTAAAGTGAAATTGGAAAGAAACCCTTAAGGCTTTGATAAATCTTGAATCGAGGAAAAATGTGGTGGATTAATAAATACCATTAATTTCAGGAATATTAAAAAAAATAATCCCATGAGAAAATATATACCCCAAAAAATTAATATAAGTGGGTATTATGGAATACATCTTAGATAAGGAAAATTTGAGATGAGAAACCCTTACCTTTACACAAAATTTCCATGAAAGTGATTTAACCTTTTGTATAAGAATCATAAACATCTTAATATATTATTTCAAAACATTATCTATAAATGTTACATTTTATACAATTCAATTATAATCATTCATTAAAAAAATTGATTATTTTTTTCGTCATTATATGTTAGTACTTTTTATTTTTCGTAGATGTTCAGCAATGGTGATGGAGATCATCATTTATTGATAATAAGTTCCTTTTTCTTAGATTAGTAAAATTAGTTAGATATTTTTTTCTCCAATGATTTATGTTGGGATTATGTGAAGTCTCTTCATGTGCAGAAGTATGTTCACCAAAAGAAGAAATTACAGAGATCTCTTTTTCCTTATTTGAGAAATGAAAATGATCTTCAGTATATAGTAATAATGTTATTAGAAATTTTTGATTTTTATTTTTTTAGTATATAGGTTATATTATCAGTGAGTCATATAGAGGATTATTTATTTACTAGTGTTTAAGGGTGAGTCTAAGGAATGAAATAGCTTGTTTATTATTTCACAGTAAAACAGATAGACTCATGTGGTAGTTTGAAGTCAATGAAACTTTATGACTATGTGGGACCCTCTATCATGGGGGGGGGGGGGGTTCAAACACATTAATAATGTGTCGATTATTTATATGATTTAGTTATTTATGTGGATTCCAAATCATATGATATTGTTACTTTGTACTGTAAATATTAGGAAATAATATTATTATTCTCCCAATAGATGTAAGACTAAAGTTTAAACCACATAAAATATTATTATTACTTTTAAATGTTTTATTCATGTATTATAATTTCATTTGAATATTTTTTTAGTTGGAGTTAAAAATAATTACTAAGTGAAATTTAGTGTGGTTATTAGGGTAATGTTTTTTCTTCTATGTTTTGATAAATTGAATAAGTATCGATTCCCCCCAAATAACTATTCACACTCACATGATCTTTATAAGAAAAACTCTTAATGTGAGAAACTTCATGCATGATTATAAAATATTGGTATTATATAAACATGAGGTTTTCTCAGAGGCTCAATATTTTTTGTAGATTATGTTTAATTATAATTCTTACTTACTCGTATATTTTTTTTTATTTGGTTTTATGATATCATAAGGTTATTGAGTCTAATGTTAGAAAGGTTTTGTTTACAAATTTCATTGAATAAATTTGGATTTTGGAAAATGTGGTTTGAAGAATAAGCCACCGAAAAGGACCTAAAAGTTCCATTGAATGAGGTCAAAATAGTGTTAATGAAATAATGAGAATAGGAAAGTCTAGATTGAAAGGCCATAGGTTTGGAGAGGATGTATTTGGAATGAATTGTGCCCTTCAAATTTTAAGAGAGTAAGACTACAATAGAGTTTATGAAATCTTTTTAAGAAAAATACAATGAGCCAAGAACACTCAATAAGGTATGATTAATGAATTATCTATTTGGTATGATTATCTCATAAGGAATATCTATTGCTGATCCTATGAATGATTTCAACATGATCCAAGGCCAAATCAAGTATTTGAATTTGAATTTTGAGGATGATGACTAATCTATATTTATTTATATCTTCATTACCAAAATATTGGGATGTAATAGTGACAACAATAAGTAAATCCATTGTAAAAAAAATTCAACATCAAGGATGTTCAAAACATGATTTTGAAAGAAAAACTATACAAGAGGGATATTAATGGACCTTCTAGTGATGAGTTAAATATATATGGAAGAGGGAAATTACATCCTTAATGAAATCAAAGATTATTAAAAGGTGATTATAGAGAGAATAGTAAAGGTAAATCTAACAGATTAGGGACAACCTGTTGAAACTGTGGAAAACAAGATCATCTAAAAAATTATTATCATGAATACAAATGAAATTATAGAATAATGACTTCCAAAGGAATAAGTTCTATTTGATCAAATGGAGAAATTAATGAAAATATACTTTTATGTGTAATCAAACCACTAGAGTCTTGGAATGTATATTCCGGTGCATCCTAATACTTCAGTGGAGAAAATAGTTGTCTTGAAAATTTTTTTTCAACAAGATTGATAATAGTTCGTCCAGAGGAAGATGAAACTATTGATATTCTGGGGTAAGGAGATGTAAAATTTTATTTGAGGAACTGATGTTTCTTTAGGATTAAGGATGTGTGAAATATTCCAGGGCTTCATAATAACTTGATTTACGTTGTTCATTTAAATAAAGCCAAATATGGAACTACTATTATAGGTGGAGTGTGAAAAATAACCCATGTATTCTTGGTCATGGATTGAGGTGTAAATGATGGAATGATATATCTGATCAGAAATTTAGTGGGAGATACACTAAATGGAACATTAACTACCAGATATTTTAACCCATGGCACTATAAGATAGGGAAACTAAGTGGTAAAGGTCTATAATTTTTAGAAAATAAAGGAATGTTGAATATAGATAATTTATAATTTATAATTTTCAAGAATTCCAAACTCGATAAGAAATGGAAGTTGATCTTTAATTTGAGTTCAAGAAAAAAACATGCTGGTATATATTAGTAGTAAATACAGATATATAGGGACTTCTCATAGGTAAATCACATATGGGTATATAATAATTTATGACATTTATTAAATAATCCATGTGGAATGTATTGGTTTACTTATTGAAATATCAATAAGTTGTGTTTAGATACTATGTGTAATGGAAATATATAGTTTAAATGGAATAAAGAGTGATATGAAATTCTTGAGATAAAAAAATAGTTGAGATTACACTGTAATATATTTCCGGTACTTTTGTAAACACAAAGGAATTAGGCATGAAAAAATTATTCTTACAAATTTTTTTAAAAATGTCATAGCTAAATTGATTAATTAGACATTGATAGAAAAAAATGTAAAGTATAAAGTTAATTATTTAATTCCCAATATTTTATGGGTAGAATAATTGAATACCAAAATTTACCTAATCAATCATATCAAATAAAAAACGGAATAAAGAATAATTTGAATCTATCTGGATAATAAATAATTCATTTTTTTAATTTAAGGCCTTTAAAAATATAGATTTTGAACACATGGATACTAATGGTTTAGATAAGATAGATAAAAAATATCATGCATGCTTCTTCTTGGGATATAGAGATGAATAATTCATTTATCAACATTGAGATGATAAGAATAAAAAATCATTAGAATTATAAATATTATATTCAATGATAAAGAATTATATATGAACAATAAATTGAAGGTGAATATGGTTGTTGTAAAATACCAAACTCTAACTCAAGTTATTCTAAATAGAGGTACTAAATGTTCACAAACCATGGAGAGTTTAGGTGGCTCTTAGTATACTCAATTTATGAAAATTATAGGGGAAATGTTAGTGGATAACATAAAGGGTTCAAGGATGTGACTAAATGAAGATAAACATGAAATTTAATTAACTAGTTCGGATCAATCTAGAGTTCCCTAGGATGGAAATCCAATGATCTCAATTTTGGAAAATATAAAACCACATGAATATTTATAGAGATCAATAAGGGTCAGAAAACAGATATAGAGGTATGGATCTTACTTGAAATTATTGATTTTAATATATTTTGGATAACTATCCAACCTATATAAATTGAATATCTTTGAAAATTTTTGTTACTGTGAGTTTTCAATATTGGAGGAGTAAGATTTTCTACATTTTTACAAAACCTTGGAGGAAATAGATTTTCTATATGAAATTATGGAACTCAAGAATAATTGGTTCTTTCAATTAAATTATAAAGTTGTTGGTTGTAAAAGGTCTAATTTAAATCTTACAGTCAAGGGTTCTTATAAAAAAGAGGGGATGGTATTTTATAAAATATTCACTTCAAAATTATGCCTGATACTATTTTAATTACATTGATTTTGGTTAGTTTTAAATCATTAATTCTATAAAAACTGGATTTTTATATGTATTTTCATCATGGATATCTAAAGGATTAAATTTATATAAATGAAATTTACAGTTTCATTGATCATAAAAATAATGCATCGGTTTATAAACTCAAGAAATATTTATAAGGGTTTAAAAATGTGACAAGAAAATAGAAACAAAAGTTTGACTCCAGGGGATAAAAGTTTTATTACAGAGGAAATCAGATCATTTTTGCTATAAAAATGTGTAAATTCATGATAATTTCATCATTATAAAATTTTATACCAATGATATACTCCAATCCAGCCTATCAAATCAAAAATTTCATAATATAATAAGGGGCTTGTCAAGGAATATTTAAATAAAATATCTTTGTAAAGTGAAGATGATATTGGGTATGAGTATTGGAAAATATAAGAAAAATAGATTGTTAATTTTTATCTAAAAAAGTTATGTATGGATTATAATTTAAAAATTCATTATGACTAGGGGAAAAACTATTTTGACACCTCTTTTTGATCAATTCAAATTATCAATGGAATAATCACCATAGACAATATAAGTGGAAAAGAAAATGATGGTAATATAATATTTATAATTGGTAGGAAGCCTCATTTATTTTATGGTGTTCACTCGACTAAAAAATTCTCATGTAGTGAGAGTTTTTAGTATGTTCGTGTTAATTTCCTGGATGGAACATTGGGTAGCTATAAAGTGGATAATGAGATATCTTAAAGGAACAAATGATACTATCCTTTTATTTGGATATGATGATACATTTGTTGGATATAATTATGTAGACATTAGGGGATATTTTATTTATATAAAATCACAACATGGTTTTTTTATGTTTTATTAGTTGGATGTAAATGCTTTAAATGGTGATTGTAATATTCCAAATGAAATATTAATATATGGAAACAATGGAAGAAACCTAGAAAATTTTATGGTTTAGGATTTTGATTTAGGATCTTAGATTCATAATGAGATAAATATTACATCTCTATGATAGTCAGAGTGAATTCCATTTTGAATAAAATCTGGTGTTTCATGTAAAGATAAGCCACATCAACCTAAAGTACTATTACATCCAAAAGATACAAGATTATAGAGAGTTAGATCTCAAAGAAATAGTTAGGAAGAAATATTTTATATTTTCCCAAAGGATTTATTCATTATAATTTTGAGGTTTCATCATGTCTCAGTTGGACTTGGGTGAATATAAGGATAAGTATGAGTATTTTATAAAACATAAGTTTAGAGGGTGGTTTTTGTTTTCTAAATTGTTGAACGATTATATGAAATCCATGAAGTAACATTTAAGTGAGAATTGTTTTTCATTATGTGTAGTGTATTGAGGTGTAATATTAATTTCATTAAAATGGGAAAATCTAAAGAAATATTTTTTATTTTAGAGAAATGAGAACAATCTTCAGTAGAAGGTAGTGATGTTGTCAGAAATTATAAATTTATGATTCTTAAAGCATATTTTTTAGATCACCATAAGTTTAGTGGTTTTGAAAATAAATATAAAGAGGCGGTTTTTTAATTGGAATAATTTTATTCATAGATTTTTTTGGAAAAGAGTGATGTATATGGAGCACTATTGATTTACTTGGGTTTGGTATTTAGTGTGAGGAATTAAATAGAGAGTCGATAGTTGCACAACAACACCAATGAGTTACCACTGTTGTAATAATTTAGTGAAACCTGATGATAAGGCGTGACACTATATAATATTTGGTCGGACCATATTTCTAATTTGTTGATTATTTGGACATGTTAGTGAAATACATGGCTTCCTAGTCATAAGATATTGGTACATTACTCTTCTGATATAATGAATGATTGTGACTATTACCCATATGAATGTAGGATAAAAGTCAAAAAACATTTATAATTTTGATTCATTAATTTAAATCATTACATTTCCCTTTTAAAATTATAAATAAGGGTTTTTATTAGATGGATTTAACAATATTGATTATTTGTAACCCAATGCTATGATTTGGGTGAAGATTTTTCTTCCTAGTTCTGGTACATTGAATTTTTGAGGATTCCTTCAAGAAATATATTTCCACGAGTGTGATATTTCGATTAAAAACGTTCACTTTGTTAATTTTATTTAGGATTATCAAAAATTTATTTAAACACATGTGAATTTTATTGAAGTTATGAGTATTTTGTGTGGGAACTAAATCAATGGTGAGTATATTATGTGTTATTTTTTAGTATAAACAAGTTATTTTATAAATAAAATTAATTTTATGATATATATAGAACTATATTCATGATATATATTACAATGTAGTATCAAATACTACCACTTTTATTTTCTTGATACTTATTCACACTAAAAATGACGATGTTGGTACAACATCATTCATGAATGTGGTTAAACTGATCCAAAAAAGAATATGTTATACTATGGATATTAGAAGGAGTTTAGGACTATATAATATTATTATTATATTAATAATATTATAATTTTTTTAATATAAACTCATTATAGTAGATAATTATAATTATGAAGTGTGAATATGATAGGGCTATTGAAAAAGAAGCGGAAAACGATAAACCTACTTTACTGAATTCTATCCTTCTCAAAACATGTTATTTTGGAATTAAGGATCTGGTAATCCTTATTGGGACAAAATGATACCCAATGTATGATATTCATTAATGATATAAATATTTTCAAGGTATTCATGTGATAAAAAAATTACATATGTGTTTTGGGAGGGCTAACCTAACACCCCAAGACTTTAAAAGAGGAACACCATGTTTAATAACATATATAACATGAAACACAAATATTATAAGATAATGTAACATTTAAATACTTTATGATATTTATTTTTTAAAAAATAAATTCAATTTCCTCAATATATTATGTAATATGCAACACCGAGTTTTAAAGAATCACGATATACTATTAACATTGTTATTTAAATAAGTCTGTTATAACCTAGCCATTAAATGGTTCGGTATGAATGTTTTTAACTATTTTATGAAATTTATATAACATTCCTACCTAATATAAATTTATTTATAAATTCTTATCAACTAATCACTCAGTTTTATGAGAATTCATTTTACTTATCAAAAAAGTGTTTTCTTTAAAGAAATTGTTTTACCTATTTTGTGAGAAAATAATATAATTACTACTTTTCCAATTTTATAAAATTTATTTGATAAAATGGAATAATTTTTTAAATTATCTTATCTATAATTTACTTATGGTGATGAGTTTTGTTTTTAGAAAATATTACTTTTTCATTGAATAGTGAAAAATTACGATTTTTAGAAAATTGTCATTTCATATAATAAATTATGCCCTATAATTAATTTAATTTATTTAAAGTAAAAATAATAATTATTTTTTATATTAAATCCATTTAAATATATTTAAATCAACTTTATACTATATTTAATATAATTTTATTTCTAGGATTTAAAACGCTTTTTTCTTCTCAAAATTGTATTAAAGTGTATAATATTTCTCCAATTTCAATAATTAAAATAACACCAAATAAGGTATAATATAAAAGAAATGTATAGATTATATATATAAAAATATTAATTTAAATTAATTTAATTTTTTTTCAATTTAATATACTTAATATTAAATCAAATTTTAGTTAAAAAATGCATTTCTTAAAAAATAGTTTTATTTTGATACATCCGCGGGTTTAATTTGAAATGAAATTATACCAATTATGCGGGTTAAATTTGAAAAAATAAATTCTATATTTTGAATAATATTAATTGATATTATCTAATATTTTCAAAATAATTTGTGACCATAATCAATAAAGAAAAAAAATTAAAAAAACATTTATCGTGGTTAAGGTAAAAATGGTTTTAGAGGGGGTTAAAATAAAAAGATAAGGGTTAAAAATGACTCTATTTTTTATTACTATTTTATGATAATATTTACACATAATATCCTCTAATGTTCTAAAATTATCCATTTTTAACCTTTTACCATAGGAAAAAATGGGTTATATGATTTCGTTTTAAAAATTTCATATGTGTCCTCTCCCCACTTATAAAAGGCCACCCCTATCCTCTCATTTAAAAATTTCCCAAACTAATTGGTTAGAAATTAACTTACCAAATAACATAAATACTTCAAAAAAATAATTCTATTATCTTTTTTTTATATAATGTCAACCTAGGAAGGCTTTTAGTGGAAATCAAAAGATGTTTTTGGAAGAAGGGCTAACGTCTTTAACCAAGCATTTTATTTTATTTCTTATTCCACATAATTATTATATTATTTGACAATAATGATATTAAAAACCAATTTTATTACATAAATTTATATGATTTTAATTTAAGGTAAATAACTACAACCATTTCCTCCTCCTTAAATTGGGAATTGAAAGCATTGATCATTTGTATAATAAAGCACCGCTTTACGAACCGATGTAATTCGTTTTCCATACCCATATCCCATGAATGAATATAATGATGTATTTAATGTTTTTATATGATATTTATGATATTATTATACATTTTTAATTATAATATCACTGATACATTCTTACTTTAAATTTTATAAGGAATACAATAACGTCGCTCATGTGTACAGTGGACTACCACCTCACAAAGCGATGTGATTTTTTTTCAAATACACTTCAAATGGAAGGTAATAAGGATTAATTTGATGTTTATATGTGATATTATTTTAATATTTATAATTATTAAAAATAAATATATCCTAAAATTTCTTACATTATAATCCATTTAATAAATGATAACGTCATTCGTGTGTACGACATAATATTGTATCGTGAAGTAGTATGATTCATTTTTCAATAATGCTATAATGGATTGAAGAAATGGATAAATTTAATAAATATATTTGATATATATATATATATATATATATAATGATATTTATTATTTAAAGATAATATACAATACATTTCCTTTCTATTTCACATATTAAGGAAATGATAACATCACTCGTGCAACCGTATGACCTACCATCTCTATGAAGTGATGTGATTCATTCTCCATGATCAAAATTTAAAATTGATTATAAAAATGTATATAATAAAAAACAATAATTATAACATTAATATCATTCTTAATATGATGTATTTATAAACTATTTTCATGATCTATAACTTTCAGGATGAAACATACAAGAGAAAACAAGGCAGTTAAAACCCAAAAAATAGTGATAATGAATCATTATTAACAAATATGTAATAAGATATTAGAAATGAATATTATATGATATTATAAATAATAATAATATTATGTTATAATTTAATTACAATTTTTAAAACCATAATATACTCGGATAAATAATTATCACATATAGGGAATCATGTGGTAAGATGTTTCTTAACTAAATTTCTATTCATTAGATTATACGAATTATTCATTGATTATATTATTACAAAACAATGTGTGAAATGAATGTAGATTGATTTATGTTTCATTTCAACTTTTATTTGTGTGTATATAAATTTTTTAACATAATATTTCCATTTATTAACTGTCACCTCAATAATATGAACTTTATAAGGGTTTCGTATCAAACATCCTTCTTTGAGACACATGTTCCTTTACACACCTAATTTATTTTACATAGTGTATATAATAAGCCTTTATATACTATATAATAAATAATTTATACTTTATGATATTTTAAGTTACAATGTATCTACATAAGTCATAGAGTGTATTGATTCAATGTTTACGAAAGTGGGAAGAGTTTATTTTTTAATCTCATTTTATTCCGGATTTCTTATGCTCGAATTTCCATTTAAGGAAATTATTTGATCTTTAGCTAATAAACCCTTTTAATTTTATTCTATTATAGATATTTCTTGAGAATACATGTAATAGAACTATTTTTATCTCTTTTTAAATTAAAAATACTGATACAAGTTTTATGATTAAATTAAACATCATTTATATCTTTAGTCCAAAATCATTTTTCTTTCAAATCTATGTTTTCCAAAAATGTTTACAAAAAATGTTTTACAATGATTATTTAAAGTCAAATTTACCCATAATTGGATTTTACAATTTTTTTTAATGTAATATTCTTGTTATTTTAAAAAATGATACCTTTTTAATTGCTTATAATAAGTTGAAATAAATCATTGTTTTTGATGTATTTGGAATAAACAGAAGTTTTTCTCCGTCATGACCACTCAATGTTTTAAGGATTACTTGTTATGATTAAAATTGTTTTTAAAATTGTTTTATATTTAATGTTTTATAATGTTTTATATATTAAATAATTGTTTCCAAAATTTAAAGGATATTTTCCTCAAGAAATGTTCAAAGTGATCTTTCAAAATCATTTTCCATTTAATACAATATATTTTGATGTTACACAAAGTAAAAAAGTTTATTATCCACCAAAATATTTTTAGCATTTGTGTGGTATTTTTATTCTTCAATGGAAACCTTCTTTTACCTTATTTAATTCTTCTAAATTATGTATATATTTCTCTTACATGTATACATATATTATTCTTTCTTACTTTGACGAGGTAATACGTACCTTATGTTCATTTCTCAAATGCCATCATTATGTAATTTTCTTTGATTATGAAATGAGACAAGACTATAAAACCCACAATATTTATATTGGTAATTATTATGTTATTAATTATGATTAAATAAATTTATGTGGAAGAAATAGATCGTGAACATGTTATGATGGGTGTGCGTAGATAGCGCTCAAATACATTGGTCAATCATTTAGTCTCATGAGATGACATGTATGGGATTATAGAATGAACATAATCCATTTTGAGAATATGTACCCTATGTGATTATTTTTCTTGGAAGTCATATTTTACTTATTCTTAGGTCATGTTTAATGTTTCCACAATATTTCCTATGATTCCATGATCATATGATACCATGTTACTTATGTTATTCTACCATGTGATTACTCATGTGCCTTTTATTTTATGATGTCATGTTATACCTTTGACTAACAGATTATGTTTCCTTATTATGTTTTTTCCCTTACCAGATTTTTTAACTCACACATTTCATTATGTATTCCTAAGGTTATCCCACAAATTTTTATGAGCTCAAGTGGATTTTAAGAGCTCACTATGGAGAATACAATAATGATCCCATTATTAAGTTTACTTTTATGTAATATAAAAATTTTATTACAAATACACCAAGACTTCAGGATATTTGTGTTTTATTAATGGTTATTTATGGTTATTGATAATGTAATAAAATTAGTAAAAGGCTTGGTTCTATATAGCTAAAAAGCGTCCTTTTATAGGTTAGTTTTGAGTGGTATTTTTGTAAATATTAATTACTCAATGTATAAGTTTGTTGTTTTATATGGATAGAGTTTAAAAATTAGAAAATAATAGATATGGATAATTTATCTCCTTATCCTCATAATTTAGTGATAAGGATTCATGACATTTTAAGTCATTACCACTTAATTTAACCCTTTTTACCTCATTTTACAATTACCAAGGTTGATTCTTACCTTGATAACTTATTTTAAAACCTAAAAATTAAATTTAACTTCTTACCTAATCATAAAAATTATAATTATAAATATAGAATCAATTTAATCAAATCTAGTGTCTCAATATGAGAAATTTTACTTTCACATGAAAGCATAAAACATATAGAAAAACTAATTTTATGGAAAAATGATCATCTTATGCTTTAAGTGTTATTAATATTATATCATGTCAATTAATAATTAAATTATTTATAATTTATTTTTTATATTGAAATATTTTCTTTAAATAATTCATTAGAAGTTAAGAAATTAATTTATTAAGATAAAAATATACAAGAGTTAAAAAAATTATTTAGAAAATAAGCCCTTTAGATATTGAATTATTTTAATAACATTCAATAAAAATAAATGATTTATCTTCTTGACGTCAAGTTTTATCAGTTACTTGGTATCAAATAATTCTTTAAAAAAATAATACTAATATAAATAGAGTTAAAATACATTTTTTTATTATAATTTTTTTATTTAATTGTTGTGTTTTTATTTACTATAGGTTATACTCTTCTTAGTTATGCTTTGGATTTAATTTTCATAATGTATTTATTTTTTATCTTGCATTGTAAAATGTTATATTAATATAATATTTTATGGTTTTTTAGTTAAAGGTTGTGTATATTATATGTGATAAGATAAATGATACTTATTCAAACAGAAATATATACTAAAATTATCACCAATCATGTCAAAAACCATGGTACCCTAATACCTAGGTCGATCCTGACATAGACCAAATGGAATTCCCAATCCCCACATGAAGGAAAAAGAACCTATAATAATGCAAGATAAAGGTGGTAATGGATTTTCCCCAAGAACAATGGAAGAAATAAATAAAATTTAGTATGTTCGATAGTAAAAATCCACAGGGAGAAGTATACCAAAAGTCAAATTTGTATGAACATGACAAAGTAAAACCACAAATTACTAGAAAATATTATAAACAACCTATGTCCCAAAAGGTGTTACAACTCAATCCAAAGGATTCAACAATAACTTCCACCTCCTTGTGCCACTTTCCCTTGCTCGATCCTTGTAAAAGGAAATCTACAAACACCCAAAGGCACATATAGGGTGTGATATAAAATACCATTAGCGTATAACTAGGGATTCCATAGTAATATTCCACACTATTTAACCAAATAAATATTTTATTTATAAATAAACATGCATGACACTAAAAAATCATATTTGAAAAAAATCATGATTTACATTTCAATTGAATGAAATATTTTAGAAAATGTATTAAAAATAATTTTATATAAAATTGTTTATAAAAATCCCCAAGGATAGTGTAAAATAGTTTTAAAACAATTCCATATTAATATCAACATAATAAAAAATGAGAAACTTTGTAATATTCAAAGATGTATGATAGTTCCAGGTTTTGGGATCCTCACACACATGAGTAGGTGATCATCGTCCCCCAGACATTGGTCAAAGAGGACTCATCACCATCCCATCAAAGATATTACATACTCTATTTTTGTTTATTAGAGTTTTAAAGCGTAAATAGAGTGTTTTAATAAATAAATAACTAACTACTTAGGCTTTCATGTGATCTAACAACAAAAAACAATGATCAATTTATCTCAAAATTATTCAAAATAAAATTAACCAACTTTTCCACTTAAATATGCACTTTTTTTAAAAAAAAAACTGGTTTTTAATCAATACATTCCTTTTACATGATAAAACTAATGGGTTCTCATCAAAAAAATATAATCCATTTATCTTAAATAAAAATTTGAAATGAATTTCAAATTTTAAAATATACAATTTAATTTCAAAAATTTCCATCAAATTCCAAAAACCCAACCCAATTCATTGGAATTAGGTGGCTTCCTCCAATTATCATGCTAAAGAAAAGACAAATCCCAATTAGATTCAAATTGGGTTTTTAATAATCAAGTTTAGAGAATTATAATTTAAATAAATAAATTTAGGGTTAAATAAATTGGCTAATCCTAAACAAAACCACCAACCATGGATCACGAGACAACACAACACCACTTCCCCAATGGGATTCACCAATGAAGAGCGTCGATAATAGAGATAATGAAATTAATCCTAGATTCAAGATCCTAGACAAGAGAGACTAGATCATTAAACAACATGGAGATATACAAAACCTTAAGGAGGATAGAGGAAGAGAGTGGCGGAGAAAGAATGAGGACACGATTCTTACTGAGAAAGGATTGAATGATGATTTCCGAGAATTGATTCACCTTAGAGTGGGTTTGAAGGAGCTAAAATGGGTCCTTGGGAGCCCTTTCAACCTTAGGAAACAAAATATCCTAAGTTAGGGTCAAAAGGGGGTCAAAAAATGGTTTGAAGAATTTTTTAATAGTTTTTGGAATAATTAAATCATGAGAACACAGTTAGCTAGGTTGGGATGCACAATTTTACAAACCGTGTGCCCTAACCATCCACCCCTATTGTGGGGTTTTAAGGTTTCTATTTGGTGGTAATATGATTTTTCAATCCATGAACCATCTATAAAAATCACCACTATTTGGGTTTTCACAACTTTCTCTGGGAGGATGCACATTTTGGGAAAATTCTGCACTAACCGTGCATAGCCCAAAAAATCAAAATATTTCAACATCATTCTTGAAAAAACATAAGATGAACCCTAAACAAATCATGAACACAAATATGTTTTGATAATTAGATAATAAAATTAATAGTATATTTTAACCTCCCCACAATAAAGACTTTATGTGCCCAAAAATCTTATCAGTAAGCTTTCATATAAAAAATATGAGGCCACCTCTCTCTCATCAGTGCCTCTCTATCCTACATATCATGAGTATCAGAATAGAGAAATAGTAGTACTTGAACCAAAGGTATCATCCTATCATATAGTACCTTGGTTTTAGAAATAACTATCCCTAATGGATTCTCATCATGGATAAATCAATATTAACATCATGATCACTTCAGCTTAGAAAATGGGATGGATCAGAAAGATACTTTTGCAAATATGATACATGGAACATGTTATGAGTCGACATAAACTTTAGAGGATGTGATGAAAGGTAACCCACCTTACCCTCCTTCTCGACAACCTAAAAAGGTACCACAAAATAAGGACAAATCATCCCATTACTCCCAATTCATCGATGACCCAACCAAGGTGAAACATTCAAGAACAACTGATCACCAACTGAAAATTCCCACATTCTATAGAAATGATCAATTTAAGATTTATACCATCTCCAAGACATCAAAATTAAATTATTATTCAATTTAATATTTTATTTCATCTCTTGAACTGATCACGGTCTAACCAAGTATCTTTTACCAATCTCTGACTAGCACAATAGAGATTT
The DNA here is from genome assembly GCA_963277665.1 of Viscum album. Classification (NCBI taxonomy): domain Eukaryota; kingdom Viridiplantae; phylum Streptophyta; class Magnoliopsida; order Santalales; family Viscaceae; genus Viscum; species Viscum album. The sequence continues at coordinate 1,702,854,996 of OY728155.1, forward strand.
ACAAGGCCGCCCATCCAAGGCCTAAAAATGATCCATTATGATCTCGGACTGGTAACTATTGTTATATGAAAACTGAACCAGACCTAAATGGTCATCCCAAGTTCTACCAAAGTTAAATACACTGGAGAAAATCATATCCTCTAGAATCTATATATCTCTTATGTCTGTCCATCCAATTGTAGATAGTTTTCCATACTCAAATGAACTTCAGATCCAAGATCCCCCTAAAGGATTTTCCAAATTAGATTAGTAAAAAAGGGACATATATCAGCGAATATAACATAAGTAACTCCATGAAAATGAAAAATATCTTTTCACATAGATATATTACAATACATAAACACTGGTTTTTTCACGAATGGTAACAAGGTGAGATGATTTAGTTAGTCAAATGACCAAAAACGATATAAAATTATTTTTTATATAGGTATGTGGAAAAAACCTCCATGTCAATATATATATCATCTCACATCCATGTAGGACCTGGAATTAGATGAAACAAACTCGAAGGTCTCTGGTTTCTGCCTTAAAAAATTAGAAAATATAATAATGAGAGATAAACTCAATAATATCATGTCTCATACCTTGAAACTATAATTATTACTACATGTCAAAGAACATCTTCATGGTTCTTGGATGAATTTTCCATTGGGAATTATTGAAATACCCCATCATATCTTTCCTAACAACTAACATCACAAAAAAATGATTCTAATATCACAACATGCCCTCTATGGTGAAAAAATAGTCAACTATGGTCTCCCTACCATAAAGAGAGTCTCTAATTCTACAAAACTCATAATCAAGATGCTATTACAAAAGAGTAATATCAAGAATAGAAGAAGTAAACTGAAAACTGGACAAGAAAACTTCTAACTCTGATTCGAGAACTCAAATATGAAAATATGAAAATATGAAAAAATATCCTTCAAGTTCCACTATTCTGATGGTTATTTAATAGCATGGGTTAGAGGCTTTCTGATCAAAGAATATTCTACAACATTCCCTTTCCTTGGTGTACTGGATATGTTGAAATAAAAATATGTTAGGTTTTCCACACAACACTATTGCTGGAGATTCAAATATTTTTGATAGAAGATATAAATAAAAGTCTTGTGGTCCGAATACATGGTAAATATTTCTCAAAAAAAGGTAATTCCATAATCTATTAAGTGCATACACCTTAGCTTCAAGATCAAGGTAATGGGTCATGAAATTCTTATCATGTGGGCTCAGCTATCAATACACGGAAGAAATGACATGATCACGCTTCATAATAAAACAACTAAAACCAAAACCTTTTACATCCCAGAAGACCACATAGCCCCTCCTATCCTCTAGAAGAGTAAATACCATAATAGTGGTCAAAAGATGTTTCATACAAACAAAATAATTATGAAATTTTAAATACCAAGAAAAATTTAACCCCTTTCAAGTTATAGTTGTCATTGGATAACCCAAATTTATGAAATACTTTACAAACATGTAATAATATCCATATAAAATCAAGAATCTCTGAATCTCAAAAAATTTTGTGGTTTCTCCCATGTGAAAACAGCTATCAAATTTTCAGGATCAACTGAGATACCATGTTTTGAAACCATGTTTCCAAAGAAACGTACCTCATGAATCCATAAATCACATTTTGATAGGTTGGAATAAATTATGTGATTTCTAAACAATTCTAGAGTTGTTCTCAAATAATGCACATGATCATCCTCATACATAGAGTCAAACATGATGTCATTCACAAATATAACCAAAAAATTATTAAGATACTCAAGAAAAATATTGTTTATTAAATACTTAATAACTGTAGGAGCACTAGTTAGACCAAATGGTATGGAAATGAAATCATAATGGATATACCTAAAATGAAAGTGATATTTGTTCTTCATCGTAAATCAATTGATATTTTCGAAATAAGCTCAATGGTGAAGTGACCCATCAGCTTTGTTAGAAAAGATAACTAGTTCTACTCAAGGTGATACCCTCATTAATATAAATACTTAATATAAAAGATCATACAATAAAGTATTCAATTATTTTATATTATACGAATCAATGTGGTAATAATGAATTGATTCTGGTCAAGTAATAGACATTAAAGTAATATAAAACACTTCCTCCATAACCGGTGGAAAACTAGAGAAGTCAAAGGAAAAAATGTCGGGAATCTCGATGGCCACTGGAGGGAGATCACTGCTCATGGATTCCCTCTCTAGATCAAAAGATAACACATATATTATTGTCCCCATCTTTGGATATGAAGGTCTGACTCTACTGAACCTCGGTTCTCAGTCTACATTAATTATATTAAATACACCATTAGAAATGGTAAAAGAGACCTATATAAGATAGTCATAAATCCAAGATTTATTGGAAATTAGCCAATCCATCACAAATATGACATGAAGAGGTTCCATGTCGAGAACCGAAAAATACCAACCAAGATCAATTTATGATAATGAGAAAACTAAAGCATAAAAATAGATACCCTAATCTCTCTTTGTTCTAAGGGGTGTGGTAATATCCATCCCATATTATTAAGGCCCTATACGATGTTTTAGCAGATTCAAAAGATGATTTGATATGAAAGAATGAAATACACGAAAATTAAACAATGTAGTATCTAAAGATGAAGAAATAGTGATGGTACATCTCATATTCACTGAAACTATATCTAATTCTTATGGAGACTCTTTCACTACATGAAAAATCTTCATTTTGGATTTATGTGGGTAGAGCCCGATTATTCATGAAGCATCTGATTGCACTGAAGTTTTATTAGGCGTTGATGACCCTATGCCACTACATGGAATATAATATACATGAAAAAATTTCTTTAAGTGACTCAATCATCCACAGTAACCACATATATTGGGAGCCTAAATGAAAACCCATTTAGAATTCCTGGACTTAACACACTGGTAGAATATCAAATGGACTCTACCCAACACTACAATTGTGCTAGAAAAATCCTACTATTGAGAAACCTGGTGAGATTTATCATGTTTCTTGTACCCTTTATAGTAACTCACAGAACTTTCACTAGGAGAATAAGGAACTCCTAAAAACCATAACTTACTATCCATGTTTATTCCAACTATCAATGCTTTATCCATCACATATGAACAATATAGAATATTCAACAAGAAAACCTAAAAAATAATATCAAATAGATGTCCCATATCGAAATGTTTTGTGTACATATTCTCATTCATCACAATCTTAGGTGAGAACTACCCAACATCACAAAATTGATTTTTATATTTGGTCACAGTCTTCTAATCCCACTCAAGATTGAAAAACATTATATACCTGACCAACACCATCGACTTTGGATAGAACTGGTCAGTGAAAATAACTATAAAGTATTTCCACTGTAAGACCTCATTTGTTTCCTTCATCACTAGTGTGTCCCATATTCTCCTATGAGGTCCCTCTATCTTGAATGTGGAACAGTTCACCTTTATTTCATCATGAGTTTGCAATAAGTCAAACAAAATATTGATATTTATCAACCAATACTACTCCAGTTGAGGATCATTAGAGATTTATAACACTGGTGGATTTTTGAAAAGGAACTCGTAAAAATGAAACCTGAAGTTGTTCCTCGGAGGTTCCACAACTGGAGCCTATATGGGAATGGGTGTAGGTGCTTGTCCTAGAGCTTGTAAAACACAGACAATAACTTCAACCAGATTATAATCCATACGAGGATTCACTTATTTTTGTTCTTTAGTAGCTTCCTACATGATCTGATTCACATGTCTTATCAGATGTATTATGCTTTACAATATCATCATAAAACATAGAAGAAAATAGATTAGTACTCATATAGAGCATTAAGGAAAAATTAATCCCAATATATAGGAAAAATGATTTTTATTTCACCCTATCCAAATGAAAAATATGGGAAATACTAGAAATAATCCTAAAAAAATCATTCCCAAACCACCCCTAGTGACTTTAGGCTCATAGAGGTGAGAGATATCCAAACACTCAATCGCAACTCCCTCCTAAGTCCCAACAAGATTACTCAACTGTGAACTTATATAAAGGAATGATTCTTATCCTAGAACATTGATACAACTTTTTTACCAACCATCGTAGACACTATGGAACCCTATTACCTAGGCTAATCTAGACATGGCCCAATTGTCATTCCAAATCCCCATGGGTTGGAAACAAGCACTTGGAATTACACAAGATACATTTGGGAATGAATTTTCCACAATCTCAATGGAAGAAAGAGAATCAATTCAGTATTCTCAATGGAAAAATCTATAGGGAGAATTGTTCCATAAGTCAAACATGTATGAACAACCAAAAGTACAAACTAAAGTACTTTAGAATAGGATAAATAGCCCAAGTCCCAATGAATTAATGATCTCAAGAAAAAGGATTCAACAAAAACTTCCACCTCATTATGAAACATTCCCCTTGATCGAACCGAGTAGAATAAAATCTATAAACACTCGAAGGTACATGTAATGTGTGAGATAAAATATCTATAGGGTCTCAATAAATAATCCATAATAAGATTCCACATTAATTAACTAAATAATGCTTTCAATTTTAAATAAATAGTCATGTATATACAAAATCATATTTAAAACAAATCATCTTTTATATTTCAATTGATGGAAGTATTTTGAAAATGAGTTAATAAACTTTTTATGTGAAACATTTTATATAAATTCACAAGGAATGTGTAAAATAGTATACAAACAATGACATATTTGTATCAAAATAATAACAAATAAGAAATATAGATATATTACAAGAGGTACGATAGTTCTAGGTTATAGGATCCTCACACACTCAAATGGGTGGTCATGAAAATATGTGTACACACGTCTCTCAGAAACTAGTCAAAGAGGACTCCTAAACATCCCATTAGGGATGTGACTTAATATATTTTATTTTGTTATAGTTGTAAAGAGTCAATAGAGTGTTGTCTAAAATAACTCACTATCTACATTGTATTGCATGTTATCTAACAACAATCAATAATGGGAAATTTATCTCAACAAAATTCAAAATAAAATTAACCCATTTTTTCCATTTCAATATGCCAATTTCTATTTAAAAACCAAAACAAGTTATTATTCAATCCATGCCTTTTTTCAAGGAAAAAACGAATGGTTTCTTATCAAAAAATTAATCCATTTTTCCCAAATACAAATTTAAAATGAATTTCAAAAATCCATTTCAAAATTTAAATTCTGTAATTTAATTTCAAATTTTTCCAACAATTTTCACAAACACACCCCAATTCATTGGTATTGTAGGGGGGGTCCTCAATTTTCATTCAAAATAAAATTCCAATTCCAATTTGATTCGAATTGGGGTTTTAATAATAAAATTGAAATAAATTTAATTTAAATCAAGAAATATATGGTTGAATCAATTGATCATTCTTAAATAGAACCACCTACTACAGAATAGAGGATCACACAACAACACTTTCACAATGAGATTCTACAAAAAAAAATGTTGACAATAGATATCAAGAAATTAACCCAAGATTAAAGATCCCAAACAAGGTATACTTGATCCCTTAGAAACATGGAGATTTATAAAACCTTAAGTAGGGGAGAGGAAGAGAGTAGGATAGAAAGAATAGGGAAAGTATTATTATCAGGGATGTATCAAATGATTATCTCCTAGCTTAGATCCACTATAGAGAGGGTTTTAGGAGACAAATTGGGTCCTTAAGATCCATATCAACCTTATAAAATGAAATATATTATGTTTGGTTTGAGCATGGTTTAAAAAAAAGATTTTGGTATTTTTTTCAAAAATTTTCACAATTAGTAAATATCAAGTACATAGTTAGCTAGGCAAGGCCGCATGGTTTGAAAAACCCTGCATCCAAACCATGCGCCCTAATTGTGGGGTTACATAGTTTCTCATTGGTGGGTGCATGGTTTTTCCTACCACACGACATCCTTGAAAATCCCTAATATTTGGGTTTGCACAGTTTCTACTAGGAGCCAACATGGTTTTGGGAAACTATATGCTAACCATGCCTCAACCATAAATTCCCAACATTTTTAACTCATTTCCTGATAAAATCCAAGACAAACCCCAACCAAAGCATAAACAAGAAGAGGAGTCAAGTATGACTAGATAATTGTACCATGATGTTTCAAAAATCTTATGGGATTCACATTTTAACCCCTTAAAAGACTATCTTATTATAAAATTCGTTGCTTTATTGGAAAAAAATAAGGGTACCTATGCCTCATTATATATTCTGGTTCCCACATTACTTCCTCAAACTTTTGATTCCATTTGATAACCTTAACTAGGTGGGAGGACTTGTTTCTTAATAAATTGTCTCTACTATCCTAGATTTCAATTGGTTAGTCCTCATAATATTTATAATTTTAAAAATATACAATACCTAATTTTATTATATATGAAGGGTAAGGTATGTACCTACTCTAAGGTGATATCTAGAGAACATTATAAAATTTTGGGAGTTTTGGTGGAAGTTTATGTAAATAAGCTTTTATCCAACATAATCAATATTAAAAGGGGAAAATATATCTGTGGATTAACATTCCATTCGCCCAAAATATTGATTCTCTCTTCATCGATGATATTTAACTGAAAAAACATTATTCTAATTCAAAATCCAATTGTCATCAAAGATTATTTGAAAATTTCTTCCATCATATTTGTGTAGTTATATTATATCACTAATGGTTTGCATCCTATATGATACATCATGATAAAATACTTGGTCCTAGAAACTTATTATCTCCATCTTCATCACAATATGTTGGATTTCAGAACCTCTTCTCATTTAGATCCCAATATGGTTTCATTTGACAGTTTGAATGGAATTTTTTTATATGATATCTACACCAAGGGAAGGTATTGATCATAACCTCTTTCAAAATCCACCGAATTATATCTTAATATATCCTCTAGTGCTTAAATGGTCCATTAAAACTGACCATCAGTTGAGTATTATAACTAATATTGAATTTAAAATCTGTATCAAAATATTATTATAAAATATTCCAAAACATTATGGTCATACTTGGATCCCAATCATATAAAATGAAAAGTGTTACTCTATAAAACCTTATAACTTTTTTTATATATATCTTGACAAGTTTTTGAGTGATATATATTTGAGAATGACACTAAAATGTTCTGATTCCGTAAGAATATATACTACTACCATCTCTTTGGAGGCATCTGATAAAATTTGAAAGATAAAAAGATCAACTACAACCCAAATACCATTTTTTAATTTATAAATCATGGTATTTTCTTCAAAAAAATCCATTGAAATTTCTTCCGAATTCTATACAGGTTTGGTTAATGGTTTCATCATCCCTTTAAAAAAATTTCATTAGACCTTAAATTATTGGAGTACTAAGAATCTAGATATATAGTCTTAAATCTATTACTTCATATTTTCCAAGTACAAGTTTTTTAAGATATCTATACATCTTTCCTATTATAATATTCCCTAAGAATGAGGATCTATAAGCATTATCCAAAAATTCCTTATTCTATTTTTTATGTATGGGCCATATAACTTGGTTCCAAATCTTATAAATCCATTTTTACGAGTATTGAAATATAAATTATTTCATACCTTATTTTTTATCTCCATATCTATTTTCATCACTTAATAAATATTCAGATGGATGGATGATTTAGCCTTTTTTCTAAAAATAGGATATATCCCCATACCTTATGATTTCACCAAACATCCTTTGAAAATCCATGAGTATTTGGACTCTTTCAATCCTCATATTGGATAAGGTATCATGATTCCTCTGAATTAGATAATCAACCACATTATTCTCTTTCCTAGGGTGGTAATGTATTAAAACCATCCTCCTTAAATCCCTTTTTTCATTTTAAAAATACCAACATTTTTCTGAGTGGTATCCATAAAAAATAAAAGATATCAATTTCAAACATCACCCACATAAAATAGAATACACAAAATTACATGATCCTAAAAACCACAGTCAAAATTTTAAAATCAAACTCAAAACTTGTAATCATGAGAAAAGCATACCGCCTACGAAACTTACCATCAAGGAAGACCTAACTGCCATCATCACATCACGAGCCTAAAATCTCATCACTTTCACTACTGTCACATTTCCTCACCACCAATACATCATCCTCATTGTCTCTTCACCACTAGCCTCTTCTAATGTCTATCGATTGCAAAAAACTCCGATCCACCACCACCATCAGCATCAATGATCAAACACCACACCAGAATATCAAAACAGATCAACAACATCATGCAGTCATCCCCCATCACAAGACCACATAACATCAAAAAAGGAAACTACATCAACTAAAATAATATCATTCCTCATAGACTATATAATTTAATCTCTTGTAATCAATATATATATCATGACTTTCACCATATAGATAATAACATGATATATTTAATGAAAATATTACTACTGCAACCTCCAAATCATCAATCATGTAATTTTTCTCATGGACCATTAATTTAAATGAAACATAAGATAAAATAAATTCATTTTACAAAGGTTCAAACCATAGGGCCTTTTTTGATGAATTACTTAATATTATAAAACCATATCCACTATAGGGTATTGTGAGTATTGTTGAGGTGACCAAGATTCCCTTACAACCATTAATTTTTTTTCTTTATATTCATATTTTTAAAAGAACTTGAATCCATTTTGAGTTAAGTTGTTTAGGGGATCTGAATGTTGTGGGAAATTCGTAATAAATAATGAAAGTATCTAACTAATAAAAGATAATAATGAATCTTTGTTACAGTGGTTGGTCTCAGTCATTCATTAATCACCTCTTTATTTGAAGAATATTTTGATATACCCTCACATATAATTACAAGACCTAAAAATGATACATTCTATATCCAACTAAAGAATTTCAAAATTTAGAATAGATATTATCATTTCGAAAGGTCCCTAGAAAAATCATAAAATAATGTTCATTTTATTCCTTTCTATTAGAATATATAATAATACAATTATTAAATTGTACCACAAATTTATTGTGTTAAAATATAAAGATTATGTTTTGGATCCATGAAGATAGTGGAGGAATTTATAAGTCAAAATGGAATCATTATGAATTCACAATATCTATATGTTGTAAAGAATGTCGTATTGGGTATATCCTGCCATTTCACCCTTTATTAATGATATTCATATATATAGACAATTATTGAGATGTGTTGATCCTATCAAAGATGATCTAATAAGTAATCAATATAAGAAGAGGATAATTTTTCTTCATCATGGTCCTATTAAGTTCTTGAAAATTAATATTGAGATGCATTGATAAATATTTTTTTTATAATAAAGAGGAATAGTATAACTCATTATGATGAAATTGGGGGTATAAAACATTAATCATGGTCCTCTTTGAATTTCATTTTCAATTCCTCTAGTTCAATCAGGGTCATTATATAAGGATTTTTTTTATTTTAAAATAACACCATCTATGAGTTGTATTGAAAATTAAACCTCATGATCTGAGGGATGACTTTGAAGCTCTATTAGAAATACATTAACATATTACCATAATATATAAGTATCCTTAATATCTTGTTTTCCCTAACCATTTGAGATAAACGCCCCTTTTTATTGGGAAATAAGACCCATATAAGGTAAATGAAATCAATAGTGAGTTCTTAGTTAACCATAAAATTATTGAAGATCACAAGTTGATTTTTGATATGAAATGTGATTTCCATATTCAGATAATTGGTATGGTATATATGAAGAGGGATCCAATCGATGACCAAAATAAAATAAAATTTGACCAAAGGGAGGCTAATAATAATTATAGGAAATGCATTCCCACATTTTTCTATCATAGAGGAGTTATATAAGTGTGATTCCATTATCTTACCAGTGGGAGTTTTCACTGATAGTTCAATATATATATTGGGAATATTAATTAATAACTTTATAAAATTTTCAATATATGAATTAATTTATTAAACATGGCTCAAATAAGATGTTTTCAATATTGAGAAAACCTATCACCGCTCCAATTTCATGATTCCATTTTTATCCCTCACTAAATGAAAAATTCTTAGCATTAGTATGAGGGAATAAGAATCATAGTATGAATTAAAAATCAATCCGAAGATATCTTAAATTATGGTACATTTATTTTAACCAATGACATATTTGGAATATCCTACATCAATTTTTGTTCATCAGATGTGGTTTTTGGTTCTATCAACTTTTTTCAATATCCCAATCCCAAAAAATAACTATGTGACACTCTAATACCAAATAAGATAAACCAACATTAAAATATATACATATTAAATAAATTAACATGAATATTCATGAAATATCATAGTATATAACTCCCTAGAAACTACAGGTTTAATGTATTTATAGATTATATACATAAATAAATTATTTTTCCACACATGGAAAATATCTTTGTAGTCTCACCATAACAGAACCCATTATAAACATGTCATATGTTATACTCTTCTTCATAAGTCGAGGAATGAAGATGTGAGAAAGGGTGAGTTTATATTTTCTATAAGTGTATGTATAAGTAACAATAATCAAAATCATATATGAGTATAAGAATATAATATGAGTATGAGAACATAATAAAGGTTATTGGACATAATAAAAAAGAATAAAACCCAATAAAACATACATCATTAATCACAAGTCAGAGAATAAGTATCTTATTTTAACATAATACAAGAGTTATAGGAGTTTGTAAACATGAATCGATAATTCTGATCCATGAAAACATAACATAATCATAAGACTATAACATATAAAAAAACATAGAAAATAATTCCTTAGGTGGAGGATCACTAACCTAACCATAATCAAATAATAGATATCGTCAATAGTGGATTCGACTTTCTCTCCAATCCCTGACATTTAATTTCATGATATATAATTCTTTTTAGAATGCATTGGAGGGCTATATCAGAACCACATATCACTTAGTGTACAAAGTACATATGGGGTTTAGGTTTATACCATATTTTATATTATTTCATGAATAATGTTTTACATAATGCAATATAATGATATTATATACCCAACCTCTACATAAAGGAAAACCATATATATGTTTTCTATTTTAACATGAAAACACTTATAATTCCATCACAACTTAAGTAAACCGTGGGAAATAAATGAGTTTCATGAAAAATTCCATAATAAAGCACCATAATAAATTTTTAAGAATAAGGTGTATAGAATAATTAAAAAATATCTCCATTTAATCATAAGAAACATTAAAGGATGTTGACATAGATGAAAAAATATTTTAAAATAGCATTAAAAAATTTATCTAAAAAATCAATTAAATATCCTTTACTTTTAAAAAATATTTTTATAGAAAATAACATATACAACAATTAAAATATAAATTAATTTGGAAAAAATATGAATAAATATAATACAATTTCATGAAAGAAAACTGATGATGAAGATGAGAAAATTCATTAATATGGAAAGTGTTAAAAATATATTCCTTTTAAAATATTATACAAAAGGTCATAGATAATAAAATATAACCCATGTGGAAAAAATTAAAAAAATATTAATTTAATTAATTCATAAATAAAGATATGTATAATATTAAATGGAATTTAAAAATTATTTAGGTTTATAGATAAGAAAAACCTTAAAATATTATAGTGAATATGGATACATAGGAGAAGGATTATCGACTAAAAGAAGAGATAAGTCCAGTTCAACTTATAAGAATACTTTAATTCAAAATTTGAACCAATGGTTTGTTAAATGGTTAAAATAAATTAAAACCAAATAAATAACATGAGGTTTAAAAAATTGATTGGTTTTCATACATAAAGAAAATTCAATTCACCCCAATGAAAATTTAGTCATAAAAAATCTTGATTTCAATGTGTGTTTTGAAATAAAACCTTGCAAAATTGTTACCATTTGAATAATAATCCATTGAAATATGAACCATAGTATGGATTTCTAAAAAAATCTAATTTCAAGAAAATTATGATAAAATTAATTCTTAGGGATGTATATAAGAAATATAAAATAATATTTTTGTAGAATAAGGAATAAGACACAAAGAAGGAAAATTTGAGATAAGAAACCCTTACCTATACCCCTGAACATACTTGAATGTGTTTTAAACTCCTATATAAGAAAATAACCATCTTAATATGTTATTTTATTACATTTTGAATATCTATTACCATTTATAATATTAAATTAAAATCCATAATTACACATATATAAGTTAGTTATTGATTAATTTCATCATCAAATGTTAGTAATTTTGATTCTTTCATAAAATTTTTGTAATGGAAATGTGAATCCACATTAATTGATAATGATTTCATCATTCTAAGACTTTATATGGTAGTGGAATAATTGTGTTCAATTAATATATGGATTACTATGCTTATTTTATTGAAGGTATGTGTATGATTGCTGATAATGGAATTCACTATGAGCATGTTTTGTGAGGCGCCCTAGACCCACACTCTTGGGTCTGATGAAAAAAATCAGACATTAATTTATAGAAATGATACCATGTTATATTTACCAAGATAAACATTCATATATTTAAAAATATTTTAAATGTATAAACATTAAATATTATAAATTATATCACAATACCGAAACCCAAATTTTTAATTTCTTAAGATATTAGCTATTTTAAAACCATATAATGAATATTTATCCATAATTGAACCCTAATACACCCCCTCTTATACATATATTAGCCTATACTATTTCTTATAACCTAAGGAAAGGAAACATAGGTAAAGGTTAGCTGAAATTATGAGTAGGGGAAAAATATTAAAGAGTAATAAAGGGTTAGATCATAAGTTTGTGAGAAAAATGAGCATTAGAGAATGATATTTTAAAATAAACATAGATATATTAGAATTGTTAATATTATAGAAGGGAATATTATATCATGTAATTAAACACATACCATTGAATATGAGTAAAAAATATTGATACAAATTATCACGTTACTTAATCTAAAAAATTTAATATAACATAGAAATGTTAAAATAATAATAAGAATAGGAAATCATAACATAGAGGATCAGAAATCACGTTCTTGTATCCCATCACATAGTGGATTAGGAATCATGTTCCTTCTACTGATTACATATTGGATCAGGAATCACTTACATGCCTCCCATACTTATACCATGAGATATAAATATTTAATCAATGCCTTATAGGGATATATAAATCTAGGTCCACCCATCATGTAATTATTATCCATACACATATTGGTCATAAAAAATAAAAAATAAATCATATCATGAATAACACATGGTATAAAAAAGGGGTTCACAATACTTATAAATGGTATCACAAAATATGACCACATTTTTTAGATTGGTTGATACCAAAAATTCAATCACCTAAAGGGTATTCAATTTTGGAATTTAGATGGAAATTCATTAAGCATAACTCCAAAAGATATATTTTTTAGACATAGGTAAGAAAAATAAAAAAAGTGATTTAATAACACATTTTTAACGTTTTAATAACAAATATGAAGTTACAAGTCACTTACAAAAAATAATTTTCAAGAGGGTATATGGTTGAATATTTTTCAAACATAATTTTGAAAAATGTACCCATAATGCGTCCTTGAGAAATTACTAAATGATACCCCATGAAAATTTGGAGTGGAAGTTAAAAAATAAAATCTTGAAATGAAGAAATATTAATATCTTAAAATACCTTTATTGAAACCTAAATAATAAAAAGTGTAATAAAGAATCACTATAAAAAGTGTTAAATAAAATTATGAAGATCAAAATATATAATTAATATTTTAATTTCAAAATAAAAATGGAAAATATTTATGGAATGAAAAATATGGATATGTAATTAAATTATTATTTAATACGAATGATAATTATTTTTAACAATATTTTACTATTTTGTGAAATAAATTAATCTAGAGAGAAACTTTGAATTAAAAATATAATTTTCTAAACATTTAATGAGATAGTCCTATATAATAATAATTTATGGATTTAATAAACCAAAAATTGATGTGATAAGTTAAATAGAAAATTTTATAACTCAATGAAAGGGAGTTGAGTTAATAGAAACCCTAAAGAATTTTGTAAAATTTGAATCAAAACCAATTAAAATAGAAAAATGAAATTGAACATTAAATACCCTGAATAAATATATAATAATTAAATAAAATCTTAATTAGGTATTATGTACACCATATAAAATAATCTAGGCACATAATCCACAAAATGTCTCAAGGAATGAAATTTTGAGACGAGAAACATTTAAAAATTTGGAAAAAATTAATAAATATTATTAGAAGGAATGATTCCTAAAAATAATTTTAAATCCCATGAAATAAGAATTAATAAAAATAATAATATAATCTATTTGGTTATTAAGATCTCAATTTCAAATAATAATAGCTTCCTAATATGAAATCATGCATTAATGAATATAAATTTAATCGTAAGCCCATACCTTTACTCTCGACTTCCAAAAAAGCATATTAAAATAAAATATATTAAAAATGAATATATTAATAAATAATTTCAAAACCATATTCATATATATATCTTTTTTACTATTTAACAAAAATAATTCATTGTACATTCACTAGTTAGTTATCATTTATTTTCAGCATCGGGTGTTGATAATTTTCAATTATTTCACCCATGTTTTGTAATAACAACATCAAACATCATTAGTTGATAATAGTTTCATACATAATATATTTTTTAAGGTAATATAAGAGATTTTAAATTATTTGTAAGAAGTCCTAAGATTATCTAATGAGATTTTTAGTTATGGTTCATCATGATAAAATTTATAAGTAGCTTATTTTGGTAACTTTTAACGAACAAAATGTTGTGTATTAATAATGAGTAAATAATAATATTACTCTTAAAAAACCATAAAAAAATTATAATCTCTATTTTATAATATTACTAGTAATTAATTTTCCATATTTATCCATGATATAAATTTATAGTATTATTCTTGTAGGCGGTCAAACATACCCAAACGAGAAGATGCTATAATTTATGGGTGTGTATGGCTATAAAAGTGATTATTTTTATAATAATATTATTAAAGAATTATAATCATGTTATTTATATTCAGAAAATAATATGAATAATATTTAGGAATATTTATAATAATAATGTAAATGATAAAGAATGATAAGAATAAATTATTTTTATTTTTGGTATACTGAGTTTTGATAATGAAATATTCAATATCCATTTATTATCAATTTAATTAATAGGATTCTAAATTTATATTAAAATGATTTTAATCATGTCATTAACATAGTTTTTATTCATTAAATACATTTTTATTATCATCCATGAATGGTGGTTATGGAAAATAAATTTTTTTGTTCATGGAGGTGGTAGTTCGCACATAACAGAAGAAACATTTTCATTTTTTGAATAGATTATAGGGAGATATATCATAGTAATTCTATAAATATAATAAAATTAAATAATAATTATAAGACTTATTTAATTATAATATTATTGTAATAATAGTTTTGGAGTAGGGTTGATGATAAAAATACAGAAAGAAATGTTAGGAAGTGGATAAAACTTATGTTGAGAGTTTGAATCTTCTATTGAATGAATCTTTATAAATGAATTATTTATGATACTTAATTTTACCAAATGTATTTAAAAATTTATATTAATCATAGGGGATACATATTGGGAAAATAATCATGGAAATTTAAAATGATATGTGTGGATTGAAGTGGGAGGAAGTGGGCTCTTTTATAGGTGGAAGAGAGGGAATTTTTCTTATAAAGGAATGTTATGTGAGTGGAAATAATGGAATTTCCCAAGGGTTAAGTAAGATAAAATTAATTTTACATGTAGGTATGAATTAAAAATATTAAAAAGTTATTCTAAAAGGTTTTTGTTTCATGTTAATTTAGTAAAATTCGATCAACTTTATATTACACATTTTAACCTTTATTAACATTGATTAAAAATTAACCTTGATAATTATTATATACTAAAAATTTAATATGATAGTTATTAATAAATTTTTATATTATTTTTCCAAATTTTGTCTCTATTTAACATAATTATTTTTCTAAAAATGATAAATTTAACTTTTAATTAAAATATAAGATATATTTTAAAAACTATTTTTGTAAAGAATTACTTTATGAATATTACTAATTGTTATTTTTTTTATTTCCCAATAACATAACAATAAACTATGTTTTAATATGTTATCCATATCAAAAATATATTTTATCATCATAATATATAATTTTTTGAATGAAAATGTATAGTGGAAAACATGTATTTTATTGAAAAGTATATTTTAAGCATAAAATGATTTTATTAGTTATTTAGCTATACTAATTGAATTATATCAATGAATAAATATTAAAAATGGCATTTTTTATTTAATCATATATTTTAGAATGATATTACTTGTATTTATTATAGCGAATAAAATGACAATATTATAATAGTTATATTTTATACTTATAATAAAATGTATCACTTCTCATTTAAGTTCAGTGCAGTGAGTGAAACATGTTATTTAATAGAATATAAAAAATGAAAAATATGTAGTAGAATTGAGGGATGTTACATTTTGTTTGAACTAAATTATTTATTTTAATTCAAATATTAAATTTTGAATGTTAATATATATTTTTAACAAAATTTAATCTCTTTATATCAATAATATACTGAAAATTTTGAACTCGTAATATGTTTCATGATATTGTAGAATTTTAATTTTGATTCATACATTCTATGATTTATATAAAACATAAGATAAAATAATTTAGTAGAATATAAAATAATATTTATAAATAATATACATAATGTTTAAGGAAATTAAAACTAGGATGTTATATTCTCCCTTTGATAAAATCGAATCATCATAATTTTTGTCATCTCTTTGATGAACATTGATAAGGGTATTCATATAGTGGACAAAAAATAAGATAAAATATTAAACTCAATAATTGAGCCAAGAATTTGAAACTAATATATTAATTCTTAATATATTTATATTATGATTTATATTAGTGTCAACCATTTGTAAAAACATTCAATCCTAGTAGGTTATATGGTGTTTGAGATTCTATAGGAATACCTATAATACCTTCATTTTCATGATCATGTTAAAATAATATTTATAAAATAGTTCTAAAAATATCCCATAAAATCAAAGTAAATGATCATATGAATATGAAAATGCAATCCTAATATGTCTCGTCCTTTGACACCATATTTTTATCCAATGATTACTTTGGTTAAACTATGACATAATTAGATTGACCTAAAACTTCTTCATTTTAATGTAGTTTATATATGGTAATATTTCTTTTTGATACTGTAACCTGAAGAGTTATATATTACATCCTAAAATTATATTTAAATTTTTCATAATGGTTCATAAAGAGAATACGAATCAACCCAAGAATATCCCTAGGAGTATCAAACTAGGTGGGTGGTTAGGCGTCTTTGTTGTGCATTGAGGAAGGATAGAATTAATACCCAAACAACCTTTTTAGGGATATTACACCTTGGTGTATCTGTGAAAGATCCTACATCTACTTGTTTTTATATAAATATGGGTTTCATTACTACATAACTATACAATCATTAGTTTACCAAAATTCTAGGATGTTATATAATACCTAATATTATCTCAATGGGTTTTACTAATGCTCTCTACTCATTTAATCTAAAAATAACAAAAGTAATCCCCAACATAACTAAAGCTTAATTTGATACCAACTAAAGAACCATAGAACCAATCCCAAATATAATTCTAAAAACACATAGTTTAATTTATGTATTTTTTACCATGTGAGGTGACTGAATAAAAACAATTATCTATAATCACAACACACTAGATCCCCATATATAATTCTCTTAGGTTATACTCATTTTATAACCCAGGAAATAGAAACATAAGAAAAGGTGAGAAAAAATACTCTATAAGGGGAAACATTATCAAAGATTCCTGGAGGGTAAGATTAAAATTATATGAGGAACATGAAAATAGGAAAGAAGTCAGATTAAAATGAATATCGATCAATTATAGTTGTTCATATAATGGAAGGACATGTGATCTCAAATAATATAACACATTCCATGGCATAATATTATGGTATCACAAGACAAATAATCCCATGATATGATAATTACAAGGGATTGTCACATAGAAATGTGTAAATACTCATAAGAATTGGAAAAATAACATAGTGTATTATGAATCGGGTTCTTACCTCCAAACACATAGTGGATCAAGAATCATGTTCATGCCTCCCATTACAATGTTGATCAATAATCACATACCAACCTCTTATACTTAACTAATGAGATATACAACTTTACCCAATGAATTGGAGGTTTATCTAATTCTAGTAAAACCCATCACATAATGATGACATATACACATGTGTGCCACAAAAAATCAATCATATATCATATAATTAAGAACCCATGGGAAGTAAATGGGTTTCACAACACCAAAAAAATGATATCACCTAATACAACTTGAAGACATAGATTAGTTGGTATAGAAAGGTCATTCAACCAAAAGGTGTATTTAATATGGGAATATTTAAGGTAATCCATTAAACTAAACATAGAAGGAGATAATTTTTTTGGATAAAAATAGTAAAATGAAAAAAAAATCATAAAAATATATTTTAGAAAATATTTTAAATCTTAATGTAAGATGATGAAGTTAAAAGTCACTTTCAAATATCATTTCAATGAATATGATTGGAAGAATAATTTCAAAACATCATTTTAATGGAAGTTAAAATAATAAATCCTTGATAAATACATAAAGGTTATATAGATTAATTTTTGAGTGGAAGATAAAATATATGAACATGAATGGAAAAACTTTTAATAATTTAAAATAAATTATCGAAACCCAAAACATAAAAATAGTAATAAATATTCTTTTTAAAAGGTGAAAAATAAAATAGCAGATATCCTAGTAGACAATACATTTTTTTATTTCTAAATAATAATGAAAAATATTTGTGTAATGAAAGAATACAAATATGGAAGAAAAATATTCTTTAAAGAGGATGTAAAATATTTTTGATTATATTATAATATTATAAAAATGAAATTCACCAAGGAATAATATTTGAATTAAAAATAACATTTTAGAAAAATTAATATAGAAATTTACGGATAATAAAACCTTAGAGTGTAATAAAAAAACATATAAGAGAAAAGATCAAGAATAATTTTTATAATTGAACGATAAGGATTTCACTTTGCAAAAAACTTTACAAATTCTGTTACAATCGAATCAAACCAAATTGAAAGTGATAATTTAAAATGGAAAATTAAATAAATTTAGTAAAGGGTAAATCTTGATATATAATTTTATGTAGATAGTATGGATGTTATATAAAATAAAATAGGTGCATAATGCATAACATTTCTCAAAGAATGAAATTATGAGATGTGAATCCCTTCCAAATTTGGTAACGATTTAATAAGAAGAATAAAAATGTCAGATTCCAAAAAAGATATTTAAATACCATTAATTAGACTTTTATAATTAAAATATAATCCAGTGGTGTATTATATACACCATATAAAATATTAATAGTTTCACAATATGAAATCATGCCTCAATGAATGGAAATTGATACTGAAAGCCTTACCTTTACTCTCAGATTAAATAAAAGTGATTTAATATCTTTCATAATAAAAATAAGTATTATAAAGACTTATTTAATAACATTATTTATATCTATAACATTTTTAACACTTTAATTATAATCATTCATTATCCATTCATTAGTTAGTCATCGTTTATTTTCATCAGTAGATATTGGTAATTTCTGATTATTTCATGTATGTTACATAATAGAGACACAAATAACCATTATTTGATAATAAGTTCATAATTCCTAAATTAATTTAGGAATCAGAAAAGATTTTTCATAATTAATTTTATGTTTTTTTATTCAATAAGACTTTTAGTTACAATTCATAAAGTAAAAATTTATTAGAAGCTTGTTTATGTATGTTTTAACAAAAAAGGTGGTATATTAATGATGAGTTAGATAATAAAATACTATAAAAGAATAATAAACCAAAAATTATTTCCTTTTTAACATATAATATTTCTAGTAATTACGTTTCCATATTCATCCATGAAATAAATTTATGTCATTGTTCCCGTAGGTTGATAAACTCAGGTAGACAAGAACATGATATATTCTACCAGTGAGTATGTTTATGAAAGATATTTATTTTTTATAATATCCAAAATAGTAAAGTATTAATGATATTATTTTTATTGTATTGAGGTAATAAATAATATTTTTAAGAGGTAGAAGAAGAAGTAAAATGAAAAAGAATAATAAGAATAAATTATTTTTCCTTTTGGTATGCTCAGATTAGATAATTAAATCATCAATGATTATTTAGGGTTAATATAATTAATAGGACTAATATTTAATATTTATAAAATATTAATCATGTTATAAAAAATTATCCATTAAATACATTCATAGGAACATCCATGAATGGAATTGATGAAAATTTAAATATATCATTCATGGAGGTGGTAGTATGAATGTAACACAAGAGACATTTAAATTTCTTGAATGGATGAGAGGGATAAAAATATATTTTTTACAATAATATAATTAAATTTTAGTATACTAATGATTATTATGCTGTCATAATAGCTTTTTTAGAATATTTTTGGAGGAGGGTGGATGTAGAGAAAGAAAATATAGGGATTGGGTAATACTCATGTTGAGATTTTGAATAAACTATAGAAGGAATCTTGGTAAATGAAATAATTGAAACCATTTATCATACCCAAGGGTAGATAAAAATTAAGATAAATTATATTATAGAGAAACTTGATAGGGGTTCAAGGAAATTTTGAGGAATAAAAGTGTCTTGAATTAGGAGGATGTTAGCTCATTTTGTAAGTGAAAAATAGAGAATTTTCCTTTTAAGGGATAGTTAGGTTCGGGGTAAGAATAGAATTGAATGAGAGTTAGGTGAATAAATTATGATGATACATGAAAGTATTACTTCATAACCTAACACATTTATTTTATAAGGTGTTTTTTTCAAGTTAATTTAGTAATATTTGAGCTGCTTTATGTTACTCATTTTTACACTTATTAACATTGATTTAAAATTACAGATGGTAATTATTTTTTTGCTAAAAATATATAATGACTAATATTACCAAATATATATTTTATGATTCAAAACTATGAATAAATTTAATCATATTATATCTATAAATATGATTAAATTTTCTTTTGAATTTAAATATAATATATATTGAAAAAAAAAATTCGTAAGAAAAATGAATTTTTGAATATTACCTACTATTATTCTTATTTCCCAATAAATTACTAGTTAACATAATTATGATATAATATCCAAATAAATAATATTTTTTTTGTTAATAATATTTTTATTTTATTGTTATAAATATAAATTGTTCATAAAAAAGATATTTTTGAAAAACATTTATAAACATAAAATGCTCTTTTTAGTTATTTAGTTATACTAATTAAATTCTATCAATGAATTAGTATTAAAAATTACCTTTTATTTTTCTTTATTCATATACTTCATTATGGTATTAGTTCTATTTATCCCCCCAAATACAACATCTATATTATAATGACTATAATTTATAAATATAATAAAACATATCATAGTTAATTTAAGTCCGGTGTAGCGTGTGAGACAATTAATTCCACATAATATCTAAAAGGGAAAAAAATTCAAAATTATTCAATGCTAAATTTTATTATTTAAAATAAATTATTTATTTTATTTTAAATAATTTATTTAGAATAAAAATATATATTTTCAATTTTATGAAATTTATTTATGTCAATAATATACTGATAATACTGAACACATAGTATGTTTAATGATATTAAATGTTTTAATTTTTTTAATTATACAATTTTTTTCCAACCTACTTTAAAATATATTAATCGAATATAAAAACATATTATTAATGATATAAATATAGTTTTAGGAAATAAAATGTGTCATAAAACTTAGGGTTTTACATTGGGTATTTTTTCTTAAAACTATATGTAACTTTATAATGACCATTAATTTTTTCGGTTACACTTTTTATAAGTGCCCAACCTTAAATATTAAATATTCTATCTTGAATCTTCAATTTAATTTCTTAAATAACAAAGTATCATTATGGTTTAGAGTTTTCGAATATTAGCTCATAAATCATACCTAACAAAATTGTATCCAACAAAGTGGAAATTTCTGATAAGTATCCATATTTTTCAATAATTTAAAACATTAAAAAAGAAAAACACTTTATTTTAATGAAATTTTTTATTAACATTCAACTTGAAATCTTCTTCGTTCATACCCATATTTAAATTCTGTGATTTTTTTTAATATATGGAGTGAGCACAAAAACCTCCATAAAGATCTTAAAAAAGAAATATATTCGTCTAGTGAAAAACATAAAAAACGCACAAAATTTTTACCTTTATCATAATATTATTTTAGTGCATGAAATAGATCATTCCATATCATAAAACACACCTTTTTCTTAAAGAATCATTTTAAACAAATAATAAGTAAATAGTAAAACTTTTTAGAAACTTAGACAATTATATTCATATACTATGTAATAAATTAATATATCATTGTTAAATATATAAGATAAAATACTCCATTAAACAACATAATTAATGCATATAAAGACAAATAACATTACAAAATTCATTGGAGCGCTATCTGGGCACAACAATCGTATAAACCATATCGGGCTCACCCATCATATATGTTGTTTTGGAATCACCTATAGTATAAGATGTATCAGGATCACCCATCATAATGTATAATTATCATGTACCATATCATTAATAAAACATTTTTATGCTTTCATATTCTATCATAAAACCCTTGAAAAACACCTTTGAACCCATATAGAAAAATTTATGGACATTACAATACAATTTTGTTTCCAAATCCATATTGAAAACTAAAATACCTAGAAATAAGGTTAATATTAATTATCACTAAATAAAAAAATAATTATTGTTAAAGAATCCAAAAATAAAATAATGGGTAAAGTGGAGGTAAAAGTCAGTTTCACTGTATGTGTTAAAATTTAATACTCTTTTTGTCTTTTGTAAAGATAATCAAAACATACCATAAAAATATTTCATGAATGAAATTTAAAATAAATTTAATGTGAAATAGAAATTACTTTATAATTATTTTATTTCCAAATAATAAATTGATAATATGTTTTAAAAAATATGGGCATGGAATAAAAATCATTAGAAGGGAAACATAAAAAGTGGATTTTCAATGAAAGTACCCTAACTTGAGTCCAAATTATCAAGTATGTTATTTATATTCCGAAATAATAAAAACATTAGCTATAAAATTTATCAAGAACATTTTTATTTCCAATTATTCCTTTTATTTACATGTTATAATCAATTATGTTTATATCATACATTTTTATTATATTCAACACATATATAGAAAATGAAATTGGTTGGTTGACAATGGTAATAGTTGAAATTATTTAATATTATAAAAAATAATAATATTGAAATAATTATAATTATTATACACCAATTATAAATTTAAAACCAATAATTAGATATGGTTATAAAAAATGACCAATGTTATAATCATGGAGGCAATAGGTCGTACACACACCTCTATAACATTTCTATTTTCAACAATCACTATGGAAAAGATGTAAGTGTTATTTTATGTTTCCATAATAATAATAATAATATCATCAATAATATTTTAATTATTTAAATATTCTTATATATATATATCATCCATGATATGTGGTGATAAAAAAAATCACATCACTTCATGGAGGATGTAGTCGATACATACACACAAAAGACTTTATCATTATTCTTTGAGTGTAATGGTAAAAAAGTAAATGGAATATTATCTTCAAATAAAGATAAATGTCTCATTAATTTAATTTATAAACATTAAATTCATCATTATAACCATCCATAGGAGGAGTTTATGTATAATGAATTACATTGGTACATAAGGTGATAGTCTACCTTAACCATAGGTGATGGTTTTGTTTCCCATTTGATGGAATAAGAAGAAGAATATAGGTTATTCCACTAAAATAATAACATATTAGTATATGGGATATAATATTTTATTATATAATCATTTATGAAGTAGTTTTTATGGATTTATAATAAGAAATAAAATGAAAATTCTTGATTAACAATTATACCTCTTCTTTGGAAAACCTCATATGGTTTACAAAAAATGATTTCATAGGATGGATTTATGATCAAAACAAGGCCTAAAATAAATGGGGGGTAGATGTAAGAAAGGGAAATGGGAATTTATTTCTAGGAAAAAAATATTTTTATGTGCTAAGAAAATAGAAGAAGATATGAGCTTTTAGAAGATAGAGGAGGGGCACCTTTTGAATTTTTAAAAATATTAAATTAATATAAATTATTTTTTATATTAAAAAGGATATTAATTATAAATATTTAGAGATAAGATTTGGTTGTATAAAAATAATCTCATGAAATAAAAATTGGATAAGTTTAGGTGATTTTAGTACCCACATCATTTTGTTTTGTCTCGTTTTTACCCTTTTAGCTAATTACCCCAATATTATAGATATCAATCTTTAAGGGATTAAAAAGATACTATTCAAGGAAAGAAATCCATAAAAGTTCGATGGTTGATATTATAAACTATATGAAATTTGAATTTATGGATATATGTGTTTTTTAATAACTAATCATTTAATTAAAAAATTATTACAAAAAATTATTAATTTTATTTTTGAAATAATTCATTTAATTTGAAATTAAAGAAATCAAGACAAGGATGAAATTAGAATATATAACCTTTATACATAATTAAAGTTTTATATTTATCTAAAAAATTATGTAACACAAAAATTTAATAAAATACTACTACTTTTAATATTTTTAATGTCATATATTTTATTTCTCTTATAATTTAATTATTATTGTGTTAGTGTTGTGTAAGTACTTAAGGTTAATATTTTATCACCAAAAAATTATAAATAAATTATATGTTAAAAATATTATCTTTAAAATATCTATTCATAACAAAACATACCTTCATTTCATCTCAATATTAAAAATTCAGTGATAATAAATTAATGAAAATGACATTGTGTTCTTTTCAATTCAAAAAATATTATTAATGTCATAATCATGAAAATATGGAAAAAAGGTATATTATGAAAATATTGGATGATTATATATGATATATAATCAAAAAATAATATTAAATAAAGCATTATGGTTACTTTATTGTCCTTATAAAATTATTTCTATGCTTAATTGACACATTTTACCTTTTCTATGGTAACAAATATTTACTATGGTTACAATTCAAAATGACCAAGAATGAAAGAGAACTATAATAAAATTTGGAAGTCCTGATTAAAAATGTGGAATAATTTGTTCAATATTAAAAACACATAAGTTGAAGAATTTAATTCAAAACTAATCTAGAAAAACGAAAAGAAGAATAGTCTTTCAGAAATTTGTATTTTTTCAGAAATAGATGTTCTTATATTAAATTTATGAATAAAAATAATCATTTTATGAATTTAAATTCATATAATTAATTACATAATATATACATTTCATTTAAATATTTCCTTATTATGAATAAGTTTTGTTAATTAAAAAGGAAAAATATTTACGCACTTAAAAATAGTTTTTAGAAAACTATGCTTTATTTATAAAAATAAACTTACATAAAAATCATTAAAATTGAATATTAAAATTAAATAAATTATATTATTCCAAATAAAATTGTTCATATATCATTTTAAGACCAAATACAAAATATTATTAGACTTTTAAATGACATTATTTAGTTGAAATAAATGGAAATATTTGAGAAATTGATAATTTTCACTATTCACTAGGAAATCAATCATTTCAAAAAACTCCCAAAATTACACCCAATGTTAATTTTGAGATGGTAAATTGATAAATTATAATTATTTTATAAAATAAAATTTCCATTAATTAAATATAATATTTTCCCAAAAAATGAAACAAAATCATTTTGGATGTAATCTTATTTTCAAGGAATAAAATGACATTACAAAAAATTGATTGATTATTTTCTAAGAATTTATTAGTAAATTTATATTGAATATAAAATATATAAATAAATATATTTATATATTTAATAAATTAGTTAAACATATTCATACATTCCAGTTTAATAAAATGGTTATACGATTCATATTTAAATTTTAATATATCATCGTTCGTTTAGGATTGGTGTTGTGTGAGAAATACACTATTGAACATAGTTTTATTTTTCAATTTTATTTCTTTCATAGGGTTTCATATTATCCACTTTAATAAATTACATCATCATAACTTTAACTTGATCCTTTCAATCAAATATTTTACAGTTTAAAATACCTTTCTTGAAATACCATATTGTAAAAAGGGTTGATAAAACATCCTATTGAAAAGTGGTAAAATGAAATATGAAGGTAATAACATAACTATATTTCCAAATAAGATAAAATTAATTGGAAGTGAAAATATCAGTATGGATGAAAATGAAATATTTAAATAATTATGGATAGTTATAGAGATCAATGATCACAATAAAGTCAATGATCTAGAGAATGTTAACAACCACAAATCCATAAACCAAAGAGATGTAAAAAATACCATCAATTCATGATAAATGAAGGTAATAGGATAACATTTTGGATTAATATTATTTTCCTAATGTTTAGGAATTATATACCATCTAGAGTATGAAAAAATGGAAAATACACTTACTTGATAAGTATAAACTCATCATTCAATAAATTTTCACCAAAATCTCATTATTTCTATAAAATATGAGTATTCAAGATGAATTTTTTCATGAAGAACTAAATCAAACATATAAAAAATTAAATAATTCTGAAAAGGAAAACAACGTATTCCCCTTATCATTGGAAATTAACCAAAACCAAAATGGTTATCACATAGTAAGATAATTTCCAAAATTAACAAACCTTCATATGAAGGAATACAACATTAATCACCAAAGTCTAAAAATAACACCCATAGTTCAACATAGAACATTTGATAAATAGCTAAACATAAAATACTTCAAAATTTTCTTGACTAATATTGAAACCCGAAAATAAAAGGGATTTAGTCACAATTTCTTCCAAGATTAATTTAACATTTATCTCTTATTAAAATTAGTCACTCACAACATCATATACCAAAATATGGTTATTCCATAACCATATAATATCCAAGATATGATAATAATTTTTAGAAATAAACTCAATAACCATAAATACACATTAAAATCATATATTCTTCTATCTTATAATTCAAATTTTATTCCCCAAATAAAATTCCATAATATTCTATTTACCTTATTTATATAAAGTTCCCAAAATAGTGATTGTCTTCCAAAGTAACTTTAATAACCTAATCAATAAATCAATGTTCAATCCAATGGTTTTTATATGATAAAATATATGTTCTAATTATAAAATGAATCGTTATCTAGTACATCATTAAAAAAATTAAATTTCAAACTAATCAAGACATCTTGAAATCTAGTGGTAGGGATTTCACCCTTATTTACATTTGGTTCTAGTTTCTCATCCCTCATCCTTTCCAAATGTGAATGATTCCCCTTTTTACTAATACTATATTAATATATTCTCATGAAATATAATGAAGATCCTTAAAAATAACCTGAATCATAAATGAACATATAAACCGTGACGGTTATTAATACATTTAAACTTATGTCCAAACAATGTACATGATTTCTTCCTTAAATAATCTTTAGATAAACATAGGTTAATATAAAAGGTCAAATCTACATTAAAATATATTATAACTCAATAAAAGAACCTACAAATTTTCATATTTTCAATATGTTACGTTTTAAGGGTATCAATTCAATCTTCAGTTTCAAAATTTTAAAAACAAATACTATAATATAATCCATTGGTGTCTCCTATTTCTCGTGATATTTTTAATATATTATAATACCATTGATAAACACATCATTCATTGAATTTACTTCTTAAAAAATTAAACAATATTTGTTTCCTTATTACGTTATATTTCATTCTGATAATAAAATATATTAATTATGTCTTTATTATTCATCAATATCAACCAAATCATGTTTAATAGTGTAAAAAAATAAAAATTTTCACACCTTAAATCTTGACATAATAATTTTGTTTGTATTTGTTTTAAATTCTAGCATGATGTGAACTATACATAAAATAAATGGTTAATCCCTTTATTTTATTTCTCTTATCGAGAGAGTTGTAGAAGAAAAAATTTTGAAATCAAAGGGAAAATAAACGATGACCCATAATTTATTAGATAAATGAAAAGGTGTTAAATAAGTCAAATTGTTTATTATAGGTGACATGAATAATGAATAAGATATTAAAATCATTTTAATAAATCTTTTTAAATTATGGTGATAATCATATCATTTGTAATTTATAATAAGTTTGGGAAAGATCACTTTAATTACATATTAATAAATAATCCATAATATATTTAAAATAATATCATTAAAATATGAAATGAATTATTTTATTTTAAAATGAAAATAGTCCTTGAAATTAAATTCCTATAAAAAAATTATAATACTATACCCTTCAAATCCTCAAAAAAACCTCAATAAATTCAATATTAATTAATTTTTAACCTCAAAAGTTATCTTATACCTTTCTGAATACATCTTAAATTATGAAATAGTATTCTTATGAAACAATTCTTAATATTAAACCTAAGGGTTTCACATACCTCAACCCAATAATATGTCTCGAATTTTTTTATTAATGACCTTAAAATCCCATCACATCAAACCAAGAAATTGATGTTTAATAATTTAAAATTATTATCAACTTTGACATAATAAACCGATGATGGTATCCATATATCTTAGGTTATCATAACATAAAGACATCATAATATTTAAATTTATCTAAAATATTTCTCTAATACCAACATTATTTACACATCCAAAAACATTACATATTCTATTGACTTAGGACTAGAATCATATTTTTGGTATAACTGGGGAATATTTAGGTTTAGAGTTTTATAGAATTTGGAAATAACTAATACATAACAAAATTATATACTATAAAGTGGAAACTTTTAATTAGTATCAATTTTCCCAATAATATAAAACATTAAAAAAGAAACATGTTTTATTTTCAAAAAATATATTTAGGACTTTGAAATATACTTATTACTCGTTATTAACCATCCTTAAACCCAATGGAAATAATTTTAAAACATAGCATGAGAATGAAAAGATTAGTATGAGACTTAAAAAGAATTTTTTTAATGCTACTGGAAACCATGAAAACCTATAATATGTTTACTATTATTATAATATTTTTTGATCATAGGAAATAAATCATTTTCACATGACAAACATACACATTTTTCTCAAACGAAAATAATTAAATAAAATAAAAATAATATAAAACTACTTTTTAGTAACTTAGATAATTATATTCATAACCTATGTCATAAATAACTATATCAAAGATAAATCAGTAGTAGAAACTACAATAGTTAACTCTCTCATTATTGCCTATAAAGGCAAGGAACATTACCCAATTTGTTGGAGAGCTATATGGGTGCACCCATGATATAATATATATAGGGACCACTTGTTATAAAATCTCTATAGGGATAACCCATGATCATATATAATGATCATGTTACATATCATGAATACAAAATTTATATTTTTTTATCCATTATCATAAAACCGTTGAAATACTCTTTGGAACTAATATGTAAAACACTTTTATAAATTAAAATACCCATTCTTTTGAATACCCATTAACAAAAATAAAATACCAATAAGAAAGGTAAATATGGTATTTATTTGAATAAAATATGAAATTTTGTAATGTAATCCAAAAATCAAGCAATGTTTAGGGCATCGTAAAAATTTCTTGTTTTCATATAGGATAAAATAGAACATTCCTTTTGTCTTTTTCTAAGAATATCAAAAAATTCTGTAAAAATATTACATTTGAATTTTTTTGAAATAAATTCATAGAAAAATAATATTTACATTATAAAACATTTATTTCCATATAAATAAATTAGGAATATATTTTTTAAAATATGAACAAAGAAGAAATAGAGTTGTAAGGGAAACATATAAAAAGGATTTTAAAATGAAAGTCAATTAACTTGAGTCCGAATTATATTATATGTTATTTATCTTCCTGATTAATAATTTTATATTAATTATTTAGTTTTATTAATATTTTTTTTATTTTTTTTATTTTTTTCATTTCCATGAAATAATCTATTACATAAACAATTATGTTTAGGTTAGATGTTTATATGATATTTGGATCATATGTCTAAAATGAATTTGGTCTGTTGAATATGGTCAAAGAGGAAATTATAAAATCATATATAGAATAATAATCATGAAATAATTATCATTTTTATACATTAATTATACTTTTAAAACTATCCATGAAAGGTGGTTATAAAAAAATTAACTATATTACAATCATGGAGACGGTAGGTCGTACGTACGAATGAGTAACGTTTACATTTTTCAACAATCAATATAGAAAAAAGTTAAGTAATATTTTAAATTTTTAAAAATTATAAAAATATAATAAATAATTTATTATTTATTTAAATGTAGTTATATATATTCTATGTGATGTGGCGATTAAAAACTAATCACATCTCCTCATAGAGGCAGTAGTCTACACGTTCGCACAAACAACGTTATCAAATTTAAGTGAATAGAATGGAAATAAAGTAAATAGGATATTATTATTTATTAAGGTTAAATATATCATGAATATAATATATATAAATTTAATAAATCCTTAAATCATACTGTAGTAGAAGTTTATGGAAAATGAATAACATCGGTTCACGAGGCAGTAGTCTACCGTACACAGGAATTAGGGTTTTGTTTCCTAATTTATTGAAGAAGGAGATGGATTAATGTTTTTCCTTTAACATAATAAAATAAAAGTGAATGAGATATATTTATGTTATTATATCTCCATGTTTTAATAATATTTTAAGCATTTATAACAATAAATAAAAAGAAAGTTTTTCATTAATAACTATACCTCTTCTTCATAAAACCTCTTACGGTTTGCACCAAAAGATTTATTTGGATGGTTTTATGATTAAAAATGAATCTAGGATGTGGGAAGAGAAATAAGGAACAAATTTTTGTAGTTCTTGGATTAATCCAAAGGATTTTTAGCTGTGAATAAAATAGAATAAAATGTTCTATATTATTAGATTGTGGAGGAGCGCTCTTAGAATTTCTTAAAATATTAAATTGTTACAAATTAATTTTTTATTTAAAAAAATAAAAATTTATAATATTATAATAAAATATTTTTGTGATTATAAATCCTCCCATATAATTAATATTATTAAATCATTGGTGACGTTTTTAATATTATTTTTTCATTTAAACCCATTTTATACATTTTGGATAATTACCGCAGTATTAATGTTATTACTCATTACTGTTTAAGAAATGTACAATAAAAGAAAAAATTGCCTATAAATGGAAAATGTTTAAAAAATTTCCATTAATTTGTAATCATTTAAAAAATGGTTATGTAACACATAAATTTATTCAAACTACATTAATTTTAATATGTTTAAACTCATTTATTTTATTTCTCTATTAATTAAACAATTACTGCATTTGTGTTGCATAATTATTTAAGGTTGTTATTTCTTTAGATAAAATTTGAAATAAATTACCATGATAAAAAAATTATATTAAAAAAACAGTTTTGGACTAAACATAAATTCTTTTTACTAATGTAAAAAAAAGATAAAACAAATAAAATGACATTTTTGTCCTTCATTTTCATAAAGTATTATTAGGGTCATAATAATGGACGTATAAAAGTTAATATTTTTTATATTGGATGATGATGGATGATATATTATTATTAAATAAAATTAATTTATATATTTTGGTTAATTTGTAGTCCTTAAAAATTATGTTTACCCTTAATTAACCAATTTTTCCATTACCATGGTAACAAATAAAAAATATGGTCAATATTTATAATGAGAAAAATAAAAGAGACCTATTTAATAAACATGGAACACATGATTAAAAATATTGAATCCATTTTTAAATATTAGAATAAAATAATTATTATAATTTAATTTTAAAATTAAACTGAAAAACACGATGAAAAATGATTTTTTAGAAAAATGTATTATTTAGGTAATATGTGATCTTATATTACCTATATGACTAGAATTAATAATTATATGAATTAAAAAAAATAGATATATAATATATATATTTAATTTAAATATTTTTTATTATGATTTATTTTAATTTATTAAAATGAGGAAACATTTTTAACTTAAAAATAATTTTCAGAAAATTTTGTTTTAAGTATTAAAAAAAATATACCAAAATCATGAAAATTTATGATTCAAAAAAAATTAATTATATTTTTATATATAAAATTATTAATATGTAACCTTAAAACTAAATCAAAAATATAATAGGACTTTCAAATTAATTTATTTAATTGAATGAAATGACAATATTTGAAAAACCAGTATTTTCACTATTTACAGAAAAATCAACCATTTCAGAAAAATTGAAAATTTTCATTCAAAGTTAATTTAAATATGATTATTGAAAAAATTGTTTTAATTTTATAAAAAATATAAATTTTATATAAATTTATTAAAACATTTTTTATAGCTAAAGAATTGGAAATCGTTTTTGAAGGAAACATATTTATGAACAATAAAATGACATTACTAAAAGTCAAGAGATTGTTTATTAAGAAAGTATAAATATATTTTTATTAATTTTTAAATAAATAAATATATATATCATGAATTATTTAATCCTATTCATACCCAAAAATTTAAAAGTTAGGGTGTAATGGTCATATTTGAATTATAATTTTTCATGGTTCGTTTAGGCTTGGTGTTGCTGGAAGTATATGCTACATAACACATATTTCTTTTTCTAAAAAAAATTATCATTGAAGTACACATTAAGAACTATATTTAAGAAATAAGTTACCCATTAATATTATGTATTAAAATTACTAATGTCATGATACTAATTCATGAGGAAAAAGATGATGTAGGTGTGACATTCTTCATGTATGTGGTTAAACCAAACCAAAAAATAAAATGATATACTACTGAAATGAGAATGAATTGTGTTTTATCTAATATTTTTATAATTTTCATATAAGAATAATTATGTTAATATAACAAATTTTTTGTGTAAAAAGATTTTTATAAAGAGTGTATATGAGAATTTAATTGAAAAATATGGTGAAGAACTAAGTACATTGATGAATCCTCCTATTGTGTCAAAAAGGGATCCTACATAATGAAGGATTTAATTTTCCTTCTTGGGATAAGAGTCTACCCAATATATAATATAGATTTATTAGAGGATATATGGGAATGTATTCAAGAGATTACCCAAAGTAAGGAGTCGTCTAGGAGGGGTAGATGAGGGGTCATTTTATAAGGGAGTTTAGAGTGACATTTCCACAAATATTCATTCATTAATATATAAGGTTATCCTTTAAAAATAAAAGTGGATAAAAAGTATAAAATAATTGATATGTCTAATTACAACAATCATAATCACATTTTATAGATCGGGGTTCATGATATTTTAAGTCTACCAATTAATTTAACCATTTTGACCTCATTTTACTATTCAAATGGTAACTCAAAATGAGCCTTGTAAACTTATTTTTTTCCTAAAATTATAAATGAAATTAATACCTTATTTTGAGTTTATTAATAAAAACATTGACTCTATTTAATTTAATTCATTTTCTAAACATAATATATTGAAAATTTACAAGAAAACATAAAAATTATAAAAAAACTACTTTATTAATTTTTTTTAAAACATCAAATAGTCTTAATCCATTTTCATGTTATTTAATAATTAAATGTAAGATAATATATTTTTTATATATTGATACATTTTATTAAAAAAATCCATTATAATCTATCAATTTATTTTATTAACATGAAAAATACATAAAACATAAAAAAATTATTTAAAAAATATAAACCATTAGTATTAAATGATTTTAATCTCATCCCATTAGAATAAATTAATTAAATGGTATCCAATAAATTTTATCAATTTATTTGGTATAAAATATTACTCTTAAAAAATACAAATAGGATTATGTAATTTAAATTAGTATTATTTATTATAAATCAATTTAGTTTTTTTATTTTTTATTTACTTGAGGTTTTACTCTTATTATTGATGTTTCAAATTAAATTCTCATGATGTATTAATTTTTTATATTAAATTTTAATATTTTATCATAATAAAATATATCAAGGTTCATTTATTTGAGGGTTGTCTGTTTTACAAGCTACCAAACATTGGGTATATATTTATAGTGAAATACAAACTAAAATGTTAGGGTGTTAATCTAATTAAAAAGAAACCAAAAAAAGTATATAATGAATATAATTGTCATAAAAAATCAAAAAGATAGGTTGAGCTCACAAAATAACAAAATAGTTCACTATACCACTTAGATCATACCGCTACACATAGAAAATCATTTTCACAACAATAATATAACCCTCCCCATCCACCCACACAAACAGTCATAACAATGTTCTTGATATCCCATTATAATGCATTATTCATCAAATTCAAGAATTCTAATTTAATAGATAAATTAAATTAATTATTAAATTCATTTAATCATATTTAATCTCAGCACATTCATTAACAATTATCTACATTTATCTCTACCATTTCAACATCAAATTTATCCGCCCACTTACCACTTTAATGTGTTAATTACTTCAGTTGTTAACTCTGAACATTATAATAGTTAATTCCAAAAAATGATAAGATTTTATTTTAGTATAAAAAAATTTATTAGGAAAGCATAATGGAACCAAAAAACCTCCTCATAACATCTCATCGACCATCACACCTATAAAATCCAATAACAACTATAAAAAATCCAAACCGATAACCATGATATCATTTCAACTATTTCTCATATAAACTGGACATACAATATGCACAACAATATAAACCACCCCTAATCATGAAAAAATCCATAACCACTGAGGCATATTATTCTAAACCTAATTATAATTAACCCAATTATAACATCAAACAATATAATACCCAATATAAAAACATTTAAAAACTAATTTTAAAAATCAATATTATATATTAAATTTTCAACCGACTATCCACTAAATTTATAAAATCCTAACCCTAAATATCCCATAATTATATGATTTATATTAATCAACTAATTAAATAGATTACCGTTACATTCTAGGTTTATATATTTTGAGATTTTAGGTAAAATATTAGCAAATAAAGACCATGTCTTTCTTGCCTAAGGAAAATTTTCCCGCTACATTAGAAATTTGTTAATCCATAATAAGACTTGAAATTCTCCCACAAATTCCCCACACATTCTATTTTCTTCTAGACATATCGTGTGTAATACTTTTATTCATAACCTAGGTATACAGAAACATAATAAGGGTGAGGTAAAATTATTAATAAAGGAATAAAAAGAGAAAAATATATCATATAATAAACAAGATGTGAATAATATGGAAATAAGTAAATGATAATTTAACAATTCCATATAACTGTTGACATGAATTTAGAATAAATCTATGAATTAAATAACAATATAAATAATCTAATGATTAATAATAAAAATTTTCAGGGAGATAGAATGCATAATTTAGGACTTGTTATGGAGATGTTCCAAGTAATTACATACCATTAAGAACTTTTTGAAGACATCTACTTACTATCAATACCAAATACAATGCATACAAATAATTGGGAAGGCTTACACCAAATACCAAAGATAGTTTGTATCATATGACCTATCGGAACATCGAGGGGATATATTTTACCTAATATGTCACTAAATCAATTCCAATTCCTTCAACATTTGAATAAAATTATTTATAATATAGTGCGTAATAATATTTCCTTCGGAATCAATAAACATCAAAACTGGTATAAAAAACATACCATATGTAAATAAATTTCCAAGTAAATAAATCGAATAAAATTTTCATAATCAATCAAGAGAAATAATTTGGATGATATTGTTAATGAATATCATGATTAAATCATAAGAATTATGAAGGATGTTTTCATAGATGTGTTTCGCCACAAATCATATTGGAGTGGACCGACGCGCCCCGACCGTCGATCTCACGGAGGGTTGAGCTCCGCTTGATCATTAAGGTCGGGTATATCGGTATTCATTTCGAAACGCCCAACGGTTAAATATCAAACAATACATGGACCTGATTTCCAATGGCAGGCATTCACTGGGTTGATTCACCCAGTGATGCTTAAGAACTCACATTGGTTGAGAGGATGGGAAGTTGGGCTCATCGCACCCTTTTGGGGGGAATTATTGCATGTTCCAAGATTATATTATAGATTTAATACATGTTCATATGTTCGCAAATCTTTGGTTTATACCCGAACACAGTATCCACGGATTACCCCTGGTTGGAAATGGTCAGCTGAACGCAAGGATTCAGAATCATTTAGGCCCTAGGTTTACCATCCCTCAATGGGGTTAATGACTCTGAGGAGTTTGGACTCATTGAGATGGAGTTAACTTGAAGCCTAATAACTGGGCACCCTGGAGTTTATTATCTTCCAGGGGGATAGTTAATTAGTTAAATGTTTGGATCGAACCCGTGATATGGGTTTCCTACGTATCCTCATGAGAGGAATCAGAATCTATGTAGTTCGGTGGAGGTGGTGTCGAAGAACTGACATGAGGATGGATCAAGGGTCCGATGGGTAGTGGGCTTGAACCTCCTGGAGGCTTCCTACGTACCATGCCTTGACATGGATCAAAGCCCTCGTAGTTCACAGTAAGTGGTGTCAGGGCCAGTGCTTACTCTAAGCCTACGCGAGTCCTGCTTAGTGTGAGAAACAAGAGGCAGCAGAGACCTGACGATCATGTCGCGAAGGGCGCGTCCATGGGAAGCAGAGTGGGGCTTACGCATGGATCATCTCGAAGGTGAAAAATCACAGCGGGAGAGGGAAAGGGTTACGAAAACACCTACTTCCATCTCTAATCTTGGTCCTTGGCATCGGGGATGTACGGAGATGCATGGGTGCTACCTCCCACAAGAAAGGTTAGGGGCTTACACCTAGGAGGCTTCCCTTTCACACCCAGAAGAGGGGAGAAGTTCCCACCCCCAGAGCTAAAGGTAAATGGAAGAGGGGTCCCCTAATCTGGCGAGTAGATAGGAAGAAATAGGCTTCCGAGCTTTGACCCCGCATTACCATGGGAATGTGAACCCAGGAACACTTCGGGAATCCGCTGAAGGTTCGGAGCAACCCCTTCGCCCTTGCTTACCGTGGGTATGTGAACTCAAGGCGGCATGCTGATGCGCCTGAAGGTTGCATCATACGGGTTTGGTGTCTTTGGTGGAGGCCTTGGCTCGGGGCTGATGAATGGGCCAACGGGGGGGTTGCGAAAGTTCAGGCAAGATTGGAAGGATTTTACCTGACTCGAGGAATGGGAACACCGAAGGAGTTGGCGGGCCACACGGGTGTATGGGGAGTGGCACTCTTCGTGTAGGGGGTGTTACGTGGCTGGAGAAGCCATTCGCGAACTAAGGTGGTCTGTGGACTGACAAGCATCCCGCATACCAGGGTGGTACGCGGCTTCAGGTTCAGCCTGCGTACCAGGGGGGTACGCGTTGGAGTCCGTGCGAGCAATGATGGCCAGGGGTGATGCCGATCGAGGGTTCGTCAGTCAGGGCTTCGCCCGCGTCGGAGGGTGCTATGCGGTGTGTCAGATTATAAAAGGTACATGAACTCTCTGGTTCTTGGGGAGTGAATCCGCGAAGGGGGCATGGTTCGTGGTTTTCTATTTTTGTTATTTTAAGTTCGCGGTTCACCAAATTTTTATGTATTTTAGGTTCCTTCTTAATTCGATTTCAGTTCTATATCAGCTCTGGTTCGTGAATTGTATCTTCTCTATTTGCAAAATTTTAAGCTCCTTCTTTCGAAATCCTTCCACCTGAATCTGCTAAACCCGAATCTGCTCTCCCTGAATCTGCTCGACCTGAATCTAGTCAACCTCACCTTTTCTCCCTTTTGATTTCCTTTTATATAGGGGAGGAAAAAGGGTCTATTTTGGTCACATGACACCTTTTGCAGAGGCCCATGACCAGAAACCCGGTTTACTGATGACTTGGTCAATCGGTTGTGGGGGCATTGAAACTCGAACCAAACTAGGTCGAGGAATGATTTACAGCTGTGTAGGGCTCCACCTCTATTCCACGAACGACGGCATATGCGGTCCAGGACGGTTGTCATGGTTCGCGGCTGGGGCGGTTCGGGATGTTGGATCGGCATGGCACTCATCCTGATTCACGTCTGGGGAGGGCTCCCACCTCCTTTCCGTGAACGAAAGTGGTCCGCGGAGGAGGGGGGCTGCTGAACCAGCCGCGTACCATAACTGTTGGACCGATACACGGACCGGACGGTCCTTTGCAGATTTCTTGGGTGATCTTCATATTTGTGCCCAATTCCATGAGGTAAATTGGGTAGAATCCCCTTTTTAATTAAGGGGATTATCATTCTCCTTTGCGGATTTTTCAGGACCCTACAAATTCCCCACATCGAAATGGGGTCCGATCGGAATGAAGAGGAGACTATTTTGATGTAGGGTTGTCCTGAAATGTGGATGGTTTGCGGTAGAGGGGTGGACCCAGTAGGGGACCACACCTATAAATACGGAGGTCCCTTCTTCTTTTTCCTTTATCATATTCTTCGTGAAAACAGTTCCGTCTCCATGTGCGTGGTTCTTCGCGAAATTCCTCATCTGCGAACCATTCTCCATTTCCGCAAACCATTCTTCATTTGCACCGTCCTTCATTCATGGACCAACCTCCCATCCGTGAACCAACACTTTTAATTAATTAAAAATTAAGTTATAACGGGCCGCGTAGAAACTCACTACGTAGTTTTAGTGGTCCATGAACTAAAAATCTTCCAGAAATTGAAATTTTCTGAAGTCCTCCAAACATAAACATTTAAATCCGGGATTGAGATTCCACAGAGCAGCCTAGTTCACTATTTTCTGGACAACACTCCTCCATCCAGAGCTCTGTGGAATTCTTTCGCGTAGGTTTGGTTCATGGGATACATTCGTCGCGAACCACCTTTGAAGGCCTGCTCGCACAACTCACCATGAAGCCCCCTTGATTCCTTTGCGGAATACTTGGTATTTTTTCCACATTCTATTATTTATCACTAACCATTTTCCAGGTTTTTATAATGCAGGGAGAAAATATGGTACCTCCTTGCTCTGCACCCCGGCCTGCTGCCGAGCCTCTCCCAATTGGACCAAGTAGAGTTCTAGCTATGATTCGTAGAGCTGAGATCATCAAAGAGAACCCTAGTCAATCCATCATTCCCGACGATGGTGTCTTGAAAGACTTGCTATCCCCTATGATCCTGGGTTATCCACTATCAAATCGGCTTCTGTTTTAAGGCTTCAGTCTTCAAGAAGACTTCCTTATCCCCTCTACCATCTCAGGTCTTCTGTCACCTTGCTTGCAAGCGTCGCCGAAGTGC
This sequence comes from Viscum album, assembly GCA_963277665.1. Classification (NCBI taxonomy): domain Eukaryota; kingdom Viridiplantae; phylum Streptophyta; class Magnoliopsida; order Santalales; family Viscaceae; genus Viscum; species Viscum album. The sequence continues at coordinate 1,702,894,756 of OY728155.1, forward strand.
GTTCAGGAAAACCTAGCCCAATCGGGGGAGATAATCTTTGATCCTAATCCGAAACACACTATCATTTTGAGAGGCTCTGTCTGGACCCAAAACGATCAGTACACACAGGAATTATCTCAAGAGTCTGTCCTCAAGAGTTACCCCTCCATAATCATCCTTTCTCGAGTGGATCCTGAGGTGGGGTGGATTCCTAGGTGGGATCTTCTGTCTGGTGGGCTTTCCTCAAATGACTAGGCCTGGGCCCTCTGGGTCCATCATCATTGTCTAAAATTTTCCAAGTCGCTAGATGCATTCAATATGTTCTCTGCAGTGTGGGATTCTCAGTTTTCTATTTACCCACCATCTTCAATCCTGCCTGACCTGCTCAGTCGCTGGTGTTCAAGCATGAATATTTTTCACCTTTCCCATGGTGAAGTTGGTATTAGTTTATGGGACATCTACCAATTTGGAAGGATTCCGATCAATGGTACGATGTATGAAGAGTTTATTCCCACTCCTGAAACATCGGATGTTGTCCAACAGGTGCCTTTTTTGGCGAGAGATCTGCTGGTTATGGCGGAGCGGTCATTGGGTCAGTCCTTGCGTGCCTGCTCTCTTATTCCCTATAGCACTTGGATAGGGTTATTCCTAAATAACAATGGTCCTGTGCTGAAGATCAAGTGCCCCAGGAATCATCCTTCTCAACAATCACAAAGTATCCCAGGTTCCTACTAGGAAGTTCTGGAGGCAGGCGAGTACCTTTCATGGGGTTATGAGGTGCACCTCAGTGTGCCGCCTATGCTCAGGCTGGCAGGTCTGTTTGCCATGTTTTTGAGCAGGTGGCTATTCCATTCTCGGGAAATTAACCCAGGCGTCAGGGCTTGGACCCTGATGATGGCAGTTGAGATGGCAGAGGGCCGCTCAGTGAATTTTTATGTGCCCACTTTGGCTCGTATTTATGAACTACTAAGCCACATGCAGGAGGGAGGGTCACCCTACCATCTGAGTGGGCCATTTCAATTCTTATATGGATGGGTAGTATATCATTGCCACTGTTATGAGTATCGTCATAACACAATCATCCCACTTCCTACCTTTCATCCTACCCTACTCAATATAGATGGAGTTCGCTTGAAGTCCCTCAGCTCTGATGAAGTCATCAAGCTTCGGAGTGACTTCTCCCGATTCACTCTCACTCCCTCCCCCACCCCTTCCGGCATCATGGTTGACAACCATAGGGGGAGCCTAAAGGAGAATTCTTACATGATTTCATTGTGGGACAAGTTTTTGTCTGTGTAGATTGACGGGGTTTCTCTGTGCGAGTTGTACACCCCATATCATTTTTCTCACCAATTTCGATGTATGAAACTCCGATTTTCCCTTCCCCCTTATCCATTCCATGGACTACACCCGGCCACTCTCCTTCAATGGTGCTTGATGCTAATGTGGGAGGGATCTGAGACAAGCATTCACTTCCCTGGAATAGAAGAGGCTTCCAGCCTATCCTTGTTGCATGCAAGAATGTGGGTCAAGCATTATCTCGATGGGATCCTGGGAAAGGCCGTCCAGCGGGTTCCCAAATCTGGAGTTATTGTGGATGTTGTGCCTACTGCACCTTCGTCATCAACTCTGAGGGAGGACCAACTGATGGATTTTCAGTCAAAGCGACTTAGGGAATTTTCCTCTTCCAACCCTTCTGTGGCCGATGTTCAGACGTACCCAACTTTATTGGATTTGGATGATGATGACCCAATGGCTATGGGTCTTAGTGAGATTATTCTTGATGTTTTTCCAGCTGATACTAGACTTAGAAACCTGATTCCCAAGCCTGAACCAGGGCTAGAAGCTTTAGACCTTCCATCTTCAGAACTATCTTCTAGCGTGCACATGTCTGCACTAGTCGCGATGCCAGACTTCATTTCTGTGCTATCTAACGAATATAACAAAGATCCTCATGTCATGGCAGACCACCGAGCAGTGTGAAGGAGGGATTGGCCCCAAATTTGTGAGATTATTGCTGAAACTCCTCTGGATGAGATGGCGATTAAAACTGAAGCCCTCCAGCAGCTCTTCCTGGGTTTGGGGTCAGGTGGCTTTAACTATCGGCAGTTTCATTTTCTCGCTTTCTAGGTATTCATAGCCCATGGGTAAGTTTCTTCTAGTGAACACAAACTTTCTCACCTCACTGCCTCTCATTACAGGACCTGAGCCCTTGAGGAGTCCATGATGAAGCTCCATCAGCTGATAGCACAGGAGGCAAACTCTCAAGATTAGGTGACCGCCCTTTCTACCAAGTTGTGCGAATGCGATGATCGAGTAGCGATGTTGAGGGATCGGTTGTCAACTATGACTTGTAACCTTGAATCCACTAATAAATGGATCAATGAACTCCAAACGACTGTGAAAAATACTCATTTGGTGGTGGAAGTTAAGGCCAGGGAGAAAGTCATACTGGAGCAGACTTGCAACAACCTTCACAGCACGGTTTTCGATCTGATGGAGAGAGCGATCCAGGCTCCTTTATGACTATCAGAGCCATTTCTGTGCACTCTGTTTTACTTCTTTTGTTGTTATGAGGGAGAGGCCCCAGCTTGTGGACGTCCTACCTTTTTTTCAAATGGAATACAATCTATGTCAGTATTTCCTTGATGTAAAATTTGATTTTTACTGGAACAATTGTTGCGTAAATTACAACTCACTGAATCAGAATTGATCATAATTCATGAAAAATGATAAGATAAAAAGAACAGGCTCTAATTTTTGTCTGGACCATGAGATCCAGCGAGCATCATTCGGCTGTTGCTAGGGTTTTGCAGAATAACTCCACAAACATTTTGTATTTTCTTTTAATACCCTAATTTTTCTTGGGCCCATTTGATGTGGACTCAGCGGGTATGGCTCGACTTTTTCGTAGGTCACCCTTTTCGGGTTTTTGGCCTAATGTTCTTTGCGCCTCTTTTGGTGAGCGGTTTAAAGTCCCGCCGACAGGACTATCATTACTGATGTTCTTGGTCGAATAGATTTGACCAGATATAGTGGGGTGAGGGCCCCAACGAGGTTTGGTTGATCAAAATATTTCTCAATACCCTTCAGACGCACATGGGGAGAAAATGTTTATATCTAACTAACATGCAGGGCATATCTCAAGGCATGGGAGTTGTATCGGCGTGCAGAGGTAGGAAGACAATCACCTAAGAAAAACATGAATTTGTTAGACGGGCCTGGTGTGATAAATATGCAAAGTCGCTGAGGGAATGGTATGCACAGTCATGCAAAGGTGTCTTTAAGTCAATGACTATCCATTTTTTATGACCATAGGACATCATGGAAGTCTGACTTAAGGAAACCAGCATGGGTGGCTTCGGGAATTATGAAAACCGCCAGGGGTGGTTTGGAAAGGGTGTGTAATGTCTGAAAGGGTTTGAGAACACCTATATTAATCAAGACTGTGGACCTAGGGTCCCTGTCCTACACATTTAGTTAGTGCAGAGGATGATTGGGGCTTGGAACAGTTTAAAGTCATGCAGCCGGGACATTCTTCAAAGTGGAATGGCTTCTCCTGGTTCTTGGTAATCTCGTTAGAGATGTTGCACTATATTCAAGAAGGGTTATGAAAGAGGTTGGTAAACTAATGCTCAGAAGGTTTCTGAATCTCGGGATGGATATGGGGGCTCAAAGTCCAAGAGGCGTACATAGAGAATCTTTCCCTAAGGAAATATTTCCTTTGGTAGACGAGCTGGGGGCGATCAATATGTAGAGTCGCTGAGGGAATGGTATGCATAGTCATGCAAAGGTGTCCATAGGTCAATGATTTCATTCTCCCGATAGTCGGGAAACTTCAAGAAAGTTTATGATTTGGGACCACCAGGGGTGGTTTACAAGGGTTCAGATATTTTTGGGTACAGAGTGTGATTTATGCGGAGATGGTGCCTAGATACAGGAGAAACAGCTGGGCTAAATTTCTCGGGAATGGGTGAAGTCATCCCTTCTCACGCTGGTGTGAGACGGCGGTTTGTGAAGGTCTAGCCCATGCACTGAGGGATAGAGGAAAACCTCCATTCTTGACTGAACCCAGGAGAGGTTTGACTGTGCAGTTTAATGTTGTGCGACAAGGATGGGGGAATTTTAAATTCTGTGATGTTTAACGTCATGCGGCAAGGAAGGATTCCGTGCAGTTTAACGTCCTGCGGTAAGGACAAGAAGAATTTTTGAAGATGTTGTGCAGTGAGGATAGGGTATCATTATTTTATCCATGAAAATGCTTACCATTGGAGAAATTTCTCTGGATGTTTAATGCTTGGTCTTTGCAGTTTCTCACCAAGCGGCAAAGACATGCTCCGTGCAGTTTTAATTTCCATGTAGTAAGGATGTAGTTTCAAAGGCCACTCTTGATCAGAATGTAACTGGGCCGGAACATCTCGGAATATCCAAGACGTGGAGGGGGTTGATGGGGTAAAATGTGGTTTCAGGGCTTCTTGGATCAAGAGAGATGAGATGTGGGCTCTGAGGCCGTTAAGCATACGGGGCTAGGAAGAGTGTCGCCCGAGGAAATATTGCCTTTAGTAGACGGGCAGGGGCTATCAATATGTAGAGCCACTAATGGCATGGTATGTATTGTCACGAAATGGTGTCTGCGGGTTGATAACATTCAACTTTTGATGGCCATGAGTGATTTTGAGGATCTGTGATTGACCGGCCCATGAAGTCTGTCATTTGGTAAGGAAATGTCTGGACATGTCGGGGATGTTCGTCCCTGGTTTCTGTCAAAACATGAAGAGTTTACCCTTCTGATATATCTTGCACATGGGGTATACCTTTACTCCATGCAATTTAACGTCGTGTGGCAAGGAAAAAGTACTCTTACTTTAACGGTCGTAGAGTTTAGACCATCGGGTGACCATCGCTGCAATCACCCAGAGGGTAATTGAGTTAAGATGATCTAGTATACTTTGAACCAGAGTGAGGGAATGAGGGTGTAAACTGTAACTCTGGGGTTTCTAGGATTGGGAGGTATGGCGGGGGGGCTCTGAGGTCGGTAGGCGTACGGGACTAGGAAGAGTACCGCCCGAGGAAATCTTTCCTTTGGCAGATGAGCCAAGGGCCATCAATATGTAGAGCCGCTGAGGGCATGGTATGCATAGTCATGCAAAGGTGTCCCCAGGTCGATAACATTACATTTCCGATGGCCATGAATGATATGAAAATCCAAGATTGCTCATATTACAGAGTTCAGAATATGGGGATAATGGTGTTCAGGCATACAAGAAACATCTCCACCGTAATTTCCTTTCGAGTCAAAGTAGTTTAGCACTGGAATGATGTTCATAGATGCATGTCATCATGATAACCACTGGCGGACACATAGGCTAAACAGGTAGGGATACCCTGGAAACATTCGAATGTGAGAGGGGAATGAACTTGTAAACCACTGATCCATAAATTTTTGGATCGGGAGATATGATATGGCGGCTCTGAGGCCGGTAAGCGTACGGAGATAGGAAGGGCATCTCCTGAGGAAATCTTGCCATTGATATATGGGCCAGGGGATATAAATATACAGAGCTGCTGAGGGCATGGTATGCATAGTCATGCAAAGGTCTCCACGGGTCGATAACTTTCCACTTCCGATGGCCATGAGTGATTATGAAGATCCGCAATTATCCAGGTCATGGAGTCTAATGTATGGAGAGGATGTATCCAAATGAATGAGGAGTATTCCCATCTTGTTTCTCCATATATCTTAGTTGGGTCACGATGAAGTCTATGCAGTTTAACGTAGTGCGGTGTGGATGAGGTCCATGCAGTTTAACGTCGTGTGGTAAGGATGAGAGGTATATATACATGTGTTTTCTTTTCTAGGCAGCTGGGCTAGGAGATAAGATCATGGTGTCATTACATATCCTGCGAGGGCAGGAATCAAGCCACACGTAGTTATCTCTGGAGTACATGCCGTGCAGGTTTGGTCCATACACGGGGAAAAAGGGCATTTTTAAATCTTTTTATCCGTGCAGTTTAACGTCCTACGGTAAGGACGAGGGATACACCCCGTGAAGTTCTGGTCCATACACAGGGGAATGGGCATTTCTAAATTTATTTGGGGATGGTTGGGCCAGGATTGGGGATACTGGCGTTGCTATGTATCCTATAAGGGCAGAAATCAAGCTGCACGTAGTTCGTTGAAAGATAATACACCCCGTGCAAGTCTGGTCTGTACATGGGGGGAGAGGGAATTTTTTGATCTTTATTATCTGTGAAGTTTAATGTCATGCGGTAAGGAAGAGGAATACACCTTGTGCAGGTTTGGTCCATACATGGGAAAAAAATGCATTTTGTTGTTTTATTTGGGGGTGGCTGGGACAGGATGGGGAATCCTGGCATCACTACGTAACCTGCAAGGGAAGGAATCAAGCCATACATAGTTCTCTGAAATCCACACAGTTTAACGTCATGCGGTGAGGATTAATTACTCTTAGTTTATGGTCATAGATCTTGGACTGTTGGGGCTTTGCAGTTTAAAGTTTTGCATCATGGACAAAAATGGCCTTTAATTATGTGAAATACTTCTTCAGAAACCTCGCGTTAGTTGGAGTGGTGGTGAATTGCCTGTCTATGGAGATTAGGGCATATGCTCTGTTGGATTAGACCTTGTGTATAACATATGGTCCCTCTCATTTGGGCTCCATCGTTGGAGGTTTCATTCCGGTTATCATTGGGGTCTAGAGGACCAACACCAATTCTCCTTCCAAGAATGACCGAAGACGAACCTTTTTATTATAGGCTTGCGTGATCCGGTTATAATATACCTCCAGATAGTGAAAATTGTGCAATCGATTCTCATCCATCTGTTCCAATTAACCTAGACGTTTTTTTGATTGCTCATCGTTGGATAACTGATCACAAATGGAATCACGGAGTGAGGGTAATTGGAGCTCAGTGGGTTAGACCACTTCTGTTCCGTATACTAATGAGTATGGAGTAGCCCGAGTAGTGGTGAAGATTGTTGGTTCGATAAGCCCACAATGCATGGCTGAGTTTATCCGACCATTAATTCTTGAATTTGTCCACCATTTTCTGGAGAATACTTGACAGGGTCTTGTTAAAATCCTCTTTCAGTCTGTTTTCCTCTTCATGGTATCAGGATGAGTGGTTAGCCTTGATACCATATTCTTGGTATAGTTTCTCCAATTCAGTAGAACAGAAGTTAGTGTCGTTATCCGTCAGTATGGTATGGGGGACGCCAAATTGGGTGATGATATTGGTCTTTACAAATATGACAATATTTCTTTCCCCGACTTCCGTGAGGGGTACAGCTTCTTCCGATTTGTAAAATAAGTCGATTTCAGTGAGGATATACTTCAATTATTTGGCTGTGGCGGGAGGATATGGTCCCATGATGTCGATTCCCCAGATGGAAAATGGCCAGGAGTACTTAGCCTGATGAAGTAACTCCAGGGCTGGTCAATGAAGTTATCATGAATTTGGCATGAGTGGCATTTTGCGGTAAAGTTCTTGCGATCTCGTGCCATAGTGGGAAAATAGTACCCAAGCATTCAAACCTGATGGGAAAGATTGAAACTTGACTGGTGTGCTCCACATACTCTGGCATGCACTTCAGTCATGATGGCATCAATTTCTTCTCTATCAATGCATCTGAGGAGGAATTCATCGAGGCCTCGTTTGTAGAGGACTTCTCGCTGACCTGTAATGCCGTATAGGGCAAAGTTAATTTCCCTTCTCTGTAGTTTCTCTCATTCATCCCCATCTGGTGGAAGTTCTTCCCTTTGAAGGTAGTTTGCAATGGGGGTCATCCAGCAAGTGGTGGGAGCATATGCCTCAGGGGAAAAACTGACTTTGTTGATTTCCTCCATCTTTGTTTGGGAAAACGACAAGACCATTTGACGATAAGAAATGATGAGAACTGTTTCATCCCAGTCTGGGTCAGCTAGGGCTGTGGCCGCGTTGGCTAATGCATCAGCTTGAGAATTCTGAGACCGGGGAATATTGGTCAATGTTGGTTCTGTAGAGAATTCTGTCATTAACCATCAGAAATGGTCAAACAGGGGAATCAGCTCCTCCTTTTTGATATCATAGTCACCATTGACTTTCTTGATGACTAGTTCTGAGTCACATTTTACCTTAAGGTGTTGTACTTGTTCCTGGAGTGCGAGCTCCAGGCCTGTAATGAGGGCTTGATACTCAGCCTCATTGTTCGTACATCCTTCTGACAGGAGGAAGGAATATGTCAAGACTGCCTTTTTTATGGACATGAGTATTATCCCCAAACCCACCTTGTTAAATTTGGGATCCTCCATCCTTTTCCCTGTCAGGCTTCAGGATGCACCGTCGAAGTATATTTCCCATGTTGGGAGCTCCTCTTGATCCGCGAAGACGTATTCACCAGGTAGCTCGATGTCTGGTGCGGTAGTTCATATTGTGGGGTGCTCTTCCAGAAAATCTGCTAATGCCTGGCCTTTGATGGCCTTTTGAGGCACAAACCGGATGTCAAACTATTGCCGGATGACTACCCATAGGGATAGGCGTCCAGTCAGCATCGGGGGGCTGAGGATGTACTTGAGTGGGTTATTACACGAGACCAAATGGAATTCATTATTCTGTAGATAATGTTGAAATTTTTGAACTGCGAAGACCAAGGCCAAACAAATCTTCCTGATGTTTGAGTATCGAGTTTCCGAATCGATCATGGTTCGGCTAAGGTAATAGAGTCTTTTTTCACTGCCGAAGACATTTTTCTGTGTGAGGAAGGCTCCCAATAACTGCTCTATGGCCATCACATATAGTATGAGAGGTCTCCCTTCAACTGGGGGCATGAGCAATGATAGGCTTAAGAGGTACCTCTTTAGTCTATCGAATTCCTACTGGAAATCATATGTCCATTGGTTGGTAACCCCCTTTTTCATTAACCTAGTAAAGGGAGAACATTTTCCCGCCAGGTTGGCTATGAACTGCCTCATGTTGGCTAGGTGCCCTTGGAATGCTCTCAACTCTGTGTGATTGTGGGGAGGTGTCAGGATGAGGATAGCCTTTGTCTTTTCAGGGTCGACTTTGATGCCACAATAGTGTATGACGAAGCCAAGGAATTTCCCTGAGGTAACCCTGAAGGCACATTTCAAGGGATTCATATTCAGAATATGTTGTCAAATTTTGTTAAAATATGGCCTCAAGGTATGACAGGTGATCTGAGGGATGTCTTGATTTAACCACCATGTCATCTATGTAACATTCGACGAATCTGTCAAGGAATGGTTTAAAGATACGATGCATGAAGCGTTGATATGTGGCGCTAGTGTTCTTGATACCAAAGGGCATGACCCTGTAACAGAATATTCATTGAGGGGATCTAAAGACAATGGATTTTTCGTCTTCTCGGGCCATCTTGATTTGATTATTCCCAAAATAACCATCCATTAAGGAGAGAGCCTCATACCCGGCAGTTGCGTCGATTAATAACTCGGTGATCGGGACCGGGAAATCATCTTTCAGGCAATGCTGATTGAGATCTCTAAAATAAATGCAGATGCAGATTTGTCTGTTCTTTTTCATTACAGGGACAATGTTGGCCAACCAAATGGGGTATTGGACCTCCCGAATGAATCCCACTTTAATAATCTTATTGAATTCAGCCTCTATTTTGGTAGCATGTGAGGGGTGTGGTATTCTGGCAGCTTGTTTATATCCCCAGTGGTCTTCTGGTAGACCTAAGCGGTGCATCGCCACTTCAGGATTGAGTCCCGACATTTCTGTGTAATTCGAGGAAAAGACATCCCGGTGTTGCCTTGGGAAAGAGGTATATACCTCGTGCTCCTCGGGAGACATGACCATACTAATGAGAATGGGCCTCAGGTCTTCCTTGGTACTCATGTTTATTTCCTTGAGCTCGTCCACAGTGGTGGAGATACCTTCCTCAACTGCAGGAGGTGCATCCCTGAGACCCTCCTCCTCCTCCTCCTCCTCATTCTCATATTCTTGATCTGACAGGGGGGAGCTTTTCCGGCCCAGGCACTTGGGGGTTTGAGGGTAAGGCATCATGGGCATCCCCGCTCAGGTACTCTTCCCTGAATTGAGGGTTAGCGGTCATTTCCTCACTTCTACACTCGGCCGTTATAGCTGAAGTCATGAGGACAGTTGAGTGCGTGTCCAGACTTGAACCCCTTCTCTCAATATGGTTGATGGGTAATACGTAGTCTCATCCAAGCTACCTAAGGGGTCATCAGGAACCATTTCCAGGCCATTTAGAATGGGGATCCAGTCAATACCATCGAGCAAAGGCTTCTTCTTATTTTTCTTATAAAACCCAGCGTCAATGTATTGTGACTTAGAGAGCTCGAAATAGGCCTTGTCAGTGTGCAATGTCCCACTTTGTCCATTTACGCAATACTAGATACACTGGTGGTGGGACGAAGGAATGGCCATGTGCTTATGGAGCCACGGACTTCCAAGCAGGGCATTGAATGTTGTGTTCTGTCAGACCACCAGGAGTTCCGGGTAGGACACAAAGTCGCCAAAATGGGTTTTTAGCTTGATTTGTCCCATTGGCTTCTGTTCACTCTTGTCGTAACTTAACAGAGTTTTGGCTGAGGGTACAAGGTCATTCTCATTGTAGCCCAGCTTACCGAGTGTTCGTAGGGGAAGGAGGTTAACTCTAGAGACATTGTCAATAAAGACGTTACGGATCTGAACAACATTGAGTGTTCCGGAAATATATAGTGGTTTGATATGTCCTTGCACGACGACATCTTCGTCCTAATCGGTGAAGGAAATCAACGCATTTCATTCAGTCGGGCTGGTCTCCATTCAATAAATCTCAGAGATAGCTACCTCATCTTGAAACTCCTGGGGGCTCAGCAAGGCTTCTATAAGTCCCTCCATGAGGTCTGCTAATAAAATCAAGGCACCCAACATCAACAGTTTGGATGGTACCGATGCCAGTTGCTTAAGGATGTCGTATTTCTCTTACAGTGGCTGACGCTTCTCCGTTGGTGGGAGAGTTTTAGCGGGCAACCTGGGAGTTAGAATACATGATGACGAGGGACCGACTGCAGGGTCAGATTCCGATGATGTCCCCATGTTCTGGGGACTCGTCCCGGCCAGTCTGTTTGTGCGCACTATGTGGTTAGACACTTGTTCCTCCTCTGATGGGTACCGCCGAATGACGGGGGTAGAGTGGCCGCTTGTGGAGGTGGAGGGATATTATTTCTCTTTTAGAATCTATTGAAGGGATCTCCCATGGGGTTCTGTGATATTAAAAGTTTGGGTCAGGGTAAAACCATATGGTAGGTTTCGGCTGTAACTGCATCTCCCCTGGTATCCCCTGCTTCTGCGATTCCCCCTCCCGACCCTTTGCATTAGGAACTTGGGTTCGTAGTCGTACCCTTCATTAGGAAATTATTCCCTTAGATGAATGACATTGATGGAACAAAAGATTTTCTCGTCATCCTGTGACAGTTCAACCTGGTCGGTTGTCCCTGATGGTGCCTTTTGGCGGGTCGGTGCCCGTGGCGCCAAATTTGGTGGTATAAAATCTGACAATGTCGGGGATAACTTCAGCCTCGTTGCGGACTGTTCCTCTTGCGCTTGTGTCCTCCCTTCTCGATTACGCCTGGATGACCAGCTCGTGGAGGGTTGTGAGGCTTATATTGTCGGTTGTGCGGCATTAGGGGATGTTGGTGGAAACACTGGATGTTGTAGTTGAGATCAGATTATGCCCTGGGCTCTGTTGACAGTCTTCCGAGTCATCTAGTTATCAATTTTTTCCCCTTTAGTTGGTGAATTCCTGCCACCCCTCCCCCTTATCAGAGTCGGCAGTAGAAATGTACGTCACATATAATAGGGGTGGTCCCTGTTCGACCTGCCTGGAGTCTACCATCCTTTGAAGGAGCTCTTGGAAGATGAAACATTCCCGGATATTGTGCCCCAACATCCAATGGTAGGGATAGTAATCTATCCTATCATCGCAACCGACTTATTCCGACTTCCTTGGCTCTTGGAGGAGGAGAAAATTGAAATTCATGGCAGCGATGAAGTAGTCACAGACTTGGTCCTTCTAGAACGAGTAAACCTTGTGTCTTCGTTCCTCGAACCGGTTCCGCTACGATCCTTTCTAATTGCCACGCTTAGGCAGAGGAAACCGCTGATATACAGGGGGCCCTTCATGATTGAATGGAGGCCTGAGGAGTGGAGCAGGCGCAGAGGCTAGTTTGAGAATGATTGTAACGCCCCGACCCTAGTTACCCAGAGTCGGTGCATTATTACATAACATTGGCATGATCACAAGAAAGATCAAATCTCGAAAGACCGATTGGTTTAGTAGCCTTGGAAACACTAGATATATTCATAAGTTTTACATTACATCATTAAATGAAAAACTACTACAACAACATATTGTCTCCATAATCCACACTCATATCCCCACATAATATCCCTACAGGTCATTCATAACTTACTTCTTCCCTTCCTGGGAAAAATAAAACATAGAAAAGGGGTGAGCTCAAATGCCCAGTAAGGATAACAATATAGCGGAAACTTTTGTAAATAAGAATAAAATTTTTAAGGCAATGTATAACTAAAACAAAAGCCTTTTAAACTTGAACTTAAACATAGTATGGCAAAAGTAAAATGAAATGATGCCATTTACTTATTCACATGGATATTCTACTAATCGAATAATCACATGCAAAAATCAATAACCATTTTCATAATGTTGGAATGCATAATGCCAGACTATCATAACCACATAGCCAAGGCCTCGTGCCAAGACTACAAATAAGATTTTGTCAAGGCCTTGTTCCAAGACACTAGTTTGTCTCATGAGACCTACCGATGCATCGAGGAGCTATAGTGGGCTCCACCCGTCACTTATTAAGTCCAATGCATTCCCATATGAAAAGGTTTAAACATAACATAAACATTCGTATTAAAACTAGCATACGAAATGTCAATAATTTCACCATAAACTATGAATGGTATAAAAATAGCACATCCACAGTCAAACATATCACAAAACCTTCAATACAATATAGAAGTTTTGTATCATAATAAATCAACTTCAATTAAGCGTAAAATCCGTCGAAGTATGTTGACATAGATGAAATCAAAACACTTTTTAGACAAATATCTCTTTCTATTTTTGAAAACATTTAAGAGCCATATAAAATAAAACATTTTTTTGAAAATATTCTTATAAGCTTGTAAGGAAAGCATTGAAGATTTTATAACGGCGTAAAATAACCGCACCCGCCGTATAAGTTTAAAAAAAACATTCTTACCTCAATTCTGTCGAAAAGGTTAAAAAGGACCTTGTTTTGAAAACGACGGAAAGATTCCTTTATAAACCTCTTATAAAAAGTCAATCAAGGGTATAAATGACTTTAACCCATATTCTTGTAAATAGTAAAAATGTTTTGAAATACATTTTTAAGAAACATGGATGTGTATGATAAAGATATCCCAGTAGATTATTACGTATAAACAACCTCGGATAATGAAGAGATTGTGAAATAAACCCTTACCTTGTACTTTTCCTTGGTTTGGGTAGGTTAACCTCCTGTATAATGGTGAAATAATTTTTATTAAATTATACAAGAATCATATATATTAATATGATATCATATATGATCTTTTAACATTGATTTGTTAATAATATCTTAGAATTATCGTCGTTTCGGGTGTTAACTTACTCATTTTCTTTTATATGTTTTGTTACATAAGCCATGTTTGTTGTATCTTATTCATATCCAGAATGATGTCAAGTCCTTAAACATCATTTTTAAATCATCAAATGATAATTATACTTGAATGAATACGATGGAGAATGAATCTCATCGCGTTCGTGGAGACGGTAGTCCGTACGTACGCACGAGCGACAATATCATTCTTTTGATATTAAAATAATATATAAATGGATGGTATATCATATATAAAGAATAATTAACATGTTATATTTATTATTTACATGAGTTACACATCATTATTATACCCATCCAAATAATAATATAATGAAAAACAATTACACCACGACGTGGAGACGGTAAGCCGTACGTATGCACGTATGGTGACATGTTATTCAAAGGGTGGATAGAATACTGAATATGGTTGTACCATATTTATAATAACATCACAGTATATGTGACATACTGGAGTTATTATTTTATAATGGCAAGAACAAAGGAAGAAGAAGTGGAAGAAGAAATGAACTTGGAGAAGGGTGGTGAAATCATTACCTCTTCTTCGGGTTCTTCCTTTTGATTTGATCAAAAGGGCTCCTTAGGTTGGCTTTCTGATCAAACTAAGGCCTCTAGGTTGTAGTGAGGGATGTTGGGAGAGTATTTGGGCAGAGTTTGGCCGAACCAAAAGGCTTTGAAGGTGTGAAGAAATGGGAAGGAGGAGTGCCCTTTTATAAGAGGGGTGAGGGGCACCTTTGGAAAAGATAGAAATATTAATTTATAATAAATTCATATTCGGTTTCTAATGGCTCCAAAGTTGAGTATTCAAAGGCTAAGGTGGGGATAGGTCGAAAACCACTCAACCAATAGAATTTAGACAGGTTTGGGTACTTATATAAACCTTATCTTTAAGTATTAACTCTAGGTTAATTAGTTTCACTTTTACAATGTCTCTTTGTATTTTTATATAATATGGTTAATAAACTTACTATATACATCCAAACGACCCCCAAGTGGTCCATTAATGATGAACCTATCATGATATAAGTCTCTTGGCCGAACCTTATATTTTTAGGAATTTAATATCAATTAATAATATAATATTTGTTTTAAAAACTCTTTTATGTCAATTTTGACACTATTCAATAGTTGATTTTTGTGAAACTCATAACAGATTTATTACTTCGAACAAAGTCAATTAAATCAATCATAATATATCATATTATCCTAGAAAATTAGTTTAATTCATTAAAAGGTTCATATTTTATTTATTTGGGTATTTATAATATCAATTATTTTAATTTTTCACTATTATAGTAATTACTGCATCATAATTGTGTCATAAATAAAATAAATTATTTAATGTCTAAAAATTATAAATAAATTATCATTATGTAGGAAATCGTTTTAGCTTTCTAATGAATATTTATAATCTAAAATCCAACATGTATAACCCTATTTAAAAATTGTTCTTCTAAAAGATTTAAGCTTATGCCATTTTTATTTTTATTTTAACTTTATTAATATAAAGTGTCCCTACCACATACAAGTGGCTCCAAGGGGTCCCCAAATTAACCCAGGGATGATCATGGTCGGGTATGTGTCCACCAATAAGGTTAGGACACGTTTTAGGGTAATTTTGTATTATTATAATATTATTTTTTAACCCTTATTTACCAGATTTACCCTTAACCATGGTAAATAAAATATTTACCACAGTAATTATTCAAAATGTCTAAAAATAAAAGTTACCTATTTAAAAAATTTGGACATCCTGATTCCAAATATGGAATCCATTTTTCTAAATTCAAAACACAGAAGTGGCAGAAATTAATTTAAAATTAATTACCGCTGTCAAAACAAAAAGCGTGTTTTTAAGAGGTAATAACTATCAAAAGATTGACACTTGTTTATGTTCGGTTTAATTGTAAAATTATGTCCAATGACCAACATTATATTAAAAGGTAAAAATATATTCTAAATATACTTTAAAACCACTCAAATTCATAATTTATCACTATTAATTATTTTGATTTAAAAAGTTGTTTTTAATTAAAATTTAGTAATTTTCACTATTCATCAAAATATGAAAGTTATCCGAAATGTACCAAAATTTCACCTTAGGCTAAATTCGATATTCCGAATCTAAAAATGAAGTCCATTTTCAAATATAAAATATATATAATTTCAAAAAGTAGGTATTACTATTCATAACGGCTAGTTTGATTAGTTGTGGTGTGTGTTAAAACTCAAGGTTGCGTACAACACACGCTACTGTATTAATCAAAGAAAGCGTACCGTGGAAGCTTGGGATGTTTCATTTTAAATTTTTGATGTCCCCATTTAGTCAAAAAGTTTAATATATTGTATTTAAAAAGGGTTCACTATTAAAAGTTGTTAAAAGTGCAATACTGAAAATGAATTTGTTCTTGCATTATATCTAAGAAACTCATAATATGGATTATAAAATTATAAGGATTATATAAAGTTTAAAATTTAGTTAACACTATTCATAACCTCTTTTTAACAGCTTGTTTGGTAAGTCATGGTGCGATTGAACTTGTTGTTGCTTGTAGTGAAAGTTATTGAATTATTTTGAAGAAATAACACACTATAAAATCTTGGGGTGTTACATTCTCCCCTCCTTCAATAAATTGCGTCCTCGCAATTTGAAATTGTTCTTCGAAAATAAAAGGTTGAAAATAAAAAATATATTTGTGGGAAAACCCACATCGGAAATTGGGTTACTAAAATTTAGTCTTAATATGAGGAAAAGAGAAATGAAAGGGTCACCACCAAATTATGATCTCGATTAGGAGAACATTGGTGGAAATTAGAGACATATAATTGGAGGAAAAACGTAAATATTTATAGGTAGTGATTGAGATCATCAATCACAAACAAGTGTATAATTGAGGTCCTTAAACTCATCAATCTATGATGATTTGAAATACCATCGGTTCAACAAAACATAGGGTATTAGGATAACACATTTTTGACGTTTCAAAATATCATAGTTGAAATCCCACATCGAAAAATGAATTAACGAGGCCTCTATTTAAAATAAAGAGTGGAAAGTATGAAGATTACCGAAAATAACACATACTAGGGTTCCATGTAGGAAAATATGGATATGGAAGAGAAATCTAACCATCAATTATCTGATGGAGAGTGGTAGAGAACATGGCTATGAAAAGGCCAACAATCCCAAAGCCATGAATTAGTGATGATTTAAGGTACCATCTAGGAAAACATTTTTGTTCTAAGTTTATTTTCTTAATGTTGAGGAATTTATTTATGAGATTGGCTAAGATCATAAGGAGATATACTTACTTTATAATTAGAGTTTTATCCATTAATAAATTTCAACCACAAACTCATCTATCACTCCAAAACATAATAGAATGTAAAAAAAATTCTATTTACACTATTCGTATAGGGTTCCAAAATAAACGAATTTATAATTCATCTACAAGATCTTTTAATAAAAACTACATTATTTAATCCAGGACATCTCGTGGGCCAGTGGTAGGTGATACACCCTTGTCGCCCTTCGGTTGCGGGTTCAAGTCTCACAGCCTTGCCGGACGCGACGGGTTGCCGCCCGACCTCCGGGTTGTCCTTTTATGGCAATCCAAAATAATCCAAACTAGAACTATCCAAAATACTTCTATCCAAACTCACAGTCCAACATTTATAAGTAAGGTAAACATAATGTAGAACCTTTTTACCCCGTAATAGCATATGAATACCTTCATCATGTATTCTTTTAATACACTGAAACATCCTGAATTACCATATTCCTTATTGATTACATTCATGCTCCCTTATTCCATATAGAAAGCTGGATATACTTCATTAATCCAAAAATGTTTTAAACCCCAAAAATGATGGAATATACAAATCATTAGTCAGTTCCAAGGTAGTCAAGAATATCCAATATAATTTATCCAAAACAATCATGTATTATTCCAAAATCACTAACTCGGTATCGGAACTATATTATGGTTTATCATTCTCTCAACCATATATTTTCCAAAAATTTATCCTGCTGTTGAGTCACCTTTCTTTGTTCCACACAATCTCATGTCCTTAATGAAATAGTACTGCAGTACAATCCTTATATACTCCATAATTATTATAACAAGTACATTGTTGATACAACACTCAATTTACATAATCAACATAAGAACTCTAATCATTCCTCTTCATCTGTGGTAGTATCATAACTTGATTATTATCCAATAGCATCATTTGCGTCATAGTCTGATGACTGGGACATAGGTTCGCGTAGTGTCCAAACTCCTTGCAAATGAAGCATTGTACATTTGAAACCATTTTCTTACCCTTGCAGTCACGTACTTTGTGCCCTTTTCCTCCACACTTATAACAAACTCCCATTCCTTTCAGGCAAGTTCCAGGGTGTTTCTTTCCACAGTTACCACATATGGGAAAATTCTTCTTTTCCCTCTTCCCTTTATCCATCTTTTTTTCTTCTATCCTTTTCTTCTCTTGCTTCCCTTCAAATCCATAGGACTCAGTAAACTCTTTACTTATCTTATCAATACATGATATTATTTCTTCATATGATGATAATACATGGGAGACTATTTCTCTTATAAATTCTAGCTTAAGACCATGAAAGATATGATCCTTCCTTCTCTAGATCATGTGCATTTCCGGAGTTCTCATTCCTTCTACTGGGCGCCATTTCTAAACAATGGCATAAACTAGATCAGTTTATGAATCAAAATACATAATCCCATACTTATAAAACACTTAACATAAATTGAACTATTTATGGATATAATCCATAATCATAAGAATGTTTTCTTTGAAGAAGTATATACTCATAATCCCTTCAAAATGACTTGTAAAGAAAATGAGAGTTATCCTAAGCATATCCCCCGGGAGTGTCGTAACCAAGAGTGCAGCAAGGCCCGTTGTCATGCACCAGTTCCCGTTCGAGTCTAACTCAAAGCGGTGTTTTTGGGTTTTACCCCTAGGTACATCTGTGCCAGAGCCGCCTCTACCTGCTCGTATCCAGACAGGGATGTATTGCTCGAAAAACTCAGAAAATCTATACAATACCAAAATTCTAGGAAGTTCTTCTATACTAATCCTCAAAGTTCATCTTAGGTCTACGTTCTCTAATCAGAGTTTATCTAAATCTAGCTTCCAAGGTTTGTACTAAACTTCCTCTGATACCAACTGTAACGCCCCGACCCTAATTACCCAGAGTCGGTGAATTATTAAATAACATTGGCATGATCACAAGAAAGATCAAATCTCGAAAGACCGATTGGTTTAGTAGCCTTGGAAACACTAGATATATTCATAAGTTTTACATTACATCATTAAACGAAAAACTACTACAACAACATATTGTCTCCATAATCCACACTCATATCCCCACATAATATCCCTGCAGGTCATTCATAACTTACTTCTTCACTTCCTGGGAAAAATAAAACATAGAAAAGGGGTGAGCTCAAATGCCCAGTAAGGATAACAATATAGCGGAAACTTTTGTAAATAAGAATAAATTTTTTAAGGCAATGTATAACAAAAACAAAAGCCTTTTAAACTTGAACTTAAACATAGTATGGAAAAAGTAAAATGAAATGATGTCATTTACTTATTCACATGGATATTCTACTAATCGAATAATCACATGCAAAAATCAATAACCACTTTCATAATGTTGGAATGCATAATGCCAGACTATCATAACCACATAGCCAAGGCCTCGTGCCAAGACTACAAATAAGATTTTGTCAAGGCCTTGTGCCAAGACACTAGTTTGTCTCATGAGACCTACCGATGCATCGAGGAGCTATAGCGGGCTCCACCCGTCACTTATTAAGTCCAATGCATTCCCATATGAAAAGGTTTAAACATAACATAAACATTCGTATTAAAACTAGCATACGAAATGTCAATAATTTCACCATAAACTATGAATGGTATAAAAATAGCACATCCACAGTCAAACATATCACAAAACCTTCAATACAATATAGAAGTTTTGTATCATAATAAATCAACTTCAATTAAGCGTAAAATCCGTCGAAGGATGTTGACATAGATGAAATCAAAACACTTTTTAGAGAAATATCTCTTTCTATTTTTGAAAACATTTAAGAGCCATATAAAATAAAACATTTTCTTGAAAATATTATTATAAGCTTGTAAGGAAAGCTTTGAAAATTTTATAACGGCGTAAAATAACCGCACCCGCCGCATAAGTTTAAAAAAAACATTCTTACCTCAATTCTGTCGAAAAGGTTAAAAAGGACCTTGTTTTGAAAACGACAGAAAGATTCCTTTATAAACCTCTTATAAAAAGTCAAACAAGGGTATAAATGACTTTAACCCATATTCTTGTAAATAGTAAAAATGTTTTGAAATACATTTTTAAGAAACATGGATGTGGATGATAAAGATATCCCAGTAGATTATTACGTATAAACAACCTCGGATAATGAAGAGATTGTGAAATAAACTCTTACCTTGTACTTTTCCTTGGTTGGGGTAGGTTAACCTCCTGTATAATGGTGAAATAATTTTTATTAAATTTTACAAGAATCATATATATTAATATGATATCATATATTATCTTTTAACATTGATTTGTTAATAATATCTTAGAATTATCGTCGTTTCGGGTGTTAACTTACTCATTTTCTTTTATATGTTTTGTTACATAAGCCATGTTTGTTGTATCTTATTCATATCCAGAATGATATCAAGTCCATAAACATCATTTTTAAATCATCAAATGATAATTATACTTGAATGAATACGATGGAGAATGAATCTCATCGCGTTCGTGGAGACGGTAGTCCGTACGTACGCACGAGCGACAATATCATTCTTTTGATATTAAAATAATATATAAATGGATGGTATATCATATATACAGAATCATTAACATGTTATATTTATTATTTACATGAGTTACACATCATTATTATACCCATACAAATAATAATATAATGAATAACAATTACACCACGACGTGGAGACGGTAAGCCGTACGTACGCACGTATGGTGACATGTTATTCAAAGGGTGGATAGAATACTGAATATGGTTGTACCATATTTATAATAACATCACAGTATATGTAAGATACTGGAGTTATTATTTTATAATGGTAAGAACAAAGGAAGAAGAAGTGGAAGAAGAAATGAACTTGGAGAAGGGTGGTGAAATCATTACCTCTTCTTCGGGTTCTTCCTTTTGATTTGATCAAAAGGGCTCCTTGGGTTGGCTTTCTGATCAAACTAAGGCCTCTAGGTTGTAGTGAGGGATGTTGGGAGAGTATTTGGGCAGAGTTTGGCCGAACCAAAAGGCTTTGAAGGTGTGAAGAAATGGGAAGGAGGAGTGCCCTTTTATAAGAGGGGTGAGGGGAACCTTTGGAAAAGCTAGAAATATTAATTTATAATAAATTCATATTCGGTTTCTAATGGCTCCAAAGTTGATTATTAAAATGATAAGGTGGGGATATGTCTAAAACCACTCAACCAATAGAATTTAGATAGGTTTGGGTACTTATATAAACCTTATCTTTAAGTATTAACTCTAAGTTAATTAGTTTCACTTTTACAATGTCTCTTTGTATTTTTATATAAAATGGTTAATAAACTTACTATATACATCCAAACGACCCCAAAGTGGTCCATTAATGATGAACCTATCATGATATAAGTCTCTTGGCCGATCCTTAGATTTTTATGAATTTAATATCAATTAATAATATAATATTTGTTTTAAGAACTCTTTTATGTCAATTTTGACACTATTCAATAGTTGATTTTTGTGAAACTCATAACAGATTTATTACTTCGAACAAAGTCAATTAAATCAATCCTAATATATCATATTATCCTAGAAAATTAGTTTAATTCATTAAAAGGTTCATATTATATTTATTTGGGTATTTATAATATCAATTATTTTAATTTTTCACTATTATAGTAATTACTGCATCATAATTGTGTCATAAATAAAATAAATTATTTAATGTCTAAAAATTATAACTAAATTATCATTATGTATGAAATCTTTTTATCTTTCTAATGAATATTTATAATCGAAAATCCAACATGTATAACCCTATGTAAAAATTGTTCTTCTAAAAGATGTAAGCTTATGCCATTTTTATTTTTATTTTAACTTTATTAATATAAAGTGTCCCTACCACATACAAGTGGCTCCAAGGGGTCCCCAAATTGACCCAAGGATGATCATGGTCGGGTATGTGTCCACCAATAAGGTTAGGACACGTTTTAGGGTAATTTTGTATTATTATAATATTATTTTTTAACCCTTATTTACCGGATTTATCCTTAACCATGGTAAATAAAATATTTACCACAGTAATTATTCAAAATGTCTAAAAATAAAAGTTACCTATTTACAAAATTTGGACATTCTGATTCCAAATATGGAATCCATTTTTCTAAATTTAAAACACAGAAGTGGCAGAAATTAATTTAAAATTAATTCCCGCTGTCAAAACAAAAAGCGTGTTTTTAAGAGGTAATAACTATCAAAAGATTGACACTTGTTTATGTTCGGTTTAATTGTAAAATTATGTCCAATGACCAACATTATATTAAAAGGTAAAAATATATTCTAAATATACTTTAAAACCACTCAAATTCATAATTTATCACTATTAATTATTTTGATTAAAAAAGATGTTTTTAATTAAAATTTAGTAATTTTCACTGTTCATCAAAATATGAAAGTTATCCGAAATGTACCAAAATTTCACCTTAGGCTAAATTCGATATTCCGAATCTAAAAATGAAGTCCATTTTCAAATATAAAATATATATAATTTCAAAAAGTAGGTATTACTATTCATAACGGCTAGTTTGATTAGTTGTGGTGTGTGTTAAAACTCAAGGTTGCGTACAACACACGCTACTGTATTAATCAAAGAAAGCGTACCGTGGAAGCTTGGGATGATTTATTTTAAATTTTTGATGTCCCCATTTAGTCAAAAAGATTAATATATTGTATTTAAAAAGGGTTCACTATTAAAAGTTGATAAAAGTGCAATACTGAAAATGAATTTGTTCTTGCATTATATCTAAGAAACTCATAATATGGATTCTAAAATTATAAGGATTATATAAAGTTTAAAATTTAGTTAACACTATTCATAACCTCTTTTGAACAGCTTTTTTGGTAATTCATGGTGTGATTGAACTTGTTGTTGCTTGTAGTGAAAGTTATTGAATTATTTTGAAGAAATAACACACTATAAAATCTTGGGGTGTTACAATGATAGAGGACACTTCAGCTCCGGCTGCTCTCTTTGCAGGAGCCTATGAGGCTATTCGGGTCTTCAGATTAGTCCGCTGCAGGGAGTCATCAATTCTCTAGGTAATGGCTGAGAGATTACGAAATCCAGTGGTGCACTCCACTAGTATGAGTGGTGTTCACAGCTCATCTTGAAGGTTATCGATGAATATAGACAACATCTCATCTTGGGTAATTGGGCTGTTCAGAGAGCAGGCCAAACCCTTCCATATAGAGATGAAGTTTGATACCCCCTCGTTCTCTCTCTATTTTCAATTCATGAGCTCGATGACTATTGTTTTAGGAAACATTGAGATGAATTAGAATAGGAACTTCTGTCGAAGGTCTCCCCACCTCTTTATGGACTGATCTAGTAGATTCATGTACCAGACGAAGTCAGATCATTGTAAGGTCTGTACGAAGCATCTGATTTTCACTACTTCTTGTTGTTCTGGAGTTCCCATCATATGGTCTCAATAATATGCATAGTGCATCAAGTGTTGTCCCAGATCGCCTGATCCATTGAAGATAGGGAATACAGGGCTCCAAAAATTAGGTGGAGGAGGCGTGTTGCTCACCCAATATGGGTAAGGTTTGTTCTCTGGCTGTATAAGAGATTTTCGACCTTCCATTGCTTCCAATCAAGCTGTCAGTGCCTCGATGGTGCTAGAGAGTCCCTGGTTTATGTCATGTTGGGCCCGGTCTTGGACAGGTGCAGCCCAGGTCATTGCTTGAGGATCCGGGTAGGCCGACACCAAGGATGCAATTCCATTTGGGACAGCTTCAGAGGGTTTAGACGTACTTGCTCTGGTTGCTTCCTGAGTGGAGGGAAGTCTTGGTATTCACCTGAATCCATATTTAGGTAGTTGGACGGACCAGGCGCATCATTTGGTGGGGCAGACCTGGGTCTTTGAGGTGCACTTACTGGGATTGCAAGGTGTGGCTCTTCTTGGGAAGCGCTTTCAATAAGAAAATTCCTCTGGAGCAGCTCGACATTAAGCCACCTCAATTCTTTCATTTCCTCTTCCTGTCGAGTGAATCTCTCTTCGAGTTTGAGCGGATCATTTTTATCAAGGGAAGGAGGCGGGTTGAGGGTAACTGGTCCTTTATTCTTATACTTTTTGGAAGCTCACAGGGTATGCAGAGGAGGGTTAGCTGGAAGGGAGACCATATTTAGGGAGACCCTTTGGCTCTGGGTGTGCACACCTGGTGGTTCGTTGTGAGTCACAGCCTGACTAGAACAACCGTCTCCCGATCCATTCGGATTTTCATCATCTCTAGTGTCACCCATGGGGTTAGACTCTATGGCATTGATGGATGCATATCGCAGGGTGGAGGAGATGTCATCTTCCAAATAGGAAGAGGACCTCCAGTGCCTTTTACTTGTCCTCCCCTTCCTGTTCTGGTATTTCTTTCAGACTTCTTGACGAAGGGTGATGCAGAGAGTTCTTTGATTCGACCTTACGGTATGCCTCCCTCTTGAAGGGGATGATGATTCAAATGATGGGCTGGGGCAGGAACCTCCTCTTCTGACTGTCCTCCCTAGATGAGAAAATACTGATTCCCGTGGGGGAGGTTGTTGTTGAGGTGGTAAAAATGCCCCCAGCCCTGAGGGCTGGGGTTGGCTCTGTTCCCTAGATGCTGAGTCTCTTCCCGTTTTTATTGTTCTTACGGGGGCATTTGTTGTTAAAAATGCCCCCAACCCTATAGGCTAGGGTTGACCCTGGATTGCAGAAGTAGCTGCTGCTATCACGACCTGCCTGATCTCGCGTGCCCCCATTTGGGGGTGAACCGAATCCGATGCCGAGTTCACCTGTGAGTCAATCCCCTTTGGGGAGGCAAGTAATGACTGCTGATTGGACTCTCTTAGGCGAGATGCCTGTCGTATTCTTTCGTTGGCCTGATTTAGGATTTTGTGAATGTCTTGTTCCCGTCGGGAATGATTCTCCTGGGACTTACTCATGGTCCATCTTTGTTGGGTGTGTCACCTTTTTCGAATAGGGATACCACTCGATTGCTGGCTTGATATGATGGCGTTCCAAGATATTATGCCGAACATGTTCCTCTAGGCAGGGAGCGGAGTGAAATTCATAGATCCATGTTCTCCCCATCCTCTAATATGGACTCTCATTGGGGAATCACTAATAAGGCGACACAATTGGTGTAGTGCATGGAGGCAGAATAACTTAGGGTTCCCTTTACGCCTCTCAGGTCGCGGTTCCCGCACAGAAGGAAGAGCTTCTAGGTCGATGCGACACAGGATGTATCCTATTTTATTGACATGGTCTACATACCCATTGTAGGGAAGGAAGCTTGATTTTATTCAGTGGAGGGTTGTCCATATATTGGAGTGGATGTCGTACGCACAATATTCTGACAACATCCTGGCAATGTCGTATTGAGATGTGGTCGTGGGCCAAAACATAACCGGTATATCATCTCTGGCCAGTCGTTTTCTCAGGTGCAACATGTCAGCATAATCCTATACTAGTGATT
This sequence comes from Viscum album, assembly GCA_963277665.1. Taxonomy (NCBI): domain Eukaryota; kingdom Viridiplantae; phylum Streptophyta; class Magnoliopsida; order Santalales; family Viscaceae; genus Viscum; species Viscum album. The sequence continues at coordinate 1,702,920,227 of OY728155.1, forward strand.
CCTCTACCTGGTCAGCCCAACTGAGATACTCATCGATAGTGTGGTCGGGGACAGTGGGGCTGACAGGTATAGAATTGTCATGTGGGTGGTTTCGGGGCGGTTCCGAAGATGAATGGGGTCCCAGACCGTCTCCTGATTGAAGAAGGACGTCATTAGTGATTGATTGGGAATATGAAATTCTTGATCCCATCCTTCTGAGTGCCTCAGCATATGATGGATTTTCTATGCTTAATTCATTAGGGGGAGGACCTTCCTGTCGATATGGTACATCGTTGCGGGGAGCACTTTCGCAATGGCGGCCGCAATGGTGAGGACTACCATCACAACTGCCGTAGGGAGGGAACCTGCGAGGTTCACCCTGGGGAGGGCCTTTAGAATGTATCGCAACAAGGGGAGGGCCTTCTCGTTGCTTGACGTCTAGGCGGGGAGGGTCTCTGCTATCCATGTCATAATGGAGAGGGCTACCATTACTGCTTTACGCCTCACCGCATAGAGGACTTTTGCAGTGCATACACTGGGGAGGACCTCCAAGGTGTGTCGCAACAAGGGGAGGACCTTCTGGCTACATAGCATTGTTACAGGGAGGGCCTTTACAACAACTGTCATCATGGGGAGGATGACCATCATTGTTTGACGTTCGATGAGTATCCTAGGGAAGACCTTCAAGACACACCGCAACATCGGGAGGACCTTCTTGTTGCTTGGTGAAATTGTAGGGAGGACCTCCACAATGGCGGCCGCAATGGTGAGGACTACCATCCCAGCTACCGCAGGGAGAATGTCTACAAGGTACACCCAGGGGAAGGCCTTCAGAATGTACCACAACGAGGGTAGAGACTTCTCATTGCTTGACGTATCTACGTGGAGGACCTCCATTATAATAGTGGCGAGGACTACCCCAGGGATATGATGCCTGGCTACATGGAGTGTCATTGCAATGTAACCCCTGGGGAGGACCTTTAGGGCAGGCCATGACAAGAAGAGGTCCTTCTTGTCATGATGAGATGTCACTGCGGGGAGGGCCTACACAGTTGCGACTACAATAGCGAGGGTTACTATCATAATATGTGCTACCACTTTATAGAGAGTGTTTGTAGCGTATACCCCTGGGAGGACCTTCAGGGTGGACCACAGCAAGTGGATGGCTTTCTTGCTACTCGATCTTCTAGCCACGTGGAGGGCTGCTGTGACTCGCATCAAAAAAGAAGCTCTCGTGATCGATAATTATATGCCAGTGGGGGAGGCCCCTGCAAGTGCTCTGGGGAGGACCTTTAGAGCTGCTGGTAGCGACATTTCGGGGAGGACCGTCGCAACTGCTATTTCCGCTCCCATAATATGATTATGGGTGGGTAGGGTTCTGATCCTTCGATATGTGCTTAGGAGCATTGGGAACCCCAGCTTCTAGCAGAGCGGAGTCATGAACCCGCTCTTTATTTTCCGGCTTCCTTCAGCGCGTTCGGTGTGCTTTCCTGCGGGCAGTGGGGACCATCTGCTGTTGACAGCAGCCTTTACCTTTGGGTCCATTTCTAATTTGGTCCCTTGATGCTGCCGAGATATGCTGACGAACATCTTGACTTTTAGAAGGGATATATGCCTACTCTGGAGCATCCACCATGATGGACATGTGTCCCCCAGTTGGAACGATTGAAGATGCTTGATCTGGTTTCCCTTGTATCATGGAATATGATTGACGACCCTCCTAGGTGGAAGTAGGGATGCAGATTCACTCCGAGGCGGCTATCTCGTCTCCTAGATGAGTTGCCTCAATTGGTGAGATGGGCTCACGGGCCAGAGTCCTTACTATTGCCACTAATGGAATCACATTCTGGAAAGTATGCAAAATATGATTTGGGATCGATACTTGCTCCTCCATCATTTCCAGGATATGCAGAGAGACATCTTTGGATGGAATGGGTATGAAGGCCCATTCTAGTATCTGAGTAGAAATATCCTGCTCCGGTCCACCGGTGGTAGGTGGGTACTGACAATTCTTCTGTTTCGGGGCTGGTGAACGAATGTTCCCCTATGTCGAGATATGCCGATTTATCTCTCTGTTTTCCGCCACATTGGAATGGAGGAATTTACTTGCATCCGTAGGGAGCTGGCCCTGCATATGTTGGTTTCCCAACGTATCGAGTCGGTGGCCTTTATTGGCAGGGAGACGTGTCGGCCTATTAATTGCCGCCATATCTGGATGGTGGGATTTTTTGATTGCCACCACATTGGGATAATAGGCGTCAGGAGCATCTGCTAGGGAATAGTCCTACAAGTGATGGGTCGCCACCATGTCTGGTTGGTGGGCTCCACGTCCCAGGGCAGGGAAAGGTGCCTGCTAGGTTGGTGTCATCTTGTGTGAGTGATGGGCTTAATGGAGCTCGGCGGGGATACACGCTTGATCGTATGATGCCTATATGTCTGGATGGCGGACTTTGGAGGAGTGGGTAGGTGTATGTGCCTCCTCGCAACACGTCTTTGTGACTGGGCAATGGAGCTCCCCCTCAGGGACAAGGGTGATGGCCGGTCCCTGGTTGTAAGTTTTCCGCCCTCATCGGGCATTCCGAGGGGCCGGAGCTCGGGGAGCATGGGCTTGGATCCTCAAGGATACATCCTATTTAGCATGAGGATATTGAGTCGTAGCGTAACCGCGATGACGTCTCCTAGCGGGGGCCTTAGAGCAGAACCCCCGTTCTGCAGGGATGAAGTCCTCAACATCGACCTCATCCACCTCCCTAAGATAAGGGAGGTACACATTGTCCCATTCCAATGACAGACTCCCAAAATGGTTCAAGACAGTAACAAGAGTCATCTGGATCTTCCTTCGCGGTCACTGTTGGGTGGGTGACCGGCGGGTCTTGGTGGATTGGAGTGCGTGCATGATTACCTCCTCCATCGGGAGAGTACCGTTCACATGGTAATCTCGGATCAACGCATCCGAGACCCATCGTTGAAGATGCTGAGTTGGTGATGTGGTACTTCGTTGGTGGGGAAGTCCGGTCATTGCGTACCCTAAAGCACACACCTGTGAGTTCCTCCATGATTCCATTGGATCGAAGGGAGTTCTGAGTGGTACCTGTAAAAATATTTTATCAAATACAAACAGCAAACCCGTCAAAGCAGTATCTCATGATCCCATTCGTAATTATTGACCTTTATTGGCCCTCCTTGTGAGTATAAGGGGGCATAGACTGGGATTAGGTTAAACCTGTCATGCTTGGTTAATGATTCAGGCCAGGTTCACCATTTTTCTATTTTTCCACGAATCAGATTGGAGTGGACTGACACACCCCGACAATCGATATCACGGAGGGTTGAGCTCCACTTGATCACTAAGGTCAGGTATATCGGTATTTGTTTCGAAATGCCTAATGGATCCATATCCAACAATACGTGGACCTACATTCCAAAGTTAGGTGTTCGCTGGGTTGATTCAGTCAGCGATGCTTAAGAACTCACATTGGTCGAGAGGATGGGAAGTCGGACTCATCGCACCCTTTTGGGGGGGAATTATTGCATGTTACGAGACTCTATTATAGATTTAAGATGTTTTCATATGTTCGCGAATCTTTGGTTTATACCCTATTATAGTATCCACAGATTACCCCTGGTTGGAAATGGTTAGCTGAACACAAGGATTCAGAATCATTTAGGCCCGAGTTTTACCATCCCTCATTGGGGTTAATGACTTCGAGGAGTTTGGACTCATTGAGATGGTTCTAACATGAAGCCTCATAACTGGTTTCTCTAGAATATATTGTCTTCGAAGGGGTGGTGGGGACAGGTAACGACTTGAGCGTTTGGATCAAACCTACCATATAGGCTTCCTATGTATCCTCATGAGAGGAATCAGAATCCACGTCGTTCGGTGGAGGTGTTGTCGGACAACCGACATGAGGATGGACTGAGGGTCCGATGGGTAGTGGGATTGAAACTCCTGGAGGATTCCTACGTACCATGTCGTGACATGGATCAAAGTCCTCGTAGTTCGCAGTGAGTGGTGTCCGGGCCAATGCTTACTCTAAGACCACGTGAGTCATGCTTGGTGGGAGAAACAAGAGGCAACAGAGACATGTCGATCACATCACGAAAGGCGCATCCATGGGAAGTGGAGTGGGGATTACACCTGGAGCAGCCCAAAGGTGAAAAATCCCAGTGGGAGTGGGAAAGGGTAATAAAAACCCCTATGTCCATCTTTCCTTTTGGTCCTTGGCACCGGGGAAGTACGGAGGTGCATGGGTGCTACCTCTCGCAAGAAAGGTTAGGGGCTTACACCTAGGAGGCTGCCCTTTCACTCCCATAAGAGAGTAGAAGTTCCCACCCCCATATTTGAAGGGAAACGGAAGTGGGGTCCCCTAATCTGGCGAGTGGAGAGGTAGAAAGAGGCTTCCATGCTTGGACCCCTCATTACCATGAGAATGTGAACCCAGGAACGCTTCAGGAATCCACTCTATGGCCGAAGCAACCCCTTCTCCCTTGCTTACCAAGGGTATGTGAACTCAAGGCAACGCGCTAATGCACCTGAAGGTTGCATCATATGGTTCTGGTGGTTTTTGTGGAGGTCTTGGCTCGGGGCCGATGAAAGGGCCAGCGAGGGGATTGCGAAAATTCAGGTTGGATTGGAAGGATTTTAACTAACTAAGGGAATGGAAACATCGAAGGAGTTTGCATGCCACACGTGTGTATGGGGAGTGGTGCCCTTCGCATAGGGGGGGGGGGGTACTATGCAGCTAGAGAAGCTTTCTGTGAACCAGGGTGGTCTGCGGACTGATAGGCATCCCGCGTACCAGGGTGGTACGCAGCTTCATCTTTGGCCCGTGTACCAGGGTGGTATGCGGTGGAGTCCGTGCGAGCAATGGTAGCCAGGGGAGATGCCGATCGGGGGTTCGTCGGTCAGGGATTCGCCCACATAAGAGGGTGCTACATGGTGCGTCAGATCGGAAAAGGGGAATAAACTCCCTGGTCTGCGGGGAGTGCATCCTTGGAGGGGGTATGGTTCGCGATTTCCTGTTTTTGTTATTTTATGTTCGCGGTTCACCAAATTGTTATTCATTTTTGGTTCCTTATTAATTCGCTTCCAGTTCCATACATACTGTGGTTCATGAATTGGAACTTCACTGTTTTCAAAATTTTAAGCTCCTTCTTTCTAAATCCTTCCACCCAGATATGCTCAACCTGAATCTGCTCTCCCTGAATCTGCTCGTCCTGAATCTGCTCGTCCTGAATCTGCTCGACCTCACCTGTTCTCCCTTTATATGTCCTTTTATAGAGGGGAGGAAAAGGGGTCTATTGTGGTCATGCGGCACCTTTTGCAGAGGCCCATGACTGGAAACCCAGTTTATAGATTACTTGGTCTATCTGTTGCAGGGGCATTGAACCACGAACCAAACTAGGTCGAGGAATGCTTCGCAACCGTGCAGGGCTCCGCCTCTATTCCGCGAATGACGGCATACGCAGTCCGGGACAGTTGTCGCGGTTCGCGACTATCACGGTTTGGGATGGTGGACTGGCCTGGCGCTCGTCCTACTTTGCACCCGTGGAGGGCTCCCACCTCCATTCTGCGAACGACAGCGGTCCTTGGAGGAGGCAGACTGCTGAATCGGCTGCGTACCATCACTGTTGGACCGGTACACAGACCGGTCGGTCCTTTGCTGATTTCTTGGGTGATCTTTGTATTTTTTCCCAATTCCTTGAGGTAAATTGTATTGAATCCCCTCTTGAATTAAGGGGATTATCATTCTCCTTTGCAGATTTTTCGGGACCCTACAGGATGAAGAACACCTTCATAAGAAGATAACATCAAATAGATTCACATAAGGAAGGATCAAGAAATAGATTATTTGATACATTGGGTTTAATCCACAAAATTTAATAGAGTGAGTGTATTTACAAGGTAATACATGAAACATAACTCTAAAGGAGGTAAACCCCATTATATATAAAGTGGAAAATGGGAATTAAATAATAAAAAAATTATTATTTATTTAATAATTCCTTAAAAGGGGATGTTTTGAGTCACTCTAAGAGGGTATTTTAGAAGATTTTACATGTTATTTTAATGTAATTAATAAAAAAATACTCAAAATAATTTATAATGTTCTTCCAAATTAAATGCAGAGTGGTATATATAATATAAAATAATTAATGAAAATAAAATAAAATATTATATTATTTTTTTGAAAACCCACATCATAAAAATTGAAAATAAAACTAGAATTTTAAATGTGGAAAATTTAAATGTAAAGTTTACTTGAGATAAAAAATAATTTACTTTTCAAATATAAATTATATCATTAGTGGGAATGGAATATTTGGATAAGGAGGGGAAATAGTCCTTAAAGAGGATTGAAATTATTCTTAACAATGATATACTTTCGATAAAGAAGTTTGAAAATGTAATGTATTGTAATTTAAAATTACTTATCCCTAGTTATTAATATAATGTACCATTTAAAAAAAATATTATGGTGTAATCAAATATAATTCTAAGAAATAATTCAAGAATAAGAATTATTACACAATGAAGGAAGTTGAGGTAATAAACACCCTTATAAATTTGGTATTTTTGAATTATAATAACATGAAAGATATAATGTGAGATGGATTTATAAATACCTTAAATTTAATGAAAATTATGGAAAAAATTTAACTCCCAATATATAAACCAAAAAAATTAAATAAGTAGGGAATATAAATAATATTTCAATAAAAAAAAATTGAGACGAAAAAACTCTTGAATTCAATCCTGTGTAGTTGAACATGTTATTTACTATTATATGTCAAAAAATACTCTCTTAATAACATGTATAATAAAATTATTCATACCTAAAACCTTATATAAACATCATTTCTAATAATTTATTTCAAAAATACTAGTTAGTTATGTGTTATTTTCATCGTCAAATGTTGTTAGTTTTTATTGTTTATTTAGTGTTGGTTTTGTAATGGGAGTGTAAATTCATGTTTATAGATTAAAATTTCATCATTATAATATTATTATATGTACTAATTTTTTTATTTTATAATGACTTATAATGTTACAATTTCATTCTATATGTATTTTAGTTATTATCCGTGACAATGAAGTTAGTGATGAACTAGTTTCGGAAGTTTTTAATGAACAAGAGGGTGTTACATTAATAATTAAAAAAATATTAATATAGACATTAAAAACAATAAAAAAATATTTTATCAATAATATATATTGAAAATATTATTTAATTTTCCATATCCATATATGTTATAAATTTATATCATTGTTCATATAGGTTGTTGAACATGACCAAATAAGAATAAGCTATAATCTATGGGTGAGTGTGGTTAAAGGATTGATTATTATGAAATAATATCATTAATATAAAATTATAATGATTTTATTTAGATGTATTTATGTTTTTGAATCATATTTCAAGTGATATTGATAAATAATATAGTACTAGATGAAAAATGAAATGCATCACTTTCATAGAGACAGTAATATGCACATACGCATGAGAAACATGTTTGGTTTACATATAATTGGAGTAAGATAAATAATTTTTTATAATTTTATTATATTAAAATTTTTATAAATATAATATTAATCTATTAAATTCCCCTTTTAAATAATACATTTAATGTGATGATAAAAAATAAAATACATCATTCATGGCAGTAATAGTCAATACGTACGCATGATGAATTTTTTTTAAAGTAAATGGAAAAGAAAATTTAATTATTATGACATAATAATAATAATAATAATAAAACTTCAGTATATTAATAATACTTATTTGATTATAATATAGTGGATGAAATATTTCTTAATGTGGTGGAAGAATAATTATTGCAATTGAAATGGAAAAGGAGTAATGAGGGATTTTTACCTTACTCCTTGGAAATATCCTTTGAAAAAATTAATAAGACTTTGATGGGAGGAATTTGGAGGAAAAAATAACCCCTATAATTTGGACAAGAATTTTCAGGAGGTATGTGGGTATATTTTTGGTAGAAGTAAGTGGATTTGTGTGTGAGGATAATTATGGTGGTGAAGGGTGAAGGTTCCGAGCATAGAGGAATCATGTGTTGGGTTATTCCAAACATTTATTTTTATCTTGATCGATGATTAATCCAATGATAAATTCCACGATAATCATATTTTATTCAAATAATATTGACAATGGATAAATGTTATAACCAAGTCCAAGATCATCACATATTATTTATTTTTAATTTAAGCGAATAAAGAATTACCTTATGAGAAATTGTTTCTTTGTTTATCGATCTAAAAAAGAATCAACATTGTACTATCATTGCAGTGTATGAGTAAAGGTATGATTCCCTCTAGCAATGATCCACATGTGTTCCACAAATATATTAACATTACCACATGAATCTCTAGGTTCTAGGATGACAGAGCTGATCTCTTGCATTATTCACCTTTGATCACCCTGAGAATTGCTTCCAATGGATTATATTTGATCTCTCCTAACATGAGAGTGGATGGTAGAGGAATATATACCACCATTATTAGGAGTGTTATTGGATAGTAGATCTCTACAATGATTTTATAGGATTATTTGGATTTATTGTGCACACAAAAACAAATGAATTGTCTCTCATAAAAAAATAGTATAATTGGGTTTATATACTGATAATGTTAGAAAACAATTATTGCCTAAGTGATCTTTAATATTTATTTAATTCTTGTGGAACCCCATGTCTATTAATAATAATATTATTTCTCAACATGAATTCATCTCACGAATTAAAATTAAATATTATTTATTAAAATAATATTCAATATTTGATATTTCTCACCAGACCTATAAAATTGGTCCTCCAATTCCCCATAATATTTATCAGGACTTTAGTAATAAATATTTATTTTATAATTAAAAAATCTCCACATTATTCCCTAATAAATAATTTAATATTATATTCACTAAATAGAAAATAAATATTTGTGAAATATCCTACACACAAAATATTATACCGAATAAATGATGATAGAATATATGTGGCTAAGAAAACATTAATAAATATTAAACCACGTATGTGAATAATATATATTCAACTTATTAAATAATAAATAATAATATATTATTTAACTAATATTCGGGATACACTTATTGTGTGACCCTATAAGATTTTTCTCAATGGAATTGGGTGAAGTGTCCTAAAGTCCAAGGTTAGATCTAGAAACATTCCATGAAACCCATAGAGAAAGAATTAAATGATGAAAATTATATAATACCTCATACAAACACACATTGTGTAATATAATACCTTTATCACGATTTCTCTAATCAAGTAGGTTACATGCTAGTGCCGGGGACCTATGTGCTTGATGTCTCCTTTGAATTTATATAAATAGAACATTATTTTAGAGAACTATGAAAATGGATTTATCTAGTCTATATCATTTCCATTAAAGGGATTTATATATCAACATCCATTAAATAACAATATGGACACATCCATTCTCTCATTTTTTATTAATGCAATATTACTAATGGTGAACCCAATGTATCCTACCTCTATAGGAACATATTATATCACGGTATTCATCAATAAATCAATATATGTAACTTATAATACTCATTAATAATATTCTTAATTTATATGGATCAACAAACACATCCACTTATAGAATCATCCAATGAAACATATAAATGTGGATTTCCAACCAGCGGGTCTTGTTCTTATAATATAATACACTAGATATTAAAAAGGGCATACACCAGGAGAATGTTCATAAAAGTTCGAAGAGTCACCACCGTTGATATCCTGTATCATTTGTGTCCCAAAAATGATATCTTATAGGTATAGAACCTATATTTAAGAATACTTTCATTGATATTATGGGTTCTTATCATAGTAGGGATATGATATAACCTTTTAGTGTGACAAATAATCATTTGACATTATCCCAATCTATGTTATGTAAAAAAACAATCATGATGTGATAATAATTTTATTAATATTCAAAACTATTAATACATGTTATCATAGATTTCACATTTTTTGTTTCTAGGGTACCAAATCCAATAGACTCCCACTTCTACTAGAGAAAACAGCTAACAACCTTCAGTCCACTAACTCTCACATGATACTCATTCTTATGCTGAGATAAGCCTTTAGTCAAGGGGTCCACCATTTTTTCTTCTGTGGGATCTCTGGTTACTGAAACTTCACCCCTTTGGTAAAAACCCCTCTATATGTGATAATTTCAAAGCATATGCTTTTTCCATTGGTGTAACCCTATCTCTTTTGTAACAGTTAATACTAAAGTACGATCACAATACAATATAATAGGGTATTTACAACTAGGTACCACATCATTATCCTTGAAAAAATTTTGTTTCCAAAAGGATTTGATGGATGCATCAAGAGCCTCTATATACTTAGACTCCACTATAGAATCAGTGATAACTTTGTAATTTGAATTATTCTAACTCACAACTCTTCTGTTGATATAGAAAAAAAATTTGAACTATGGAATCACATCATTCTAATATATTTTAAATCTTGCATTGGTATAAACCCTGATGACAAGCTTCCTATCACCTCTATACACCAAGAACATGTCCTTAGTTATTATCAAATACTTTATCATATCTTTATCAACATACCATTTTTGATATTCTAGATCTAATTGATATATTTATACCATTCTCAATAAATAAGAAACTTTAAGTCTCTTACATAAGATAGAATATGTGATTGATCCTATCATTGAAGTGTATGGGATCTTTCTCATTCTCTCTTTCTCCTACTGTTTTTATGTAAACATTTTCATAGAATGATTTATACCATGTAACTCTAGAACCAAACACCTATTGTATTGTTACATACTAAATCTCTTTAGTATTTGGTCAATATATGTACTTTTACTTAGTACAAGAAGTGTATTGGATCAATCATGAATGATCCCGATCCCAAGAATATTTCCAGCTTCACCTAGGTCCTTAATTAAGATACATTTGTTCAACTAGTTCTTAACAAAATGAAATACTGGTATGTCATTTCCAATAAGTAATATTCCATCAACATATACTAATAGGACAATGATTTCATTTCTACTAAACAGATTTCAAACACATGGATTATATTAACTCTCAATGAAACCAAAATCATTTATATCTTAATCAAATAAAATATTCCATGACCTAGATACTTTCTTTGATCGATAAAAGGATATATGGATCATGAAAACCTCTCTGGAATTACCAAGAGTCATAAACACTTATATTTTTTACATATAGACATCTTCTTTGAGGTTCCCATTAAGGGAAGAAGTTTTTATGTCCATATAAGAAAATTTATATTCATGGAAAGCTTCTATTTAATATTGAATTCTAATGGATTAAAAAATAGAAATTTTTTAAAAGGTTTCATCATATTGAATTCCTTTCCACTATTTAAAAACTTTATTAACTATCCATGATTTATAGGTATTTACTTTACCTTCCATGTCATGTTATTTTTCTTCAATACCTATTTTCACCCTATAGGATTTACATAAACTGGAGCATTGACCAAATCCCAAACTTTATTATGAATACATGGAATCTATTTCAGAATTCATGGATTATTTCCATCTTGAATATTCTCAGATCTTTAATGCCTCTTTATAGGAGGTAGTTTCATCATTTTGAACCAATAACGAGTCACCATGTTAGATGTCTAGAAAAATATATCTCTCTAATTCTCTTACCTATGTTGTGATCCCACACAATACTAGTGGTCCATGAATTAATTCTTCCACATAGACCTATAGAATTTGATCCTATATCATATTTTTCTATCATTAGCATCAACTTATTCAAATTAAATCTTTCTCACACTATCCTTTTTGATCATATGATCCACCTAAAAATTACGTATTTCAAAGATAATTTCACTTTATTTTTTGAGGGGTTGTATCAGTAGTATCCATTTTTTTCATAGGATATCCTATAAAGAAACACTTTGGGACCTGGGGTGTTTTTTTAACATGATAAGGTCTTAAAAAATTCTAAAAACCCAATACCTGTGTATGTAAAAAAAAGTTTCTTCCCAATCCATAACTCAAATGGATTTCCTTTTCCTAATTTAGTGTGCACTTAGTTTAATGTATATTCCACAGATTTAATTCATATCTCCAAAAGGATAATAGAAGATCTTGATGACTCATCATCAACCTTACCTTCTCTAACAAGGTATAATTCCTCATTTCACTAACACCATTCCATTATGATGTGTAAGGTGAATCTAGTTGAGATAGAATCCCAAACTCCCATAGAAGTACAATAAACTCTTGGTTAAGATATTCACCACTTTAATCCGATTGAATATTCTTTATCTTCTTTCTATGTTTATTATATTCATCATTTCTGAATTCTTTGAATATCTCAAAGGACTCAGACTTATACTTTATCATGTAAATAGATTCGTATCTACTCAAGTAATCAGTGAATGTCATGAAGTAATAATTACCACCTATAGATTCTACTAGAAATGGTACACACACATCAGTTTGTACCAATCCTAAAATATCATTGGCCCTTTCACTATATACACCGAATGGTGGGTCGGTCAATTTTACTTTTAAACAATTATGTCATATTTCAAGTGGATTTAGATCAGAAGAGTATAAATAACCATCTTGACTGAGCTTTGTAAAATAATTCTCATTTTTATGACCAAGATAGTGATTACATATCTAGGTTTTAAATGATTCGTGTGAAAATGATTCATTATATATTTCCAATACTAGGTTTTCACAATTCTATACATAAAGACCATTATTTAAATACACCATACCATAAAATATGATGTCTTTATAAAAGAAAAAAATTATACTTCCAAACATGAAAATAAATCCACATGTATCAAGTCATGATATAGAAATTAGGTTTTTCATAACATTAGACACATAATTTCAATCCCATAAAACAATATCATTCTTCCTAGCATTGAATGATATTAGTCACCAATGGTTTGAGAAACCAAACTTATATCATTAAAATCTCATAGATATTCCTCTCCTCTATCAATATTTTGGAATCTACTTAGTTTCATGATTTTTTTTAAAATTATTGAACCATAATATGTATCTAATACTAAATCTATAGATATTTAAAGAATATACTTGATAATGAAAAAACATTTAGCTTCCCCTTCCATCCAGGAGATTTTATTCTTCATGTGGGATTTCATTCCACATGAAAAACATACTACCTCATTTTCCTTTCCATCCATATAGATCATCATTTTCTTAGAAGGAGGTTGATCAGGATATTTACTCTTTTTTTGAGTCTTGGGATACTTCACATTGTTCTTTCATTTCTTATTTAAAATAAGGACTATGAGTTTTTCATTCCCTATGTCCTTATCTACTTGGAAAATCAAATTAATAAGTTTTTAAAGACTCTTCTAAATGTTGATCATCCTATAATTAATAATAAAATGGGAGAAGGTCTTGGGAAGTGATGAAAGTATGATATCTGTTCACCAATAATATGGAAATTTAATCTTAAAGATATATAATCATTCAATATAGTTAATAATATTATATACATGAGGACTAGTTGTCATCAAATCTACAATATTAGTCATCAATTGAGAGTTGGAGATCTCATGTAACTCTTTTCTCACTTTCTCTAGATACTTATATTGAAGGCGAGACATCATTCTTTACAAATCCACGTCCATATGTTTCATTAAAATATCATTTGAACGAATAATCGCATGTAACACTAAACATATGTGGAATAATTAAAATGATTCTCATAGAGATTTAACCCTTCATCACTAGCCTTGTTAATAGATTTATTAGTAATAGGTTCTTCAAGCACATATAATTTCCTTTAATGGCATAAGATAATGTATAAGAGACTTTTCAATTCCTGGAAATTTGTGCCGGTATGAAGGTTATCCTTCTAAATTACAGATCAAAGTGATATCATTGAAGTTATTTTATTTATATTTCTAAAAATAAGATGAGTTGAGATTGAGCACTTTATCTAATAAAATATATACAAATAAATAAATATTATTTTTTAAATCCCACCATATTTTATCTAAACCGAATAAAACTCACCATTAGATAAAAAATATATGTTTTTTAGGAAATTATAGTATAAGGGATACATAATACCCATCTTATTACCCCAAATTTGGTTGGTTGAGAATTTAGAAGGCTATTAGGTAGGAATTCCAAATTGGAACTGCAATAAGTCACAGTTCCTTGATCTTTTTGGTGGACTCTTTAATATTCATATCCTTGAATTGGTTTTCCTAAAACATTTACTCTAATTTATATCATGTCCTAATTTATAAGTCATCCCTTGTTGTGAACTAAGTTACGTAAACCCAAATATTCATGTAATAATTCCCTGATAATTGAAAGAACCCCAACATTGGTTGGTGAATAATTTTGAAATATGGTTCGATTTTAACTAAAGTAGTGGAAGGCTATACCAAATAAATATTTATAATTGGGGGATTTTATATTTTATGTATAAATTTATAATTATTATATTTATTACATTCTTGTTAATATTGAATGAAATTAATTTAGTGATTAACCATCTATCAGATAATATTTATGTATAAGACAATTTATTCTCGTTCTATATTCAATTATTTTTAATTAATTAATTCAAGTTATTATAATCAAATACTCATATGGAATTAACTTTGAAACATTAATTAAGTAAAATAATAAAGTGTAATGATCATGAGCTTCTACAAATTATTATTTTATCTATCAGATGATAAACTAACTATTTACTTAGGGGAAAACACCTTGATCCAATTAAGTTCCATGTTTTAGTTTTCCACCTTTCTACCTATTTATATCTCTTGGATTTGTTTTTCTACATCTCCAAACATGAACCAACTTCACTATATTGGGATATCCATCCTTTTCATATAATTTTACTTACATATTGGTGAGATGAAGGGGTTTATATAAATGAAAACATGGACATTCATACCCTTACATAATAAGATATGAAAAGGAGCACAAGCCAACAATTTAATTTAATAATAATTTCAATGAAACCATTCTCACACAATGGTCTATTCAAGGATCATGATCATCTATATGTATGTGATGAATTATACATTTAAGAAAAGTATAATTCAATTATTTTTCATTCTTATTTAAGATAAATCATACTCTAATCAAATAATTATCTTCTTTAATTAATCAATTCATTTTTTCATAATTCTCACATGAATTTCCTTGATATTTACATCAATAAAAATTCTAAAAAAATTAAATAAAATTATTTATATTAAATCTACATATTATGTACCTTGGAGGAAACACAGTGAGTACCCATCCAAAATACCCAACATGTATTATACTCATATAATGATTACTCTTTTGATATATGGCATACATGGATTATAACATTATTTCAAGATGTGTAGTATCAAATTATAAGATACACATATTTCATGATTTTTCATTCATGTGTTGTGGTTAAATAATTGTAGAGTAATAACTGTAACATGACTCATACATGATATAAAGATATAAACATTATGAAAAAATTTGTTAGACATTTATATATATTAAAACCCATAACATGGAGTGACCTATACAATTAATGACCACATGAATTTACATGTTGATCAGGTTTAAAAAGTATAATAAATTAAGTTTATAGGACACACCATGTTATGGGTTTTAATATATATAAATGTTTAATGTATTTCTACATAATTTTCGGATCTGCATAACATGGCGTGTCCTATCAAATTAATGACCACATGAAAGTACATCATCAGGTTTACAAAGTATAATAAATTAATTTTAATTCTACATAATTTGGTCAATGTACCTAGCATGTACATTGGAGATGCACAACTTGTATGTTTTCTCATCGTCTATCCATGAAAAAAACCTAGGTACATAGTATGTTACGATTTCATAATTTTTTTTGTGTGTAATGGTGTGTATATGGGCTACATGGTGTGCGTTCAATGAGTTACATGGTCAATAGTTAGGTAGGTCATGTAAGAAGATACATGGGAAATTTATTACTTATGAACTATATGCCATTATAGAATTTACACGGTGTGTAATCCATCTGATAATGAACCATGCTTTACTAGTCAACACGTAGATTATAATTAAATGTACCGTGTGAAATAAATGAACACAGATTGAATTAATTTTTAAATAATTATTAGTGAATGAAACACTAGTCAACGACATGTACCTCCAGGTTACACGGAGTGTCCTTTTTTGATATTCAACCAGACTCCTCGTCACCACCATATAGGTTCTTCAAACTTATCTCAATATAAAAATTAGTCGATTTTATTATATTTACAAGAAACTAATACGAAGAATAAGATCTCAAAATTAATATTAAAGATAAAATAAACTGTAATTTAAAACCAATTACTAATGGTTAAATCAATCAATGATACTAATATATTTATAAATAATTACGTGAGTTCATCTCATACCATTTAGAAATTTATAAGAGCATCGGAAGCATGTGATAGGCCATTCCCAACATTTCTTTTTGTTATGATCAATGATCAATATGATATTTACATGATGATTAATCTTGTGACAACATATTTGAATCAAATAATGTAGATAATGGACAAATACTAAAACTAAGAGCCAGATTGTCACATATTATGTATAATTAATTTAAGAATATAAAGAACTAACTTTAAAGAAATTATTTCTTTGTTGATGTATTTGAAAACAGATATACACTGAGCCATAATTTAAGTGAATAAATCAAGGGAATATTCCATCAAGAGATGATTCAAACATGCTTGACATATCTCTGAACATCGCCATTGGAAACATCAGGTGATAGGATGGAAGATCTTACCACTTGCAACGTTTTCCTTTGATCGACCCAAGAATCACTTCCAAAGTATTATATTCGATCTTTCTTGACTCATGAGTGGATGATGTAGGAAGATCACATTCCATCCATAAAATCATTCTGGGATAAGGGAGCTCTATAGGGCTTCGAAAGAATTATCAAAATTCATTGTGAACAAAAAAATAAATGAAATGGATCTAATGGGAAGTTAATATAACTAGGTTTTTATATCACTATGGTTATAAATAAATAATTACACAAGTTACCATTAATATTTATTTAAATCCCTATGAAAAAACATGTCTATAATAATAATATAATTTTTATTTATCAACATGTGTTAAACAATTTAATTAAAATTAAATATTATTTATTCAAATAATATTTAATATATATTATTTCTCAAAGAACCTTTAAACTTGGTCCTCCTTTCCTATATAATATTTAGCAAGCCTATATTAATGACTATTTATTTAATAAATAAATATCACTTCAACATTCATGAGAAATTAAATAAATATTACATTCACTAACTATAAAATAAATATTTATTAAACAGTACCATCACAAAATATTCACTTGAATAACAAGTGAAATAATACATGTGATCAACAAAACATGAATAATTATTAAACCACATATGGGAACAATATTTATTCAACTTTTTAAGTAATAAATAATAATATATTATAGAACTAAAATTAGGGATACACTTAGTGTGTGACCCTCTAAGACTCTTTATATATAGTATTTAGAGAAGGAGCCTAAAGACCATGGTTAACATCTAAAAACATGATGAGGAACCCATAAGGAAAAAAGTTAATTTCACAATGACATAATACCACATACAGATAGTCATTGTGTAATATAATACCTATATCACGATATCTCTAAATAAGAAGGTTGCATGCCTGTGATATCATATTATGTGTTTTATAACTCTTTCTTTGAATTTACCAAAATTGAAATTACCTAGAAAAAATCATGGAAAAGATTAATATAGGCTATATAATTTCCATAAATGGGGATAAGATGTAAAATTCCATTGAAAAAAAAATGGGATGCACCATTTTTTCATTATTAATTAATGAAATATCACTTGTGACACACCCAACGTATCCTACCTCACCGTGAACATATCTCATCAATGTTTTTTTTCAATACCTAAAAGTACGTGAATAATAAAACTCAATAATAATAATCTTAAATTTTAAATATAAATACACACAATTTCTTATAGGAACATACAATGGCACTTATAAATGATCATTTCCTACTAGTGGGTCTTGTTCTCGTAATATCCAAAACTGAACATTACTAAAGGCGTACACAATGAGAAGGTGCCTCAAAGTTGGATGATTCTCCACACATGATAGATTGTGTCATTTGTGTCCCTAATATTATATCATCTTGGTATATAGCATATATTTATTAATATTATCATATCACTAGATTATCATCATAGCATGTAACTGTTATAACCGTTTTGGGAAACAACTACTCTTAGGACATTATGAAATATTATCTTATGCAGAAGAAAAATTAGGATGTGATAATAAGTTTATTAATTTGAAAAAATATGATAATAGGTAATAATAATGTAATTTTTTTTGGGAACAAAATATAATGAATGCTTCTTTTATAGGTTGAGGGTGTGACATTTTTGTTACAACATAATTCACTATTCATGGGTAAAATGGATCCAATATTGGAAAATAATGGATTGAATTAAGGGGTAATGGTCTGAAATCCTCATGAAAACATTTTCACATATGTTTTGACATGTTATTACGTCTTTTACTCTTATATTTTTAATTTTTACCATTTGTGTTTTTATTGTGGTACCTAATCTTTTCTAGGTAATTTGATTTTAATTGCATAAAATAAAATAGAAATTATTAAATAATTTTGACTTACTAATTAAAAATATGCAATAAATTTTATCAAATAAATTTTCTATACATAATAAAAAATTATTTTTAACTGTAGTGCATGAAATGCGTAATTACTAATTTTTAGAAAAAGTATATTTTAAGAATAAATTTTATTTATAGGATAAAATTATCAATGTTTCTAATTTTGATGACATAAATTGTTTTATTAGGAAAAAAAATTTAACATGGCTTAAAAATCAATCAAATTCATATTTTTAACAAAAAAAATATTTAATTAGAAGAAAAGACGAAATAAAATTTTTTATTGGAAAACTTTACTTATGTATTTAAAATGTTACTCATATGTTTTCTAAATTTAGAAATTTATTTTTAAATTATAAATTTCACTTCAATTTTTTTATCTTTAAAAATATTTTATATTTTTTTATGTTATAATTTCTTCTGTATATATTCATAAACACTATATTTTAGTAAAAAAATGTATTGTTTACTATTCACCTAAACGACAATTATTTATGAAAAATATAAAAAATATCCTAAGTTAATATTGTAAATATAAATCAAATAATAAGTTTTTTTTCAAATTACAAACTTAGATTTTAGAAATAAATATTTAAGAAAATCTATAAAATATACCAAAAAATGCATTCATAAAGAATATATTTTTTAAAATATTAATTTTTTACTCGTATTTCCTATGAATTGCTAATTAAAGTGGTGTTAATTAATTATTTCTATAAAAATATATTTTATACTTAAAAAAATGTTTTCATAAAATGAATCGCATAAAAATATAATTTATGAAAAAAATTCATTTTTACTATAGAATGATATTATTAGTTATTTAAATATACCAATTGAATCACATTTGTGAATTAGTATTAAAATTGAACTTTATTTTAAATTGTATATGTATTTAACAATGTGGTTACCTTTATTAATTTCCAATAATTAAATGGAAACTTTATGATAGATATATAATCTTCTACGGTTTTATGTTTTGTGCGAAGCAAAAAATACCACAAATTAGGTTTTAAATGAAAAAACAATTTAAAATATAAGGGTGTTAGATTATCCTCACTTAAATAAACTGAATCATATAAATTTTAAATATAAATCACTAATAAAATTAGATAACCATATAAAAAATATGGGAATAAGTCAATATATAATTTAAAATGAGGTTTTTACATTAATATCTTAGATATGTCTAAGAAACACATGTTTTCTATACATTGTGATAAACTATTGCTTCATTTTTCATTGGAAACTATTAAAATTTTACAAAAAAATTTACATGTAGAAAATAAAATATTATTTCCTTTATCAGCATTATCATTGATACATCCATGTGACCCCCATACTTATGTTTTTATATGTTTTTAAATACTCAACACTTTAATCATAACTAGATATAACCTGGTTAGAATAATCATATGATTTTAAACACAATCTCCTCTCACTTTTGGTTTCTCATTGGGAAAATAATAATATTTCTGATCACATCCATTGTTAACTTAGTTTCTCAAAACTCTATCCATTTATAAAACCAAAAGGGTTAATCAAAAGTGGTTTATAATAACATCTTAAGGGAATTATCAAAAATAACCTTAGGAAAATTTAATCTCAATATGTATCACTTTATAAAAAATTCATGTTATCCCATAATTCATTTAGTTAAACCTATACCACTCTTAGTTATACATTATTTTGTTTAAGATGGATTCTCTTATATTCCATAATATAATTCCTTATAATAATAAATCCTTTATAATGGCTTGTAAGACATAAGGGTTTCTAGAGACATACCTTTCACATATTCAATTACAGGATCATGTTTCCAAAATATACTAAAAATGGGAATTGATAATAAAAAATCAGACTAATTCATTTTATTAATATAAAAACATAATCCTAAGATGTATTATTCAATGAAACATTCATTTAAAACTACAATACTTTTTTGTTCAATTTTTTTAGCTTAAAAATGTTCTAATACACTTCTTAACCAAATCCTGAAAATTACTATCCTGAATTTATCATGAAATTTTTTATAAAATTATTTACTAAAAAATAAATGATATAAATTATCTCAGAAATCAAAATATCATTTATCAATAAAATCACATATTATTTTATATATACCCTAACTTATGAATCTATACTTTTTATTCTTAGTTATCCATGGTCATTCCATATTAGCTTGTCTAATATAAATATATTCAAATCCCTCATAATGGTTCCTAAATAATGTGTAAATTTTCAAAGTATATCCCCCAACAGTTTCTATCGAGGTGTATAGTCTCAGGACCAACCATTAAGTGATCAATTATGATCGAGTTGAACTCAAAAAACCTTTTTTAGGGTGACTACACCTAAGTGTATATATGCTACAACAAAATCCATAATCCAATATCCATATAGGGATGTAAATTCAAGGGAAAACACATACTAAAAATATTTCCAAAATTATATGATGGTATCCTATTCTCAGACTAATACCTATGGGGTTTTACAAAATTTATCTTCTCATATTCCAAGAATAACCTAAAATACAATATATTTTCTTAAATGGACTAGATATTTATCTATAAATTTTAAATCATGACCAACCTTAAGTTATTGATCCTCAATGGAATTTATTACTCTTAAATTATTTCGAACCAATGAAATCATAATCTAAAAAGTTATCTTAACACATATATTATATCAATTAGGAAAACCCAAATGTAACAATCCCATAATTACTTGATAACTAGAAAATATTACATGACATAAATTCTCAAGAACTTTTAGGTTTAGAGATTTAGATAATTTTGAATAACGGTTAACAAATATCTCATATGAATTTCTCAACTAATGGTCATTTTTTCGACAACATGAGGTACTCTATAATCTATAATAAGTCATTACCATATCAAAAAAACATCCACATGTTCTATTATATTTAATACATATCTCATGTAATACATTTATTTATAACCTGGGGAAATGGAAACATTAGAAGGGTGGGATAAAACACTTTGTAAGGTTATGTTTATACCAAAATATTTCATAGTATAAACAAAGCACAATGAATATAATAGGAAGTAAATTATTATCAGGTAATGTGATATAACTAATCACATTAATTTAAAATAAATCCATGTATCACATAACATTAAAAATAATCACAGGGATAATAATAACTGGTTTTATATTTACGTAATTCCTAATTACTCACTTTTCAAGGCCTTGTTCCAAGATATTATAAACCATTAAGGCCTCGTTCCCTAGAATTTATTCACTGTTAATATGAAAACCACGAAATCTAAATAACAGGATGGGATTATACTTAATACCTAGGCTAGTTTTCCTTATGGGGACTATCAATGCACTAAGGGGCTATTGTTGTATTCTCCCATTACTAAATTAAGTCCAATGAATTTTTCATTTGAAGGAAATGAATAACAATACAATATCTGATCAACATTAATTATTAACAAATTAGAATTCATTTTGGGATAATAAATACAAGGGATGCTAATACATTCCCCAGTCAATAAATGGAATAACATCTGCCTAATCCATATATAAAAATAACGTATATTGTTTTATTAATTACTATTTCATACAAAACATAATAAAAATTAAATATGGTGAAATATATAACCAACAACTTCATTAGAATAAACCAAAAAATAATATCATATAAGAATAGATCAAAATTTATAGTTTTTAATACCATGGGGTTTCCCCCCAAAAAAAATTATATGAGAATATTTATAAGTTATTCAATGAAAAAATCACAAAATGAGGTAAATTTATTTTAAATAAAGTGTAAAATGGAATTAAAATCATTAAAGTGTTTTTATAAAATATTTTTAATAGTGTGGTAAATAAAGAAAGTTAGGAATACAAATAAAGATTAATTTTTGAAGTAGTAACATATATTTTTTAAAACCCTTGTATAAAAACAATCCAAATAATATAGCCTAGAAAAATAAAAAAAATTATTTTTCTCTAGAATTATTTAGTGGAAGATAAAATATATGATCATAAGAGAAAAAAAATTATAGCTTTACTAATTTTCTGTTGAAACCCATATCATAAAAATAAAAATTAAATATCCATTTGAATGGAAAAATTGAAATATAAATTCCACATGAGTTAAAATATAAAATATTTTCCAAATATAATGGAGAATATCAGTAGGAAAATAAAATATGGAAAAAGAGGGGTAACCATCGTAAAAGAGAATTGGAATTATTCTAAAAAATGATATAATTTTTGGGGAAGAAATATATCATGTTAGAATATTTGAATTAATAATTAACTATCCCCATATAGAAAGATAAAGTACCATGAAATAAAATATTATTGTGGAAGCAACCAAGAATCAAAGAAGGAAGTTCTAAAATTATAATTATAACTCACTAAAGGGTTTTGAGGTAACAAGAATCCTTACAATTTTGGCATGCTTTGGATTGAAAATCCTTGAAAGATAGACATATTGTTGGATTTTAAAACTAATTAAAATTAATTTAAATTATTAAAAAAATAAATCCATTGAAAATATATAATTGAAAAAAGAAATAAGTATAGAAAATGAATCATATTTGAATGAATAAAAATTGAGATGCAAAAACCCTCACCGTTCATCCAGGATTATCAAGAGTGATATAACATTCTATTTAAAAAAAACTACATTAATATCATATATAAAAACCATATTTTAACACATTACCTATTACAAAATTCGTTTATAATAATTTATTACTCACATATTAGTTAGATATATTATATTTTCATCATAATAGGTTATGAGTTTCAACTCTTTTTTAATTACTATTTTTGTAATAGAGTTATAGATTCTTGTTTATAGACATGAATTATATAATTATGAGGACATTATAGGTACAAAAATATATATTTTATAATTATTTATAATTGTTTTATCTTAATTTCATATGTGTTTTAGTTTTGATTCAGGATGACAAATTTATTGATGAGCTTGTTTTGGTAATTTTTTTAATGAACAAAAAAAGTGGTACATTAATAAAAAATATTAATATAACATTTAGTGTACCATAAAAAATATTTTTCATTGATTAATAATAACACCATTAGTTATGTTTCCATATTCATCCCTGATATAAATTTATATCATTGTTCATGTAGGTGGCTAAACTTACCCAAACAAGAACAAAGTATAATCTATGGGTGAGTATGGTCAGGAAAATGATTATTTTAACATAACATAATTAATATAGAATCATAATGATATTATTTAAAATTTTCTTGTTTTTCAATTATATTTTAATGGATATTTATAAGGAAGAAAAATCTAGACTAAAAATGAAATACGTCACTTTCATGGAGACTATAGTCCAAATGTATGCATGAGAAATTCATTTGTTTTCCAAATAATGATAGGAAGAAATTTATTGATTTATAATTTCGATAATTTAAAAATATTATGAACTTCATATTAAAATAATAAATGTATATTTTTAAGTATTCATTCACGTTGGTGGTGAAATAATCAAACATTTTTAGGGAGGCGGTAGCCCACACATACACATGATGATGTTTTTGATTATCTAATTAAAAGGGAAGGGGTAGTTAATTATTATTCCATATCAATAACAAAGTTACATTATCTTTATATTAACTATTTCATTATAATTTATTGAACATGATATAACTTAATTAGGTGGAGGAAGAAATAAAATAATTTAAAAGAGAAGGTGTTATTAGTAATTTTTGCATTATTTCAAGGAAAACTCCTTTAAAAAAAAGTATATTTTGAAGTGTGATATTTTCAGAAGAAAAAACCACTTGGATACATATATTAAATTTGATGAGGTCTTTGGGAAGAGTGTTTTTTTAACTATGTGGTTTTGGTAGGGAAAAGAGGTGGGGTGGTCAATAATCCTTTTATTAGTCCAGGGATCAGCCTTTTTGTAATAATATAAAATTAAAAGTCATTATTGAAGGGTTAAATGAATCCAAAAAATATAATAAAAATTTATTTTGGTAAGGGTTGAGGTTGATAAATTGTCACAGATACATTTCCACACTTGTTTTTTACTTTTTTCAAGTCTTTTACTCCTGAAGTTTTCACCATTTCAATTTTTGGGTTTTATCATGGTAACTAATTTTTGCCTAACTAATTTACTTTGCACAAGAGCATTATCCGAGTTGGTGAGGACATGGAAAGTGAATCCAAGAGACCCGAGTCAGAACTGGTTGGAGACATATTTCTAGGGTATTATAGCAGACACTATTTGGTGCTGTAGCAGCCCAAATTATTCATCTATTTGGGCTTTTGGGCCAACGATTTCGGCCTCGGGTCCTTTAAGGCCTTTGGTCCACCCATGGACATCGGGACAGTAAGGATTTCAGGGCACCTCACGACCTTCAGGCCACCTTAAGGACTTCGGGCCACCTGAATTTGTGATTAAATGACCAGATCGACTCTACAAGGAGCAGACTCCATATGGGGATTCAGAGTAGGCACATTCACCAGAGCAGAAGCTAAGAGGGTTTGTCAGAAAAAGAGGGTATGGAATTTCTATCGAGACCAGCTAATGGTTGCATAGGAAGCCTAGTCGAACATCCATGCGTAGGTGGAGATCTAATATCACTACGAAGAAGCTAGGAAGAGGAGTTCCAAGTATAGTCTGTAAATTTTTTAAGACCTAAGTGACATGTAATCTCTAAGACTATGTGCCTTGTACGGGTCCCCGCTCATCCTTTAAAAGGAGGGTTATAAAAAATCATTAAAAAAGAAGGACTTCGGGCCATTGAGGCCTAACTAATTTACTTTAACTGAGTAAAAATAAAATAGGAATGGTGAAAAAAATTATTCCTAATAACTATTAAAATTAAATCAGTTTTACAAAATAAAATTTCTTTGAGTATTAAACAATAAATTTATCATCAAAAAATTTAATGCTGAAAACCCTATTTTAGAAACAGTGTATCTTTTAGAAAAAAATCTACGTGTAATATAAAATTATACATTTTTTAGTTTCATGTCATTATTTTTTTTATTATGAAATAATTATAATTTTTGTGTCATATGAAGAAATCCAAAATCAAATTTTACCAAAATAAAATTTAATTATAGAAAGAAAAAAAACATAGTTTATTGGAAACTATTACTTATGTCGATAAAATGTTTCTCAAAAATTTTCTAAATTCATGATAATATTTTTTAAATGAAAAGTTTCACTCTAGAAATAAATTTTTGTTATGAAAAAATTTTATATGTTTTTATGTTATATTTTACTCTTGATTTAAAATTTATCCAATGTAAATTTTGATATTATAAATCCAAAAATGATTTAAATTTGATAAAACTAAAATTATAACATTTGAGAATTTAACTTTTAAATAAAAACATAAAATATAATGAAACATTTTTTCATTAGAAAATAACTTCGAAAAATATCAAACAATCTCATTATTATTTACTATAAATTACTAATTTAATTTGTATGAATTTATTATTTATATATAAAATATATTCTACCAATAACTTATTATGTTTCTTAATATAATCTAAATAAAAATCTAATTTCAGAAAAAAATAAATGTTTATCATAAAATGATGTTATAAGTTATTCAACTATGCTAATGGAATTTCATTATAGCATTATTATTAAAAGTTACCATTATTATTATTTATATATATATATTTCATAAATTTTTTACCTCTATTTATACCCACCCCTTAAACAGATACTTTACGACGGTTATATAATGATTTTCATTTCAGTTTGGGTTGACATTAAATATGAATAAATCTATTGAGCACATTAGGTTTTAATGGAAAATATATCTAAAATACCATGGTGTTACACAGATAATTCATTTCCACCTTTAAGTGAGTTCTTAATTTTGCGACTTGATCATCACATTGAAATGAAAAAGGTTTTCAGAGTATTCACATATACCAAGAAGTTGTCATTACCCATCCCCTAGGGCCCGTGTAGTGACTACCCCAAGCCCACCATCCAGAGGCCAGGGGATGGAAACTAGCACCGAATAGGAATATCCCAAAAAGGGATGACATTTTCTTTAAACCTATACACACACAAAAATCTCAAACTGCAGAAAGTAAACACAAGGTAAACCATAACTGTCACTGAGGAAAATTCAATGGGTATAGTACAAAGGGGCCAAAATACAAGACCAAAACCACAAAGGAAGGTACACATGCCACGGTCCGTCTGGTCGAGACCCTATGTAAAGGGTATGTAAAGGGTAGCTGACTGTAGTTTTAGTAGTATGACTGTCCTTCCTGTATCACTGAGTGTCACATAGTTCCAGACCAACAATGTCTATGTCGAAGCATTAATCACCTGCACGAGACACAACATGTGCGAGCGAAGCCCGTGCGGGGGTGAGTAACAAAATACTCAATAGGGACCCCAAACCAAAAAGTAAATTTCACAAAATATGACCACAATGAAAGAACAAACATCGAAGACAACTCACACCAGGTATAACTTAAAGTATAGAAAATAATATTATCATTCGTAGAGTTGAAACATCCTGTACTACTGAGGTACTCATCACAAATGAGTCACTGAGGTTCATTCAACTATTTGACACAGATTTATTCTCTACAAATGGACCACTAAGGACTGCTCGGATGCGGGAACACTGAGGCTTGCTCGTCAGTAGGACCACTGAGGTCTGCTCGGATGCTAGACCACTGAGATCTGCTCCGCTTTTGGACAACTGAGTTCCGCTAAGGTACTCGAACATTGAGGTTAGCTCCGTTGTAGGACCACTGAGGTCCCCACATCTACTGGACCACTGAGGTCTGCTCTGCTACTAGACCACTGAGGTCCACTGGCCCACTTGACCACTGAGGTCACACTTTTCATATCATTCATTTCATAACCAATCATATGATTCCTTCTCTCCAGTGTGCTTGATTCTAGGAGAATCTACATCTCAAGCCATCGATTATATCTCATCCTTCACAGAATCTCACTTAGAGTATTACCAAAGAAAAGTCTCATCGTAAGGGTCCCAACCCCATAGAGGAAACTTCAATCAGATGACTGGTCTGAAAGATATTGGTGCTTTAGTAAATAGGTGCCGGTTGCATCCAGACCCAGTCCGACCTCATCGGGCAGACCCGACCAAACCGGCCAGGAGGTCCTGTATGACCCGACCCATTTAGGTGGACCCAACCTAGTTCGGTCTGGGATGACGCAGTCCAGCCTGGCCTAGTGGCCAGGCCCATTGGGCAATGCTAGACCCAGCCCAGTTCGTTTGGGGGTCCAACCCGCTTGGTCTCCCTGCGACCCTGTTCATATTTTCCAACTGTATCAAACTTAGAAAAACCAGTTTACTTCCAGCCGGGCTGCACAGTAGCCCAGTTCCCCTTTCGGCCCGACCCACATTGGCGGGCATCCTCTTCTCAGCCCAAGCAGCTCAGTGGCACAGTTTACTACACTAGCTCGACCCTTATCAGTGGGTCGACTTGGATCTAGACCAGATGCCACAATAGAATCCATTTCACGCAACATGCATCTGGCTGAGGCCAACTGTTGAAATAGTGGGTTTCCTAGACCCAACTATGTAGTACTTTTGATTACCATATCATGTGTACAGTTAGCTATGCATGATGTTATCTTAACATTATAGTGAAAATTTTCTGCATCCACTATAATAATGGTAAAGTTCAAAGTTTAATTATCGTGTCGAGAGGTTATAGAAGATTCCATGTTATAATGAGAACCTCGAGATACAATGAAATTGATCTTAAATATATGTTCTATAGTCTAGATACATCTTACTTATTGGACACAGTAGATGTATGACTATCAGGTGTTGGGGATTATAAACCTTGAGACTTCTTGTCCTGAAGTTCGCACTTGGTGATCTATAGTAGTGAGATCATGAGGACAGACCCTTCAATAGGATCACCACATGTTTTTCATGCCATTGGTTGTTCCTATATATAGACATGTTTATTGGACTCCTGACTTGAGACCATTACCAATGTATATCATTTGATTACGTACTTTGATGCAAGACTAAAACCATGGCAGTGATGTCGTGGTGAGGTAGTTTGGGTTGGGTACGTCGTTGGCGGTATGACATTGGCCGAATGTTGAAGAAAGGATTTTTCGCTTCTAATTTCAGGAAGTTTTATATCTTAGGCCTGGTTAATCAGGATGGTTCCACCTTTATAAGTCTTTGGCCAATGTAGTAGAAAGGAAAATCCATCCAGATAGATCAACAAATAATAAGGCAAGATAAGGATGACGACACAAGAGTGCATCATGCTTTATGAGATATTTAATAACAAAGAGATTATAGTACACAATCAGTGTTTGTAGGATGGTAGTAATTACTATGACTATCCTTATCTCTTTACGGGACATGATGGGTTGCTAGACTCCGCTCTTGGTCTGTGGATTTTATTCACTGCTATCGAGGTAAGGGCTTAGATGGTCTCACACAATAGCGTATTCAAGAATCCTCCCTATTCAATCGAATAGGAATATGGACATAGTGGGCCCCACCATGGGGTCCGAGCATCGTCCAAGTTATCGATCACCAAAATAATTAAATAAATTACATAATATTCAAGTTACGAATATTTGGGACTGAATTTATTTAATGTATTTACGAGTTCAGTAAATACGAGAAAATATTAATCAAATGAATATTATTTAATATTCAAGGATCTTATAATATTAAGTGGGATAGGGAGTCGAGTTAAATGAATTTGTTTTATCACTTAATACATTATCAAAAGTATGTGATAAAATAATAAATAATATTGGCACAATTTGGTTCATCAAAATTATTTAAATAGTGGATAATGAAAAAAACTAGGGCCAGGGAACCCTACTGAGTATTTTTCAACATCCTTATAAATATAAGAGGAGGATCTCTCTTATGTTGTGAAAATCACTATTCATTCATTTATGGAATGAAAATTGAGAGCCTCTCTCTCCTCCCACTTCCTAGAGATAGAGGTTTATGATCCAAGAGCTTAGATCAAGTTCTTCCTCACGCATCAAAGAGATCTCGATGCAGAGATCATCGGGACGTCAAAAGCTTCATTGGATCGCCGCGCTAGCACCCAGAATTCGACGATCAACATTCTAACAGATATTTGGAGCACATGTGGACTATCTAGAGAGATCCTTCTTTGTATCATTCAAGCGACGATCGCCATAGACTAGTTGCAGTCGACCGCAGATTCATATTAGAAACGAGTATGTTTTTTGTTTTAGTTTTGCGTCCTTAATAATTTACACGAGATCCTAAGACATATCCAGGGCTCGGTTGGTCAGAGATGACAAGTTACGTCATGCCACCAATGAAAAAAAATTATATTCTCTGGCCCACCTGCTTCTGCTTCGGGCTTCGGAACCTGAAAGTGGTATCAGGGCGATCACGTAAATTTTTTGAGCCAAATAAAATTAATTTGCATAAAATTAAGTAGAGGGTTTAAAAAAAGTCCCAGATGTTCAATCCGCACTTTGATCCGATCTGGAATGACCATGATACGACCAATTTAATTTTTCAGATTGGATTGAAATTTGTGTTTTGATCTCGGCTATTTTATTTAATCTTGGTGAACCGATTAAGTTTCAATCAGTTCATCCGAAATAAATTTAATTGTGCAAATTATAAATTTTATATTTTAGTAATTTTCATATTAGTTTTATTATTTATATTATTATAATAATGATTTAATAATAATAAATTCAAGAAGGGAAAGTAAAAAAAAGGAAAGGGAAAAGAAAGACTTTAAAAGAAGTCTTAAAAAAATTAAATAAATAAATAATGGGTTTGGCGGTGGAAAGAAGGAAAAGTAAAAAAAAGAAAAGGGGGATTTTGGGGGCCGGCGCATGGGATAAAAAAATGGTAAACCAAGGGGTCTGGAGACCCCATGTCTTTTCCCGTGCGATACACAGCAGGCGCCGCCTACTCCTCCCCCACACAGTTCCCCGGGTCCCAGCTGCCACTAGCCTTCTCTCCCAGTGCACTGCCCCACGACGCCAGTCCAGGGCAGCCTACTCTGCACCCCACCTCCTTAGTAGGCCCTACCGCTGGACTCCCCTTCCTAGTTGGCCACCTGCTTCACTGGCCAAGCAGCCCGCTGGCCTCCATCTTGCCGCGCCACACTAGGGTCTTGGACCCCTTCCGCATGACCACCTATTCTTCCTGCCTCCTCTCCCAGGTCGCCGACCAGCACGCCATAGCCACAACTGGCTCCATCACCCAGCCAACGGTGCACCTCATGACCCGCAACATACCACCTATTACTAGAATCCCAGTACCCGCATGTAGAAGCAGGGATTCATGCAGAAGCCCGCCGCCACACCAGCAGCAGGCTCTGGCCTTATTCCTCAGCACAAGACTACTGTCCCGCCAGCCCCCTGGCCAGCTCTCGGCCCTAATCCAGGCACGGGCCTTCCCGCCTTCAACTTCCAATCCACATCCTATCGAGCCGACTTCCTCCTCGTTTGACATAGCCCCACCATCGACCATTAACCGAGCTACGTTGGATAGTTCGGACTAGAACCACAACCCCGCCGGATTCTTTTGACACCTGGGAGGTATTTTGTTTTTTCCTACATGTTTTTCCGCACGTCAATATGGCCCTAAAGCGGTCCGGGAAAACCTGACCAACTCAGAACGAGTAAGGATGAATCTGTTCGACCCTAGTTCGGACTATACACGGCCTTCTAGGGCCCTGCATGAGTTTAGTTCAACCAGCACAGGCCCTGCAGTGACCTTTCACGGCCGACCAATTTAAAATAATCAAGATTAATTAAATTTATTAATTAAATTTTAGATTTTAAATTAAATTAATTATAATTAATTTTGGTTAATTATTTTAATTCCCGTATAAAATTTAATTCAATTATATTATTAAATTGAATTAGGTTCAATTAATTTTATTTTGAAATTAAATAAAATTAATTAATTAAATTATTTTAGAATTAAAATTAAATTATTGGGAGGACCGATGATTAATTAAATTATTTTAATTTATTAATTCATTTAATTTAATTAAATTAACCTTCATACTTAATTAATGCCTTTTAATTTTATCATTCTTTATTTTACCCGTCGTCTGATCTTGAGCATTGACCAATGTATTTTTCCTTTTATTTAATTTGTTGTTTAAATGCACGCGATGATTGTAATGAATTAAATAGATGATATTTGCATAATCTTTATTTTTTGGTTAAAATGTATAAGGGACTGCACGTCCAATTTTTACCTGATGTATATTCATCCCAACAGTTCCCCTCTCCTGCGCGCAAGTATTACTGTACTTCAGATGAAGACGATGAGCGATGTGGACCTCGCCAAGATGATGCGGAGCATGTTGATCAATAAAATGAAATACAACACGTGGACCCCACCAAGACGAGGTTGTACTCCAAGACATGATGTGGACCCCGCCAAGACATGGCGATGTTCCAGATGCGAATCAAACGTACAAGATAGAGGGTTAGCTCTATTTTGAGTCAATCCTCGACTCAGGTATGACACCCTTAGGTCCTTTAGATTCTCAAGACCTGTCGGGTAGTAAGTCACTTTTATGCATTTTTTATTATTTTTTGTATTTTAGAACAATGGGAAAATACATAAAATAATAGATAATAAAATGCATAAAGAAGCAGCGTATGTTTTTCTATTAAAGTTTAGTTGTGAGAGAGACACCACAGATGAACAAGTTTAATAGAAACAGATTAAATTCATCGAGAGAAAAACCAATAAAACCCTCAAAGAAATTATTAGGTCACAAACAACCTTACATCATTCAAGTTTGAACAAAATAGGGTGTTAGAGGTTCCACTCATGCTTTAGGTGAGGGTGCCTCTTACTACTTGGGAGTTCTTATGCGTGTGGTGGGTCAAAATAACTAAAATTGCAGCAAAGAAATAACCTTAGCAAGATTTTTGTAATTTTAGAGGAAAGTATTGAGTAAATCATTAAATTATTTTTGATGCTGGGACTTCACTCAACAGATCAGGGAACCACAAGTTAATGTGATTGGTCAGCCAAAAGCCTACCTTAGACCCTCCGAGTAGTGGCGTAGCCATAGCTTGTATACTATGAGGGATATTTAGGGATCCTTGCCACTTGAATACTCAAGAGTATTATGATTATAGTACAGAGGGTTCCTAGAATTTGAAGAATTAGTGGGAGACATTTAATGATTAAATTAATAAATTGTGTCTAAACATGTAATCACATAAAAGTAAAATCTGCTAAAGTATATTTTTAGATAATGGAAAGGAATACCACAATAAAACATGGATAATTATTAGAAAAAGCAAATGTCTAAACAATAACGAGATTCCAAGTTTAGTATAGGCTCTTGCGCAGATTACTACTGTATCAAAAATTAAAGGTGCTTGTGTCCCAACCTGTTAATCCACCTCAGGAAGAAAGGGTGTAAAATTGCTTGCAGGAGACTCATGAAAAAAGAATATGATGGATCTATCATAATGCTATCATCAAAGTGTGATGTTAGTCTCAGTCACTACATCATAACTTGGATGATGATCACATGTAGTATCATCTCCAAAAAGTTTTCAAGGAGAAAGCTAAGTAATATTTGAATGTGATGGTCACACTCAGTTTGTGTGAAGTGAAATACAATTCACACTCTTTCATTTCATCCAATTCTTATACCTTTACACCCAATTACTATAGTTTTGTTTAAGGGTTAAAATGAATGATATAGAGTATGCACTTAATTACCTTTATGGTAACATTCTCCAAGTAATAAGAATATTGGAGATAATGCCATCTTTTATTCTTATGGAGAATAAATTAAAAGACAAGGTGGAAAGGCCAATGGAAAGTTAGTCCAATGGAACCTTCATCAAGACCTTCAATGAAAAAGTGGTTGTTTATTTAAGAGGAGGTCATTTGCATCACATAATGAAATGAATACATGGAAGTTTAAAAATTGAAATAAAAGAAGAAAGTACCCGCTTCTCGTTCAATTTAGATTCATCAAATATTTTAATGTTTCTAACATACTCCATGGGTATTGAATATAATATTCCAATAACATATGTTTGTTTAAATACAGTATCCAAGAAAGTATAGAGACATTACAAGAAGTAACATGTATTATCCAAGTAGCTAAGAAAGGGTGATTCCTAAGTCAGCGGTGAGAAATAAATAACTTCAAAATTGCCAAGTAATTGACTCAAACTAAATAAGTTGTTGAGTATAACAAAAAAAATTATCTCATGTGACCATTAGGACATGATGAGAAATTATTCCATGTTTTGGAATGAATGTTTTTTTTGGTAACATACTCAACAAATAGTTCACTAATACTTGAATCAATGGAAATACATGATGAGTATAAAATGTAAGACCTACCCAGTTGTCGAAATATGATTCTTTATCAAGTAAAACTAAAAGTGGACGTCAACTATATACCCAGTATGGAATTTAGGATCGGCACAAATGAACACCTTTGGTACTATTTACATCCTTAGTTTAGACAAATAAACCTCTAGAAATAAAGGTTTTCCACAAAGCTTTCCGAGGTTAGTTCAACAAGACAGTGTGAACTATTCAAAATAATTTAAGAGGTAAAGATGCTTCATAAGTTTCCTTTATGTCATTAAGGAATGTACTAGTGAATTTTATGTTTGGTAAGAAGATATAAGATGCTTCGGATCAGCATGACAAAGAATATCTTGACCAAACTATCATCAGTCATGATAATGTAGCGTGGAGTAATTCCAAAAATCATGTTACATTATCTACATCACCGTATTTATGTTCATAATTAGGATTGATGATGGGTCTTACATATTAACATTGATAAAAAAATTTAGTGTGTAGAAATTCCTAAAGGCACATTTTATAAATCAAATTAATGATGTAATTTGTATCAATGTTACAACCTAGAGTAACTTCCATTATATTTCATGATGTTCTTTACAAATAACGGCTTAAACCCATAACCAATATGCCAAATAATATGAAAAATGGATATCCTAAGAGTCATAGTATGATGTAAAATCCATTATTTCATAGGACGTGTTTAGATGCAAAGTGTTTGTTAGGATTTAAACAAACATGCATCAAGTTAAATACGTTGTGCATCTAAGGTAATTATCCTAAAAGTTTCTTAAGATATTACCTAAATCCCTAAGATATAAAAGATGTAGTCAAGTATTAGACAAAATTTGTATACAAGGGTCAACAAATCTATTAGAGATAGTGGGAGGTGAATTGAATTGGACTTAGTTAATGCTCGAGATGCACAAATGGTTGGAATATGAAACAAGTTCAACAAGTACATGTGGAATAGGCATGTTCTAGTGACACATAATACGTAAGAAGAATGAAACCATGGTGATGGTTTTATATTCACCACAGTCAGTGATATATTATTAGTTAAGAATAAAAAATCCTACAAGTAAGCAGTATAAGGCAACGAGCTAAGATTGACAATATCGACTAAAATTCAATAATGGATTCCATGTATCAAATTTCAAAGGGGATTATAAATTGAATACTACTATGGGTATTCAAATGAAATTATACATGGATGGTACAAGTCTGGTACCAATAAGGATCAAATGGTCATAAAAAGTCGGTATGCTTAAATCTATTAGAATTTTACTTGTCATAGCTATCTTCTAAGATCATTTATAGGTCATTGGATGTCAAGATCATATTTCATGGAAGGTGTCTAAACAACACAACCAGAAATAGATGATGACATCATATGATTCCAATGAAGGTTATAAGTTATTGAGATCCAGTTCTGGATTAAAGTAAGTGACAAGATCTTAGATCATTCATTATAAATGAATATTTTCCTTGTGGCTACCAAAGGTTAGTGGGAGCACCAATGTTTTCCAAGTGAAATATGTTCAGAAAAATATGAAAAATATATTTTGGTCTTACAGTTAGATAAGATTAGGTTAAAATTAATTCTCCAATAATTGACTTAAAGTAGAAACCTATGTTCAAGGGAACATGATCTACTAATGTATATCTAACGGTTTCTTGGACTTATTCAATCGTATATAAATTGAAATTGTATTTAAAAAATACAAGTTGGAACAATTCAAGTTCAGAATTATTGACAATGTCACATGGCTTAATCTCTCAAGGTTAACATTTTCGGAGCATGGGTAGAGATTAATGTTATTAATTGATACCATACGCTTCAGTGATGGATCAATCACATATTCCATATTATGTACAATAATCTATATTTCCAAGATATACTTTATTGTAGGTAGATATCTATTGTTTCTAGGAGAACTGCAAGTGATGCTGTTAGAACTATCATATTGTACTTTAGAAAATACAAATGATATTTAGCTGGAATATGGAGTAGAAGGAATAATAGTTATGGTGGGACACAAAATAGCAATCCTTAGATCAATTTGATCTAGTGTCACAGTTAGGAAAAGGAGACGAGCGAGTCAAGCTCATAAAAGCTAGTGGTAGACATACCTACAAATACCGAGTACATTACCGCTTCTAAGGTAGCTAAGAAGTAGTTAAAAATCGCAAATATTTGTTCCAGTTCTTGGATTCACACCTAGTGAGAAAAGTATTATCAGAATGTAAAATGTGAAATTATTATAGCCAAGTTGTCAAGTTATGACAATAGAAAAAGTGATATACTCAGGGATAAATTATCTTGAGATGTTTTACTCAAGCTGATAATGTCGCATATAGCAAATATGCCACACGGTGAAAACATGGCAGGCCCAGCAGTTAAAGCCATTACTCTATAGAAGCATAGTATTTATCATGTGAGTAGCTAACAAGTTTATTTAGCATGTTGGATCTAGTGAAAGTGGGAGTGTTGAAATAGTGGGTTCCCTAGACCCAACTATGTATTACTTTTGATTACCATATCATGTGTACAGTTAGCAATGCATGATGTTATCATACCATTATAGTGTAGAATTTTTTGCGCCCACTATAATAATGGTAATGTCCAAAGGTTAATTATCGTGTCAAGAGGTTATAACAGATCCTATTATATAATTAGAACCTCAAGATATAATGACATTGATCTTTAATATATGTTCTATAGTCTAGATGCATCTTACTGACTGGACACAGTAGATGTCTGACTATCAGGTGTTGGGGGCTCATAAGCATTGAGACTTATTCTCATGAAGTTCACACTTGGTGATCTCTAGTAGTGAGATCATGAGGACAAACCCGTCAATAGGAACACCACATGTTTTGGGTGTCATTGGTTGTTCTAATCAAAATACATGTGTATTGGTCTCTTGAATTGAGACCATTACCAATGTATATCATTTGACTAAGTAATTTGATGCAAGATGAAAGCCATGGCAGTGATTCCGTGGCGACATAGTTTGTGTGGGGTACTTCGTTGGTGGTATGACATTGTCTGAATGGTCAAGAAAGGATTCGTCACTTCCATGTTAAGGAAGTTGTATATCTCAGGCCTAGTTGATAAGGATGGTGACAACTTCATAAGTCTTTGGCCAAATCAGGAGAAAGGTAAATCCATTTGGATAGATCAATAAATAATAAATAAAGATAAGGACGATGAAACAAGATTCTTTCCTGCTTTATGAGATATTTAAGGACAAAGAGATTATAGTACACAGTCAGTGTTCGTAGGATGGTAGTCGTTGCTATGACTATCCTTATCTCTTTAGGTGCCATGATGGGTTGCTAGGCTCCGCTATTGGTCTGTGGATTTTATTCACTACTATCGAGGTAAGGGCCTAGAGGGTCACACACAATAGCATATTCAAGAATCCACCCTATTCAGTCGAATAGGAATATCGACAGAGTGGGCCCTGCCACGGGGTCCGAGTGTTGTCCAAGTTATTGATCACCAAAAGAATTAAATAAATTCATTAATATTCATGTTACGAATACATGTGATTGAATTTATTTAATTCATTTACGAGTTTAGTAAATATGAGAAAATATTAATCGAACGAATATTATTTAATATTCAAGGTTCGTTTATTATTAACCGGGATAGAGAGCCGAGTTAAATGACTTGGTTTTATCACGTTATATATCATTACATGTATGTGATAAAATAATAAAAAATATTGGCACAATTTATTTCATCAAAATTATTTATTTATTGGACGTTGAAAAAAACGGGGGTCAGGGAACCCAACCGAGTATTTGTCAACGTCACTATAAATACATGAGGAATATATCTCTTATGTTGTTCAAATCACTATTCTTTCATCTATGGAATGAAAATTGAGAGCCTCTCTCTCCACCAGCTTCCTAGAGAGAGAGGATGATGATCCAAGAGTTTCAATCAAGTTCTTCCTCATGCATCGAAGAGATCTCGATGCCGTGATTGTCAGGACGTTTAATGCTTCATCGGATCGCTGCGCTAGCACCCAGAATTTAATGATCAGCGTTCCAGCGGATTTTTAGAGCACGTGTGGATGATCTAGAGGGACCCTACTTTGGATCCTTCAAGTGATGATCGCCATTGACTAGTTGCGTTCGACTGTGACTTCAGATTAGAAATGGGTACATTTTTCATTTTAGTTTTGTGATCTTAATAATTTTATGTGAGATCCTCAGCCCTCTCTAGGGCTCGGTTCGTTGGTGACAAAAATTTCCATCGTCTCGCCGATGAAAATTTTTAAAATCTTCAGCCCACTGACTTCCGTTGCGGGCTCCGGAACCTGACACTAACCACCTCTCTCCGCATGGGGTCCCCGTTGAATCGAGTTCCAGCACATGCCGCTGCATGATCCCCTTAATTCGGTGCCTGACTGGCATCGCCCCCTACGCTGGTTCACCTCCAACACAGCCAGGTGGCCGCGTCCACCTACTTCCAGCCACCGGCCTCCGTCCCGGAAGCCCCTGTCATCAGCACTGAACTCTACCAGCGCGCCTCCTCCCACCTTCCATTGTGGATTTGTGTCGCGGCCTAGTGCTACTTTCAGGGCCTCCTACCTCCACCACGGCCTCTAGTTGATGCAATGTCCCACCTGGTCGAGGCACTTCCACCTGGCGCCTCTTTGGTTGATACGCTGCTGATAATTTCACCATGAAGAACAAGAGAGAATGCAAGAAGAAAATTAAGGAAGGTGTCACAATACAATAACAGCCAAAGAATGATTTAGGTTTTGTTTTTTTGACCCGGATGCAGTATTGTTAGCTGGATCATGAAGAACAAAAAATAACATGTAATCATCAATATGATAGATATCCCCTTTATCCCACATCATCATCCATCCCTCAAGAACAATCAAACCACAGATCAACTTGTTCGTGGGTTGGTCTGTGTTCATCGTTAAAATTTAAGAACAAGGAAACTAAATTCACTCAGAAAACCCCCTACCTGGGATAAGATTGTTGGTTGAGGAAGAACAGGATCCCACAAATCCAATCGTCATTCTTGATATGTAACCCTCCATTTCTAGTGGTTCTTCAAAGGGTGTAGGAAATTGAATTCATAATTCGTTATCGCCACTCACCAAAGCCAAAGAGCAATCCCAGTATTGTTCCAACAATCCTATATTGCTTGTTTGGCTATTAAATGACGAAACACAAATCAATGTTTCTTCTACGCTGCATTGCAGCGTCGTTACTCGGATTCATTAATGTAGTTCATTAACGGGATTCAGGGTGGCCTCATCGTTGTACTGTAGTATTGACGAGTCTATACGTATTGAAGAATAAATTATAATAAAATAACTTTTTATATTATTTTATTTTTCTTCCAAAAATTCAGAAAACTAACTTTTTTGGTCTTCTTGCGACAGTCGATGTTAGGCCCTTCCTAGATGAATCCCAATTCTCTGAGTTCAATGGTGCCCTTAGATTTTTGATCCGAGAACTGGTTTCAATGTTAGAAAAACCCGATCACACATTTATTTAATGAACCTTAAAAATATTTCGAAAATATGTGACATCCACTCCATGCCTCGAGATCATGTGTTGTCTTAGAGAATGGTCTCAAAATAATCCAATTTAATCTCAAAAAAGTTTACATAGAATTTGGGATAGTACATCAATCCATCCTTTATGGATTTACGTCCTTATAAGCCAAAAAGTAGGACAATCAAACAAATGGGGGTACTGAGCATGAATCTGAGCCACCCCCTCCCACATTCTCTCTTGGAGATTTACATGCTACCAGAAAAAAACACCAAAGGAATCAACCATCCATGAAGGATTCTATCCTTTCAATCCTCTATCTCCACCGGGTACTCCATGAATTTCTTCCCATCACCAATCTTCATCTCGCCGTGATCAATTTTGCGAGAAGGGTCTTTCATGTTTCTCCTCAGATGGGATACATGGAAGACTTCGTGTACCCTCTCTAACTATGGTGGTAGAGCCATGTGGTATGCCACCTCACCCACTCTATGCAGTATCAAAAATGGTCTAATGAACCTCGATATAACTTGATGCACCGACTAAATCTTGGTATCCCTCATTGAGGAGATGCCCATAAGAATATGTGGTCCCATCATTGAAATACAAGGGTCTCTATTCCCTATCAATATAGAAATTTTTCCAGTTTATGCATTCTTCTTCCACTCTATGATGACCTGGATGTTCTCAGTGGTAGCCTGTACCATCTTTAGACCCATGAGTGTTGACTTCCCTAGGACTGTCCGTCATAATAGTGACATTCCTGATGATTCGTATTGTGCCTCGAATGATGCCATACCAATGGTGGAGTGGTAGCTGTTGTTGTATAAAAACTCCACTAGTGGTAGGAGGTCCTCCCAACTGCGACCAAAATCAAGAACGCATGCACAAAGCATGCCCTTCAAGGCCCATATAGACTGCTTCGTCTGACTATTTTTCTGTGGGTGGAAGGATGTGCTCAAATGTAGCAGGGTCCCAAACATCTCCTATAATCCCTTCCACAACCGAGATGTAAGGATTGCATCAAAATATGAGGCTATCATGGAATGGAATTCATTGAGTCGAACTATATATTACACATATAGGTTTCCCAATCTCTCTACTAAAACATGTACTCGAATTTGTAGAAGGTGGGCCAACTTATTGAGTCGGTCTATGATCACCCAGATGGTATCATTCCCCATGGATGTACATGGTAAGCATGTCACAATGTCCATTAATATCCCAACCAATTTCCACTCTGATACCTCAAGGGGTTGTGTCAAACCTTCTGGAACTTGGTGCTCATCCTTCACTTACTGATAAGTGAGGAATCTAGAGACAAGCGCTGAAACTACCTTCTTCATCCCCGACCACTAGTACTGACGTCGTATGTCATGGTACATATTCACCACACATGGATGTACTGCCATAGGGGATGAATGAAACTCTCTCCACACCTCATCCTACAACGCCACTGGTACAATGGTGCATCCTTTGAAAATTATTACATGCTCCCCTCATTTATAATATCCCCCAGGGGCATACCCTACAGACATCTGGGCACATGTAGACTCGCAGCTAGCATCTCTAAGCTGTGTTTCCCTGAATCACCATAAGAGTGGAGGGGAAACTACCATAAATTGAAGAAAATATATCTCCCATCTATCAATGAAGGATGTCTGAAGCAAGACCAACAACTATGAGGCCTCGTTCAATAGTCAGGAACTCGATCTCCAGCTCAGAGAATCTTCCACCACATTTCCCTTCCCTAGTTTATAGAATATCTCAAAGTCATAATCCAAGAGGATATCTAGCAAACTTTGCTATCTCAGATTCAAATACTTATGAGAAAATATATACTTGAGACACTTGTGGAAAGATTAGATGATGAATCATCCACCCATAAGGTAGTTTCACTATATCTGTAGTGCGAAGACTATCACTTCCCACTCAAGGTCATGATTTGCATAGTTTTTCTCATGCAGTCTCAATTGTCGTGATCCATAAGCAATCAATGATTTCCACTACATCTAGACACAACTAAGCCTAGTTCTTGATGCATCACAAAAACACTGCATAGTCACTTCCCTCCACTAGAAACCTCAATATAAGATCACTTGTCAATATCTGTTTCAGATGTTGAATGCTCTGCTGGAATATTTCTGTCCACCCGAAGGGTTTTCCTATCTTTCAGGAATTCCATCATGGGTGATGACACTATGGAGAAGTTGGGTACAAACCTCCGATAGTACCCATACAACCCAAGAAAACTCCACACCTTTGTAATGATATTGGGTGGCTACCAAGAAAGCACCAACTCAATTTTTGTTGGATCCACCACAACTCTAGCCTCTAAGATGACATGTACGAGGAAATGAACCTTTCATATCCAGAACTCAAACATATAGAGTTTTGAATAATTTTGGTGCCCTATGAGTGTGTCCAGAACAATCCTTAGGTGTATTGCAATCTCCTCCTCAGACTCTGAATATACTAAGATTTCATCAATGGAGACCACTATAAAACATTCTAAGTATAGTTGGAAGATCCTATTCATGAGTCCCATGAACACTACTCGGGCATTTTTCATTCCAAATGGAATCAATATATACTAGTAGTGGTTGAAGTGATATATGAAATCCATCTTTGAGATGACCTCATATCATACTCGAAGCTCATGATTGCCTGATATGAGGTCTATCATTAAGAACCATCTCTCTCTGGTATGCTGATCGAAGAGGTCATCAATACTCAGTAGACGATATTTTTTCATTATGGTCACCTAGTTCAGGAATCATAAGTCCATGCCTAACCTAAACCTTCCGTCTTCCTTCTTGGAAAACAACACAAGGGATACCCATGGTGAAATGTTGGGCCTTATGAACAACTTTCTCTGCAAGTATTCCAACCATACCTTTATCTCTCAGAGCTCTGTGGGAGCCATCCGATATACATGTGCATATATTGGTTCTGTCCCAAGGTATTGATCAATGAATAAGTCTACTTATTTTCAAGGAGGTAGTCCTAGAACATCTCATAGGAATACTTCCTCATACAAATCCACCAATATAAGAAATTGTGGACTCATCTCATCCACTACACCGAGGGTCAGGCTAGAACACTAATGAGTGATTGGATGAACCCTCCTATGTGAGAGTTCATCCCATGCTGCAAGATCTCCCTTCTCACTGATGAAGGAAAATATGGTCCCATCTCCGTGGACACACCACACTCTGCACCTAAAACAATTGATTTTAGAATGAACTGCGAATAGCCAGTCTATACCCAGGATGACGTTGTATGTCCTCAACACTGCTACTAGGATATCCTAGCCAAATTAATCACCTCCAAGAGTAATCTCACACTATCATAACTATTGTGTGATCACCAAATCCCTTCATGTAGGACTCTCTACTCTTAAGGATCGATCCAATGACTCGATTGGAATCTTTGAGCTTTGAACAAGGTTTGTGGCAAAGAATGAGTGACTGGAACCTATGTCTATAAGAACTAAAGCTAAAGTGGAGAAGACATAGATTGTACCCTGTATCATCTCTGGGATATTGGGATTTTAGGCCTTGATGTCCTTATGCCGAGCTCGTCATTGTGGACCTTCTCTGGGAGTTCGTGGCAGACCACCTGGGGGGTGGTGGTAGCTCATACCTACACCCACCTACTACCACTCATCCCACTCTTCTTCCACACCCGCCGCCTGGTGGACAGACCTGTTTTTCTCTCTACCACTGCCTTGGCGGTCCCTTAACCATTTTTTGGTCCTCTACATGATGAGTTAGTAAATCTCAAGCCATGTGCCCCTACATGTCCCATGCGTAGCATAATATAATATTTTGATGACTCCCTATACCCAGGGAGCCTTGTACCTCCAACCTTGAGTCCTTGGGTAATCCTCTGAGAGGTCTTACCCATTTGGACCTTTGTGTCATTTTTCAGCTACCTGCCAAAGATGAATTGACCACCTATCACCTGATGGTGGCTCCCACCATCGGTACCTTCTCTATAAGGAACCTTTACACTAGTAGGGATCACTCTAGCACCCCCTCCTGTGTAGGGATGCTGAGGAAAATCATTGATGTCCGGATCTCCCATCAGTGTCCCTGATCAATGGTTCAAGACATGAATAAAGGGCCTCGTACCATATCTATAGAGTAAGGGGAGAGGTTTGTGAACCTCACAGAGTATCTATCCATTGTTAGGATTCCCTGGTATTGGTGAAGTGGATCCTGTATGTGCATTGTTCACAATGTCACGGG
The DNA here is from genome assembly GCA_963277665.1 of Viscum album. NCBI lineage: Eukaryota > Viridiplantae > Streptophyta > Magnoliopsida > Santalales > Viscaceae > Viscum > Viscum album. The sequence goes on from OY728155.1 coordinate 1,702,964,093, forward strand.
GAAGAACTCCTTCACGAAAAGTCACTCTAATTAAGACTTGGTGAGGGTCGCCTCTTCAGGCATCTAGATCATCAAACTCCACCCCCTCCCTACTGATCCCTACAAAATGCTCATGTCTAGAACTTCCATCAGGTCAATTGGAGTCCTCACTAAGCAGACGACTTCTGTCATCACCTCTAGAAAATCCTAAGCGACGTGAGGATCTGTCTCTCCCCTAAACCTCTAAGGTCACTGTCTCTGTGAATCATCTAACAAACTAATCCTACGTGTGTCCTCTTCCAGTAATTCCAGTAGTAATTGCTGACCAGTGGGTGGTGTTATCACTGGACCCCACCTAAAAGTTCCATCTTGGGAAAAATTCACTATACCAAATCCTCATCACTATATGGACCATCCTCGCGGTCACACACTGAAATACTAGCAGTCTCTCTGCATGGTGGCATCATGAAAGAGATGAATATGAGTCACAATTAATATGTTATAACTGGTGAGACGACTCTGAATCCGAAATATCATGTGAAAACATTGAAGGACGCATGCAACCAGTGTTTTCATGTACATAGTCAGAAAGAATAATTTAGGGCCCTAGTGTGTGGATACATTGGCTATTGTACCAACACTAGACTCCCTAGTTGGAAAGTTGAACTCAAACCACATAACATTGTTTCCCCACAATGATTTACACACTCTTAGTTCTTCTAGTAGAACCGGCCTCTCTCGGATACTACTTTTTCATGACCTTTACCCTAGGTCCCATGTCGTGACTACCCAAACCCCTCCTTTCATAGGACAAGGGCCAGCGACTATCACAAAATAGGAATATCCAAAAAAGGGAATGAATTTTACTTTAATACTGTACACACGCACAAATCTGAAACTACAGAAAGTAAACCCAAGGTGAACCATAGTTATCCTTAAGGAAACTACATAGAGTGTAGTATAAACTGAAAGTAAGATTACAAGCCCAAAAACACAAAGGAATGTACAACTTCCATGATCCATCCTCTTGAGACCCTACCTGAAGGGTAGGTAAAGTTTAGTTCCATACAGTCATAGTAGTACGATCATATGTCCCATCTCACTGAGAAACACCTGGTCCCAAACAATCGATTTCTCTTTCGAAGCATCATTCACCTGCACGAGACACAACACATTTGGGTGAATCTCGTGTAGGGGTGAGTAACAGATTACTTAGTATTCACCCCAAACAACAAATGAAAGATCACAAAGCAAGTCCACAGAAATAAGATAGCACATACTAGGTATAACTAGAAGTATAGAAAGTAATATGATCATTTGTAGAGATAAAACATCTTTTCCTGCCGAGGGACTCATCCCTGATGTTTAATTGAGGTTCCTTCAGGTACTGGACTTGGTCTGACCTGGTCAGACCAACCCGCCCAACCCAGTGGGGGGGGGTCCCGCATGACCTGACCCATTTCAGCTGACCCGACCCAGTTTGGTATTGGATGACCTATTCTATCTTGGTGTAGTGGCCATGCCCATTGGGCCTTGCTGGACTCAGCCTAGTTCGGCTATGGGTCCAGCCTGAAAGGTTGCCTCGTGACCCGGTCCACATTTTTCAACCTGACCCGAATTAGTCGGACTAGTTTAATTATAGGTAGGCCTCGCAGTAGCCTAGTTCTTTATCTGTCTCAGCCTGCATTGGCGGGACGACTTGGATCTAGACTGAATGCTGCCCTGGCATGCGGTTTGCGCAACATGTAGCTGACTGAGGCTGACGCCCTCCCTACACACGCAGTCCCCATAGGACCGCATGATAGTGCATTCCGCTACCCACCCCTCAGGTCGTTTCCTTTGATACGGTGCCCAACCGGTGCCTCCCCCTATGCCAGTTTTTCTCTGACATTATCGGGTGGCCACGTCTGCCTTCCGCTAGCCGCCGACCTCCATGTCGGTAGCCCCTAACACCGCTACGATGTGCTCCCAGCGTGCCGCTTGCCACCTGTCTCCACGACCTATGTTCTAGGGACTGATGTCACCACCACGACTAGGTGTCTTTTCCTTTTTCCACCGCCTTGGCCTCCTACAGCCCTCACAGCCTCTCATGGATGTTTCCGCCCACCTGGAGCCTCCTTGGTAGATGCACCTCTGACCATTGTGCCACGAAGAATAGAGAGAATGCAAGATGAAAATTGGGGAAAGATTCACAATATAAGAAAACCCAAATAATGATGCAGATATTTGTTCTAGTTGACCTAGATGCATTGTTGTTAGTAGGATCATGAAGAAACCAAAATAATGCAGGAGAATCACTAAGGTAGAAATCATCTTTATCCTGCACAATTAACTAACCCACATGAACGATCGATCCATAGATCAACCTGTTATTGGGTTGGTCTGCGTTCATCTTTAAAATTTAAGAATGTGGAATGGAAATTCACTCAGAAGAACCTGCAACCAAGGATATGATTGTAGGTTGAGGAGGAACATGGTCACATGCCTCTGTTCTTTGTTCTTAATCGGCAACCCACCATTGCTAGCGATTATTCAAAGGGTGGAAGAAAGTGTGTTCTTCATTCATCGTCACCACTCACCAAAGCCTCATAGCAATCCCAGGATTGTTCTAACAATCATGAATTGCTTGATAGGCTATTAAATGATTAAATGCAAATCATTTTTTCTGTAATTTTGCGTTCCAACATCGTTACGCAGATTCATTAACGAGGTTCATTAATGGGATTCAGCGTCGCCTCTTCACTCCACCGCAGCACTGATGAGTCACTATGTAACAATGAATAAAGTATAATAAAATAACGTTTTTGTTATTGTATTTTTCTTCTAATGATTACGAAAACTATATTTTTCGGTCGACCCTTGTCGGTTGACGTTTGTCCCATCCTTGGAAAATCCCAATGCATTGAGTTCAATGGTGCCCTCTGATTTTTGATATAAGAACCTGTTTGAAAGTGAGAAAAACCTAGTTACACATTTATTTAATGAACATTAAAAACAGTTTGAAAATACATTCCGGCCACTCCAAGCCTCAGAATCACATTCCGTCTCAGAGCCTAGTATCAAAATAAACCCATTTTATTTTCAAAAAAAATTTACATGGAAATCCAATACATTACAAAATTATTGAAATGTTAAAATAACATCAAATAAAAAACATGTGAATCAATCCATTATTCCATTTAAATTTCTTTACCTGACCTATAAGTTTTCATTTCTCTAATCCAAACATTCACCTAAAGATAATATATAAATGATAATTCCATAATTTACCAAGTAATAAATAAGGAATTTTTTTTCACCCACTACCTCTTTAAAGTTTCAAGGACACCATATAGGGATGAAAGAAACCAATGATCCAACAATATGAATCTCAAAAGGATCCACCACCAAATATATCCACATAAAAACATCATAAAAAAACAAAACCAATGGAACGACACTATTGTATCCTCTAAAGGAAGAAAAAACGATAAAGAGGAGGAATAGTTAAACAAAAAGAAAAGGATTCCTCATATCTACATATATTAAGACCCATGAATCAGGATGTTTAAATCAATAAGAGAGATGACTGTAAGGCTCTAATGAAGGATTTGGGACATATTGGTTTTGAGAGAGAGAAATAAAGTAAAAGTAAGGAGAAAGGTCATAACTTATTTAGAGAGGAAATATGATGGACCCCCACCCGGATGTGAAGATTTAAAAAATACCTATAATTACATCTACTAAAGGAAGATATTAGAATACATTGTTTTAAAAGAGTGGATTTTAACTCCCGGAGTTTTTCAAAAAGAAAACTAAATTTGATAGCGCATGCGATACACAATACCGAATCCAAAAAAATAAACGTTATTTAGATATGACTATTTTAATATTTCCATTAAATATTTAGATATTATTAGCATTACCTAATTTATAAAATATATTTATATCCAATATTTTCCTAGTAAATAATCAATCAATTATTGGTAATTTTTTTTATTCCTCAAAAACAATTTTTATTTGTTTTTAAAAATATTATAATTATATTATAGAATATTTAGAAAATGTATTTCCTAAAAAAATCCATTTTTGAAATCATTATTTTAAAATTTAATTATGGTAAAAATTTGATAATTTTAAAAAATATAGATTTTTCAACGAATAGTGAAAATACCATTTTATTGTAAAATTTTCATTTATTTTGATAAATTAATTAGCATAAAAGTAAAATTATTATTTTAATTTTATTTATTAGTAACATAAGTATTCATTATTTATATTTAATTCAATTAATTTAATTTAAACCATATTATACTAGATTTTAGTAGATGTTAATTTTTAGTCTTCAAAATGAATATTTCTAGAAATTGTTTAAAATGCATAATGTTTATCCATTATAATTAATTAAAATAACACATACTAATTAATTATTTATAAAATATTCTCAGATTATATATTGATCTGTATTAATTTAAACCCTTACACTGATGATTTATAATTATAGAGTATAAGTAAAATCATCATTTCCTGTAAAAAAGAATTTTTTGAAAATCTGATTTCTATCATGCTTGAGGGGTTTATATTAAATTAAAAATTTAAAACATTGTTAATTGATTTTGATAAAATTTCTTCCTTATTTTTAATATTCATAATTAATATTCGGTAATATGGTCAACATAATTTTTGATCAATATAAATAGAAACTTCATTAAATATTATTTACCATGGTAAAAGGAAAATAAGTTAATTAAGAGTAAAAATAAATAAAAAAACATGAAACAATGTAACCCTAAGGGTATGAATATTCATATATGAAATTATTATTGTATCTATCCCCTGTTTATTTCTTTATAAATTATTATGTATTTTTTTTGATAAAAATTAAATTTGTTTGGTGATAAAACAAAAATTCTATTTTTAAGTAACATGTAATTTCAATTTAGAAATAATTTTTTATGAAGTAATTTTTTTTTTGTAAATTATATTTTAATAAATTATATTGTAAAAATATTATTGATAAATTTAATTTATAATATAACTTTTATGATGTCAAATGTAATTTTATTAATGGTTTTAAAATTGATATTATAAAAAACCACAACATTTGTCAACAAATATAAATTATATTTCAAAAGTGAAAATAAATATACATAGAACATTATTTTGAAAATATATATATTATTTTTTAATTATAATTTCAAAATTACCCAATGGTGATATATTCATAATTTTTTGTGATGGTTGAATGTTCAGGTAAAAATTAAATATGGTATAAATATACTGTGTGTATTATGAAATCAAAATGACCAAAAAATAATGTAATAAATACAATAAATGGTATAAGAGACCAAATATATGTTCCCATTTAAAATAATATTATTTTATGTTTATGTGTTTAATTTTATTATTCCTTTATAAATCCTCCAAATCCTATAATATATTTTAAGGCTTTAAAATTATTTCTTTAAGAGTATGATTCACCACCACATCACATAGGGTAGTATTTTAATTATTTCTCCCCTATTAAAAATATAATAAATAAAATCACTCTAGCTTGGTAGAAATGATAGTCTACAAAAATTGGTTGATTTTATGTTTTTGTTATTTTATTGTATATAGTCCGAAACCTAAGTTTGATAAATAATAAAGAATTCCCCAATAATTTCCTATATAAACCCTCCAAATCAACCATTTATCTTTACTCAAAAACCTTGGAGAAGTTACTTACTATTACCTACCATTAATAGAGTCCCCTAGGGTTCCCACAAGCTCTCAAGAATCTCCTACAAATCATTTGGAATCACACTCTCAAGGTAAAGGATTTCTCTTTTCTCAATTCCATTCAAGCACCTTCTTTATAATTGGAATTTTGAATCTCAATAGGTTATGTTGTAATGTATTTATAATGATACCTAAACTTTCAAATTGATTCTATAATAATTATATACAATTTATTTTCACTCATTATAGAATTTACCTAAGCTGTTATCATGATGAAATTTAGTATGGGATTCCCCCTCTTTTCTTTTCATTCAAGAAGCCATTTTATGTTATTCATCTTCATTTCCATTTGTTTATGTTTGTGTATGTTTTTAAAAATAAATATTCCTAAAAATTTTAATTAAAAGTGATCATATACCAGTTTAACTCTTAATAATACCTCCCATTATTTTTATGTACCCCCGTTACCATGACAAAATTTAGTAATAGATCTTTACCACTTCTTCTCAATTGATGAACCTTCTTTGCATGTAGCCTTATGAATCTCAATTTGTTATGTTTTAAGGATAATAAAATGATACCTATACCATAAAATTTATTCTATAATAATTAGATTCCATTTATCCCTTATAATAATAGTGTTTACTGAAGTCAGTACCATGACAAAAGTTAGTAAGGGATCTCCCATATTCGTATTTTTTATCAAGAAACTCTTTTATGTTATGTATCTTAATTTAATTTTTTTTAATGTTGTGATATATTATCCCACATCCAACATAATATCCATTTGATTTAAAAATGATTAGATAACCTTTTCAACCTCATAAAACCATTTTATGAATCTTTATGTACTGCCATTATGTTGCTTAAATTTCACCATAATTTTCCATGCCTAAAAAATTATATAGTGAATACCCATACCCATTTCCTCTAATGGATGTTTTCCTTTATACACTTATAATAATTTAATTGGGGATTTATATGTATATATTTGAAACTCATTTGTTATTCAATAAAATTTTATGAAAAATGATTCCAACTTGCATTATCTATGTCGCACACTTTCGTATGTGAATGAAATGAAAGGGACAAGTGTGCCCAAAATCATATAGAACTCAGATGCATTGAAAAATGTTTTAGTCTCATTAGACACATGAAATGGATTACAGTTTGAACCTAATCCATCAAGAAAATTTTTCCACCATAATTTCTTTGGTGGGTTAGACTTGACCTATGTTTATAATGCCATGTTTTACGTTGTTTCCATATTTATATGTAGTCTTTATGTTATCATGATATATCATTCCTCATTGATCATGTTTATGATTATTTCCCCATTTATGGAACATTAATATTCCTATTTTCTAACATGTATTAATTTATTCATGTTATTCCATGTTTATTATCTTACTGGGCTTTATATCTCATAATTTTTTTCTATATGTCCCCAAGCTATCCCCTACAGTTTTAAGTATGAAGGAATAATATGAGCACGTTAAGGAAATTTCCAATAAATATAATGTATTCCCTCTCTTAAATTGTTATTTAATGTATCTAATTCTCAAAGATACTAGAATTATTAATCTTAAAATTTATATTATGTGTAATATTATGTAATAAATCTATAATTAATGTATAATAAATATTAGGGTTTCTATAGTTGTTATGAAAGGAAAGTTTATTAATTTTTGGGGTTACAATTGGAAAACTATATAAAAAGCCTTACATATAAAAGTAAACATAAGAATAATTCTAGAAATTTTGTTAAATTATAGAGTAAGTGGATTCCAAGTACATACATCCTTGTCTGAATACTACAAGTGGATGTGTCTCTAGAACAGATTCTCCTAGGGGTAACACCTAAAAACAATGCTTTTAGAAAATCTTGATCGAGTCCTAGTGCACAACAACAGAACTTGATGCACACCTGGGTCGACACTCCCAGGGGATATGATTTGGTAATTCATAAGCTCATTATGAACCATTATTAAGGGAACATGAATATCACAAAGATTCTACATGAAGAAACTGATCATGAATAACTTAAATTGAAACCTAGAAATTAACATGTTAAGGAAATATATTTCATTTATAAGCTACCCATTTGGCGTCATATATTGGTATTTATTTAAGTAATGATATTTGCAAAACCTTTTGGATTATTTTTATATTTTTGGATTTTAATTGATTAAGGTTTATTCATGTTACAATTTTTTATTTATTAAATATATGATAATACCTTTTTATTCATTAGTGTATTATGTGATCCGTTAGAAGTTTATTCTAGTGCTTCAGACATATAAAATCATATTGAGTTTTAATAATTTGGAAAAAAAGATTATATTTAGTGGAAAATTATTATACATTTCAAAAAGTTTATTACCATATGTTTCTAGTCTATATGATAAAGAAATTCCTCTAATCTAGGAAAATAATCATGAATAAAAAATGTATTCATATTATGATCATTTCTGATGAATTGATGGTCATTTCACCCATCAAAGTTTTATGGTTTGGTAGTAATTAAATATTTCCAAACCAATTAATCAATCACTAATGATTTGTTCTTTAGAATATTTTTTTCTTCCATTTCCGTGTTTCAATTTCCCACTAATGTTATCGTACTTGAAAACCTATTTTTTCGAGGAATTTCATACTCAAATTTTCTCTCTTTTCAGGATGATATTTTATTAACACTTTTACATTTTGGGTTTTCAATAAATCTATTTTTTCAAGTTTCAAAAAATTTCTTACTAAGTTCATGTTTACATTTGGAGTATTCAATTTTTTAAAAGGAAGAATAATGTAATGGTCAATGTTCTTAAAGGAGAAAAATATGTCTGACAGTGTATGAATTACAAAACACCGAATCCAAACAAAAAATGGTTATTTAAATATGACAGTTTTAAAATTTCCATTAATTTTGTATATATTATTAGGAATAAATACAATATTAATTATATATATATGTCCTATATATATATATTTATTAATACTTATTAAATAATCAATCAATTTTTGGTAAAGTATTTTCATTCTTCAAAATATGTTTTCATCAAAAAAATGTTTTCTATTTATTTTTTTAAATATTTTTTTTATTTTCTAGAATATATAAAAAATATATTCAATAAAAAAAATCCGTTTTTGATATCATCATATCAAAATTACCTTTGGGTGACATTTTATATTTTTTGTAAAATTTAGATATTTCAATGAATAGTGTAAAATAAAGATTTTATGTAAAATTCTTATTTATTTTGATAAATTAATTAATTTTAAAGAAAAATTGTTATTTTTATTTTATTTAAACGACTCTTAAGTATTTATAAATAATATTTAAATAAATTCATTACATTAAAAACATCTTTACACTCGATTTTCATGTAAATTTATATTTTGGTTTCAAGATGTATTTTTTTTAAAACTGTTTAAAATGAATAATATTTATGGATTATTATTAATTAAAATAACCCCTAAGGAGAAATTATTTAAATTTAATGAATATATTATATATCCACCTTTATTAATTTAAATCCAAAAAATGACGTTTATTAGTTATATAGTTAATGTTTAATCATCTTTTCCTTTAAAAATTAAATTTTTGGAAAACCTATTTTCCATCATGTTTTTGGGTTTTATATTAAAATAAATTTTTTGAAAACAAAGAATTTATTTTGAAAAAATTAATTCTATTTTTGGAATAATTAAAATTAATAATAGGTAATATGGTGATTTTGTTTTTGAACAATATGAATAATAACTCTTACAAATATTAATTTTAATAATAAACAAAATGTTGGTTAATTGGGGGTAAAAATGATTTAACAAAAACATGAAAAAAGTAAACCTATAAGTGTGAATATTTATATTTCTTTTTAATTCAATTTATCAAAAATTATTCTTTATTGTTTTTACTCTATAATTGATTAATTAATTTGTTTGATAAAAATTATATTTTGATATGATAAAACAGAATTTTTATTTTTTGGTAATATGAAACAACAATTAAGACATTACATTTGATTAATTAATTTATTTTTAAGTAAATTATATTTTAATAAAATATTATTATCAAATTATGAATGATAAATGTAATTTATAATAATATTTTTATGTTTTCAAATGTAATTTCTATAATGGATTGAAAACTCTTATTGTAAAAAAACCTAGAATATCTGAATAAATGGAAATTATATGTTAAAATAGGAAACATGTATATTTAGAAAATCATTTTTATAAATTAAATTTTATTTTTTGAAACATAATTTTTATAATTTTCTGGGAGATTCCAATTTTCTGGTAAAAATTAAATACTATATAAATATACGGTTAATATTATGAATTCATAATGAATAAAAATGATATAATAAATACTATAAAAGGGTATACATGACCAAATATATATTTAACCTTTAAAATAATTGAATTTTAATTTTATTTAATTAATTATATAATGTCTTTATGAATCCTCAAAAACCAATAATATATTTGAGGTTTTAAAATCATTTTTATGATTATAACTCAACTCCACATTAGAAATGGTGATATTTTAATAAGTTATGACCTTGGACTTATAAAATAAATAAATAAATACTTATTTTTCAAAGAAAATGGGAAAACCATAGTAAGGGTTTTTGTTTTTGTTATTTTATTCTATAGAGTCGAAAATTTATGTTTGAGAAAAAATAAAGAATTTCCCACTCATTTCCTATATAAAATCACGCAGGATACAATTTATCTTCACTAAATAACCTTTTAGTATGTCCATACTCTACCATACTCTCTCTAGAGTCTTCCCAAGGTTCCCCTAAGCTCTCAAGATGCTCCTCCCAAGCATTTGTAATCACACTCTCAATGTAAGCGATTTCCCTCTTATCATTTTCATTTAAGCACATTCTTTTTAATTAGCATTCTGAATCTCAATTAGTTATGTTTTAATGTATTTATAATGATTAATATACTGTCAAATTTAATATTTAATAATGATATACCATTTATCCCATATCATTATAGAATTTACCTATGTTGTTACCATGTTGAAATTTAGTAAGGGATTCCCCCTCTCTATTCTTTATTCAAGAAACTCTTTAATGTTATGCCTCTGCAACTCCATTTTTTCATGTTTAGTATATTTTTCTAAAAAAATATTCCTTCTCATTTTAATTACATGATATTAAATACCTCTTTCACTATCACTAATCTTTCCCATGATTCATTATATACCCCCATTACTATATTGAAATATAGTAAGAGACTTTTCACTATTCTTTTCAATTAATCCATATTCTTTCTATATAATATTTTTAATCTAAATTGGTTAAGTTTTAGAGACTCTAAAATGATCCCTATACTATCCAATTGATAATATAGTAATGAAATACGATTTATCCCCTCTAATTAAATTGTTTACCCAATCTGTTACCATGCCTTAATTTTTAAGGGCTCTCCCACTCTACTCTGTTTGTACCAAGAACCACTTTTATTCTATTTATCTTAATTTACATTTTTTAATGTTCATATATGTTATTACTTTTCCCCCATTAATATAAATTTTATTTTTAAAAGATTATAGTACCATTTTCTCTCATAAAATTATTTTATGAATCTTTTAGTAATGTCGTTACGCTGTAGAATTTTCACTTCCATTTTTGTGCCAAAACAATTGTATAGTGAATACCCATACACATTTTTCTATAAAGGGTGTTCAAAATTATGAAATTATTTTTATTTTAATGGGTAATTACATGTATTTATTCGAATCTCCCTGATCATGGAATAAAATTTTATAAAAATGTGGTTTGATCTTTGTGGCACACTTATGCATGTGAATGAAATAAAAGTGAAAGGTGTGCCTGAAATTATATGGCGCTGCAATGTATTTGGTAACATTTTAGTCCAATTATATTAAATTAAAGGGATTAAGGAGTTATCCTAGTCCATAATGTGTTTTTCCACCATGATTTGGTGGTGGCTAATCCTTGACCTATGTTTTGGATGTAATGTTTTATGTTATTTACACATTTTTTTCTTTCCTTTATGCTATCATGCTATATCATGTCTCATTTACCCTGTTTATGATTATCTCCCATTTTATGTACTATAGATACGCCTATTATGAAACATTTATTACTTTATTTATTTTATTACATGTTTATTCCCTTACTAGGAATTATAGCTCACACATTTCTTATGTATTTACCCTAGTTATCCAATGAAATTTTAAGTCTAAAGGAACAATATGATCATGTTAAAAAAGTATTCAATAATGATGATGTATTCACTATTTTAAGGTATTATGTAATCTATATAATTTCCTAATAAACTAGGATAATCGACATTTCAGGTTGTATTATGTGTAATCTTATGTAATTATCATGAACTAATATGAAAAAATAGCAAGGTTTTTATACAGATGCCCTTTTATCAGTAGATGGTTATATCATTTTAAAATTTGGTGGAAAAGAACCATGGTGTAGTGATAATAAAAATGGACATAATAAACTTTGAACTTGATATATTTGAGGAACTACTATAGATTAGATGATACTACCACACCATTTTCAAACTAACCCTATGGTAGACCACACCGAAAAAAGCTCATTACCATGACATGACATCACTACAATATATAAAATGGTCAATTTATACATCCCCACTTATGTCATGAATTGAACCATAAATATAAAATTCTTCACACTCATCAAAATAAAAATCACCATGGTGTAGTGATATTCTAATGTATGATTAAATTTCAAAACATAAACATCACAAATGGTTAAATTAAAAACCCTTTAATATTAACCGATGTATAATTAAAATAGACCCCCCATAATTCAACCCATATCACTATAGAACAACATCTCCACACCCACCAAAATTTTTATTACAATTCTTTTTTTATTTCACACATAGACCTGAGAAAAATATCTAAAGGAATAACAACCTTCAAATCAGTCATTTTGTACCATGGTTTAACTATTCCAAAAAATGGCCATCACTCCATGACTGTCTTCCTAAAACTATCTCCACTATGGCCCCTATAATTATATTTTTAGTCATAAAGAGACAAATCTCAATCATCAACCCCACGATATCTCAAAACCTCATGAAAATTCCTCCCAATTATGATAAAACAACATGTAAATGTCTAAGAATCTAAGTTTTTTTACAATAGAGAGATATATAATTAAATATAAGAGAGTTAGAAAATCCTATCAAGTGGAAAAAATAGGGGACATAAACAACAAATTCTTAAGTAACCATAAATAGTATCATAACAGAATGGAATTTTGGAAAACTTGTATGTGTAGGCTCATAAATAAGTTATATGACATAATAATGTTGAAATTAGGGTGAAATGATCATAAATCATGAAATAAAACATGAAAAATAACTATGGTATGTGATACATGCATTATATTAGGATATCATTAACACAAGTCAAGGCTCTCTGAAATAACATCATAACATTATAGATTAGGCTCACTTACCATATCCTATATATAACAGTATCCAGAGATGTAAGCTTTACCAAATGTATTATAGCGCTGTATAATTTTCTCTGATATTTTAAATAATAATATATCTACATATATGCGCACCATGGAAAAAATAAAAATTATTGATCCATCAAAATTTATTTCATTATTATTCTATGAAAATAAAATGAGTTACATAAAAATGTCCACAATGTATAAAAATCATCATAAGTGATAAATTTTTGGATACATGGAATGTAAATCAATATATAAATTGAGAAAATATGAAATAAGGTATATTCAACATGTTGAATATAAAATATCGTCCATATAGATGAAAAATAATTCAAATGATGAGAATAAATGGTAATAAACTCAAGAAGGACTTTCTATAACATTTTTATTAAGTTGATGTAGTAAAAAATAGAGGAGTGATTTGAATATTAGATTAATGAGATTATATACTGATATCCGAATATTCATATGAATAAGAAAAAAATTCATAAGTTACATCCCAAGAATAAAAATTTTGATAAGGAAACAAAGGCAAATAATAAAATTCATTAATTTAAAGAGAGGAATTTAAATGAAAATTATGAAGAATAATATTTTGCATTGTAATGTTTTTATGAACAAGGAAAAGATAAATTAATGGATAAAAAGTAAAGGAGAAAGCATAAAATGTTTTAAATAAGAATTATTATAAAAAATATAAAGGCATGTATATAAATAAAATAGAGTAATGATGTGATAAAGGGAGACTTAGAGTGAAATGTAAATAAAAATAATGAGTGATCCCCTTCCAAATTCATAATTAAACAATAATAAGTAGAAATTGTGGCTAAAATTACCTTGAGAAAAGGTAATTATATAATATATTTCCATAAAATAATATTTATAAAGTATAAAATTACAAGTATATGGATGATATAGATTAAAGCAATCATGAGGTCAAAAAGGGTACCCCGATATAAATTTATTAACATGTGAAGTAAAACCAATCAAGGAGAGGGTATTAAAAGGAAATGAATATACCCTAAAAAATAAGTGGTATAATTATTAATAAATTTATAAAGTTTTAGTAATACATTACATTAGTTAATATAGAAAAATAAGATGAATCATAGAGATAAGGAGTGGAAATTGATAAAATGAAATGTTACAAATTTTTTAACAATTTATTGAAGATTAAAATGGGAATGATCTAAAATAAGGTAGTGAGATGACATAAATATGAACATGATATAAACATTAATGTTCAAGATGGATGATTATTGTATATGATACAAAAAACTTCTTAAAGATGCATGTCAATGACTATAAGATTTCTAAAAGATATATAAATTTAAAGATCAAGACAATGATGTTTGATTACAATGTCAAATTCAATCAAATATATAATTTTAAAATGAGTTTAAATTTTATAAAATAAGGTTAACATGGAATAATACACATGAAAATATAGAAATTATAAGATATAAAATAAGATAAAAAATAATAATGGATTCCAATCATAAGATAATGAGTTTTTTCATTATAGAGTTTGTAATTTAGAAGGTAGGAGTTAATCATTTGTAAATTAGTTTTTGTTAAAGATTAATTTATTTCCCTGAGAAAAAGTAAAAATGTATTAGGATAAATTCCTAGTAAAATATATAAAAACCAAAAATAAGATTGATAAATAATAGGAATCATAAATCAAATATATTGAACTAAAAAGGAATCCGCTTTGAAAAATTATATTGTTTAAATTAATAATAAATAATCAAGAGACTAATTAATAGGTTTTTTAATTTTTTTTGAAAATAATATAATGAATATTTTCATTTAAATGTAAATTACATATAAAATTTATAAAGGAACATATGAAATATGGAATATCATTTAAAGAAAAATATAATAAGAAATTCCCTTAATTTAACTTCTGATTTTCTCAAACATGATCCAACTAATTTATATTAAAAATTAATGTATTAATTAATAATTAATGAAATGACCTATATTTATTTAAATTAATTTGAAATTTTTTTAATTATTTATTACTGATTTATTAATTAGTATCACTTCATATCAATAATGAAATGGTTGTAGTTCCAACTATTTCATGTTTGTTTTACTATGGTACTTTGAGTCATTATTCCATATTGATGAACTCATCATATCCAAAATAATGATAGAAATGAACCCATAATTTTATATTATGTTATAATATTCCATGTTTTTTCCAAGGAAGGTACGCGTATTGTTTTGAATGAAAAAATCCATTATTATTTTTTCATTGAGAGTAACTTTATCAACCATAATGATTTATTTTAATTTTCAATACTCATTAATATATCACAATTATAGAGTAATAAAAATATTATACAGGAATAATTACTTACAAATATATCCATTATTAATATTTTTCATCCTCTATGATTATAAAAATTAAAATAGATTAGCATCATTCACGTAGGTGGCTGAAGTGACCCTAATAAGAACACAATAAAATAAATAACTATTATAAATAAAAAAAATCATTATTATATAATTTTTATATAATAATATTGATTTTATTTATATTTTATTAATGTTATAAACCATATTTAATAATATTATATAATGAAAATATAAAATAAATTTAAAATTAATAGGGCATGACTTTGAAGAAGTCAAATATTCACTTGTGAACCTTCTATGTTTTGAAGTATTGGGGACATATTCATGTGAATAGGGGATCCAAAAATTCAAAGAATGATTATGTGGGAGAATATGGATATATTATGTAGAGAACAAAAATATTTAGGTTTTTTTGGAAAGTGTGGAGGAATGACCATTTAATTGATGATTTTTTTGTGGAATTATTGAAAATACTCATTATTTACTCATTAAGAAATTTATTTTTTAATAAAAAGTTACTCTTAAATAGAAAAATTATAGGCTGACATTAATTTTTCATAAAAAAATTCTAGTGATAACGATTGATAATTTTTATCGATTCATAATTTTTTTACAAAATATATCATATTTAGAATATTTACCGAAGCATTTCTCTATTCATCCAAGAATGTTTTTTAGTAAAAAAATTATATTGACCCTACTTAATAATTTCTGCATGATGGAAAAAAACTAAGGATTTCATTTTTTATGAAATTTAAAAAGATGAACATTTTAGTAATCAATTTAATACCCATAAATCTTAAAAACAAGTTTTAATAACATAATATCCCTTGACAAATAAAAGGGTTCACCCTTATTTCAATTATTATCTATTGATTAATAATTATATATATATAGCCATTATATTTATAGTATTAATATATTAATATTAATTAAATTTTTCATTAAAAATATAAAATTCAAATAAATTAATAATTATAATGAGATATATTTTATAACTACTAAAATAATTTTTTATTACCATAACGATTAAAAATAATCATCACCTTAATTTATAATTAAATACACCCTTTTAAAATATTCATAGGACATATAGATGATATATTAAATTTCCATATTCGTATGTGGTGATTCAATAAAAAATTTCTTGTTTTGATCTCCACTAACTTCAACATCTCCCATAAGAAATTCGAATCTAACCAGACTTGTTGATGTCTATCTTGGTTTTGGTCAAAATAATAACCCATAGATTCTACCCCCACCTAAATTAGAGATAAATATAACCCATTTGGGATGCTTCTAATGCCTGATTCTATTAATTATTCCTTATATATATATATGTTACTATATGATTTCCCTTATTTATACTCACCATATACACTTCTTTGAATAGTTATCTACAAATACTATATTATATTTCTTATAATAATATCAATATAGTGATAAATATTCATTAATTATATTGGATATCCAATTCTCAACTAGCAAAATTCAATCAATCATATAAATACTAGACAGTCGACCACCTAATAGACACATTATCTCATTGGATGCCTTATAAATTCGGCCATTTTATCACATCAACCTCCAATGTAAAATTTACTATGATGACTATACACCCCCAGCATCTAAAAACCCAAGAAACTACATTTATTATACTAGTATAAATACCACTACAAATAACCATAAAAACTAGTCTAATTATTCTTATAGCATACATCTATTTTTTATGAATTCATTTAGAATTAAAATGCTAATGAAAATGGTGGTCATCATCTTTACTATTGATTTTAAGTCCCATAATCATTATATGTTACATATTAATGGAATTTATGTTTCGTTCATATACTTTTTTATTTATAGTTGTTCCATTTTTTATATTTTACTTGAATTTGAATACTATGTTTAACTCATGTACTATTCTATTACGAAATAATATCATGATTTTTTTACTTGTTCTACACATTGATACAAACAATGTGTTTTTAAAGATATTATTTCCTTATTTGGATCTATATTTATTATAATTTATTTATATTCATGTTTTAAAAATAAAAATATATTCACTGATAACAAAAATATAATTCTGGTGAAGAATATACATATTGAGATTTCAGAAGTTATAGTCTTATCCCATGTGTAAACATGTGATAGAAAAAATACTCTTAGATTTTATCATGTACAAATTTTCCTTGCAAACTGAATTAAAATTTGAAAAAATAATTTATCCCAAAATTAACTTCTATTCATATAGTTTTATGTACGGAACTTAACATATTTTTGTTTCTGAAAATGATATTTTCAAAAAAGATGACTAAAAAGAATATTATTTTACCATACATCAATAATTATTAGAGTATACTTAGTTTTAGTAAAATCTACATTGACCAAAAATAGACAATTATAATCCCTTTGTCCATGATGTAGAGTTTAAACATGAGATATACACCATTTCAATATTGTATATGTTAAATCATTAATTATTGATTCTTCAATTAAATTAACTATAAAATGAACATATCACATGTCATTAATCAAATAACATCCTTGTATTTATTCAATATCAGTCAATTGGGATCCCATAATTATTAACCCAACAAATCAGATTTTATGATCTGTCAATGGTAGAACCCCTCTAAGGCCAGTAGAGAAGTTGAGTGTGACCCCAAAAGCCCCCCTATAATAGGGAAAGGGTGAGTTACACTCACTAAGGGAATAAAATACACTAATGAGAGGCCTCACCCAAATAAATAAAAATTAAAATAGAATCATACCACTGTAAAATTAAATATAATATTAAATAAAAAAATCTCATAATGAATATAATGTTATACATAGATAATTGTCCCAAAATTAACAACTAAAATAAGTGGATTTAATAACACTAGAAAAATCAATGTCATAAGTTAGTAATGCTCAAATAAATTACCAAATTGGACTTATATATTTGTAATAATGGGATTTATATGGCAGGGTTGATTATATAAGTACACTTATTGTGATCTCAAATAGACTCTTTAATAAAAATATTAAAGAAGCATATCAAAGCTTAAGTGAATATATAATGAAACTAACTCATCATTTATAACATGTCAATTATCTACCCAACCTCACTACGGTCCACTAACTAAATATGTATCCAATGATACTTAGGTTAAAATTGAGGATGATTGGAAGAAATGTAATTTATTGAATATTTTCTTAGTAGGGAATCAACCAATTATTATAGGTTTTTTAGGAAATAAGAGTTGATTTTTTTTCATGAATTTGATGTAGTGATTATGGTTATAGAACCTATGAAACATCCAAAATTTAAAGAAAAAAATAAATACTATGTTCGATAGTGGACATGATACACCACACAATTTTAAATGGATAATTAAACAATATTATGTTACCATTATAACGTTGTAATTATAATTGAGTGAATGGGTAGTAATAATTTAATTATGAAAATACGGGTTATTCATGTATATATAATTAATTCTATGACCAAATAATTATCAATTAATATAAAACCCTTTTTAAAAAAATAAAAGGAAATGTTTTTCATAAAAACTTTTTAAATATGCAAAAGTGTGTTTTATAGAAATAAATTAATAAATCACTTTTGTTGTATTATATTAATGATATATATGTATATAATATTTAATTTATTGTTTAAAATTTTTCTTCTGTGTTTTATAAACATGATATAAGAACAAATCCAATATTAGACATAAAAGAAGTATTTTTCTAAAAAGGTAGTTTTTACACCTTTTGATGGCTCACCTATTTTAAATCTAATTTTGACACTTATAAATTCTATTTTACCAAATTAACTTCTTATTTGAAATAAGATAATAAAAATTTACTTTGGTTGAATTTTTTTTATGTTTCTGAAAATTTGTATGTTTTGAGATATAGAGAAAAAATAATGCATTTTAATTGAAATCTACTTTTTCATCAAATTTATGTATATTGATAAATTATATCTTATTTTTTTTGGTTTTAAAGTATAATTATATCATTTTTTATTAGTTAATCCATTATAGGTCATTTGAATCAATTTCACATTGAAATTCGATAAAAAAACATTGTGAACTTTTTAACATTTTGAATTTAAAAAATTTATTTTATCAATCCATCAATGGGTTTAATTTTATTTTAATTTCATCCAATTATATCTTGAATTTACCCTCAATTCCCATGCTATGACATCCCCCAATCCTAAATCCCAAAGGACAGTGTTTGGAGACTAACACCAATGGCATCAACCAACAAGTGGGAGGTATTTTCTTGAGTACTTGTACACATGCATATACAACCACATCCCTTGAAAAATGGAAGAGAGAAAATGCATGGAAATAAAACAACCAAAAAGATAAATTAAAAAATTTAGGTCAAATGGGATAGAATACAAATGCAACAAAAGATGAACTGAACACATGAATGTACAAATAAACTCTGAAATTCGTCCGCTGAAACCCCACATGATGTGTAAGTATAGAGGATCTCCTAAAATACATATAAGTATAGCCTCCCTTCCAAGTCTCACTGGGAACCACAAATTCTTGGACCAATAAGTCCACCATCAAGATAGTGGTCATCTTCCCCACACACAACACGTGCAGGAAAATCCCATACAGGGGTGAGTAAAAAAATACTCAGTAGGGACTCCAAACCAACAAGGAAAGACCACAAATCAATCCCCAAGAATACCACAGAGTATGATCCTGAAGTAAGACATATCACACCAGGTATAATCTAGAGTAGGAAGGTAAGACCAATAGTCATATCATAGAACACCTTGGACTTCTGTCGAACTCCTCCTCAATGAATAAAGTGGGCCTACTGGGCTACACAAAGCATCTTCCCACTAACCTTGGACTACTGTTATAATCATCAATGATGAGTACTATGGGTATTATGGGTCACATAGAGGTTCTCCCCACCTTGGGCATGTCGGGTCACATAAAGCCACTTCTCACCAGGGCCATACTGAGGTACTCTTCCCATCGAGTACCAAGGGTCAGTCGGGTCACATAGAGCTACTCCCTACCATGGGAATGCCGGTTCACAGAGAACCCCTTACTACTGAGCCATCTTATTTGATCCACACTGGGTCTCTGGAAAGCAGTATTCATGTCTCATCCAACCACAAGGTTTCCACACATAGTGCGCTTGATTCTGAGAGAATCACGTCTCAATACATTTTTCAAAATTAAAATTTCATGAAAGCCTCCTTAGAGTATGAAGAAAGATCCACGTCATGTAGAGGGTTCCAATGATGCAAACAACTCTTTAATCGGATGCCCGGTTTGTAAGTTATTGGATTTTTAGTAAATATGGACCGGTTGTGTTTGGGCCCAGTCGGACCTGGTTGAACCGACACGACCAACCTGACCCAAGGCCCCCACATTCCCTGGTTTAGTTCAATTGACCCGAACTTATCCGATCTAGGTGTAGGTCGGCCCACTCCAGCCTGGCCAACGGGCCATGCCCATTGGGCCACGCTAGACCCGACCAGGTTCGGCTGGGGGTCCAGCCCGTCAGGTCGCCCTGCAACCCGGTATCATTTGACCTAGCTTTTAGAGTGCGGGTTTTGCCCACACCCTTCCCAAATAAGTGGTGAGTCCATGCATGTGACATCACGACCGGTGCAACTGGAAGCCCATTTACCTATCGCACGCGTTTGATGACTGTGTCCTGTCTGAATATGTAACCTGCGGTTGTAGGCCACTCCACCGACACAATCAAGGGGCCAAATTCCTTCAATGATCCTTCGTCACTGAGGTTGGTGGCTTCCACAGCTTCTCTGTTGCCCGATCAGGCCACGGCTTCCACCTACGGCGCGCTGTCATGGTACGACACCACCCCTCCCCCCACAGCCACTGCAGGCGCCACCGGCGCGTTCCTCCGCAGACCATCGGGTCTGATTTGGTAGTCATTTCTTCATGCCTCTTAATCATATAACCTCTGGGGGATTCCATCTTCCCTAATATGGCCTTGAATCGTCCTTGATGCTATTTTGAGGATGCGTCCATGAATAACACACAAAAACGCACAAGGCGGAGGGGCTTAGGCCTTGTTCGTGTCTGCATGCGCCCTCAAAATTATAGCTTTTAAAACATAGGATATAGAATTCAAATTATATAAAAAAATAATCAATAATACCATCAAAAACCCCCAAGAAAAGTACCCTCCTACAAGAATGAGCGACCCATAGATAAACATGTTAATGGGTTGATCCGCATTCGTTATTTAGAATAAGGAATATAGAAACTTAAAACAAAAAAAACCCCTTCATGAGTTAGATCATTCATCTTTGATGTGGTATAACTATGGGGATTCATTTTGCTTGAAATTCGAAACTCTCTGATCTCATTCTTTGAAGTGAGTTGTCAACACTAGCGATCCGCCGACATTCGTCGTTCTTCGTTGGAGTGGGTCTCTCACCGTAGGTTCATCAGATAAATTCCACCACTTGATCCTCATTTCTCCAATACGTTAACTAATTAATAGAGAAATGTGTCACATAATTTCTGTTATATTGTGTCTCCATGTCTTTATGCTATTTCACATAATGAAACAGCGTATTCAGTTTCACTTGGTTAGAAAACCATTGAGCTGAGATGATTTGATAATTCAGAAATATAAAATAAAGAAGTTATTTTATTTATAAATTTTTCATTAAAAACTCCAAAAAATAACTTACTCCCTTAACTCACACCGGTCGAGGTTACGTCCATTCTAGTAAAATCCTGTTATTCTCAGTTCAACGATGCCCTTATATTTTTGACTCGATCACAAGTTTAAAAATTAGAAAAACCTACTCATATGTTTACTTAAATGAACTTAAAAAAGTTCAAAATTCTATTCAGGCTCACCATACCTCAGAATCAGGTGCCTTCAACGCATTTGGTCTTGAAATAATTTCATATAATTTAAAAACAATTACATAGAATTTCCTGTACATTACATTAATCCCCCCTTTTGGGATTCCCATAAGTGTAAGACAAAATAAGACTAAACAAACAAATGGGGGTACTGAGCACAAATCTGATCCACCCCTCCCATGTTCTCTCTTAGAGATTCCCATTCTATCTGCAAATATATACAAGAGGAATCAACCATCCCGGAATGAACCAATCCTATTGATCCTATATCTCCATGGGGAACTCCAAAAACATCACCCCATCATCAATGTCTAGCTTTCCCCAGTTGATGACGTGCGATGAATCATCCATATTCCTCCTCAGATACAACACATGAAAAATATCATGCACCCAGTGCATCTTTGGGGGAAGATCCAGGAGGCATGCCACATCACCAACTCTGCTAAGAATTTATAAATGTTTGATGAACCTCGGAGAAAACTTTCCGCCTCAGCCAAATCTCTGCAAACCCTGTCGGGGTGAGACCCAAAAGAACACATTGTCTCCCTCCTCGAACTCCAAGGGTCTCCACCTCTTGTCAACATATGATTTCTGGAAGCTATGTGCATACATCATCTGCTCTTGGATGCTCTGCACCTTCTCAGTGGTATCCCATAACAACTCCAGAACCATGAGTGCTGACTCCCCCAGTCTATCTAGCCTAGAGTTGATCTACATGTCCACCCACACAAGGCCTTAAACGGTGTCATTCCAATCGTGGAGTGATATCTTTTGTTGCATGAAAACTCCACTAGTGGCTGCTGGTCCTCCTGACTATGACCAAAATCAAGGACGTAAGCATGAAGCATTTCCTCTAAGGCTTTTATGGTCCGCTTTGTCTGAGCATATGTTTGAGGGTGAAAGGTGGTGCTCAAGCACAGCTGAGTCACAAACGACTCCTGAAATCCCTTCAAAAACTAGGATTTAAAAAGTGTATCATGGTACAAGATGATCATTAAAGACACCCCATGATTCCACACTATCTCCTAAATGTAGAGGCATCACATTCCCTCCACTAACTCATACTATCGAATGGGTAGTAAGTGAGCCAACATGGTGAGTTAGTCAATGATCACCTAGTTATAATAATGTCCAATGGACGTGAGTGGAAATAAATTCTTAAATTCCATTGAGATACCATCCCATTTCCACTCCAGTACCTCAATTGGTTGGGCCAAGCCTTCTAGAACCTGATGATCATCCACCACATGTTGACAAGTGAGGCATCATGAAATGAAATATGCCACTGCTTTATTCATCTAAGGCCCCTAGTACTAATGTCACAGGTCCTGGTACATCTTCTCTATGCCAGGATGTACTAGAAAATGGAATGTATGGAACTCCCATAACACCTCATCTCACAATATCATTGGTACTACGGTTTGTCCTCTCAAAAGTATTATGTTCTCTCCACCTATTGAAAATCAATCAGGTGCTTGTCCTGAGGATAACTGAGAATTTTGGGCCTCACAGTCAATATCCACAAGTTGTTCCTCCCTAAGATGATGTAAGAGTTGGGGAGCGATAGTCATTGACTGAAGGTAAGCTTCTTCATCATCAACCATGAAGGATATGTGCATCACATCTAAATTCTCCATTGCTTCACTCAGTAGATGTAGTCCTGACCTCCTGCTGAGCACGTCTGCCCCCATGTTTCCCTTTTCAAGAGTATAGAATATCTCAACATCATAAACCTAGAGGAACTCCATCCATCTGCATTTTCTCAAGTTGAGGTCCTTCTAGGAATAGATATACTTGAGACTCTTGTGGGTTGATTATATGGTAAACCATTCACCCATCGGGTAGTTCAACCACATTTTCAAGGAAAAGACCATCGTTACTAACTCCAAATCTTGGGTTGCATAGTTCTTATTATGTTGCCTTAAATTTCACGATCCATAGGTGATCACTTGTTGCTCCTACATCAGGAAACAACCTAGTCTGGTCCCTGATGCATTGCAGAAGACTACATACCGAACTCCCTCTTCTGGTAGTCTCAATATGAGGCCACTTGTCAGTCTTCGGTTCATCTCCTTGAATATATGACGACACTTCTATTTCCATACGAAGGGCTATCCCTTCCATGTCATGGATGATAAATGTGCTACTAATTTGAAAAATTCAGGCATAAACCTGTGGTAGTATCCAGCCAACCCCATGAAACTTTTCCCCTCAGTCACGCTCCTGGGTGGCACCCAAGAAAGCAATGCTTCGATCTTCACCAGATCCACTGAAAATCCAACCTCCAAGATGATTAGTCCCAAAAAGTGGACCTAAAAATGAAAAACTAGCACTTATAGAGATTCCCATAAAGCTGGTTCTCATGAAGTGTATTTAGGACAATCCTCATTTGTTTAGTGTGGTTCTTTTTTGACACCGAGTACACTAAGATGTCATCAATGAAGACTACGACGAAATAGTCAAGGTAAGGCTAGAATATCCTATTCAT
Source organism: Viscum album (assembly GCA_963277665.1). NCBI lineage: Eukaryota > Viridiplantae > Streptophyta > Magnoliopsida > Santalales > Viscaceae > Viscum > Viscum album. Next base: position 1,702,988,998 of record OY728155.1, read on the forward strand.
GATTCATATGAACACTACTGGGGTATTGGTCACACCAAAAGGCATCACAAAAAACTCACAGTGCCCATACCGGAATCTAAAGGCTATCTTTGGTACGTCCTCATATCGCACCCAAAGCTGATGATAGCCTGATCTTAGGTCTATCTTTGAGAACCACCTCACTCCCTTTATCCCATAAAATAGTTCATCAATCCTAGCTAGTGGATACTTTTTCTTCATAGTCACATGGTTCAGGGATCGAAATTCAATGCATAGCTTGAATATCCTATCCTCCTTCTTAGAAAACAACACTGGGGTTTCCCAGGGTGAAACACTATGCCTCACAGATCTCTTATCCTGAAAGTCCTCAAACTTTACCCTCAATTCATGAAGGTCCATAGGGGCCTTCTGATATTTCAGTGTGGAAATCAATGTTGTCTTGGGGTACAGGTCGATGCCATATTCTACCTCCCTACGAGGAGGTAGTCCCAGAACATCCTCAGGAAATGAATCCATGTACTTATCCACCACTACAAGAAATCTTGGACTCCTCTTGTCCACCGCACCAAGGGTTAGGCTACCCAATTCATGAGTGATTGGTTCCTATATCCTTAGAGAAAGACCTTTCTGTACTTAAAAAGTTCCCTTCTAAATGGTTAAGGAAAACCTGGTCCCATCCTCCTAGAAAAACTGCACTTTTCACTAAATACAATTGATCTAAGCATGGACTATAGATGATCATTCCATACCCAAGATGATGTCATAAGGCCTCGACACTGCAACTAGGAGATCCTAGCTAAAACTCTCACCTGCTAGAGTAATCTTTCACTATCGGCACCAATGTGTAATCATTTAATCCCCTCCCATAGGATTCTATAATTGTAAGGTTTGAGGCAATGGTTCCACCAGAATCTCTGAGCCTCGAATGAGGTTTGTGGAAAGATAAGAGTGAATGGAACCTGTGACTATATAAAACTTTAACTAAGGTAGTCAAGACATAGATCATACCTCTTATCATCTCTGAAGCATCTTGGTCATAGGCCTCCACTGCCTAAAGCTGAGTTCGCCTCTGTCCACCTGCTCTGTGAGGTTGTGGTGACCACCTAGGGGTGGTGCAGGTAGTACTTCAAACCGTTTTCCACTACCTGTCTCCTGTCCTGTTCCCCTACCATGTTCGCTTCTCTCCAAACCTCATCGCTTGAACATCTTCCTCTACCATGGTGGTCCCTCAACCATCTTTTTATCGTCTACACGAAGATTCAGTAAGTCATGATCCAGGTGTCCCTTCCTGCTACATTTGTATCACGCCCAGTTCCTCTACTGACCCTCACTACCCCGGTGGCCTCGCACCCCTGATCCATTGTCCTGGGGTTGTCCCTTAAAGGACATGACCCGCTTGGATCCCCACATCTTCTACCTTCTAATCACCGCTGAAGACTCTACCACTTGATGTCTACTGGTGGCTCTATCCGTCAGTGCCTGTTCATCTAGGGAGCTCTCTACAAGAAGGTCTTCCTTTAGCACTCCATCCGAAGTGGGGATGGTGAGAGACACCATGGATGCCTTGATCTCCCCTCTGAATCCCTTCTAAAGTGTATGAGCCCTAAAAAATGGGTCTCACATTATGTCTATAGAGTAAATAGAGAGGTCTATAAACCTCATAGAGTACTAACCCATGACATTTTACCCTTCTATAGGTGAAGCAGCTCCTGTATGAACACTGAGCGCAAGGCCGTGGGGAATAAATAGTCCTGTAAAATCTTCTCGAAGTCATCCTAAGATAGGGTCACCTCATCATGAGTCTGAATCATCAAACTCCACCATCTCCTTGTCGATCCATGAATAAAACTCACAAATGATAATTTCATATAATCTAGAGGTGTCCTCACAAAGAGAAAGACCTGCATCACTGCCTCCATCTAGTCTTTAGTGACCTGAGAATCTATATCTCCCTTAAACCTGGGAGGTCTCTACCTCTGGAACTCATGAAAGGCGCTAAGCCTGCGCGCATCCTATACTGGTAATGATGGTAGTAACTATCGATAAATGGGTGGTGGTAACACCAGTGCACCACCCAACATGATATCTCTAACATTAGTCCCTCAACAGACACCTCATCACTAGGCGGGCAGCCCTCAGGGTCACGCATCAGAATCCTAGCTGGCCGTCATCATGGAGGCATCCTGAAATAAATAGAGATGTACCACGAAAAATAGATTATACCAAGTGAGATAACTCTAAATCAAGAAGAACATGATGAAAACACAATTATTATATGATTCATGTAAATATTGTTTTTTTATTATAGATTCAAATACCAAAATTCAAGGTCCTGGTGTATGGATACGTCGGCCGCCGCACCAACCCTGGACTCTCCGAACCTGAAAGTCGAACTTGAAACATTTAACACTATTTCCAAGACAAAAAACAACTTACTCCTAGAATTTGAGGTATAAATGAACACCTTTGATAAAACTTTTTCATGATCCATCCCCTGGGGCTTGTGCTATGACATCCCCCAAACCCACCTCATGGAGGCTAGGGGTTGGAAACTAGTGCCGAAGGTGTCAACCTACAAGTGGGAGGCATTTTCCTGAGTACCTCTACATACACACATACAACCACATCCATAGAAAACTAGAAGAGAGAACATTCATGACACTAAAACAACCACTGAGTAAAATAACAAACTATCAATCAATTGTGCGAGAATACAAACCCAAAAAAAAATTAAAATAATAATATACAAGGAATCTCTGCAATTCATCCACTGATTTCCCACCAGATGGGTAAGTGTAGAGTAGCAGATGGAAACCATAGAAGTATGCCCTTCCTACCTGGTCTCACTAGGAACCACCAAGTCCAGGTCTACTAAGTCCACTATCAAGGCGACATTTGTCTCCACCAGACACAACATGTGTCAGAGAATCCCATGTAGGGGTGAGTAAAAAAATGATCAGAAGAGACCCTAAAAAAATGAGGAAAGACCACAAAGCAATCCATAAGTAAAATACGAATTATGATCATGAAGCAAGAAATCTCACACTAGGTATAATCTAGATTAGGAATGTAAGACCATCTTTCATATTATCGAACACCTTGGTCTCCTAGAGAAATCCTCCTCGATTAGTACAATGGGATTTCCGGGTTTGAAAGAGCCACTTCCCACTAACCTTAGACTGGTGTGGTACTCTTCCCTGATGAGTATAGTGTGTATGTTGTTTCACACAGAGCCTCTCCCCACCGGGGTCATGTCGGGTCACACAAATCTGCTTCTCACCTTGGCCCTACAGAGGTACACTTCTTATTAAGTATTGTGGGTCTTCCTGGTAAAACAGAGTTGGTCCCCACCATGGGCTTTCTAGGTCACACACAGTTTCTTCCCACTAGGCTATAGTAGCAGATATACACATGGTTTCTTGTCAGAAGTCTTCAGGTCTCATCCAACATCATGGATTCCGGAAATAATGCGCTTGATTTCGGGAAAAATGATCCTCAAGACATTCTTCATATTTAAAATTCTATGAAAGCCTTTTTATAGTATTCAAAAAGAACCACCACATCACAAGGGTTCCAACACAGCAAAAGACTCATCAATTGGACACTCAATTGGTATCTTATTGGTGTTTATGTGAATAGGGGCCGGTAGCATCTGGGCCCGGTCCAACCTGATCAGATCGACCTGAACAACCCGGGTCGGGGGCCCCACATGTCCTGGTTTAGTTTAACTGACCTAACCCAACCTGGTTCTGCTTTGGGTCAGCCCAGTTTGGCCTGGCCAGTGGTCCAGACCCATTGGGGCTCGCAGGACCCAGCCCAGTTCGGCCAGTGGTCCAGCTTGCCGGGTCGGCTGGTGACTGGGACCCATCAGGCCCGGCCCACAGCGCGCTAGTCCGACCCACTGGGTACGGTTCCATGCCACCGAGCACCAGCCCTACCTGCCAGGCATGGGTCTGCATCACAGCATTCCCGAACAACCAGTGCATCCGGGTGTGCCACCTCGCCACTAGCACAGCCGGCCGCCCATTCCCCTATCACATGCAGTCAAAGACCACGTGCCACCAAAAGCCGCAGTCCATGATTTTGGGCTGCTCCACCGATGCAGAAAAGGGGCTGAGCCCCTTCCATTGGCCATCGACATGGAGGATGGTGGCTTCTTCCACTTCGCTGTGGGATGAGCCAACGGTAGATGCCAGCTCCAACACACTGTCGTGGCATGCCACCACCCAACTGTGGTATCCACTGTGGGCCACTGCCAGTGATCGTCGGCGCTGTCGTAGGTGCCAATAGCCTGGTACATTCTTTCGTGGACCACTGGGTCCTCTATAGTAGTTCTTTATTCACACTGCTTGTGCCAACGGCCTTTGGGGGGTGACATATTCCCTATGATAGCTCGAATCCTCCTTATATCTATTTCGAGGATTCAGCCACAAAGAACGCACAAATATTCACAAGGATGAGTGGATCGAGCCTTGTTCATGTCAGACCATGACATCCACGTTAGGGGTTTAAAAACATGGGATATATAATTGAAATTATATAACAAAATAATCAGTAATCCTGGTGTAAAACCCCAAGAAATGTACCCTCTCGCAAGAACGAGCGACCCGCGGATCAACCTCTTCGTGGGTTGATCCGCGTTTTTCATTTAGAATAAATGACAAGTAAAATTAAAACAAAAACAGACCCTTACCTATGTTGTATCATTCATCATTGAAGCGGTCCGTCAGCAGGGGTTCAAGTTCTATTTGCATTCGACGCTCTCCAGTCCCGTTCTTCGAAGTATGTTGATGTCACTAGTGATCTGTCGATGTTCATCATTCTTCATTGGAGAGGGTGTATTGTCGTAGGTTAATTAGATAAATTCCACTACTTGATCATTAGTTCTCTAAAGATTTATCTCATTAATATAGAAATGCATCACATCATTTCTGTTACGCTGCATTGCCACGTCATTACGCTATTTCACTTAATGAAATAGTGTATTCATCTTTTCTTGGTTGGAAAACCATTGAGCTGAAAAAATTTAAAAATTCAGAAAAATAAAATAAAAAAGTAAGTTATTTTTACCTTTTTCTTTAATATTTCTAAAAACAAATTTTTTCCCTCAACCCACACTGGTCGAGGTTAGGTCCATTCTAAGTGAATCGCGCAGTTCTGAGATCAATGGTGCCCTCAAATTTTTAACATGACCACCGGTTGATATTTAGAAAAACCTGCATGCACATTAACTTAAATGAACTTAAAAAAGATTAAAATTATATTCCAAGATCACCCGGACTCAGAATTAGGTTTCATGAAAGTGTCTGGTATTGAAATAATTTTATATAATTTAAAAACAATTATATGACATTTACATGACATTACAACTTTTGAGTTTTAAATTTTAAAAATTGAACATACAAAATTGTAGTTAGTATTATATTAATAATATAATAGTATCAAATTAATTTCATTTAAAATATTACGAGTAACTTTAATAGTTATTTTTATTACTAAATTTTAAGGGTAAATCAGGTAATTAAGGGAAAAAATAATATTCTAAAAATTTTAAAATTACCCTACCACATGTCCTAATTTCATTGGATGAGCATTTTTAGACCTAAAAACATCATTTGGATAAAATATAACCATTGTAATCCACTATGGTGATAATATGACATTTATAGTATTTTATTCAAAGAAAAGTCAATTTTGTTGCACTTTTGTTTCAAACAAGTGAAATTTTTTAATATGGGGGTTATATAAGGGATTTTTTCAACTAAAAATAGTATTTATGAAACTAAAATGTTTATCCAATTCATGGTAATTTATTTTTAATTTATAGAGAACAACTAATTAAATTAAATGCTTTCACAATGACGATGTTGTAATTGTTTACTTAAGTGAAATATGAGATAAATGATATTAAAATATGAAAATAAATATAATTTGATATAATTGATGTCATAGATGAATTTTTTGGATGTATTTGATATTTTAGGGATTACATAATATAATTGGTTCTATGATATAAATTTTTTATAGTATTTTTAAATAGTCAAATATTGAATAGTTCGAAAATTGACATTAAAGATATTTTTAAATAAATAGTATTTTATTAAATGAAATAAAATTTATAAAAATATCATATTTGTCCAACTAATTGGGATATTTACTATAATTTCATAAATGACTCATTTATTTGTCATTTGGCAATTTATAGTAACTATATTAACCATCAAATTGTAAATTACATGACATCACAGTAAGAATTGAAAAGCGATAAAACAAAAATATAAGGATTAAAAAAATATTGGATAAAGGTGATTGAGCCCAAATTAATCATATATTCTCATTATATCATTTTAATCTCTTTTTATTAACAAGTTAATTTATATTAATTTCATATTTTGATGAATTCAAAGAGAACCATCCCCTCTCCTATAAAATGACACCCATTCTTCTCTTTTGTTCACACTTAAAAAAAATTTGGTTAAGCCGAACACTACCCAAATACCTTAATATAATCCCACACCACATTTTATAGGCCTTATATCATGCTGAAAACCCTTATTAGATGTATTAAGGTGTTAATAAAATGTGATTGTGAGAATAAGAGGTATCATTTTTTATTAAGTGTTTCTATTTTATTTCTTTTTCAACTTCCTTCATATCTTTTTCAAAAATTATGAAATATTATATCCAGTGAATCCAATATACATAGATGTTATTATGTTAGTATCATAACCTAAATCCATCTCTACTTCCATAAAATGGGAAAAGAATTAACAGTTCATGCATACGTATGAACTATCATCTCCACGAACTGATATAATTTGTTTTCTTTCACTGTCTCTCATTACTAGTTATACTAATGGAATTAATTTTTATATATGATATTAATGAAATATTTATTATTATAAATTAATAATATTTCAATTACATTCTTACTTTCCATGAGCATAAAAAGGTAAATATCGTTCGTGCGTATGTTTGTACTATCACCTCCATGAAGCAATGCGATTCATTTTCCATAATGAAATCACATGGATGATATATTTGTGTATATATATATTATTGACATGATATTAATGACATTATATTAATTATGAAAATATAAAATAATACATACCTTCTTTCCCTAATGATCATTGAAAAATTGAAACATTAGTCATGCGTACGTATGACTTACCATCTCCATGATAATAATGTTGTTCATTTTTCATAACCATACTTAAATAGTTTAATCTAAAGGAATAATTGAGGAATAAAATGATTATTATTTCATTTATATTATTCTGGAGATTATGGAATAATTACCACTTTGACAATTTACATCATACAAATGTCATGTTGGACTTAAGTATCGAATATTTTCATAATGTATGACATGAACATATATAATCAATTAATTGTTATAATATGAAAATAAGTGTTATAAAATAAATAATAAAATTTATAAAATTTATAATTAATGTAAATAATTAATCTATGTTTATTATTCTTGAATATTATGATTGTATGTTATGAGTTGGACTGAAGGTAAGGGGTTTAATCTCAATCTCCTTTCATTGAGGCATTTCTTGATGATATGCACCTTTATTATTTTATAAGGTGTATATAAAGATATAATGAAATTTAATATCTATATTTGACCCATAATAATGTTATTTAATGTCTTGTAAAATTTATTCTTTCATGGATATTTTGATTTAAATGTTCAAAGTGGCCTGAGACACGTTGAATGTTTTAGAATTTAATTATCAAATATTTTTTTCTATGTAAATATTCTTGATATTATTTTACATATTTATTTATAATGATATAAAAGTATTAGATAAGGAAATTATTTTATATTATGAATTTCTTTCAGTGGTTTTCAAAAAAGAATCTATTTAATTTATTTTAAATGGAAGGTTTTGACAAATGACAAAAAAAAATTATATTCATAACGTATACTATGAAAAATACTTTTTAATGTCATGGAAATTATTTTATTGTTGTTTTACTTTTCAATATTTCATGTTTCCTTAAATAAAAACCAATATTTATCTTTTTTGGAATTTTTGTTTAGGAATTATTTTAATGAAAAGGGTGTGTTTCTGTAGAAAATGGGTTCCTAAAAGAAATATTTATTTTTATAAAAAAGTGTTTTCATGTGGGATTAAAAGAGATTTTAATTGGGTTTTATGATTAAAGGGTTTTATTAATGATATGTTACTTGATAATTATAGGTAATGGGTCAGTCCGATATAGCTTATACATGGGTTGGCCTAGATAACGTCGAGAAAGCCCCTTATGGCATAACATTGGGCAGACAATATAGCATTTGCAAAGCCTATTATAGCTTAAAATGGGGTGGCCCAAATAACACCAGGAATAATCATTGTAGATTAACACGTGGTAGCCTTGATATCACTAAGAAATCTTTTAATATCTTAACATGGGGTGACCCAAATAGCACTGGGTTAGAAGGTAATAGTGTAATAGGAGGTTAAACGTATGGTTATTCCAATAGAAAGGGTTTTGAAAAGATTTTATGTATTTTATTCTTTATGTCACTTAAAGGAGATTTAATTTCATTCTATGAGTTTAAATTATTTTCATGGAGAAAATGTTTATTTTTTCTCATGTGAAAATGTCTTATTTTAGATTTTCAATGAACTTTGAAGATAAAGGAAAAAGTTATATGAGTTTTCATGTTTTTACTAAACTAAAAACTTCATTTATTATTATATCCTTTAATGTGATTTTTGTGGTCATCACATTTTTTAAAATGTTCTTCATAGGTATTACGATTGCTAAGGAAAAGAAGATTTCATGATGAATGCATTCAATATTTGACTTAAAAATAAATATTGTTTTATTTTAAAGGGGTTTCTTTTGGTGGAAAAAAATAGATACTGAGTATAAGTATCCATTTGTAATGTATGGGTTACATTGTAAGAGTTTTTTGTAATTATATAAATCTCTAAACTAAAAAAATCCCAGAATGTGAAATCTAGTTAAAAAGCACTAGGATATGTAATTTTGAATGCGAGGTCCTTATAGTTGTTATCAAGGTATTATTTAGACATCCTTGTAGATTGGGATGTTTTCTTAATAATTATGGATATCATCATGGGTTTATAATTATTTAGGTTATGATAAGTTTAATTACTTAAAATCTATTTTGAAGTTTTAACTAATAAAATTATAAGGTGATTAAAGATATTATTGGATACATTTATTTTTGAGGTAACTATGTATTATTACTTTTTGGGATGAAAAATAAAAATTATAGGATGAAATTTAAGGATAAAACATGTTATATCTATTTTTGAGGAGGTTTTTGAAATTTATAGACATTTTATAGATAATATTTTTATAGTTCTAAAAAACAACAACCCACAATATGGGGACACTCGTTGTGTCTGGCATGGCCCTTGGAATCAAACCCACAACCAAAGGGAAACAAGGTTACTTTACCGACCATTGGACTACGTGAAGACCTGATTAGTAGGAATTTTTTACATTTAGTTAAATTCTTTTATGGATAAATAAAATTTTTTTTTGAACAAATATTTTATCAAATAGATAACCATGAGATTGGAAAATGATTTAGTGATTATGTGATTAATGTTATTTAAGAAGACATTCACTATTTTGGGAACCCTATATGATCAAGGTAACAAGAATACTATGGAATTTTATTTGATAAGTAAAGGATGAATTATATTTTGGAGTAATATATGATTTTATTATGTATATATGGTGATTTAGGTTATTTATGGAAATTAATAACCAATCATGGGAAATATTTTATTGGGGAAATTAGTTTTTAACATGAGGTGTTAAGAGTGATTGATATTATTTGGAGATATATGTAAAAATTTATCTTGGAATACTATGTTATCAAATCCTTTTGAATTTTGATTTTCAATATTAGTCTGAATTATTTTAAGTAATTTTAAGGATAGTTATTGGTTGGATGGACTCTGGTAATCTTTGGGTATTGTGTTTAATTTTGGAGATTAATTTATTTTTTCGTCATATACAGGTTTATTAGTTTTGGGGAATTCTATTATATAATCCTAACCATTTTTTGGTTAATGTTTTAGGATAGGATAAATATAATGTTAAGCTTTTATGGATTATGTGAGTCTCTAGAAGCTGAATCTAGTTCTTCAAGTGTAAAAATTTCTCCTTATATACTCAACCTTTGGAAAAAAGATTATTTTTTGATAGAAATTGATAAAATGATGAAACTATACTTGTAAAGTGAGTATATTTCCTTATGTTCTTAGCCAAGGTAGTAAAATAATTCCTCAAATCTTTAAAAAGGATCTATGAAAATGTTAACCATTTAATTTTATTACTCTGAAATTAGTAACCTTTCAACTCATAAAAAACTTATTATTTTGTGATTGTTAACTTTATCATGCCTATATTATATATCACACTAAATAAGAACATTATGGTAAGTTTTATATTCCATTTCCAAATTTTTCTATATATAATCCTAGTATGTGTTATATTAAGTGATTTTTGTTATTCCATTTCTTCATTTTAAATTTGAAGTTTCATTTAACCTTTCTCTAATGATCATTTTTAGTAAAATAATTTTGAAATGTCAAAACCCATATTTTTAGATACCGAATTCAAATTTCAAAGAAATTTTTTTTAAGGGGGTATTTAACATCCAGATTTTTTTAAAAAAATAATGACTATGTTCGATAGTGAACATGGTATGCCACATTAATTTTAGATGAACAATTAAATATTATTAAATTACTATTATTACATAGTCATTAGAATTGATGGAATAAATAGTATTAATTTAATTATGAATATATTCTTAAAAATTAATATATAATTAATTATTTGATCAAATAATTATAAATGATTGTAAAATCCTTTTAAAAACAATAGAAAATGGTTTCCTAAAAAACTATTTAAACGGGTCTAAGTGTGTTTTATGAAAATAAATTAATAAATAACTCTTATTTGATAATATTAATGACATATATAAATATATAATATTTAATTTAATTTTTATCATTCACCTTATCTGTTTTAGGGACATGATGTAAGAATAAATCAAATTTGACACATAAAAGAAGTATATTTAAAAAAAGACACTTTTGCCTCCTTTTGATGGCACACCTATTTTAAATATAGTTTTTGTATATTTTATAATTTATATTTGAAATAATAAAATTATTATTTGAAATAATAATATCAAAATATTATTTGATTGATTTTTTTTTATTTTTCTCATAAGTTTCATGTTTATATGAATATTTAAAAAATAAAGCATTTTAATTGATAACTACTTTTTCATAAAATTTATTTATAGTTTTTGATTATATTTTTTTATGGTTTTAAAGTATAATTAGATCACATTTTTATAATTTAATACAATTTTGTTCATTGGAATCAATTATACATTTAAATCTCATATAAAACCATTTTGATCTTATGAACGTTTTTACATTAAAAAATATTTTTTCTTGATATGTCAACAAGATTAATTTTAAATTAACTTTAGACACTTATATGTTCTAAATATTGATAAAGGGACCTAAAATATTGTAATAATTATGATATGTATGGTCTAATATTATTAACATTATTTTTTTGACATTATGAATCGTAACGTTAGTAGTTATTTTCATTACAATGGTTAAGGGTAAATCAGGTAATTAAGGGTAAAATAATATTATAAATATTATATAATTACACTAACAATTGTCCTAATTTTATTAAGTGAGTTTTTTTCAACCTAAAATCATACATGGTATGAAATATAACCTTTGGAAGCCACTTGGGTGGGAATATGCCATTTATTGTATTTTCTTCAAAGAAAAGTCAATTTGGCCACACTTTTGTTTTTAACAAGTGATTGTTTTTTAATATTGGGTAATATAAGGGATATTATAGCGACACTTAATTTTTAAAAATTAAAATTACATAATTTTTTTGGAATACACAAAACATTACAAAAATAGAGGCAAGAAGACCATACCAGTCCGGCTCCTTGGGAGACATGGAAACAAAAACATTGGTACATAATTGAGCTACATTATCTCACACTAGGTTCTTCTTTACTATAACCATTCTTAGAAACATCAAAAAAAATATTCATAACCTAGTTAAGGAAACATAAAAAAGGGGTGATCTCAAATTCTCAATAAGGGTAAACAAGGGAGACATATAAGCGTAATCATGAGAATAAGGGAATGAGAAAAAGATCATGAAGATAAAATATCATACCATGCATATCAAATATCATAATAGAGATCATAGCATAAATATTTGTTGTTCATAAGACATGAATGGTAATTAAATAATAAACACAATCATTGAAATCATAACATAGGACCAAAACATAGAATTATGGCAGATACATAAGAATATAATATGATTTCCCCATAAATTCATGATTAACAGCAATGGATTTTATCTTATATGGGAAATAAATTCTACATATCTTTTAAAAAAACCTCTTGTGGAAAATATCCATTCATCTTTGAAAAATTCATTTATTACAAAAAACTTTTTTAAACCCATTTTCCATGAAAATAACATTGAAAAATTATAAAGGAGGCTTTTAAAACAATTTTAAAATATATTTTTCCTTGAAATTAATCTCCAAAATTCTTTTAAAATCATTTTTGAAAACATTTTCGAAAACACGGTTCTTGAATACAATAGACTTCCAACTGAAGAGAGAGATGGTCATATTTTACTAAAATCATTATCTCTAGTACCAAAATGTGGAAAAATGATACAAAAAATTAGGATATCTAGAATAAATAGATGAAATGTAATCTCATGAATATTATTTAATGATGTGTCATAATATTTCTTTAAAAGAAGCATAAATATAAACAATCTAAAAAAAGGAGATTGTGTCATAAATTCTTATAACTTGGTGACTTGGGATCATAATATATATGTAAGAAAAGAAAATTACATGAAGCATAAGATATCATGAAAATAAGTATATTCATGATATAACATTTAAAGTGGAATTATATACACCTAAAAAATGTTTAGGTGCATAATAAAACATGAGTATCAATGAAGAAAAATTGAGACAAAACTGTTTTACCGATTTTGTAACTTTTGAAAGTTAAACCCCATGAAAGAAAGATCATAGAATTGATATGTGAATAAAAATAAATTTATTTATAAGGTACATGGAATTAATTAATTTTCATGAACATACACCACACAAAAGGAAAGAGTGGAGAACATAGTTTGTATTTCACATAAATTACAAGTGAGATGAAAATCCCATTACCTTGTGTCTTGACTATATCCATAGTCATACAAGCTTCTGATATAATAAAAATATAGTAATTATAAATCACATAAAAATATTATTATTATATATATTACCTTAAATTCTTTTATTATGACATTATATTACCCTCTTTCACTACAAAATATTTCAGTTTTTCCAACAGGGACATATCTATTGGTAAAAGTGAATTTTTTGTTGGTAAAACGTTTTACCAACATATATGTTCATGTCACTAAACTGTTGGTAGAAAGTCTTTCGCTAAATGGTTTTGCGAGAGATAAAATTGTTGTGTTACAATTATAACAATATCAACAGATAATATATATGTTGGTAAAAGTGTAGCAACAAGTTCTGATGACAAATTTATCTCTTGGTAATAATATTTCCAATATATAATATTAGTTTATAAATTACATTTAAATTAAAATTATAAATTTTTATTACCAATAAGATTTCATATTATAATTATTAATTTATTATATATAATACATATATTTTAATTATTAAACTGAATAGGATTTTAAAACATGTTCAAAATTAAAAAATAATTAATTATATTAATAATTAAATTCATTACAAACAAAACCTCTTAGATCCCCACTAGAATTATTCCACAATTCTGGACAACCCTGCCCCCCCCCCCCAACTGGATCCCCCCAAACAGAATCAACCACCGCAACAACTCCAACCCATCATCGTCAGCGACTCCAGTACAACAGCTCCAGCCCATCCATGTCAGCTACAGCCCCAGCCCAACCATGCCAGCTCTAGATCGATCCATGACAGCTCCAGTTTGTGCCAGCTCATCCAACTCTAGACCCATCCATGCCAGCTCCGGCTCCAGCTCATCCATGCCAGCTCCATTCTATGCTCCATCCATGCGAGCTCCTGTCTATGCACAAACAGATGAGCAAATACTTCATATGGAATTGAGGGAGGTACACAGACAAGTGACAGAAATACGCTTACATGATAGGGATAAAGGTAGTATCTGCACAATAAGAAATAAACATTTGTTTTGAACTTCCTACATATGTGTTTAACTTCCTTTTGACTTTCAACAAAGGTGGTCCCTACAAAAGGAAATAAACATTCAAAGAAAACTTTTAATTTAGAAAAACTATAGACTTGGAATTAGGTTTGAAATAATAACTCACAAAGTAACCATGATATATTATTTTTCAATTCAGTGGACCTAACAATATCAATAACCCACCTTCCAGCAATCATATCCAAGAACATGACACAAAATTTTAACTGGTCATCTCATGCATACTCAAAAGCACAACATACATAGATCTCTATCAATAAAATTGTTGAATATTTTTCATGATAAGATAATGGAGGTTTCCTCCTAGATTATATGGATCTAAATTTTATTCACCTCTATTAAATTTCTGATGAACAACCTCTTTATTTTCTTCCCTAGATCTGATCCATACCGAAGAAAGCGGATATTAAACCATCAATCATGGGCCGTAGAGTCAGTAGTGGAGGGGGAAAAAGTTCACTGAACTATCTCTTTGGGGGCAGTGAAGCTCCAAAACCAACTCCAAAACCATCTCCAAACAATGCTGATGTTCCTCTCAACCATAGGTCTGCTTCTACTGTCATTCCACCAAAAGAAATCAACAAGGAGATCCCTACAGGTGTCCGCCATAACACTCCAAACAACACCAACAACTACTTCCGAGCTGATGGGAAAAATATTGGCAATTGTTTCACTGAAAGGCCTTCCATGAAAGTCCAGATGGCCCCAGGTGGTGGATATTCACTGGATTACCTATTTGGAGGCGGTGGCAGCAAATAATGTCAGCCACATTCCCAGATAAGAACCATCTTTGATCTCCTGCACACTTTGTTTTTTCTTTTTTGCTGCTTTTGTTTGTATCATGCAATGAAATGTTTCTTTCTATGTTGGTCCACCCCCATGTATCATTCACCATCAATTGTAATTTTGAGGTTGTTTTTGAGTAATGAACAACCTCTTGTATACCCCATAGGGGGGACCTTCCTCTACAACTACTTTGTTCTCTTAAATCCTATTATTATCATGGTTGTTTTACTTACTCAATTTCATTTTTTCATATTTATTTATCTTATTATAATTTCCATGCTAATTTAATAACCAAATTGATTAATTATTAAAAGAAACTAGTTAATAATTTTAAAAGTAATGTGCACCAAAATGTGACTACATAAAAACTGTGAATAAATTAACCATAGGAAAAACACATGAGAATATCAAACCATGATCCAAAGCCACCTGCGTAAAATAATTAAGGACATTCAAAAAAATCATGGGTTGAGGAGGATGCAACTTACCGGTTAGATTATACAGGATACATGAGCTACCCTCCCTCAAATAAAATGGTATGTACATATACACCTTGCCACTAGAATACCAAAAAATAACCTAAAAATCAAGGGAAAGATAGTAAGACTTAAAATGAGGGGTCACAACACTCATTAGTACACAAACCTAGATGATCCAATCAACTAGAACTTGAATATGAACACCCACTCTACTACACATCACTATCTTATTCACATGCCCTATCATCAATGACGATGAGAACACTAAAATAGATACCATATTACAAAGAGAATGAAATGAGAACTCTAAAATAGATTATATATTCCATATTTCACACACAGACCATGGGTGCAATCTTGGTAAAATCTAGACTGTGTTTTTAAAGTGGAACACTAAGAAACCCAAATGAAAAATAAGTGAGGGGATTGAATGAATACACATAAATTCACATTGTATTTATACTAAATAAAAATATGCACAGGTCTAAAAATATTCCCTCTGCCCAATAATTGCAGTATACTTTCTAATCAATCTCATCAGATATAACTAGTGCACATTTTAGCTTTTCAATGCTTCTCTATAGCAGGGTAATTGATTAATTAGGAGAAATAGAGGTGAATGTTCCTTTTTTTCTTGGGAGACTTTTTCCTTTACCTTCTAGTTGAAATATGTCAGCCAATATTGATTCATCCATCTAATAAAACGAGTAAATACATGTTGAGCATGTATCTACCTATGTGAAGGACATCCAGCCTCTTCTTTGTGGCCTAATACCTTCCCTTCCAAAGCTGGTAATGTTGCGCCACAATGCAGACCACGTGGGCCTAGCCTTAAATTCTCACGCTCTCCCTGCAATGAAAATTCCAGATTTCACAAATAGTACATAAATTCTACACATGGTCTGGCCTTCAATGCTCAACCACTCCCTGCAATGAAAATTCAAGATTCCATAAAAAGTACATAGATTCTAGATTTCACACACACTAAGAAAAACACCTGGCTTCTACTTAGATTACACACATGGATGAGGCATAAATTGCATAAATGAATGAGGAATCAATATATTTTTATTGATAACACTAAAAAAGATTCCATATTACAAACTGAGGAATTATAAAGAGGTGAGGGGAATTAATATGTTAGTGAGAACACTACAACAGTAATGAGGCATCAATATATTACCTTAAACATACGGCCCCGACTAATCCACACTCCATGACCAACAATGGATGAAGTAACACATTTTGACTCTTCATGATACACATTATCAAGGCATCAATGGAATACTACATGTCCATGTCAACAACTCCTAAAACATTATTCTTTTCATACACAAGAGGTAGAAGAATCTTCAAGTAAAAACACAAGTAAAAAATGACATCATTCCTGTATTATTATCATCACTGGGAATATTGAAAATATATTTAATAAAACAATCAATTTTAACCATCTCAAGAAATTTATCCTTCTCATTTTGTTGGTGGATTTAGAATTTAATTCAAAGTGATTTTTCCCTTTTGATGTTGTCGGTGCATCCATCCAGAGGCTTCGTTTGAGATAGAAATCTGATCCCAGTTTTCTAAAAATGGCGAATAAGGTCATTTTACGGGATTTATAGCTTATCACATTCAACATAAGGTTTCTAACGACCATCACTCTAAAGAGGATCAACATTATATGTAACCCAATATTTATTTTTATTTTCTTCACAATCACAGTACACACACTATCCACTACTCAATATAAAAGCATATCCACATATACAATGAACTCTTCATGTACTAATCATTGCCTTCTCAACACTTTGTGCAAGTAATAACACACTGGATCTTGGATTTAATATGTGTGCACACAACTCAAAAAAAATCCTCTATACTAACACATTCCCAATAATCAAGTGTGTGCGTGAAAATATAGTGATATACACTGTTTCCTTCATGAAACAGTGTGATATTGTTTCAGGCTATCTCAATGCCTTCACGCAAGAAGTAATTCAAAGATTCAAGTTTCATCATGAAAGCATATACTGATGTATAATGTATCCTTCACGAAAATATTAATCACAAAAAATAGTACACGGTAACCATTCAATTTTTGTGTAACAACAGAGCAGTACACAGTTCTACAAATTTATTCGCGCAAATCTGATACACACTATCTCATTCTTGAAAATTTCCACACAGGGATAAATTCTCAATGTCCTTCTCGAAAGGAAAATAGACGTGAATCACACTATCCTAAGATTACCACACGTTCCATCTTAAGTTTTGATATACACTATTTATTGGTAACAAAGTGTCCCAATTCACCCCAAGTTATCCGATTGAAATTTAATGGCATGGTTCCATTTATGTTGCATGTGTGAGTGATTGGTAAAAGAAACCAACTTCCGCCCCTTATGTTGTGGGAAAAGAAAAATCCAGGAATTTTTTTTTGAATAACATGGATGAATGCATACCTGGTTTTGTTGGTTCAAAATGTACATTCCGAATAGAACCACGTCGGGACACGGGGTGACGATCATTGAGCAGGGTTAACAGAGGTGGATCTGGGAGAGGAACTGGCAGGGACACTTGCATGTGGGGAGAGGGGCGGTCGATCGGGGGAGGCGCGGAGGCTGAACGGTGGTGGGGGAGGTGGCCGATAGGGGAGGCGAGGAGGCTGAACGGTGGTGGGGGAGGCGGCCGATCAGGGAGGCGCGAAGGCTGAGCGGTGGTGGGGGAGGTAGGGGAGGCAGAGCGGTGGCATGGGAGGCGGTCGATCGGGGAGGCGCAGAGGTGGTGAGGGCCATGGGGCGAGGGAGGGGGCGGGAGCAGGGGCGGGGGCAGGGGCAGGGGTGGGGTCTTAGTGTTGGGGCAGGGGGGTCGCGGGGAATGGGGAACGGGATGGGTCGCTATTAATTTATGTTTTTTACTTCTTTTTTTTCATATATGGGAGTCTATTATATATATATATATATATAAATTCATAACTTTTTTTCATATATGGGTTGTGTGTGCATATAAAAACATAAATATTATATATGTATAAATTAATAGATTTATTCATTATATACATATATATTACCTATTAAAAACATATCAAAATGTGATTAATTAAAATATCGATAATTAAGTAATATTTATTGATATATATATAAATATATATATTCATTTTTTGGTAAAATATTTCATATAATTGAGTAATTAATTTTAAAAAATTATTACAATGGTAAAATATTTGTTGGTAATAATAATTAATAACAACATATTCATTTATTAGTGAATCAGTTGTTGGTATTATTATGATAAGACAACAGATTTTAATGTTGGTAAAAGATTTTCTGGTATTGAACTACTAATATAAACAGATATATCTGTTGGTAAAAAAACTGTTGGTACCTATAGTTAATATCAACATAATTTGATATCTGTTGGAATTAGTCAGTTTTACCAACAGATATATTATCTGTCAGTAATTTTCTGTTGGTAAAGGTCACTTTTTTTGTAGTGTTGTTAACAATCCTATGTTAAGGTTTCACTTCAGGTAATATTCTCTTTGTTCTTCACATGTGTCTTAATTTGTTATATCGTTGATCCTTATAATTATATCATGATACCAGAATTTAGAACATGATATAAATAAATGGTATATCTAGTATATTTATATTATAATAATCTGTACCATAATGAAGTATGTAATGGAATACACTATTCATGGAGACTGTAAGGCGTACATATGCATGAACACTGTTTCCCATTTTTATTAATGTATTGGTAGAAAGTAGTAAATGAAAAATATATATATATATAATTAATACATTATAATTAATATTATATATAAATATATATCATATAATTTCACTAAACCCATCCTCAATACATTCCATGTGGTGTGTGAAAGAATCGCATCACTTTGAGGTGGCGGTAGTCCACACTAATTTAAACGAGATTATCATATTAACACCAAATGGAAAGTAAAAATATGTGTGTTGTAAAAGTAATATAGAAGATTAAATAAAAATAATTATAATATATTAGATATATAAATATAGTGTCCACCATAATGACCACTATGATAGGTGGTAAATGAAAAATGAACAATCATCATTTTGTGGGGCAGTAATTCACCAAACACAGAAACATTAAGTTCGATATCCTTTAGATGGAGATGTGTATAGATTTAGGTGATAAAAATTTCACAGAACATTCTGGTATATAGATAATAATAGGGTTGTCACAAAATAATGTAATAAATTGAGGGGTGGGGGGATAAGGAAAATAAATTGAAAGAGATTGAGAGAAGACATTACCTCTAAATCGGGTAACATGATTTTGTTTTTTCCAAAAGGCTTCCTTGAGAAGATTTTTTACCAAAGGGACGATTCAAGGTATAATGTAGGATTGTGTTGGGTCTAATTGTGTATATAATGGAATAACATAAAATGTATTGGAGGTGAGAGTAAAGGATAGAGGTGGTGGCCTTTTTTAGGGAAGGAAAAGGACTCAATTGGAATTTTTAGAAACAGGTCAGGTGTGCACATGTTATTACCTAAACAAAGGCATAAAAAACCAAAAAACAATAAAAATGTAATGTTTATGTCAGAACTATGTATAGAAAATGGGTTTTGGAGAAGCATTTATGTCATTTTGGCTCTTAAATTTAAGGGTTATCCCCTAATTAAAATTAATTTGGCCTTAACCGCTCTGATTAATTTTAATTACTTTTGTTAATAATTTTGGTCAAAAATTATCATTTTATTATTATAATATAAGTTTTAGACTAAATAAAGTGGTTCATGTCAGTTTATTGAAATTAAATTCACCAAATTGGGAAAATTAATATCATGGATAATCCCATAGATGGGACGAAATAACGGGGTTTTAAAGTAGAATGAATTTCAAAAGCATGTAAAGATTTTATATTAAGTTTCAAAGTGAAACTGATTTTAAAGAATTTAATTGTATTATTAGATGTAATATTTATATAATGGGACCCTAAAAACAATTTATAATATCATTTATTGTTAATAATTAATTAGATAAAAAGGTAAATTTAAAACTAAAAAGCAATATTTTTCACTATTAATCAAAAATGAAGTTTCTCAAAAAAATCACAAAAATTGATGATAAGATAATTTCAACGTTCTAAATTTATTAAATTATGTTTATTTTATAGAATTAAATTTCTAAATGTGTTTAAAATTACATTCTTTATTAAAATCAGTTCATTTGAAAAAATGATGTTTTTAAATATAAAAAAGACTTTACCAGAAATCAAATCATACATTATCAGTATTTTTTATTTATATAATACAATTGTAGAAAATATTTTAAAATTAGTTAATAATATTCATATAAATAAGTTTATTGGATATTTTATAATTATCTTATTTAAATAATTAAAATAATAAAAAGAGATGTTTCGTAGAAACATAGTGTTGTGTGTATATTATGCCAACCTAGTGTTTCATGTGTTGTATACCAACCCAGGGTTTCATGTATGGTATGCCAAATATGTGTTGTGTGTATCATACATAAATTTTATTTAGTGTGAAATTAATATTTGATTAAGTTCATTAGAAGATATGAATGAAAATTTAAATTTATTCGAAAAAATAGGTCTATAAAAAATAAGGGTGTTACATTCTACTCCCCTTAAAATTAATTTCACCCTAAAAATTAATCATTTAGGTAAAAATAAATGAGGATAATTATGCTTAATCATATCCTCATTTTCCCATATAGATTCCTTTAACAGGTGATTTCACCATAAAACATTGACCAGACAAGTGGACTTTTTTCGTAGAACTTTCTCTGATCGGTCAAGAATTTCAATAGGTTGTTCCTCGAAAGATGGATCATTATCTAGCGGTATGACCTATTAGTTTATTATATGTGAGTGGTTAGGTAAGTACTATCTCAAGATTGATACATGGAACACATCATGGACATGAGAGATATTTGGAAGAAGTTCCAAGCGATAGGCTACCATCCCGTTATGATCAAGAATCTCAAAGGGACTAATATACATAGGTATTACTCACCATTTACTCACGAATATCATAACCTTATTCTAGGGTGAGGTTCGAAAAAACACCTTCTCATAAACATAAAATTCTATATCATGTCAAAGGTTATTAGCATAACTTTTTTGGTGACTTTGAGCTTCCAGGATATGCTGCTGAATGGTTCTAAGATTGTCAACCATTTCTTCAACGATCTCATGTCCTAATAGCTTTCGTTCTCCAACCTGATCCCAACATATTGGATCTCTACATTTATTCTCATAGATGGATTCAAATAGTACCATATTAATTATTTAAAGAAAGATATTATTGTAAGAATACTCAACTAGAGGAAGGTGTTGATCTCAACCACCATTAAATTATAGGGAAAAAGATCTCAACATATCCTATATGGTTTGAATTGTTCTTTTAGATAGAACAACTGTTTGAGGATGATAATCCATGATGAAACTCAATTATCTATCATGTTAATTCTGAAGAGTTCTCTAGAACATTGACGTAAACCTCAAATCCTGATATGATACAATGGAACATGGTACTCCATAAAACCATACCACTTCCTTAATGTATATCATGGGAAGATGATCAAGATAGAAATATTATCTGATAAAAATGAAGTGTGCTGACATAGTAAGGTGATCAACTACCACCCATATAGCATTAAACCTATTTAGAGGTTTCGTTTAGTCCAATGAAAAAATCCATAGTGATGTTCTCCCATTTCCATTCGGGTATGGGTAATGGATTCCACATCCCTTTAGACTTTTTTCTTTCAGCCTTAACTTTCTGGAATACCAAACACCGAGATACAAACACTATGATATCTATCTTCATTCCATGCCACCAGATGTATTCTCTGAAGTCTCTAGACATCATTTTACTTCCAAGAAGAATAGATAATGAAGAACTATGTCATTACCCTATCATATCCTTCGTCAAATATGTCTTGTAAGGAACACATGAATTGTTCTTAAACCTTATCATTCCATCTTGATCAAGGTTAAACATAGGAAAATTTCCGAACTTCTATTGTAGCTCTTAATCTTTCTTATGTGACTCTTTAATCCTCACATCGATATATGGCTGAACATACAATAGAGAAATATATGATTTTTCCCTTTGCTTTGGGATTTATAGATAAAAAATTTTCAAATCAAGAAATATAGGATCTTTTTTGATCCTCATCATAGATAAGCTAGCATGAACTTTTTGTCTCAAAGCATCATCCACCTTGTTCGCTTTCCTAGGGTGGAAATGTATTGATCATTCATAATCTTTTATCAACTCTAACCATTTTTTTTGACAAATTTTCAACTACTTCCATGTGAATATATATTTCACACTTTTTTGATCAGTATATATATCAAACTTTTCCCCATAAAGATAATGAATCCATATCTTTGAGGAAGAAATTACATTTTATAACTCCAAATCAAGATTTGGGTAATTTTAATCATGAATATTCAAAAGTAATGAGGCATAGTATATAACTATTTTATTTTTTATAAGAACACATCCCAATACCTTCTTGGATGTATCTCTCTAGATTACAAACACTTCACTGCTATAGGGTAGTATAGGCAAGGGCTCACTTACCAACCTTCCTTTAAGTTCCTTGAAATTTTCCTCACATTCATATATCTAGAGGAAATTGATACTTATCCAAGTTAACATGGTCATAATATTAGATAGTCCTGATATATTCTCCAAAAATTGTCGATAATATCCAGTTAAACCAATAAATCTGTGGACTTCAGTCACTGTGGTTGATCTAGGCTAACTATCAATAGCCTCTATCATTCATGTATCTACTATTATACCATCTCTTGATATTATGTGACCCAAAAATGAAACCTTTTGAAGCCAAAATTAACACATGGAAAATTTTACATACACCGTCTCCTTCTTTAGGGTCTTCAGTACAATTATAAAGTGATCTTAATGCTCTTCATTTATATTTTCATAGATAAGAATATCATCTATAAAGACTACCAAAAACTGGTCAAGGTAATCTAAAATGACTCTTTTCATTAAATCCATGAAGATAGTTGGGGAATTAATAAGACCAAATGGAATCACTATATACTCATAGTGACCATACCATGTACATAATGCTATCTTGGGTATACCATCCTTCTTGACCATCAATTGATGATATCCAAAATGAAGTTCAATCTTGGAAAAGTATGTATCTCTATACAGTTGATCAGACAAGTCATCAATACATGGAAGAGGACACCTTTTCTTGATTGTGATCTTGTTCAACTCTCGATAATCATTGAAGATTCGCATTGATCTGTATTTCTTTTTCACAGAAAGAATCAATGTACCCCAAGGTGACACATATGGATAAATGAATCCCTTATCAAGGTTTTCTTAGAGTTACTTATTTAACCCCAACATCTCAATCAGGGTCATTCTAACAGGAGTCCTTGAAATTGGTGTGGAACCATGTACAAGTTCTATCAGGAAATATACTTCACATTTTGGTACAAGAATAGGGAACTCTTCTAGAAAGACATCTAAAAAATCATGAACAATAGGAATATAATCAATGAAAATCTTATCCCCAACCATTAATTATAAATAACCCTTTTGAATAGAAATTATGAACCATACATTGGATGTAATCCCCACATAAAGTAAATAATTATCATCACCTTGATGGATGATCATAGGTGGGTTTGAAATATTGAATGTAACATCCCTTCCCTAACAATTGATGTGGGATCTATGTAGAGAATGTCAATCCATTGTTATGATGACATCAAATTCTACCAAAATAATAATGAAAATATTTACAAGAAGTACATTCCCACAAACTTGAACTGGAGAGGAATCACAGACTTGAGATGAAATAACCATACCATTAGGGGTTTGCATAGTTAATTCCACCTATAATTGTTTTCTAGGAATATTAACACCATTATAAAATTAATTAGATATGAAATAGTGGGTAAATCTAGAATCAAATATGAATTTATCTTTTCTAGAGTGGATGGTAAGAGTACATTTCATCCCGTCATTATCAAACCCCTAATCATAAATAGTTATTTCATGATATTTTTCCTTTTACCATAGCTTAAGAGGTTTCTAACATCAATCATCATCACTAACCCTTGGGTTTGGGAAGTGGATAGAATAATTCACATTCTCTATACACTTGTAGCACTAAATCTTTGGAGGTGCATTTGGTGTAGATTTTTCTCCATTTGAATTTTGAGCAAACTTATTCCCATCACCTCAGTATTCAATTACCTAATGGACTTCCCTTTAACTTTTAAAACATTTATAAAACCCCCTATGTAAATTTTATACATGATTCTTCCCACACATAGAGCATAAAGTAAATTTCATCTTCTATTCTCTATGTTTTTTAGAGTTTCCTTTAAACTGCATATTCCCCTTCTTGTCAAATCCATTAGATTGATACGTGACTCTAACCTCCATTTAAACCATAGTTTAACAACTTACAATCTATTTATATCTAATAAAGTATCTTATCTCCAAAAACCTTCTCATACTTGGATTTAATCCACCAAAGAACCTATCTACATTAATTTTATGTTGGATGTTAATTCATAATGCATACATCACATGTCTCATGAAATTTTCCTTGTAGGTAACAAGAGATACATAATCTCTTCTCTTAAACTCAAGGAACTCTTTATCTATATTGGAATGAATAATTATAGGAAATTACTTACTAAAAAATAAGTTCTTGAACTCATCCCAAAAAATGGATTCAATTTCATTATATGGCCTCATATTCTTGATTAGAGTCTACGACATATCTTCTTATCCTTATAACTGATAAATAGACAGAATGACATTCTCATGCTCCTTACACTGGAGAATAGAGAATATATTTTTAGTGGTACTAATTCATTGTTCAACAACAAGTGGACCTGGTGACCCTTTAAAAGAAGGTGGGAATTTCCTCATGAAAGACTGAAAAAAATTTCCCCCTTCATTTTCTCATTTTGAAGTCTACCATGATTCATATCTTGAGAAATCTGGGTGATCATAAAAAAAATAATTTCCATTCCGTATACCTTAATAGTTGGTTTATCAGGAGGAATCTTTCTTCATTGTTTGTTAGAATCTCCATTAATGCAGTTCCTTCGAGTTCCATCTAATAAATAAAACCAAAAACATAGAGTAAGAAATTGTTATCACAATGAGGAACCACGTAATCATGATAAAATAAATTATAGGATGTCTAACTTATGAAAAATTCCATAATCTATGACACCTTAGATTTATCCCAGGTTATTCATTATGAACCAATATTTATATCCCTTATAATGGTTTGTGAAGAGTTTTTGAATTACCAAAGAATACCCCTAGGAGTGTCAAACCAGGTGTGCAGTAAGGCCCAATGTCTTATACCAGATTACCTTGAGTCAAACCCAGAACACCTTTTTAGTGTTGTTACCCCTGGAATATCAGTGCGAGTGTCACATACACTTGTAGTATCCAGATAGAGATGTATTATTAAGAAACCACTCACAACATCCTTCACCAACATTCCAAGACATCTCTCTATAATTTGACTCATCCCTATACATATCCTTAGACATTTCCTTAGTTTTCTCACTAAGGTTTTATCATCCTAGTTTCTAAATGTTAACAATAATTTTCCTCTGATACTAACTATATTGAACCTCACTTTTCCAAACATTAACATTACATTACTTTTTTGGAGTACACAAAACATCACACAAATAGATGCAAGAATACTGTACTCGTATAGTGCCTTTGGAAACATGGTAACATAAACATTAGTACACAAATTAGCTACATTATCTTTCAACAGGTTCTTCTTGACTAGAACCCTTATTATACACATAAAACACAATACATATCTTCATAATCTCTCAAATGATCATTATAGGTAAAAAGAGAGACATGAAATAATTATCATAAGAATATGGGTATGAGAAATTTATCATGAAGATAGAAGATCATACCCTACATTTCAAAGATCCTTACAGAGAACATGTCATAAATTATGGTAGTTCAAAAGACATGAATCATAATGAAATACGAATATAAGCCATGAAATCATAACATACGAATAAAACAGGGAATCATGGAAGACACATAAAAATATAATAGGATTTCTATTGTAGAAAACGAATTACTTCCAAGACCATATTATTGGACAGAGTCCTTTACTGAACCGGGTGAACCCTCATTCCAACCTTGTATTATTGAACCGAGTGAACCATCATTCCATCCTTATATTACTGAATAGAGTAAACCCTCATTCCATCCTACTTTGTATCATGATATATAAATATTTAACCAAGTCACTAGAGGGAGATATAGGTCCCACCCATCACATAATGAAATCATACATAATGTTCCACAAGATCATAAATGAACATATCATAACCCATGAAATGAAATGGGTATCATAAACATGTAAACATATCATAACCTATGTAAAGATATATGTTTCATAATAATTTAATCATAAACATATCACGTGAAAATAAGAAGGTTTTAAAATCAAATAACCCATGAAAAGAAGCTAGTTTTAAAAGAATATAACCCATGAAAGAGAAATGGGTTTTATATCATCATGCCATCAAATTGTAATCCATTCTGAGAAATAATATGAATAGATACATTGAATAATTTTACCATAAAGGAATTATTAACGCCAATTGATTTTATTTTATATAGGGAAATATTTTTTAAAGATCTTTTAAAAACAAATCTTGAGGAAAATATCCATTTTTATTTAGAAAATGCTTTTTAAATCAAAAAACGGTTTGAAAACCTTTTTTTTGAAAATAGCCTTAAAAACATATAAATGATGCTTTGAAAACATTTTTTGAATCTATTTTCCTTTTATTTAATATTCAAGTATCTTTTTATAATATTTTATGAAAAAAAATTAAAACATGGTTTTTGAATATAATGGATTTTCGACCTAAGAGAGAGATTGTTAGATTTTATTAAAAAAATAATCTTATGTGACAAAGAGTGAAAAAATGGTAATAAAAAATAAATATATCATGAAAAAATATAGGGGAATAAAACTCTAGAATATTCATGAATTATGGATGATAATATTTCATTAGAGTAATCATAATTATAAACAATCTAAAAAAAGGAGTGGATTGTCTCAATAAACTCTAACATCTTGGTGCATGGGATCATACTATCTATGTAAGAAAATGAAATTACATGATGCTTAAGATATCATGAAAATATTGATATTCATTATATAAAATTTAAAATGGATGTATATACACCTCAAAAAAGTTAGGTGTATAACAACACATGATTCTCAAAGAAGCTAAATTGAGACAAAACTATTTTACTGATTTGGTAACTTTTAAAAGTTAAAACCCATGAAATAAATATCATAGAATGGATATGTGAATAAAAATAAATTTAATTATAGAATAAATAAAATTAAATCATTGGAATAACATACACCATACAAAAGGAAAGAGTGATGAACATAGCTTGTGTCTCACAAAAGTTGAAAGTGAGATGAAAATCCCCTTACCTTGTGTCTTGACTCTCTCTGTACCCGTACAAGATTTCTATATAATAAATATAAGATTATAATAAATCATTTACCAAAGAATATTATTATATATATTACCAAATATTATTTTATTATAACCTTATATTACATTCTTGTTAATGATCTTATGTTTAAGTTTCACTTCGGGTAATATTTTCTTTGTTCTTCACACATGTCTTAATTTGTTATATCGTTGATCCTTATACTTATATAACAGTTCTAGAATGTATAAAATGATATAAATATAAGGTATATACAGTATATTTATATTATAATAATCAATATCATAATGAAGTATGTAATGGAATAAACCATTCATGGAGACGGTAAGTCATACATACTCATGAACATTGTTTTCCATTTTTATTGACCTATTGAAAGAATGTTTGTAGATGATATATATATGTATATATATATATCATTATTCCAATAGTATTTATATATTACTTATATATCATATAATTCCACTAAACCCATCCTTCATACATTCTAAGTTGTGTGTGAACGAATCACATCGCTTTGAGGGGGCGGTAGTCCACAGTTTCTCAAATGAGATTATCATATTAACACCAAATGGATGGTAAAAAGATGTGTGTTGTAAAAGGAATAAAAAAGATTAAATTCATAATAAATATAATATATTATATATATAAATATATTTTCCATCATAATGGACACCATGATAGGTGGTAAATGAAAAATAAAAATCATTGTTTTGTGATGCAGTAATTCACCACACACAGAAACATTATGTGTGATATCCACTAGATGGAGCTATGTGTAAGTATAGGTCAGAAACGTTTTATAAAAACATCCTAGTACATATAGTATACTAGTTATTCCACGATATAATTTAATACAGATAGTGGATTTTGTGGAGAAGGAAAATAAATAGAATGAGATTAAGAGAATACATCACCTCTAAATCCGGTAACTCCTTTTGGTTTGTGCCAAAAGACTTCCTTGAGAATATTTATTACCAAAAGGAGGATTCAAGGTAAAATGTATTATTATTCATAGACTAATTGGGTAGATATTGTGTTATCTTAAAAGGTTGTATAGGTGTGAGGAATGGGTTGAAGTGGTGGCCTTTTATAGGGAAGGAAAAGTACTCACTTGGAATTTTTAGAAACAAGTTTGGTCTGCACATTTTGTGCCTAAAAAAAGTCATAAAAAACCAAAAAACACTATTATTGAAGTTTTATGGACTAAATATAGAAATAAAATGGGTGTTGTAAAATTTTATAGGTCATTTGGGCTCTTATCTTTAAGGTTTAGTCCCAAATTAATCTTAATTTGGCATTAACCGATGTGATTAATTTTACTCACTTTTACTCATAATTTTGGTCAAAAATTATCAAGGTATTATTAAGATATAGGTATTAGATTGAATACAATGGTGTATTTAATATTTTATAAATTTAATTCGCTGAAGCATAAAAATCATGTTTCGGGATAATCCCGCAAACAGGACAAAATAATGGCGTTTTAAAGTAGGAAAAAGTTTAAATATTTGTTAATATTTTATATTCCATTTCAAAGTAAAATTGATTCTAATGATGTTAATTGTATTATTTGATATAATATTTATCTAATGTGACATTAAAACTAATTTATAATATCATTTATCATAAATAATTAATTATACAAAAGGATGTTTTTAAACTAAAAATGGTATTTTTCACAATTCATAAAAAATTATGTTTCTCAGAAAAATCACAAAAAATCGCCCTAAGATTATTTATAAATACTTAATTCATAAAATTAATTTTATTTTATAAAATTAAATTTATAAATGTCTGTAAAATTACTTTCATTATTAAAAGTGGTTCATTTGAGAAAACATTGTTTTTAAACATAAAAAAGACTTTGAAAAAAATTATATCTTTCATTATTGATATGTTTTATTTATATAAAACAATTGTAAGAAAATATTTGAAAATTAGATAATATTATTCATATAACTATGTTTAATGTCTAGGATATTATTATTTTATTCAAATGATTAAAATAATTAATAGAGATGTTTCGTAGAAACTCAGTGTTGTATGTATCGTATGCTAACCCAGTGTTGTGTGTATCGTACACCAACACAGTGTTGTGTGTACTTTATGACAACTCAGTGTTACATGTAACATCTGAAAATTTGATTTATTAGGAAATGAATCTTTTACTTGGTTCCCCCATGATATAAATGAAAATTTAAATTTATTAAAAAAACAGGTCCATAAAAACATAGGTTGTTTCAAATTTGTTTGACTATAAATAGTATTTATAAAGCTAAAATTTTTATCTACATCATGTTAATTTATTAGTAATTTTCAGTGAAAAATTATTTAAATTAAAAGATTTTACAATGATGATGTAGTAATTGTTTAATTAAAGGAAATATCAAATAAATTATATAAAAAAAATAAAATGAATATAATTTGATATAATTGATTCATTACATTAATTTTATGTATTCCTTTGACGTGTTATGGATACTTTAATATAAATAGTTTGAAGATATCATGTTTTTATGAAATTTTTAAAAATTCGAATAATGAAGTGTCAAAAATGACATTAATGGTATTTTTATATAAATAATATTTTATCAAATGATATTAAATTTATAAAAAAATAATTATTTGGAAAAATAATTTGTATAAGTATTAAAATGTAATAAATGACTCATTTATTGGTTTTTAATCATGTTATAGTAATTATGTTGACCCTCAAAGTGTAAATTACATGATATCACAGTACGAATTAATAAGAGTTAAAAAAGACATGCATTAAAAAAATAGTCAAAATTATCTAATTTTTATTGGATGAAGGGTATTCGACTCAAAATAACCACATCATCTATATAAATTTTTCTATATCCATTTTTATTATAGAATTTAATTATATTATTTTAATATTTTCAAGAATTCTAAGAGTGGCCATCCCCTCTCCTATAAAGGGGTACACATTCTTCACATTTCTTCACACATAAAAACCATTTTTAGACAATATATGAAAAAATAACTTAATATAATCCATACCATCATTCTATAGGTCTTATATCAGGCATAACACCCTCCTTAGATGTGTTAATCAAAGGAGACTGTTCGATGCAAGGGTATCATTTTTAATTAAGTGTTTCTATTTTATTTCTTCTTCCACATCTATAAAATCTATTAAGCCATGATGAAATAATAGCTATAGTATCTTCAAGGTACTAATATTTTATTATGTTAATATCATCACCTAAATCCATATTCACTTCCATCAAATTGGAATATAATTAACCGTTCGTGTGTTCGTGTTAACTATCACCGCCACAAACCGATATATTTCACTTTCCATCCCCACCTATCAGGAAAAGATATAATTATAGAATTAATTTTTATGTATTATATTCATAAAGTATTTATTATTTTAGGTTAATAATATATCAATTATGTTCTTACTTTCCATGCACATAAAAATGACAATGTTGTTCATGGGTATGTGTGAACTACCACCTCCATGAAGCGATGTGATTAATTTTTCATCAAGAAATCACATATATGATATATATATATATATATATTATTAATATGATATTAATGATTTTACTATCTTTCTAGAAATATAAAATAATACTTTACTTAGTTCCTGGTTTCCATGGGTTTCATAAAGATTGGAAGTAGGGTAAGTATCATGGAAAAAGGGGCAGAAAAATAATAAAATGCCTCAATCATTTTCATGTGATTCAAAAATCTGTATGTTTTGAAGTGAAGGACTAGAATGTTTTGGTAGTTATATATATCCCAAGAATCTCTCAAGAAAGAGGGTATAAGAATGAATATTTCAAAAGTTATTAGAATAAATCTCAGGAATGATGAAAAAATAAAAGGTCAAATAGGTCATGAAATGAGTACAAATAATCAGTCTAATAAATGTAAATATCAATGAATTTAAATCCATAATCAAACTATATCATCAATCATTTAAAAATACATTGAAATTTAAAATAACCATATTAATTTTAAAATACCCTTTTAGGTGTTTACTATTTATAATTATAATTAATCAAAATAATTCCATATTTTAAAATATTTCAACTATTAATGATGTCTCTTAGATCCGTTCAAGGGAAAAGACTAGTGTAGTCAGAGACTCTACCCCACACTTAATATGGCACATGTTCCTCCAAGTGAAACACCAAGGTAGAGTAGAATATGTGGGGACGCATGGGTGTCTAGATGAGATGATGTATTGAAATATGTAAATCCTAATTAAAAATGAAAAATATACTTAAAAAGAATTCTACCCTCATGGTGAGTCAAAATAGATGGAAATTTTTCAAAAAAAGTGTCAAGAAACACTCCATAGATCCTGTGACTGGAGAGGATGTAGAAAAAGAACTCTACAGAGTCATAAATCAACATAACACATGCATAGAACAAAAGAGATATATATAAAGGAAACAAATGTTCAAATAACTAGTCATGGGGTGGCCTCAGAAGAGGCATCATCGACAATAATAAGATTCGTGAGAGGAGGATCAGCTATAGTGGAAACTGGAGGCACCTTCTCGATGCTCTTAGGTGATGGCACAATGGGAATAACCATCACGATAATAGGAGGAATAGTAGCTAGAGGCACATGATCGATACCCTACATGGGAGGCCCTACTGACACATCTTGGAGGGTAGCAGTAGTAGTAGTCGTTGGGCTGATAGTGGATAAGAGAACAAAATATGTGGCTAGTGATGTTAATGGTTGCTAGGCAGGAGAAGACTGAGTAGTAGAGGGAGGATAAGGTGTTGGGGGTAACTAAAGGCCGTGATGCTAAAGAAGAAGGCATAAGGTCTACTCAAGTCACATTTGGGACTGTAGTATAGTAGTTTTATGGTGCTCAAGGATGTCCATATGGAAGACTATGTTGGCTAGGTGGAGGGTGATATGTAGATCAGCTGAGGGTGTGGGTGGAGGTGGGTTTGTAGAGGGAAATGAAAAATATGGAATGGTGAAAGAATATGGAAGGGAGGAAGAACTGGGGTGGGGTGGGGAAGGAGTATCCACTGGTGGATGGGGCAGTACCTGCCAAGCAACAACATCAGGAGTAGATGGGTCATCTCTTGCCCCCACTAGAGTTGGGGCATCATGTTCAAGCCCTTAGTTGTCTTCCATATGATCGACCATCTTCCCGTGTATACGAATGATGAAGTCGAGACACTTAGGAGAGCTTAAGGGGTTGTGAGGGAGAGAGGGATAAAAACACCAAAGTGTTGTGCCAAGCAGGTGGCATAAAAGCCGATGTTCAGGTTCCCTTGAAGACCATGGGTCATGCAATGGAAATATATGGCCACAAGATAGGGTAGGTCCAGGTAATCATGCCAGAAAACACAGGTGATAATCTATATGTCTCGCTCGAACACGACACACATATCCTCATGGAGGGGAAAAGGGTTGGAGCTGAAGCACTGATCAATGAAATGAAGGGGAGTGGAAATGATGAGTGTGCTATTATGGGATATGGGGGTGTACTTGTGTTCAGGCCCAGCAATCTCCCACCACATAGTGATGAGGTCCGAGCGGTCAGGGTGAGTAAGGGTGGATACAGGAGGTGGGGTTGTAGGATGAGGGTAGAAGTCACAACCTTGTCCAAAATCAGCCATGGTTAGAGGAAAATGGAATCCGCCTAGCCAAAAATCAAACTGGGTTGGCTGTATATGTGGGTGTCTTGTGGTAGGTGGGCCCATCAAACTCGAAGGTTGAGATAAACCCAAAAATAAATCTCTATAGGTTAGTGTATATAAATAGAGTGTCTCAAGTATATGTGTATAGCCAAGGAGCTCCTTAATCTCCTTAAAAAATTCTAGATGATGTGATTTCGAGAAAACAGACACTCCACTAGATCATCCACCATGAACAGCATCGTAATCAG
Source organism: Viscum album (assembly GCA_963277665.1). Lineage (NCBI taxonomy): Eukaryota > Viridiplantae > Streptophyta > Magnoliopsida > Santalales > Viscaceae > Viscum > Viscum album. Next base: position 1,703,023,026 of record OY728155.1, read on the forward strand.
TCTGCGGTAGGGAGGCCCTCAGCATAAATCATATAGGGATGTGACAGAGGTTGAGTAGTGGCCTGAGTGGGATGTGGTAGAGATGCAGCTGCTGGTGTGTCTAGACCAGATGTTGTCGCTGGAGGGGGGATCATCTGAAGATAGAGTTAGAATTGGAGGGTCCTCTGAAGTAGTGCTCGACTCCAAAGGTACGAAGCTAGAAGGGGGAGTTGCGGCACCTGAGCATGCATCTATAGTGGATAGTGTGGTAGCAACTATAGGAGGATCATCAGTGGTAGGAGTGGGTTTCAAGGAATCTACCCAACTGGAAAACGTCATTGATGGATGCATCGGTAGAATATGAGTAAATGTTGACAATGCTGGTGGTAGGAAAACTAGTAAATCTAATTCTAGTATCTCAAAGTGATGTAGATGAATCCAAAGGTGAGGTGGTCTTTTCCCTCAATAGCAGAAGTGGGACACTTCCCAGTCATTGGATCATCACCTTCCATAGCTGAAAGAATGAAAATGAAAGAATAAAAATTTAAGGAAGAAGAAGATAGAAAACATGAGAAATTAGGAAAATAAAATCTCCCAGCACGTGGAACCTGTGTACACTACGTGTAGTGTGATCTCGGAAAAAACCTGTGTACTCTAGTCAGACATTCCATATGGTAAAGTGATAGGGATTTGGCTAGTACAAGGTGTGGAATATAGCGTATATGAGGTGTTTGAGAAAATGGGATATGACCCATGTGAGTGCATGTACACGGGCTTGGCACGAAGGGGATGAAGAAGAAAGGACACACTGTGTGTGGGCACAAAATAGTGTGTGTGATAACATGGCATACAAACTGTGTATTACCTCCCCATAGAAATCTCTTGATTAACATGGTACATGGTGTGTTCTGAACATACACACTGTATATAAAGACATGGGATTAGGTATGTATGCGTTAATACACTGGTATCTCCTAAAGGTCAGACAATGGCACTGAACACGGTGTGTATCGAAAATACATGTCATGTGTATTTAAATATATAAAAATGTGTGCATATGGATATTTACTATACATACACAGCATGTGTTCTTCATTCATGACATGTACTATGTGTTGAAGCTTAATGGTAGGCCAATCTCAGATCTACCCTAAACACAAGTGAAACTTTGAAATAAAGGGTGGAGAATAACATACCTAGAGTTAGGATCAAAATGTGGAAGAAATAGGGAAAAGGAACACACCAAAAATGGGGCATTGGGAGGAGGGAGGTGGATGGTTTCATGTGGGAGAAGGAAACATTTAAGGGGGTGTTCAACATGGGGTTAGGTCGGGTAGGGTTCACATGATTTACACCCGAACCAAATGGAATATGGTAAGTCCCACATGTCATGTATGATTTTTTCATAACAGAATAATAATATTTATAAAAATAAAATATATAGTATCTAAAATAAACATAGACACATAGTGTTCCAAGTATGAAACACCATGTTATCAAAAATTTGAAAAATAGAGCTACAACCTTCCGTCTGGTGCTTGGGGCGCGATTCGAAATGGAAACCGGCCATTCCGAACGCATTCCCTCAACCAATGAAGTGAATGATGAAGTGTTTCATGGTTTTATAAACTTTTAATAATTAAATTATATGTTTAGTTCTACACTGTAAGTTGAAAATTCAGGATGTTTGGTTTTAAATTGAATGATTGGGATGAAGCAGGGAGATTAGCTGAGGTCGAACCCGAGCCTTTTGAATCCAAAGTGGAGAATCTGCTAATCAACTAACTTCACCCACATGTAATTTCTTACTTCTAAAACTATTTCAATTATTAATTAAAACATGGAACACATGAATTATACTGAAATTTACTCCATGTGGTTTTATTAATATGAAAAATGATGGAACTGGGCCGGTTGTCAAGATTCAAACCCGGGTCTTTTGGATCTATGGTTTATGACCCTTACCAGCCGGTCCATACCCATCATGGGTTTTGTTGGATTTGAAAAAACTTATATTTTTCTGAAAATACCTCACACGCTGCAAAAACGATGAACCTTGTACCGAAGGTAGGTATGGAGTGATTTGAACCGATGATGGATCAGATACATTCGGGTGACCTTACCATCGGTATAGGCAGTATCCATGTTTATTAACATAATTAATTAGTACTTATACTACTAGTTATATTATAATATACATTAGAAGGACTATACACACCCTGTGGATAGGTGATACATGACATGTAGTCTCTGGGTTTCCTCACAGGAAGCTCCTTTGTTTTAGGTCTTTAGCTTGACTTCACCTGAGCCACTTGCTATCCTAATTTCATGGTGGAGATATTACCCACCATGTCCTCAATGTGAAGATAGAGTTTTTGATGCTTCACATTCACCTTAAATGGTTGACCATATTCTTCATCAACTTCCACCACACCATGGTTGAAGAATTTGATCACTCGGAAAGGTCTCGAACATCGAGACTTCATTTTTCTTGGAAACAATCTAAAACGGGAGTTAAAAAAAACCTCATTGCTGGTATGGAATGACTTTTGAGAGATCATGCGTTCATGGACCTCATTTTTCTTTTCATTATATAGTTTAGCATTATCATATTCCTGCCACTGAGTTTCATCTAGCTCCTTAATTTGAAACTTGTGTTTCTCTTCCATGACATTTAGATTGTAATTCAAGGCCTTAACAACCAAATAGGATTTGTGTTCAAGTTCCACCAGTAAATGAAAGGTCTTTTTGTAGATTAAACAGATTGGGGATGTACCTAGAGGTGTCTTGAAGGTGGTTCGGTAAGCCCATAAGGTCTCATCAAGCTTATTGGACCAATCCTTCCTTAAGGCTCCCACAATCTTCTCAAGGATTCGCTTCAGTTCTCAGTTGGATACCTCCACTTGGACATTATATTTTGGATGATGAGGTTTCCCTGTGTTATACCTCACTCCATACTTTTTGATCACATTCCACATTAATGCATTACCAAAATGAATCCCTCTATCACTTATCAGAACTCATGTAACATCGAATCTGCTGAAACAATTCTTCTTCCAGAAGGCATCAATGACCTTTTCTATGATGTTTGTCGTGGAAGAATATTCTACAAATTTGGATACATAATCTACACAAACCAGAATGTATGAATTTCTATATGATGTGGAAAAAGACACCATGAAATAAATACCCCATATGTCAAAGATCTTGACCTCCATAATGGGATATTGAAGAATTTTAGCATGATTCCCCTTGTTACCAGTCCGCTGACACCTATCACCGCATGCTACAAAATATCGGACATCCTTGTGCATGGTGGGAAAGAAAAATCCAGATGACATAATTTTTTCTATCGTTTGGTTTGGCCCAAGATTCCCCCATATGGGGAAGAATGGGAAAAACACTATAATTACTTTAATTTATTCTTTTGGGATGCAGTAGAGGATCACCCTATATCAACATGAATGGAAGAGCAGTGGGTCTTCCTATAAATATCTTTTTACTTCATACAAAAATTGTTTCTTTTTGTTGAAAAGTATGATCAGGATGAAAAAATCTAGTAACGATGTAATTAGCGATGGAAGCATGATGTGGGTGAGGTGTAACTCCAACTGAGAAAATATTCTCATTCGAAAATCCCTCCTTCATTTCTTTTTCAACCTCCCTTTATAAATGTGGCAATTCCAGATGAGAGAGATGATTAGTGACAATGTTCTCACTTTCTTTCTTGTTATTGATTTCCAAGTCAATCTATTGGAGTAGAAGCACCCAAGGGATGAGACTTGGTTTCACATACTTCTTGTTCAACATATATTTGATTTTTTCTTGGTCAATATAAACAACAACATTTTAGAGTACTAAATACGAGTAGAACCTATCGAATCCAAATACCACTGCCAATATATCCTTCATGATGGTGGGGTAGTTAATTTTTGCATTATTTTTTAATAGTAGATATGTCTACATATATGATTAAGATGCTATCCAAGAACTGATCCCACCACATAATAACTAAAATAATACATAATTTCAAATTTTTCTTCCTAGTTTGGGGAAATTATGGTTGGAGATTCAACCAATTGTTGCTTCATGAGATGAAAGGCTACAGTGCATGTTCCGTCAATTTTGAAGATAACATATTTTGAAAGAAGACTGTTTAGTGGTTGAGATATCATTAAAATGTCATAACAAATCTTCTGTAAAAAATTGTAATCCCAAGAAAACATTGGATTTCTTATAAAGAATTTGGAATGGGCATTTGTGATATGACTTCAATCATTGCAGGGTAAACCTCAATTCCTTTCATGGAAATACGGTGGCCTAAGAAAATAACATTATACATCATAAAGTGAAATTTCTCCCATTTCAAAACCATATTGGTGTGTTCACACCATTATAGGACCAATTCTAGATTTATCAAGCTAGTGTTGAATGATTTTCCATATAGTGAAAGATCATCCATGAATACTTCCAGAATTTTCTCTACCATGTCATGGAATATCACCAATATGCACCATTAGAAAGTGTTTAGAGAATTTCACATGCCAAAAGACATCCATTGTTAGGAAAAAGTTCCATATGGTCATGTGAAAGTGCTCTTATATTATTCTTTAGGGGAAATATAAATTTTCTTATAGCCATAATAACCATCTAGAAAGTAATAGAACTCGTGCTCCATAAATCGCTCCAACATCAGATCCATGAATGGAAGTGGGGAGTGATATTTCTATGTAACATTGTTATGATTTCAGTATTCCATAAACATTCTCATTATCATGAAATTTATTTTATGAATGAGTTTATTTTTATAATTGGTAATCATGTTGATACCCACCCCCTTTTGGGAACCACTTGCAAAGGACTCACCCATGGGATGTCAAAGATTAGGTAGATGATTCCAAAATCTAATTACTTGATCACTTATTTCATAAAGAACTTCTTAATTGGAGGGGTTTAGTCATTATTGTGGTTTCCAAGAGGTCTTAGATTTTTCCTCCCATAGAAAATTATGGATTCAAATAGTTAGACTGATCCCTTTAAGATTAGCGATTGTCCACCCGATAGCCTGTTTTCCTCTCTTTAGAACGTGTAGAAGTTCAGTTTTTTACTGTTGTGAGACATATGCATTGATTATAACTGGAATCATGTGTTTATCTCCCAAGTACCCATATTTTATGGAATATGGGATTGGTTTTAGTTAATGTTTTGGGGCTTTAAGAACCAAAGGAACAATCAGTTCTACATTGTCTCTCTCTAGAATATCTGAAAGAAGTGTATGGTTCTAATAATGACTGCTCTATCCTATGAGGAATTGCAACTAATATGGGTTATAATCAGGCTATATTTCATCGATGATTGGTTTATCAATGATATAACAATGTCCTTGTCATCTCTTGTTTAGCTAAGTGATTGTTCACTGTAGTCAATGCATAACAGTCCTCATTTTTTATAAGTGACACTTTTTTAACTGCTTTGAGGATGTTATAGGGTACCTTTTCATCTCCCACTCTGAATATCATGTGTCCTTGGTGAAAATAGATCAAAAATCTCCTAGTATCCAAGAAGGGTCTTCCTAGAATAAGAGTTTCCTCTTCCTCTTCCTCCATGTCGGGTATGATAAAATCACAAGGAAGAGTTATACTTACCACTATCACGAGCACATCTTTAAGAATCCCTCTATGATATTTAATAGAGCGATATTATATCTATAGTTCCACTCATGCTGGTTTTAGATTGCTAATCCCCAGCTTTATAAAGACCCCAAAGGGCATAATATTGACATTGTACCCCAAATCAAAAGCGACTTCCCTAAAATCAAAATATTTGATTGTGTAAGATATCCTAAAAATTTCTGGAACTTGGATCTTTTGAGGAGGAGAGTTTTGAAACACCGTTGATCATTCCTTAGTGATAGGAATAGTTTCCAAATCCTCCATCTTCCTCTTGTTTGAGAGTATTTCCTTCATGAACTTCATATATGATGAAATTTAAGTAAATTCATCTAAAAAAAGAATATTAATGTGGTGTTTTTGGAATACCTCCATAAATGTTGACAACTGATGATCCAACTTCCTCTGCTTTATTCATGTGGGAAATGGTATGGTGGGTTCATAAGGTTAAAACACATGTTTTCCTTTAACATTTGTGGTGTCATTCTCTTTTTACAGGCCTTCGGTTGAGGGTTACTTCTTGATATCAACTTCATTATCCAAAGAGGTTGTAGGTGGATTTTGGTTTTTGGCCTCGTCTTGATTTGCAGTATTTGTTGAGGTAGCTCCTTCCCACTTTGTAAAGTGATAGAATTGGCCTCCTCCTATGGTTTATTATCAGTGTTACCTGATAATGTAGGTTTTATTGAAGATATCTAATTATAAAGATCCTCAATTTGATTCTAAGGGATTTTAATAGAGGCCTTTGGATTCTAAAATCTTATTTTAGTGGTTGTTATGAATTTTGACATCATTTCTTCTAAATTACATGAGTGTTCCTACTAAGGTTGTTGTGAATCTGGTTGAGGTTGTGCCTACTGAGTTTGTTTCAATAGAATAGGGTTTTTATAACCTTGTTATTTAAAGGATCTATACTGCAATCTGGTATATGGATTTTGATACTGCTGTTGACCATAACTGATCAACCATTGTGGGTGGGGTTGGGAGTTTTGTTGTTGCTTCCCCTAGCATGTGTTTGTGTTATGTTGACAAGATGTGTTTTGGAATTGAGGGTAAATGTTTGGACCTCTTTTATGATAAACATAGATTACCTCAATTGTTGAAGGATCGACACTTGTCCCTAGGAATTCACCCATGGCATGATTGTCACAACATTCACCACATGCTGGGTGATTTACCGCTTGAACATGAGATTAATTTTTCAAATTCAATGAATTAATATTATTGGACACAACATCGAGTTGGAAATCAAGCATTATAGTGGCATCAATATTTGTAAATCCCCACTTTTGAGTACCCCACTCAAAGTTCCATTGAAAGTTGTTTTCTAATATACCTTCTGGTAGATCAAAAAGTTCCTCCTGTGATTTCCTCATCACCATTCATCATGAAGCTTCATCTACCAATGAGTTTATTTTTATCATAATATCGACATAGAATGTTTGGACTTGCATCCACAATTTATGGACTTGATGAGGTAAATTCTTCAATACTTCCTAGATTCATACAGTGACTCTAAATCATGTTGCTGAAAGATGTGAATTTCATTCTGCAACGTCACCGTCTTGGAAGGTGGGAAATATTTTGACAAACATTCCTAGTAAATTCCTCCCAGGTGACGATGGAATGTTGAGGCAATCCTTTAATCTAGTCCTTCAGCTATTACCTTTATCAAAAGTGGAATAAGTGAAGGCGAATGTCATTCGTAGACACCCTATGGTATGTGAATATGTCACAAATCTCCAAAAAAATTAATAGATGAGTGTCAGGCTCGTCACTTAGTAAACCCCCAAAATGAACAGTATTTTGGATGAGCTTCATGATGGATGGATTGATCTCAAAATGCGGGGATTGTACCTATGGTTTGAAAATACATCATATGCTCCATCAATAGAAGGAAGACCGTACTCCATAAGGGTATGAAGAAGGGGCAGTTGTTCTCGAGGAGTTGGGGGTATAAATTATCGCTCATGAGAAAAATAAGGCCCTTGATTTGGATGGATTTATGGAATCCTCATTGGTGGACGACACATCTGGGGTTGCTATGGGTCATAACTTTGAAAAATTGAGACAGTTGCCTTTTTTATTTAATTGGAAAGAACTCCATGATATTGGATGGTGGAATATGGGTCTGTTCATCATCAACAGTGAGTTGTCTATTCTGGTTGTCATCAAGCAAGATATATTGTCAAATTCCATGGACATTAACTAGTTCTCCCTCTTATATATTCTCCATGGGGTGGTTTGGTTATGGTCATCCATAAGTTCTTAACATCACCTGAAGATCGTTATTTTGATTTCCATACACTAGTGAAGAAATTTTTTTTTTCAGCGGTTATTTTTTTTACGTTGGATATTGGATGAAGTTATTGTAAGAGATGTTATAAACATAGTTTTTTACGTCAGTTATTTAAAAACCGACGAAAAAACCAAAAATTCGAAGCATTTTTTCCATCAGTTCCTCAAAAAACAACATGGAAAATGCTTCGGAGTCCTGGTTCATTACATCGGTTTTTAAATAACCGATGTGATATATACATTTTCACGTCGGTTATATAATAACCGACCTCATAAATCAGAGCTTCTAAGCATTTATAATGTTAGTTATGAAAATAACCGACATGATAAAACTGTCTTCCAAGCGGTTTTCCACGTCGGATAAATAATAACTGATGTGAAAACATATCTACTACGTCGGTTAGTTTATAACTGACATAAAAACAATTTCCCATGCGTTTGTTATGTTGGTTTTTAAATAACTAATGTTAAAACCAACCCCCATGCATTTTTTACATCAGTTATAAAATAACTGATGTAAAAACAATTTTTTTTAATAAAACCGTTCAACCAATACTATGCCCTGCCAAAAGAATACCTGAAACAGACAAAAAACAGACCAAAATATGACCAGAACCTGACCAACCCCCCCCCCCCCCACCCCATTGGACACCCCCACACCCCTGGACTCCCCCACCCTTCTGGACAACCCCCCATCCCCTGCGCAGCCCCCACACCCCTGAACAGCCCTCCCACACCCCTGGACAGCCCTCACACACCCCTAGAACTCCCCACCCACCCCACTGGACAACCCTCCCACACCCCTGGAAACCCCCCACCCCACTAGACATCCCAACCACACCCCTAGAAACCCGACACCCCACTGGACAGGCCCCCACACCCCTGAAAACCCCCCACTCCACTGGACATCCCCCACACCTCTGGATTTCCTCCTCCCTCCTAGATAGCTCCCACCCCATGAACAGCCCTCCCATACCCCTGGACATCCCTCCCACACCCTTAGAAACCCACCACCCCGCTGGACTCCCCCACACCCCTGGACAGCCCCCCCCCCCCCCCACCGTCTTAGACACCCCCCTGAACCGCCCTCCCACCGTTCTCGACACCTCCACCCCATGGACACCCCCACACCCCTGTGGACACCCCGCCACCCTCCTAGATAGCCCCCGCCCCCATGGATAGCCCCCACCCCGAGATAGCCCTCCCACACCCCTAGAAACCCACCCACCCCCTGGACACCCCACACCCCTAGACACCCCCTAGAAAACCCCCACTCCCATAGATATCCCTCCCACCTACCTGGACATGCTCCCACCGATGGACTTCCCCCCCACCCTCATGGACACCCTAGCCACCCCCACCCCACTAGATAGCCCTCCCACACCCCTTGAAACTCCCATCTCCCTCAGAACACCCCCAAGCCCATAGACACCCATGGACATCCCCCACTCCCCTGGATAGCCCTCCCAACCTCCTAGAAATGATCCCACCCCCTGGACTGCCCCCAACCCCCATGGACACCCTGGACACCCCCACCCCACTGTACAACCCTCACACACCCCTAAAACCCCCACCCCACTAGACATCCCTCCCACACCCCCGGAACCCAGACACCCCACTGGACATCCCCCCACCCCTGAACCCCCCACTCTACAGTACACCCCCAACCATTGGATTCCCCCCACCCTCCTGGACAGCTTCCCACCCCTGGACATCCCTCCAACACCCCTGGACAGCCCTCCCACACCACTGGATAACCCCCACCCCACTGGATAGCCCTCCCAGACCCCTAAAAACTCCCCACCCCACTTGACACCCCCACACCCCTAACCCCCCCCCCCCCGAGACCAGAATCCATACCAGAAAAACCACCATAACTAGACAAAAGAAAAAAGTAGTGAAAACTTAATCATTCACATATATAACATTCAAAACATACAATTTCAACTTAAAAAACATAAATCCAACCTAAAAGACAACCAAATACACAATTATAATGACAATATTAAAAATTACATTTTACACTACAAAAAAACTAAAATCCAATCAAACCTGTAAAATAATTTAACCATTCCACTTGTAAGTGTTTGACCTCTTGAGAAGTATAGGGTTTAGGGTCATCAAATAGATACAAATTAAAAGGATAGTAGTTAACATGTATAATTAATAAATCAAATTAAATATTATGGCAATGTTTAAAAGGGAATATTACCATGTCAAAGAACACAAGTGTTTCAGTTGTAATTATTTCATACATAAATCTTAACATATAATATCATCCATCGAAGAAGCCTTGTTGTTTATGAAAATTATATTTGAATGAGGGTAAATTAAAAATATTATTTTTATGTAATAAATCAAAAATTACAAATTATAAATGGATATTTACCTTTACGTTTACATATTTGATCTTCACACTCATTTTGTTTCGGTTTTTTTGAAAGTAGACCCATCCCGTGTTAGAAAAAAATATGAATGGGATAAATTTAAAATTCATTATAATATATAAAACTATTATGAAATTGAAACATACTTTTCCAACATATTCATAAAAAATTCCCACACATCTCCATGGACAGAGCATATCTAATAAAGTGGTTTCTCCCTTGGGAAAAAAACACCAAACATCCAATGATCACTGATAAAAGAAAATTTAAGGTTAGTGGTTTTTTATGTTAAAAGAAAATAAACACTTTTCCAGCGATATGTTTTATACTTATCACAAAAAGGCATCATCCAACACTATGTGATTATATTTTATTCAAATATTTCAACAATATAAAACATTATTTGTTCCTCATCCAATGCATGTGATTTAGGGGAAATAAAATGTGGGTCCATGAATCCATATACATCTATCCGCTCATTCTTCTCACACATGTTATAAAGATACCAAATACAAAATAGACATAAGTATACATTTTTAATAAATATAATGCAGGGAAAAGTTGTTAATACTTCCATGTAAAAAAATTTCACCATGTTAATGCCAAACATATCGTCAGTAACATGCTACATGATATTATTTTTCACAATCCCAACATTTATTACACTTCCCCAAACATGAGATTCCATTGGAAACTCATAATGATCTGAAAAAAATGAATATCATGACAATTTGTCAAGACTACTAGAATCTGTATCTGATGTCATAGCCATTTGCCTTTGTGGTTGTCTATACACTATTTCTTTACTTTTTATGTATTCCTGTAAAAATAAAAATAAAAATATATTAGTTTTCAAATGATAAAACCACTTTAATAAAAAATAAAATAGAAGATATAACATACATACATCTTTGGTAATGTGTCACAGAAGTCTAGATGGACAAATTAAAAAATGGTCGATACTATGTCCAACTGTTGTTACCTCATATGTATGTAATGGTACTCGTGCAGATATATCTATAATATCATGTCCAATGACCCTATGATGCTGTAACTCTATTTGTTGATGATGAATTGTATGTTATATACAATATAACAGCCCATATAAAACTATATGAGGTTGATGATCATCAACATATAACTCACAATATGTTGGAAGTTGTGGCGGAGGAGTAGGATAAAAAATGGTGTCGGCATGCTGAGTTGGGGGAGTAGAATCTACTAGCGGAGGTAGAGGATAAATAATGGGGTCTACAGGGGAGGTGGAGGAGTTTGAGATGCAGTCTGAAATTGTCTTTTCATGTCTAAAAACATAGACTGTACCAATTCTCTAATATTTTCCTCCATTTTCACATTAATATTATGAACTTCAGCCTCTAAGGATTCTATTTTTTTATAAACACTCTCAATGAATGAAGTTGAAGAACGTTGCAACACTTTTATTACCGATACACTCATCAGTTATCCTCATACATGACCAGTATTTTCAAGATATCCCAATGATGTAGATAAAATATCTTTCCTCCCAGCAGCTTTAAATACCCCCTGTGAGCACTTCTCCTCAAGAGAATCCAGTATTAATTAATTGAACATGTCTGTAATTATTGTAATTATATGAAGACTATAGTTAACATAAATAAATAAAATAAATATCCTACAACCCTCTCAGCCATGATTCTAGAATATTCTGAAATATATTTCCCTTTTTCCCCATTCAAGCTCCCTTCCATTTTTCTTGTGTAGATGAAGGGGATGGAGGGGCCGCCTCTCCAGAGCTTGAAGAATCACCTCTCAGTTTTTGTAATTTTCCCACCGTCATTTGTTCTTCCAATATTGTATAACCTTCACAAGATAAATTATGAGGGTATACATTTTTAGATTGGATCTCCTGATGATATTTCCAGATTTTCTATAAATTAAGAATAAGAAATCATTAACAGAACATTAATATGATCATTTATATAAGAAATATTATAAAAGTTTACATTTCCCTTACCAAAAAATGAATCTTTTATTCTAATTTCAACAAACAGTCTCCATGTGTCTTCATATACGAATGGATATACATGACATGGATTGTCATGAATCCTATGACCAAAAATGAAATCACATGAGAGGGTTGATTTGAAATCCCTCCATCTCTTAGCAGCCATCGATAATAATTTCTTCCTGACTCCTCCAGTGTCAGGAATATAAAATTTATCTGATAAAGAAAAGGTAAAACATAATATATATATATATATACTACAAACATTTAAAGAATATAAAAACAATAGAAAAATATCTTACAAAAATCCTCTCCCACAATTGATATATTATCGCTTTGTCCACACTTCTCCAATCATCAAACAAAATTATTACTTTTCTCTTACCCTGACTTGATACAAAACTCTGAAAATCTTTTGTATTTTGACCTCTAGTAATATCATTCTCATCAAACTCAAGGAGTATCCTCTGGTACTTTTATTGGCAAGTGATAATTTTGGTAAACGTGTGCACCCACATTTACCAACTCTTGAACTCTTTGTCATTATGGGAGCACATGAGCAATATTGGGGATCATCAAGAGGAGCATGTGAATGTTCCCCCCAAGGGTATGATCACTGTGCTCATCTCTAGCATCTTGTGGTTAATCAACTGATTGATATGTCATTATACTTAAAATCAAAAAAATATTAGTTCAAGAATATAAAATTCAAAAATTTCAATACTAATGTTAACAAAAAATTGAAAATTGAACTAAGTTACGTAATAGTAAACACGGTTAATATGGTAATCATGTTAAACAATGGTAAAGATGGTAAATATGGTAAACATGGTAGTGTAATTTTGTAGAGACCCAAATCTTGATGTACATAAACATTAAATTAATTTTGTAGAATATTAATACATGAAAAAAACAGACGCCTAAAGACCATATTAGTTTAGTGTCTTTGGAAACTCGGAACATAATCTTCTAATAATGGTGAATGATCTTCAAAATCTCCCATAAAGATATTCCCCTTTTTTCTTACCGAAAACCTTTCTTTATATCCTGGGGAAAAGAAAACAAAGAAAGGGTGAGCTCAAATTCTTAGTAAGGGTAAGCATGGAGAACATAAAACAACCCATAAACATTTGAACGTAAAAACATGATCATAAAACATCAAAATCATGAGTAATGACATAAATCATGGCATCACATAAGGCATAGATCATAAAATAACATTAATCATGATAAAATATCTTGGGAAAAAACATGTATTTGTGAAAAACCATTAAGAACATGATATGATTTCTATAGTATTAAATACATTGCTTCCAAGACCATCATAATGGACAAAGTCCATTACTGAACAGGTTTTACTTGCCGTTCCAGCCCTGTATTACCGAACCAGAATTTACTTTCTGTTCCAGCCTTGCCTATCTCATGAGATATAAATCATTACCCAATTCATTGGAGGGAGATATAGGTCCCACCCATCTCAAATTGAAATCATTCTTACGTGTGCCATAAAACAATCATAAATCATTCATCATTACCCAAAGAATAAAATGGGTTTCATAAACATCATCCCATCATAACATAATCCAAATAAAAAATAGATATCATTTCATCATAAGAAAAATCAAACCATGTAAATAATAGAGAGATTATAATTGAAATAGAAACATACTAAATAATGTCATCTTTGATGAAAAAATAGCTTTGATAAAACACTTGAAATTAATTCTTGAGGAAAATATCCTTTCTTCTTCAAAATTATTTTCTTTTCACGAAATGCAATGAAATTTTAAAAGAAAATTAATTTTATTGAAAATAATAATAAAATCTTGTAGAGGAAGCTTCATGAAAATAATTCTTTATGAACCCATAAAAATCCATTCTTGCCATATAAGTTAAGAAAACAATTCTTTCATACCTTTGCCAGAAAAGTCAAAAAGTACCTTGTATGGAAAACAAAAGAAATATTCTTTATATACTACATATTAAAATTAAAAAGGGGTAAAAATGACTTTAAACATACATGGAATAATAGTAAATACTTTATGAAAACATTTTTATAAAATAGGGAAATGGATGATAAATATAACCCCAGTAAATACTTACGAATAAAAAATCTCAGACAAAAATGAGATTGGAAAAGTTATCCCTTACCTTAGGTCCAATATGCTTTGTACATATCTGAACATTATTTATAATGATTTAAATAATGTCATTGACTTATTAAAGAATCATATTCATTGTTCTGATATCATAAATAGACATATTCTTATCTTCTTATTAGTAATATTTCATTGCTACTTGTTATTCAGGTGTTCGGTGCTTTATGTTCTTATGCTTTTTTTGTCGAATAAATTATTATTCCTATTTTTAGGTTATAGATACATCATTTAAAAAATGTTATTAGTGCAATATATATCATATTTATTCATTCAAATAATTTATATAATCATTATTCAATTAAGATCATGTAGAATGAGTCGCATCACATCCTGGAGACGGTAGGCCGTACGTACGCACGAGCGAGGATATCATTCCCATGATTGTGGAATTGTATTGAACTATATGGTGTATAATATTTAAGAATAAATATCACTTTAAAATAATCGTATATAGTTATTTCTTCCATCCTTATACCCTTACAAGTATGTTAGTGAGGAAATATAAGATTACACCACATCGTGGAGACGGTAAGCCGTACGTACGCACGCATGGTGATTTCATTTTTTTCATTGGATGAATAAAATATAGAATATGGTTATATCATATTAATAATAACATATCAGTATACAAGTGATACTAGAGTTATTAATAAATAATGAAACAACTCATATAGAAGAAGTAGGAGAAGAAATAAGTTTGAAAGAATCGGTAAAGGATATTACCTCTTCTTCGATGCGCCTCCACTTAACCTCCTATTAGGGCACTAAAAATGGTCTTTAAAGAAAACCAGGACTTCTAGTTGGTTTCTATAGAAGTGGATAAGTGAAATGGGAAGGTTTTGGAAGAATTTGAAAGCTCAAAAATGGTGTGAAGTTGTAAAGACCCGTAAAATTCAAGGAAATTTTTTTTCTTAATTTTCTTGGTAATTTTACAAGAACGCAGTTTCTGACGGCACCTGATTCCGAGACCCGGTGTGCCTGGAATCATTTTCCGAAGTTTAGCTCAGGTACATTCAGTGAACGAACGAGCGAGTTTTTTCTAACTTTTGTACTGGTGCTCGGAATCGAATTCTGAGGGCACCAATGGAATCACAGCGCCGATATTTTCTTAGAAACACCTTTTCCGGAGTTGCGTTTGCTCGGGAGTGGTTTTTAATTTGTGCGATTAAGTTATGAAATAAAATAAAAAGGGGTGCGGCAATTTTATTTTATTTCACTTAAAGCCGCTTAACCTAAGTTAAACGGATAAGGTGGGGCCCGCATTAGCCCCACTGTTTCTTTCCTTCTATGTAACGCACCCGCAACCCCCCTTTTTAATGAAAGTCAAACCTTATGTTTATTCTGGTTAAGAAACGCCCCATTAAATTGGGCGGTTAAAATCGTTACAATTAATTCATTGAATTAATTGTTCGTTTCTTATCTTTTGAATTTCAAATTCTTATGTTGATTATAAAATAAGGGGAGGACTAATTTTTATTTCTTTGGTTGGGTGGTGTTGTGTTAAAAAGCTTTGGGAGAAAAAGAGAGGAGTCTTCGTTCTTCAATGAAGAACGTGAAGAACTCTCTACCGCCAATGAAGAATGCCAACCTCCGTCGGCGAGAGACACCTTCCTCGGAGATCACCTAACGCCAACGACGTTCCTTCTGCTGCGATCCTCTTCCTCCGCGACGACCCTCTTCTTCCGCGACGAACTCTCATTCGACGACAACGTTGAGGTAGGGGTTTTATGCGTTTCTTTTTTTTGTGATTACTTACGTCGTTATCCCCCTTTCAATTGAACGGCCTGTTATCTCATTAACGGGAGGAGGTCGGACCACATGAACACGACCGACACTCCTCCCCCTTTTTTGTTGTTGATATTGATGCGGTGAGCAAGGCGACGTGGTACCAAAGCACCGCGCGGAATTTGTAAAAAGGGAGAGAGGAGAAGCGCGGCGTCGTCGCACCTCGCCATTGGAAACAATAAATCTGTGGCGCCGTCGCGCCGCGCCGTAGAAGATGAACAAAGGACGCGGCGCCGTCGCGCCGTGCCGGAGGACCTCTAAAGCACCGCGGTCGGAGTGGGGCTGCGGCAGAGGGGCGCGGTGCCGTCGCGCCACACCAGACGAACCAAGGCCGCGACCAGTTACGGGCCGCGGCAGAGCAGCGAGACCGGCGGCCGGTACCGGGTCGCCGATGTCAGAGCAAGGGGACTAGCCCTTGCCGGTCCCGTTGCGGCAGAAGCTGGCCGGCCGGTTCGAGGAAAGCACCGGGGGTCGTAACCCCCGACCGGCCAGCTGAGTGACCCCATAAAGGGGCCGCAGTTTCTCCACGTGGGGGGCAGCACGCCCCCCGCACCGAAACGGCTCGGCCATTCGGCCGAGCCCCTGGCCAGCGCGCCACGCGCTAGGCCGGCTGCCTGGCCGGTCCGCCTGACCGGGCCGCGCCGGGGCATGCCAAAGCAGGTCGGACCCGGACCCGGGACAGGTCGACTTGGTTCGGGCCGACCCTGGGGGTATCAGGCCGGGTCGGACCGGGCCCGAACCCCTATAATACCGAACCTTATTCGGGTTGTTGCCCATAACATGAGCTACGGGCCTCCGAAGGATGCACCGTCAGTTGTGATGCAATCCTTGGATAGAGACGGTCGTTTTGGTATATTTCACTCAAGTATTCAAAGAACTTTGGGTTCAGCCGGGTTGGTTCGTACACGAATCCAACCAGGCCCTTGGAGCGGAAACGCTTATAACTTGAGCTCTGGACGCCCGATTAACGTACCGTCGATTTTTTTGGATTCCTCTAAGTGAGACGGATGTTTTGGATTACTCCGCCCGAGGTTTGGACGCAGGTGGAGTACAGTCAGGTTGGTTTTGACATAATAAAACCAACCCGGCCCCTGGGACGAAAAGGCCAATAACTCTCAGACTGGGCGTCCGATTGAAGCGCCACCTATGACGTTGAGTTCCTGTTGACGATACATAACTTTTGGATACATCAACTCTGGACTATGTGTCAGTTGATGTATCAGCCTCTCGGTTCGTGGAGTGAACCCTCCCGAGCGAGCTTGTTGTGTGCAGGAACCCTAGAGTTGGCTGCGACTGCGACGATGACGGCTGTACAAAGATCTTAATTGGATTCGACGACATCGACTACAACACTCAGCGATCCTATGTGGATCAGTGCTACCGGTCATGTGTGGGTCCGATCCTGTGTGGGTCCGATCCTGTGTGAGTCTTTGCGGGGGTTAGTTACCTATCGATCCTTTGTGGGTCAGATCCTTTGTGGGTCATTGCGGGGGTTAGTACCTATCGACCCTTTTTGGGTCAGATCATTTGTAGGTCATTGCGAGGGTTAGTACCTATCGATCCTTTATGGGTCTGACGGCTTAGATGAATCAGTGGCTATATCTGATCATCTCTATCATCATACGAAGAAGTATACATGTGTGAGATGAATCTTGACTTGCTTTCGTATGTGGATTACGTTATGCTTTCCTGTGTGGATTGGGTTGTGGTTTCCTGTTTGGACTGGGTTGTACATGGGCTCGGAGGTTGGAGTGAACTGGAATTGATGACTCAATTATATGTATGGGCATATACCTAAGTAGTGTCGAATGTTACTTCGTGATTGAATCTTTCCTTTGTGGATTATCCTTTGTGGATTCTGGGTGACCTTTGGGGTCTTGGGGTCCCTACTGAGTAGCTTATACTCACCTCTGCATGGGCTACGCCCGCACTACGTTGTGTTGGTTGTAGATGACGAACAACGCTGATCGCGGTTGAGGCTTGCGGAGTAGGTCGGTACCCGGAGGTGGACCACTGGGCGGGACGTACTCGGAGTGGACGGCTGGACCCGAGGAGCTGTGGAAGCTATATGGACTCACCCTTCAGGTGGGACTTCTAGTGGATGGCTCGACACTGTAGCTTTACTTTTCAGTTGTTGTTTTCCCTTTCCAGTTGTCATTTACTTTCAGTTTGGGTTTGTATTCTGGCCCACTTACTTTTCCGCACTTATTGTTGTACTCAGTTTTTATTTAGTGTTTACTTCTATTGATTGATTGCTCTGTGGTGTTTGTTTACATTAGATAGGAAATTCCTTCCCTTTTTACTGGGATTTACGCCTTGGTGCTAGTCGCCAGCCCCTGGGCTATGAAAGGCGGGCATGTGGTAGTCACGACATGGGCCCCGAGGACGGGTCGTGACAAATTGGTATTAGAGGAGTTCCGTTCTACCACAGAACTCAGGACTCTGATCTTTTTCTATGTGAATCAATAGTGTTAAGAGTATTGAGTGTTGTTATCAGTCCAGGGAGTCCAGTGTTGGTGCGGCGTCCGACGTATCCGTACACTAGGACCCTGACTTCTGATTTACGACTTAATGCATGAAAACATTGATTGCATGTGTGTTTCAAGTTTTCTTTGTGATTACTTTATTTCATCTCACCAGGTATACTTTTTGACTGTGGCGCACCTATTTATTTTCAGGATGGCCCCACGACGGCAGCCAGATAGGGTTATGAGAGTTGTGTGTGACGACAGCCCACCGAGCGACGAGGCCTAGTACAGGGCCCTTTGAGAGCTAAGGCACCGGCGGTACCTCTACCCATCGAGCCACCAATTCTTCCAGCCCCAGCCGCTGACGATGCACGTCACCTTAGTGCACTTCATGAGTTCCAGCGCCAGCGACCACCTAGGTTTCATGGGGAGACGGACCCCTAGGCAGTCGAGGATTGGCTGGAGGCAGTGGTACCAGTTTTCAGGTTAGTGAGGACACCAAGACACCTCTTGGTGATCCTCGCAGCGAGCCTACTGCACGCGGCAGCAGACATATGGTGGAGCTTGATGCTCTAGGTGCATGATGAGGCATCTCTCCTCTGGACGGACTTTGAGAGCCTCTTCCGCTCGGAGTTCGTCCCAGTAACCCTCTATGCGGTATTCATCCTGGAGCTTCTACAACAGTGGCATGGCAGCTTGACGGTCGCCCAGTACTCGGCGATATTTACCGATCTCTCGCGCTACTCGACAGACATGGTATGTGACCCATTCTTCCAGGCCCGGACCTTTGAGTAGGGATTGAGACATGAGATCAGGGCATCACTGATCTCCTTCAGCATTCCGACTCAGGCAGGAGTACTGGAGTGAGCCCTTTTGATCGAGATATTTCTTACAGAGTCTACATAAGCAGCGAGACCTACCGCGGGGCGGCACGTAGCAGAGTCTTCTGCAGCAGGCAGTCGACGGGTGACTTATGGGTCCAGGCATACCAGACCCTCAGGTAGATGACCTTCGGACACTGGCTCAGCAGTGTGGGGCACACAGCACAAAGCCAGTCTTTCGAGAGGCAGACAGTGCTACACATGCGGCGGGCAGGGCCACATGGCTCATGACTGCCCAACCCACCGTGCCGAGGAGCAGCAAACAGTTGAGGGGCCACCCAGACAGAGGAAGAGGGTCGACCATGGTGGTCTGCAGAGATCAGGCGGACGAGGCAGAGGAGCTGGCCGAGCAGCTGGTGGAAGGTGACGCTTTGAGGCTCTACCACCACAACCACCAAGAGGTCCACCCCGACCATAGGGAGCTAGCGGGAAGAGACAGGCACAACTCCGGGCAGCGGAGGCCTATGACCATGGTGCGCCCAAGATGATTCGAGGTACTATCGGTGTATATTCCACCGTTGCTGCAGTTCTTATAGACACATGAGCGAGTCATTATTTCATAGCTGCTACCCTTGTTCAGAGCTCGGAGATTCCGACAGAGCCGTTGGCTCGATCCTTACGGCTAGAGACTCCTACGGAAGCAGACTCTATGATTACGCATTGGTGCCGGAAGTGTGAGCTTACTCTAGGAGGTGAGAGTTTCGGCTGGGATCTTCTTGTAGCGGCGTCGAGGACTTACAACGTCATCTTGGGCATGGATTTGTTATCTACAGTCCATGCTCAGATTGACTATATCAGGCGCAAGGGGCGATGTGTGTGCACCGACGGGAGGAGGTTCACCTTCACCGGCGAGAAGGGGCCTTCGCAGCATAGTATGGACTCTCGCAAAGGAGAGGAAATCCCATCACTCATCAGTTGGCTAGCCTCATCATAGGAGTAGTTGACGTGCAGAGTCCTAGTATTCCTGCAGTGGTGGATCAATACGCGGAAGTCTTTCCCGATAACGTTACAGGACTACCTCCTCGCAGAGAGGTAGACTTTTATATTGATCTGTACTCTGGGACAGCCCCGATATCCAACCCAGCATATCGGATGGATCTCGCCAAGCTTCGAGAGCTACGGGTACAGTTGGAGGACTTGCTGGCCAAGGGATTCATCCGAACCAGTGTTTCACCCTGGGCTTCCCTGATTTTGTTCGCCAAGAAGACGGATAGGAGCTTGCGACTTTGTGTCGACTATCGTCGCCTGAACCAGGTGACAGTGAGGAACAAGTATCCGCTACTGAGGATTGATGACCTCTTCGATTAGCTCAAGGGAGCATGGTGGTTCTCAAAGATAGACCTCAGGTCAGGCTACAATCAGCTAAGATTTCGGGATGAGGACATGCAGAAGACGACCTTCAAATGTCGGTATGGCCACTATGAGTTCTTGGTTATGCCCTTCGGCATAACCAATGCTCCCATAGTGTTCATGGGCCTCATGAACAGGATCTTTCATATAGAGACACGAAGCTTGAAGTACATGGACATTACATTACATTTGCAGAATACTTAGTACATAACAAAAACACACACACAAGGATCGTAATAGTTTAGTGTCTTTGGAATCTCGGAACGTAATCTTCTAATCGTGGTGAAAGATCTTCAATATCTCCCATAAAGATCTTCCCTTTTTTTTTACCTAAAACCTTTCTTTATATCCTGGGGAAAAGAAAACATAAAAGGGTGAGCTCAAATGCTCAGTAAGGGTAAACAAAAGAAAAATCAATCACATCATATTCATAAGAACATAACTTTTGGAAATCTTAACCTGTAAAAGAGAGCATAATTTCATAACATGGGATAAATCATAGTAGTGAAATGAAATCCCAATAATCATAACTTAAAACATGAAACTTTGTGGCATACACACATAATCATAGATAATCATTTCTTGTTAGTCTATACTCATTGCCAAGACTATCTTAGTGGACAAAGTACCTTTCTGAATCGAGTAACCCTCGTTTCAGTCCTGTTTCACTGAACCGGTATAACCTACCATTTCAGCCATGTCTATCTCATGAGATATAAAATCTTTACCCAATGCATTGGAGGGAGATATAGGTCCCACCCATCTCATAATGAATCTTTTCTTATGTGTGCCACATAATCATAAATCATACATCATCGCATAACACATGTAACAAAAATGGGATTCTTGAAACATCATGACATCATAAAACAAATCATATAAGGTAAATGACTTCATAAAAATAGTTCCCTCACAACATAATCAAATCAATGTAATAATAGGGATAAAAACAGAACCCTATCTTATCTTAGATGGAAAATAATTTTGATAAAACATTTGAACTCCATTCTTGAGGAAAATATCCTTTCTACTTCAAAAACACTTTTCTTTTCTTAACATGTCATACAATTATAAACTAAAAGAAGTTGATTAAAAATAAACTTGAAAACTTATAAAGTAAGAATCTTGGAAATAATGTTTTAAAAATCCATTCTTACCGTATAAGTTAAAAAAAACATTCTTCTCGTACTTTTGTCAGAAAAGTCAAAAAGTACCTCGTACGAAAAATGACAAAAGATTCCTTTCATATCTTTTACTAAAAACACACCGAAGGGTAAAATTAGATTTAAAAAATTGTACATGGATGGAAATAATATTAAATATTGAGTAAACATGGATGTGGATGATAAAATACACCCTAGTAAATTCCAAAGTATAAATAATCTCGGATAAAAATGAGATTGTGATATTTCCCATACCTTAGGTCCGATTTGCTTCGTATGTGTCCGAAACTCCTGTATAATGATTTAAATAATGTCATTGACTTATTACAGAATCATATTCATTGTTATGATATCATATATGGTTCACTTATGACTTTATATTACCCGTTCTTTTGTAAATTCCATGTTAAAGAAGTGTTTTGGGTAAAATCGTTTCATTTATCGTAGGTGTTTTTACTTGTTGTTCTTGACATTATTATTACTTATATCATGATTTACTTACTTTCAGAATATATAATATGATTTATATATCATATATATTCAGTATATATATATATATATAATAGATAGATAAATGAAATGAAAAACACCGTTCATGGAGACGGTAGTCCGTACGTACGCATGAATGCTATTTTCCTTTCCTTATTTTCTTGAATGGAAGTAAGTAGATGACATACATATATATATATACATAAATCCAGTAGCTTTATAATGTCATGTATTTAATTATTATTTCTTATATATACTTTTTAATCATTCTTAAATGGTTAACATGGAGAATGAATCTCATCGCGTCGTGGAGACGGTAGTCCGTACGTACGCACGAGCGATGATATCGTTCCCATGGTCGTGGAATTGTGTTGAAGTGTATGTATACTATTTCAGTATCAATATAACTTTATAATAATAATGTATAGTTACTCATTACATCATTATACCCATCCAATTAAGGTGGTGATGGAAAATAGATTACACCACGGCGTGGAGACGGTATTCCATACGTACGCACGCGCGGTGATTTCCTTTCTCCGTAAGATGGATAGAAGGTTAATTAGAGTTGTTTCATATTTATAATAACATATAACTATATAAGAAATACTGATGTTATTACTTTATCATGAAACAACTAAATAAGAAGAAGTTGAAAAAGAAAGAAAATGAAAAGAACGGTAATGGATATTACCTCTTCTTTGGAACACATCTTTGAATCCTCCACTTAGGGAACTAAGATTGGTCTTTGAAGAAGAGAAGGACCTCTAGGATTATTCTAGGGAAGTGGAGAAGGGATTTTGTCAGGGGTTGGCCGAGCTTGAGTGCTCAAATTGGTGTGAGGAGGAGGGGGAGGAGGTGCCCTTTTATAAGGGAGGAGAGGGGCACCTTAGGAATATCTCAAAATATTATTTTATATTAAAGTCAAAATTGGTTTATAATGGTTCCAAAGGGTCTTATTTAGAAGCTAAGGTGGGGATGGGTCGAAATACTATCAACCAATAGAATTTAGACAAGTTTAGGTTATTATTATAACCTTATCAATTAGATTTAACTCTAAGTTAAATAATTTATCTTTTACCGTGTCTTTTTGTTTTCTTACACTATATGGTTAATACACTTACTATAACATGCCAAAAGAACCCCAAATTGTTTATTATTAATATATATATCATTATCTAAGTCATTTGGCTGAAACTTAGATTTTTCGGAATAAAATAACAATTAATAATATAATATTAGATTTAAAAACTATTTTGTGTCAATTTTGACACTATTTGATATATGATTTTTGTGAAAATCATAACAGAATTATATGTTGTAACCAAGTTGATTAAATCAACACTAATATATCATAGTAACCTATAAAATTAGTATAATTCATAAAAAGTCTTAAATTACATTTATTTTGGTATTTATAATATCAATTATGTCAATATTTCATTAATAAGATAATTACTGCATCATCTTTGTGTCAAAAATAAATTAAATTATTTGATGTCTAAAAATTACAAATAAACTACCATTATGTAGGAAATCTTTCTATATTTCTTATGAATATTTACAATCGAATTTATCTTATGTACAACCCTATATTAAAAATATTTTAGTAAATAAAGTTTGATTTTAACTATTTTAACTCTTCTTTGAATTAAATAATAATAAATGTCCTAATCTAATCCAAGTGGGCCTAAATGGTAATATTTTACACTTAAGGTTGTTTTTGGTCTAGATACACTTGTCCAATAGAATTAGAACATGTGTTAGGGTAATATTAATATCATTCTTACCCTTAATTACCCTATTTACTTTTAACCGTGGTAAATAAAAGTAAAAAGTTACTATTCACCAAAAATTATTTTCATCTCATTGAACCACATTTTACTTACCGACATCAACCATGTCTCTCGGATTTTTGAAATTCCATTCAAAGAAGCGGTAAAATTATGTTTTATGAAAAAATCAGTTTTTTTTAACTACCACTTAGTAGTTTCACTATTCATAAAAATTGATGTTTTTTAGAAAAATGCCAAAATTTCATCCTAAGCTATATTTCATATTCCGAATTCAGAAATGAAGTCTATTTTACCAAATTCATAACGTAAAAGTTGCATTAATTAATTTTATAATAAAATCCCGCTGTTAAAACAAATAGCGTGTTTTTAAGAAATAATATCTATCAAAAGATTGACACTTGATTATGTCTGGTTTAAATGTGAAATTACAACCAATGACCAAAATTGTATTAAATTGTAAAAATATATTCTAAATATACTTTAAAACCACTCAAATTAATAATTTATCACTATTAATTATTTCAATTAAAAAAGTTGTTTTTAATTATAATTTAGTAATTTTCACTATTCATCAGAATATGAAAGTTATCCGAAAAGTACCAAAATTTCACCTTAGGCTAAATTCGATACTCCGAATCTAAAAATGAATTCCATTTTGAAAAATAAAATTTACAAAATTTCAAAAAGTGGTTATTACTATTCATAACGGCTAGTTTTAATAATATTTTAATAGCATATCGTTGTTTCATGAAACTCAGTATTGCGTACTACACACGCTATCGAGGAAGGTTGTGATTGCATGTAATTCAAGGCAAGTCAAGGATTCGGGTTGTGCAAGCTCCTTTTGGTGTAGCGTACAACACAATACATTAGTGAAATTAAAAAGAATATTTTTCATAAAATCTCGGGGTGTTACATTCTACCCCCCTTAAAATGAATTTCTCCCTCGAAATTCTTAGGGGTTATAAATGGTTTACTAATAGAAAGTTTATTTAATAGAAACCCACATCGTAAAAAGGAATACCAAAACCAATCTTTAAAAACAAAAGTATGAAACGTAATGGTTACCCAAATAAACTAATCACTGGGTTTCCACATAGGTGAAAATATGGATATGGAAGAAAAATCTAACCATCATGTTCTGATGGAGAGTGGTAGAGAACATGGCTATGGAAAATACAACAATCACAAATCCATAAATTTGTGACGATCTAAGGAACCATCTGATTCATCAGATATAAGAGCACTATGACAACATTTTTGGTTTTCAAGATCATTTCCCTAAAGTTGAAGAATTTGAATTAGAATTAATACTTACTTTATTTGGGTACAATATCACTTGTTGTTCGTGCCTTGAACAATTTCAACTTCATCTCTTAAATAAATGAAGTTGAATTTGTTATTCGTGAATTGTTAGCAGATCATGTGATAGAATGACGGGTCATTCCTTCTGTCTCAAACAAAAGGTTAGAAAAAGTTATTAAATATACATAAGTCATTCTATAGTGAGATTAATCATATATGGTTCCTAAAATGGACTTATACTTCATATATAATACTTCTAATATAATAAAACTGGTTTTTACTAAACAGGGACTTCCTGTAGGCCAGTGGTAGGCGATAAATGCCAGTCGCACTTCGGTTGTGGGTTTGATTCCCATAGCCTTGTTCGACGCGATGGGTTGTCGCCCGTCCTGTAGGTTGTCCTTTTTCTAAAGCTATATTACTATAACATCCCATCAATAATATCGAAAAACGTTTTATCCTAACTTATGTCCAATATAATCCATTCTAATCTTTAGGCTTATCTAAAATACTTCGGTCCAAGCTCATAGTATAAAGAAAATGTTTACTTGAAATGTCACAAAACAATCACGTGAATGCCATCATTTAACCCCCATATATCATAAGATATATCTTGTTGGTAAAATTAAAAACATGTGAATACCTTAATCATGTATTCTCTTGAAGAATGAATACCCATTGAACCTTATTGAAAACATGAATGCAGTTAAACATTAACACTTTCCACATACCAAAATCCTAAAAATTCTATATACTCAAACCATGATATCACTTAGTCCTTATATCAATCATGAGCTCATGAATACTGTCAAGCATTTCATTTTCTCTTTATCACTTCATTATGCGCATATCATCCACTTTCCAAAAAATATCTGAATAACATTTCATTGTTACTCATACCATTCATCATAAACTTTCAAAACATAAGGAAAGACAACAGTGTAACAATCCTTAGATGTCTTTTTATTCTATAGTACAACATTACACTTCATAAACATGTAATCATTCCACTACCTTCTTAAACCATTGAACGAGCTTCAACAATTCTTTCATCTCACATATCATTTGTAGTCTCTTCATCATCATCAACAAAAATACTACCCATACGACCATACTGATTCTCTTCATGAGACATTCCCTTAGGGCATTGGTTTTCATAATGCTCGTACATTCCCAATTTAAAGCATTTAACCATTGTTGATGTCGTAGCAATACCATTAACCTCATCCATGGTGTTAACTGAAACTTTTCCATTGCACTTACTGGCTTTGTGTCCTTCTTTTCCACACCCAAAGCATCTTCCAGTTCTTTTGAAACATTCTCCTTGATGCCTCTTCCCACATGATTTACATAGGGGAAATTGAACTTTCTTTCCTCTATGATCATCATGAAACTCTATCTTTCTCTTATTAGCCGAGTCAGGAAACTTAACAAATTTTACTTTATTGATCATATTATGAGATTGCTGATTCGGCATAATAATGATGTTTGGACTTCCAAATCCAATTTCATTTGATTGCTTATGAAGAATATCATTCCATTGTCCATCATATCCTCCATTATCGTGAATCATCTTGTTTCCAGCCATTTTCTAAAACCCAAAAAGAATAGTGTTAGATGCAAAAATCATAATAAAGGGGGAGTAACTTCAATATCTGACATCTTAGGTTAAATTCTAAGATCATTACCATAGTTCTAGGACTATATCCTATATGTATACTTATCCTTAGGGACATCCCTATACATACCTTAGAAATATCTCTAGGGATCTCACTAACGTTTTCACGTCCTAGTTTCCAAAGGTTGACTAAACCTTTCCTCTGATACCAACTGTAGAGACCCGAAGCTTGACGTACATGGACATTACATTACATTTGCGGAATACTTAGTACATAACAAAAACACACACACAAGGATCGTAATAGTTTAGTGTATTTGGAAACTCGAAACGCAATCTTCTAATCGTGGTGAAAGATCTCCAATATCTCCCATAAAGATCTTCCCTTTTTTTACCTAAAACCTTTCTTTATATCCTGTGGAAAAGAAAACATAAAATGGTGAGCTCAAATGCTCACTAAGGGTAAACAAAATAAAAATCAATCACATCATATTCATAAGAACATAACTTTGGGAAATCTTAACCTGCAAAAGAGAGCATAATTTCATAACATGGGATAAATCATAGTAGTGAAATGAAATCCCAATAATCATAACATAAAACATGAAACTTTGTGGCATACACACATAATCATAGAGAATCATTTCTTGTTAGTCAAGACTCATTGCCAAGACTATCTTAGTGGACAAAGTCCCTTTCCGAATCGAGTAACCCTCGTTTCAGTCCTGTTTCACTGAACCGGTATAACCTACCATTTCAGCCATGTCTATCTCATGAGATATAAAATCTTTACCCAATGCATTGGAGGGAAATATAGGTACCACCCATCTCATAATGAATCCTTTCTTATGTGTGCCACATAATCATAAATCATACATCATCGCATAACACATGTAACAAAATTGGGATTCTTGAAACATCATGACATCATAAAACAAATCATATAAGGTAAATGACTTCATAAAAATAATTCCCTCACAACATAATCAAATCAATGTAATAATACGGATAAAAACAGAACCCTATATTATCTTAGATGGAAAATAATTTTGATAAAACATTTGAACTCCATTCTTGAGGAAAATATCCTTTCTACTTCAAAAACACTTTTCTTTTCTTAGCATGTCATACAATTATAAACTAAAAGAAGTTGATTAAAAATAAACTTGAAAACTTATAAAGGAATATTCTTGTAAATAATGTTTTAAAAATCCATTCTTTCCGTATAAGTTAAAAAAACATTCTTCTTGTACTTTTGTCAGAAAAGTCAAAAAGTACCTCGTACGAAAAACGACAAAAGATTCCTTTCATATCTTTTACTAAAAACTCACCGAAGGGTAAAATTGGATTTAAACAATTGTAAGTGGATGGAAATAATATTACATATTGAGGAAACATGGATGTGGATGATAAAATACACCCTAGTAAATTCCAAAGTATAAACAATCTCGGATAAAAATGAGATTGTGATATTTCCCTTACCTTAGGTCCGATTTGCTTCGTATGTGTCTGAACCTCCTGTATAATGATTTAAATAATCTCATTGACTTATTACAGAATCATATTCATTGTTATGATATCATATATGGTTCACTAATGACTTTATATTACCCGTTATTTTGTAAATTCCATGTTAAAGAAGCGTTTTGTGTAAAATCGTTTCATTTATCGTAGGTGTTTTGACTTGTTGTTCTTGACATTATTATGACTTATGTCATGATTTACTTACTTCAAGAATATAAAATATGATTTATATATCATATATATTCAGTATATATATATAATAGATAGATAAATGAAATGAAAAACACCGTTCATGGAGACGGTAGTCCGTACGTATGCATGAACGCTGTTTTCCTTTCCTTATTGTCTTGAATGGAAGTAAGTAGATGAAATAAATATATATATATATACATAAATCCAGTAGCTTTATAATTTCATGTATTTCATTATTATTTCTTATATATACTTTGTAATCATTCTTAAATGGTTAACATGGAGAATGAATCTCATCGCGTCGTGGAGACGGTAGTCCGTACGTACGCACGAGCGATGATATCATTCCCATGGTCGTGGAATTGTGTTGAAGTGTATTTATAATATTTCACTTTAAATATAACTTTATAATAATCATGTATAGTTACTCATTACATCATTATACCCATCCAATTAAGGTGGTGATGGAAAATAGATTACACCATGGCGTGGAGACGGTATTCCGTACGTACGCACGCGCGGTGATTTCCGTTCTCCGTAGGATGGATAGAAGGTTAATTAGAGTTGTTCCATATTTATAATAACATATCAGTATATAATAAATACTGATGTTATTACTTTATCATGAAACAACTAAAGAAGAAGAAGTTGAAGAAGAAAGAAATTGAAAATATCGGTAATGGATATTACCTCTTCTTTGGAACACCTCTTTGAATCCTCCACTTAGGGAACTAAGATTGGTCTTTGAAGAAGAGAATGACCTCTAGGATTATTCTAGGGAAGTGGAGACGGGATTTTGGCAGGGGTTGGCCGAGCTTGAGTGCTCAAATTGGTGTGAGGAGGAGGGGGAGGAGGTGCCCTTTTATAAGGGAGGAGAGGGGCACCTTAGGAATATCTCAAAATATTATTTTATATTAAAGTCAAAATCGGTTTATAATGATTCCAAAGGGTCTTATTTCGAAGCTAAAGTGGGGATGGGTCGAAATACTATCAACCAATAGGATTTAGACACGTTTAGTTTATTATTGTAACCTTATCAATTAGATTTAACTCTAAGTTAAATAATTTAACTTTTACCGTGTCTTTTTGTTTTCTTACACTATATGGTTAATAAACTTACTATAACATGACAAACGAACCCCAAATCGTTTATTATTAATATATATATCCTTATATAAGTCATTTTGTTGAACCTTAGATTTTTAGGAATACAATAACAATTAATAATATAATATTAGATTTAAAAACTATTTTGTGTCAATTTTGACACTATTTGATATATGATTTTTGTGAAAGTCATAACAGAATTATATGTTGGAAAAAAGTTGATTAAATCAACACTAATATATCACAGTAACCTATAAAATTAGTTGAATTAATAAAAAGTCTTAAATTACATTTATTTTGTTATTTATATTATCAATTATGTCAATATTTCATTAATAAGATAATTACTGCATCATCTTTGTGTCATAAATAAATTAAATTATTTGATGTCTAAAAATTAAAAATAAAATACCATTATGTAGTAAATATTTTTAACTTTCTAATGAATATTTACAATCGAATTAATCTTATGTACAACCCTATATTAAAAATGTTTTAGTAAATAAACTTTGATTTTAACTCTTTTAACTCTTCTTTGAATTAAATAATAATAAATGTCCTAATCTAATCCAAGTGGGCCTAAATGATAATATTTTACACTTAAGGTTATTTTTGGTCGAGATACACTTGTCCAATAGAATTAGGACATGTGTTAGGGTAATATTAATATCATTCTTACCCTTAATTACCCTATTTACTTTTAACCGTGGTAAATAAAAGTAAAAAGTTACTATTCATCAAAAATTATTTTCATCTCATTGAACCACATTTTACTTACTGACATCAACCGTGTCTCTCGGATTTTTGAAATTCCATTCACAGAAGCGTTAAAATTATGTTTTATGAAAAATTCAGTTTTTTTTAACTACCACTTAGTAGTTTCACTATTCATCAAAAATTGATGTTTTTCAGAACAATGCCAAAATTTCATCCTAAGCTATATTTCATATTCCGAATTCAAAAATAAATTCTATTTTACCAAATTCATAACATAGAAGTTGCATTAATTAATTTTATAATTAAATCCCGCTGTTAAAACAAATAGCGTGTTTTTAAGAAACAATATCTATCAAAAGATTGACACTTGATTATGTCTGGTTTAAATGTGAAATTACAACCAATTACCAACATTGTATTAAATTGTAAAAATATATTCTAAATATACATTAAAACCACTCAAATTAATAATTTATCACTATTAATTATTTCGATTAAAAAAGTTGTTTTTAATTATAATTTAGTATTTTTCACTATTCATCAGAATATGAAATTTATCTGAAAAGTACCAAAATTTCACCTTAGGCTAAATTCGATACTCCGAATCTAAAAATGAATTCCATTTTGAAAAATAAAATTTACAAAATTTCAAAAAGTGGTTATTACTATTCATAACGGCTAGTTTTAATAATATTTTAATATCATATCGTTGTTTCGTGAAACTCAGTATTGCGTACTACACACGCTATCGAGGAAGGTTGTGATTGCGTGTAATGCAAGGCAAGTCAAGGATGCGTGTTGTGCAAGCTCCTTTTGGTGTAGCGTACAACACAATACATTAGTGAAATTAAAAAGAATATTTTTCATAAAATCTCGGGGTGTTACATTTCAACCATACCTCGATTGATTTGTCGTGGTCTTCATCGATGACATTTTGATATACTCGATTACTGAGGAGGAGCATGCCTACCACATACGGGTTGTACTAGACACACTCTGAGAGCACCAGCTTTATGGAAAACACTCAATGTGTCAGTTCTAGATACTATTGAAGATTTGTGCCAGACTTCTCCAGAGTCGCGGTACCGCTCTCAGCTCTTATGAAGAAGGGGAAACCCTTTGTGTGGTCAGACAGATGTCAGCAGAGCTTTCAGGAGATGAGAAAGAGATTGACTAGAGCACCTATCTTGAGGTTGCTGGAGGAGGGAGTAGGGTACGTAGTTTACTGCGATGCATCAGGGACCGGACTCGGGTGTGTCCTGATGCAGGAGCAGACCGTGATCGCCTATGGATCACGCCAGTTGAGGCCACATGAGCATAACTACGCTACTCATGACCTGGAGTTAGCAGTAGTGGTCTTCGCTCTGAAGACATGGCGACACTACCGGATGGGTGAGCGCTTCACAGTCTTTTCTGACCATCAGAGTCTCAGGTACATCTTCTATCAGAAGGACCTGAACTGGAGACAGCGAAGATGGCTCGAGTTCCTCCAGGACTATGACTTTGAGATAGTATATACTTTTGGGAAGGGGAACGTGGTAGCTGATGCTCTCAGCAGGAGGACGGGCATTCAGCTACTTGAGGAGGTGACAGAGCAGCTAGCCACTTTGCAGATATCCTTCGTGGATGGATATATAGCAGCCTTCCTTCAGTCTCTGACAGTCAATCCTCCACTACTACAGCGGGTCAGAGTGGCACTGCGTGGGGACACCGACTGTGAGAGGCGGCATGCACAGATATCCTCAGGGCAGGCACCTGATGGTCTCTCCATTGGAGTAGAGCACGACGTCCTTTTTAGGGGACGTACCATGGTACCAGTTTCTTTACGAGAGGAGGTGATAAGAGAGTTTCACACTTCTCCCTTGGCGGTACATCCTGTAGTGGCGAAGATGTATCAAGATCTCAGACGACAGCACTGGTGGCCAGGTATGAAGAAGGCTGTGACAGAATTCTTTGTTCGATGCCTCACCTGCCAACAGGTGAAGGCAGAGCATCAGGTGCCAGCAGGCTTGGTACAGCCCTTGGAGGTCCCAGAGTGAAAGTGGGACGGGATATCTATGGACTTCGTGACTAGACTTCCACGAACTTCCAGAGGTCAAGACTCCATTTGGGTGATTGTCAACTGACTCACCAAGTCGGTTCACTTTTTACCCATCAGAGAGCAGGGCTCCATGGAGAGCTTGGGACGTCTCTACATTCAGGAGATTGTACGACTTCATGGTGTTCCATCATCTATCGTCTCCGATCGAGATTCTCCCTTTACTTCCCGGCTTTGGAAGGGGTTGCAGGAGGCATTCGGGACGCAGGTACGTATAAGCACCGCCTTTCACCCTCAGATAGATTTTCAGACGGAGAGGACCATTCAGACTCTCGAGGACATGCTCCGCGCATGTGTCCTCAACTTTGGTCGCATCTGGGTGGACCACCTACCCATGGTGGAGTTCGCGTACAACAACAGATACCACTCCACCATCGGGATGGAACCATACAAGGCGCTGTACGGCCGACCTTGCAGATCTCCTTTGTGCTGGACAGACCCTGGGGAGTCAGCACTTGTGGGACCGGAGATGGTCCAGGCCATGACGAAGAAGGTCCATATCATCCATGAGCGGATGAGGACATCTCAGAGATGGCAGAAGTCCTATGCTGACAGGAGGCGGAGGCCACTGGAGTTCGAGGATGGCGACCACGTCTTCATGCGGGTCTCACCTCGCCGTGGATTACAGAGATTTTGCCAAATAGGCAAGTTGTCTTCACGATTCATCGGACCATTCCAGGTCCTCAGCAGGATTGGCGAGGTGGATTATCAACTGGCTCTACCACCTCAGTTGCACTGGGTGCACGACGTCTTCCACGTATCTCAGCTGAGGAGATAAGTGCACGACCCGACACATATCATTGACCATGGGGAGCTAGAAGTTGATAATGGGGAAACTTTTGAAGAGGTCTCGGTGGAGATCGAGGATCGACAGGATTGGGTCCTACGTGGATGGTCGATTCCTCTAGTGTGCATCTGATGGCAGCATGAGAACCTCCAGGAGAGCACTTGGGAGTGGGAGGCTAAGATGCGTGCTTAGTATCCACATTTGTTTCCCTAGTTTTTGAGGTATCTTTACGGGGATTTAAAGCCCTGAGGTGGGAGTGATGTAAAGACCCATAAAATTCTAGGGAATTTTTTTTCTTAATTTTCTTGGGAATTTTACAAGAACACAGTTTTTGACAGCACCTAATTCCGAGGCCCGGTGTGCCAGGAATCATTTTCCGAAGTTTAGCTCGGGTACGTTTAGTGAACGAATGAGTGGGTTTTTTATAACTTTTGAACCGGTGCTCGAAATCGAATTCCTAGGGCACAAATGGAATCGCAGAGCTGGTATTTTCTTAGAAACACCTTTTCCAGAGTTGCGTTTTCTCGGGTGTGGTTTTTAATTTTTGGGGTTAAATTATGAAATAAAATAAAAAGGTGTGCGACAATTTTATTTTATTTCACTTAAAGATGCTTAACCTAAGTTAAGCGGATAAGGTGGGACCCAAAATATCCTACCCACTTGGTAGGATATTTGTGAGGTGGGGCCCGCATGATCCCCTCTGTTTCTTTCCTTCTAAGTAACGCACCCGCAACCCCCCTTTTTAATGAAATTCAAACATTATGTTTATTCTGGTTAAGAAACACCCCATTAAATTGGGCGGTTAAAATCGTTACAATTAATTCATCGAATTAATTGTTCATTTCTTATATTTTGAATTTCAAATTCTTATGTTGATAATAAAATAAGGGGAGGACATATTTTTATTTCATTGGTTGGGTGGTTTTGTGTTAAAAAGATTTGGGAGAAAAAGAGAGAACTCTTTGTTCTTCGATGAAGAACGCGAAGAATGCTCTACCGCCAATGAAGAACGCCAACCTCCGTCGACGAGAGACGCCTTCCTCGGAGATCACCTAACGCCAACAAAGTTCCTTCCGCGACGATCCTCTTTTTCTGCGACGACCCTCTTCTTCCACGACGGTTAATTCCGCAACGAATGCTCGTTCGATGGCAACATTGAGGTAGGGGTTTTATGCGTATCTTTTTTTGTGATTACTTCCGTCGTTATCCCCCTTTCAATTGAACCGCATGTTATCGAATTAACGGGAGGAGGTCGGACCGCACAAACATGACCGACACTCCTCCCCCTTTTTTTGGTTGTTGATATTAATGCGGCAAGCAGGGCGACGCGGTAGCAAAGCACCGCGCGGAATTTGTTAAAAGGGAGATCAGAGAAGCGCGGCGTCGTCGCACCGTGCCGTTGGAAACAATAAATCCGTGGCGCTGTCACGCTGCGCCGTAGAAGATGAACAAAGGACGCTGCACCGTCGCGCCATGCTGGAGGACCTCTAAAGCACCGCGGCCGGAGCAGGGCTGCGGCAGAGGGGCGCAGCACCGTCGCGCCGTGCCAGAAGAACCAAGGCCGCGGCCGGTTCCGGGCCGTGGAAGAGCAGCGGGACCGGCAGCCGGTACCGGGTCGCCGATGTCAGAGCAAGGGGACCAGCCCTTGCCGGTCCCATGGCAGCAGTAGCCAGCCGGCCGGTTCGAGGAAAGAGCCGGGGGTCGTAACCCCCGGATGACCAGCTGAGCGGCCCCATAAAGGGGCCGCAGTTTCTCCACGCGGGGGGGGGGGGGGGGGGGGCAGTGCGCCCCCCGCACCGAAACGGCTCGGTTGTTCGGCCGATCCCCTGGCCAGCGCGCCGCGCGCCAGGCCGGTCCGCTAGACCGGGCCGCGCCAGCCTGGACGGGCCGCGCCCAAGCGTGTCGGACCTGGGACGGGTTGACCCAGTTTGGGCCGATCCTGGGGGTATGGGGCCGAGTCGGACCTGGCCCGAACCCCCCTAATACCGAACCTTATTCGGTCTGTTGCCCATAACATGTGATACGGGCCTCCGATCGATGCACCGTCAGTTGAGATGCGATCCTCGGATGGAGGCGGTCGTTTCGGTATATCGCACGCAAGGTTTCTGAGAACTTTGTGTTCGGCCGGGTTGGTTCGTACACGAAACCAACCGGGCCCTCGGAGCGGAAACACTTATAACTTGGGCTCCGGACGTCCGATTGACGTACCGTCGATTTTGTTGAATTCCTCTAAGTGAGAAGGATCTTTTGTCTTACTCCTAATGAGGTTTGGACGCAGGTGGAGTATGGTCAGGTTGATTTTGACTTAAAAAAACCAACAGGGCCCCTGGGACGAAAAAGCCAATAACTCTCAGACCAGGCGTCTGATTGACGCGCCCCCTGTGACGTTGAGTTCCTATTGACGATACAGAACTTTTGGATACATAAACTCTGGACTATTTGTCAGTTGATGTATCAGCCTCTCGGCTCGTGGAGCGGACCCTCCCGAACGAGCTTACTGTGTGCGGGAACCCTAGAGCTGGCTGCGACTGCGACGACGACGACTGTACAGAGATCCTGAGTGGATTCAACGACAACGACTACAGAACTCAGTGATACTATGTGGATCAGTGCTACTGATCCTGTGTGGGTCCGATCCTGTGTGGGTCAGCGCTTAGAGGTCCTGTGTGGGCCAGCGCCTACAGATCCTGTGTGGGTCCGATCCTATGTGGGTATTTGCGGGGGTTAGTTACCTATCGATCCTTTGTGGGTCAGATACTTTGTGGGTCATTGAGGGGTTTAGTACCTATCGATCCTTTGTGGGTCATATCCTTTGTGGGTCATTGCGGGGGTTAGTATCTATCGATCCGTTGTGGGTCCGACGACTTAGATGAATTAGTGGCTATATCTGATCATCTCAATCATCATACGAAGAAGTATACTTGTGTGAGCTGAATCTTGACTTACTTTCCAATGTGTATTACATTATGCTTTCCTGTGTGGATTGAGTTGTGGTTTCCTATGTGGACAAGGTTTTACGTGGGCTCAGAGGTTGTAGCGAAATGGAATTGATGACTTAGGTATATGTATGGGCATATACCTAAGCAGTTTTGAATGTTACTTCGTGATTGAATCTTTCCTTTGTGGATTATCATTTGTGGATTTTGGGAGACCTTCGGGGGTATTGGGATCCCTACTGAGTAGCTTATACTCACCCATGCACAGGATATGCCCGCACTACGTTGTGTTGGTTGTAGACGATGGACAGCGCTGATCGCAGTTGAGGCTTGCGGAGCAGGTCGGTACCCGGAGGTGGACCACTGGGCGGGACGTACTCGGAGTGGACTGCTAGACCCGAGGAGCTGTGGAAGCTATATATACTCACCCTTTAGGTGGGACTTCCAGTGGATGGGTCGACACTGCGGCTTTAATTTTCAGTTGCTATTTTCCCTTTACTGTTGTACTTTACTTTCAGTTTGGGTTTGTATTCTGGCCCACTCACTTTTCCGTACTTACTGTTGTACTCAGTTTTTACTTCTACTACTTGTTTGCTCTGTGATGTTTGTTTACTTTACAAATGGAATGCCTTCCCTTTTTACCAGGATTTACGCCTTGGTGCTAGTCGCCAGCCCCGGGCCTATGGAAGGCGGGCTTGGGGTAGTCACGAAACGGACCCTGAGGATGGGTCGTGACAGAAGTGGAGAGGGAGGAGGTTCCCTTTTATAAGGGAGGAGAGGGGCACCTTTGGAAACCTAAAAAATATTAATTTATAATAAATTCAAACCCCACTTAAAAAACTCCGAAAATGACTCAATTCGAATATGAGATGATATAGGGTTGTAATCCCATCAACCAATAAAATTTATAAATGTTTTACGTTTATTTTAAACCTTATCATTTTGATTTATCTTTATTTAATCTATTTAATTTTATATGTCGTAATAATATTCTATGTTTTAAATTATTATAAATACGTACTTATATGTCATAAATTTCCCATAATTTGATACTTTATAATCTTTTAGACAATATAATTTTCAATTTGTAATTGTTAAATATTTTTGTGATTTTTAAATAATTTAATAATATGTTATTTTTATAAAATACCAATAGTTTAAATTTTGACACTATTCATTTATTTGAATTTAAATAAGACACACAGTTAAAATATATTCAAAAAAAATATTAATAGGTTCCTAACATTTCATATTCATCTATAAAATTTGTGGAGAATATTAATTAGTTCATATAATATTTATTTTCATATTTTTAAAACCATTTATTTGATATTACTCTTAATAAAATAATTACTACAACATTTTTGTTTAATTATTTAATATAATTATTTGTTGAATAAAAACTAAAAATAAAATAAAATAAAGAATATAAATCTAATATATTTTATAATAATAATTTTATTCAAATTTATCTTCTAAAACACCCAACTTTTAAAATGTTATGTTTATTCAATTATGAAGGTGAAAACTTTGACATCATTTAAAATAAAATAATAAAAGTGTCATAATAATTTTTATAAATATCCAAATGGTAAAATACTATACTTTTGTATATTTATGGTTCATATGTACATGACCAATAAGTTTTTTTTTCAGGTTTTGGGGACTTTAATGGGTATTATTAGTCTAATAAAAACTATATTATTGATTTTTCAGTAAATAAATAATTTCCGCATCATTAATGTATAAGAAATTAAGGTAACTATATATTTCTTAAAAATAAAAAATAAATTATCATGTTAAAGAATATAGTTTTAGATTTAAAATGAGTATTTATAACTGAATTTATATTTTTTATAACCTTATATTAATAATAATTTCATTATTAATGTTTGAGTGAGACATATTTCACTTTCATTTAAATAAAATAAAATAAAGGTCTTACTCACATACATGTGGTTTCTAATAGATACCATTTTGACCCAAGTATATTTTAGGACAAAATATAATCATCCAACAATATTAAGACACCTTTTATGGTAATTTTATAATATTATTCTTACCCTTAATTACCTAATTTACCTTTAACTATGGTAAATAAAATTTACTATAGTTACTATTCATAATGCCCAAAAATTAAAATTTGCCTATTAACATAATTTGGACCTAATGATTCGAAATATGAAATAAATTTTTCCAAATTAAAAATACATAAGTTTCAGTAATTAATTTAAAATTAATACCATTGTCGAAAAAATGGGTTTTTGTTTATAACATTACAAAAGATAGAATTGATTTTACCTGTGAATTAAATGTAAAATAAATGCTAATAACATACATTATATTAAACAATAAAAATATATTCTATTTATAAATTGAAACAATTTATTATTTTAATTTAACCATATAAATTAGCTTCATGAAAAAAGTTGTTTTTAAGTAAAATTTACCGTGTTTTTACTATTCATCAAAATAAGAGCATTGTCATAAAAATATCAAAACTTCTTCCAATGTAAATTTTTATATCCTGATTCAAAATAAGAATTTTATTTTTCAAAATTTAACTTAAAAACTTGTCAAAAAATAGATTTAAAATGCATGCTCCATCAAAAGGCGGCAAAACTGCATTTTTTGAAAAATACTTATTTTATCTGAAAAATTGATTTTGTTCTCATACCTCATTCTAGAAAATGTGTAAGATGAATTATAATGTTATAAAATTTAAAATGCTGTTAATACTATTAATAACAGCTATTTCATAAAAATATTGTAATAATATATCATTGTTTAGTGAAACTCAGTATTGTGTACAACACACGCTATTGAGGAAGGTCGCTCTTACATAAACCACAAGCCAAGAATAGTGTTTGTGTATAATACAAAATAATATGGTGTTGCATATAGAAAAGTCTAATCTTGGTGTAGCATACAACACAAGACATAAAAGAAATTAAAAAGAATATTTCTCATAAAATCTTGGGGTGTTACATTCTACCCCCCTTAAAATGAATTCCTCCCTCGAAATTTGTCGGGGTAATAAATTGTTTATGAATATTTCTTTCATAGAAACCCACATTGTAAAAAGAAATAAAAAAAAATTAATTTTAAAAATTAAAGTAAGTAATGTAACGGTTACCCAAATTAACTCATCATTAGGTTTCCACATAAGAGAACATAGGTGAAAACATGGATATGGAAGAGAAATCTAACCATCATGTTCTGATGGAGAGTTGTAGAGAACATGGATATGAAAAATCCAACAATCACAAAGTAATAAATTGTTGATGATCTAAGGTACCATCAGATTCATCGTATATGAGGGTATTATGACAATATTTTTGGTTTTCATGATCATTTCCCTAAAGTTGAAGAATTTTAATTAGAAGAAATATTTACTTGATTTTGGTACAATATCATTGTTGGTCGTTCCTTGATAAATTTACACTTTATATCATAAAGAAGTGAAGTTGAATTTTTCATTCGTGAAGTGTTAGCAGACCATTTGATAGAATGATGGGTCATTCCATTGATCACAAACAAGAGGTTAGAAAAAGTTATTAAATATACATAAGTCCATATATAATGATATTAATTGTATATGGCTCCAAAAATGGACTTATACTTCATATATCATACCACATAATAAAATAAAACTAATTTATACTAACCAAGGACTTCCTGTAGGCCAGTGGTAGGCGATAAAGGCATGTCGCACTTCGGTTTTGGGTTCGATTTCTGCATCCTTGTCGGATGCGTCGGGTTGTCACCCATCCTAGGGGATGTCCTTTTTTCTAAAACTATAATATTATAACATTTCAGAAATATTATCAAAACGTTCTAAGATTAAACAATAATATCTAATGTTTAAATTAATCTATTCCAATCTTTAGTATTATCTAAAATACTTCTGTCTAATCTCATAATATAAAGAAAAATATTTTTAGAAGGGTCATCTACCAAGCATGTGATTAAAATCATTTATCCCCCATATATCATAAGATATATCTTGTTGGTCACATTCCAAAAATATGAATACCTTAATCATGTATTCTCTTGAAACATGAATTATCATAGAACCTTAGTGAAAACATGAATGCTGTCAAAAGTTAACTCTTTCCACACAAAAAATCCCAATATTTCTATATACTCAAACCATAAGGTCACTTTGTCCTTATATCATACATGAGCTCATTAATTCTATCAAACATATTATTTTCTCCTTATCCCTTTTTTATGTGCATTGTCATCTGCTTTCCAAAAATATTTCAATCAATTTCCATGGTTACCAGAACCATTAAACATATACTTTCAAATACTCATGGAAAAAAATAGTGTAACAATCCTTATACTTTTCTTTATTCCATAGTACCATAAATTATTCTTGATAAATATGGAATCATTCTACTACCTTCTTAAACGACAGACCGAGCTTTGTCATTTTATTTCTCTATACTTCTTTCATATCATATATCATTTGTAGTCTCTTCACCATCATCAACATAAATACTACCCATAGGACCATGCTGATTCTACTCATGAGATTTTGTCTTAGGACATTGGTTTTCAAAATGCCAGTACATTCCATAGTTAAAACATTTAACCATTTTTTGATGTCTTAGCAATACCATCGTCCTTTTCCATTGTGTTAACTGGTCCTTTTCTATTGCAATTACTGGCTTTGTGTCTTTCTTTTCCACACCCAAAGCATCTTCCAGTTCCTTTGAATCATTCTCCTTGATGCCCTTTACCACATGATTTAAATGAGGTAAATTGAACTTTCTTACCTCTATGATCATCATGAAACTCCATATTCCTCTTATTAGTTGTGTCAGGGAACTTAAAAAAGTAGATATTATTGATCATATTATGAGATTTATGATTAGGCATGATAACGATGTTTCACCTTCCAAATAATTTTTCATTTTATTTCTCATGAAGAATATCATTCCATTGTCCATCATATTCTCCATTAACATGAATCTTCCTATTTCCATCCATTTTCTAAAACCCAAAATGATTAGTGTGAGAGGAAAAAATCATACTAGGAAAAAAATATAATCAAGGGGTAGTATGTTTAATCTCTAACATATTAGGTTTAATCCTAGTTTATTCATGATTGTTATCAAAATTCTAGGATTGTAACCTATACTTAACCTTACGAACATCCCTCAACATACATTTGAAATACCTCAAGGGATCTCAATAAATTTTTCACATCATAGTTTACAAAGTTTAAGTAAATATTTTCTCTGATACCAACTATAGAGACCCAAAGATTGAAGTACATAAACATTACATTACTTTTGCGAAATACTCAATACATGACAAAAACAGATGCCCAAAGATCGTATTATTTTAGTATCTTTGGAAAATCGGAACATAATCTTCTAATCATGGGGAAAGATCTTCAACATCTCCTATAAAGAACTTCCCCTTTTATTTTCTTACCTAAAACCATTCTTTATATCCTGGGTAAAAGAAAAAATAACAAGGGTGAGATCAAATGCTCAATAAGGGTAAGCATGGAGAACATAAAATAACCCATAAACATTTGAACGTAAAAACATGAACATAAAACATCAAAATCATTAGTAATGACATAAATATTGGTAGTACATAAGGAATATATCATAAAGGAACATTAATCATGATGAAATTTCATGGGAATA
The DNA here is from genome assembly GCA_963277665.1 of Viscum album. Lineage (NCBI taxonomy): Eukaryota > Viridiplantae > Streptophyta > Magnoliopsida > Santalales > Viscaceae > Viscum > Viscum album. Next base: position 1,703,065,390 of record OY728155.1, read on the forward strand.
AAACATGTAATTATGGAAAACCATCAAACACATGATTATATTTCCATAGTATCCAAGGCATTTCGACCAATACCATCATAGTGGACAAAGTCAATTACTGAACCGAGTTTACTTGTCGATCCAGCCCTGTATTACTGAACCAGATTTTACTTTCTGTTCCAGCCATGTCTATCTCATGAGATATAAATCATTACCTAATGCATTGGTGTGAGATATAGGTCCCACCCATCTCATATTGAAATCATTCTTACGTGTTCCACAAAACAATCATAAATCATTCTTCATAACCCAAAGAATAAAATGGGTTTCATAAACATCGTCTCATCATAACATAATCCATATAAAACAAATGGATATCATTTCATCATAAGAAAAATAAAACTGTGTAAATAATAGAGACATTATAGTTGAAACATAAACATACTAAATAATTAGATCTTTGATGGAAAATATTTTTGATAAAAATCTTGAAATTAATTCTTGAGGAAAATATCCTTTATTCTTCAAAATCATTTTCTTTTCACAAAATGCAACAAAATTTTAAAAGAAAAGGATATTATTTAAAATAATAATGAAATATTGTAGAGGAAGATTCAATAAAATAAGGTGTTATTAAACCATAAAAATCTGTTCATGCCGTAGAAGTTAAAAAAACAATCTTCTCGTAGTTTTGCCGAAAAAGTCAAAAAGTACCTTGTATGGGAAACAAAAGAAATATTCCTTCTATACTACATATTAAAATTAAAAAGGGGTAAAAATGAATTTAAACATAACTGGAATAATAGTAAATAATTTATGAAAAAAGTTTTATAAAACATGGAAATGGATGATAAATATAACCCCATTAAATACTTACAAACAAACAATCTCGGACAAAAACGAAATTGGAAAAGTTATCCCATACCTTAGGTCCAATATGCTTTGTACGTATCTAAAACTCCTGTATAATGATTTAAATAATGTCATTAAATTACTCCAGAATCATATTCATTGTTATGATATCATATATGGTCATATTCTTATCTTCTTATTAGTAATATTTCATTGCAACTTGTTATTCGGGTGTTCATTGCTTTATGTTCTTATGTGTGTTTTGTCGAATAAATTATTATTACTCTTTTTAGGTTATAGATACAACATTTAAAGAATGGTATTAGTGTAATATATATCATATTTATTAATTCAATTCATTTATATAATCATTATTCGATGAAGATAATGTAGAACGAGTCACATTACATCATGGAGACGGTAGGTCGTACTTACGCACGAGCGATGATATCATTCCCATGATTGTGGAATTGTATTGAAGTGTATGGTGTATAATAATTCAGAATCAATATAAATTTACAATAATAAGATATAGTTATTTATTCCATTATTATACCCATCCAAGTATGTTAGTGATGAAATAAAAGATTACACCACGACGTGGAGACGGTAAGCCGTACATACGCACACGTGGTGATTTCATTTTCTTCATAGGAAGAATAGAAGATAGAATATTGTTATTTCATATTCATAATAACATATCAGTATACAAGTGATATTGGAGTTATTACTTAGTAATTAAAGAACTCATATATAGGAAGTATGATAATAAATAAGTTTGAAGGAATCAGTAAAGGATATTACCTCTTCTTCGACGCGCCTCCTCTTAACCTCCACTTAGGGAACTAAATATGGGCTTTGACGAATACCAGGACTTATAGTAGGTTTCTATGGAAGTGGATAAGTTAAATGGTCAGGTTTTTCAGGAATTTGAAATCTCAATAATTGTGTGAAGTGGAGAGGGAGGAGGTACCCTTTTATAAGGGAGGAGAGGGGCACCTTTGGAAACCTAAAAAATATTAATTTATAATAAATTCAAAACCCACATAAAAACATCCAAAAAATGACGCAATTCGAAGATGAGATTAGATAGGGTTGTAATATCATAATCCAATAATATGTAGACATTTTTTATGTTTATTTTAAACATATCATTTTGATTTAGCATTATTTAATCTATTTAATTTTATTTGTAATAAAAATATTCTAAATTTTAAATTAGTATAAATACATAGTTATATGTTGTAAAGTTCCAAAAATTGGATACTTTATAACCTTTTAGACCATAAAATTTTCAATTTTCAATTTTTCAAATATTTTTGTTATTTCTAAATAATTTAATAATATGTTATTTTTATAAAATACATATAGTGTAAATTTTAACACTATTCATTTATTTGAATTGAAATAAAATTAAAAAATAGAATATATTGAAAACAAATATTTAATAGGTTTCTAACATTTCATATTCATCTAGAAAATTCGTGGAGAATATTAATTAGTTCATATAATATTTATTTTAATATTTTTAAAACCAATTATTTCATATTTATCTTGACAAAATAATTACTACAACATTTCTGTATAATTATTTAATATACTTATTTGTTGCATAAAAATTAAAAATAAACTACTATGATGAATATAAATCTAATATATTTTATAATAATACTTTTAGTCTAATTTATCTTCCAAAAAACCCAACTTTTAAATTGTTATGTTTATTAAATTATGATGGTGACAACTTTGACATCATTTAAAATAAAATAATATAAGTGTGATAATCACTTTTATAAATATCAAAATGGTCAAAAATTATAACTTTGTATGCTTACGGTTCATATTTAAACGACCAATATGTTTGTTTCAGGTTTTTGGGCCTTTTATGGGTATTATTAGTCTAATAGAAACTATATTATTGATTTTTCACTAAATAAATAATTTCTGCATCATTAATGTATAAGATATTAAGGTAATTATATATTTCTTAAAAATTTAAAATAAATTACCATGATAAAGAATATAATTTTAGATTTCTAATGACCATTTATAACCTAATTTATATTCTGTATAGCTTTATATTAAAAATAATTTAGTTATTAAAGTTTGAGTGGGACATATTTCACTTTCGTTTAAATAAAATAAATTGAAGGTCTTAATCACATACAAGTGGTTTCTAATAGATACCATTTATACCCAAGTATATTTTAGGACGAAATATAATTGTCCAATTATATTAATAAATGTTTTATGGTAATTTTATAATATTATTTTTACCCTTAATTGCCTAATTTACCTTTAACTATGGTAAATAAAATTTACCGTAGTTACTATTCATAATGCCCAAAAATAAAAAGTAGCCAATTAACATAATTTATACCTATTTATTCCAAATAGGAAATCCATTTTTCCAATTAAAAAATACAGAAGTTTCAGTAATTAATATAAAATAAATCCCATTGAAAAAAACGTGTTTTTTAAAACATTACGAAAGATAGAATTGATTTTACCTATGAATTAAATGTAAAATCAATGGTAATGAAATAAATTATTTTAAATGGTAAAAATATACTAAATTTATACATTAATACAATTTAATATTATAATTTAACCATATAAATTATCTCCATGAAAAAAAGTTGTTTTTAAGTAAAATTTAGCGCGTTTTTACTATTCATCAAAATAAGAACGTTGTTAGAAAAATATCAAAACTTTTTTAAATGTTAATTTTTATATCCTGATTCAAAATATGAATTTGTTTTTGTAAAATTGAACTTATAAACTTGTTAAAAATTAGATTTATAATGGGTGTTCCATTAAAAGGCGGCAAAACTGCATTTTTGGAAAAATACTTCATTTATCCGAAAAATTGATTTCATTCTCATACCTCATTCTAGAAAACATTTAAGATGAATTATAATGTTATAAAATTTAAAATGTGGTCAATACTATTAATAACGGCTAGTTTGTAATAATATTATTACAATATATCGCTGTTTAGTGGAACTCTGTATTGCGTACAACACACGCTATTGAGGAAGGTCGCTCTTGCGTGCAACACAAGCCATGAATAGTGTTTGTGTATACTACAAGCTAATATGATGTTGTGTACAGTGTAATATAATATTGGTGTAGTGTACAACACAAGACATCAATGAAATTAAAAATAATATTTCTCATAAAATCATGGGGTGTTACATTCTACCCCCCCCCCTTAAAATGAATTTATCCCTCGAAATTCGTCGGGGTTATAAATAATTTATGAATGTTTCTTTCATAGAAACCCACATTGTAAAAAGTAATACTAAAACTTAATTTTAAAAAGTGAAGTAAGAAACATAACAGTTACCCAAATTAACTCATCATTGGGTTTCCACATAGGAGAACATAGGTGAAAACATGGATAAGGAAGAAAAATCTAACCATTAAGTTCTGATGGAGTGTGGTAGAGAACATGGATATGAAAATTACAATAACCACAAATACATAAATTTGTGATGATCTAAGGTGCTATCCGATTCATCAGATATGAGGGTACTTGGACAGTATTTTTGGTTTTCAAGATCATTTCCCTGAAGTTGATGAATTTGAATTAGAAGAAATACTTACTTGATTTTGGTACAATCTCACTGTTGGTCATTCCTTGATAAATTTCCACATCATATCATAATTAAATGATGTTGAATTCGTCATTCATGAAGTGTTACCAGATCATGTGATAGAATGATGGGTCATTCCATTGATCTCAAACAAAAGGTTAGAAAAAGTTATTAAATATACATAAGTCCATATATGGTGATATTAATCGTAGATGGCTCAAAAAATGGACTTATAATTCATATATAAAACCACTTAATAAAATGAAACTAATTTCTACTAACTAGGGACTGCCTGTAGGTCAGTGGTAGGCGATAAAGGCCTGTCGCACTTCGGTTGTGTGTTCGATTCCTGCATCCTTGTCTGACGTGATGGGTTGTCTCCCGTCTTACAGGTTTTACTTTTTTCTAAAACTATACTACTATAACATTTCAGAAATAATATAAAAACGTTATAGCCTTAAACAATAATATCGGATGTCTAACTTAATCTATTCCAATCTTTAGTCTTATCCAAAATACTTCTGTCCAATCTCACTATATAAAGAAAAATATTACTAGAGGGGTCATCTACCAAGCATGTGATTACCATCATTTATCCCCCATATATCATAAGATATATATTGTTGGTCTTATTCCAAAAATGTGAATACCATAATCATATATTCTCTTGAAACATGAATTACCATAGAACCTTAGTGAAAACATGAATGCTGTCAAAAGTTAACTCTTTCCACATACCAAAATCCTAATATATCTATATACTCAAACCATGAGGTCATTTTGTCCTTATATAATTCATGAGCTCATTAATACTATCAAACATTTTATTTTCTCCTTATCCCTTCATTATGCGCATATCATCTGCTTTCCAAAAAAATTCAATCACTTTTCATGGTTACCAGTACCATTCAACATATACTTTCAAATACTCATGGAAAAAAAATAGTGTAACAATCCTTATATTTTTCTTTATTCCATATTACCATACATTATTATTGATAAATATGCAATCATTCTACTACCTTATTAAACCACAGACTGAGCTTTGTCATTTTATTTCTCTACACATCTTTCATCTCATATATCATTTTTATACTCTTCATCATCATCAACAGGAATACCACCCATACGACCATGCTGATTCTCTCCGTTATATTCTCCATTAGGGCATTGGTTTTCATAATGCCAGTACATTCCACATTTAAAACATTTAACCCTTTTTGATGTCTTAGCAATACCATCATCCTTGTCCATTATGTTAACTGATCCTTTTCCATTTCAATTACTGGATTTGTGTCCTTCTTTTCCACACCCACAACATCTTCTAGTTCCTTTGAAACATTCTCCTTGATTCCTCTTCCCACATGATTAACATGAGGGAAATTGAACTTTCTTTCCTCTATGATCATCATGAAACTCCATATTCCTCTTATTAGTCATGTCAGGAAACTTACCAAAGTTGAGATTATTGATCATATTATGAGATTTCTGATTAGGTACGATAACGATGTTTCACCTTCCAAATACTGTTTCATTTGATTTCTCATGAATAATATCATTCCATTGTCCATCATATTATCTATTATCAAGAATCTTCCTATTTCTAGCCATTTTCTAAAACCCAAAAAGATTAGTGTGAGGGGAAAAATCATTCTAGGAAAACAAAATTATCAAGGGTAGTATGTTTAATCTCTATCGTCTTAATTTTAATCCTAGGTTGTTCATGATTGTTATCAAAATTCTAGTATTTTAACCTATACATAACCTTACGAACATCCCTCGACATACCTTAAAATACCTCTAGGGATCTAACTAAATCTTTCACATTCTAGTTTCCAAAGGTTAACTAAACATTTGAATTGATTCCAACTGTAGAGACCCAAATATTGATGTACATAAACATTACATTACTTTTGTGGAATACTTATTATATGAAAAAAACAGACGCCCAAAGACCGTATTATTTTAGTGTCATTGGAAAATCGGAACATATTCTTCTAATCATGGTTAATGATCTTCAACATCTCCCATAAATATCTTCCCCTTTTGTTTTATTACCTAAAACCTTTCTTTATATCTTGGGGAAAAGAAAACATAACAAGTGTGAGCTCAAATTCTTAGTAAGGGTAAGTATGTAGAACATAAAACAACCCATAAACATTTGAACGTAAAAACATGAACATAAAACATCAAAATCCTGAGTAATGACATAAATATTGGGAGTACATAAGGCATGGATCATAAAGGAACATTAATCATGATAAAATATCATGGGAATAAAACATTTAATTGTGTCAAACCATTAATCACATGATATGATTTTCATAGTAGCCAAGGCATTGCTGCCAAGACTATCATAGTGTATGAAGTCCATTACTGGACCGGGTTTACTTGTTGTTCCAGCCCAGTATTACTGAACCAGATTTTACTTTCCATTCCATCCATGTCTATCTCATGAGATATAAATCATTACCCAATGAATTGGAGGGAGATATAGGTCCCATCCATCTCATATTGAAATTATTCTTACGTGTTCCACAAAACAATCATAAATCATTCATCATAACCCAAATAATAAAATGGGTTTCATAAACATCATCCCATCATAACATAATACATATAAAACAAATGGATATAATTTCATCATAAGAAAAATAGAACCATGTAAATAATAGGGAAATTATACTTGAAACATAAACATACTAAATAATTTCATATTTCATGGAAGATTAGTTTTGATAAAACACTCGAAATGAATTCTTGAGGAAAATATCCTTTCTTCTTCAAAATCATTTTATTTTCACAAAATACAAAGAAATTTTAAAAGAAAGGTATTTTATTGAAAATAATCATGAAATATTGAAGAGGAAGCTTCATGAATACAAGGCGTTATGAAACCATAAAAATCCGTTCATGATAAGTTAAAAAAGCAATCTTCTCGTACTTTTTTCAGAAAAGTCAAAAAGTACCTTGTTTGGTAAACAAAATAAATATTCCTTCTATACTATATATTAAAAATAAAAAGGGGGTAAATATGAATTTAAAATAATTGGATGAATAGTAAATACTTTATGAGTTTTTTTATAAAACATGGACATGGATGATAAATATAACCCCATTAAATACTTACGAATAAACAATCTCGAACAAAAACGAGATTGTCAATGTTATCCCTTACCTTAGGTCCAATATTCCTTTTATGTATCTGAACCTCCTTTATAATGATTTAAATAATGTCATTGACTTTTTCTAGAATCATATTCATTGTTATGAGTTCATATATGGTCATATTCTTATCTTCTTATTAATAATATTTCATTGCAACTTGTTATTCGGGTGTTCATTGCTTTTTGTTCTTATGCGTGTTTTGTCGAATAAATTATTATTCCTCTTTTAGGTTATAGATACATCATTTAAAGAATTGTATTAGTGTAAAATATATCATATTTATTCATTCAATTCATTTATATAATCATTATTCAATGAAGATCATGTAGAACGAGTCACATCACATCGTGGAGACGGTATGTCGTACGTACGCACGAGCGATGATATCATTCCCATGATTATGGAATTGTATTGAAGTACATGGTGTATAATATTTCAGAATCAATATCACTTTAAAATAATCTTATATATTTATTTCTTCTATCCTTGTACCCATCCAAGTATGTTAGGGATGAAATAAAACATTACACCACGACGTGGAGACGGTAAGCTGTACGTATGCACATGTGGTGATTTTATTTTTTTTCATAGGATGAATAGAAGATATAATATGGTTATTTCATATTCATAATAACATATCAGTATAAAATTGATACTAGATTTATTTCTTAATAATGAAACAACTCATATAGAGGAAGTAGGAGAAGAAATAAGTTTGAAAGAATCGGTAATGTATATTACCTCTTCTTCAACGGGACTCCTCTTAGGGCACTAAAGAAGGTCTTTGAAGAATACCAGGAATTATATTAGGTTTCTAGGGAAGTGGAGAAGTAAAATAGTCATGTTTTTTATGAATTTGAAAGCTCAAAAATGGTGTGAAGTGGAGAGGGAGGAGGTTCCCTTTTATAAGGGAGGAGAGGGGTACCTATGAATACCTAAAAAATATTAATTTATAATAACTTCAAACCCCACTTAAAAACCTCCAAAAATGACTCAATTAAAATATGAGATAATATTGGGTCTTAATATCATCAACCATTAAAATTTAGACATGTTTTATGTTTTTTTTAAACCATATCATTTTGATTTATCCTAATTTAATTTGTTTAATATTTTTTTTGTGATAATAATATTCTAAATTTTAAATTATTATAAATACATACTTATATGTTGTTAATTTCCCATAATTGTATACTTTATAACCTTTTAAACCATATAATTTTCAATTTGTAATTTTTAAATATTTTTTTGATTTTTAAATAATTTAATAATATGTTATTTTTATAAAATACTAATAGTTTAAATTTTGACACTATTCATTTATTTGAATTTAAATAAAATACACACAGGGAATATATGCAAACCAAAATATTTAATAGGTTCCTAAAATTTCATATTAATATATAAAATTTGTGGAAAATATTAACTAGTTCATATAATATTTATTTTAATATTTTTAAAACCATTTATTTGATATTTCACTTCATAAAATAATTACTACAACATTTTTGTATAATTATTTAATATACTTATTTTTTGCATAAAAATTAAAAATAAAATACTATGATTAATATAAATCAAATATTTTCATAATAATACTTGTAGTTGAATTTATCTTCTAAAACACCTAACTTTTAAAATGTTATGTTTATTAAATTATAAAGGTGACAACTTTGACATTATTTAAAATTAAATAATATAAGTGTCATAATCGATTTTATTAATCTCCAAATGGTCCAAAATTACACCTTTGTATTATTAGGGTTCATATGTACACGATCAATAAGTTTTGTTCAGGTTTTTGGTCCTTTTATGGGTATTATTAGTCTAATAAAAACTATATTATTGATTTTTCACTAAATAAATAATTTCTACATCATTAATGTATAATCTATTAAAGTAATTATATATATCTTAAAAATTAAAAATAAATTACCAGGATAAAAAATATAATTTTATATTTCAAATGAGTATTTATAACCGAATTTATATTCTGTATAAACTTATATTGAAAATATTTAAATTATTAAAGTTTGAGTGAGACATATTTCACTATCATTTAATCAAAATAAATTAAAGGTCTTAATCACATACAAGTGGTTTCTAGTAGATGCCATTTCGACCCAAGTATATTTTAGGACGAAATATAATCATCCAATTATATTAAGACAGGTGTTATGGTAATTGTATAATATTATTTTTACCCTTAATTACCTAATTTACCTTTAAATGTGGTAAATAAAATTTACCATAGTTACTATTAATAATGCCCAAAAATAAAAATTAGCCTATTAACATAATTTGGACCAAATGATTCCAAATATGAAATCTATTTTTCCAAATTCAACACACAGAAGTTGCAGTAATTAATTTGAGATTAATTCCGTTGTCGAAAAAACGGGTTTTTGTTTAAAACATTACAGAAGATAGAATTGATTTTACCTATGAATTCAATGTAAAATAAATGATAATGATATAAATTATATTAAATGGTAAAAATTTATTCTATTTATACTTTACAACAATTTAATATTATAATTTAACCATATAAATTATCTCTATGAAAAAAGTTGTTTTTAAGTAAAATTTAGCGTGTTTTTACTATTCATCATAATAAAAACGTTGTCAGAAAAATATCAAAACATCATCCAATGTAAATTTTTATATTCTGAATAAAAAGAAGAATTTTATTTTGTAAAATTGAACTTATAAACTTTTCAAAAATTAGATTTAAAATGGGTGTGCCATCAAATGGCGGCAAAACTGCAGTTTTTGAAAAATACTTCTTTTATCTGAAAAATTGATTTTTTCTCATAGCTCATTCTATAAAATGTGTATAATGAATTATAAAGTTATTAAATTTAAAATTTTATTAATACTATTAATAAGGACTAGTTCATAATAATATTATAACAATATATTGTTGTTTAGTGAAACTCGGTATTGCGTACAACACACACTATTGAGGAAGGTCGCTCTTGTGTGCCAAAAAAAAGCCAAGAATAGTGTTTGCGTATACTAAAAGCTAATACGGTGTTGCGTATAGTGAAATATAATCTTGGTGTAGCGTACAGCACAAGACATCAAAGAAATTAAAAAGAATATTTCTCAAAATAACTTGAGGTGTTAAAAATTCTCATTCAACAAAATCAATAAATATTTAAGTTACGTAAAGGTAAACTATAGTAAACAATGGTAAACCATGGTAAACATGGTAAACATAGTAAACATGGAATAACAATTTTAATTAAACAAAAATAATAGATATATAGTTTACTTAATGGTGAACATGATAAACTAAACTAAACAAAATTAAAATAAATAAAAACTTCCCCTTATTTGTTTTAAAATGTGTTTTAATATAGGAAAAACATACAATATCTAAAATTTTATGAAAATAATAAATGTAAACAAGAAATAAACATATGTTACCTTTAATATTAGGAATGTACAAATGGATTGTTCTCCCAAATTCCTTCATTATGATCGTTCCTAATAGAATAAACCATGTCTTCAACATTCTCATATTATGTTCTACTAATCATTCCATGGAAGTAGTTATCTCACATAAATCAGCATCTTAGTCAAGTTGATCTGGACCAACATATTGTGTTTCCCTTGTAAAAAAACAGCCCACTGCATATCTGATTGATCAACTACATAGGAAATATGTTTTTTATGTGTTTCTATTATAAAAGAATCATCTGTGTCTTCCAATCTATTCAGATTAACTAATTTCATTCCAAATTCATCATGTCTGCCACTATTGTTAACGATAAACGATTTACAGATAAAAACTAGAACATTAATTTTAAATTAATCAACCTACCATATTTCTTAAATCACTCCATAATATGAACTTGATTAAAAAATTGGGTTACTGACTTTAGAACTCGAAAAATTAACTGCTTCTGCAAACACCAACACACCACTATTCTAAACATCAATTCTGTTGTCCTGAGCTTTCGAATGAAATGTATATCTACTAATGTCATAAACGGACCATGTTATCACATTTAAACATGAACCAACCACTACCCATTTTAATGTCTCTGATACATCTGATCTACCAATCATGGTCTTTGTAATCCATGAAAAAAATGTTTTCTTGTGCTCATTTATAATCCAATTTTCTTCCCCCTTTGGATGACATTGTTTCAACTCATTAATATGAAATGTTATATATGGTTTCAAATCAGCTATGTTATTCAAGATGTATAATTCTAACTTATTCATATGTTCATCTAACAAGGATTTGACTTTCAATCCATGAATCCCGTTTACCTCATTATTAACTTGTCCATTGAGAGATGGAGGCAAACCTATGTGCTCCACCGCAGCCAAGTAGCTCATAAAAAACTCCGCAACCTCCTCAGAAATATAATTTTCAATAATGGAGCTTAATTTCAATATGGACTCTTAACATACCCCTTCAATATTTTCATAAACCTTTCAAAAGGATACATCCAATGAATATATACAGGTCCACAAAGCATTATTTCTCGAACCAGATGAATCATTAAATGCACCATTATATAAAAAAAGTAGGAAAATACATTTCCAATTAACAAGTATAGAAATTGCATCCTTTTCTAAAATGTACAAAGCATTCACATCAATCACCTTATTACAAATTTAATTGAAAAAAATAACACAACATCATTATAGTCTTTCTGACATGCATGAGCAATATTCAACGCAATGAAACTGGTAGAAGTTGATGCATCATGACGTGACAATCATTAGATTTTATACCTATTAACACCAAATCCTTCAATGAGACAACATTTTTTACCTTTGAAGAATAACCTTGAGGCACTTTGATATCATGAAGACACTGAAAAAAGATAATTTTCTCCCTCTTGGATAATGTATGACAAGATGGGGAAAGAAATGTTCGTCTTCTATTAGATGCGGGAGCTAACACTAAACGAATTCCCATTGTTAGTAAGTATAATCTTTCATTCAACCCATCTTTTTTCTTTCCATTAATATCTAATAATGTACCAATCAAACTATCACCGATATTCTTCTCTATGTGCATGACATCAATACTATGTTTAACATCATGATATCTCCAATATGGTAGCTCAAAATATATTGACATTTTCTTCCAAATATGTCTATCATTACCAGATTTCTGTGTCTTTCCCAATGTCACATCAAGGTTTTCCAGCCTCTCAAAATACACATCAGGTGATAAATTTTTTGGAACAATATCAAATTATTGTGATCCATTGAATGCCTTTTTTAGTCTTCTATAAGAGTGATCCATTGGAAAAAACCTTCAATGACCCATGAACATTGTTGTCCTCCCATGATACAATTGACAATATAAAGTCTGTTGTTCGAAAATTGGACATTCTTTATGCCCCTAAACACTGTATGTAGACAAATTTCCATATGCTGGGAAGTCGTTTATAGTGAACATAAGCATTGTATGCAGTTGAAAATATTCCATTTTATAAGAATCATACACCCTAATACTATCCTCCCATAAAGTTTAAAATCAGCAATCAATGGTGACAAGAAAACATAAATATCATTTCCGGTTTGCTTCGGACCAGAGATCATTATACTCAACATAACATATTTGCGCATCATAAAAACTTCAGGAGAGAGGTTGTAAATTACCAATAAAACAGGCCAAGAAATATGTGTGCTACTGAGGGTTCGGTATGTATTCATTCCATCTGTGCACAACCCTAGTATGAGATTTCTAATTTCATTTTCAAATGAAGGATACTACTCATAAATTTTCTTCCATTGTGGGAAATCAGTTGGATGACGTATTTTTTCATCAAATATACGCTCATTATAATTCCATCATATCATTTTTTAATCATGTGAATTAGAAAATAAACATTTAAAATGATGAATTATAGGAAGATACCAAAATACCTTGCAAGGGATCTTTGTAATATCTACATCAACCTGTGATTTTTCTTTCATCTTATAACGTTATGTCTCACATTTAGGACACTCTAACAGAAAATCATATTCCTTCTTATATATCATACAATCATTCGGAAAGGCATGCATTTTCTTGTATCCCAATCCCATTGGGCATAATATTTTTTTGGCCTAATAATGTGAATCTGGAAGATTTTTATCTTTTAGAAGAATGTCTTTCATCAATTGTAGCAGACCTGTAAAACTTCTTTCAGGCCATCCATGTGGTTCCTTCAGGCAAACCAATCTTAACACCACCTAAAAAACTATAAAATTCATACAACCAGGATACAATGGTTTTTTAGCATCACCATATAGATGCGCAACATTCGATTCTATCTCAATTTGTTCTACTACAATATCACAAATCATTTCTTCAATTATATCATAGTTACCATCTTGGGAATCATCATCATCAGGAGATCAGACATTCCATCCATTTTTACCATGCCAAATCCAAGAGCTATAACTCAAATTAATACCATGAAAAATCATATGATCTTTGATATCTCCACTTTTCAAATTATTCATATTCAAACACTTCAGGAATGGACATAAAAAAATGTCACTTCTTGGAACATTTATTTTAGAAAATTCCAAAAAGGAATCAATACCTTCCTCATATTCAATACTCATTCGATGTGACATAATCCAACATCGAATCATTATTACCTATAACAAATATCAAAATTATACATCTTGTTAAATTAATACAAATATATATTTATATGAAAAATATTCTAATTTTAATGTAAACAATTTTGAAATATAAAACTAATCTATGCGTATTTAAAAAAAATATGCATGGAAATGATTTAAAAATGAAAATATAGTTAGATAAAATAGTTTAAAATTCATCTTGGATCCTTTATTCTTAAGGTACACAATGAATACATCCTGGGGAAACTGGATACCAAATTCACCCTTCCGTAAAAAATAAATATGAAGTATAAATATTAAAATATGTAAACATTCAATACTAAAAATAACACAGACCCCAAAAATTTGAAACATCTGGACAGAACCCACCCCTCTGGACAGCCCCCACCCCCTAGATAGCCCCCACCCCTCTAAAAAGTCCCCACCCCTGGGACACACCATCCCCCTAGACACCCCCTACCGCCTTGGAAAACCCACTCACCCCTGAACACCACCCCCACCCACTAGATACCCCTACCCCCTTGGAAATCCCCACCCCCACACCTTGGACAACCCCCACCCCTAGACACCCCCACCCCTAAGACACCCCATTCCCCCTAGGACAGCTCGTTCACCCCCAGACACCACCCCAGCCCCTGGACACCCCCATCCCTCATGGACACCACCCCCACCCCTACCCCCTTGGACACCCACGAGACTCCCCCACCACCCGGACAACCCTACCCTATTGGGAAGACCCCTCACCCCTGGACACCACCCCCACCCCATTGGACACCCCCTAGGCACCACCACCCCTTTGGAAAACCCCCTTACCCTATGGACAACCCCCACCCCTAAGACAGCCCCCCAAAACCCTCTAGATATCCCCCACCCCCTTGGATAGCCCCAACCCCCTGGAAAGCCCCCCAACCCTGTGGAAAACCCCCCTGGATAGCCCCACCCCTATGGATAGCCCCCACCCCTGGACACCCCCAACCCCCTTGGACAACACACTCACCCCCTAGACACCACCCCCACCCCATGGATACCCCTACCCCCTTGGACACCCCCACCCCCTTGAACACCACCACCCCCTTGGATAGCCCCCACCCCTTGGACAACCCCCACCCCCAAGACACCCCCTCTGGAAAACCCCATCCCCCTGGACACCCCCATACCCCCTTAGACAACCCACTCAACCCCTGGACACCACCCCCACCCCTGGTCACCCCCACCCCTCCTGGACACCACCCCCACCCCTACCCCATTAGACACCCCCACCCCCTAAACTACCCTCTCACCCCCTTAACACCACCCCCTCCCCCTGGACACACCTACCCCACTAGAAATCCCCATAACCCCCTAGACACCACCCTAGACCCCTTGAACACCCCATGGACACCACTACCCCCTTGGACAGCCCCCCACCCCTCTAGAAATCCCCCACCCCCTGGACAGCCCCCAAACCCTCTAGACAGCCCCACCCCCAGGAGGGCCCCCACCCCTCTCGACAACCCCCACCCCCTGGACAGCCCCCACCCCTTTAGACAGACCCCTCCCCTAGACAGCCCCACCCCCTGGACACCCCTACCCCCTTGGATAACCCCCACACCCCCTGGAAAACCCACCCCCTTGGACACCCCAAAACCCTTGGACAACCCCCGCACCCCTGGACACCACCCCCACCCCCTTTGACACCCCCACCCCCTGGATAGCCCCCACACCCCCTAAACACCCCCACACACTTGGACAACCCCTCCCCTTGGAACCCCCCTATCCGTGCAAACACACATGATAGAACACACCAAAATTGAAAAATTACATGATATCACTTTCAGAGATTCTTTTACCAGAAATGAATTTATCGTGGTCTAAATAAACTCTATGAAACATAGCATGATAAAAAGAACAATTATAGATAAATAACATCTCAAAAAATTAGTGTAGGGCATGGCAAAAAAATAAAATAAAAACTGAAACTGAGCCATGTGAGGCTTACTGGAGTGTTGCGAGTTGACCTGATAGATCTAGTGATAATAAAGCTGGTGAATGGTATTGGAAAAATGAGTCTAGAAGGCACAAATTCAAATAATATTTTCTTAGTTTTCCACATGGGAGAGACGAGTCGCTGGTCACCCGATCAAAGAAAATAGAATGACTGAATATGGGGCGTGATAAATCATTTAAAACCTTTATCATGTCGGTTATTTAATAATTGATGTGATTAACTATTTTCTTCTATTTTTATAACATCATTAATTTAATAACCGACGTAGAAAATAATTTATCATGATAGTTATTTTATAACCACCGTGATAAATGGTTCTTTATCACGTCAGTACTTTTGATAACCGACATGATAAATCGATTTTTACATCTTTTCAAGTTGGTTATATAGAACCGATGTAAAAAATGCTATTGTGTTAAACATTTTTTCCACTAGTGGGATCAAGTGGAAGGACATATGATGACTCGAAACTCTTGGAATTACTGATGGACACTAATGCATAGGTGATCATGAACAATACTAAACAACATACCAGGCTTAAAAGAGGAAGACAAAAAAATTGAAAAATAGAAATGTGATTAAGAAAAGAGTTTTTTATTTTTTTATTTTTATTTTCACTTTAAATAATAAATACATGATTTTACAAAACACATTTAAATTTAAGTACCTCGTAAAGACCCCATAATTTGGTGTTGTTTTAGTCAAAGTGTTTTGTTTAGAGGCCCAAATTGAAATACACAAACTTATTACCAGTATAATGAAAGTATGGGGTCGATCCATAGAGAGAGAGAGTCAATACATTCTATTTCTCTAGTTTTTCATTAATTAGGTGAAGATTTCTAAAATTTAGAGTTGATTTTTTTTGTTCAAAAGATAAAGTAACCAATTATTCTTTTTCATAATGAATTTTTGTATGACAAATAAAAACGTAAAGAAAAATTGATTCTGATGATAAATGAGAAGAATGTGTCGGGGTAGTGGATTTTTCAATATCATTGATCAATAGATTTTATTATCATTTTGTGTTGTCCATAATAACTCAAATATCGAGGTTTTGAAAATAATAGAACCCCCTATGTCTGGTGATTTACATTTTAATCAATAGAGACTAATTCTTTGGTTTGGAATTTGATTCCTATTAATTTTTTTAATTATAGGCCATTTTGAGATGATAAGTGCACCCAATCATCGTGCGTGTAATTTGTCATAATTCATAAAAAGATCCTTGTAAATTCTATTCTTGGTCTAATACGTGATTTCTAGTGATATTAGTCAATATATTATGAGAGATTATGAGAGAAACATAAATAATAAAAACATAATAAGAAAATTGATTAATAACAACCCATAATCATCCACAGCCCCAAAACATGGAGGATTTATCTACGCATGGAATAGCTGATGACTAACAAACTCTTAATATATGAAATAAACAATGTAGTAGCTTTGGATTGAAGATAATCGAGAAGGTAGAGCAGAAGCATATCCTCTTTTCTCTTCCCTCTTTCTCTTTCTCTCTCTTCTTCTCCCTCTTTTCTTCTCCCATTTGGTGTCTCCAGTTTTCCACTCCTTCTGTGGGTCCAAATTTGGAGGGACTTCCTTCTAATTTATAAAATTTAATAATATATGTCATTTACCCTAAATTACATGGTTTGTAGTCTATTAAACTTGACTTGGATCCTATTTCACCACCAATAGGTGATCTATCATGCCACCCTTGATTATGAAGGCGTCAGTGGTCGGTTAGTGGGGGCACATGGTGTGTAGCGCCACCCCACATGGCGTGCAGTATCATCTTTATCCACCAACCACTTCTAGAAGGGGTAACACAACATGTAAATGGATTGTACACAATGTATGTATCTTGTCTAGAAACATGGGCATGTACTTGGTCTGGTCGATCTATATCAGGACAATGGTGTACGACTTGTATATATAGATTATACGACCGGTATTTGTGAATTATTTTCTATTCATTCTTGATTTGTGACTTTGGATGTAAAACACATGAAAATCATCATGATCACCAAATTAAAGTATTTAATCTCCAAAACAACATATATATTGTGGTAAAATGTTTTAATTACCAATAAAATCTATGAAAATATATACTCAAACCGGGCACATCATCTGAATACATAGTAAACCTTTCTCTGTAAAGTTAGTATCACCAAATTTTATGTGCGTTCAACATAGCTGTGAGTTCAAATTCCTGGAGAGGATAATTCTTCTCATATATCCTAATATAAAGGGATCCATAAAAAAACAAGATTATCATTCATAAGAAGACAACCCAAACCCAAACCCGATGCATCACAAAAGACCACATATCATTGCCTGACCTGTTGAAGAGTCAACACCATCATATTGGTCAAAATAAGTTTCAACTCAACAAAATAACTCTGACATTAGTCATTCCATGCTAAATTCACCCACTTTTTAGTTATAACAATAATCATAGAATCCATCTACAAGAAGTATTTCACAAACCTACGGTAAAAACTGGCTAAGCCCAAGAAGCTCTGCATCTCAAAGACATTTCATGGTTGCTCCCAAGTCATAATATCCTTAACCTTATGAGGATCAAAAAATATTCATTTTTCCTATACCACATTTCCCAATAATATCACTTACTAATTCCAGAAATCACATTTTGAAATCATGGCATAAAGGCGGTGATTTCTCAACAGTCTTAGAACTTTTCTCAGATGTTGTACATGATCCTCCTCTGACTCAGAGTAGAAAATAATTTCATCCAAAAAGTCTACCAAAAAGGTATATAGATACTCATGGAAAATAATGTTCATAAGTTCCATGAAAACTGAAAGATCATTTTTTAAACCAAATGGAATAACAAGGTAATCATAATGGTTGTACATACTTCAAAATGTGATTTTATGTATGTCTGATTATTTTATCCTCAACTGATGGTAACTAAATCAAAGGTTTATCTTCAAAAACCACATTTACCCTTTCATTCAATCATACAGATTTTGAATCCATGGAAATGTATATTTATTATTTATTATAATTTGAATGATCTTTTGATAATCTGAACTTTATAGAATAGAAGCATCAAATTTCATGGCGAAGAGAACTACTGATGCCTAAGGTGACACACTTGGGTGAATAAAGATTTTATCAAGAATTTTATTCAACTTAGACATCATATCTTTCAACTCAGATGGTTCCATGTGGTAAGAGGGAATAAAAACTGGTTGAGTTCCAGACATTAAGTCAATAGAAAAATCAACCTTTCTCACTAGTGGGAGACCATTGAAATTTGAAAGAAAAAATGTCGGGAAACATGATAACAACTGGAGGTCTATCAATAATCATAAAAAATATCCCTAGATAAAAATAAAACACTTAAAATAAAAAGGGGTGTAGTAATATCTATTGAAAAAGACATTTTATCCATAGGAAGTTTAATCAGGATAATGATACGAGATTAAATAAAAGAGTGAGATGCACCAGTTTAAAAAAGGGAAGTCACTAATGATGATGTTATAGTAATGGTACATATCATAGTCATTAGACCCATATCTACTTCATCAAGAGACACTTCCACTATATAAAGAAGCATCATTCTAGATGACTGTGGATGGAACCCTTTCTAACATTAAGCATTTGATTACCACATTGTTTTTTGAGGTTCTGATGATCATGTCCCACTACGCGAAGTAAAGAAATGAGGGAAGAATTTATGTAAGTGTCCTAAACATCTGCAGGAATTATAGTACTTGGGTGCCTCAGTGAAAAAACTCTTAGAATGTACCAGCATTCAACATTAATAGAGAACCGAAAAACTTACTTTAGGAGTTTTAAGTGGTCTTGAATTACTTTGTTGTCGAGAAACACCATGATAATAATCACATTTCCATTTTCCTTTGAATGGACCAATGCTTCCACTGATAGGAAAAAGAACTCCTATCAACCCTAACATACCATCTAGATCCATATCAAGCATCATCACACAATCCAGAACATTAACATAATTTGGGATCTTTCACAAGAAGACCTAATAATGGATATCTGATCGAATTCCCAACTCAAACAGTCAAGCCTTCATCATCTCATAATATATAATCATAGAAGAAAACTATAGTATCTCAATAAAGCGATTTGAATACTCTGTCATGGTTTTGTAGGCCTACTCAATCTTGAATAACAATACAGCCTTAACCAACACTGTTTAATTTTGATAGAACTGGTTGGTGAAGTGTTCCACCTTACCCCATGAAAGGTGGATTATCAAAAATCAATAAAAAATGAAGGCCTTATGGCCATTGGAGGATAGAACTGGTTGGTGAAAATAACCTTGAAGTCATTCCACTCTAAGACTTCATGTTTTTCTTTCTATCACCATCATGTACCACTATCAACAACTAGGTCCTTCCAACTTCAAGGTTCACATATCACTATGATCATGTCTGATGTCTCCAATAACAAAAATAGACTGTCTCTCTTGCCTAACCATTTATCAGAATACTGAGGGTCAGTGGATCCTTTAAAGACTAATAGATTCTTATGAAGGAACTCTTAAGAAAAATTCCAAAGAACATTCCCCCAAGTATCCATAGTTAGAGCCAGATAGAGGACTAGATGTGGTGGCTATCATAGAGAATGGATAGTGTGGACAATCACCTCAACCATATTTATATAAACAATAATATTTTCTTAAAGAGGTTCGGAAGTAGTCTATTACTGTATCTAAATCTCACGTCTTCTTGAAGTCATGATGCTAAAAAACATTAGTAGATAAAAGGAAAACATTATATTAACACTAAAACTGAGAAACAAGGTAAAATATTCCCAATAGGTAGAACAAACAATATTTCGATCTCACTCTATCTAAATTCAAATATGGAAAAGAGTTGAACTAATCCACAAGACGACTTTCCCTCACCATCCCTAGTGACATAATGTTCATTGTAGTGAGAGCTATCCAGGTACCCAATCAGAACTCCCTCTTATGTCCTAAAAAATAATAATCAAATCCATACTTTCATCAAGGAAAGATATTGAACAGCATCCCTTGATACCAATTTTTCTCAAACCATCTTAGGTACCTTTGTAACTCGATAACCAAGAAAACCCTAACATGGCCCGAAGGGCATTCCTAATCCCCATGGGTTAGCGACTATCACTTGGAGTCATAAAACAAGCAAGTTGGAAAAAATTTACTGCAAAACATTGTGGAAGTAAAAGAATCAAGATAGTATGAACCAAAATAAAACTCACCTGGGAGTAAAGTACTAGAATACCATAAGGAATAAAATACTAAATTACTATAACCCAAGTACTAAGATAATAGAATATCATGAAAGTCCCAAATGACATGACTCACCAAGATCAAGGATCAACAAATGAATCTTATTCTAAAATATCATTCCCCCTGGTCGAACCAGGAAGAAAAAAGTGTAGAAACACCTGAAGGAAAAAGTAGGCTGTGATCCTAATCCTGGTAGGATACCAAAAAATATTCCATAACAGATGAAAAATATAGAATATCAAAATACAAGTTTTCAATTTTCATGGAAAATATGATTGGAATTTCAAAATCCGATTTAAAAAAAACATGCTATAAATTTTTAAAATGATGGAAAAATACTTATAAAGCATAGTATTTTATTTAAAAAAGATAGAATATTTATAAAACAATGGATTAAGTAAAACATTTATATAAAATTGATTAAATAAATTAATCAGGCACAAAATGCAGTTCAAACAACATTAGAATACATTTATATCTCAAATATAAATAAACAAGTGAGCAACATGGTCATCTACCAAAAGGTACGACAGTATTAACCATCTATAGGATTACACACTCTCCAAGTGATCACATCAAAGTGAGTATATTAACATCTCCATGACACTATCCAGAGGAGACTCATCACCCTACCATCAGGGATTTGACCTGCCACATTTATGTTTTAGAACATTGTCCTAGTGTGGAGTGTATCCAAAGAAGTCACCAATTACCTAAGTATTTCATGTTCTCTTACATGATGAGAAGTTTATTTTAAGGCTACCTAAAATAAAATAAATCCTATTATTAAATTTTAAAAATTCCAATTTCATTCCATTTAAAAACAAAATAGGTTTTATTCAAAAACATGATTGTTTTAAAAGATAAAACCACTGGGTTTCTAGGAAATCTTTTTAAGAAATTTTATTGAGATTAAATTCCATTCAAATCGAATTAGATCCTTTTTAAAAATCATTTTCACAATTAAATTTAACAATTTAATTGAAAACATCTCCATCCATTAAATAATATAAATTCAAAAATTTAAATCATCAAATTTCTATAAACCCATCCCATTTCTATTGAATGGGGGGTTTTCAAAATTTCCATGCTAAAACAATTTTAAATAACCCAATTCACTTGAATTGGGTTTTATCAAATCAATTGAATTAAATATTGAACATTTGAATTTAAATTAATAATGTAAATTAAACTAGAAATTTGATTGCAATCAATTCGGCTAATTGGGATGGAACCACCCACCTCAAAGCTTGGGTCGCACACACCTGTAAAAAAGTTCACAAAAAAACAAACATTGCCAATGAAGTCCCTAGAGTGAAATCTAAAAATCATAGGATTGATCCAAATTTAAACACATGAGTTTGGTGGAAGAGAGTAAACCCACATACCTTTAGGAAGAATGCCCACCACACCCTGACCAATGAATGAAAAGGCCTCGAGAATGAGATCTCACAACGGATCTAGAAGAAATCAATAAGAAACATCCAAATTAGATCAACATGTCCAACGATGAAAATATAGGGTGCTACTATTTTCAAATGTAATGAAGAACCAGAAAGAACACATACATGGAGAGATGCACCACATATTCAAAGGATATTCAAAGTGGATCCGATCGTTCTGGAAGGCCTGGATCTTATGAAAAACACATAGGAAGGGTTTTTGTTTGAGAGACAAGAGGTCTAGAAAGAAAAGACTGAGTGAAACTTCTAAACACATGACATAAATCTAGGAAAAGGCTAAGTCACGATGTGTACACAAGGTCCACAATGTTAATTTCATGTTGGAAAATTTCCACCCAAAAACCCAACACCTTAGATTAAAAACTGACATTTTTTCCAGTCATGTGGTGTAAGCCCCTGTCACAATGTGTACCTCAAGTACATGACGTATATCGTAGGTACACGATGTGTACCTACTCTACAGCCTTCATAAAATCTATAAAACCACTTCTATGGACTTTGAAATAGAATGGAACTTAGATATATGGAAAAAAATATCTATCAAGGTAATAGGATATTACAAATGAATATAGACCAGACCATGATGTGGTTCCCTACACCACATAATGGGTTTTTAATCGATATTTTTATAAAATAAAAGATAAATTAAACCTAGAACTCATAAAATTTCTTTAACCATATTCTTTCAAAATTTACAAGGTTGAAAAAA
The DNA here is from genome assembly GCA_963277665.1 of Viscum album. Lineage (NCBI taxonomy): Eukaryota > Viridiplantae > Streptophyta > Magnoliopsida > Santalales > Viscaceae > Viscum > Viscum album. Next base: position 1,703,089,034 of record OY728155.1, read on the forward strand.
ACCATGATTCAACCAAATAATGTATGAAATATTTTACATGAATATAATTTATTCCTTGAGATAAGTCTATTGTGTACCTTTCATAAATAGGTTATTTTTAAAACCATGATGACAAAATCTTTCATGGTTCATCTTTATTGTAACGAAACTATTTGTTCCTTAAAAAACATTAGAATATTTTAAATAATATTTTCAATGCTTGTCACTAAGTTAGAACATGATTTTAGGACCGAGAGAGGTAAAATATAGGTATAATATAAATATTAAATATATTATATCACATGTTCATAATTTTTATGAAATAATAGAATAACTCCTAAAAAATGATCAGATTATAAATCAGAGATAACCATTGAATCCATATTGTAGGTTTTACCCTAGTCACAATATAATATTTGTATATATCGAGTGTTTGGGTTGAGTTCCATCACGGGTGAAAAAAAATAATTAAATAAATTAATATATTTATTTAATTGTTATAATTAAACTTAATCATAAAACCTCCCATATATAATTACACTTATGGATAATTCATAGTGTTAACCACATAACCATAGGTATTGAGAGAGGAGCCCTTAGAAGGGAATTCTAAGAAAATCCATCGAGGAATATGGTTTAGAAATCAAGGTGCCAATCATAGATTTTGGATCTATCCTACGACTACAATTTAGAGCTATTTTTTATCAGTGATTGATCAAAACCCATGTAATTGGGGTTGATTTTATTGGTTTAATCCTCATTTTTTTATCCCATGATGAATTTGAATCAAGTCAACTAATTGGTTTATTTGTGAGTATCTCATGTTTTACTGGTATTTAGTTATCTTCCTATGGATACAAATTTATGGTATTCAATTATTTCTTCTTGGTTACTCATTAGTAGATCTATCAACATTGAATTGATGTTTACTCAAACAAATTACAAGGTTCATTACACTTTTTTTTCATTTATTATATTTAATTTCAAACATTCATCACCATTATTTTCTTTTTCTAGATATTTAACCAATACCCAGTGGATGATCATTGTGCGGTAATTATTTGAAAAATGGGATCATCCTCGTAGGTTTGAGTTTGTGATCGATGAAGAATTTGATTTGTGCCAAGGATGGTGAATGATTGGAAGTAGATTGGGTTTAGACTGATGTTTCCCAGTTTTTACTATTTAGTGTGTAGTGAAGATGTGGTGTCATTAGAGTTGATTCCCAGGAATGTTGGATAGTCAGAATCTAGTCACTACTGGCAGAAAGGTTTCAGCAACATAGATCCAAAATTTCTAGGAAATAATGAAAACTGGATATGTGGTGGTGGAAGAAGAAGAAGATGTGTATTGGTTATTGTTTTTGGAAAAAATATAGAGTACACAGTGTGTATTCTAAAGAACGAACAACTTGTGGTCTCATCCTTCATCACTAGGGTTTAAATTCAGAGAAAATAATCACATGTCATGTGACATGTGTCACACACCATGTGACCTATGGATGGAGGTTTGAGATGTAGCCTTAGTGTAAATAGGAATAAATAAGAATAGGCACATGGTCATAACCTGAGTATTAATTCATAACATAGTACTCAGAATCGTCCATTCACATGAGCACTACTAGAGTACACATGCATGACCGAAAGTACATGGTAATGGGCTATAGTACAAAGACTCAGGCTGCCAGAACATACAAAGGGCTAACCCAGAATCTACATAATGTGATTCCTAAAATTATATGTTATGTATATACAGAAAGACATAATATGTGATATAATGAGACATAGGGACACCTGAGGAATATTAGACACAAAATGTACTCCCAATACACGCATCGTACTTTCTCTAGTGTAGGTTGAGTCCCTCTGAATGTTCAGTATTGAATAATTATAGTTGGTAATGTTCCCTTTGTTCATCCTGATGAGGGTAAAATGTTTAATTACATCCTAAATATAAGACAATGATCCACTCTATGAGATTATCCTAAAAAGGAGTTTCAACAATCTTGCCTTACTATCCGAGGTGGGATCCTCTATCATTTAATTACCTTCCCTTTGTGGGGTTTGATTAATCATCATGACCTACTTACATGGGTGTCTTATACACTACATACCATATTATTCCTAGTAGGGTCTTATATAACCTAGAGGCCTATATGAGATTCTTTATCTATGTATCGATATATTTAGAGTTCCAGTGAGTACTAATTTTATGAGGCCCATTGAGGTTGACCTCTCATATGTGCCCCATCAGTGATTTCATTTCCCATCGAGTGAGTTCTCAAAGATGAGAGTTGGCTTGAATACTCAAGATAAATCTTATGGATGAAAATATGGTTGATTCCTATTTGAGACTCAGTGTCTATTATGGGTATATCTTGGTGTTTTTTGATATGTCTAACATTCTGAGTGACATGCCAACATGATGAGGAGTTTAATACTCTCTTATTCACTATGTTTGGTAATGTGACTTACTGGGTATTTCTATACTCACCCCTACATGATATTTTCCCATAGGATTATATATATATTAAAATCCATTTGACCAAGCCCAAGGATGAGTAAGAGAAGGTAGATCATAATGAGTTTTGCAGACCATCGTTCTTACTAGGTGGTTCATTTGACAGAATTCCAATCATTCATAGTAGATTGGACTCTAATTCTAGTTTTAGTGGGCTTTTATTTATTCATTTATTATTATAGTACATTTTTTTATAATATTATATAAGATAGATTTTATTCATGCATTTTGGTATCACTTTTGTTTTACCATTTCGTATTTTATTGGTATTTTGAGTTGTGTGTGTGTGTATACAAGTACCTTAGGCTAAGGCCTCCCATTTTTTGATATGCCAACTCGGTGTTGGTCAACAGCCCATGGTATATTGTACAAAATCATGGGGTTCCAAACTCGACCTACCACTAGCTAGGTGGGCCCCAATTGGTTGGGTCATGATAGAGTGGAGTCAATGGTTATGTTCACCTAAATATTGGAGTTTGGATATTATTTAGTTGTGAGTTTTGATTGGGATATTTGGAAACTATGTTAAAATATTTTGAGTTTGGGTCTCAATCTAGGGAATCTAGTGTTGGTGTGATGGATGATGTATTAATTCACTTATACTCTAACAACCTTCTTGTTGAATATATAAATTTAGTCACTAGTTTCAAAGAAAATATTCATACATGAATCATATAATAATGAGTTATGGTTTTCATGTCCTTCTAAAGTTATCTCCCAACATATACTCTTTAACCATGGTACATATTGATTATTTGAGGATTAATATATGATGAAAAACATATAGGATTTCATAGAAGGATCAAAATGATGATATACATTGTGATTAGGCTTTGGTACAAGGTCTTGTCTAGGATGTGGTACCTTTGTGTGGTTTATATTATTTCCAACACCATTTTAGAAGTAGGTTTCACAGATAGTACTGGATGAGGATGTGCATAAGATAAAATATCTTCATGAGTTTCAAGGGTACAAACCTCATATTATTGAGTGTGATCCAAAACCCTAGGTCATTGAGGAATGGATAGAGGCAGTTACCTGAGTTTTTTCCTTTTGAGGGCCACTCTAGAACAAATAGTGGTCTTAGCAGTGAGCTTTATTTAGGTATTCACTAGGAAATTATGGATTCTGGTGACTCAAAAACATGATGGTATTACTATATGTAGGGAATCTTTTGAGTGTCTCTTTCATTTTGAGTTCAATACAACCATTTTGTGACTGGTTCACATCCAAGAGCTTCTACAACTTTGGTAGGGAAACAAGATCATGGTAGAGTATTATTCGAGGTTCAACAACCTCTCATGATTCTCTATAGATATGGTTTGAGATCAATTATTTTTAGAAAAGACATTTGGGAGGTTATTATATTGATATATTAGGGATGGCGTAATATATGATTTTATTCTTACATATGATGGAGTGCTTAAGCGGGCTTTGGTACTCGTGGGATTTTTGGGTGAGGATACCCCAACAATAGTTTCTGGTAGTGTCAACACATGATATTAGACTTTGGAAGTAGGTTTTTGGAAGAAGAAACCATGATATGATAATGATATATGATTTAGGAGACAATTTCAGGATACGAGGTCTGTATTTTAGGGATCTAAGGACAATTATACTATGTTGAAAGAGGGTGAGTTTTTTCTCAAAATATTAGGGACATATCACATGGGATTGTCCACCCCGATATGTAGCTATGAGAGAGGAACTATATGGACAAACCATTTATAAAAAGTGGATGGATAAGGTAGGTTTACATGGTAGTGGACATGGTAGAGGGTCGACGAGAGATTTTGGAGGTCACAGATGGGGTGACCTATTTCTATAACCACCCCTTGGTGGTTCTGGCTAGGCTTATGAATTCAGTGGTTAGTAATGAGGATAAATGAAAGTTGTGGAGGCAGTTGACCTAGAGGAACCTTTGATAATTTGAGAAATGATGTATATATTATTTAATTTAGCTCCATTACTAATAGACATAATAAATTCCACTCTTCTATTTACAATTTTCTTTCTCAAGACTTAGAGATTCTAGTTGAACCCTTTTCTTGATCATTAACCTTGGAGACTCCCACTTGAAGGGATTCAATGATCATATAATTATTTTAACATTATTATTTGAAACTTATAGGATATATATTCTTATGGGATTTTATTGTGGGTGTGATGAGGCCTTGTGATGTCATCCTATGTATAGAATGGAAATCGATTATTGATTCCTAAATTAACTATTTCAGGAAGAGGGTGTGGTTTATCCATGGTGATGGAAAAATTTCTTTCTTATTGGGTGAGATGAAAACCCAATTAAATTTGTATGTTCTCATAAACATGAGGATATAGATGATTATTCATCTATTGGATAGTATTACCCTTGGATTCATGGATACTTTTGACTTTTTGTTTCCTATAGTGGAGGTAGAGTATAAGAATGTCTTCATGTGGATAGTCTAAGATTACATACATAAAGTGATATAGAATTATACATAATATTTCAACCATATATTTCCTTAATATATTCTCCAATAAATAGAGGACTATCATAGAGCTTTGTGATCTATAGGTGTAGTTGGAGGACTTATAGAGGAAGGGTTATGTCAAACCCTATAATTTCCTCTAGGAGGCCCCAATTTTGTTCTCCAAGAAGGTGTATTGGAAAATGAGGTTGTGTGTGGATTAATTTCACCTAAACCGAGTGACTATGAAAAATATGTATCAAATAAAAATGATTGATATACTTTTTGACTAGTTGAGAGGGTTGAGATGGTTCTTAAATATTTGACCTCAGACAAAGTTTTCTCCGGCTCTAAGAATATGATGTTCATACACTGAATATGAAATTATGATGTCTCTATAGTCCTTATGAGTACTTGGTGGTCTATTTTTTAGTGATTAATTCCTCATTATTGTTCACGGGACACGTGAAACGTATATTTTACCCTTCCCTAGCCTTGTTTTTGGTGACTTTCATCAAGGATATTCTAGTGTACTTGACATTTAAGGAGGAGCATGCATGAAAATTGAGTATGGTCATTGATATACTTTAGCAGAACCAAATTTATTTGACGATCTCAAAGGGTTAGTTCTGAATTTTAGTGGTCCACTTTTTAGGATATGTCATCTTAGTAGAGGGTTTGGTAGTGGGCCCTGTGAAGGTTGATGTAATGTTATCTTGGGAGAAGCCCAATAGAATAATAGATGTGAAAATATTCCTTAGGTTGTAAGTCTACTAAAATAGACTAGTGAATGATTTCTCATGAACAAGATCACCTTCGAACGATTTTACGTAGAAGTGAAAACCTTTCATGTGTATGGATAGGTTCCATAAGGCCTTCAAGGAGTTGTGACTGAGGTTGACTAACACCCCCCATTTTGATATTTCTAGAGGAGGGTCTTGAGTATATAGTTTTCTATGATTTCTCTAGGACAAGACTCAATTTTTTCATGATATATAGCCAAGTAGTGATAGTTTATGGGTCCCAATAGCTAATACCTCATGAGTATAACAACACCATCCGTAATATAGAGTTGGAAGTGATAATCTTTTTTCTATAGATATAGAGACACTACATTACGGGTGAGCAGTTTATTATATCATTTAACCAAAAGAGCTTAAATAATATATTCTCATAGATGGATATTAATGTGAAATTGAGGAAATGGACAGAGTTACTCCATTATTATGACTTCTAGTTAGTCTATAATACCAGGATGGGTAGCATGGTGGCTGATGCTCTTCGAAAAAACCTTATTCATAGTTATTGACTGAGGAATCAGAGAAGTTAGCCTCATTAATTTTTTCCTTAGTGGATGAGTGTGGTAAAACATACCTCCATTCTATGGTTTTGACCCCACCACATATACAATATAGTTGGGAGGATCATCTAGGAGATACCAATTGCGCTACCTTACATATTTAGATATCGATAGGATGTTATCATGATGGATTTTGTGGTGGTGGGGAGGATTTCATCATATTTATAGGATGGATGGTAGTGTGAATGATGTTACATGTGGTAGTTATGAGTTAGTTTTATAAATCCTTATTTCTTTCCCATAAAATAATAGAGAAGATGTACCAGGACCATCAATATGTGTTCTGGTGGATAAATATGAATAAATGTGTAGTAGAGTTGTTCACTCGATCCCTCGCAGGACATTACATGATGGTTGAGCACTGAGTTCCAACTGGTTTAGTTCAACACATTGATGTTATAGAGTAGAATTTATATGGTATATATATGGAATTCATGGTGGGGGTACCATGATTTCCTAGAGGATATGAGTCAATATGGGTGATCATATAATGTCTCTCTAACTCATCCCACTACCAATCTATTTGAGAGAAAAGTTCAGAATCAATCTTTGGTCGTTTTTACATGAAAGAGATAGTCAAATACGAAGAGTTCACATGATGGTAATTTTTTATCATTCTTCTCGCATCATGTCATGGTTATAGAGATTTATTAAGGAGGATTTTGGGACTTATTTGCATTTGATCATGAAATTTCACCCATAGACTGATAGCCCGACTAAGTTGACCATTTAGGTTTTGGGGGACATGTTGTGGGATTTCATATTGGACTTTGGATATAGTTGGTAGGATCACCTAACCTTGGTTGTGTTTATATACAACAATAGATACTATCTCACAATATGTATGACACCATTTGAGGAATTTTATGGGAGACCCTATAGGTCACCACTATATTGGATTAATCCATTTTAGTTAGCACTCATGGGTCTAGTGTTTGAATGAGCAATGAAAAAAAAGTTTTAGATCATCCAATAGCATATGAGGACTTCCCAGATCTGTTATAAGTCTTTTGAATATATAATATGGTGGATTTTGGAGTTTTATGAGGGACACCATGTGTTCTTGAAGGTCTCACCATGACATGGATTGAAAATATTTGGTAGGGGTGACAAGTTATCTTTGAAATTCATTAGCCCTTTCGAAATACTATATAGGGATAGTGAGGTGGAATATCTTTTATCCCTGCCATTATAGTTATATTGGGTACATGACCTCTTCAATATGTTGCAACAGGGGAGTTCGGTGCACGAACCATCACATGTTATCGACTAAGGCCTACTAGAAATAAAAAAATGGAGCTACCTTTGAAAATTATCCAATATAGATCGACTGCTGTTAAGAAAATATCCTCTTTGTAATAGTGATTTTATAATAGTGTGTCTAATGGTTGCACAAGAATCATTAAGAGATCATATTGGAGTGGGAGAACCACATATGCGCACAGTACCCTCATCTTTTTTAGTAGTTTTTTTTAATTTTCAGGAATAAAATCCATGAGGTGGGGTGAATTTAAGGACATATATTTTTTCTATTACAACCATTGGAATGTTTTTTAATAATTTTTTTGAAGATGTTAACTGAGTTATAATGTGATTATATGACCAAGAGAGGATCATTTTGAATATAATGCAACTATAAAATATATTATATTACACACATGTTTTTTATGAAATATTTGAATAACTCTCAAATTGAGTCTCAAATCAAAAATTTGAGAAAACCACAGAATCCGAAATGTGATTTTTACCCTAGGCGCAACATCATCTTTGTATGTGTCTGGTATTCGTCTTGGGGGTCGTTTTGGGAGGAATAATAATTAAATAAATAAATATAATAATTTCATTATTTTAATTTATACACAAACTTAACCCTTCCCTATATAAAAAATTGTGGGAAAATACAAAGGGTTATCTACATAACTATAGGGATTTAGTTTGGTGCCATTAGAGGACCTTTCTCAAATGATCAATGACAGATCATGGATTGGCAGTGGGTTTTCCAATTAGAACATGTGTATCTCACCAAAGACAACGATGAGGGAAAATTATTCATTTGTGATCGATCCAAGCCTATGATTTTGTAGTTTTTTTAGTTTAATCCACATTTGTTTATCTTTTGATGAATTGAAATCAATTATACTAACGTATTTATTCTTTAGTCGATCATGTTTTGAAGGTATTGATTCATCATTCTATGGTTGTGAACTAATGGTATTTGATTATAGAATCTTTGTTAAGAATTTAAAATTTAATAGAAAAGAATCAAGGACAACCAAAAAATGGATGAGGATAACTACTCTTATTGTGATTGTGCATTTTGTACCTCATTATTCCCATGTTAATGAGAAATATTTTTTTGGTCATCTTCTCGACCAATATCTAGTGGAAATTTTTTGAAAGTTCATTCATTTTTGGCACAGATCATCACTATGGGTTTGGTTTCACAATCCAAGGAGTGATTGACGTGGGGTAATGATACTAGTGGATGATTAGTGGTGGATTAGGTTCAGAAAAATGTTTTGTAGTTTCATGGTTCGGAATGTGGTGGCGACATAGTGCAATGAGAGTCGATTCTCGAGTAGATTAGATTGAATGAATTTGGACACTAATGAAGAAAATGTTCTGTAAACCTAGATCCACGACTTATGGGAAATATTATAGGATGGATAAGAAATTGTGGCATGAATGATATATTCATGAGGTATGTCATATCTTGTAAAATCATGAATACATGGTGTGTATTCCAAATAATAAACACCATGTGGTACCATCCTATGGTGATTGGATTTACACATTGAGATAAACTCTACATTCTATGCGACATGATTCACCATCCATGTAACCCATGGATGATGCTTTGGCATGTACCTAGGGGTACATGGGGAAAGAAATTTCTAGGAACATGGGAAAAATCAGAGTACACTAGAATGAATCGATACTCAAACATAACCTAGTATATAATCATGAGTACAGTACATGACAGTACAATAAAATCACCACATAGAAGTGGTTTTTTGAAACCACCACTAAATTGTGTGTCGGCATACAAAAGGAGGTGTTTTGTTCAAATAAGTGGCGGTTTATGGTAACCATCATAGTGAACACATTTTTCGACGGTTTTCTTTGGTTTTAGTGATGATTATCCTAATAGAAAATGTTTTTTTATTTCTCAATGGTTTACACCACCACTAAAAAATAATTTCATTTTCTATGGGACAACCACCTCTAAAATGAAGTTAACCACCATGAACTGATAAAGGAAGATGGAAACTATGTAGTATCAATTTTAACTACTACTAAATTATTTTATATAATGGTGGTTTTAAATGTCGCTGACAATAAAATACCGAATTATAGAGGAAGTTTTAACAACATCTAAATAAGATCCATTTACTAATCAGCGGTTTGAACCACTGCTAAACATATATTTACAAAGAAAACACCGCTAATTCTGTAGCCCCTATACCAGTTCCCTAAAAAACCATTCCAATTTCACATACACATACATCCTACATCAAAAATAATACATGGAAAAAAACAATTTCATAATGAAAATTACTCTCAGTTCCACACACACTTGTCTGAGCAACACTCGTTACATGGTGTAATAATCTTGCCACTGAGCCCATCCATGTGTTCCCATTGGGAACCAATGTTACTCATATGAAGCAAGGTAATGAGAATAGTGTGATCATCCATGATATAACATGTATCACCCCTGACATACACAGTATCAACAACCTAAGAGCCCATCCTTAGTATTCTATAATGAGGAATACAAGCGTATTTCAAGGTGTAACCAATACATTGATTTTCTTTAACTTTTAAATAATAATGATTCCATGTTTAGAGCCATTCCAACTTATAAATCAAGTGGATTTAATCAGGTTCACAAAAACAATCCATTTGAATTATAAAATTATAAGGTACACGTTTTAATCAAGCCATAAATCATAATAGTTCATTTAATTAATTAGGTAGTCCATTCCATAATTAAAGGTTTCTGAGAATTGATACAAGTAATAGGTCCATGTGGACTAACCCTGGTAGTTTACACCATACATGGAAAGGTATATGGTAGGCCAAGTTAGCATTCATTCCATATGAGAACATCTAGTTCCCTCAATAAGACTTAGTCCCTAACCACTTAAAAGGGTTTGGTCACTAAGGCATACATAGTGGGTGGTCACATCCTCCCACAATTCCTTTGAACTTCACTTTTGTAGTTTTTAAAAAAAATACACTTAAAAGGGGGTTTTATTAGAGAAAAAGTAATTATATTAAGTCATTCAAGGATTACACCGTTATGTGGAGTCCAAATTTTAGGTTCATGGTCTTTAACATGGCCAATTTAATAAACAAGGGATACTAATATTAATTAACTATGTTAAACAATTTAAACAAAAAATTCACAAGTCGCGGCATGGAAGTCCTGCTATAAATCATAGTGACACAATTTATAAAACATCAAGACTCTAAGGGAAATTCTATAAACCACCTACAAAATACCATGGGGGACCGACATGACCAATATAAAGGCATGTTTCTATCCATATCAAGAGAAATTATGGAAACATATGAATTCCCTGATAATATGGTGAATTGATCTACACAAAAATAATGCATCTAGGGAGGAGATAAATGTAGAATAAGGAAGGAAGATTCCAAGACTCACTGAGTGATATACAATTCACATAACACAGGTTGAATTCAACATTAGATAATGAGGATCAATCCAACCCTTTGAGTGGAGAGGATTGGAGGATCATTATTATATGATTCATAAATATAAATATCCATTAATACTACATAAGGATCATAAATTCCTAGTGTATTTGGAAGATTGGGTTCATAGCACATAAAAGGAAACATGAGAAGTCAAGAAAATGTTAGGACATGAAAATGTTTGGGGAAAAATCTATGCCACACTTGATACATATACAAACTGACTATTTCCATATTTTTCCAACATACCAACAGTACAACTAGTCACTGTATGATGATGAACACAACTCATCACCCTCTCCACCTCCACTCTACTTCCTGATACCACATATGAGAACATTATATTGAAAATTAAATATCATTGTTTATTTATACTTAAACCTAAAACCAATAAATGTTTGAAAACTAAATGATTTTATTCATTTTTGATTTATCTACTCACCACCAGTCAATGCAATACCACCTGTGTAACATCCCAATCTTCCACGGTATGCTTCCCTTTGAATAATACAATAGTGTGTGTTGTACGTAACTTTGAGTTATAACACACCACAACCAATCAAACTGGCCATCATGAATAGTAATACCCACTTTTTTGAAATTTTATAAATTTTATCTTTCAAAATTGACTTCATTTTTGGATTCAGAATATCGTAATTTTCTTAGGGTGATGTTTGGGTATTTTTCTGAAAAATTTTAATTTTTTATGAATAGTGAAAAAAACTGAGTTCTAGTTTAAAAACAAATTTTTATTTTAATAATTTTTTATTTTATTTAAATTTTTTTAGCTCAAAATAGATACATAATACCTATATAAGTTCAATGTAATTTATTGGATTCAGTCCATAATAATTTTAGATAAATAAAATTTTTATTGAACTTTTTACCATCTTTTACCCACCCCCTAGAAGAATTTGAAAATTCACATAAAACAGAATTTTACAACTTCTGTGAGTGGAATTTCCAAAATCTGAGAGATGCAGTTGATATTAGTATGTAAAATGTGGTTTAATAAGATGAAAATAATTTTTTGTGAATAGTAACGTTTTACTTTTATTTAACACGGTTAAAAGTAAATATGGTAATTAAGGGTAAAAATGATATTATTATTACCCTAACACATGTACTAATTCTATTGGATAACTATAATTCGACCCAAAACAACCTTAATAATGAAATATAAACCTCTTTGGTCCGCTTGGATTAGATTTGGACATTTATTATTATTTAATTCAAAGAGGAGTTAAAAGTGTTAGAATAAAAGTTTAATAACTAAACCTTTTTTAATATAGGGTTACACATTAGAAAAATTCGACTATAAATATTAAATAGAAATCTAAAAATATTTCCTACATAATGGTATTTTATTTATATTTTTTAGACATTATATAATTTAATATATTTATGACACAATGATGATGCAATAATTACCTAATTAATGAATGATTAAAATAATTGATATTATAAATATCCAAATAAATCTCATTTGAGACTTTTAATGAATTAAACGAATTTTATATGTTACTATGACATGTTAGGGATTATTATATGTATTTAATTCGATGTAATAAAGTTGGTAGGACTTTATAAAGAATCCATTATTAAATAATGTCAAAATTGACATAAATTAGTTTTTAAAAACAAATACCATATTATTGGTTCATATAAAAATCCTAAAAATTTAGGGTTCTTCCAAAAGACTTATATAATTATAGGTGTATCATTAATAAACCACTTGTGGTTGTTTGGAAGTTTATAGTATGTATATTAACCATATAATATAAAAATACAAATAGACATGGTAAATGTAAAACAATTTAACTAAGAGTTAAATATAAAAGATAAGGTTAATTTAGGGACCCAAATCTATCTCAAAACTATTTTTTAAGATTTTTTCGACCTATCCCCACTTTATCCTTTAAATAATTCATTTTTTATCCATTAGAAACCGAAAATGAATTTATTATAAAATAATATTTCTAGATTTTCCTAAGGTTCCCCTCACCCCTCTTATAAAAGGGAGCACCCCCTTCACTCAAATTCAAACCATAAAATCCATTTTTCTAGGAAAAACCTACCCAGATACCCTCTAAAATGTCCTCCCTTCATCTTAGAAGACTTCTGTTAGTCATAAATCCAACCTAATGAGCCATTTTGATCAAATCAAAAGGAAGAACCTGAAGAAGAGGTAAATATTTATCACGTCTTTCAAGTTCCTTTCTTCTTCCACTTTCTATTTCTTTGTTGTTTCCATTATAAAATAATAACTCCAGTATTGTATATATAATTTGATGTTATTATAAATTTGGTACAACCATATTTATTATTCTATCCATCCTTTGAATTACATGTCACCATATGTGTGTACGTACAACTTACCGTCTCCACGTTGTGGTGTAATTGTTATTCAATACATTATTATTTAGATGGGTATAATAATGGTGTCTAATTAACGTAAATAATAAATATAACATTATAATCATTATTTATATATGATATACCATCTAATTATATATTAATTTAATGCAAAATAATGATATTGTCACTCGTGCGTACGTACAGATTACCGTCTCCACGAACGCGGTGAGATTCATTTCCCATCGTATCCATTCAAGATTATTTTTCATTAGATGATTGAAAATAATGTTTAAATACATGATTTCATTCTGCATATGAATAAGATACATCACATCCATAAAAAATATGACTCACATGACAATGAATATAATGGAAAACGAATCTTTTAACACCCGAAACGACGATAATACTAAGATATTATTAACAAAACAATGTTAAAAGATCATATTTGATATCATATTAATGTATATGTTTCTTTTATAATTTAATAACAATTATTTCACCATTATAAAGGAGTTAAACCTACCCCCAACAAAGGAAGATTAAAAGGTAAGGGTTAATTCTATAATCTCTTCATTATCCGAGGTTGTTTATAAATAATTATCTACTAGGACCTCTTTATCATCCACATCCATGTTTCTTAAAAATGTATTTCAAAACATTCTTACTATTTTATAGACTATGGGTTAAAGTCATATATACCCTTGTTCGACTATTATAAGATGTGTATAAAGTAATTTTTCCGTCATTTTCCAAACATGGTACTTTTTGACCATTTTGAAAAATTTAAGGTAAGAATGATTTTTTTAACTTATACTGCAGGTGTGGCTATTTTCCGCCATTATAAAACTGTTGAAGCTTTCATTACAATATTACAAGAATATTTTAAAATATTAATGTTTTCTTTTATAATTATGTTACTTTTAAATGATTTCAAAATTGAAGGATATATTTCTCTATCAAAATGAGGTTTTGATTTCATATATTTCAACATCCTTTGAAAGATTTTAAGCTTATTTGAAGTTGATTTATTATGATACAAAACATACATATTTTATTGAAGGTTTTGTGAAATCTTTGACTGTGGATGTGTTATTTTTACACCATTCATGGTTTATGGATAAATTATTGACATTTCGTATGCTAGTTTTAATATAAATGTTTATGTTATGTTTAAACCTTTTCATATGGGGAATGAATTATACTTAGTGAGTGACGGGTGGAGCCCTCTATAGCTCCTCGATGCATCGGTAGGTCTCATGAGACAAACTAGTGTCTTGGAATAAGTCCTTAACAAAATATTATTTGTATTCTTGGCACAAGGCCTTGACTACGTGGTTATGAATGTCTGGAATTATGAATTACATCATTATAAAAGTGGATATTGATATAGAATGTGATTATTCAACTAGTAGAATATCCATGGAAATAAGTAAATGGAATTATTTTATTTTATATTTTCCATATTATGAAGAAGTTTATGTTTAAAAGGCTTTTGTTTTAGTCTTATAAATTTCCTTAAATGTTTATAATTATTTATAAAAATTTCCACTATATTGTTATCCTTAATGAGCATCTGAGCTCACCCCTTTCTATGTTTTAATTTTCACAAGATTCCAAGAAGTGTATTAAAATTGATAAGAAGGGTTAAGCTAGTGGATTAGTGGCACCCTCAAAGAATCATTTATGTTGTGTTTTATTTTATAATGTATAATGTAACGTTCATGTATGTAATCTATTCTGTAAGACTGCTAAACTGATCGGTATTTCGGCACTTGATTCCTTGTAATCATTCAAATGTATTAAAATAATGAACTGACTCTTGGTAACTGGGGTCAGGGCGTTACAACATGGGGAATATTTTTTCATCTTCTAATATAAATCAATCAACTCATTCTGAAATGCGGATATATACCTCTAGTCATCATATAAAATGAGAAGGGAAAATGACTCCATGGATAGTCGGCCTATAATATGGCCATGTAATCTTGCGACGTCATCTTTTGGGACCCCATATGAGTCAAATGGGACAACTATCTTCTCTCTGGTCAGATTCCATATAATATAATGCTTCCTCATTATTAATCCTTTGATTTAATCAAATAAAATTATGTTCATAACATAAATTTCAAAAAAATTATACAGAAAAAAATTAAAAATGATAACATATGAACAGTACTAACAAACAAAATATACATAACAATGATAATGAATGACTTCAAAAATGAAATAAGTGGTTTCTAAATGAATTCATAACTGTACATACAATCATTTACCCCCTTCAATCATGTCAATTTACTGCTCCATTACTTCATCCAATTCATCCATACTTTCTAGAAAAATATTTTCAATATCATGATGGAAAAATAAGTATTATTTTTGATATTGATGAGATTCAATGTCAGAGGTCAAATCCTCTACTTCATCACCCATATGATACAAATATCATTGTTTTACGTGATCAACTAAACTTGACCCTTCATCCATAAAATCATTAATATAATATACCATTTTCAGTTCCGATGATAAGATATACGGATCATACAGTTCATGATCACTAACATCCATCAAGTGAGAGACGCTCACATAAGTAAATTGAAAAGAATATCTTTTAACAACTCTGATAATATCAACCCAATTGTATTTGAATTAAAAAACTGAAGAATGCCCATGGTATTTTAATTCAATAATATCAGTCATCTTTACCTTGTATCTTACTTCAGAAAATGTAAATATACCACTATTCTGCTTTTTCAAAATCTCTTCTCGATCGACAGTACAAAATCTAAAGCCATTCACGTTGTTATCGTAGACCTTTCTAACATGATTTAGAGGAACTCAAGCAAGAAACTTCAAATCTTTTGACAACTCTTCTTGAGTATTGGTATTCATGATCTAAAAATATATATACAATGTTAAATTTATAAAATATATGTGTCCATCTAATATCATTATTTATTTCAATATTTATGATCTTACCGTCATGTAAACCCTCTACAAGATCTTTATTAATAGCTTTTGGTATATCTTTCAAATTTTGGGTTTGGCCTCTCATTCGTCTCTTTTTTTGTATCCTCAAGTCTTCATTAAATGGATCTGTAATTTCACTATTCAGAAGCACATATCTATGTTCCTGTAATAATTCCATTTCTGTCAGTGTAACATTTAAGGTCCTCCCAACTGATCGGCCAATAGCAAGAAATATTTTTGATTTCCCATGTATTTTATATTTATTCGATATGTTGCCAACATTTCCAAATCGATTAAATATTCTCTCAATATCATACATGTATCTAGAAAAAAAGGTAAGACACTCATCTTCTAAATAGCCTTCATCAATAGAGCCTTCTGGTTGATCTCTATTTCCCACGTATGATTTCAAATGGCCAAGATATATGGGAAATAAAACAAAAAATAATAACTATACATTTAATTAAGTTCCCATAATAGTTTACATAACTAAAAAACATATAAATAATGAACATATGAATTGGATATATCCATCGATAAAGTACGGGACCTCCTAATTTAGCTTCTTCAACCAAATGCACAATTAAATGTATCACAAAAGTAAAATAACTACGGAGGAATTATCATCTCCATTTCACAAAGTTTCAATAAAAAAAATCTCCTAAAGGTTGTCAAGCATAAATAGATGTAGAAATTTCTCACATAGTTGTTTGAAAAATGTGCATAATTGGAGTACAACAGCAGTAAATTTCTCAAGTAATGATGTACACAATGCCATTGGTAGTAACTACTATATCAAAATATGTGAATCATTAATTTTAGATCCTTTTAACCTATGATTATTTAAGTCAACACACCTGAATATGTTACTTGAATACCCATAATATACCTTCAAATGCTTTAAAATTTGCAAGAATCTATCGTTATCCCTATTTTTCACTGAAAAAATTTCCTGAGCATACTATTCATTCTCATATGGCCAGAGATCACGTTTTATGATCATTAATTATAAGTATCTCTAAGCATTTAGATGATCCTTCAACTTTCTATGATCATTATGCAATTTATAGATCAAATTGTCACATACATTCTTCTCAATTTGTATCACATCATGATTATGCTCCAACAAATTAAATTCCCAATTTGGATGTATGAATAATATATTTTTTTCATCTATTGTTGCGTTCCGATTTCACATGATGATGAAGTTCAAACTCATTTCCCACTGTCATTCAAATTATGAACCTTCCCAAATTCTGTTTCAAAATTTCCAAGTTGTACCAATATTTCAGAACTAGTTAAAAACTTTGGAGGTGATCTACGATCAGTGAAACTGTTAAATTTTGACATGTTCAGCCAAAATCTATGAGATGCATTGAGAAATATTCAATGGCATAAAAAGAACCATTTTCTACTATGAGGTATCCATTTGGTCTCAAAATAAATTATACAAATAAGACAATCCATACCCATGTATGTTTCTTAACCAGATAAATTCCAAAGTCTAGGGAAGTCACTAATGGTCCATATTAAAGCAACATGCATTTTGAACATTTTTTAGAAGAAAAATCATATGTCTCAACACCGTTTCTTTAGAAATCCTATAATTATTCAATTAAAGGCTGCAAGTATACATCAGTATAAAATCTAGGAATTTTCTTCCAGGAATATTCATCAAAATGATAAAATACATTTTTTTTCATACACATCCATAAAGGAAGATTGTAAGGGATCAAAACAACTGGCCAAATTCTATAACTAGTACTCAATGTCCCAAATGGGTTGAATCCATTTGTAGTTAATCACAATTGAACATTCCTAGGATTATTTGAGATGTTTTTATTTAATGAATCAAATGTCTTCCATGATTGTGAGTCTCATGGATGTCACATTAACCAACCATTGTTATTATCTACAGAATTCCACTTAATCTGTTTAGCAGTTTTTGATGACATGAATAATCATTGCAATCGAGGATTTAAATTAAAGTAACGCAAAAACTTTGTAGGTGTTTTTCTTTTCTTCTTATTCATGTTAGTATGTTGATTCAAACATCTATCATAACCCATTTACTACAATCTAGAAGAAGATTTTTTTTTCAGTCCTGTCTACTTGAATACTCTCACCAATAAAGCATACAATCATTGGGACACTCTTGTGTTTTTGTATAATTCAGACCAATCCCCTTAACATATTTTTTCATGTCATAAAAATACTATAGGATGTTTGATTAAATAAATTCATCATGAAAAAATTCCAATATCATGGACATTTCCTTATATTTAATTCCACATAGAAATTTTATTTGCTCTAACATCGGGAAAAAATAATGTTATGAATATTTGAAAGACCCACTATAAAACTCTTGATTACCATCATCATCTAAACCATGAATCATATTTTCCTCAGTGATGTTTCCTATTACATTATTCTCCACATAATCAATAGGGGTATCCAATGATATTTTAAAATATTGATCTAGTTGTCCTATAGTTTCAAAAACACCACTTGTCTCATTTCTATTTGTATCACCCTCATCTGGTTGTTCTTATATGTTTTGATGTTGATGGTGGGGTCTTGCAATGCCAAATGCATCATCTATAAGGTTTTTCATTTCATATTCCATTTTAGTCTATGTTGGGAGCTCACTCTTGGATTCACATCTGTGATCAACCATTTTGTAATGTTAGATTCTCCATGCCAAATCCAATAAAAATATTGAGCCGAGAATTGGTTCAATATTAAATGTTCATAAACTTCATCTCACTTCAACAATATTTTAAATTTACATTTGGGACATTGACATATTATTATCCCTTCAACAGAATGATTGGAAAATGAACATCTAAAAACTCCTCCAAACCCTTAGCATACTCAGGTGTGTTCCTAGGTAATGTTATCTAGATTTTATCCATTTAAATCACAATGTGCCTACAAAATATTAAAAAAAGTTAAAACACATAATTATTACTAAATAATGAAAGATATTCATATATACTAGTTGAAAAAATATATAACTATTTTAAATAAGGTTTTCCTATATTAATGCATATGGTAAATAATGTACCCACCCACTGGAAAACCAAGGCATGAAAATTAAAAACATACATAAAATAATAGAGAGATAATAAAAAAAATCATGCTTAAACAAATTAACTATATAATACATGTATGAAAATGAATACATCAGAAGTATACCATATAAATCAGAAACCAAACTTCCAAAAGACAAAACTCAGAAAAACCTTGAAGATGGTCCCAAGTCAAATTCTAGTCCCAAACTCCCATTCTTTTTCCTACTAATCCCATCATCAAACGTTGATCCTTCCCCAAACCCAAGCCTACAATCAAGTAGCATCAACATGGGTACCAAGTTACATGGTATCCTAAGAAATGTGTGACTATAATTAAATAGGCCTCCACCAATGATATCTATAAATATAACTAGACTATAATAATGTAGATGTTGAAGGGGTACAAATAAAAAAATTAACAATTTAATTAAAAGGAAGTAAATAACCACTAATGCTCGGGCTCTATGATGAAACCTATAAAGCTGGAGGAAAATTTATCTTCAATGAAAGAAAATGTAATGAATATATGGATGGAATACATTTCACTGATGATAATAATATTGTATGCATTATCGATCACACTAATGATAAAAAATACATATAAGAAACAGATTACCATATTGAAACAAAGATTATATATGATGAAAATGACACTAAAAACATTGATGCATTGGATGGTATCAATGAAACAAATATCACTAATTAAATGGATAACATGGATGACATGGTTATGAAAAATGACACTAACAATGTTAATGATTCAAAGAATAATAAAAATCACAATGATTGTAGTGATGTAGTAAAAACCTTTGATGATGAAGACCCCAATTAACTTAAGAACAAATGAAAAATGATGTTGCTGAAAAAACTAATAACACAATGAAACTAAATACATAGATCATACCAATGAAATTGATTTCATGGGCCATAAAAATGGAAATTATGACAAAAATAATTTCAATGATGCCAATGAAATTGAATACATCTATGAGAAAAACAACATCAGTGACACCTATGTGACGAACCATAACGAATAATATCTTGAAACAAATAAAACATATGAAACCAGTGACTCTAAAGAAATTGAGGACACAAATCATAATGAAGAAAATTATTACCATGATCACATCAAGACAACCAAATATGATAATGATTCTGACAACACTGATGACATCAATGATGTTGAAAACTCTAATAAAATTAAAAATTCTAAAAAAACTAATAAACCCAATGAGAATGGAGATACTGATGATATTGATGATATATAAGATTCCAATTTCATCTCCACCACTTATGAACCCAATAACAATTATGGCAATGGTGACATTTAGGAAACTGAGTACAAGGATGATATAGCGTATAGTAGCCAAGATAAAAATATAGTTTTAAGCAATGAAACTTAATGAATAAATGACATGGGTGACACTAACAACCCTAATAAATCTTATAAAATCAATGAAAATTATGATGTTGATGACATAAATTACACTAAAAAGACTAAAGAAAATAATGATATAGTTGACCAAAACTAATGATATTGTTTTACCATGTTAAGGGATACATGGGGTCGCTAGGGTCGTGGGGGTTGTCGGGGTCACGAGATGCTAGGGCATCGGGGGTTGTGGGGGGTCATGATGGGCAGTGAGGCATGGTGTGGGGTAGTAAGGTGCGATGAGATCTTCGAGGGGGGGGGGGTCTCCAAGGTCACCAATGTCATGTGGGTCTCTGTGGTATTGGGTTTTAGGGGGTTGTGGTGTCCGAGATGGGTGGCAAGGTGTGGTGATGGCCGCAGAGGTGCAATGAAGATATTCGAGGGGTCTTTGGGGTCACCAGGGTCGTGAGGGTCACTAGGGTCTACAGTTTCAGGGGGTTGTATGGTTCAGGGTGTCAAGGGAGTCAGGGGAGTCGGGGGAGTCGGGGGGAGAAGTGTTGTCTCTATAAAAAACCATGTTTTGTGGTGGATTATTCAAAACCACAACTAATTTATTTTAAAAATAAATTTCAACGGTTTATTAAAACTCTACTAAAAACCCACTACTAAATTCTAATCATGTTGTAGTGTGAGCACGTCCCGAAGTACATGGGAATAGGTCGGAGTACATAGACTCAGGAATGAGGCCCACATCATGTTCCAGCCTGACCTCAACATGTAGTGTATCCAAAAATGACATGTCGTTTATATGGATTAATATTTTACATATGATATGGTGAAACATAGTAATCCCTGGGTATATGAGACATGAAGTGTAATCCAAATACACAATGTTTACATTATCTCTTGAATGTTTAGTCCCTCTGACTCTTCGATGTGGAGTATATTAATTATTGCATGTTCCCTTGGTTAGTCCCTCTGAGGATAAAATATGGAATTACATTCTTAACATAAGATTTTGATTCACTATACGATATTAGTATCAGATAGATTTTGAAAAATCCCTCAATGCGTTGTTGGTTGATATCCTCTATCATTTGATCACCTTAAATAGGTGGGGTTTTTGAAATCATCACGATAAACTTATATATGCATATGATCCCATACATGTGTTATTTCTGGTAGGGTCTCGTATACCAAAGATGCCTATGTGAGATTACATATCTATATATTAAGATCATCAGAGTTCCAACATGTACTTCTTTGGTGAGGCCTGGAGAGGACAACCACTTAGATGAGCGTAATCAATGATGTCATGGATCATGGAGTGAGTTCTCTGAATTGATAAGCACTGTTAATACAAATGAAGAATCCTATGGTTGGAAGAATGGTTGAGACCTATTTGAGATTTGGTGTCTGTTATGTGTATATATGGGTGTTCTTATTACTATGTCTCATATTCTGACTGACATGATTACATGATGATGAGATGACTACTCTCTTAATTCATTATGTTTGGTGATTTCAGGTGTACTTCTATGTAATGTTATACTAACCTCTGCATAGTCTCCCATCGTATTTCCATGTATTATAAAGGTGAAAATCCACTTGAGGAATCCATTAGTGGATTAGGGAATTGTATAAAATAGTGATTTAGATAGAACATGATTTATAACAGGTGTTTCTATTAACATCACCCCCCTACATCTTAGCATGTTGTACCCTTTTTTTAGTTTTAGAGAGGTTTTATTTTGAACTTTATGATTTCTCGTTCTTTTTTGTGCCATAATGTGGGAAATATGTTATGTATGGATTTTTGAATAAGATCCGTTTTATATTTTTCAATTTTAAGGGTATTTACATATGTGTTCATGTGTATATGTACCTCATGGTATGTCCTCCCATGTGTTTGATATGATTACTCAGTGCTTGTCTCCTTGCACTGGGTTATTGGTGACAGGCATGTCCACTTACCAGTAGCTAGGTGGGACCTAATGGCTTAATAATGGACACTTATTTCCAAAAGAATAAGTTTAATATATAACTCTAATATATAACATAAATTGTGACCATTTTACCCAAACCATTTTTTAGTATTCAAAATGATGACATTGTTTTACTCTCATTAGTGACCATTAACTCCTTTATTTTCATCCTCTAAACCACAACACCCCTTTATGATGTGGCTACTAAACTAAGATAAATATAGGGAAACCACATTGTAGTGAGGACATGACCACCAAATTTTCTACCTCATGGTATAATTTTGGTTTTAACATCTACAATTTATCCCCATGATTTATTTTTCCATCTCTAACAACACTAAAGTTACAAATTATAAGATCTTATATTTTTAGGCCAATATATTGTATTCCTATTTAATATTTTTATCAAAAATAACTAAAAAAACTAAAATAAATATTTAAATTCCTATAGAATAACCACTACATGAGATGCCTCTAAAAATTAATGTAAACATAAAAGGGATGAAATATAGTAGAATGAATTAAAAGGATAAATGTAATTACCTTGACAAGAACTTCCATAAACATGAACCAAATAATCACAAAAACAAAGAGAATATTATGATTTCTTTTGTTCTAGAGACTGCCATTTTTCTTCTTGAGGAATGATATTTATGTCAAGAATGATCTAGGTTAGGTTTAAGAATGGTTTAGCATTGTCTGTTACATTTTTTATCAAAGTGTTTTTTTTATTTTATTGATTTTGATAGATAAAAGATAAAAGTTTCATCACGTGATAAGTAACCCATAATGGCCTTATCATCCTATTTTTGGTGGATGGTCATGTTACAAGAGGATGTCCAGATATTCAGTATTAACCTTAGTAATGAGTGAGTTTTTTCTTGAAGCATCTTGAGTATGATATAGTGGTAATTGGGAATTTACATAGGTCTCATTCATGAACTTTATTTTACATTGGTTCATGAGGGGACCTAGATCCGCACTCTTGGATCCATTTCTTAGTAAATATTCATTAAACAATAGATTTGATATAAAATAAGAGGAATCTATATTTATTTTACAACCTAACCATAAGATAAAAATTAGAACTCATAATTCATCTCATAATCACAAGAATGGAAGGTTTGGGGTATTTTATGATTAGCTATACGAAAAAATTATTTTACGATACATGTGGAAATTCCTCCATATTAGAACTACACTTTACTACCTTCTTAATTTATCATATGTCACACTAATCATTTTAATCCATGTAAGTGAAACATAAGTATGGCATGATATCAAATTATCATAAAGGGAAAACTTATCAACATGTAATCATGTAAATGAACATCACAAATATATGTAAATATGATAATGAGAAAAATATCTTCTTAAAAAATATATATAATAATAAGAGTGTTTCATAAGAGATTATAGATTTTCGTGTAACTTAAAATGAAAAAAAATATTTTACATAGGAAAATTTTGTGGAATACTATGAAATTAAACATGAGTTAAGAAGAATAATCAATGGAATAAGATTATGAAACAAGTGAGTGACAAAAACATAAGCCTAAAAACCATATATCAGGGATACCCACCAATACATTCATCATATAGTAGGCTTGGGATAATCATCCACGTGACATTTTGGGATTGGAATAATCCTATAATATACCCTTAATCTTGGGATAATCCTCACATGTACCCTTTGTTTCGGGATAATTCTTCTTATGTACCCTTTTTATTGAGATAAATCTTCTCGTGTACCCTTTAGATTGGGATTAATCCTATCATGTACCATTTGTATAGAGATAAATACTCCAATGTATCAATTAGCTTTGGATAATTCCCACAATATCCCCTTTATAACACATGAGATATAAACTTTACCAATTCATTTAACAGTGATATTAGACCCTAACTATTATAATAATAATCACATATATATATATATTTGTGTGTGTGTGTGTTCTGTTTGAACATGAAAATGGTTATATATTAAAAACAACAGAATTCACTTTTCGAAAAGAGACAGGTTCCAGAAAATACTTTCCTATAAAATTCATTAATAAATATAGGGAACAGTGTCCTATGGTGGCATAAAATATCCCTAGTGTACCATAAGGATCATCAAGGGTATTTCCATAGATAAAAAATATCTTTCTAAGATCATTAGAAAAATCACTTCAAAAATAAGAGGGAATTATTCTATTTAAAAGTCATGAAAACAATTTTAAAAGGTTTTATTTAAAATTAAATTGATTGATCTTCAAAAAAATTTAAAAATATTCATTAAAAACTAAAATATGTTTTAAATAAAACAAATTTTATATGAGAAATTTGCTTAAAAACATTCATTGAGAATTTATAAAAATACCTACAAAAAACATTCTTAAAATTCAAGCCTTTGAAACCGATTTTAAAATCAACAATTCCTTTTACCAATAAAACATTTACATTAGAAATATATATATTAATTTTTAATTTTATTTCTAAAATTACCGAGAGTTAATATCATTTGGAATACTATTTTAAAACATGTAATGGAATAAAAAGAGCTATCTTATAAAGATTGATAATTATTCTTAACAATGACATAATTTTATAGTCAATGAATTAGTTGAGGATGTAGATGTAAATAGAAAGTGTCTCTTTCATAGAAAGATAGTGAAAGTACAATAAAAAAGGTATTATAATGGATGTAACCAATATTGTAAGAAATAAGATAAAAAATATGAATTATAACTCAATAAAGGTATTTGAGTTAAGAAAAACCCTTACAACATTGGCATATTTGGAAGAAAAATATATCAATGTAATACAAAGAAATGGATATTTAAACCCCATTAATTATATGAATATAGAAAAATATATTCATTAATAAGTAATCACCAAATATAAAAGATATTATGGTGCGTAATATCAATCATGTTTCAAAGATTTGAATATGAGACAAAGAAACCCCTACATTGTATTCATAGTTTCTCAAACATAATATGATCTCATATATAATTAACATAAATATCTTAATCAGTTATTGTATAACCTTATTCATATAAATAAGATTTTTTAAATTTTTTTTTCAATTATTATATGTATTTATTTTAGTTATAATCATATTTTGATATATGGTGTGAGTAATATAAATTTTTTTAAACTAGTTTCAAAACAATGGTGTTATTCTTACTTGTTCTCCCAAAGTTCGTCATTAAAGAATTACTAAATATGGAAT
The DNA here is from genome assembly GCA_963277665.1 of Viscum album. Classification (NCBI taxonomy): domain Eukaryota; kingdom Viridiplantae; phylum Streptophyta; class Magnoliopsida; order Santalales; family Viscaceae; genus Viscum; species Viscum album. Next base: position 1,703,115,047 of record OY728155.1, read on the forward strand.
TATAATATTTTTCAATGATTCCCTAAGTTTCATTTTATTATGTGAAATACATAGATACGGTTCATGAAAAATTAATTAACGATGAACTAGTTCTGATGTGGTTGACGATTCAAAGGTGACATGTTAATAAATATATTAAATATTAATTACACCACTAAAAAATAATAAATAAACTATTATTAAATTATATTACTGTTGAATGACATTCCTTAATCATTCATGGTTTAAAGTTATAAATATCATTCACGTAGGTGGTAAAATCTGACCCAAATGAGGCCGTGTAATAATGATCTTTCAATTAAGCAAATTTTTTTAGAATATTTGAATATAGATTTCTAAATAGTCCAAAACATTCCTAAATAAAATTTAACTTCTTGAAATTCATTCGTAGAATCATCCAAGTATAGTGGATATGAAAAATGAAATTTATCCTTTGTAGAGGTGGGTTTCTACAATACACTCAATTAACCATTACATTTCTCAGTGAATGTGATAGAATAGAGGTATATGACAATTTACCTTGTCATAATTATAATATTAAAATATTCAGAGTATTAATTAATAAAATCCATCCATTTACCAATAATTAAAGTTGATGATGAAAAATGTAACACATCATTTCATGGAGGTTGTAGTTTGCACCAATTCATGATCAAGATTCTTTTATTTTTAAATGTGGATGGGAAGGAATAAATAATGGTTGGTACATTAACATAATAAAAACTTGGAATACTTATGATATTGAGGTAATTATATTACTATTTTTAGGAATGTTTTGGAAGTGAAAAATTAATAATAAATCAATAAGGATTAAGAAATACTCACATTGGGACCTTGAATCTTCTCTTGAAAGTCTCATTGGAACTGAAGAGATTAAGATGAATTATTGAGACTAGAGTAATATAAACATGAGAGATTTTTATACTAGGAGAGAATATTTATAGTTTTAGGAATAAATTCCAAGGAATAAGGGTTGCATGAACGGATGTAAGTCATCCCATTTTTTAAGTAGATAAAATTGTACTTTTGTGAATATCCATTATTTTTCAATAATGGCATTACACTATTGAAGGGTTAGTGGATCAAAATATTGAAATAATGGATTTTGGGGTGATATAATGATTATAAATCCTCAAAAAATCATTTTACCACATGTTTTAAACATGTCTTAAGCCTTTTATGGCTTTTTTTTATATTTATATTTTTTGGGGTTTTCCATGGTAATTATATTTTTTCCCTAGTAGTTTATATTTTATACTAAAAATAAAAAAAACCTTATAACAAAATTATATTTTTATAAACCAAATTTTTTGTTTTTTATATTATAATTCAATTTATAAATATGATAATGTTACATTTTTAATTAAAATATTTCAATATAGAAAAATTATTTGTAAAAAAATGTTGTTTTTACCATTAAGTGTTCTGGATATTATTTAGTGGTTATTACCAACATAATGAGTGTTAATTTATTTATATATTGGTTTGAAATTTATATTATAGTAGTATAATAATATACTGATTTATACTATTAGATAAAATTGAATAATATAAATAAAATAATTATTTGACAATAGTAATTTTACCATTATCATGGTTATTAACTTTAATCTAGATACTCATATATTTATGCCAAAAAAATGAAATTCAAATTATTATGTGAAATTAAATTTTTTATATAAAATGTGAAATGTATTTTTTTGAATTAATTTCTATAGGTTTTGAAATATTATTTTTAATATAAGTGAATAAAAAGAGTATGTAATGTAAATTTTTTCTCATGTTTCCAAAAGATTAAAAATATGTTTTTAAAGTTCGAAATAGTGTTTTAACTGATTTTTTCTTTTATTAATGTAAATTTTTACATAAAAATGTTTCTATGACTTTTAGGTAAATATTTTATTATGAAAATGTCATAAAATTAATGGGATTAGATAAATCATTATTTTTACATTTCACCTAAAATGAATTATTTTTCAAAAAGACTTTGTAATTCAATTTAAGATTATTTTGATATGTTAATCTAAGAAATGAATTTAATTTTTTTTAAAATTCATAATATTTATAAATTTAACTTTTATATTAAAATTCAACAGATATAAAGAGAAAACCAATTTTATTGAAAAGTCCTTTTTAAAATATTTAACGTTTTTAGTCATATTTATTATGTGTATCTAATTGATTAAAATATTTTTATTTAGATAAATTATTAATCTTAAATTTTCCTTAAAATATGCAATCAATAAGTCATGAATCATTTTAGTTTAGTGTTTTTTTTTGAAATTTTCTGTCAAAAAAACAATTAAATTATAGAAAATATATATTCCAAATATTAGGGCATTTCATTCTTCACGCTTATATTAATTCTGTCCTCATAATTTTAACTTCCACATAATAATAAATATATCTAATGGTATCAAAAGTATTTAATGACTCAAGGTATAATTTCTTTATAAATATAAAAATTTCAAAAATAGATAACATATATTTTCTTAGAATTACAGTATTATTGATATAGATTTTTTTCTTGAATAATTGGATCTAATCATACCTCTGTGTTATACATCATAACTCATATAATTGAATTAGTTTCTCGATAAATATTATAATCAACCTTTCACTAATGGATGATCATAGTTTTATTTGAAATGTGATTTCCCTATTTTGGTTATTAATATAGTTTCCATGTGAAGGTATAAAATCAATTTCTAAAATCTCATAAAATTTATCAACATAAGGGATAATAAGACTTTCAGGAATAATAATCCCACAAAAATTTATGAAAATTAATATTACCTAGATATAATAATGATACCACCATGATTTTTTATTCCTAAATTGATAGCTAATAGTATATGGAACATACAAGATATTAAACATTCAAAAATGTTGAGTGTAGAATAATTAGAACCACATAATTAACAATATCAAATAAAATAATAGTATTTTCATAGGATTTCAATTATTTTATTGTTTTAAGAGGTTTTTGATACCTACCATTATTGTAAGATCTTGGATAGGGGAATCTATTTACATAATTTCCAAATTATTTTCATTTATAGTGTTTATTTATGGATGGTTTATTAATTCGTACTATAAAATATTACATCATATTGGAGAAAATATTCATCTCTATTCAAAATCATGAGATTTATTACCAATACTATCACACATGAAACATTTTCTTATTCCATTAAGACATTTATTTGGCCACTTCTTTCCATATTCATAACATGTTTGAAGTTGAAACTTCTTTATATCATTATCTTTATTACTTTATATTATATGAAACTCCATCATTTTATTCTGTTGTGTGTTCACATGTTTGGAATTATTGGTGTTGTCAAATATAAATCATGTTATTTGGGTGATCATAACAATAACATTTTCAACAGCAGCTTCTATATCATAGGAATTCACATTATGAATAATACTGAATAATTAATCAAATCCATTATTAACTTAGTTCCTTCATTTTACTTCCATTCCTGAAACCCAAAGTGTTAATCATGAGTGATAAATGCTAAAAACATAAGGGAATTAGCATAAATAAACCCCGAAAAATTTAATTTTATATTATCTCACTTCATGGAACAATCATGTTATCCTATTATTGTTTTAGATCAAACCAGCATACTCTTATTTCATCCTAGGTTTCTTTATATTGTGTTTTCTCATATTGATTAACCTATTTCCTTAATAAATAAAATACCACATAATTTCTTGTAAATAAAATGTTACTAGGCCAAAAATATCCAAAATGAGTGTTTTTTGAACTATGTAGTCTTAGGCCCACTTTATTGCACTAAAGTGATGAGTTATTTGTTACTCAACCAACCATTTTCATAGTGATAACCCTTTGGTGAATATATTCCATTGAGTTATATAGATGACATTATCCTTTGATAGTTTTAATTTATATGATATCCAAACAGTCCCTACTTTACTAAAATATCATGATTTTATCATTTAATTAGACATATCTATTTGGTTTTCACTAATGTTCTATTATACTAATCTGTAAAAAAAAACTACAATGCTAAAAAAATAATTAAAAAAAATACTAACTCTAATTGAAAAACCATTATAACAACATTCCAAGATCCAGTTCTAAAAAAATATTTAAACACTTTCATTGATATAATGCGAGATTGGAAAATATTTATTTTACAACATTACCATAAGATAAACATTAAAAATTATAATAGATGTAACAATTACAAGAATGAAGGGTTTAGTTTTTTTAGGATTATCTCTGTAAGAATCTTATTTTATGATACTCGTGAACATATCACTATATTCAAACAAAACTAGACTCCCTTATAGAATTCTCATTAGTTATACTCATCATCAGAACACAGGGAAGGGAAACATAAAAAATGGGTGACCTCTAACCCTCAATAAGGGAAACATTATATATATGTCATCACGGGATATATCATAAGAATATGAAGAAACAAGAGCATGGGTGGAATATCATATTAAATATAATATGAAATAATAATTGTTTTCCACAAGTCATTATAAAAGGGAATGTAATATCAAATAATTAGACATATATCTTGGATAACGTAAACATAATCATGATACATTAAACATGATTCAAGGAGAATAATCAAGGGCACAATATTATTATTTTCATTGTGTGACATAATCATAAGTACATAAATAATATTTCATTGACACATATAAAACAATTTACAACATTTTAGGATTGGGACAATCACCCATGTAACATATTGGCCTTTAGACAATCCAACTGTTCACCCTTGGTCATTGTATAATTCTTTGGTCTTAATATTTTTCATTGGATAAATCATTAAATATACCCTTTTTCTAGGGATAAATCCTCACATATAACATCTATCTTTGAAAAAATTCACCTATGTACCCTTTGGATTGGGATAAATCCTCATATGTAACTTTTGGATTTGGATAAATCCTCATAAAAATTGTTTGTCTTGGTATAAGTCCTCCCTTTTACCTTTTGGATTAGGATAAATTTCCCAGTATACAATTTATCTTTGGATAAATCATATAGTTTACGCTTTATCTTTAGATAAATCATCCTACACGCCCTTTTAATATCATGATATATAAAAATTACCATTTAATTGATTGGTGATATAGGGACCTGACATTAATAATAATAATAATATATATATATGTGTTCCATTATCACAAGAAATAATTAATACATCTAACATAACATAATTAATCCATTAAAAATAGATGTGTTTTAGGAAAATAAATTCTTAGAAAATTTATTAATTTATATGAGAAAGAATCTAGATAGTGCCATAAAAATATCCCTAGTGTAACATAATAAGTTTTTACGATCTTTTCATAGATTGAAAATATTTTTTAATGCGTTTTTATGAATCATTTAAAAAATAATAGGGACAACAAATTTTTTAAATCCTTGAAAATACTTAAAGATTGTATCATTAAAACTAAATTAATGAGCATGATAAAACAACTAAAATAATGATTTGAAAAATAAATGTGGGTTTTTAGAAAAAACCTATAAGATCAATATGCTTTCAAAAACATTCTTTCAAATGAAATAAAAATACATGAAAAATTCTTTCTTGAAACATATGAATTTAAATCCCATTTTAAATTCATGTATTACTTTTAAATTTTCACCTTTTAATTAATAAAAAATAAATATTTTATTTTATTTTCAAAATAATATATATTTAAATTTATTTTGATTTTTTAAAAAAAATAAAGGAATACAATGAGCTATCTTGGTAATGATGGTAATTATTCTTAATAATGTTATAATGTTATGAGGAATAAACTCATTAATTAGGAATATTTGAATAAAATTTTCTTTTTAACAAGAGATAAATATAATGTACCATGACATACAATCATAGCGTAGAAGAAACCAATCAAGGAAGAAAGATGTTCAGGAAGATGCATTATAACTCAATTAAGGAATCTGAGTTATGAAAAACCCTTACAACATTTTTATACTTTTAAATTGAAATCAATTTAAATAAATAAAAACTTATGGATCTTAAAACCAAATGAATCTCATTATGATAAAAAAATAAATTCATTAGTTTTTAATCACACCATATGAATAAAATTATGGTGCATAATATCATATATGTCTTCGAGATTTGAAAATGGGAAAAATAAACCATTTCCTTGTATTCCTGCTTATTTGAACATAGTCTAACCTAATGTATAATAAACATAATTTTCTTGATCACTTATTATATAAACTTATTCACATCTATAACCTCTTATAATTTTTTTACAATTATTCTTAGTATTTATGTTAGTTAGTTATTATCGATTTTTGATTTTAGGTGTGAATAGTCTTGATTGTTTTTAATCGGTTTCATTATAGCGGTGTTATTATTAATTATTCACCAAAATTTAATCCATAAAATATTATTAAAGTTAGAATAATATAATATTCAATGATTCCTATATTTTAATTGAATTACTTGACATTTGTGGATATGGTTCATAAAAAAGGAAGATACAATGAACTAGTTTTAGTGTGTTTAATGATGAAAAGGTGATATATGAATAAATATAGAAAATATTAAGAAATATATTCAAAAATATTTAAAAAATTCAACCAAAATATTGTTAATTTATATGACTATTATATCTATTCCTTAATTATCCAGGGTTTAAACATTATAAATTTTTTTACATAGGTGGTACAAACCGACCCAAATGAGATCATGATATAATGATTTTTCTATTAAGGTTTTTTTAATATAATGTTAATATAAATTTTAATGAGGCCTAACGATTGAATAAATATTATTTATATTCATTTAATTCATTCTTATAATGATCTAATTTGGGTGGTGATGAGAAATAAAATTTTTTGTTTGTGGAGGTAATAGTATGTCGTATGCATGATTAACAATTCCATTTCTTAAAGAATGGGGTATAATGGAGGTATATGATAAATTATCACTTCATAATTATGATTATTAAAAATTAATAATATTAATTCAGAAAATCCATCCATTTTACCAACCATGAAATGTTTCGATTATAAAAGGAAGACGTTATTTCCTTATGGCGCGAGCTTGCACAAATGCCGGATGAATGTTCTTTTGTTTTCCCAAGTGGATAAAATATAATAAATAATGGTTTTTACACTAATATAATAATATTAAAGTGTGCTAATTAAATTTTTTACACCATATGAATATTTTCAGGATATGTTTGGAAGTGATAAATAAAGAATAAAATGATAAGGATTTGGTAATACTCATGTTGGGACATATACATTTTTGTTGAAAGTCTCTTTATAAATAAATTAAAAATGATAAAAAATTTATCCAAGATTCTTATGAAATAGATAAATATTTATACAAGGAGAAATAATTAAGATTATTAGAATGAACTTATAAGGAATAAGGGTATCATTATGGGTTGGAATTCATCCCATGTTATAAGTGGAGAAAATGTAACCTTTTGAATACCCATTCTTTTTCAATTATGAAATGACACTATTCAAGGGTTAATGGATCAAAAATATTTAAATAATGTATTTTTTGGTGATAAGAGGTTTATAAATCCCCCAGAAATAATTTCCATATGTTTTAACCATATTCTAATTATTTTACTACTTGAATTATAAATTAGACATTTTTTGTTTTTACTTTTATTACTAGTTTTAACATAATTAATTTATATTTTATTATAAAATATATGGTATCACATATAACCAAAATTTGAATTTATAAACCTATAATTATTATAATTATATTCTCATTTAATTTATAAATAAAAAAAATAACTTTGGAATTAAAAAATTAAATATATAGAAAAATAGTTTTATAGAAAAATGTTTTTTACCATTTAGTGTTATAAATATTATTTTTGATTGATTAAAACGTTAATTAGGGTTAATTTATTTATATATAGGATTAAAAATAATAATATAGTTTTTTATCAAAATTAAATAATTAATTTTATTTTATAATAATTAAAAAATGTTAATAAAACAACTCATTAGATATAAAAACATTAACATTATCATGGTAATTAACATTAATCCATGTGATTTTATTTTTATGCCTAAATATGAAATCATAATTAATAAATAATAAAAAAAATTAACAAAAATATTAAATGCATTTTTTTAAATTTAATTTATACAAGTGTTGATAATTGATTTTTAATATAAGTGAAAAAATAGGTTTTAAAGTAAAATATTACTTATGTTTACAAAATGATAAACATAGGTTTCATATATTCATCATATTGTTTCGAAACGATATATTTTCGTATATAAATATATATAAATTTTCAAATAGGTTTCAATTAATTTCATGTTATTAATCAATTATGATAATTTCACAAAAGTGAATTTATTTGAAAAATTAATATTTTACTATTCTCATAAAACAGTTATTTTAGAAAACTATCAAAAATTCACCATAGGATAACTTTAATAAATTTAATGTAAAAAATTAATTTTTTATAATTAAAAATCAAAAAAAATATATTTAGTTTTGAAATTGAAATTAAATATAAATAAATAAAAACTTTATTAAAAAATACCTTTTAAAAAATTAAGTGTTCTTAGTCTTTTTTTGAATTTCTAATTGATTATAATTTTTTATTTACTAGAGGATTCATTATTCCTAAATTTTATTCAGAATATTCATCCAATATTCAATGACTCTTTTTAGTTCTGTGTTATGTGCTAAACAATCTATCGATCAAAGAATTAATTTAGAGAAAAAATATATTAAACAATATTAGGGCCTTACCCTTCAAACATGATTATTATAATGTAACATTACAACATTGATATTTTATCTTTTTTATGACTATTTTGTGTGAATGAAATTAATTAATTATAATCATGTAACAATGTAATCAATGTTTTTTCTAAATAACTTATTATGGGTGAGGTGGTTAATTAAATTCATTAAAATATATTTGAATTTAATTAAATATTTTTCTCAATTTATTATTATTCCATTGAACTTGTTTAATAATTACAATATTTATATTATCGTTGAAAATTGTGTTAGAATAATCATTTTTTAGTAAATAATTGAATATTAGAAAAATATTTGATTATTATTTTTAAAGAGATAAGTTTTATATCAAACATTTTTATTATAGTGGTGAATCTTGTAACATGTTGCAAATAAAAATGGGAAATTTTCCATTAATTGCTTCCTAGATTAAAAAAATATGTTATATCTGTAAAAGAATGTTTTTGTGAATTCAAATAGGCTGTGATACTTTTTTTAAAATGAATTAGATCCTTATCTAAAAATATATTAGGTAATGAATTTATTTGATAAACTAGAAATTTTATAGAAAAACTAATCAAAAACCATATTTTATTCAATTTGTGGGGTGAATATTGATGTTATAATTATCATATATTCCTATATTTTTCATGTTTATAATTGTATTAGATTATATTCTAAATTTTAGAATCTCGAGTGTTTATAGGAATATTTTTATTTTATGAGTTCATCATCAGAAGAATGATGAATTAATTGTGGTAGAATTAAGATTTTTAATAATGAGTGATGATTAGGTGAGGTAAACGATATTGGACCATAAGATATTTTTAATTCTCAAGGATGATAAGTCACATGATAAAGAATTTTTTATTGATCCACACCCTATGTGTATTTATTAGGGTTTAAGTTTCCAATTAATATGGATATTCAACAATTGAAAACCTGGGAATTTTTTTAATTTTATTGTTTAATTTTAATTTCAATGTCAGAGGATGAATTTGAGTATGTATTTATATATTTTTTAGATGTATCGGTATTAAAGTTGAGGTTTGGGTGATAGTCAAAAGGTGGTGTCACATGTTTTAAATCTATAGAGGCTATTATGTACCATGTGAGGTTTCAGTAGGACCCCGAGACCCCCAAAGGTCTCCCAGAATCCATAAAGGATAAACCACAAAGGAAAGATACAAACACGAAGTATCAACGAACTCTACTTAGGTATATGCCCATACATATACCTAAGTCATCAATTCTAGTTCAACTCCAACTCAAGATCCCAAGTAAAACCCAGTCCACATAGGAAATCACAACCCAGTCCACAAAGGAAAGCAGAACCCAGTCCACACAGGAAAGTAAGTCAATCACATCGATGATAAAGACTGAAAGTCAAGTCTCAGCTCAAACAGGTATACTAATCATGAAGAGGGGTGGAGATGATAGATGTATCCTCTGAATCATCTCCCCTGCCGAACCCACGTAGTATCCAAGTACATAAGTTATTGCTGCCGAACCCACGTAGGATCCAAGAACAGTAACCATCACTACCGAACCCACGTAGGATCCAAGTACAGTCATCATCGCTGCCAAACCCACGGAAGAACCATGTACAGTCGTCCTCAGTTTTGAACCCACATAGGATCCAAGTACAGTCGTTATCTTCGTCGCAGTCGCAGCCAGCTCTAGGGTTCTCGCACACAGCACGCTCGATTCCGAGAGGGTCTGATCCACGAGCAAAGGGGGGGGGGGTCGATACATCAACTGTCACAATGTCTATAGTTGATGTATCCATAAGTTCCGTCTCGTCAATAGGAACTCAACGCAACAGACGGCGCGTCAATTAGATGCCCGGTCTGAGAGATATTGGTCTTTTCGTCCCAGGGGCCCGGTTAGAAATACTCTCACTTATAACCTGGGTTATATCCAAAATCATCCGAAAATCACTAAAAGTATCGCAAAAGGATCGTCTCATCAAGAGAGTCCTAGTGCTGCAGACGACACGTCGATCGGACACGCGGTCCTAAAGTTATTCACGTTTAAGTGAATAACGGGCCCGACCATTTTAGCCTAGTGGGCCGATGGGTCGGGTTGACCCAGTTTGTTGGGTCCTACTCAGCAGGGGTGTCAGACCAGTTCGAAGAAAAACATAACTCGTCCCGAAGGGACGTGGCCCGGCCCGAAGTTGCGCGGCACGACCAGAAGTGGCGCGGCCCGACCCGGCCTGGCGTGGCCTGGCTCGGCTCAACGTAGCGCGGCCCGACTCGGCCCTACATGGCGCGACCCGACTGGCCAAGCGAGCTCCACTGGGGTGGGGGGCCCAGTCTTCTGCACCGGCAGCACCGCCCTTCCCCGAACCGGCCGGTTTTCTGCGCATGCGCCCCGCATGGGCGGGCCACCGTTCTCCCATCCGGCGCCCTCCCGGCTCCACGGTCCAGCTCCGCCCGGCCAGTCGACGGGCTGGTCGGTTCCTCCATCGAAGCGGCCCCTGTAGCGGGTCGCGGTTCTTTCCGCACAACCAGCACAATGACACCGGTTCCCTTCGCCACGTTCCCGGCACGGTGCAACAGCGTCGTGCTTCCTCTGCCATCAATTTCCAATTCTAAATTAATAAATGTGAACAATTGAGGGTTGTCGGTCCGTGTTCGTTTTGCCCGCACCCTCTGCGTAAAATGATAGCAATCGGCCAAGGTAAACGAGATGCTCAATGACAAATCAAAGCACAATTTTAATCCATTAAGATTTAACTTAACCCCTACCTCAACAAAAGATGTCGAACGATGGGCATTGCAGAATACATCGTGGCGGGGTGAGGATCTGTAGATGTCGACATAGAGAATTCGAGGAAGAAGCGACGTCTCCCCTTTTTGTCATGGAGAGAATATTGTAAGGCGTGGCATCGTTGGAGAGTTCCCGTGTCGGTGTCTCATCCCTTTTCACGGAGGAAGAAGAGTAAAGGAAATCTAGGGTCGCCGAGTCGATGTTCATCATCAAAGAGTTGACAATCTTCATTGAGGATGAAGTTATTCAAATAAAACTAGAGATCTCTCCCCAAATTCTCAACACAACATGCCAACCCCAAAAAATAAAATAAGGATTCCCTTATTTTATTAAATCATGCCATACATTCAAATTTACAAAATTCACACACTTAATTAATTAATGAAGAGAGTCAATTAATTAATTAATGTGTGAGTTGGCATGCAATAAAGAGGGAGAGAGGGAGAGTTACTTAATTAAAGGGAGTTAACAAGTTTTAAAGGGGGAGTTTATGAGAGTTATGGAAATGTGAAGGGTTGTGGCTCCTGTGGGCCCCACCTCACATTTTTCCTCACATGGGTTATTTGGTTGTTAGTGGGTCCCACCCTAACTTCCCCATGCAGGTTATAACCACTTTAGATATAAAACTAAAATTGTCCCACAATTTTATTCACCTCTCAATTAATCCACAAAAATTAACTTCTTCTCCCATGCAAACACATCTTTGGTAAAGGTCCTCTTAATAAATTACCAGCACTACAAGTTCATTGGTGCCCTCAGATATCAATTCCGAGCACCAGTTCAAAAGATAGAAAAACCTGCTTGTTCGTTCATTGAACGTACCTGAGCTAAACATCAGAAAATTATTCCAGGCACACCGGGCCTCGGAATCAGATGCCTTCAGAAATAGTGTACTCGTAAAATCCCAAAGAATTTAAGAAAAAAATTTCTGTGAAATTTATGGGCCTTTACATTACTCCCACATCAAGTCTTTACGTCTCTGTAAGGCTACATCATAAACTAGGGAAACAAATTGGGGTATTGTGCATGCATCTGAGCCTCCCGCTCCCATGTGCTCTCTTGAAGGTTCCTGTGCTACCACCGAATGCGTACTAGTTGAATCGACCATCCACATAGGACCATCTCCTATCGATCCTAGATCTCCACTGGGACCTCCTCAAAAGTCTCCCCATCATCGATGTCTAGCTCCCCGTAATCAATGATGTGCGTCGGGTCGTGCACGTATCTCCTCAGCTGAGATACCTAGAAGACATCGTGCACCCGGTGCTACTAAGGTGGAAGGGCCAGGCAATAAGTCACCTCACCTACCCTACGGAGAACATGGAATGGTCCGATAAAGCGCGAACATAACTTGTCGCCCCGACCAAATCTCTGTAATCCACGTCGAGGTGATACCCGTAAGAAAACATGGTCGCCATCCTCGAACTCCAGTGGTCTCCGCCTCCTATTAGCATAAGATTTATTTATGCTCTGTGTAGTCCTCATCCACTCCGGGATGATTTGCACCTTCTCTATCATAGCCTGAACCATCTCTAGTCCTACGAGTGCTGACTCCCTTGGGACATTCTTGCACAGAGGTTATTTTCATGGTCGGTCATACAGTGCCTCATATGGTGACATCCCGATGGTGGAGTGGTAGCTGTTTTTGTACGCGAACTCCACCAAGGGTAAGTGATCCTCCCAGCTGCGACCAAAGTCAAGGACACATGCTCGGAGCATGTCCTCGAGTGTCTAAATGGTCCTCCCCATCTGGCCATCCGTCTGAGGATGAAAGGTGGTGCTCAGGCATAGCTGCATCCCAAAAGCATCCTGCAACCCCTTCCAAAGCTGGGAAGTAAAGCGAGTGTCTTGATCAGAGACGATAGATGATGTCACACCATGAAGCCGTACGATCTCATGAATGTAGAGGCGTCCTAAGCTCTCAACTGATCCCTACTCTCTGATCGTTAGGAAGTCAGCCGACTTGGTGAATCGGTCGACAATCACCCAGATGGAGTCATGTCCTCTGGAAGTAGGAGGGAGCCCCGTCACGAAATCCATAGATATCCCATCCCACTTCCACTACGGGACCTCTAAGGGCTGTACCAAGCCTGATGGTACCTGGTGCTCTGCCTTCACCTGCTGGCATGTGAGGCATCGTGAAATGAACTCTGCCACAACCTTCTTCATACCCAGCCACCAGTGCTATCGTCTGAGATCCTGGTACATCTTCGCTACTCCTGGATTTACCGCCAAAAGGGAAGTGTGAAACTCCCTCAACACTTCCTCCTATAGTGAAACTGGTACCATGGTATGTCCCTTGAAGAGGATGACATGCTCTTCTCCTTCAGAAAATACATCAGGCGCCTGCCCTATGGAAATCTGAGCACGTCGCGTCTCACATTCAACATCCCCACATTGTGCCTCTCTGACCCACTAAAGTAGTGGAGGAGTGACTGTGAGGGACTATAAGAAGGCTGCCCCATCACTATCCATGAAGGATATCTGCAAAGCAGCTAACTGCTCTGTCACCTCTCCAAGTAGCTGAATGCCCAACCTCTTGCTGAGAGCATCAGCCACAACATTCCCCTTCCCAGGAGAATAGACTATCTCAAAGTCATAGTTCTGGAGGAACTCGAGCCATCGCTGCTGTCTTAGGTTCAGGTCCTTCAATGAGAAGATGTACCTGAGACTCTGGTGGTCAGAGTTGTTTGTAAAGCACTCGCCCATAAGATAGTGGTGCCACATCTTCAAGGAGAAGACCATTGCTGCTAACTCCAGGTCATGGGAATCGTAGTTATACTCATGCTGCCTGAACTGTCATGAACCATAAGTGATAACTACCCGCTCCTCCATCAGGACAAACCCGAGTCTGGTCCCAGATGCATCATAGTAAACTACGTACCCTACGCCCTCCTCCGGTAGGATCAAGATGGGTGCAATGGTCAATCTCTGCCTCAACTCTTGGAAGCTCTGCTGACATCAATATGACCATACGAAGGGTTTCCCCTTCTTCCTCAAAGATGAACTTGGTGCTGCAACTCTGGAGAAGACTGGCACAAATCTCCGATAGTACCCAGCCAGACCTAGGAAACTCTGCACCTCTGTCACACTACTGGGTGGCTCCCAAGAAAGTATTTCTTCGATCTTTAAAGGATCCACCACAACTCCTACATCATAGATGATGTGCCCCAAGAAATGTACCTCTCGAATCCAGAACTAGAACTTCGAGAGATTACCATAAAGATGGTTCTCTCAGAGTGTGTCCAGCACAACTCGCAAGTGGTAGGCATGATCCTCCTCAGTAGTCGAGTAAATCTGTATGTCATCAATGAAGACTACGACAAATCGATAGAGGTAAGGCTGGAAGATATTTTTCATGAGACTCATGAACACTTATGGAGCGTTGGTTACACCGAAATGTATAACCAAGAACTCATAGTGGCCATACCGACACCTGAAGGCCGTCTTCTGCACATCCTCATCTCAAAATCTGAGCTGATTATAGCCTGACCTCAGGTCTATCTTTGAGAACCATCATGCTCCCCTGAGCTGATCAAAGAGGTCTTCAATCCTTGGAAGCAGATACTTGTTCTTTATGGTCACCAGATTCAGGCGACGGTAGTCGACACATAGTCATAAGCTCCCATCACCTTCTTGGAAAATAATATTGGAGAATCCCAGGGTGAAACAATGGGTTGGATGAATCCCTTTCCCTGTAAGTCCTCCAGGCATACCCGTAGCGTACAAAGCTTAGCGGGATCCATATGATATACTGGAGTAGATATCGGGGTTGTCCCGGGGTACAGGTCAATACAGAAATCTACCTCTCTGCGAGGAGGTTGTCCTGGAATATCATCAGGTAAAATGTCCGAATACTGATCCATGATAATAGGAAAACTAGGACTCCACACATCAACTGCTCCTAGGATGAGACTAGCCAATTGATGTGTGATCAGCTGGACTCTCCTCTATGTAAGTCCATCCTTCGCTGCAAAGGCTCCCTTCTCACCGGTGAAGGTGAAACTGCTCCCATATGTGCGAACACACCACACTTTTCTCCTAATACAGTCAATCTGAGCATGGACTGAAGATAACCAATCCATTCCCAAGATGACATTGTAAGGCCTCGAAGCCGCTACAAGAAGATCCCAGCCGAAGCTCTCACCTCCAAGAGTAAGCTCACACTACCGACACCAGTGCGTAGTAGTCGAGTCTACTCTCGTAGGAGTCTCTGGCCATAAGGATCGAGCCAACATCACTATCAGAATCTCTGAGCTCTGAACAAGGGCAGCGTCAATGAAAGAATGACTCACTCCTGTGTCTATAAGAACTGCAGTAATGGTGGACTAGACACAGATAGTACCTCAAATCATCTCAGGTGCACCGTGGTCGTAAGCCTCCACTGCCTGAAGATGAGCCTACCTCTGTCCGCCAGCTCCCTGTGGTCGGGGTGGACCTCCTGGTGGTGGTGGTGGTAGAGCCTCAAAGCGTCGCCCACCACCCGCTGCTCGGCCAACTCATCTTCCTCGTCCACCATCTCCCTGCGGACCACCACGATCGAACCTCTGCCTCTGACTAGGTTATCCTTCAACTGTAAGATGCTCCTCTGCATGGCGGGTCGGCTAGTCACGAACCATATGGACCTGCCCACCGCATGCATAGCATTGCCTGCCTCTCGTATGACTAGCTCTGCTGCGAGTTCCCTGCACCTCCGAACTAGTATCCTGATGTTGCCCACCTGATGGCTTGGTCTTCTTGGACCTATGCGACATATGTCTACAACCAGTTGTAGAAGACTTCACCACGTGTCACCCTACAGTAGGCCTCACTGCTGGCATAGGCTCAGCAAGGAATCTCTCAACAAGTAGGGCTCGCTCTAGTACTCCTGCCTACGTCGGAATGCTGAGGGAGATCATAGAATCCCTGGCCTCATGCCTCAGTCCCTGCTCGAAGGTCAGGGCCCAGAAAAATGGGTCCCATAGCATGTACGTGGAGTAGCACAAGAGGTCAGTAAATCTCGCCAAGTACTGGGATAGTGTCATGATGCCCTGCCATAGCTGTAGTAACTCCTGGATGTGCACCGCACGGAGGGTGGCTGGAACGAACTCTAAGTGGAAGAGGCTCTCGAAGTCCGTCCATAGTAGAGATGTCTCGTCGTGGACCTGGAGCATCCGGATCCACCATCTACCTACTGTCGCGTGCAGGAGACTCGCCGCAAGTATCACCATAAGATCTACTGGTGTCACTACCAATATGAAGACTCGAACAATAGCCTCGGCCAATCCCCGATAGCATGAGGGTCTGTCTCTCTGCGGAACCTGGTCAGTCTTTATCGATGAAACTATTGCATCACATTCAGGAGACGTGCACTCTCCACTACTGGGGATGGTGGTAACGGTGGCCTAGTGGGTAGAGGTACCGCTGGTGTCTTCGCTGTAATGGGGACCTGCACCGAGGCCCCGTCGCTCGGTGGGCTGCCATCTCGCACAAAGCTGGGAACCCTAGCTGGCTGCTGTCATGGGGCCATCCTAAATTTAAACAGGTGCGCCACAGTTAATACAGTCTCCTGGTGAGCTGACACAAAGTAATCACTAAGAAAACTTTTGAAACACTCATTCAATCAATGTTTTCATGCACTGAGTTGGAAATCAGAAGTCAGGGTCCTGGTGTATGGATACATCGGTCGCCGCACCAATACTGGACTCCCTGCACTGATAACCACTCTCAATACCCTTAACACTATTGCTTCACAGGAAGAAATTATCAGAGTTCTGTGTTCTGTGGTAGAACCAACTCCTATGATACCAAGTTGTCACGACCCGTCCTCGAGGATCGTGCCGTGACTACCCCATACCCGTCTTCCATAGGCCAGGGGATGGCGACTAGCACCCAAGGAGTAAATCTCGATAAAAATGGAAGGCATTGCCTTTATATAAGTAAACAAACTCAACAGAGTATGCAAGATGAAGTAAACAATAAATAAACTGATTACAAAAGTAAGTGATGGAAAGTAAATGGGCCGGTATACAAACCCAACTGAGAGTACAGTACAACTGAGAAAGAAAGTACAAAAGCTGAAAAGTAAAGCAGTAGCCACCAAGTCGTCCTCCAGAATTACCACCTGAAGGGTGGGTACAGATAGTCTCGTCGGCTCCTCAGGTCCGGCCATCCGCTCTGAGTACGTCCTGCCAAGTGGTCCACCTCTAGGTACCATCTCACTCCACAAGACTCCACCTCGATTAGTGATGTCTCTCGTCTGCATACAACAAAACGTAGTGCGGGCATAGCCCGTGTAGGGGTGAGTATACGATAACCAGTAGGGACCCCGATACCCCTGAAGGTCTCCCAGAATCCACAAAGGATAAAACACAAAGGAAAGATAAAAAAAAAAGTATCAACAAACTCTACTTAGGTATATGCCCATACATATAACTAAGTCATCAATTCCAGTTCGACTCCGAATCAATAGCCCAAGTACAACCCAGTCCACATAGGAAAGCACAACCCAATCCACATAGGAAAGTATGTAAATCATATCGATGATAAAGACTGAAAGTCAAGACTCAGCTCACACAGGTATACTACTCACGAAGAGGGGTGGAGATGATAGATGCAGCCTCTGAATCATCTCCCCTACCGAACCCACGTAGGATTCAAGTAAAGAATTTGTCGCTGCCGAACCCACGTAGGATCCAAGTACAGCAACCTTTGCTACCGAACCCATGTAGGATCCATGTATAGTTTTCATCACTTCCAAACCCACGGAGGATCCAAGTACAATCATTCTCGCTTACGAACCCACGTAGGATCCAAGTACAGTCGTCATCGTCGTCGCAGTCGCAGCCAGCTCTAGGGTTCCCGCACACTGCACGTTTGATTCCGGGAGGGTCCGCTCCAAGAGCCAAGGGGGGTAGATACATAAATTGTCATGAAGTCTAGATTGTATGTATCTTGAAGTTCAGTCTTGTCAATAGGAACTCAACGCAATAGACGGCGCGTCAATCGGACACCCGATCTGAGAGATAATGACCTTTTTGTTCCAGGGGCCTGGCTAAAAATACGCACATTTCTAACCTAGATGATATCCAATATCATCCAAAGCTCACTTAGAGTATCGAAAAAGGATCATCTTGTCGACAGAGTCCTAGTGCCACAGACGGTGCGTCGATCGGACACACGGTTCTAATGTTATTCACATTTAAGTGAATAACGGGCCCGACCCGTTTAGCCAAGTGGCACGACCGGTCGGGTTGACCCAATTTGTCGGGTCTTACCCAGCAGGGGTGTCAGACAGGTCAGATGAAAAACATAACTCGGCCCGAAGTGGCGCGACCCCGCACGAAGTTGCGTGGTCCTGCCCGATGGGGAGCGGCTTGGCCCGGCAGGGCGCGGTCCGGCCTGGCGGGGCGTTGTCCGGCCTTGCGGGGCTTGACTGGGCGTGCGGCCCAGCTGGCCGAGCGGGCTCCAAGGGGGGTGGGGTGATCTTCTGCACCGGCGGTGCCAGGCAGCGCTGCCCATCCCCAAAACGGCCGGATAGACCAACCAGTCTTCTGCGCATGCGGCCTGCATGGGCGGGCTGCCATTCTCCAGCGGGGTGCCCTCCTGGCGCCGCGGTCCAGCTCCGCCCGGTCGGCCGACGGGTCGGCCGGTTCCACAGCCGAAGCGGCCCGTGTAGTGGGAGGCGGTTCTTTCCGCACAACGTGCGCGATGGAAACTTTTCCCTTCGCCACATTCCCGGCACGACGCGATGGCATTGTGCTTCTTCCACCATCAATTTCTAGTTCTAAATTAATAAATGAGAACAACGGAGGGTTGTCGGGCCGTGTTCATTAGGCCGACACCCTCCGCATAAAACAATAGTAGTCAGCCAAGGTAAACGAGATGCTCAACGACAAACCAAAGAACAATTTTAATACATTAAAATTGAACTTAAACCTTACGTCAACAAAAGATGTCGAATGGCGAGTGTCGCGGAAGACGGCGTCACGGGGTGAGGTTCTGTAGACGTCGACGGAGTGCGTCTGAGGTGGAAGTGGTGTCGCCCCTTTTTTTCACGGTGAGAATATTGTAAGGCGTGGCGTCGTTGGCGAGTTCCCGCGTCGGTGTCTCCACCCTTGTCACAGAGGAAGAAGAGGACGAAGAATCTGGGATCACCAAGTCTATGTTCTTCGTCGAAGAGATGACGTTCTTCGTTGAGGATGAAGTTCTTCAAATAAAATTAGAGCTCTCTCCCCAAATTCTCAACACAACATGCAAACCCCAAAAATAAAATATGGCTTCCATTAATTTATTAAATCATTCCATGCATTCAAATTTAAAAAATTCAAACACTTAATTAATTAACGAAGAGTTTCAATTAATTAATTAATGTGTCTATTGGCATGCAATAAAGAGGGAGAGAGGGAGAGTTACTTAATTAAAGGGAGTTAACAAGTTTTAAAGGGGGAGTTTATGAGAGTTATGGAAATGTGAAGGGTTGGGGCTCGTGTGGGACCTACCTCACATTTATCCTCAAATGGGTAGTTAAGATCTTATTGGGTCCTACCCGAACGTCCCCATGTAGGTTATAACCACTTAATATATAAAAATAAAATTGTCCCACAATTTTATTCACCTCTCAATTAATCCACAAAAATTAGCATCTTCTCCCGTGAAAACGTATCTTCTGTAAAGGTCCTATTAAGCAATTACTGGAACTGTGAGTTCATCAGTGCCCTCGAATTTCAATTCCAAGCACCGGTTCAAAAGATAGAAAAATCCGGTCGTTCATTCACTAAATGTACCCGAGCTAATCTTCGGATAATTATTCCGGGCACACCAGGCCTCGGAATCAGGTGCTGTCAGAAACTGCGTACTTGTAAAATCCAAAATAATTTTAGAAAAAAATTTCCTTGAAATTTACGGGTCTTTACATAAGGGAATTCAAGATTGAAATAGAATGTAAAATCACTATTTAAAGGGAAATATTAAAATATGAATAATTAGAATAGTTTAATTACGAAAAAGTAGTAATTGATTAAGCAAACACCCTTGCAATTTGATGAAGGGGATTTGGGTTTTCTTCATGTGTGGATAGAATGTCCATTAAGGGTGTGAGTGTAAGGGAAAGAAATAAAACTCCAATATATAGTGTTTAAACTATAGAGATATGGAGAATTACATAAAAAATTCACCATGAATCAAGAGGATTTTACATAGAAAGGGAAAAGGGAGAAACTCTAAGCTTATGAAATTACTGAAACTTAATTTTAAATACTTTATGTTGTGAAATATTGTACTTTGATCATAAATTCATGTTAACTAATGATTCATTTTATTTTGGATCTTAGTAGTCTTTTATATATACTAAGAATATTATTCAATCCCCTGACATTCGGAGGTAGAATATTCAAATCAACACACCTATTGTGAATGTTTTTATAATTAGAATATAATGGGTGGTATCTATTAAGATTCATATATATTCTCAAGTTATAAATATTGTTTTTATACAAATATTTGAAATTAACATAATCATATTTTCCAGGGACTTTAATTAGTTTTGGAGAATCAGAAAGTAGTAGATGAAGAAGAAACTAATATTTGTTGAACAAATGGTATTATAATTTAATGGTAAATGCATCATATTATTATATGGGTTTTTATTGATGTTTTATGAATTAATGTATTACTTATTCAAATAAATGTTTATTTCATATTGAATAATATATTAACTTATGATAATATATTTTTATCCATGCAAAATAGTATTTATTTATTTTATTGATATTATGGTCCATCAAATGTTTTTTTTCACTTCCTAGAAGAAAAATTTATCTTTATCATTAAATGTTAGAATATGATGTGAGAAATGATTAAAATATTCAATCAGAAAAAGAAATTTTTACTTAGAATGTATAAATAAATAATGTAAGTATATTTTATCATGTTATCCATATTACTCATAAAATAATCCATCAACTCTATAAAAAGGTTCTTGAAATTAAAATTTTATCCTTTTAACTTCTTTTCTGGTGAATTGATGGTCTTCTTTATCCCTCATTAATATATGGTTTTGTGACCATTTAATTTTCCATGATCATGCCTCTATCACAATCTAGTTTTCCTTAGTAATTATTATTTCCCATTTAAATCAGTATTTCCACTTTTCACTAATTTTGTCATTATACGGGAACCTAATTATGTTTTTTTGGGTATCCTTTTTGTTTCACACATCTAATTTTCTAATGATTTTTTTATTCCTTTTAATTTTGTGGGATTTTAATAAACAAATATTTAAATATAGAATGACTGACAAATAAGATAAAAAAAATTATGAGGAAATAATTTATTTAGGAGGGTCAGACATTACACCCTTTAAATTTAGTTTTAAAGAATAATAAGGTTGACAGCTCTCTTAACACACATCACCCAACATTAAATGGATTGAAATATACTATAATGGTGACCACTATAACCTAGCTATTAAATAAGTGACATAAATAAGAATAACCCAATTATAAAAGATATTTATAAATTTTTCATATAATAAAAATTTATTCATTGATGCATAGAAAATTTGTACTCAATTTTTAGTAAATACAATATATGATTCGAAAAAATATTATCATCAAAAATTATTTCTTTTGAATTTGGATCACATACATTATATATAATTATTATCATAAATAAAAATTTTATTTTTTGTAATGAATTCAATTTTTTATATAAAAATTTCAATTTTTATTAGGGTGAATTTTCTGAATTTTTTTTTGAAAAATATATATTTAAGTATATAGTAAATTTACATATTTTTATAAAATCATAATTTATTTTCATTAAATAATGTAACAAAAAAGTTTAATATTTCAACTTTAATTATAAATAATTAAATTAATTATATAGGAATCAACATCATACTTGATTTTGACATAAACACATTCTTTGGAATAAAACACATTTTCATAAAACAATGATGTCAATGTATATTATATATTATATATTCTATTGAATATTTTAATCTTAACCTAATAGTTTTTACAATGTAATTAATGGAAGTATATTCATTTCTAAACTAAAATATTTATTTATCTTAAAATAGTTTTTCTTTCATTTTATGTACTTATATTAAAATTCATTTTAAGAAAAATAGTT
The DNA here is from genome assembly GCA_963277665.1 of Viscum album. Lineage (NCBI taxonomy): Eukaryota > Viridiplantae > Streptophyta > Magnoliopsida > Santalales > Viscaceae > Viscum > Viscum album. The sequence goes on from OY728155.1 coordinate 1,703,137,696, forward strand.
CAAATTTATTATTTTTAAATGGATTTAATATTTTTAAACTAATTAATTTATATTATTTAATAAGGTCAACTTAACTTCTGGTTAGAATGAATAGTAAAAAACACAAATTATTTTTCACTACGATTAAAGATAAACCAATTTTATCAGGGGGGTTAAACTAATAGATCAAATTAGGAATGAAACGTAAAAATGTTGTTTGGTACCCCTAATTATTCACAATACAATTTCCCATTGAATATTCTTTATGTGTAAAGATAATATAAAAATAATGATATAATTTTCTTGAAGGAATGAGAAATAGAATGCTTGAAGAACTAGATTAGGCTTGGTATTTCCATTATAAAGGAATATATTTTTCAATTGTTATAATAATTTTATATAAATTACTTGATAAGAATTTATGGGTTCCTTTGGCCAAAAAATAGTCCTGCTAAACCAACTAGTCGCCCAACTCAACCAAGGGCACATGAAGAAGTAGCCTAAACTGTACCCTGGTGGCTAGCCAGTTGGCTTGCTGAGTGGTGAGGATGTGGGAAAGTAGAGCTCTCACGATGAGCACACAGGGTGCAAGCATGTGTTCCTAGGTGGGATTCACAATGGGAGGGAACCACCAGTTAGGGAATGATGCATGTGTTTCAGGTGCCAATCCCAATTTTATCTCAACAAAATGTTTCCCCAAAATTACTTATTAAGAATGCCCTTATTTTATTGGAGATTGATGTGGTGCAGTAATTGGTGCGACCCTATTCCTCCACCTTAAAACATATATAAATAATTACTTCCATCTGATCAAGATTATCCATGCCTACTAATCCAACTAATGTGTCATATTCACCCTCTATCCACCTTCTATTCTCACTGACACTCCTGGTTCGATGTATCGAGTCACGCCTAACATCTGCATGACTCGACCACTCAATGATAATCCTAAAAGATGTATCCAATGATCAATAATGAGAAAGATGAATCTTTCTCATTATACCAAATCCATACATATGGATTAAGGACATCGCAAGACGCATGATAGATCAAGTGATCAAATGGAGATGATCACTGATCCACCACCAGAACATATGGAATTATATAAGAACAATTTCAAAGCTCACAAATAACATCACATGAACACTACGTGATGTCTTAAGAATCTAGTCATGAAAATGCGTGAAATACATAATGATCTTCTTTAAGACCATGTGATGAGAATGTGAGGACCAGGAATGGAAATTCTGAAATAAAAAACATCACATAAAATAGAATGTAACACCATGAAAGAATAGGCTTCCATGTTTTGGATTTTTTTTATTTTCTCATGTGATGTCTTTAGAATATTTCCATAATTTTTTGGCAGAAATGTTGAATTATCATGTGAATCACATGATGTAGTCACAATGGTCCATCATTGGTTGCGTTTAACCTCATCACATGAAGGGTAAGCATATCAAGTCTGTGGTTTTCCAGGAAATCATGTAATGATTCCAAAAAAGATATATCACATGAAAGTTGATCATGTGAAGTCCACTGCAAGGTCATCATGAGAAGCATCATGATTCATGCATTATAATAGTGACAATTAGATGAATTTATGTAGAAATAATAAGATTAACAAGAAGAATAATGTAACATATCTTAATAAGAGCCTCCCTTCATCTACTAGATCATATGAAGATGGATGAAGGCTGATCATGTGAATCCACCAAATAAGACCTGATTCCCTTAGAGGATTCTTGGGAATCCATCACATGAATAAATAGTAATCACACTAGGTCCTTGAAATGAGCATGTGAAGTCATCTAAGAAAATTGTGAAGTGATCAACTAATCACATGTTAATCTATGTATCTGGAAAAAACTACATGATATCAAATGAACATCATATGAAACTCTTGGAAATCCATATAATACCTCATTAAAGTTTACACAACATCTTCCCTATGAAATTTCTTGATATATCATTCCACCTACGCCTATATAAACCTCTATCCCCTCCAAACAAATACACACATGAGGGGAGGTAGAATACTTAAGAATAATAACAGAGAAAAAAGGAGGATCATCAACTTCCATCTAAGTAATTCTATAGGTAATGGATAGGTCTTTCACATTATATCCTTCACACGATAACTTGATGCTTTAAATATCATGCGACACAATCATGAAATGACCTAATCTTGGACATCATCATATAAGCCCTTTGTTATGTGAATCATTCTTGTAAATCCCTTTTCATGTAAGATGTCAACCCTCTTTTGAACATCCCAAATAAATATCCCTTGACACATATCCTCTGGATGTGTGATTCCACAATGTAGCCTTTAATAGGTCTCTATGAAGACATCCATCCTCGCAATGCTTTCATGTATCCTCGGACGTGCTTAAATCAACATGTCACCCCCCTATGATGTACAACATTAATTATGGGATGGCCTCATGCACCTGTGATCATGAAACCTTAAATCCATGTCATAAATAAAATGTCTCCCTTGGGTTTTCATGGCACTATTGTACACACCCTATGCATTAAAATGGGTTGACAATGCTTGGTTATGCACCCTCCTTCCATGTGTCTCACATATGAGCCCATCATCAGAGACCCCATATCATAATGGGATATACTATATGGGGTTAGGGTTAAACAACCACGTTATGGTAAATCCCTAGTCATACATGGAGTTCCAAACATTTGACAAGTGTCTGGGGAATACAATTTCCCGAATCAATCACATGACTCCCCAATGATCACATGGTCACATGATTCTTCACTATTCTTATGATGCGTTCACGTGTCCTTAGACTTGTTCGTATTGTCAATTCAGAACCCATTGACATTTCAACATTGTCTTATGAAATCATGTGGACATGATATGATTTTCATGAGATAACCTATGGAAAAGTCTAGTTGATCATGCAAATAAATTCTGGAAAATCCTCTTTTATCATGCAAGGACATCGAACACAAGTCACATTGATCATGTGAAGACATATCTAACAAGTCAGTTGGTTATTTGAAATGGCATGGACATGTCTTCATTGATCATGTGAAATGCATCCTGGACAAGTCACTATGATAATGTGAAAACATCCCAGAAAAGTCAGTTGATCATTTGAAAGTCCCCTGAAATATCTTCTTTCATAATGTGAATAAATTAGGGATAAGTCACATAAATTATTAAATTTCATCCTGTAAAATTAGGTTGATCATGAGAAAGTCTCTAGATATGTCATCTTTAAACATACAAAGCATCTTGGACATGTCAGGGAGACACCCGTGGATGTATCTTCTATTATAGACCAACACCTTGAATATGATGTGTAGATAATAAATACATATCCAATATAAAATCAATATATATTGGGTAGAAAATAAATACATATCATGTAGAAAATAAATTCATGTTAGGCCGACAATCAATACATGTCAAGGAAACACCCTAGATAGGTCAGGAAGACACCATAAGACATAGAAACATTGTCTAGCAGCCACACATGGACATAGACCTTGTGAACCCTTAACCAGAAACCTTAGGCCTAATTTCACCATTATAAGGGGATTTTACTTAATGGTTTATGGTTATTCAGTAATGTGACCATATGTTTATTGTGTTCTCGGATGGTCCCTCCATGTCTTTCCAAACATATTTTACAAAACATTAATGGTCATCACATTCTTTTTTCCATCAAAGGATAACAAATTAAAATGTAATGGTATTTTATCAAAATATAAGTCCATTTATTTCCTAGACATAAAAGATAATTATAATCTCTCAGAGTGTAATCATACACTCTAACCCATCAGTGGGTTAGAGGTGACTGAACTATGATGAATCTGATTCCAACGACAAGCAGGATACATAGGTAGCCTCTCTAAGGCATGAACTATGTTGGATGACCTAATGTATAATTCCCGAATATATATGGAGTAATATTGATCAGTTTGTCTCCCTTATTTCTCACAATAAGCATAGCTCATGTGGTCTAAGGGATTTGAAATGGTCGTATCATTCGCATTATAAATTTACCCTATCGAGGGGAACTTTGTGCAAATTCCCCATTCAGGGGGATGATATGAATTACCGCATACAAGGTAATCCACCTAAGTGTATATCCTGAATACATTCACATATTGATAAACCCTAGGGTTATAACCCTCATGGGAATTAATTATTTGTCACTTCCCAATAAATGGATTAGTTCAGATTGAACTATAATTACTCAAATTCTTTCTATAAATAGTATACATATGATGCCTTCCTAATGCTTGATCTCAATGCATGGTGCCTAAGTTCCCCTATATATGTTATTTCTACATCACATTAAACTACATAGTATAAACGAACTACATGGGTTTTGATTCCAGTGATACACATGATATGCAACATGCCTCATGAAGGGTCAATCTCATCATTGAAACAAAAATATCCACCTCAACAGTTGTAAACTCTAGAATTCCTAGTTATAATGATTAAATATTTAAAAAGCTTAATATATTTAAAAAATAACGAGAAAAAATGAAGAAACTCATATACATATAGTTGGTATCATTTTTAGTACCCCCTTAATATATTGTAGGATTCAACACCCGGTCATTTTGTTAGTGTAACCAGTCCCATATCAAGACTTTGAAGTGATTCATGAAAATATCTAAAATCAATAAAAGGGTCCCATAATAAGAAATAATTCTCCCAAAATGGGTGTGATGAGAATTACCTCCCATCCTATTGACCAATGTGATCTCCTAAGTGTCATTTGGTTTAAAACACCTAATTATACTTTTCCTTTTAAAATATACTCCATACCTCGTTACCGATGTTGGAGCCATTGGGAGTTTCTATAGAAGATGAAAATGGTGAATCTAGTGTAAAATAATGCAATGATATAAAAACATAATTTTTATAAATATGGGGAACTACATACATAATTTTTTAGAGGAAATAAAAATGATGAACCATACATGAAACTATCAAATAATAAAAATGCTAAGTTGAAGGTGCATCATGCCATTGGATTTGCATCTCCTGTATAAAAAATGGTCTTCCTGACATACAATCCTTATATTATTAATCATAAATGGGGTCTCATGAAATATTCCTTTTTCAGTATGAAAATTTCACATGGGAAAAATAGAAAAACTAGAAATAAGGAATGAAAATTGTGTTACCTATGCATGGGTGGTTGAATATGTTCCATACAAGCGATGATGCACTGATTGGTGACCTTATTCCTTGTTTTCATTGTGACTTCATAAACTTATCATAAAAACCTTAACCAAAGATCAATTCTTCATGAAGAAAATGTTCTAGAACTTTAGTTGTAGCTATATCCTCATGGGTTTCAAAACAACCTCACCCACCTAACACCTTCCACATCAGGTGGAAAATGAAATGGTTCAGGAATATCACTGACATCATATGATCCTGACCCTTGAGGCCACACACAAATTCCTCCATATTATAAATCCAACAATCATTCCTTTTTCGGGAAATTTACATTAAAACAAGTGGCACTCATCACCAACACCAATTTATTTAGAAGATTATCCATAGAGAGGAACAACCAACACCTTCCATATATGAGGATGGTTGATCAATTCATTGACTACTACTCAGTCTCAATTCAGTAGAATCCAATAAGGGATCCTATCAACCATTGTCACTGAGAAAAACCCTATACTTCTCCTCAATCACCTACTGAGGGATCTACCTGAGAAATGGACTCCATGGATATTCATGCATGGGAACTAAAAAGGTTTCACTTGGTTAAGAAATATGTGGATAAAAGGAAGTGGGCCTATATCCTTGCTTCTACGGACGAATACCATCAACATATTCCAATGGTATCAAATGGGTGGGATCATATCCATGGTCAATTGGACTGATTTTTCATGTATATTTCTGCAGAAAGCATGGAGGATACACATATCCATACCTCTATTATTAAATCTCATCAGCATATTACAAATTGAAAAGGTTATTAAGAGTGGAATTATATCGCCACATAAATTAAAATAATCTTCTAGTTCATCATGGAGACCATGAATGTGTAGGATTAAATTATAGCACACATACTAATATCATGTCTCTATATTCTAGCAATAATTGAAGAACTTTGTCAAGATATTATGGTACATGTTCATATATAGTGAAAAAAAACATATTCATATCATGGAAAAAGTAGTGTATAACCCTAATACATATGAATTGGTGGCTACACTAGAGTAAGAATAGATCTTTTCTCCCATCTTGGAGTATTTTAGTAATATTTTGGTAAAGGGTGAGGTACAAGAACAGGTTCTTACTGCCATTCCAACTGAGGATCACCAACTCAGTCTGACATATGTCTTAGTATTGGTGTACATTAATGTCAAAAAAATATGTGGCATACACCAAATAATATGATTGGGCTCATATACCCTTTCTGACTGGGGCTCACCAAGTGAGAGTGGAAAATTACTTAGGATATGGTCATATTCCTATTGAAAAAGACCAGTGATATACTACCAAGGAACATTACTAGGATCATATCCCTAATAAAACTAAGGTTAATCAATATAATGTGAAACTAAACTTAGAGAATGCCTATATCCCTTCCAGTGAATCTATTCATTATACTCTAGTAGCTCATGTATGTCAGTCTCATCTTCATACTTCCACCAATGAATGACCGTACCAGAATCCTTCATAGGCTATACAAAAGGATTCCCATATCTTTTATCCTATTATAGATGTTTGCAAACTTATTACAATGAGGAATTCATATTCAAATTTTGATCATACACCCTCTTAATACAAGGTTGATTGACATATTCTAGAATCTCACATGCAGGCTCATATTCCATATGATATTATAGAAACACACTAGATTACTCTAGATACCTCTCAGTAATGAGATCATATCCCCATAATACTAGGAATTTAACAAAATGTTTTATAAATTGTAACACAGTAGGATCATATCACTATCCAACCCTAAAAAGTAGGTTGACATATTCTAGTGATGATGAAGAATAAGGATCATACACTTGATATAATCAATGGAAATGTCCTTGAAACTTTTCAATGCATATTCTCAACACCTTAAGGGTACATAGACTCTTCATCCAATGTAAATGGTGATCTCTACATTGGTAGTACTCCTTAAAGTAGTGTGGAGACAGATCATAGGGTCTATACTCCCTATATTTGTCATGGTCTACCACCCATAGTCATATCAGTCATAGATAAGGAAACACTCCCCTTTATAAGACACCTACGTATAAAGAGGAAATAAAAATATCAAAACCTTCACATAAGGCGGTGCTCGAAATAACATGGTGAATTGTATATAGTTCCCCATCAATGATCAACAACACTTCACCATGGTCAATAGGGTACCCAAGAATGAAACCTTTATGGTCTAACTAGGTGGAGGGATATAAACCTAATGATGAAGGGGATGACATGGATATATGGAGAGAGTTAGCTGGAAACATCCTCCCTACCATGCTCTTGACCATCACCAGTTCTAACTATGAGATCCCAAATGAGATGGAGAAACAGTTCATGGCTTACCTATTCCAAAATATGTTGGAAACTCATTAGTGGTTGACGTCTAGAATCCTCCCTTATAAAGTATATTAGGGTAATATATAGAGCACATATACACTCCATTATCATCTAGATATGTCCATGTTCGCTATAGCCCAGAAGTGAGGGATGAAATATAATGACAAACAACTATGAAGTGTTTGTATCTGCATCATAACAACTCTTCTTTAATTGATTTACAGAGCCCCACCAATAATAAACTTTCAAGGGTGTAAAAAATATAGATAATTTCAATTAACTATGTAACCATAACTGAAAAGAACCTAAATTATGGATCCCTGTAATTTCATGACGTACATGCTAGTTGGTCAACATAATGAAATTAACCTGCTTTAAAGGCATTAGGATGTCATGAACCAGGGGATGTGACTACCAAAAAATACTTATTCTAGGCCCATTAATGCAATGGGAACACATTTGACACACAAAATAAGAAGTTGTGGATCACCTAATGACTTTTTGTAGGTAATGACTCCCACCATGGGAAACCATCACACAAATATAATACATGAGAAAAATTACCCCAAATTAAATTGATCATAATTATAGCCACCATGAATGCTTTCATTGAGAGAAACCAGTCTATGGGGATAGAGGAATTTTTACTCCTACCTCCACCCTTCAAGACATCAATCCGTGAGAGTATCCAAGATATATCAATGATAATTTCAATCCAAGCCCATGTCATAGGGCTGGGATAATTATTTTCTCAATCACCACCCCTGAGTTGATCACACCCTAAAAAAGTTCTAGATGAATCATTGGTGACACTAAATTAACCTCATATCACAGGTCTTGGGGGATGTTTATTTATATTACCCTAACACGGTCCATTAGATCCTAAATTGGAATCATTAGATCCTCAATAATAGGATTACAAATTTTGAATAATAGCCTTGAATCACCCTTATCTTACATGGTTTGGGAAATTTTCATCATTTTCGTCACCCTAGAGGGAATTGGTCTTTTTTTGGTTGGGAGGTAAATATCTACAGTCAGAATATCATCCATTCTTCCCACTGCAAGACTCACCCCTTCTATTTTAGGCATGTTTGCAAAGAATGAACGGAAACTACTTGATGTTTTACATTCATAGACAATGATAAGAGGTATTTATGAAAAAGGTAGTCATGACACATAAGGATTATAGGGAAAAAAGATCCAATATGTATTTTTGTCTAGAAAATTACCTTGATATGACCCTCGAAGGGGGAGTAAGTAGTAGAGAATCAACATATTATGTAGAGATTAATGGGATAAATAGAATTTCCCAATACACCTCTATCAATATCAACATCGTCAACATGATGGATTATGTAGAACAAGGAATAAAAATGGTAGAATTTGATACAAAATCCATACCTCGAGAAATAGGAAATCTAGATACACTAACCGAGGCTATATATACATGAAATCAAAGAAGGATCTCGATCCTGTAACCTCAAATGATGAATTTACACTTCTTATATGAATCAATATCTAGGAGTTAGGGAATGATGTGGCTACATATCACTCACCACAAAAAATATATTACATTTCTTCCATATAGGAATCACTCAAATTTTATGAGAACAAGATGAAAAATCTCATACAACTTAGTGAAAATCTACTTAGGGGAAACATTCCCCCTTAGTATTATCAATAAATAGAATAAAATATACCTCCACTCACATATATGGAGAGAGATAATCCACATCCAAGAGTGGAATTTAGACATTTGGGTTCATGTAGATCTATATTGACAGTATATATAAAAGATGAATTTTTTATGATCGTCACTTTCCTCTATTATAGAAACATATTCTCCCCCGTTAGGGTGGTCATTCAGTTTATGCATGAATCAAGACCTGATGAGATATGAAAATGGTACCAACCCATTTAGCCCCACCCACTCCTAATATATGGTAGGTGTTATAGATAACGGTTCATCTAAAACTCCTCAATACCATTTAATCCGTAGATTCTCTATTAGAATCCATGTATGGGAAACTTACACACATGAAACCAAAGAAGAATCCATAACCCAAATGGGTGGATGTATCTTTCCCCAACCAAAATTTTAACATCCCATATTCTCAACAGTTTATGGAATGAGATAACTAGAATGGAATCACAACCACTATGTGCCCCGATGCAGCCTGATGATGGGTCCAAAAAATCAGCAGGAGGTAACCAAGCTATGATTTTTTATATAAGATATAATAAATACATCATTTTTTGTACATTTACATTCCATAAGGATAAATTAAAGGATGGAAAGACCTTTTTCTTCAATTCATTTATCAATTCTTCTCTACACAGAGTAAGTTAACAATTGTTAACCTAAAAAATTACACACAACATGAAAATGAGAGGCCTTCTAACTTCATTGATAGATGGAAGGGTTTAACCTATACACATAGTATCCCTCTCTCCAATAGAAACTTCTAAAACACTATTATTAAAATATTAGGGATTAGTTATAAATACCCATGATCCTAATGATGTATCCATGATAATTCCATGCATTTTAAAAAATAGTATAATTCTAAGAAGATTCTATCCAACAAATACATGTGCACTCTCATCACATGCCTTTAACAAAAGGAAAAAATATTGGTAAGAAAGGGACTACTATTTTTACCATTAAACTAATATAAAAACATATATCACCAAATAATATTACTTTTAATCATATAGATCCTCCCATCGAGCGACAATAACAAAAAAAATATCCACTGGCCAGAAGAAAAAACAGATAAACACCAATGATTCATGGAACAAAATTAATAAATTATACCCTATATGAAATGATTAGTTCCCTGAATATTTACATTCAACCATGGAAAATAACCAAATGAAGGTATTGGATCATAGGAAACCCAATGGGGTCAACCTCACTAATCATCCCGACTACTTCCCTTTTCATAAGATTCTAGTTCACACCATTTGGGACTAATTCATATTCAAAGATGTCCCAAAAAGAATGGTTGATGCTGGGTAGGTGATACTGTATAATTCTATATCATAGTTAACTTATGTATCCATAACCCAATTAGAATAATAGGTTTTGGAAAGATGTTCTGGCCAGGAGTGGACATCAGTCTGATAACTCGACGACCAAAAAGATAGTTGATAGAGCACATTATACCCTGAGAATATAGCTTGATAAACCAATAAAAATACCATTACCCTGATAGGAATCTTTTAATACTACCAAAATTGGATGTAATCATCAGATAATGGAGGGGACTTAAAAAATAATAGTTGTATTCAACTCCCACACAGTCTTTGAGTGTTGACGACTTCGTTCCTTCAACATCTGAAGAATATGAAACACCCCGTCAAATAAAATCTTTATCAGATGAATATTTCATTTTTGTTATATTAATTAATATCACTTAACAAATCCCTTTTTAATGATTTATGCGCCTCCAAATATGAGTTCCTCAAACATGAATAGGGAGCTGGAGGATGACGGCATAAAATAGGTGGATAGAGGGGAAAATGCGGCCAGGGATAAACCTAATATTCCAGATAGATCCCAAAAGATTATATATATGTATCTAATACATATTTTAAATACATATTATAATCTCTATAGAAATATGTAGGTTCCCTAGATCCATCTACAGGTCATCCACACCCATTTTTTTTACATGAGTGACTAGCAGGAGTGAAATTGTCTAATCATCCTAGAAAAAGGGGAAGGCCGACATGACCTATTTTACTTTTTATATACTATCCTTCATCCTTTGTTAAGAATTAGTCCCATAGACATCAAACAGATCATATACTAATACAAATAATGGGGAGAAACCTTACATTGGGAAATACAGACCATAGACCGAAACAAAAAAAATTCTGAAATAGTTAAATAATGTTCCGGCTAAAACATAATTCATGGATTCTATCTATATTTTAAATAAACATAGATAATTACTCTTCATGGCCTTACAAATCCTATAATATTTTTAAATAGATTTCTCTACAACCATGGTTTCTTGAGTGGAATGTATTCCATAAGCATGCTATAATGTCATGTCATTCAAAGAACAGGATCATGAATCAATTATCTATTGAAATATCTGACCTATATATATTTAATAAAACAATATAATATATATATTTAGAGGTTTAGGGTTTAAAATGGTTTTGGGATCAACCTCATCCCAATCTGGACCCTCCGATATTTGGGGTATGGAGAGGGGGACTAATCTGTAACAAAGGATACCATTCAAGGGTACAATGAGAGTGAGAAAAGGTCTCACATGAAGATCATTATCAAGTATCAGTTTGGGTATCTCATATATAACGCTGATTTCATGGTTGTCCAAAAAGACACAAGATATAATTTTCTACCTAGGAGATCTTCTCTTCATTATAACGTAATGGTCCCCTCAAAATTTTATCATTACATGAAACACCCCATAGATGGGATTTTTGACATACTACATGGTGAAAAAATCCCTTTGAGTCCAATGAATTTTTATATGTTAAGGCATGTTTCTACAAGAGGGGATGAATGAAAAAAATGGTGGGTGATGATATAAATTTTACATCCCCCAATTTCTTAGGGACCGCCCCTATAAATCGTTGGAGTATTCTCAACAATGATTATGTAATTCCTATAAAACTAATTGATATGGTAGACTTAACTCTAGATGTCCAGGATCCTCGTTCCCCCAATAGTTTCATAAAAGAAATGAAACATCCCAAAAATATCTCTACAATGACTATAATTGTTCTGGATGAAAATGTCACTTCACATGGCCTCACTCACCTAGATAGTGATAGAGATTGACCTTAATTTCCTACCATGTATAAAAATTCCATCATAGACTTAGAGATGGAAAAATAAGATGATCACATCAGTAATGGTCCTATTAATGAACTCAGGATGGTGAATATGAGAATATAATAAGACCTATATCCTACATTGATCAGGGTCACCATGCCTCTCTAGAACCAAGAATTGTATATCTCATTCCTAAAGTATCACTAATATGTGTTCACTTAGAATTTCATAGAAATGCTTGGGAAAACCCCTAAAGTGGAAACACACAACTTAGGATTACCCGACAGTCTTCGTGGTTTCAATTAGGAATCTATGATGGTTCAACCATTACATGATACTAATGTGGTATCATAAGTTGAAAAATTGACCAAATCCTAATTTTTTTGGCAAGTGAAATACCAAAAATTACCCACCAATGAAACCTCCCCAAGAACAATAATGGGAATTTAAAGATTTTTATTTATTTTAGAGACCTAAATAGACATTTTCTGAAAGATTGTTTTGATCATAGAACTATTGATTTATGTAAATGATGGATTTGAATCTCTTTCTTTCATGGATGGGTGTTTAGAATATAATTAGATAAATATGACCCCTAGAAAAATGAAATCCATCGATTTTGGGGAACATCAAGGAATATTCATATATCGGGGCATTCCCTTCAGATTAAAAATAGTTGTCTCTACTTATTAATGTGATATGAATCATATTTTTAATCCATATTTGGGAAGGAAAAAATAATTTTATGTTGATGAAATGGTTATAAAATCACAATAGCGATGTTATAATGTCATTAAACTTCAACAATGTTTGGAAAATTACAACAACACAATTTAATGATGAATCCGCTGAAGTAAAATTTAATGTTAACATTAGGGGAGTTTCTTGGATTTGTGTTACCCCATGACAACATTGAGGTCTACCTAGAAAAAAAGTACTATCCTAGAATTTTAACACTTTAAAAATCATAAATATTTTAGGGGGATCTAATAGACCTCACTAATATTCATTATTTCATAGCTAACCTGGTCGGAAAATATCTATGTTTCACCAAATTAATAATAAAGAGAGATTACTATAACAGAATAAGGACTATCGTAAATCCTTTTATTAACTCAACCAATATTTATTTCACCCATTATTTTTGATTTCATGAATAGAAGTAAATCCAATTATAGTGCAGGTAGCTCCCATAGAATGATCACTTGGTGCTCTCCTCACACAGAATAATAAGGTGAGGAAATAAAACAACCTCTTCTAACTCATTAAAAATATAGTACGTACTGAGACCTAGTATACTAATATCAAGATGAGATATGGTTCCCTCATCTTTGTAGTGCCGAAGATAAGACATTACTTAAAGCATCATGGAGTCAACTTGGTCTCTCACATTGATCCGCTAAAATAAATCCTTGGTTGTCCTATGTTAATTGGGAATCTAGCTCAATGGGTTGTGCTTATACAACAATATGACATCTAGTTAATGTCATAGATGGTAGTGAAATGTATGACCATAGAGGATTGAGAATATCCCTCCTTTCTTCTCTTCGCTCCCCCTCAATTCCCTATTTGCAGTGATGGATACCTCTTCAGTCCCTCCCCCTATGGGGGAGGGACCAATTACGTCATGGGGTCATCATAGAGCTTTTTCCCTTTTCTAATCTTGACTCCATTCCCCCTTTCCCTTCCATATCTCTCAGACCTAATGTCCCCAACCTATTTGAGGGTTTTCCGGCTCTTTTGATCTCATCTTAGAAATTCAGACCTACTTTTTCTAACCATAGTTTGACTCTGGTAGCATGATTCAAACAACATTGACCTTCAGTGGATATGTTTGACCTATTTGTTTTCAGTTTGAGGTGTTTAAAAGACCATGAAATTATTGGACATCTCGATAGTAAGAACCTTATGATTCTATTTGCTTCAGAGAGTGATATGATCCAAGCCTTGTCCAGTGATGCTCTCTTATGAAATATATTTAGCTTCTTCATACTCATATGGTCAAGAGAATTACTTATGAAGCGGAACTCTCCTTATATGTAAATCTCATTTAGTTTCCCCAATCTTCCACTCCCTTTTCAAAATACCTCTATCATAGGAATGCTTGGTAATTTAGATGGTAGATTTCAGTTCTATGATAGTATAACAAGAGTTGTTTGACACCTAGTGTCTCTTTGAATATGTGATGAAGATGATGTTTCAAGGGATCCAATAAATTTTGTATGGATTATTTTAGGTGAAGAACAATATTTTAAACAACATGTTGTATTTGATACATGGGTTTATTTCTTCTCTCCATGCATCAAACATGCGCATCATATGGTAGTGTGCAGGCATGGGTTTGGTAACCTTATCTAGTTTAAGGAGGCATAGGGGCTGGTCTCTCTTGATTCCGCTCAAATTCTTGCTAAACAATGTGACGATTTGTGTACTAAGAACCGGTACCTGAGAGTTGAGTAAATTTATTCAAGGTTGTTTAAGGATTTAGGTGTTCACAAGTTGATAGAGTAGACCATGAGAGGTCCTTACTTCATGAATACTCCCTCCTTTGCTGATTATGTTAAGGATGGAGGGGTGACTATTGTCTAGGTGACCGAGAAACACCTAGATCTCAGTGGTGTCGATATTCAATATATTGCGAGGGTTCTTGGGGAGATAAAAAACATCACCAAAAGGTGGTTCTGTCACTGCCCCACCAAGTTCTTGATAATTACAAAATTCTACATCACTCTTGATGCATAACCTTTTCTCATCATTGATCACGTTTTGGAAGGAGAATAAGGACATTGAAGGATGGAAAACCATCGTCCCAAAATGTAAGCGCAAATAGGCTATTTTGAGACATATGGAAGATGAGGAATCTTGTGACTTAGAAATGGATTCCCACCCATAAAAGTTCTTTGATCAAGAAGCTCTGGTCAGAACCGAATCATGTAAAGGGAATCAAGGGAGCATCGTGATTGGAAATTTCATGGTTTACAAGGGGGAGAAAATAATCAAGTCCCCATAAGGATTACTCAAACACCCCAAAGACAATAGTAACCAGATTTTCAGGAAAGGAACTGTATAAGAGTAAAAACATTAAATCGTAGGAAACATAATTGAAGGAAGGTGTGGATTTGGCCTCCAAAATGATGAGTAAAAAAATCACTTTGAGGATTATATCACTACTATGGGAATTACTAAGGTGAAGGAGTGCCTAGTGATGGATGAAGGCTTTGACATAGTGGGAGGGAAATTGGAAGTGGGGTGGGAGGAAAACTCGGAACCAGATCTAAACTTTGATAAGGGAATAATGGGTGTGTTATGAAAGCATGATAATAGTGGTGGTTCATCATTGGTGATTTTTTTGGTTCACATTGGTCAAATGGTACAACGACCACAAATAACATTGGAGACCTTTTTATAAACTCTTAAGAAGAAATGGTGGAGAATGTATTAACTATTCAAGCTTCTAGAGTGGATTTAGACAGGATGAATAGGAATCCAATGCAAGTGGACAAAAACTTGGAATAGAGAAAGTGGATTGAGAAACAATTTTTTAATTTTGACCAGAGGCTTCAATGATAAGATGTTAATAGTGGAAGGGTTTTTTGAAAACATGGGACACATTGGCCCCTCAATTAAAATATTTATTTAAAGAAGATCAGAGAGAATAGTTAGTGGATATTTATTGGAGACTATATAGGGAGGTATCATCTAATAGGTTTATGTTAGTATTTAATGATTTTTTTAACTACCACTGAATTTGATGTTCCTGGTTGTACTTGAATATTTCTCAAATTTTTCAACAATTTTTTTAATGAAAATCTAACTTAGGAGGATAATCATAGTGGATTTCCTTGTTGGGAATCCCACCCTCAAGAGAACCCCTATGGACACCAAAAAATCAGATAAAATAGGTTTTCAATGTTTGTGATACTCCCTAAAAATTCGAGATAGATTTGGACAATGATTCCCAACGTACTATTAGAAATAGTTTGGAAATCCAAAGGCTCAACCTTGTTTAGGTACTTTATTTTCTTCCCTAGGAAAAATATTTTTGTCTTACTCTTTCCCATTATTCAAAAACCTTTCTAATAATGATATAGAATACCAAGCCCTCATTTTCATTTTAGAACTAGACCTATAGTTTAAAATACAACACCTTCATATTAAATAGGATTTCCATCTATTGATGAAACAAATCAATGGATATTATGCAATAAAAAAGAAATAATTGGACCCTCTCACTGGTTATATGAGAGGATTGAGGGCCAAATTCTATTTTAACCAACATTTCGTCAAGTGAAATAATAAAAAATACTAATGCTGACACAATTGGTAATTTATAAATAGTTTTTTCTGACCCCAATCAAGAAGAAGTGGCCTTTTCATCACAAACTGAAGGGTGGTATCATTAGTCATCTTCTATGACATGGGGAAAATCATTTAGTTTAGCACTTTCCTAGAGCATGATAAACCAATGACCACACTTATATAGATGAAGCCTATAGTACATTTTCTTTTAAAATGGGATCCTTCCATCAGATTGATCCTATGGGGAATATGTACGATAATGATAAGGGATATTCACCCTTGAGGATGGGTCAAATGATAAAAAAAATCCATCTATAATCACAGATTTGATGGAGTCCTCATCAGATGCATAATAGAAAGAGAAATTCCTTATGTCATGGAGTAAGTCCATATAGGTTCTTGTTTCACACATTAGTCTGGATCAAGACTCTCCCAAAAAATTATGAGACTCTGTTACTACTAGAAAACAATTATGTATGAATATGTGGATTTCACCGGAAATTTTCATACATGATAGAATCATGAAAATTTTATACTTAAAACCCCATAGTTTCTACATATAATTACATATTTTTGGATACTTTTCATGTGGGGAATTAATGTTATGGAGCCATATCCCCCATCCAACACTATGAAGTTTAAGTAAATAAAAACCACCACTGACTTCATTTAGAAACTATATTAGGAAATACCTATAAAAAAAGTTAGCACAATGAATATTATACACTTCATGAAGTCTAATATCATTACCCAATTCAGTATCACTCACATGATATTGATAGAAAATGACAACAAATTCTGTTTTATTGAGTAGATGAAACAACACCAAACTTACAACATCAAGTTAAAATATTCATAGAACTATCACCCAACAAACAATTTATAGATAGGGGCCTTCAATAAAACTCTATTGAACATAATCTAAAAAACGGTTGATAAGTACAAGAAGGACGAGCTATAAAATCTCCTTTATACATTACAGGCATAACGTACCACTATATGTACAACCACATAAGAGACTTAATATTTTTTGGTATATAGAACTAAGGAAATACTTCACTTATAATTCTGGCTTCCCTCCCTCCAAATATCTACATTTGGGGAACAATTAGATTAATAAAAATCACAAAAGTTGCTCGATGAGATGGAGAGACTCGTTGAGAAAAGGATGCATACACTATAAACCTTAAAGTTCATCACAATTGGATCACACGTTCCTTGAATAAAAGGGATCACCTCTTTTCTATACTTCAAGGAGAGATGTTATTGGGTCTCATAACCACAATGATACCATCGAAGAAACCTCCCAATCTAGAACCCTAGTGGTAAGGTCCTTACATCATATGAAATTTATATTCCAGAGAGAGTAATCATTATCCACAATTAACGGGGAATTATTTGTCCCACCTAGGATAAATACCCCAAGAGGGGGGGGGGTGAATTCTAGTATGACAGATTAAAACAAATTTCCCTTTAGATCATTTTTCATTGTTCAACAAGATCCACTTATCTCTCTTTCATGCAGAAATATATGAATTGAAATTAAATCATGCACAAGGAACATCAATTTTACTTGGGTTACCTTCACTAGGATACATCTAAGGAGAATAAAACTACAATGTGATGAGGTACCAAACCCACTAAAATGAAACTATTATTTAAAATGTTCAGAGAAGACTAACTATCCCTTTTGTTTTACAACCAATCACATTTTTAAATCTCAGTTCTTTCCCAACTAAATTGTGCTCACTAATTCTTCAAAATATACTCATTTTATTTCATGAATCAATATGTTTTACGTGTCATTTACTATACCATTATTTTAAACATTCATATAATTGATGAATACCCCTTTACCACAGAGCTACTGGGTAACTTTAATCTTTCTTGTAACATTGTATGTTAGTATGATATACTCTATAATACCAAATGTAGGATCGAATATATAAGTATGAGATGCTTAAATACAAGAGGGGGTGAATTGTATACTTTAAAAAAATCCCTAAACAAATTTTTCAAAACCAAAACTCAAAACACCTCTAAGTTCTAATTAATTGCTTGATTCCATAAAAGTGATGTTAGAAATTCTACTTAACAAAAGTTTACACCAACTAAGATTCTACCTTAAAGCGTATAGAATCTAACTAAATCAGAGTACAAGTATGAGGAATTATAAGAAAGTAATAATTTCCTCAACAATACAAATATTGTTGAAAAATTGAAACAAAACTAGTAACAAGTATTAAATCTTTTAACCCAAAGAGAAGGGTATCCAAAAACCTTGGATAAAGGTCCTTTGATTTATAATTTCAAGAAAGTCTATCTTACTGATACCCGGGTATGCCCTCGATATGAAGATTAGAATCTGTCTTGTTATCCCCGTAAGCCCTCAACTATTAGGTAGTCGGCGCCTCTGTCTTCCAATCCCTGGAAGCCCTCGATTGTACACAGAAACAATCGGTGTCCAAAAAGCAGGTCTACAAGAAGCAATGTTTGAACAAGTCGTTCAAACTTTCTGCACAAAGCATGAGAGTTTATATGAGCCTCTCTCTATAGAAATAACTTCAACATCATGTAAGCACGGTTGTCAAAGATGTTTCCAAGTCTCTATGTTCTTTTCAAATGAGATCCTATTTATAGGAATAGCTCCAACAGTCATCTCCCTCCTCCAACAGTCATATTCTTACTTGAATTTTAGAGGGACCAGTACACATGTCACTCAAACAATGGTTAGTTGATAACTGAAAGAATGAAATCGTTTTATAATAGAACAAGTGAAAGAATAACCGAAAAATGATATTCGGAATGTAAGAAAGTGAATGTTTGTAATGGATGTAAATGAATTCAGAGTCTATAATACAAGAATATTTAGATTATATTTTGTAGGAATTTGGAGTCGAACTTTAGACAAGAGTTTATCTATAATTCGTAATCATAATTCACAATCAGAATTCATAATGAGAATCCATAATCAGAATTCGTCATTAGAATTCATAATGAGAATTCGTAATCAGAATTCATCATCAGAATTCATAATGAGAATTCGTAATCAGAATTCAACATCAGAATTCTTAATGAGAATTCGTAATCGGAATTCATCATCAGAATTCATAATGAGAATTCGTAATCAGAATTCATCATCCGAATTTGTAATGAGAATTCGTAATCAGAATTCATCATCAGAATTCGTAGTTAGAACTTTACATAAGTTCGTAATCAGAATTCAGAGTTGAAGTTCATAAATGTTTGTAACAAGGAATTCGAAGTAGAATTTCCTAAAAGTTCGTAACAGGAATTCGGATCCTAAAACAGAATGCTTCATATCTAAGTATTATAGGATTCCAAGGTTTTAGATATGAATCTGATTTTTTTACTTAAGAAAAATATTGACATGAACAATGAAAACATGGTCGGGGTAAATTTCTTTTGGGAAGTAAATTTTCTTTATGGAAATAAAATAGGGGTAAAATGAGTTTTTCCATGAAATAAGGTGTTTGTGATTTTCAAAACAAGAAGGAATGGTAAAGTCATAAGGATAGCTTAATGACTTAACAATCTCCCCCATTTCATGAAGGAATGGAAAATTCATAAGTAAAACCTTATTGACTCAACAATCTCCCCCTTTTGGAAAGCACAAACAACCTTATGAAAAAGAATATAAGGACATTGAATAAAAAATTTCAAAGACTTTGAAATTAATGCTTATCTCCCTTTGTTCATGGACAATGGTGAATACGAATAATTCCCCCTTAGGAATTGGAACTCTAAGGATCGTATTCTATATTTTCAGAATAAGAATTTTCATTTGATTGTGGAAATATTTGTTCTGAGAAACTCCCCCTTAAATAAACTCCCACTTACTTAGGGATATTTCTTCTTTACTTAGATATCTTTTACCTTATCCCCTTTAGATTTTTCCTTCTCTATTTTTGAGTTCTTTTTCCTTATCCCCCTTTGTGATTTTCAAAATGAGTTTGAGGCAATGTAAAAAATATGGTACCTGAAATATTATTATAGACATCCAAACAAAACTAGCAACCCAATTCCATTACGATTGGAAGTATTAGTACAAGGAAAAACAAATACAACAAAATATCGGAGTGGGATTTTTTTGTTCTTTTTCTATGGGAATTTGAATCTTCACAATGGTCTTAATATTTTTCAGCTCTTTATGATCCTCCTTATCTTGATTTTCTAATGCCTTGATCTGGTATTCCTGTGCCTTCAAGACCTCTTCTTGAGAAATCATCAATTCATCTTGTTTCAAAATCTTTTCTTTCATCCCAATATAGAGATCTCTTTCCCCCTTCCAGATTTGAGCAACAGAGTTAAGCTTCCCATTCAAATCCTTCACCTATTGATTCCAACTATTTTTATCTAGGGTCAGCTTTTCCTAAAAGATGTTTGTAAGATCCTTGATCTTGGAATCTTTGATATAAAAAGACTCTTTTAAATCCTCGTGAAATTGATCAAGATCTCCCATACTTTGGACAATGTTCGTTTACTAGCTGGTAATTTTCTTTAAAGACATCATGTGGGATTCATAGCCTATGAGGAATGTTTTGAAATCTGATTCTATCTTGACACACTTGTCCATCACCATGGACACCGAATCCGATTTCTGATTAAGAGAATGTTGAAGCATCTGGAATCTATAATCTCTGCTTGAAAATGTCGGAATGGAGTCAACAAGCTTCTTCAAGGATTGTTCAAAAAAATCATGACCAAGTGAAGATGATTCTGACTCTAACATTTTACTTGGAGATGGTTGTTCCTCTAGCTCTACCAGATTCCCCTTAGAGGATCCTCAAGCTTCCTTCTTCCTCAAAATTTCATTCGTTGGAGTATCATCAACCAATTGTTTACCCTTATTAATTTTCAGAATAGTGTCTTCTTCTAGAGACTCATGCTCACTTACGGATAATTTTACAATCTTTTCTTCATCAACTTTTTCCTTCTCATCTCGAACTTCAATGTCTTTATGGTGTATAAAGTGATGATTGAAACTCTCTTCATCAGAGAACTTTTTTACTTCCTCGTCTTCACCTTTGTCAATAGCAGTGGGAGTATCAATTTTTGAATATCCGACATGAGAAGTTTGGATTGAAAACATTCTGGAAGAACTTTATTTTTCATGATACTCTTCAACTTGCATAATTACATCATCAGATCCACCACTGCTCTCAGCTTCTTGTACTTCTTTTTCACCTTCCTTCTCTTCCAAAAACTTCTCTTGTGGTTTTTCCAGAGTGAAGAAATTCTTCCCTGGAGTCTCAGGTAATGGTCCCACAAAAAAGATTTTCAGTACTGGAATTTGTTCGAATGAATCCTCAGTAGCCTTCAGATGGGATTGGACAATAATGACCTCAAAATTTTCTTTTTCAACTTTTTTCCTTGGCCTGCTTCTCTAGCTCATCAGCAGCTTTTTCTTTCAGTGCCTTAGCCTTAGCAGGATCCAAACCGAACTGTGGCTTCCCTGCTTTCCGAGTATTTTTATCTTCCCTCCATTTTTCAACTACTTCATCAAGATACGCTTTCGGCATCTTCATATTAGGAGGTGCGTATTGAGATTCCTTAGACTTAGTGGTTTTATCTTCAACTTCAACTTCATTCAACTTCCTCTTCTTTCCAGCCTTCTTTGATGGTTCAACTTTTTCAATATTTTCTAGATTGGCTTGTGCCTCTTCCTTTGGTAGATCATAGAACTCACCTGAATGATTTGAGAATCCAACCTTCATCCTCTTAAGAGTGTCATCACTAATCATAATAACTTTGCAATTCCATGCCTTGGAACTGCAAGGAATCATGAAAGATTCTAGGCACTGAACTATTAAATTTGAGAGCATGGAAAGATACATTATAATATGAGCTCTGAGGTTCCCATTCTTGATGTTATGAATCGTAATGAGGATATGTCTCATGAGATTAACCTTTTTGAGGATTAATAAAAAATCTAGGATATACATGTCACTTTTCTTAAGGGTTTCCATATCACCCTTTCTCAGTAAAATGATACCTTGAACCCATAATTGTAGAATCTGATTATTGGTAGATAGATGCTCAATCATTGATGTGTTTACATCTTTGAGCCCGAGGCATTCCATATCCTTTGCCTTAACGAAACTACCTCGAACCTCTGGCAGTTTGTGCGAGTAATATTCTGCCTCCCCTTTATATGATAGCCCCACCAAGCTTGCAGCCTTGGTGTAAGAGAGTGCATAGGTATCCACATTACTCTTAAAGGAAAACTATTACACACCATCTTCCTTGAAGAAGGAAGTTGATTCATAGAATTCTATAAGAATATCTGGGTAGACTACATCCTGAGCTCCTGTCTTAGAAATGGCTACATCATCCCATCTATTGAGCTTGATGTTCTTGGATATAATGGAGTCATACTTATTGAAGAAGTTTGGGTGTACCAACCTCTCCCTATTTATCTTCCACTCCGAGATTGGCTTGACTAAAGAAATATCTTGAGAAGGGGCTTCTGCAGACATTCAGACTGAGAACATCTAAAGAATTCAGAACGGGCTTTTGTAGAGGAGCAGAGCTTCAAGACGCGAGAGCTTGGAAACAGATGTGGGACAACCATCAGGGTCCCCTTTATATAGGCGATGGAAGTGACCTTTAAACTTCCAATTCCAATATAATGGTTGAAAAACTCTCTGATCTGATTTGAATGTTGAAAACATACCCGTAAGTAAATCTTGAATCAGATCTTTTGAGGTTTTAAAAAAACATTTGGATTTAAGGAGAAACGAATCCGGAAAATTAAATGAAAATTCCAGCAAGTAAAAATGATTATGAAAATTTAGGTAATGAAATTATACCTTTCGGATTGGATATGAATATTATTCATAATAAGTGATATTCTTCTAGAAGAACTTCGCATTCCAAAAAATCTTGAATACGAGAAAAAAACACTTCGCTATGAGAATTTCAAATCCATAGATTCTATTACAAAAAATTTAGGTCTGAAGAATTTCATTACGAAAAATTCAATTCCGAATATTTCATTACGAAAAATTTTAGTTCTGAAGATGTTCATTATGAAAAATATCAGTTCTGAAGATTTTCATTACGAAAAAATTCAGTTCCAAAGATTTTACATTACGAAAAAAATTGATAAATTTTTTACAAATTTTTTTTGAAAAACTTCATTACGAAAATTTTTATTACGAATGTTTTTTTGAAAAACCAATTAAGAAAATTTTGAAAAACATTAATAATAGATGTACTCCCCTTATGAAAAGGAGTTTATTACTGTAAGGATATTGGTTCAATAGAATGTTAATGGAGGAATATTACCTCACAATTATCATTCCTAACTTCTATTTAATGTTTTCAAATCTATTAGAGGGTAATTTTTTTGAAAATATTAGCAAGTTGATCTTGAGTTCCGATAAATTGGAGAATGATATCTCCTTTTTGTGTGTGATCCCTAAGAAAGTGATGCCTAATATCTATGTGTTTTTCATGGGAGTGATGTGCTGGGTTTTTACTAAGGGAAATGGCACTTGTGTTATCACACAAAATTTGAGTCATAGTAAAACTTAAGCCATTGTCTGTGAGTGTGTGTTGCATCTTCAACCCTTGAGCACAAAAACATCTAGCTACTACATATTCAGCTTCAGTAGTGGATAGTGCTACAAAATGTTTCTTCTTACAAGACCAAGAAACCAATGAATCTCCTGAGAAATGACAAGTTCCGAATGTACTCTTTCTATCTATTCTACATCCACCAAAGTCAACATCCGAAAAACTATTTAAAACAAAATCATTTCCAGAAGTATAAAATAGTGCTAAATCCATGGTTCCCTTTAAGTAGCGAAAAAATATCTTCACTGCCTTTAAATGATATTCCTTAGGATTGGATTGATATCTTGTACATATGTATACTAAAAACATTCAGTCTGGATGACGAGATGTCAAGTACAGTAAAATTTCTATCATACCTCTAAAAGTTGTTTGATCTACAGGTTTCCCAGCTTCTTCAAGATCAAGTGTGTTTGAAGTACCAATGGGAGTACTTATACTTTTAGTGTTGTCATATCCATACTTTTTAAGAAGATATTTAATATAATTATGTTGGGATATATAGATTCCTTCTGGTTTTTGTGAAATTTGAAAACCAAGGAAAAATGTTAACTCACCCATCATACTCATTTCAAACTCATATTTCATTAGATCCGCAAAGGAACCAGTTAAAGATTGCTGAGTTGAACCAAATATAATTTCATCAAAATTAAATTTGATCAATCAAAAAAAAATTTCTTATCTTTCTTTATAAAAAGGTTTGGATCTGAATTTTCCGTGACATAGTTATTTTGAATAAAAAATACTATAATTCTATCATACCAAGCTCGAGGGGATTGTTTAAGTCCACACAGAGATTTGGTAAGTCTAAAAACATGATCAGGATGTTTTGTATCTTCAAAGCCAGGAGATTGTTCAACAAAAACTTCCTATTGAACATAACCATTAATGAAAGCACATTTCACATCCATTTGATAATGTTTGAAATTGCATAATGCTGCGAAGGAAAGTATGATATGAATTGATTCATGTCTAGATACTGGAGCATAGGTTTCTTCACAGACTATTATTTCGTGTTGATTATATCCTTTTTCCACTAATCTAGCTTTATTTCTTACAATGACTCCATTTTCATCAAACTTATTTTTGAAGACCCATTTTACTCCAATAACAGAAGATCCCTTAGGTCTTTTAACTAAGGTTCAGACTTTATTTCTTTCAAATTCATTTAGCTCATCTTGCATAGCTTTTATTCAATCATCATCACCTAAAGCTTCATCAGTGGTTTTTGGTTCAAATTGGGAAATAAATGCTAGATGTTATTCTACATTTCTTAAGGAACTTCTAGTCCTTATAGGTTTATTGACATCACCAATGATACTATCACTGGGATGATTCTTTAGAAAGAGATGATTCGGGTTTTGTAAAACCTATTCATCAATATAGTGTAGGGAATCTTTTGGGGTAAATGTTTCAGAAGTATCTTCTTGAACACTTTCCTTATCAGAAGGATCCTATATCGATGTTTGATAATCAGTTTTTGAAAACACATATGAGGATGTAGGTTGGGGTTTTTTATAAACAAAAGGATCAGTTTCATCAAATTTAACATGTACGGTCTCTTCAACAGTACACGTGTTTTTATTGAAAACTCTATTTTTCTTAGAAGTTGTGGAGTAGTGTAAGAAAATTCCTTCATCAGATTTAGTTGAGAATATGTGTAAATTATCTTTAGTATTCAGGATGAATACCTTGCATCCAAAAAATTTAAAGTAGGAAAGTCTAGGTTTTATACCATTCCATAACTCATATATAGTTTTATTAAGAAAAGTTCTAATCAAAACATGATTTATAGTATAACATGCAGTACTTACAGCTTCAGCCCAAAAATGTTTGGCTACAGAATACTCACTCAACATGGTTCTTGTTATCTCTTGAAGAATTATATTTCTTCTTTCAACAACACCATTCTGTTGAGGTGTTCTAGGTGATGAGAAGTGTTAAGTAATAACTTTTATACTACAAAAAGTTTCAAAATCAAAATTTTGAAATTCTCCTCCATGATAACTTTGGATAGTTTTCCATGGAAGGATTTTCTCATTTTTCACTTGGGATAAAAAACTTTTGAAATAAGAAAAAGCATCAGATTTCGTTGCTAGAAAATAGAACCACGTAAATCTAGTGTAATAATAAACTAAGACAAATACATAATAGTTGCTCCTAGTGCTTCCGGTTTGTGTTGGACCAAAGAGATCCATATGCACTAGCTGTAATGCATCAGCGGTTGAGACTTCACCGACAGATTTAAAACATGATTTATGTTTCTTTCCATACTGACAAGGGTCACAAACATTTGAAGAATGAAATCTAAGCTTCGATAGATCCTTAACTAGTCCTTTCTTAGAATGTTTGCACGAGTTCATAAGGTTACAGTGTCCTAACCTTCTATGCCATAACCAATAATGATCTTCCATTGCGCTAAGGAAAGGTAATTATTGGCTCCTAAGGACTTCTATGTTTAGTGTATAAAAATTCTCTTTCCTATTGGTAGAAAGAATAAATTCTTCCTTGGAATTGTGTACTAAGCACTTGTTATTCCTAAAATTCACAAGGTATCCTTCATCACATAATTGACATATTCTAATTAGGTTGTGCTTAAGACCCTTAACTAATAATTTTTTTGAAATCAATGTTTTTCCAAGAAGAACGATGCTAGCTATACCAATAATTTCACCCTGAGCATTATCTCCCAATGTTACTTTTCCTCCTTTCGCTTCGATAATCTTTTCAAAAAAAAAATTGTTATCAGTCATATGTCATGAACATCCACTATCCATGTACTATTTATTGATGTTGGTACTTTCCCTATTTTCATAAAAATAAGTAAAAGTTAGGCATTTGGAATCCAAACATTCTTGGATCCAGAATTGTTAGATAACAGAATTTTGTGTATCCAATTTTTTTTAGAAAAATTAGCTGTATGAAACCTAAGAGATTGAACTCTATTTAAGGAGAAATTTTTCTTCCAATTACCACCACATTGAGACTTAGTACAAAAATGGGATCTAGAAGGAACAAAATAGTTTTTTTTAAACCGATTTTTGGTGAGTATAACATACTCCAGTAGTGTTTCCTTGAGATTTAATTTGATAATAAATCTTGTCAAAATATGCCTTACCAGAGGTAAATTTTGAAAGAAGCTTCTTAAGAGAAAATATTTCATATTTCATTCTGATGACAAAATTTCTATCCTCAGAAATTATTTCATTAGTTAGATTTTTCCTCAAAAAAATTTATCTTTAAAATAGCATTCTTAAGATCATTAAAAAGTTCTTCTTTATCAGAATTTTCTTTATCAAGGTATTTAGAATGTTTTTCTAAAAGCTCTTCTTTATCTCTAAGATCTCTTGAAAGATCTGAAATATATTTTGTAAGAATTTCTTCCCTGGTATTTTCCTTGTCTAATTTCTTATAAATTTTATAGTTTCTTGCTTCAAGTAACATGGAAAATCTAGAAATATCTTCATATGAGAGTAATTCCTCATTTTCTGAGGATGAAGTATCTTCATTAGAAGTACTATTTTAGGAATAGTAATTCTTATCAAGATATAAATTTGTTAAAGCCTTGGTAGAGCGTACCTTGGCCATAAGACATGTATTGGGGAAAAAAGTAGTAGCAATGAATCCAATATTATTATGTGCTGATGAATCATATTCAGAAGATTCACTTTCTGAAAAATCTACCTAGCTAGAACTCCATGTATCATTAGCTTTAATACTTTTCTTATGCTTTGACTGATATAATTTATTCTTATTCATTTCTGAATTCATTTCCTTAATTTCCTTATTTTTCAACAAGGGACAATAAGGTCTGATATGACCTATTCTTTTACACTCATAACACGTAACTTCTCCATATTTCTTATCTCCATAGTTGTAATACCCCGACCCCAGTTACCCAGAGTCAGTGCATTATTACATAACATTGGCATGATCACAAGAAAGATCAAATCTCGAAATACTGATTGGTTTAGTAGCCTTGGAAACACTAGATATATTCATAAAGTTTTACATTACATAATGAAGTGAAAAACTACTACAAAAACATATTGTATCCATAATCCACACTATTATCCCCTCATAATATCCCTGCAGGTCATTCATAATTTACTTATTCACATCTTGGGAAAGTAAAACATAGAAAAGGGGTGAGCTCAAATGCCCAGTAAGGATAACAATATAGCGGAAACTTTCATAAATAAGAATAAACATTTAAGGCAATGTATAACTAAAAAAAAGCCTTTTAAACTTGAACTTCAACGTAGTATGGAAAAAATAAAATGAAATAATGCCATTTAATTATTCACATGGATATTCTACTAATCGAATAATTACATGAAATATCAATAACCACTATTATAATGATGGAATGCATAATGCCAGACTATCATAACCACATAGCCAAGGCCTCGTGCCAAGACTACAAATAAGATTTTGTCAAGGCCTTGTGCCAATACACTATTTTGTCTCATGAGACATACCGATGCATCGAGGAGCTATAGCGGGCTCCACCCATCACTCATTAAGTCCAATGCATTCCTCATATGAACAGGTTTAAACATAACATAAACATTCGTATTAAAACTAGCATACGAAATGTAAATACTTTAACCCCAAACCATGAATGGTATAAAAATAGAACATCCACAGTCAAACATAACTCATTCGATACAATATGAAAGATTTTATTGTATCACATTAACCTCAATAAAGTATAATGAATGATGTTGACATAGATGAAAATAACCATCAAAACTATTTTAGGGAAATATTGCCCTTTTTCTTGAAATCATTTAAAAGTCACACTATTTGTCAAGGAGCCATTTAAAAAAATATTTTTGAACCAAAGTGTCCCATACCACTTTGAAACTTTTAAAAGGAGTTTTAATTTTAAAACTTTAATGTCCATATAAATAAATCCTTAAAACAATTTTTAAAACATGGACATTAATGAGAAATATTTAGAAGAACAAGTCTTTAAAACATTTAAAAAATGTATTTTAGTTAGAGATTATA
This sequence comes from Viscum album, assembly GCA_963277665.1. Taxonomy (NCBI): domain Eukaryota; kingdom Viridiplantae; phylum Streptophyta; class Magnoliopsida; order Santalales; family Viscaceae; genus Viscum; species Viscum album. Next base: position 1,703,166,966 of record OY728155.1, read on the forward strand.
ACTAAAAGAGAGACACTTGAATAAAAATAATTGAGGTAATCAAAAATTTGTAATATCATGAGAGTAAAGGGATTCATGATATACTATGTCAAGGTACATTATATACACCACATAAATGTGATTTGGTGTATAACAACAAAGAAGTCTCAATGGAATTTAAGTTGAGATGAAATCTCTCATAAAGGCCGTATCCTTAGGTTAAGGATAAATCAACGACATAGTTATGTGTGAAAAATATAAATACAATAAATATGATTGTATATTCAGTGGAAAACAATCAAAGGATATTCACACATAATCTTGTAAAAACAACACCAATGAATTGGATGTTTAACTCAACAAATGAAGAATGAGTTAAAATTACTCTTATCAAATTCATATCGATGACTTGAGAAATTATCAATGGAGGGATTATGTGTATCAAAAGTATATCCACAGAAAAGGGGAATGGAAATTATGACATAAGCAAATTAATAGTTATTCCACACATAATCTCGGAGTAAAATAATCAATGAAGCTTGCGTAAAGCCGAATAAATGGAAATTAAAATTTCGAATTCCCTTATCGATTAGGTAACATATGAAACATACACCCATGAAAGAAGGACCATACAATGATGATTTAAATACCCATAAATTAACTTATATTACACAATGAATACAATCATGGGCAGTACACATACACCACATGCAATAATTAAGTGGTGAACAATGGAATTCTCACGAAATTAAGAGTGAGTTAAGAAACCCCTTACCTTGTACTTTTCCTTGGTTGGGGGTAGGTTAACCTCCTGTATAATGTTGAAGTAATTGTTATTAAATTATTCATGAATCATATACATTAATATGATATCATATATGATCTTTTAACATTTATTTATTAATAATATCTTAGAATTATCGTCATTTCATGTGTTAACTTACTCGTTTTCCATTATATGTTTTGTTACGTAAGCCATGTTTTTCATGGATAGGTTGTATATTATTAATATCCAGAATTATATCAAGTCCTTAAACATTATTTTTAAATCATCAAATGATAATTATACTTTAATGGATATGATAGAGAATGAATGTCATCGCGTTCATGGAGACGGTAGTCCGTACGTACGCACGAGCGACAATATCATTCTTTTGATATTGAAATAATATATAATTGGATGGTATATCATATATAAAGAATAATTATCATGTTATATTTATTATTTTCATGAGTTACACATCATTATTATACCCACCCAAATAATACTATATTGAATTACAATTACACCATGATGTGGAGACGGTAAGCCGTACGTACGCATGTATGGTGACATGTTATTCAAAGGGTGGATAGAATACTGAATATGGTTGTACCATATTTATAATAACATCACATTATATATAATATACTGGATTTATTATTTTAGAATGGTAATAACAAAGAAAGAAGAAGTGGAAGAAGAAAGGAACTTGAAAAGGGGTGGTGAAAACATTACCTCTTCTTCGGGTTCTTCCTTTTGATTTGTTCAAAAGGGCTCCTTAGGTTCGCTTTCTGATCAAACTAAGGCCTCTAGGTTGTAGTTAGGTAAGTTGGGAGAGTATTTGGGCAGGGTTTGGCCGAACCAAAATGCTTCGAAGGTGTGAAGAAATGAGAAGGAGGAGTGCCCTTTTATAAGATGGTTGAGGGGCACCTTTGGAAAAGCAAAAAATATTCATTTATAATAAATTAATATTCAGTTTATAATGGGTCAAAAGTTTATTATTCAAAGGTTAAGGTGGGTATAGGTCTAAAAACATTCAACCAATATAATTTAGACAGGTTTGGGTCACTATATTAACCTTATCCTTTAGTTTTAACTCTCAGTTAATTAGTTTTACATTTACCATGTCACTTTGTATTTTTATATTATATAGTTAATAATCATACTATATACATCTAATAGACCCCAAATTGGTCCATTAATGATATAAAAATCATGATATAAGTATCTTGGCCGAACCTTAGATTTTTAAGAATTTAATATCAATTTATAATATAATATTTGTTTTAAAAACTCTTTTATGTCAATTTTGACACTATTCAATAGTTGATTTTTGTGAAACTCATAACAGAATGATTAATTCGATAAAAGTCAATTAAATCAATACTAATATGTCATATTATCCTAGAAAATTATTTTAATTCATTAAAAGTCTTAAATTATATTTATTTGGGTATTTATAATATCAATTATTTTAATTTTTCACTATTATGGTAATTACTGCATCATAATTGTGTCATAAATATATTAAATTATTTAATGTCTAAAAATTATAAATAAATTATCATTATGTATTAAATATTATTATATTTCTAATGAATATTTACAATCGAATTTATCTTATGTATAACCCAATATTAAAAATGTTTTAGTAAATAAACTTTGATTTTAACTCTTTTAACTCTTCTTTGAATTAAATAATAATAAATGTCCTAATCTAATCCAAGTGGACCTAAATGATAATATTTTATTCCTTAGGTTGTTTTTGGTCGAGATACACTTGTACTATAGAATTAGGACATTTTTTAGGGTAATATTGATATCATTTTTACCCATAATTATCCTATTTACTTTTAACCGTGGTAAATAAAAGTAAAAAGTTACTATTCACCAAAAACTATTTTCATCTCATTGAACCACATTTTACTTCTTGATATTAACTGTGTGTCTTGAATTTTCGAAATTCCAATCACAGAAGTGGTAAAATTAAGTTTTATGAAAAATTCAGTTTTTTAACTACCACTTAGTAGTTTCACTATTCATCAAAAATTGAAGTTTTTCAGAACAATGCCAAAATTTCACCTTAGGATACAATTGATATTCCAAATTCAAAAATGATGTCTATTTTACAAAATTCCAAACATAAAAGTTTAATTAATTAATTTTATAATTAATTCCCGCTGTCACGACAAATAGCGTGTTTTTAAGAAACAATATATATCAAAAGATTGACAATTGTTTATGTCCAATTTAAAAGTGAAATTAATTCTAATGAACACCATTGGATAAAAAGGTAAAAACATATTCTAATTATACTTTAAAACTACTCAAATTCATAATTTATCACTATTAATTATTTTTATTAAAAAATTTGTTTTTAATTAAAATTTAGTAATTTTCACTATTCATCAAAATATTAAAGTTATCCAAAAAGTACCAAAATTTCAACTTAGGCTAAATTTGATACTCCAAATCCAAAAATAAAGTCCATTTTGAGAGATAAAATTTCTAAAATTTTGAAAAGTAGGTATTACTATTCATAACAGCTAGTTTGATTGGTTGTGGTGTGTTAGAATCTTGAAGTTGCGTACAATGCACGCCATTGCATTATTCGAAGGGAAACGTACCGTGAAAGCATGGGGTGTTACATTCCCCCCTCCTTCAATAAATTGTGTCCTCACAATTTTTAAAATTGTGCTTGGGAATATAATGGAATGTCCCACATCGGAAAAAGAGTCAATAAAACTATCACTTTAAAAGAAAGAATGAGAGGTATAAAGGTCAACCAAGATAACCCATACTCAGATTCAATGTAGGAAATTATGGATATGGATGATAAACTAAGTGTCATGTTCTGATGGAGAGGGATCTAAATCATGATCAAGAGAAATTTAACAATAAGAAAACCAAAAACTTGTGTTGGGACAAACGGCCATTAGTCTCATAGTAGGAAAGTAAACGGACAACATTTTTTTGTTTTAAGTTACATTACATAAGGATGAGAAATTCATTTATGATATTGACTAAGAATATAAAGATATATACTTACATTTTAAGTAGAGTTTCATTCTTTAATAAATTTCCACCACTAACTCATTTTTTAAACGAAGAGTATTCAAGAAGACTTGGTTACACTGGAAGAGCTAGAATAAACTTCTATAGAATCACATAATCCATGTAGGATGAACTATATATTTACATTGTCTTTAGAGATTAAACAAAACCAAAATGGTTAGTACAAGATCTAATGATCCCCCAAAAGGATATTCCTTGAGATAAATAAACACCAATCTTGATTTCCAAAATTAAACCAACAATACCCCAAAGTTAAATAAATACCATTCAATAATCAATTTTCCATAAAATCCTTCAATATAATAAAAAATAATATTGAAAACCAAAACTTATTAAGAATGTAGTCTTCCATGTTAAATTTTATCTCCAAATGACATTAATTACTCTTAAAGTCACATACTTAAAAGTAATTAACCTAATCATTTTCATAAATAACCCAAATCATTATAAATCCACAATAAAAACATAGATAAAAATCCACCATTACTCCTCAAATTAAATCCCATACTATTCTATTTTACTTGGGCATATAGTGTTTTCACAAATGTGAACAACTTCCAAAATAACATTTATCACTTAATCACCAAATCATTTTCCTATACTAAGGGTATTAATTTGATAAGAAATAAGATCCCAAATCAAATTATTATTGATCAATAAAATCATTTAACTAAAAATAATAGTCACACTAACCAGGGACATCATGTAGTCCAGTGGTAGATGATAAATCCCAATCTCACTTTGGTAGTGGGTTCGATTCCCACATCTTTGTCCGACGTGACGGGTTTTCACACGGTCTACGTGTTGTACTTTTTCAAAAACTATATTTTATAACATTACCAAAATGAGATAAATTCCTCAAAATAACCATAACATAATTTTACCCCAAATGTTATGTCATACCTTTAATTTTCATCCCAAATTATAATAACTTATAATTGCTTCAAACCCAATGATCATATAAAACCAAATGGTTATTCATAACTATATCCACAAGAGAAAAGATAATTATTCCTCAAATATCATTATCACATGGAAAACTGTAGGGTTACAAATACAAGAGAAAATTATTCCAAAGTAAACCCATCAACAAGGAGAACTAACACTTTTTAAGCATTTATCCAACTATTTATTTCCACATAGCTTCTTCTTTGACCACGAAAATATCTTATAGAATAGGGCATTCACTCGGGTAATGGCCCGGTCCCCTATATTTATGGAAAATGATTGTAAATGGACTCTTGGGACCATTTTTATCTTCTCCCATAGCACTCTTTATTTTTCTTCAACAATTCATCACTTTATGTCCTTCCTTCCCGCACGTAAAGCATTTATTTGTCCCATTGAGACACTTTCCTGGGTGTCTCCTTCCACATTTCATGCATGATGGAAATTGAGGATTTCTTTCTCCATGGTCTCCACTACTGGAGCTCTTCTCTTTCATCACCATTCTCTTCTTTGTTGAGTTTGGTAATTGGTTAATATATATATTGTTGATCATATTTTTGGAAAATTTATTTGGCATAAAGACGATATCTTTTACACCTATCAACATTCCATTTTGTTGCTCATTTCCACCACTGTTCCATCCTTGTACATCATTCTCAAAGTCACTATGACTTCCTTGGATTCCAGCCATTGACTAAAACCAGAAATCATTGTGTGAGTAATAGAAGTCATACAATCATTCAGGGATTAACATGTCACCATATTCTCAATTCGAAACACATTAGGATTAACCAAGGTAATTTACTCTCATTATATATATATAATAATTTAAATCGGTTTGTAAAGAAAATGTAAATTATCCTAAGCATATCCCCCGGGAGTGTCGTAACCAAGAGTGCCACAAGGCTCGTTGTCGTGCACCAGTTCCCGTTCGAGTCTAGCTCAAAGCAGTGTTTTCGGGTTTTACCCCTAGGTACATCTATGCCAGATCAGCCTCTACCTGCTCGTATCCAGACAGGGATGTATTGCTGGGAAAACTCACATAATCTCTACAATACCAAAATTCTTTGAAGTTCTTCTATACTAATCCTCAAAGTTCATCCTAGGTCTATGTGCTCTAATCAGAGTTTATCTAAATCTAGCTTCCAAGGTTTGTACTAAACTTCTTCTGATACCAACTATAACGCCCCGACCCCAGTTACCTAGAGTCGGTGCATTATTACATAACATTGGCATGATCACAAGAAAGATCAAATCTCGAAAGACCGATTGGTTTAGTAGCCTTGGAAACACTAGATATATTCATAAAGTTTAACATTACATCACGAAGTGAAAAACTACTACAACAACATATTGTCTCCATAATCCACACTATTATCCCCTCATAATATCCCTGCAGGTCATTCATAATTTACTTCTTCACATCCTGGGAAAGTAAAACATAGAAAAGGGGTGAGCTCAACTGCCCAGTAAGGATAAAAATATATCGGAAACTTTCATAAATAATAATAAACATTTAAGGCAATGTATAACTAAAACAAAAGCCTTTTAAACTTGAACTTCAACGTAGTATGGAAAAAATAAAATGAAATAATGCCATTTACTTATTCACATGGATATTATACTAATCGAATAATCACATGCAATATCAACAACCACTTTCATAATGATGGAATACATAATGCCAGACTATCATAACCACATAGCCAAGGCCTCGTTCCAAGACTATAAATAAGATTTTGTCAAGGCCTTGTGCCAAGACACTATTTTTGTCTCATGAGACCTACCGATGCATCGAGGAGCTATATCGGGCTCCACCCGTCACTTATTAAGTCCAATGCATTCCTCATATAAACAGTTTTAAACATAACATAAACATTTGTATTAAAAGTAGCATACGAAATGTCAATACTTTAACCACAAACCATGAATCGTATAAAAATAGAACATCCACAGTCAAACATAACTCATTCAATACAATATGAAAGATTGTATTGTATCACATTAACCTCAATCAAGAATAATGAAGGATGTTGACATAGATGAAAATAACCATCAAAACTATTTGAGAGAAATATCCCCCTTTTTCTTGAAATCATTTAAAAGTCGCATTATTTGTCAAGAAGCCATTTAAAAATAGATTTTTGAATCAAAGTGTCCCATACCACTTTGAAACTTTTAAAAAGAGTTTTAATTTTAAAACTTTAATGTCCATATAAATAAATCCTTAAAACCATTTTTAAAACATGGACATTAATGAAAAATATTTAGAAGAACAAGTCTTTAAAACATTTAAAAATGGTATTTTAGTTAGAGATTCTTACCAAAAGAGAGACACTTGAATACAAATAATTTAGGTAATCAAAACTTTGTAATATCATGAGAGTAAATGGATTTATGGTATACTATGTCAAAGTACATTATATACACCACATAAAAGTGATTTGGTGTATAACAACAAAGAAGTCTCAATGGAATTTAAGTTGAGATGCAATCTCTCATAAAGGCCGTATCCTTAGGTTAAGGAAAAATCAACGACATAGTTATGTGTGAAAAATATAAATACACTAAATATGATTGGATATTCAGTGTAAAACAATCAAAGGATATTCACACATAATCTTGTAAAAACAACACCAACGAATTGGATGTTTAACTGAACAAATGAAGAATGAGTTAAAATTACTCTTATCAAATTCATTTTGATGACTTGAGAAATTATCAATGGAGTGATTATGTTTATCAAAAGTATATCCACAGAAAAGGGGAGTGGAAATTATGACATAAGCAAATTAATAGTTATTCCACACATAATCTCGGTGTAAAATAATCAATGAAGTTTGCGTAAAGCCAAATAAATGGAAATTGAAATTTCGAATTCCCTTATCGATTAGGTAACATACGACACATACACCCATGAAAGAAGGATCATACAATGATGATTTAAATACCCATCAATTAAATTATATTACACAATGAATACAATCATGGGCAGTACACATACACCACATGCAATAATTAAGTGGTGAACAATGGAATTCTCACGAAATTAAGAGTGAGTTAAGAAACCCCTTACCTTGTACTTTTCCTTGGTTGGGGGTAGGTTAACCTCCTGTATAATGTTGAAGCAATTGCTATTAAATTATTCGTTAATCATATACATTAATATGATATCATATATGATCTTTTAACATTGATTTGTTAATAATATCTTAGAATTATCATCATTTCAGGTGTTAACTTACTCGTTTTCTATTATATGTTTTGTTACATAAGCCATGTTTGTCATGGATAGGTTGTATCTTATTAATATCCAAAATGATATCAAGTCCTTAAACATTATTTTTGAATCATCAAATGATAATTATACTTGAATGGATACGATAGAGAATGAATCTCATCGTGTTCGTGGAAATGGTAGTCCGTACGTACGCACGAGCGACAATATCATTCTTTTGATATTAAAATAATATATAATTGGATGGTATATCATACATACAGAATCATTATCATGTTATATTTATTATTTTCATGAGTTACACATCATTATTATACCCACCCAAATAATACTATATTGAATAACAATTACACCACGACGTGGAGACGGTAAGTCGTACGTACGCACGTATGGTGACATGTTATTCAAAGGGTGAATATAGTAATGAATATGGTTGTACCATATTTATAATAACATCACAGTATATATAAGATATTAGAGTTATTATTTTAGAATGGTAATAACAAAGAAAGAAGAAGTGGAAGAAGAAAGGAACTTGAAAAGGGGTGGTGAAAACGTTACATCTTCTTCGAGTTCTTCCTTTTGATTTGATCAAAAGGGCTCTGTAGGTTGGCTTTATGATCGAACTAAGGCCTCTAAATTGTATTTAGGGAAGTTGAGAGATTATTTTGGCAGGGGTTGGCCGAACCAAAATGCTTTGAAGGTGTGACGAAATGAGAAGGAGGAGTGCCCTTTTATAGGATGGGTGAGAGGCACCTTTGGAAAAGCTAAAAATATTAATTTATTATAAATTCATATTCGGTTTCTAATGGATCAAAAGTTTATTATTCCAAGGTTAAGGTGGGGATAGGTCGAAAACCATTCAACCAATAGAATTTAGACTGGTTTGGGTCACTATATTAACCTTATCTTTTAGTTTTAACTCTTGGTTAATTAGTTTGACATTTACCATGTCACTTTGTATTTTTATATTATATAGTTAATAAAATTACTATATACATCCAAGAGACCCACAAGTGGTCCATTAATGATATACCTATCATGATATAAGTCTCTTGTCCGAACCATAGATTTTTAGGATTTTAATATCAATTTATAATATAATATTTGTTTTAAAAACTCTTTTTTGTCAATTTTGACACTATTCAATAGTTGATTTTTGTGAAACTCATAACAGAATGATTACTTCAAAAAAAGTCAATTAAATCAATCCTAATATGTCATGTTATCCTAGAAAATTAGTGTAATTCATTAAAGTCTTAAATTATATTTATTTGGGTATTTATAATATCAATTATTTTAATTTTTCACTATTATGGTAATTAATGCATCATCAATGTGTCATAAATATATTAAATTATTTAATGTTTAAAAAGTATAAATTAATAATCATTATGTATGAAATCTTATTATATTTATAATTAATATTTACAATCGAATTTATCTTATGTATAACCCTATATTAAAAATGTTTTAGTAAATAAACTTTGATTTTAACTCTTTTAACTCTTCTTTGAATTAAATAATAATAAATGTCCTAATCTAATCCAGGTGGAACTAAATGATAATATTTTATTCCTAAGGTTGTTTTTGGTCGAGATACACTTGTCCAATAGAATTAAGACATGTGTTATGATAATATTAATATCATTTTTACCCTTAATTACCCTATTTACTTTTAACCGTGGTAAATAAAATTAAAAAGTTACTATTCACCAAAAACTATTTTCATCTCATTGAACCACATTTTACTCCTTGATATTAACCGTGTCTCTCAGATTTTCGAAATTCCAATCACATAAGCGGTAAAATTATGTTTTATGAAAAATTCAGTTTTTTAACTACCACTTAGTAGTTTCACTATTCATCAAAAATTGATGTTTTTCAGAACAATGCCAAAATTTCACCCAAGGCTACAATTGATATTCCGAATTCAAAAATGATGTATATTTTAAAAAATTCCAAACATAAAAGTTGCATTAATTAATTTTATAATTAATTCCTGTTGTTACGACAAATAGCGTGTTTTTGAGAAACAATATATATCAAAAGATTGACAATTGTTTATGTCCAATTTCAAAGTGAAATTAATTCTAATGAACACCATTGGATAAAAAGTTAAAAATATATTCTAATTATAATTTAAAACCACTCAAATTCATAATTTATCACTATTAATTATTTTGATTAAAAAAGTTGTTTTTAATTAAAATTTAGTAATTTTCACTATTCATCAAAATATTAAAGTTATCTGAAAAGTACCCAAATTTCACCTTAGGCTAAATCCGATACTCCAAATCCAAAAATGAAGTCCATTTTGAGAGATAAAATTACTAAAATTTTAAAAAGTAGGTATTACTATTTATAACGGCTAGTTTGATTGGTTATGGTGTGTTAGAATCTCGAAGTTGCGTACAATGCACACCATTGCATTATTCGAAGGGATGCGTACCGTGAAAGCTTGGGGTGTTACAGTAGTCTTTCTTCTTGTATTTATTATTATGGTTCCTTTGAGTTACAATCATGTTCATTCTTCGAGAAAGATTAGCTAATTCATTATCAGACTTTTCTGGGTTACTAAATTCTGACTGAATAATGAATTTCTTTGTCTTTGATCTTATTACTCTTTCTAGGGTCTTAGCTTTCATATATTTATAAGTGGTTGTAAAATCAACTCCTCCATTTCCATTTTTCTTCTTAACATTTTCAGAATCTCTATTCATTCTGGTTTCATGCTTAAGAAGAGTTCCAAACAACTCATCTAATGAAATCTGAGTGACTTTACTATTCTCATAAATAGCTGTCCTCTTGGACTCCCATTCATTTGGCATGATATCTGTGATCTTTTACACAAGAACCTCATTATCCAAACCTTTTCCTCCCGTATATTGTAAGTTATTCACAATAGTAATAAACCTTTTATGAACTTTTCTTATAGGTTATCCATATGGAAAGTTAAAACTATGGTATTAAGCTCTCAACAAAGCTCTTCTTGTCTCTATGAATTTAGATGTACCAAAATGTGTAACTTCATGTTTCTTCCAGATACTGTTTTCAGCTTCACATGAAGAAATTTGACTATAGATGTACTTAGTCATGGAACATAACAATGTTTTTCTGACTCTGAAGTTTGATTGATATTCTGATTTCTCTAGATTCATAAAGGTTCTCAATTCCTTATATGGAATTTTATAATCTCCAGTTAGAATTTGATAGTTATCAACTTTACTATTGATAACAAAAGTATTCATCCTATATCTTTAGTACTCATAATAATTTCCATCAAAAATAGGAGGTCTGGTAGGATTTAGATTATCAATAGAACAAACATATAAACCTGCCATCCTTAAGATAGTCTTTGGCACAAAAACATGTTAGTAGTACAAGTCTGTAAACAAGAGAAAATATCCTAAGAAAAAAAATCTGTAAGCAAAAAAAATGAATATGAACAATGTGATTCTGAAAAACAGATTCCAAAAAATATGAATCCTGAAAATTCAATTTCGAATATTCAATTCCAAAAATTATGAGAAGAAGAATGTCTTCTGAATCTAATCGTGATATTAATTCATATTGAACCAAACCCTATGATACTAATTGTGAGATGTTATTTGAGTAGGATATACTCTATAATACCAAATGTAGGATCGAATATATAAGTATGATGTACTCAAATACAATAGTGGGTGAATTGGATACTTTTAAAAAATCCCTAAAGAAATTATGAAAAACCAAAATTCACAACACCTCTAAGTTCTAATAACATGCTTGATTCCGGAAAAGTGATTCCAGAAATGAAACTTAACAAAATAATACACCAAATATGATTCTAGCTTAAAGCGTATAAAATCTAACAAAATCAGAGTACAAGTATGAGGAAGTATAAGAAAGTTATACTTTCCTCAACAATACAAATATAGTGGAAATATGGAACAAAACTAGTAACAATGTAGCGACACGGGTTTTTGGCCCTGTCAGACTTTGGAATATTTCTAGGAATAATTCCAGAGCTAGGCGTGAAGACGGAGTACGATTCCGAGGCCCGGTGTGCCCAGAATTAATTTTATAAAAATATTAAGTATTTTTATACTATGCACGTGGCGGGGGTGTGATATCTCCTAAACGGTAGCTCATAATGGAAATAGGATGGCACAGTTGCATCCGGAATGTTCCGTTTACCCTAGGCAGGGTGTAAAATTTGCGGGCGCGGGCCTGCGGTGAGAAACGCCGCCAGGGGCATTTTCATAAATAAATGGAGAAGTTAGTGTGCGAGCGTCGGCTCAAATAACTTCTGAACGGAGCATCGGATAGAAAATCTGAGTCCGTCATTGCGTTCATAACGGTGTGTTTACCCTAGGGGTGACCTTACTTTTGTTCGCATCAGGCGTAGGTTCCAAGGTAGGTTGGGCGCCGGCGGGCGGCTGATATAAATATCAGCGCCCCCCCCCTTTATCGTTCCTCTCGACGTTCTTCGCCGTTCTTCGCCACCGCTCCGTTGAATCGAGCAAACGAAGAGCCCACGAGCTCAGAATTCGACGGCGGACGTTCCAGGAGCACGCAGCGGAAGCTCTGGAGTGCGGATCTAAGGCAGAATGTCAGCGTTTCGCCCGCGAGGTAGGCAGATTTGAGTTTTAACCCCCGATCCCGTTTTTGCTGCGTTTTTCTGCAAATTAAAGTCGTAGCAGTGTAGATCGGGTCCCGAGGGTTGTGTAGACGCCTCCGGATCGTAAAACGGACCACCGGGGTGCCCCCGGCGGTACGTGGAAGGTCCGTCGGTGCGGCACCGGCTGAACCCGGCGGCACGCAGCGGAGAGCCGCCGGCCAGGGCGGGCCGGCGGCGGCGGCCAGTCCAGGCCGGCCGGACCGGCCGGTCGAGGCCGGTCCGACCTCTTTTTGTTATACGGGGGTCTTTAAACCCCCGTATCTTGCAATCCGGGAGTCGGATTCGCGAGCTGTTTGCGGCAACACGTTCCTTGCGTCGAGACTGACCTTTTTCACTCACTTTGAGAATTTTGTGAGTCGGGATTTTGGACTGGGGGCTTGAAATGTCGAATAAAATAATAATATTTTATTATTTTACGAATTTGGGTCATTGTAATTTCTACCTGGAGCGTCTGATTGACGTGCCGTCAGTGGCGTTGAGACCCTGATGGTACGAAGGAATTTTGAGATGGTTTCCGGGTGTTGGGACCGAGTATGGGGTGCGGGCCCCACGAGGCCGTGTTTTGGCGTATGCGGAGAAACGCAGCTTTTGAACCAGGAGTCTGATTTTTGCGGCTGATTAGTCGATCCTGTGTGTTTTTCCAAGAGGATCGCAATGGTGCGATCCGTTAGATGTGTTTCGGGATCCAGGCGTGGGCCCCACCCGAGCTGGCTTCGATGAATAGTACCTTTTTCACCGGGTGTCCGTTTTGGACGAACCAGTAGTTGATTCCGCTTGTTTTTCCGTTCTGATCGCCATGGTATGATCCGCTTGATGGGTTTCAGGATTGTTGTCTGGGCCCCGCATGAGCTAGCTACGGTGAATAGTTCCTTTTTCACCGGTGCTCCGTTTCGGGTGAGTAAACAGCCTATCCTGTGTGTTTTTTCGCGTGTAACGCGATGGTGGCCTCGGTTTTGGCCTCGGAGGTGCACAGTTTGGCATTGTGGTGGGTCGATCGAGTTAGCAACGTTTTGGACCAGCAGTGGTTGAGGGTACTCCCTTGGTTCGTTTCCACGAGGGTTTGTGTGGCATCACAACCTTCATATAGGATTGTGATCCTCTCGATGGGATGTTTACTGTTAGAGTTGTGGCATTCCTACGGTGGGCCCAGAGCGGGATCCTCTAGCATCTCTACCCTAGAACGGGTTCTTGGTATCGCTGTGACCGCTTATTCACGGGCGGCGATCCCCTATCCAGTAGATTAACCTCATAGGGTTTGTGGCATCATTGGGAATATGATCCCCTGCGTGGTGGGTCGTGCACAGTAGGGTTGTGGCATCTTCGGGTTTACGATCCCCTACTCAGCATGATGTTTATAGTAGGGTTGCGGTATTGTTGGTTTTATGATCCCCTACTTAGCGCTTTGTGTCGGTAGGGTTGCGGTGTCGTTGGTTATGCGATCCCCTACTTAGCGCATGGTTTTGGTAGGGTTGCAGCATCGTCGGTTCGATCCCCTACATCGCGAGTTATACCAAATAGGGTTCCGGTATCATCGTGACCATCTTTATATGGACGATGATCCTCTATCTGGGTGTTGAGCTTCTGTCGAGCGCCAGATTGGGTTGTGGTATCCCCCAGTGGATCCTGGGTGTGATCCCTTATCTGTGAGAACAACGTATGCCAGATCAGGTCGTGGTATCCCCCAGCGGACCCTGGGAGTGATCCCCTATCTGTGAGATACGTATACCGGAGTGGGTCTTGGTATCCCCTAGCGGACCCTAGCGGCGATCCCCTATCTGAGTAGTTTGGTGGTTATGTTGTTCCAGCGATGTTTCCTCAGTGATGTTATCTGACGATCGTGGTCTCTCAGGTGAGCGTCTGAGATGTTTGTTTGGGACCCGATGGAGTGTATCTCTCGGATGAGTGTCATCTGGTATGATAGTGTTCGTGTGGTGTACTCTCCTGGTTGGGGCAGTTGCTGGTGATGAGGTCGGTACCTCTTGTGGCTTTGTAGCGTGAGCTGTGTATATCTGGATTGTTCAAGGTGTATGTATGGGCATACACCTAAGCTGAGCTGACTAGTTGTGTTTAGCCGAGGATGGTCACGAGATGGAGTTTCTCTCTCGTCTGGGTTCCCTCTGGCTGGGATGAGCGGACTGATGCCTTTAAATTGCTCTCTTTGGTTTTGGGTTTTGGGGTGCCTACTGAGTATGTTTATACTCACCCTTGCACGGGATTTTATCGCACATGTTTGTGTCTTGTGCAGACCACAAGCCTTTTGAAGGAGTCCAAGGAGGACCCGGAGCAGGTGGAGCTTAGTGGGAGAGTTGACCGGGGTGTTTACCGGAGCTGTGCTGAGGGAGCTTTTCGGCGGGTGTTTGTGGCAGCGTTCCCCTTGTTTAGAGGAGGTTGGACGTGCTTTGTAGTTTTGTTTTGCTGGTCCCTGTTTTTCCATTTGTACTTTTCATGTTGCACTGTAGTTTGGGATAGATTGTATGCATGCATTTACTTTTCAGTTTTTATATCTCTGCACTGTTGCATGGAGGTGTTTGTGGGTGCATGTGTACATGTACCTTAGGCTAATTCCTCCCATGTGTGTGATAGCCTACTCCGTGCTGGTCGCCAGCCCCTGGCCTATTGGAGGCGGGCTTGGGGATTCGCGGATCGAGCCATGTTGGGTCGGGTCGTGACAGAGTGGTATCAGAGGAGGTTCCACCTTTGGGATCTTCGAGCATAGCTGGTCTAGCTATGAGCTTGGTTCGGGTTGCATAACGGCAGTGTTAGGATGTTTCGAGTTCGGCTTTCAGGACAGAGACTCCAGTGTTGGTGCGGCGGCCTACGTATCCATACACCAGGACTCTTATAACCTGCCTTTCGACTCGGGACATTCATACACTGGTCGCGGGGACATAATGGTACATGCATCATATAGTACTGGGTTTTTAGGTTTTCCTTGTCCTTCTCGAGTCATCTCTCTAGATATACTCTTTGACTCTGGTGTATCATGAATTTATTTCAGGATTCCTCCACAATGACAGCCAGCGAGGGTTCCGTAGTAGGATTGTGCTGATGACCCACCCCGTGTAGAGGATGTGGAGCAGGGAGCAGGTTCTGAGGTTTCACCTCCAGGTGGTCTGCCAGTTGAGGCACCACCTGTCGAGCAGTTGATTGTGCCGGCGGTGTAGGACGAGGTTGCGCATAGGCTGAGTGTGTTGCACGAGTTCCAGAGGCAGCGACCTCTAAGGTTCCGGGGTGATCCAGACCCCCAGGCAGTTGATTACTGGCTTGAGGCAGTCACCTGAGTTTTCGTCCTAGTGAGGACACCTCTAGGTCAGATGGTGGTCCTAGCGGAGAGCCTTCTGCATGGTTCTACCGAGTGATGGTGGAGTTTGGTGACGCAGTCCCATGATGAGGAGACGCTCACGTGGGCAGAGTTTGAGCAGCTCTTCAGGGAGGAGTTCTATCCAGTGACGTTGAAATCAGTGCGGATCTAGGAGCTTCTGCAGCTTCGACAGGAGGTCCTGACTGTGTCGGAGTACTCAACAAGGTTTACGGACCTGTCGCGCTACTCCCTGGATATGGTTCGAGACCCGTTCTTCAGGGCTCAGACCTTCGAGCAGGGATTACACAGGGACATCCGGGCAGGTGTGGTTTCTTTGTGTCTACCCACCTATGCTGGAGTGCTCGAGCGAGCGTTGGTGGTGGAGATCTTTTGTCTGAGAAGATTCCCCATGTTAGTGCTGGGCACGTGAGGGCTGAGACATCGGCATCTGGTAGCCGACGAAAGACTCAAGGGTCTGTATGTGGCCGACGTTTCAGGAGGCGACCCTAGGATGGAGGATCTGAGGCTCAGGGCTCACAGGGCTCGCATGCCAGTTTTGGTCAGCCGCAAGAGAGGCATTGTTACGCTTGCGACGGTCGGGGGCATCTTGCTAGAGATTTCCCGACCTGACGTGCTGCTAAGAGGGGGCCGGTCGATGGAGCACCTTGGCAGAGTCAGCGTCTCAAGCAAGGAGGTCTGCAGGGCGGCGGACGTGGTGGCGGAGCGGGTTAAGCAGGAGGAGGTGGTAGGCGATACCAGTTTCCACCACCCCCACCCCTAGGTGGTCCACGCCAAGCTCAGGGAGCTGGTGACCGAGGGCAAGGACAGATGCATGCCCTAGAGGCTGTTGACCCAGAGGCTCTGCGGATGGATATAGGTACACCTTATGTCCTTTCTACTTTCTGCAGTAGTTTGATAGACAGTGTTTAACGGTACCCTTTCCTTTTTTTCTTGCCCGAGTTTTGTTCAGGGCGTTGGTAGGACCCTGTGTGGGTGTTGTTCGGCATGCTTCGAATGAATGAGAGAGAGGGCTCCTTCCCCCACCGAGACGCGTTTTTGTGACGCGATTGAAACCGTGCGGGTGAGTCAGTGCCGCCCAAAGTGGATAGTATTGAGGTGTGGTGGATGAGTCCCTCTGACTTATGCGTTCGGGCATGGGTGTTTGTTGGTGAGATCGCTGGTGTGTGAGACCCAGTTGAGAGTCAAGTCGCTTTCCTTATGCTTAGGGCTTTTCGGGGATGAAAAGTTATAAGGGGGGGAGGATGTAGCGACCCGGGTTTTTGGCCCTATCAGACTTTGGAATATTTATAGGAATAATTCCAGAGCTAGGTGCGAAGACGACGTGCGATTCCGAGGCCCGGTGTGCCCGAAATTAATTTTATAAAAATATTAAGCATTTTTAAAGTATGCACGTGACATGGGTGTGATATCTCCTATACGGTAGCTCAGAATGGAAATCGGATTGCACAGTTGCGTCTGGAACGTGCAATATACCCTAGGCAGGGTGTAAACTTTACGGGCGCGGGCCTGCGGTGAGAAACGCCACCAGGGGCGTTTTCATAAATAAATGGAGAAGTTAGTGTGTGAGCGTCAGCTCAAATAAATTCTGAATGGAGCCTCGAATGGAAAATCGGAGTCCGCCATTGCGTTCAGAACAGCGTGTTTACCCTAGGGGTGACCTTACTTTTGTTCGCATCGGGCGTCGGGTCCGAGCCGGGTTGGGCGCCGGCGGGTGGCGGATATAAATATCAGCCCCCCCCCCCCCCCATTATGGTTCCTCTCGACGTTTTCGTCGTTCTTCACTGCCGCTCCGCCGAATTGAGCAAACGAAGCGCCCACGAGCTCGGAATTCGACGGCGGACGTTCTAGGAGCGCGCAGCGGAAGCTCTGGAGCGCGGATCTAAGGCTGAATATCGGTGTTTCGCCCATGAGGTAGGAGGATTTGATTTTTAACCACCGATCCAATTTTTTCTGCGTTTTTCTACAAATTGAAGCTGTAGTAGTGTAGATAGGGTCCCGAGGGTCGTGTAGACTCCTCCGGATCGTAAAACGGACCACCGGGGTGCCCCCTGCGGTCCGCGGAAGGTCCTCCGGCGCGGCGCCGGCGCCGGAAGAACACGGCGGCCCGTGGCGGAGCAGTGGTGGCCAGCCGCCCAGCGCGGCGGCGCGCGGCGGAGAGCCGCCGGCCAGGGCGGGCTAGCAGCGGCGGCCGGGCGAGGCCGGTCCGACCTCTTTTTGTTATACGGGGGTCTTTAAACCCCCGTATCATGCAATCCAGGAGCCGGATTCGCGAGCCGTTTGTGGTGACACGTTCCTTGCGTCGAGACGGACCTTTTTCAATCACTTTGAGAAATTTGTGAGTCGGGATTTTGGCCCCGGGGGCTTGAAATGTCGAATAAAATAATAATATTTTATTATTTTACGACTTCTGGTTGTTGTAATTCTTACCCGGAGCGTCCGATTGACGTGCCGTTAGTGGCGTTGAGACCCTGATGGTACGACGGAATTTTGAGATGGTTTCCGGGTGTTGGGACCGAGTACAGGGTTCGGGCCCCACGAGGCCGTGTTTTGGGGTTTGCGGAGAAACGCAGCTTTTGCACCAGGAGTCTGATTTTGGCAGATGATTAGTCGATCCTGTGTGTTTTTCCGAGAGGATCGCAATGGCGTGATCCATTAGATGTGTTTAGAGAACCATGCGTGGGCCCCACCCGAGCTGGCTTCGTTGAATAGTACCTTTTTCACCGGGTGTATGTTTCGGACGAACGAGTAGTCGATTCCACTTGTTTTTTCGAGGGGATCGCCATGGTATGATCTGCTCGATGGGTTTCAGGATAGTTGTGTTTTCCCCGCACGAGCTAGCTACGGTGAATAGTTCCTTTTTCACTGGTGCTCCGTTTTGGGTGAGTAAACAACCTATCCTAGGTGTTTTTCCGCGTGGAACGCGATGATGGCCTCAGTTTTGGCCTAGGAGGTGGGCAGTGTGGCGTTGTGGCGGCTCGCTTAGGTTAGCGACGTTTTGGACCAGCAGTGGTTGAGGGTACTCCCTTGGATCGTTTCCACGAGGGTTCGTGTGACATCACAACCTTCATAAAGGGTTTGTGATCCTCTCGATGGGATGTTTACTGTTAGATTTGTGGCATCCCTCCGGTGGGCCCGGAGCGGGATCCTCTAGTATCTTTACCCTAGATCGGGTTCTCGGTATCGTTGTGACCGCTTATTCACAGGCGGCGATCCCCTATCTAGCAGGTTAACCTCGTAGGGTTTGTGGCGTCATCGAAAATATGATCCCCTACGTGGTGGGTCGTGCACAGTAGGGTTGTGGCATCGTCGGGTTTACGATCCCCTACTCAGCATGATGTTTATAGTAGGGTTGCAGTATCATTGGTTATACGATCCCCTAATAAGCACTTGGTGTCGGTAGGGTTGCAGTATCGTTGGTTATGTGATCCCCTACTCAGCGCGTGGTTTCGGTAGGGTTGCGGCATCGTCGGTTCAATCCCCTACATCGCGAGTTATACCAGATAGGGTTCCGGTATCATAGTGACCATCTTTATATGGACGATGATCCTCTATCTGGGTGTTGAGCTTCTGTCGAGCGCCAGATCGGGTTGTGGTATCCCCCAGTGGATCCTGGGTGTGATCCCCTATTAGTGAGTACTACGTATGCTAGATCGGGTCGTGGTATCCCCCAGCGGACCCTGGGAGTGATCCCCTATCTATGAGCTACGTAAACCGTAGTGGGTCTTCGTATCCCCTAGCGTACCCTAGCGGCGATCCCCTATCTGAGGAGTTTGGTGGTTATGTTGTTCCAGCGATGTTTCCTCAGTGATGTTATCCAACGATCGTGGTCTCTCGGGTGAGCGTCTGAGATGTTTGTTTGGGACCCGATGGAGTGTATCTCTTGGATGAGTGTCATCTGGTATGATAGTGTTCGTGTGGTGTAATCCCCTGGTTGGGGGCAGTTGCTGGTGATGAGGTCGGTACCTCTTGTGGCTTTGTGGCGTGAGCTGTGTATATCCGGATTGTTCAAGGTTTATGTAGGGGAATACACCTGAGCTGAGCTGACCAGTTGTGTTTAGCCGAGGATGGTCACGAGATGGAGTTTCTCTCTCGTTTGGGTTTCCTCTGGCTGGGATGAGCGGACTGATGCCTTTCAGTTTCTCTATTTGGTTTTGGGTTTTGGGGTGCCTACTGAGTATGTTTATACTCACCCCTGCACGGGCATTGCCCGCACATGTTTGTGCCTTGTGCAGACCACAAGCCTTTTGACGGAGTCCTAGGAGGACCCAGAGCGGTCGGAGCTTAGTGAGCGAGTTGACCGGGGTGTTTACCGGAGCTGTGCCGATGGAGCTTTCCGGTGGGTGTTTGTGGCAGCGTTCCCCTTCTTTAGAGCAGGTTGGACGCGCTTTGTAGTTTTCTTTTGATGGGCCCTGTTTTTCCTTTTGTACTTTTCCTGTTTCACTCTGGTTTGGAATAGATTGTATGCATGCATTTACTTTTCAGATTCTATATCTCTGCACTGTTGCATGGAGGTGTTTGTGGGTGCGTGTGTACAAGTACCTTAGGCTAATGCCTCCCATGTGTGTGATAGATTACTCGGTGCTGGTCACCAGCCCCTGGCCTATTGGAGGTGGGCTTGGGGAGTCACGGCTCAAGCCCCGTTGGGTCGGGTCATGACAAACAAGTAGTACATCTTTTAACCCAAAGAGAAGGGTATCCAATAACCTTGGATAAAGGTCCCTTGATTTATACTTTCAAAAAAGTCTGTCTTACCCACACCAGGGTAAGCCCTTGATACGATGATCAGAATCTTTCTTGTTATACCTGCATGCCCTCAACTATCAGGTAGTCAACACCTCTGTCTTCCTATCCCCGAAAGCCCTCGATTTTACATGAAAACAATTAGAGTGGCATGAAGCAGGTACTCACGAAGAGAAGTTTAAACAAGTCTTTCAAACTTTTTGCACGAAGTTTGAGAGTTTATAAGAACCTCTTTCTCTAGAAATCACTTCAACATCATGTAAGAATGGTTGTCAAAGATATTGTCAAGTCTCTGTGTTCTTTTAAAATGAGATCATATTTATAGGCACAGCTCCAACGGTCGGCTGCCTCCTCCAACAGTCATATTCTTCCTTGAATTTCAGAGGGACCTGTACACGTGTCACTCAAACAATGGTTAGTTGATAACTGAAAGCACAACATTGTTTTATAATAGAACAAGTGAAAGCATAACCAAAAACTGATATTCGGAATGTATGCATGTGAAAGTTCGAAATGGAAGTAAATGAATTCGAAGTCTACAATACAAGAATATTAAGATTATTTTTTGTAGGAATTCAGAGTCGAACATCATACAAGTTCGTATCCATAATTTGTAATCAGAATTCACAATAATAATTTTCAATGAGAATCCATAATCATAATTCATCATTAGAATTCATAATGCGAATTTGTAATCAAAAGTCATCATCAGAATTCGTAATCAGAATTCATTAGCAAAATTCGTAATGATAATTCGTAATCAGAATTCATAATCAGAATTCGTAATGAGAATTCGTAATCAGAATTCATCATCAGAATTCGTAATGATAATTCCAAATCATAATTCATCATCATAATTCATATTTAGAACTTTATATAAGTTCATAATCATAATTCAAAGTTGAACTCTATAAAATTTTGTAATAGGGAATTCAGAGTAGAACTTCATAAAATTTCATAATAGGAATTTGGATCCTAAAACAGAATGCTTTATATTAAAGTATTATACAATTTCGAGGTTTTAGATATGAAACCGATTTTTATACATATGAAAAATATTGATATGAACAATGAAAACAAAGTAGGGGTAAATTTATTTTGGGAAGGAAATTTTCCTTATGGAAATAAAACAGGGGTAAAATGAGTTTTTTCTTGAAATAAGGTGTTTGTGGTTTTCAAAACAAGAAGGAATGGTAAAGTCATAAGGATACCTTAATGACTTAAAAATCTCCCCCTTTTCATGATGGAATGGAAAATTAATAAGAAAAACCTTATTGAATCAACATTTCCCACATCCTTTTGGGTGTCTTGTGAAAATATTTAATACCTTGTCCACAAATTTTTTGTTTCTTCATGGAAAACCTCATGAATGAAACTTCCTTATTATATAAAACTTGTTTATTATATGCCACTTTTTTCTTGCACATAAATCCATTTATTTTGAACTTCATATCCCAGATTCTCTCTATGTGTTAAACATCTAAAAATAGGGGGTAGCCACTTATTTGAAGGTCTGGATGACTCTGCATGCATGATTAGACACATCATCATCTGCATGAGTAATATTTTTTTGATCATAGAAAACCCCATTTGGCGTTGTATTAGGCACAAAAGTCTTTTTTTCACAACCCCATCTTTCCCACGAATGCTAGATCTTTCTTGAACTTCATTCCATTATCATATTTTTATGTTCTGATCCTAGAAAAATCCTTGCATTCATTATTCCAATCCATCTTTAATCTTTTATACAACTTCCATTTCCAAAAACACGTTTCTCCATTTTCCCAATATTGGACCCCATAAATTTAGAAAACACTGGAAATCAAATCAACCTTATATATGTTCCTTTTATACTACCTCCAGATCTTCCATTCCATTTTTATATTTCTTCATCAATATATATTTTCATCAAAATCTTCGGAATGTGAAAAATTATCATAGAAACCCTTTTCTTAATAAGAAAAACTGACCAAAAAATGCTTCAATGTTTACTTGAGGGATTTTTTCCCAACATTATCCCACATTGTGTTTATTGAAAACTCATCAAAAGACAACTATTAAGAATTTGATACATTGTTACAACTGCTTCCATAATCTACCACTATTATCCTCTTGTAATTTAGATTGAAATATAATATTTACTCAATATATACTCTAATCCAACGTGAGCAATGCTCGGTGGGAGAAAAAAGAGTAATATGTTAATTTCATCAATAAACCATTTCATTATATTATAAAACCACTCATATTCTTTCATCACAAGCCTTAGGTGTCCTAATATATATCCTTTAATAGAATACTTCTAAATTTTTTAAATTTTATATTCCCCTATCTCGATGATCCCCCTACCTTGCCGCTCCACCTGTCAGCTTCTCCACATGTCTTGATTAAAAAATTTCATGACTATTACATTTTATCCCAATTTAAAACTATAAATTATCCCCCTTTGTCAAAAAACCCGAAGGCCAATCATTTTTGGTTTACAGTTGGATAATGAACACATATCAGCACATTAGGGAAAAACATACCAATTCTCACGGGGAGGGGGTTGCACATAAACAACTTTGCAAGTATGGTTAGTCGAATGAACTCCTAAAGCTAGTAGATTCCTAAAAAATGTTCCTTGAGTAAGGCCTTGGTAAAAATTTATCAAAATTTTAGTTCTTTAGCCACATAATCCAACATCACAATACATTTCTCCACCTTCTCATTTATAAAGTGATATTTGATATTAATATGATTTTTCCTTTAATAATGGACTAGATTTTTTGTATTAATTATAGCACTTGAATTATTGAAATAGATTTTGATCAGAGACTTCAAGTAAACTTCGGTATCATCAAGTTTCTACTTCATCCTCAATAACAGTGTGCACGCTTGAGTAGCCCCAATATATTTAGATTCTTTAGTGATTAATGAAATGAAATGTTGTTTCTTTCTAAACTAAGAAATACACAATCATCTAAGATATTATGCACTTCTGGATGTTGATTAGATTACATATTCTGATCTATTATAATCAAAATATGTATATCCCAGTAACTCTTGCTGAGATTTTTCATTCTACATAAAACTAAAGTCCACTGTTCCCTTGATATACAAAATCATTTTTTTTTCACTGCAATCATGTGGATTTAATCGGGATTGCTTTGATATCTTTCTTCTTGGCATGTGGGAAAAATAATATCAGGTCTGGTCGATGTCATGTACCATAAAATTCTAATGATTTACCTATATTCTGGGATATTAAATATCTTTCCATCATCGTCTTTTGATAGTTCCATCCAGGCAGCAACCAGAGTTTTCATCTTTGTGGAATTTAGAATTTCAAATCGTCTCGTAAAAATCTTTGAAAATTAGGATTTAGAAAAGAAAGTTCCATTTCTTTCTTATCTCACCTATAAACTAAAGGAAAATGACATCCCACCAATAATTAACATTTCGAAGTCACATTTCATGAAGTCAGAGTACTATATGAATTGTTCTTCATATGAACCACAAAATATTTTTAAATTAACATAAGCCAGATACATCATCCATTGTTTACAGTCATTATGGACAAATAAATTTTAATCAACTCCACCATGATGAAATACAAGATTCCTCAAATACTATTTTTGTCTCAAATACCATGCTCTTGCTGCTTTCTTCAACCCATATAGCGACTTATTTAACTGAAAAATGTTATTATCATTTTCATTAATGAGAAAATGATCTGGCTACTCAATATACAGTTCTTTTTCCAGAACACCATTAAAACATGAAGACATGACATCCATATGGAAGACATTAAACTTATGTTTCATGGTAATGGCCATGAATAGTCTAATTATATCTTTCTTTAAAACATGTGAAAATATCCCATCAACATTAATACCCTCTATCTAGGAGTACCCTTTGCACACTAGCCATGATTTTTTATATCACTCTACCATATTCATTAATCATGTTGCAGACTACCCATTTAGTCATGATGAAATTATTATATATTGAACTCGAAATAATCTCCCACGTCTGCTTCTTATCAATTTGGTCTAGCTCTTCATTCATAGCCTGAACCCAATTATCTTCTCTAGTTGCATTGGAAAAACATTTTGGATCTTCCTGAGACAGGAAAGATGCCTGTGGTAATGAATTCATTATTTGTATTTGAACTTAAACTATCTGATCACAAATGATATTTTACCTATCAATTATAGATATACTATTTGACTTATTCACTGATACATCCTTTACTTCCTCTTTGTCATCATCAGTATCTTCTTCTGAATCATCATTTTCCACTTCAAATCCCCTTGTTTTTCTTACATCCTCATCACTTTAATTAGGAAAATTTTCACTATGTTTTTTAATATTCTCTTCATTTTTTACTACATTTACATCATTTCTCTCATCTAATTTCCCATACTCTTATTAAAACATTTTTATGATTTTCTTTTTTAGGAGTAGCGATGGAATATCCCCTCATCATAATGGGACTCAAATTTCGTGTGTTTTTCTTTATTAAGAATAAAGAACTTATATCCAAATATTTAAAGGAATTTAAATGTTGGTTTCTCTTTGTACTCAAAATTATTCAAAGTACTCCTTCCTTCAGACATAATAGAATGCTGATAAAAATTTAGACCTATGCCAAGACTGTTTCCTTCAAGAATTTCTCCGGTAGTTCTTTTTCAATAATCAATGTTCTGGACATATTGTTGATGAACCGATTTCTCCTCTAAAATACTCCTTTATATTGAGGAGTTATCACTGAAGAAACATGATTCCTATCCTATGTTTCTTGAGATAGTCCCCCACTTTATTGTTTGGGAATTCCATACCATTATCAGTACAAAAGATCGGAATTTTCTGCCCAAGAATCAATTCAAATTACCTCTGATACTTTTTTATTCAACTGAACACATCAGACTTATGAAAAATGAAAAATAAAAATTTCATTATGCTATAATCATCAATGAAAATAATGTAATATCTCTTACCACCAATGCCTCTTGATGAGATAGTTCCACATACATCAACATGTACCAATTTAAGCACTCTTTTTGAATTCTATTCATTTTCCTTCTATATATTTATGATAGTCTTACCTTGTTGACATGCATCAGAAATATGAGTATGATAATTTGATAGATTAGGGAGGTCTCTACTACATCACACTTTATCAAATATTCCATGGATGGTTTTCATAGATGAACAATCATTTATTCCACAACATGTTTTCTTCCTCACTATCCAAAAAGCACATATCTTCCTATCTACATAAAAGGTAGAGATTTCCCTTTATTATTTTTCCATATAGAATAAAAATACCATATCTTCATTTGATGATACACATATTCTTAGTAAATATTAAAGAATTTCCTAAGTCACATAATTTACTAACACTATGCAAGCTGTGAATGATATATTATACTACTAAGAAATCACCACGTATCATTTCTTTGCCACCAAACCTTGCCTTTCATGAGCCAATTATATTCTAGCCTTCATCATTTCGAAACTCGAAAAATCATTATTTTTCATATTTTAGGTTTGTAATAAGATCTCTATTTCCTATCATATGGGATGTGCGAATACTATCGAGGATCCTCATACCAGAACTATCTGATTCTTTAAGGGAAATTTCCATAACCACAACTTTCTCATCTATTTTCTTTTTGATCAATTATTTTAATTTCACACACGGTATGGAATGAAAATTTTGATCTCATTAATAATATGATATACTGGCATCATCTTGTAGACCATAAAATTGCCTTTTCATTTTCATCTCACCTTTTTATTCTCTGATTTGCTGCCTCTGAGCACTTTGGTTCTATTTTGGAACATTCCTTTGCATTGATGATGGAAAATATCTATCGATGTTCCCAAATCCTATGCAAAAAAAAAATTCCTTCAAAATATATTCTAGAGTATTGAGCTCTATTTGGGTACCATTTTTGTTCTTGTTCCCTTCAGTATCTCTTCGATACAAAGCCCAAGTTTTGAGAATGTCCTATCTTTCCACAACAATAACACCTGATGCATGGTGAATTCGTATGTGTCACTTATACACCACTAGTTATCCCTTGGATTCTCAAAATCTCCAAATTATTCTTTGTACCCAGATCAATCTTCATCTCCTGAGTGTGTTCTTGTGGTCTGACTTCAAACATGACTATTTTCTTTTTTTTATCAAGCCTCATACCAGCCTTATCATTTGAACATGAATTTTGTTTATTTTCTATTAGACCTTTATGCTTTACTTATGGCTTTTAAATCACCTGAATGATATGATTTCTTAATGATATTTTGAGGGTCAATGGTTTCTCTTGATCCTTAAATTTTCATCTCTAGGTGACGAATTCTTCTTAAAGCTCTTTAATTCATTTTATTTCTTCTTTCATTGGGTTATTCAAACCATAAATCCTCATTTTCTATTCTTTAACATTGAGTTTATAGCCAATAACATTTTCTGAGCCCTCTGGTAATGATTTCTTGAGATTACCAATTTCTTCTATGTGCTAAAACGTTTCTTCTTCCTACTTCATACTATAGAGTTTTTCATCACAGATCACTTTTTTGGATTTGATAGTTTTATCTCTCCAAACATCTATCAATTCAAGAGTGGCTTCCAATCTATCTTTCGGATCAATTATTATTCTACTTCTTTTTCTTTAATGTCACTTTATTCCTTTTTCTATGAACATTCAATAATTACCACCATATATTTCTATCCCTGATATTTATAGTTTTTCATATCACCAACCTCAGATTCATATAAATAGTGTCATTCTTGTTAAAAGAGATTCCCTTTCATGGAGGAATTTCTCTTGAAATTTTCATTACATTTATCATATGGTAAAGACTTATTCAATGGAATTTATACTTAATCCTTATCATATTATTTAATCTTCTTGGGGAACCTTTTAGTAATATGACCAACCTTTCCACATAGAAAGCATGATAGTGGTTGTTTTCCATTGAAATTTCATTTTACACTATATAGATTTGAAGAAAGGAATTACATCACCTCATCCGTCTATCCTTCTTCCTAACCATATTCAATGGTGAGCTTCTTCACATCCTTTAATTCCACCTCCTTGGAATTCCCTTTTTCCAAAAACTCAATGTCCCCATTTTGTATCTCATATGTAATAAGGGTACTGTTAAAATTGAACAGTGTTAGCTCTTTTGTATCATTGCCTTCCGACAAAGATAGTTTTATATTGAATCTAGGTGGGATTCTTCTCAAGATGTTCTTGGTGATCTTTACATCATAAATAATTTCTCCAAGACAAGAAATTTATTCCACAACAACATTCACCATGTCAAATAATGCATCAACAGACTCATTTGGGTTCATTCTCTGATCTTCGTACTTGTTCCCTAGATTCTGTAGCTTTTCCCCTCTTACCTTTGAATCACCTGCATAGATATTCAAAAACATTTCCCACATATGATGTGATGTTTTACATGACATCACATTTATATAAATTTTTTTATATAAGGATCCCCCTAAAACATTAATTAATTTGGCAGAAATATCCAATTATCTTCATTTAACTTTTGATAAGGCCCCACTATCAATGTTGGATGAAATACCATGCATGACTACTGTAGAGACGCCCATTTCTAAAGATCAGATGTAGTTTTTAATTTGATTCTTCCATAACATAAAATTATTCCCATCAATGATCAGAATCCATTTATGATTTATGACTTCCATTGAGAGATAAATATAGAAATTATCATTTTCCTCTAATACCAATTGTTAGTCCCACATAGATTGAATACCCTGAGAGGGGGTGTGAATTAGGGCATGATAGATTATAAAAAATACCACTTATAATCTTGTTTTTTTGTTAAACAAATTCTCTTCTCTCTCTTTCCTATAGTAATATATAAACCAAAAATAAATCATGCACATTACCAAAAACATTTACGTATTTCACCCTCGCTAGGATACGACAAAAGACCATACAATGATAATGTGCTGATGTACCAAATCCACTAAAAGAGCACTATTTATTATATTGTTCGGAGTAGTCTCAAAATCCCTCTTAGTTTACAACCAATCATAATTTTAAACCTCACTACATTCTCAACTAAAATGTGATCACTACTTCTTTATAAGACTCACCTTTCATTTCTTAATTCAATATGTTTTACACTTCATTTAGTGTACCATTATGTTCTAATTTCATCAAATTAATGAATATTCCTTTACCACAAAACTACTAGAAAACTTCATTATTTTTGAAACCTTTTAGGTTCCTTGCATGAATAATTAATTCATTGTGCACAAGATTTGTGTTTTTTCATGGAAAACTACACAAAACATCCCTCTTACAAAAAACTCCATTCTTATGTGAAACTCCTTTTCTTGTTCATAACTCCCTTACACACATTAGAGAGTAGTTTATATCTAAGTGTTGAGATTCTCAAATGGGGGGGTAGCCACATATTTATAGTCCTATATATCCCTACGTGCAAGATTTAACAAATCTTCTTCTCTGTGTGTGTAATATTTACTCAGAGCATGGAAAAACCCATCTAACATCGTATTGGGTGCATAATCCTCTTTCATGAAATTTCATCTTTTTCTCATATTCCATATCTTTTTTGAACCTCATGTATTTTTCATATTTCAATGTTTTGATCCTAGAAAAATCCTTGCACAAAAAATTCTATGAAATCTTCAATATGGTGCACAACTTCCTTTTCCAAAAATACATTTCTCCATTTTCCAAATTTGGTCCCCCAAAATCTGGCCAACACTAGAAAAAGGCTCCACCTTGTTTACATTCTATTTGTACCACTTATAAATCATCCATTCAATTTTCATGGTTTTTATATGTATATTATCAAAAGTATATTTAGAACTAGACAACTAATAATTGAAACCCTTGTTGTCAAAAAACACAACCGACTGAAAAATTCTTCAATGTTTCATTGAGTTATTTTTTCCCAATATGATAATATTACAATCCCAACCATTGTGATGTTTCTCAACAATTAATTTTTATATCCATTACTAATCATTATAATCCATGGAAACAGGAATTTAAATGATACATCAACCATGGTCCAATTTTTATGAACTAAAACCACAAGACAACAATGTCCATACCACATGACGTTAAACTTCACAGAAATGATCATTACAACAAGAACATAAAATGAATAGTTTTATTTATAATTTATGCATGATGTTAAACTAAAAAAATGACTTCCTCAGTACACAATGATAAATTACATCCCTAACCTATCTCATAAATATAAGATGTCCCATGAAAAACATGGGATGCATTAATGTCGTTGCTATAGAAGAGGTCCCCACTTCTAGAATCAGTCTCATAACACTCAATGCACCCAAAACTATGTACATCTTGATTCTCATTTTGATGAGATACATATATATTCCAAGATACTATGACTTTTCATATCAATAAAATGATAACAATTCCCTTTCCCTTTCATTAAATCACTTATATGTGGTGAAATAAACTATAAAATTTCTTGTTTATCACACTGAGAATAACTTCAGGGAGATTAACAATTTTAGTATGTTATTCCCTCTATGATCAAGGAATTTCAATTCAAATAAAGGTTAGCATGATCCAAGATACATGACCATAAAAGGAACACCAAACTTCCTTACTTCATAATGTTAAACAAAAAGAAATATTTCCTTAGCCCATGATATTAAATTTTATCCCTACCTTGAGTCCCAACCATATGATGCCTCATATTATAACTGTGAGATAATTTAGTATCCTCACCATAGATAATGTAATGGACCAAGACCCACATTCTTAAACTATGTGAATTTAATTTCATGATTATTTTGTGTGGTGTAGGTCCCTTGGGATACTTTTTTTAATTTATTTTTTAACTTTATTGCATCTCCTAGACATCCCTGGAGTACCTAATCCCTAGTAGGTCTAAGAATTACAACCTTAAAAAAAATTTAGTTTCTTTTAGGATGTTTGTGTCATATATGGGTCTATGCCACCCTCCTTTGAAATTAGGTTTTCCCTCTTTCATTCCACACTAACATTCCTTAAGAAAAAATTCCCCCAAGGTCTAGTCATTAAAACCCTAAACTATCTACATATGACCCCTATGGCCCATCATTAACATAGTTTTTTTTACCCTCAATGTTTCTAAAAATTGATTAACCCTTCTATCTTTATTCCATCATCACTCTATATGATGCCACATTTCTGGTGTTGGTCTCCGACCATGTCGTACATAAGAACTATGTGTGGCTAGATTTATTAAGTTTCATGATGACTTGATGTCATCCTCTCCTTCCACTAGCTTATCACTGGAAGTTTGGTCAGGGTTCCAAGCCAATGGTGGAAACTAAACATGAATTTTGTGCTACATCACATGATATATAACTCTTGGATCTTCAATATTAGGCCGATCCACAACATCAATGGAAAATATTACCCCTTATATATATGTTTTAGACATGCATAAGGAGTTTTCCAGACAAAAAACAATGAGTGGATTGATTCCTACCATCATGAGATATTTTTTTACACTAGGATATATAATCCCGGGTCTATAAATAAAATATTTCCTCATCTCATGATTCTAAAACACACAAACCTTTTATATTATCATGAAATTTGACTACAAGGAAACATATTGGTATCATGACATTAATCTTTGTGACATATAATTCATACTAAAAGACTAGAATCTTCTTTACAATGGGAGATCCTATACATGAATATGTGATTTGAATTAATTTCAAAAATCTATACCATAAGAAAGTATGGAAATCCATTATCCATACATATGATCCTGATCTATGTTTATGACTGCTTAGCAACCTTGATGTCAATACCTACTAATGGAAAATGATATAATGCAATATCCCCTGAATATGGGTTTTATATAAGTAGATGGATCTCCTTAAAGGAGTTGATTATGTAATTACTGTTTCCCTTACAATTTGTATTGGGATATTAAATAAATCCAAACCCTAAAAACTAAATATACATCTTCCTAAATAGGACTCAGTTAAAAATACTTATTGTAACTATGTATGAGTCAGATCTACATTTAGTCTGAATGAATTTATTGAATGATATTAAACTACAAGAAAAATTTCCATGGAAATTTATGGTAAACTATATGGAAAACATCATTTTCAAATGATGTAAAACTGTATGATAGATATATCCCACCTACTTGGAATTAAATTGTGCATGTCGTCACCCATAATCATCTCATATAAATGGACCATAAGAGCCAAATCCTACTCAACCAGAGTATGATGTGCTTCCATCATCATTTAATAACCTTAACCAATAAATTATACTTCATGTCATGAGAACATAGTGTTTTTTCCAACCTTTAATGGCCCTTGGAAAGTATAATATATCTCTCTATTCGACCATGTAATATTTGGATCTTCATAATGGATTTAAACTAGAACCATGATATATTTTGGCCCTATAAAAATGGATTTATAATTTTTATGATCCATGATGGAACTATGTCGGAACATATATCCTTACGGTTCTTGGGTTTATCACTGACATGGTTTTCCCAGGACATTACTCATGACCCAAGAACCTTAATCCATGATTTACAACATTTTCATCTCCATACCAGACGAATGTTGGAATACTCTTAATACTATGTATAAGAATTAATTAATTGTGTATCATTCTCCTCATACCAGTTCCAAGTGCATCATGATCCTAAACTGCATGCGTTTTGGTCAAAGATATATGACCACAAAATTTTAACCATAATGGTCTAAATTTTATGACCCTAAAATCATATAAAAAAATACATTACAATTTTTATGTTGAATACCCAAAAATGGAATCCTATGAAAAATTCTAGTCTCTATTCACTAAACTCTTTATATCTAGAGACTAAGAAAAAGTTAAAGAATTATTAAAATTGACATAAAGATCATAGGGCCCAATTTGTGAACCTAGTAAATGTCAACCCATGATCTATAGACCCCCTCATCCAAGGAAACGTTAGAGTATAAATTTCTCACATATAAACATCATGATAACATGTTCAATAGGTGGTGAAACATCATTTATGGTGCTCTACCACTTTTGGAATATTCAATATTCCATAAACACCATTCATTACATTGATGGATGAGCTAACATAACCAACCCATGGACTTTATTCTCCCTTGATCTCAGTCCTCCCATATAGAAATCTATTAATAGAGACTGGAAAATCCCTAAAGGATCATTCTAGGATTTTTTGGATAATTTCCAACCATTCCAAAGAACATGTTCTTAGAGAATCAGTCTCAGAGTTGATCCTCCCATGAAATCCAAAAGGTTATTCCTTAAACTCGTGGAATATGGGATTATACCATTATCAATGGTTGACCTGTACCAAATGGTTTCTACCTCTAGTTAACTCAGGTACTATTATTACCTGATTTACATTCCTCATAACTAGACTATTCAGGATGATTTGACATACTAAATGTTGCGTCACTAGGTATTGTACCATTTCTCAAAGAAGGAATTCAAAACTTCATTCTCGAACATTATTATGACTCACACCATGTGACGTAAATCCAAATGGTTTAGGTATTGAGTATCCAAAAAAAATCTAAATTGCCAAATGCTTCCAAAACCATCCTTGGCTATATTTCTATCCATAATCCACTTTATCAATTAGACATTTGAGTTATCATAAATCATTCATGACCCTTGAAAAAATATGGAGATCCCATTTACTCGATCATGCTTGTAATCCCTATTGTTTCATGAATAAGGGATTATAGTCTACCAACTAGAGAAATATTTTACTATCTGGAATGTGAAACTAATCCTTGTGAGTCCCGGTAACATCATGGAAGTACTCAACACCATAGGGTGTTTTGGGTTATCCCTATAATCTTATCAAAATTCTATATTAATTGGTTAAAATTATTGGACATATTATTTACAGAACCCATATTCTAACTATACAAGTGGACTTAGCTTCCTTAATATTTTACCATTTCCCGATAGCCCCTAAGGTAAGGATGTTGGGTTAAATGGATCATCATGACATTAAGCCTCCATTTCTTTGTTAAGAACTCAGGGGAAAAGAACCCTTCATAAACATATATTCTTTAGAATAGCATCTCAGAATGTAGTGTATACAACCCCTTCATGGAAACACTTTCGTTGAAATCCCATCAAGGGTGTAGGGTCTTCTAAACCATCATGAATAACCATACTTTAATACTACAATAGGTGGTATGAACTGGAAAAACCTAAAATACAACACAACTATGGCCTAGTTTACAGGACATTAAACCATCCTATTAAAAGTGACACAATCACTTCTTTATTGAAAACCCAAAAAAGGGAACCTTGGGAAAAATTCAAGTTACTGCATGCTAGACAATCACTTGGTGTGATCCATGAAATATTGGTAATTTATGAAAAAGAAAAGGCATAAAACCTGCCAGATTGAAAACCCAAAATATGGTGTATTTTGAAAAATCAAATTCTAGGATAGTTATTTTTTTTCATATGAAAATTAGGGAAAATTTACAGATAAATAAAAAAATTATTCTGGATCCCACAATATGTCCCTAGAAAAAATCAATCAATAATCATTAGTTCCATTGACCTAAGAAAAAATTATATTGCATACATATTTCTTTGGACCTTCTATAAGGTACCTTGTCCCCTCAAGCCTAAAAACAATACGATACTTGGACTATCCCATAAGAAATTAAACTACTCTGAGTGTCTAATTTTGTTTGTCATGAGATGTGGAACAAGATCCATATCAATGAAACATCTCTACCAAAACATGATTCTCTA
This sequence comes from Viscum album, assembly GCA_963277665.1. Classification (NCBI taxonomy): domain Eukaryota; kingdom Viridiplantae; phylum Streptophyta; class Magnoliopsida; order Santalales; family Viscaceae; genus Viscum; species Viscum album. The sequence goes on from OY728155.1 coordinate 1,703,201,505, forward strand.
ATTGATATTTTGTCAGAAAATAAAGGTATTCCCTTTTTTATATAAGAGAAATATTTACATAATAACATTCATGATAGATTTTCTTCAACCATGAACCTATGACCCATTTTCAAAGGCTATATCTACATAAGAATTCATCTTATAACTTTGTACAACTTGATTCCCACTACATCTACATATGTATAGATGTCTAGGACTCTTATCTTGGATCCAACCAAAAATCCATTGTTATACCAATCCTTTTACATAGGGGAATGTGTACATACTCTCTAATTTTGAAAAATCATTCTTGAAGAAGAATTTATTCCTACAGTAAACCCAAATTACAATGAAAGGTCACCCATACTATAAATCTAATGGATATCTATTCCATATTATCAAACACTTTGATTCAAGAATCTCTTATTAGTGTCACTTAGGGACCCTTTAGATTTTCAATAACTCAACCAAGAGATCTATGTATACCATAGAATCTGATTCTTTTCATTCTAAAAAAACACAATTCTAGTGGGGGGATTTGTTGGCACCCATGATTTTTCACCATATAATTTTACATAAATTATTTTATAAGTGTAATTAATATGAAGAAATATCAATATAATATTAATGAAGGAAAAAATGGAATGATTGAAGAATAGGATTGGTCATGGGATTCTCTTTATAAAATAATATATTTTCCCCTTATTATACAGATTTTACTCAGTTTATTCAATATATTTATGGATTCCCTTAGCCAAAAAAATAGGTCAACTTAAAAATCTAGTCATCCAACTCATCTCTTGTAACATGTGGGAGTAGCCTCAACCATTAAATGAGAGCCTACCTTCCTGCCATCCACGAGACAAGGATATGGGTGATGAGAGTTGTCATAGTGAGCGTACATGGAATGTGTAGGTGTTTTTAAGTGGGATACACAAGGGTATGACAAGGACGGTGAGGGAATGATGTATGTGTTGAAGGTGTCGATATAACTGCCAGATAAAAACAATTATAATATAGAAACACTTATTATGTGTGACCCTCCAATCAGAGTTTCATATGTGGGATTGAAAAATAAAACACTTCCTCCACCTTAATAATACGAAAATAACCTCCTTCATATAATCAAGCCGATCCAAGTCATTGGATCCTTCTCCTGTATCATATTTAACATCTAATCCTTTGATTTTATCACCAAAAATCCTTCTTTAATGCATAATGTCACACCCAACATCCACATGACTCCACTACTAAATGATCACCATGAAAACAATCACCAATGATCAAGACCATGATATCTAAATCATCCTCAACATACTAAATCCATGTATGTGACTTTGTTTCACATGTATTCCAATCAAATGAATCCAATCAATTAATCATGGGAATCCATTACAAGATACATGATTAACCACATGATTGAGGGGAGTTGATCAATAATTTATCATGGTAACATGGAAAATTGTATAAGAATCAAGTTGATGATCACAAGAAACATCACATGAACACTGTGTGCTATCTCATGAAGTAAATGTTCAAACCACATGATATACATCACAATAGATTATGAAGATCATATGATGAGATATCGATGATTAGGTGGGTCAATTTGGATGTCACCAACATTGAATAAAAAGCAATGTTACTCTCCAACACTATAAGATTCCATATTTTATCATTTTTATTATTTTTTTATTCTGAAGTGTCCATTAGTTGTACAAAATTTAGTCATAGACATGTCACAATAATATGAGAATCCCATAAATCAGTAACAAGAGGTCATCATTGGTTGTCTTTCACCCCATAAAATGACATATTGGTAATTAGAGTCCATGACATCCATGCATACATGAAATGATTCAATAAATAGAGTCGTCACATGAAAGATAATCATGGGAATCCCATTGAGAGACCATCATAAGAATCACCATAGGTCACACATTATAATGTTGATGATTATAAAGTCCATGTGGGAATCAAAATATTTGAAAGAAAATGAATGTAACTTATCTCTACAAGATCCTCCCTTCATGTGAAATATCATATGAATCCTTATGAAGGTCGATCATGAAAAGCAGAAAAAGATCACCAAAATACCTTAGAGGAAGCTTAGGAATCCATTTCACGAATAACCAGAGATCATGTTAGGTCTTAGAAATGATCAAGTGAAGCCGGTCTAGCCCACTATTAATAGATCAAGTGATCACATGTTTATCCCAGTATCATGAAATGTGTTCATGGGATCGCATGAACGTTATATGACACCCATTCAAATCCACCCAAAAAATAAAACCAATGCATATGATGTGTTTCCCATGAAAAGATTTTATATAATTGGATTCCTCCACCTATACAAACACTTTTATCCTAATAAAAACACACAAAATTGAGGAGGGGGAGAATAGTGGAGAAGAATAGTGGAGAATGGAGGAGGGTTGGTCGATGCCTTCATATGGGTTCACATTGTAATTGAGCACTCCATCATGTGATACCATTCATGTGATTTTGCAATTCTTTAAAAATCATGTGATTTTATTATGCTAAGAAATGTGTCTATAAATCATAATATAATCCCTTTATTTTGGGAATCATTCTAGAAAAAACCCTGTCATATGTGATGCCTCCCCTATTTCAAGAGCCTTGTTCATATTTCCCTAGATGCATATCTTCTACATGTGATATGACTCCATGTATACTTAAATGGGATATTTCATGAACACTCATCCTCATGATTTTTTCATGAATCCTTAAACATTATTTTCTTGACCTCCAAACCCCCTATAACATACACCCTTGGTTATGTGATGACCTCATTTACCTATGATCATGAAACCATAAATCCATTACCCAATCTTGATGCTCCCTTGGGTTTTAATGGATCTATTATTTGTAGCTCATATATGAAAATGCATTAAAAATCATTGGTCATACACCCTATGTCAATGTGGCTCACCAATGACCCCATCTTCCAAGACTTATCTTAAAGGAAGATCCCATAAGTGGTTAGGGTTAATCACCCATTACTTGGTGTAGTCTTATTCATAATTATAGTTGCAAAAAATGGACAACTTTCTTGGGCATACAACAATAAGACTCCATAAAATGAAACCCCAGGGTTAATGTAATCACATGATTCTTCATGAATATTGTGATTCATTCATGCGGCCTTGGACATGTCATCATTTTCATGCGATATATCATTGACAAGTCAACATTTTCAGGTGATTGATCATGTAAATGCAAGAATTGATTTGAGATATAATATGGAAAGGTTAGGTAGATCATGTGAAGACATCCTAGAAAAGTCACTATGATCATGAGAAGACATGCTAGAAAAGTAACTTTGACCATGAGAAGACTTCAATAACAAGTTAGTTGATCATTCCAAAGGCCCTAGATATTCCCACTTTTAACATGTGAGGACATCTTGGGCAATTCACTTAAATCATACGAAGGAACCGTAGAAAATTAATTTTATAATACGAAAGAATATGGACATGTCCACTTTGATAATGATAAGAAATCATGGACAATCACTTAGATCATGAGAATACATCCCGAACAAGTTATTTGATCATGTGAGAGACATGGAACATATCATATTTAGTCATGAGAAGAATCTTCAACATGTCAACAAGACACCCTTATAGGGGGTTTCCATGATATAGTGACATACTAATAATGCCAAGAAGACAATCCAGACATATCATTAAGACAATAAAGATATCTCAGGCATAATATCAAGACATTTTAGGAAGAAAATCATGGCACATCAGACAAAAAATCAGGGAATATTAGGTGGACACCCTAAAAATGTTATGAATAAACCCTACAAAATGCCAAATTTGTCTAGTAGACACACATGAGATTAGATCATGTGAACCCCCATCAATGAACCCTCATCTGAATACCCAATTTATAAGTGGAGTGTCCTTAATGGGTTATGTTTATGCACTCAAGTGACCATATTTGAGTCTTGATCTCAAATGGGCCATACGTGGCTTGTCAGACATATTCCACACACCTTTCATAGACATCAAATCTATATGTTCGTAAAAGGATAAATAATTAATATTTTAAGAGAATATATCCTTGTATAATTCCATAACTTTCCTAAACATTAGGTATAACAATAATGTCTCATAGTGAAATCATCCAACCCAACCTATCAAGAGTTTAGGGGGTGATTGAACTATGAATAATCAGATTCATATTATAAACATGATACATAGGATTCCTCACTAAGCCCAGATCCTTATGGTCTACCATTGTGTATATTCCTCACATCCATATATAGAGATACTGGTCACTTTACCCCTCTTGTTTATCACTCCAAAAATGTATAATACAAGTTTAAGTATTTTCAACAATCATATCATTCACATCAAAATTTTCCAATACCCAGGGAAACCTCAGTTTGTAATCCCCATTCCGTTTGATGATATCAATACCCCTATAAAAGGGAATACGCTATTGTGTAATTCGATAAGGAATTACCATATTGATAAAACCTTTAGAAATATCCCCCATACACATTAATTACCTATCACTTACCATCAATGTTTTAAGGGAATATTTTACTATGATGAATCTGATTCCCATTATAAAAAGGTTACATTGGATGCCTTTCTAAGGCTCAAGATCAATAATTGGTTCCTATGTGCCCCTATTAATTCATTTATTCATGAAATTAACATAAATGTCCTAAAAAACTACATGATTTTTTATTCCAATTATAAACAAGAAACATGAGATTTCTTATGAAGGTTCAATCGCATCAACAAAATGCCAATCACCTCCCTGGAAGATTGTAAAATATAGAGTTCCTTGTTATATGGCTTAAAAATATAACCATCTAACAATTTATAATAAAAAATGTGAAATAAATAAATGAACATAGATACACATATACTTTCTCATTAGTAAAATCCCTTTTACATATAGAAGGATTCAACACTCGATAATATTTTAGGGTATCCCATTATGTATATATATTTAGAGGAGATTCATGAATATATCTTAAATATATAAGATAGTCCCAGAATGGAAAAACATTTCCCCCCAAAAGGGATTGACTACCTCGAACTCCCATCCCTTGACCAATGTGAGGTCCTAAGAAATGTTGGGTCTGAAACCACAAATAATCACTTACCAATGGAAAGTAGGTTTGTACCTCATTAATGATGTTGGATCTATTGGGGGTTTATATGAAATATGAAAATGTTTACTCCATTCTGAGAACATGTAATGATGGAACAATCGAATCACTGTAAATTTGTGGAACTACAACTAGTAATATATTTAGTGAATAACGGTTTATTATTAAAAATTAATATGTATAAAAAATACTGACTAATTGTGTCAAATAATGGATATAATTGAATTTTATTTGGTTTTACAATTTAAAACAGCTCAAATATGTGTTATATTTATTTCACATAAATATAGTTAATTAATTAATTTTTATAGATAATGCACACACACAAATATTTATGCAATTAATGAATTATTATATAGAAACACATATAATATTTTCATAATTTATTCAAATTGTAGAATTCATTTTAGAATTACATTATAACATGAAACATTTAATATATTATGTTTTGAATTGATAAATTTTATTTACTTATTTTGAATACTATTAAACTAAGGAATTGTTTATACATTTTAAATATTTTTTATTTTTTATTTTTTGGGAATTTAATCAATTACTATTATTTATTATATATATATATATTATGACTTAATATTTTCAATATCTATTCATCTTTATTTCAATATATATCCCTATTATTTAATAATTTATATTTAATTATTAAAATTTTTCCATTTTTTCAATATTGTTAATGTGTACTCAATTTTAATTATTCAATTTGACTTATTTTTAACATGCACACACTTAATATTGAATATTCATTAATAATGTTTAAAATATATTTATACATAAATATTTAAAAATAAATATATTTATAAATTTATTTTTACTATATTTTTACATTTATAATCATAAAAAAATAATTAATATTAATTTAAAAATCACTTATATAATTATAAAAAATAAATATATATATTTAAATAACTAAAATTTTATAATAAATTTATTTACATAATGAATGTATTTAATATAATTATATATATATATATATATTAAATATATGTATATATATAACTTCATAAATATACATATTGATATAAGTATTATTTCTTTAAATGTATTTATATAATTATAAATAATTAATTATATATTTAAATAATTATAAAATTATAATAAATATATTTAAATAAAAAATATATATACAATATATATTTATTAAATATATATATATATAATTATATAAATATATTTAAATTATTTATTTATAATTGTAATTATAAATCCATTATCAACACTAAAGTAATAAACACTGATAAATGGAATCTTAATTAGAGTTTTTTAGTTTTGACAAAGATTCATTTTATCAGTGCTTATTAACATAGCGTTGATAAAATGGAAATTTATCTGTGCTTGTTTGGAAGCCTTGATAAAAGTTTCTGGATCTATTTTAAGAACCCTAACTATCACAAACCTATTCGTAATATCTACTGACCTCCACGGAAGTCGTCTGTTGTTGGCACTCCTCTTTGTCGAATCGTAGATCGTATCTAGGCTATAATCAAGGATCTAACTATTCCAACGCTTGAATCAAACTCTTGAAAGATTCAAGGGTCAAACAAAACCTAGTATTGTATGAAATATAGGTTTTTCGTTAACTCTACTTTCCCTTAGTTATCCACTGAACCTTCAAAGCCCACATCTGTGTACCCCAACAACTCTAGTTGCACTATCCTAGATTAAATCATCCCAAATTTTATGTTTTTTAGATATAATGAAGTATTGTATTCCTCGATAGCATGTGGATATCCTTGGGACAACATTGCTATTGTGTGACTGTAAATATACCATACCCAATGTTGGGTCATGTTTTTGTGATGTGTAATAGACTCCCAATACCTATATTCCATGACATCTACCTCTTTGAAATCATCAAATTTTGAAAAAATCATCCACATAGTAGTGAATATTATCATTGGTTTTAGAATATCCAATTTAAATTACTTGGAAACCAATTTTTCAGATCATTAATGATAAATTAATGTGCTTTTATTTCTTTGATTTTCCTTTAAACTAAAGAAAAATTTTAACTCAAAAATCATAGACATCCCCATATCATACATCATATGATCCAAAAAAATTCACTATCGATTGTCTAATTATAAAATATAATGTCTTAGACATATATGACTTCCAACATCCTTTGATCAATATTCTTCTTGATGTAGAGGCTCTGATCCACATTACCTCACTAAAAACGAAGCTTTCCTTGTTGTTGATCTATCTTAAATAACAGGTCCTCAGTGATTTATTTATCCTATACAAAGAATTATTTAATTTGAATAGCATATTATAATTTTCACCCATAATAAACCCATCCGGTTTCCCAATGTATACCACCTTAAGAACTCCACTTTGAAACATATATTTAACATCAATTTGGTATACTTTTAACTAAATTTTAACTGAAATAGCCCTGAAAATTAAAATAGTTTTTTAACTGGGATATGGGAGTAAATTTATCGTAAATATAAATGACTTTTATCAAGTAATTTCCCTTACACACTACCCATTATTAAATTCGATTCAATTTTCCATAGACAATTATTTTATTACAGAACTGTCCCTTGGTTATGATAAAATTTATGTCTTCCATCCTAGGAACAATTTCCCATCTCACATTGTTCCTATTTAGATCAAACTCTTCATGCATATATTTTATTTAATTATTATCCTTGTTTGAAACTCCAAATGACTTATGCTCAACATGTGAAAAAATGAGGATTTTTAGAATCTTACACCTTTGATTTGGCACCGAAACTGTTTCATCACCAGTGATATTGTATTCATTAATTTTACCCATGATTGTATATATTGAAATAGATAATGATTATTCATTTTTCTGACCATCAATGTTTTATTTTGAGTCTACCTCGTCGCCATGAGCTCCCCTCTATGCTACTCAATTGAACATTAATTTCATATGATGTTTCATCATTATCTAAATTATTAACAATCTACCCATTTTAAATAATACAAATATATATCAATTTTATTTTTTCATCCTAAAAAATTCTCAACCAACACATTTTAAGTCAATATTTAATTTTTTTTTCATTGACTAATATGATCAAATTTCCACGACCACCAATAAATTTCCACTTTCAAACATATTTACCATATATTTTTATCAACCCCAACTCAAAATTTGGTTTGACTAGTTTTTTTACCTTTGTAATAATATATCCATCTTTGAAGTGGTAACCCAGTCAGTAATAATTCATAAAAATCACTTCATTTCTTTCATCACATATCTTATAAGCACTATATACTTTTTTACTTTAATCCATATAAAAATAGATTATTTTTTAACATTTTCTTTTGCCTCCACCATTAGGAATCTCTTATTACCATTTATTTAATTCTCAAAAATTGGGGGTAATACCCTTTTATAGAATACAATAGAGTAAAACTATCATCCCCAACAGTTTAATCTCCCAAACAATTATTATTCCAATTTTTTTCTTGTAGATCATCACCCATCACCTTTTTTGTTTCTTGTACTACTCTAAGTAGTAGTTATCCTATGGATTATTATTAATTTGAGTATTTAAAGCAACATCGTTGCATGTCTTCAAGAGATGGATGATGATTTAAAAACAATAAAATGCAATGATAACTGTTTATAAGATGAGCTAACGAGGATGAAAATGGTCTATAACTTCCATCATTGGATGAATTTAGGGGATAACACCTACCACAGTTGAGTGATTATTTTATAAAATTGAATTATCGATTTTCATCAAAGAATACTAAAATTAATTGAAACCATCAAAGGTTGGGTTTCCATTATTAGAATTATTTATAACTTTCACATTTGATAAAAATTAACGTATGTATATTTATTTATTTATTATAAAAAAATGACTATTTTATGAACCCAATATGATGGATATGAATAGAAAATGGATTCATTATAATCCTTTGATAAAAGAGTGTGGATATAGAGTTAAATTATTCTTCATGTTTGAAACAAATCATTCATTCAACCCCTCTCAAATATTTCTTTTTGTGTTTATGTTGTTGTTATTCAACATAAATTAGCCCAGAAGAGTTTAAATAACAATATATTTTCAATAAAATAGATCAGAGCTATAAATCATGGACTATACAAGGGGTAAAAATAAATGTTCACACCGATTGGAATGATACATTAGTTTATAAATCATTTGATATGAATACCAGAGTAAATGATAATATAGATCGCATGGAAGAAATAAAAATGGAAATTGAAGAAGACCTTTGTGATTATACAATGTTGTTTGAGAAGATAAATAGCTATGCCAAGAAACCATTGTTTTTAAGTTTTACAAAATAAAAAATATTGTCACCTGTACTGAAGTATATATAGTTTGATATATTGAAATGGATGGAGTGACCCAAACATTATATAAATACTAGGTCTCCTGAATGGCATGATACTAGAAGAAAATTAACTATAATGTTGAACACATGGCACTAAATGAATTCTACATTCAATGGGTATGATCTATTTAAAAATAAATTCCTGTCTAAATGGTAGCTTATTTATTTTCAAGGACCATGAATCACCCATAAAATTACCTCAGTTTGGAGTATATCGATAGAAGAAAATTCAAAAAATTCCATAAAAATATGTTTGTAAAATTCCCATATTTCCATGTTTTGGAAGTCTATATGGATGTTAGGAACCCGCGATACAATTGAAATTTAAAGAAGATACATCAATTAAAGATGGGAACCTACATCAACTAGGATATCATCCTTAGTGAATTTTAATCGATTACTAGTATGTTGAATTTGGAAATAATCCAAGAAAACATCATATTGAATTATCTACAAGTTGATTAAATCCTTTTGGTGTATAAAATAGAACTCAAATTACATGTCCTATCATTTTGGTAAATTATAACATGATTCCATGGTTATGCATGAATCAAAAATACATTATTTTTTCTCTACTTATATATGGATTGAATAAACATATTAATGATATTGATATCTATTTGGATCCAATGATTGAATATATGAAATTGATGTGGGATACTTGTGTTAAAATTTATGATGCTCATAGAAGTGAATAATTCACATTGAGGGATATGGTGTATGAGATGATTAATGATTTACATGATTATGGGAATTTATCATGATATATAATTAAAAAATGTTGGTGTGTCCCATTTATGAAAATTACACATAGTTAGTGTGGTGGAAACATTCCTCAAAGAATGTTTTTTTATGACATCGGAAATTTTAACCTCAATGATATAAATACCGATCCTGGACAACAACATTCGATGGGAATATAAAACAACATACAATACAATATTCAATAACTCGTGATAAACTATTCAATAAAGTAAATTATATTGCCACTATTTATAGTAAACCATTTTTGAAAATCCATAAAAATCAGTTTGGAAGAAGATATCAATTTTATTTCAATTACCATATTGGAATTGTTTTTATATACGTCATTTTATTGATGTCAGAAATATAAAAAAATGTATTTCAAAGTGTTATTGGCAAATAACAAAATGTTGCTGAAAAATAGAATCAATGATAGGTTAGATATGAAAGAAATGGGGATAATGGAAGAGTTGGAAATGGTTAAGGGTAAAGGTAAAACCTTTCTTCCTCCATCATCTTACACTCTATCCAGACAAGAAAAATGTCAATTTTTTATTTTCATTAATAGTGTAAATGTTCCAGAGGGGTATTCATAAAATATCAAGAATGTCATGTCAATGAATAAATTGATTTTAAAAGAACTAAAATCACACAAATGTTTTGTTTTGAATCATGATTTGATATATGTTTCTTTTGGTTACATTCTTCCACAAAATGAATGACATACATTAACCAGACTATGATTCTTTTTCAAATCCATATGTAGTAACGTTATAGACCTGATGATGTTTCCAATCATGAATTAGGTGGTTGCAGTTATGTTTTTTGAATTATAGATGTACTTACAATCATTATTCATTTATATAATTGTCTTATTTATGGTTCACTGGGTTAGATATGTTCCATTATGTTGTAATATCCATTATAGAGAGATGTACCCCATCTAATAGTCTATAAAATTTTAAAAGGGTATTTCAAGAATTGAATTTGGCAAAAATTTGTATTGAAGAATGATATATTATTGACGAAGCCACTGAAATGTATACTGATTACCTATCAGATGTTGACAACATCAGTCTCCCAAAGTCACATCACAGCAGAAGCCTTATAAGAAAAGGGATTTTTTGAAGAGAAGATGTTACAATTACCTTGATAGAGTGGGAGAAAGTGCACATTTACATTTTACCTAATAGTGAAGATGTTGATCCATAAATTGAATCTCATAAGGAAATTATTATATATTTGAATACATGAAGGGATGAAGTATGGATATCAAATAGAATATTAAACAGTTTATATGATGGTTTGGAGATCATATCTCTAAGAAGTTATAAGAAAATAAGAATTCAATTGATAAACAACTTAAATGGATAACTCAAGGAACAAATGAAAATGTTATATCCTACAATTGTTTTGTAATCAACGATTATACACTCTATACCAAATAAACCATTGAATGTAGTACGATGAAAAACAATGGTGTTATGTTTGTGGATGAATTGATGCACATATATAGTACTAATGATAGATTTGAAATTTATGCAAATATTTCATAATTTGGCATTATCAAATAGATATACCAGTTGGTTTATATAACATTTAATGTTCCAATTTCAAATTTAAAATGTTTTAACAATGTCAGAACTTTGAGAGTTTATGAAATGGGATTTGCGAAGGTGAATTTCAGTATCAAAGAGGTAAACGGTGAGTCTTCCATAATGAAATAACAAGAAGAGAATATATTTTTTATATTAGATTCAATAGATAGGAAATAGTCAATTTTCCAACATGGGACTAAAACAAATATTGGGTCAGATAAAAATTCAATTGGGGATCAACCTTTTATTCGGAGATCATAATAATTTCATGTTGGTCCCAATGTAAAAAATATCTTTTATGTTATAGGGAACCACAAAGATGGGATTTGGATTCTTGATATAGAAACCAAATCCCTAAAGTATTTAAAAATATAAAGAGAGTTCAATGAGAAGGTAAAAGTGATATTTAATAAATTATGTTTTTCCTCATTAATATTATATTTTCCCTGTATAAATATAATCTAAATTCAATGGTTGAATACTCAAATATACAATTTCTTATACACATGATGATGTTACCAATCCCTCATATGAGAAAATATCATGTAGGAAACCCAATAAGAATATGTAAAAGTAATGTTATGATATTTTTTCTTTATTTTACTAAAAACATATATAATGAATCGTTGATTAAATTTTCATTATAACTTGTAGATTTTTTTTATTTTAGAAGATTTATGTCCATATTTAATCCATTTTTTCACCAAATCATCAAAAAAAATATTTTACCTTAAAACCTTTTCACCCCTACTGTGTTTCATTTATCACTTTCTTTCAAGATCCCTCAACTTCATTTACAGGATGAGCAAAAATGCGACCTCTGCTCAATCATAGAGGAAATCATGATTTTTGATTAATAAAATCAGTGTCAATATAATTAATATATTTTCTCATATTTATGTTTTACTGATTTAATTTTATTTTTACTCGCATAAGAATTATTTTCTTATACAGATGGATTCTTTTGTTTGAATTGGGGTGGTCTGTTGATCATTCCTTAATTTACACGCCAAAACATAAAATATAATTCTTCTTACTCCAAACCTTTTCACCCCTACAATGTTCGAATTTATCACTTTCCTTCATTTTTACTTCATTGCACAATCATAGAGGAATTATTTATTTTTTCACAGTAAAATCATTTACTACAGAATTAATGTAATATTTCGTATTTATGTTTTATTTTTTAGTATTACTAAAATAAGAATGGTTTTCTAATACAGGTGGATTCTTTTGTTTGAGCCTGGAACTTAGATAATGACAATAATGAAATGCATTAAGAATACATATAACCATCATGAAAAGGTTAATCCTACTACTTATGTGATTAATTCAACAATTATTTTAACTTCTATTTATAAGTTAATTTTTTTATCATTTTTATATGACACATAATGGGGTTTTTTCACAGATCATTTATGTTATTATATTTTTCATTCAACTATCTATAACAAGAAACAGAAGAGATAACATGTTCCATTTTTCAAATTTTACCATGCATTCCATTTCATTTCCTTATCAAATTGAAGGATTACATATTGTGTAAATATTATCCAATGAAAAACCATTCTCATTTTTGACGTGCAGAAGAGAATAGGAAGCTCATGTTCCCATTTTGGTGACTTCTCATGATATAATGGGCATATGAACTTCCTATTCTCTTCTATATTTCAATAATGATACATGTGTTTTTATATAAGAATATCGGATCAATATGATGTATTCACAGTTAGAAAAATAAAGGAAATTAAAATCAAGGTAATATTAGAAGTTGAGATTTTTTTTGATACTTTGGGATGTGTAGGAATCATCCACACCTCATTCAGACACTCTATGTGATTGATATGACTCCAACTGCATCTTTATATTTAAAATTGACATTAATGTTAGTAAAAATGACATCTAGGATACTAAAAACAAATGAAAAATATTCTAATTGTTCCGGTAATTGATGAAAAAGATTCATAAGTCACGTTTTACATATAGGAATTTTCCACCCATCAATTTGATACATGATGTTTCGGGTATGACTAAAAGTGTCTGTTATCTATTTAAAATTGAAATTTTTGTTCGAAAAGTGTCACTCACTGAATACCAAGAATACACACTCGGATTTTATTTATAACATAGGGAATATATTAATAAATCATGTGTGACATGTATGAATTTTTCTCACATAAAACGGATACACGATGCGATCCATATGTGTCAAAGTGCATGGTTCGAGATTAAAATGGTAGTTTAATAACAAATAAAAGTGACATACTCAAAACAAATAAAAAACATTCATATTGTTCTAATAATTTTTTAAAACAATACATAAGTCATTTGGACCATGTATGAATTATCCTCACCTCAATCTGACGCACACTGTGATAGGTATGACTACTTGTGCATCTTTTTTTTAAATTGATATCATTTTTAGTAAAAAAGGACAACTGAAAAACTCAAAACTGACCAAATGCGTTTATATTATTTTGATACATTAGTTAAATGATCCAAAATTAATTTTTGTGAGGTAATTATTATCCACACCTCAATCTAATACATGATCTTCCATGCATGACTCAATGTTCCCATTATCGGTTTAAAATTGACATTTTCGATCAAAATGTTTCACTCACTAAAAACTATGAAAAATTCACTCATATTTTCTTTATAATTTAGTAAATTAATTCATAAGTCATTTTATATATATATGAATTAGTCTCACATAAAAACAATACACAATGATATTGATATGGATTAATGTGCGTGTTTTTTATTTAAAAATACATTTAATGAAAAAAGAGAAGTGATTTACTCAAAATAGAGAAAACACCTTCATATTTTTTTGACAACTTAGAAAAATATATCCATAAGTAATTTGGTACATTTATGAATCAGCTTCACCTCAATCCAATTCACAATATGAATGATATGACTCCAAGTGCATATTTTTATTTAAAATTGCTAAAAAATGTAAAAAAGAGAACATACCTACTAAAAATAAGAATAAGAATTCATATTGTTTTAATACATTAAGAAAACGATCCATAAGTCATTTTGGGAACATAATAATCACCCTCTCATTAATTTTAGACACTGTGTGATTGGTATGACTCAAAATGTCTTCTATCAGTATAAAGTGATATTTTAGATCAAAAAGCGTCCCTCACTGAAAAATGAGAAAACAAGATCAACATTTCTTGATAATTTATAGAATTAATTCATAAATAATTTTTTATGTTTATGAATCATTATCACATCAAATCTAAACTTGATGTGATCGATATAAGTCAAAGTGTGTGTTTCTAATTTAAAATGAAACTTTAATAAAAGAGACCAATGATGTACTCCAAAATACATATTTGTATTATTTTGATACTTTCTGAAAATGATAAATATGTAATTTTCAATGTGTAGGTGTCTACTTCACCTCAATCTGAAAAAAGTTGTGACTGGTAAGGCTCAAATTGATTCTTTTTATTTAAATCTAACATAAATTTAAGTAAAAAAATCGTCATTCTCAAAAATAAGAAAAAGCATCCATATATTATTATACATTATAAAAAATGATCCATAAGTCATTTGAGATGTGTAGAAATCAACCACACCTCAATCTAACATATGGTGTGACCATAATGACTCAAAGTCTCCGTTATGTGTTTAAAATGACATTTTAGTTCAAAAATTATCATTCATAGAATGGTGAGAAGACACACTTGGATTTTATTTATAATTTATAAAATTGATTCATAAATAAATTGTGATCTGTAATAATTAGTCTCTCATCAAATCAATACAATATTTGATAGATATGAGTCAAAGTGGATGCTTCTAGTTAAAATGAAATTTTAGTAAAAAAGACAAGTGACATACTCAAAACCAAGAAAATTCCTTTTAATTGTTTTGATACATTAGGGAAATTATTCATATGTCATTTGATATGTGTTAAAATAATATTAACATTAATATGATGTATGAGGTGATAAGTATGACTCAAAGTGCATATTTTTATTTAAAATTGATAGCAATTTTATTAAAGATGAAAAATAACCTACACAAAAGGGAGAAAAATCATTTGGATTGTTTCTATAATTTTAGAAAATTATTCATAAGTTATTTGGGATGTGTAGGAATCAATAACACTTAAATCCATTACATGGTTTAACTGATATGACTCAATTTACCTGTTATTATTTAAAATCTACATTTTAGGTCAAAACGTGTCACTCACTAAAACTATGAAAACAAAATTGGATTTTATTGATAATTTATGAAATAGATTTATAATTCATTTTTTATGTTTAGTAATTATTCTGATATAAAACTATCACAATATGTGATCGATATGAGTAAAAGTTCATGTTTCTAGTTGAAAATGAAATTTTAGTAAAAAAGATATGCGACATTCTCAAAACAAATCAAACACATTCAGATATTTTTTATACTTTATTAAAATTAAATATAAGTCATTTGATATGTGTAGAAGTCATCCACACCTTAATCCAATTCATGGTATGATAGTAATGACTCCGAGTGTTTCTTTTCATTATATAGGAGTCATTTTAGTTTAAAATGTGTATCACATCACCAAAACTGAGCAAACATGTTGATATTGGTTTATAATCATTCTATATGTGATTAATTAATTAATTTCATTTTTATTTTTTCTTAAAATTATTTAGTTAGTTTTTATAGAGATATTTATTGAAGATGAACAAGAAATTGTGTGACATGCATGAATCTACTACGACTCAATACAATACAGAATGGTCCTGGTATGACTCAAACATTAGTTTAAAATCATCATCTTATATTAATTTAATTTTTTATATTATTTCTAACATAAATTTTATTCCCTTATTCATATGTGTTTTTGCTTAATCTTGGGTTTGGATCAAAAAACAATGGAACATTTATGTTTTTAATGTATCTAATAATTTTTACTTATGTAATTGAATAAACATAATTTTAAAATGTCTATAATATTTTTTTTCATTTATTTGGGATGAAAATATTATTTCATTTAAATTATGTATTGGTACTTGATTTTTCTAATTTCTTGGATTTTAGGGATGCGGTGTGCTATTACAACACAATACACTGGTGTCGTGGTGTATTTTAAATCACAAAACAATATTCCACTTTATTAGTTCTTTTAGAATCCGTCATAATGGGGTCCTTTATCAGAACTTTTAAAAGAACTAATAAGGGTTACCTTTTCTTAGTTCTTGTAAAAGTGCTGATAAATGTCTAATTTGTTGGAGCTAAATAAAAACATCGATAAATGTTATCCATTTTCAGTGCTTCAAAAAGTGCTGATAAAAGACCCCATTATAAGTACTTTTTTAGTTCTAAAAAAGTACCACTTTATCAGTGATTAATTACCATTTATAAAAGACCAGTTCTTTTAATCTCACTCTAGAAGTCAGTGATTCTCTAGTGCAGGTAAATTCCATTTAAGTGCAATAAAAGTCCTATTTTTTTAGTTATACTAATCTTATATATATGAAGATACATATTTCTTCCTCACCAGAAATTAATATATAATACTACTTTGTATAGAATAAACCTTTATCCTTAAATCGATCTTCTAATATGTTATTGGATGAATAACAAATCTATCCCCTTTAAAATATATTTCATGTTTTGGGATGTAATTAAAATGAATGGTTTATTCTAGTAGTGTTTTTAAATGAGAAATTCTAATCAATGTTGGCTGTTGATTTAAAATACCAATGAGACTAGGGAAATTTATGGTATCTAATAGGATAATTTTAAGGAGATATTACTTGAAAAATACATTATAAATGTGAAATGAGTAGAATTGGAATGTATGCTTTCAAATTTGGGTAAAGGTGAATAAGATAGTGTTTCTACATTTGAATAAATCTATACAAGATTAACAAGGATTGTTGCAGAATACATAGGTAATCTAGACAGTAAGATCGAATGTTTCGTTGGTGGGATAAAGCCACGGTTTTTAAGGTTGTTACTCCCTCAAAAAATTCGTCATATGATTATATGGTGTTAGGTTCGCTCATGGAAAGTAAATGATTCCCAAAATTTTATATTTTCAAAAGAAATAAAGAGAAAAATATAATTGGAAATCACAATTTAAAGGGTAGTATAAAAAAAGTAATAGTGGAATTCCCCACATGTAATAATTGTTGAAATAAACACTCTAGTAATTTCATGAAGGGAATGAGAGTTTTCTTCAAGTGTGGGGATAATTACCATAAAAAAGTTGAGTGTGGAGGCATGAAATAAGTTGAAAATTTAAAATGATTAAATTTTATGTATATGGGTATCTACAAAAAGGAATTCCACAAGTTTCAATGGGATTTACCTAAAAACATCCAAGTGAGAAAGTCCAAGATTATGCAATTACTATAGATGAATTTGAAATCCATTAAGATGTGATAATAGGTACTTTGATCAAAAACTCAAATTCAACTACTGATTGATAATACTTATGACAAAAAAAATATTTTATCTCCTATATGAATATTTAATCATCTCCTATCACTCTAAGGAAGGAGTTTCCAATAAAAAAACCTAGTGGGAATCTGGTTGTAATGATAATATAATAGTAAGTCTTTAATAAGATTCATAAATATTCTGTAGTTGCAAACATGATTTATATTCCATTATTTTACATTGAAATTATCTTATTTTTTTGGGTTCAATTATTTTTTAGGATTTTATAATTAGTAAGTGAATCATAAAATAAACTATTTTTGTAATGAACCAAACTTTTATTAATGAAAACTCATCTTGATCTAATTAAATATATAATTATGTAAAATGGTTACATAAAACATATTTACTTACTTGTTTTTATGTTTTTTGGATTTTAAAATAATATTGAGAATTGTTATTGTTACTAATATAGCTATTGAACAGTTATCACATGATTTGTATAAATATAGGGCTTTAGTAAATCCAATTTACTAAGACCAAGGATGTTATGGCCTCATCCGGAAGAATTTATCCATAAAAATCCCATTTTTCAGAGCTCTTAAAGGAGGTAGCTTCACTGGGATTCTCTCTTGACCGAGCCGAAGATGAGCTTCAACACGTTAAGCTTAAATGGAACTGCCTACAGGAGAAGTGGAAGTTATTAGAGATTACCACTCGAGTGATGTTATCCGAGCTTCCCTAATAGTTTTTCACCATCGTGCACCTTGCCCTAAGGTCTTATGTAGGTGTTATAAGGGTTTATGTAACAAGACCCTATCACTATGATTATGTTCATTAGTTTTGTATAGAATAATGAATTTACATTTATTTTTTTATAGTTACATTGTAAATGGCTTTTAATGCACAAATAGTATTTCTAGGTAATATTCTATTAAGAAATATATTTTGATGAATTAATGGATTTTTGAATTAAATTATATTTTGATAAAATATAATTTCTAAATTATTTTTTTAAATATAAATGATTTAATAATTATTATGAGTACAATTATAATTTTTATTATGGTTTGAATGCTGTTTTTGTCAATCCCCATGAATTTTTTATAAATGTCAGTCCTTATTTGAAAAGTAAAAAATCACATTTTTAGAAAATTATTTACATAAAATGAAGATTATTTTCGAAATCAGGATGACCAAATTATCCAATGGTTAATTTTTCATAATTTTCTATGACAATCAAAATTTTGGGTAAAAATTAAATACAATTTAAAAATATAATGTGTTTTATGACATCATAATTACCCAATTGTGAGGTAATAAAATACTATAAAAGGTACTTTTGGCCAATATATGTTTTAACATTAAAATAATGGTATTTTATATTTGTTTTATTTATTTTACAAAGCCTTAGTGGAACCTACAAGACTTATAAAACATTTTAACATTTTAAAATGATTTCCTTGAGAGTGTAACTCACCTCCACATAAGCAAGCCAAATATATTAATAAGTTCAGGAATTGGAATTATATAATAATGTATTTAACTACAATTTGGGAAAAACTATCGGTAAAAACCATGGGATGGTTTGTGGTTTTGATTAGTTTAATATGTAGTGTCCAAAACCTAAATAGTAAATAATTCCCTCACCATTATTATATAAACCCACTCAACCTCCCTGTCATCTTCACTAAAACCATTTGGAGCTCAACCATCCCCTAATATTCATTCTCAATAATCCTTCAAACGTTCCCCAATATCCCAATAAGCCTCTCTCAAGGCCCTCCCAATCCATTAGGATCAAACTTCCAAGTAAAGTATTTCTTCTTTTTCTCATTTTTGTCCAAAATTAATAATAGTGATATAATCTTTTATTTTCAAATAAAAATGTTGGGGTATAATTTCACAAATCACCCATAATTCCCTCCTTATTTTTTAATGATTACAGACATCGTTCTCTCTCATTAATTCCTCCCATGTACACCCGTTACCATGACGAAATTCTGTATGGAATTTCTCTCTTCTCATTTACCTTCAAGCAATACATTTCTATTATGAATCTAAATCCCATTACATATTTTGTGATATTAAGTTCTATTACCCAATTACTTTCCATTTATTTTATAAACGACAATAGACCCATTTCTCTCTCCTTAACCCATTTTACAATTTCTATTTGACGTCGTTATGCTGCCAAAGTTACACCAAAATTTCCATGCCAAAGTCGTTGTGTAAGTGAATAAAATACCCATTTCTCAATCAATGGTATTCACCTTTATGAAAATTTACTTTTCGATTGAGTACTTACATTTATGTATTCCACATCTCTTGTTCTTGGAATAAATTATGATGTTTATTGAATCCATGTTGTATGATCCATGGGGAACACATATGCATGAAATGAAATGTCTATAAAGGGTATTCCCTGATAGAGCACTAATGCATTGTATAAATATTAGTATCATGATACATAGAGTGAAATAAGGGTTTACTCATTATAATTCAAGTGGAATGAGGTTTTACTTGTGCTCAATGTGCAATGAGCCTTGGATCATGCTAATATCAAGTTAAATGTTGGTGCCACATTTCCATGTTATGATAATCAGGCTATATCATGCCTTTATGTTCATATTTATCTTATGCTCCATTGATATTCCTATTGACTAACATGTATTGTATTATTCCTATTATTCCTTGTTTACTCCATTACTGGGCTTTATATCTCACCCTTTTCACATGTATGTCCTTAGGTTATCCCATGCAATGCTAAGTATGAGAGAATGTTATGGTCATGTAAAAACTGTTTTCAATAAAGATGTAGTTTTTTATTTCTTAAGTTGTCATGTAATGTCCCTATTTTCTCAATAAACTAGAACATGTTATCCAAAAGGTTTTCATAATTTAAAATTTATGTAATAAATCATGTTAAAGTGTGTAAAAAAGAGAAGGATTGTTATAGTTGGTATCAGAGGGAGGATTATTTATTTTTGGGATTAGGATTATAAAACCCTTGTAAAAGCCTTTGGGATAAGAATAAGTATAATAAAAACATCCATAAATTTTGGGGATTAAAAAATAAGTGGTTTATCAAGATAATACATCCCTGTCTAGATACGAACAAGTAGAGGTGGAAATGCCACATATATATCTAAGGGAAAAACCTGACAACACTTCTTTGCGATAAACTCGAACGAGAACTGGTGTTTGACAATGGGCCCTGATGCACTCTTGGTTACGAATCTCCCTAGGGATATGCTTTGGTAAATTCATAAGATTAGTTTGAACCATTTTTAAGGGAATAAAAAATGCCCCTAAGAATATATGTTGGGATGTAGATCATGGATAACATAGATTGAAGCCTATAAATTCATAAGTTAAGGAAATAAATGTAATTTATAAGTTATCCCTTTTGTCTTTGGATTCAAATTTATGTTTTACCCCTAGAATTCCATTAATTATAGCCAATATCCAGTAATAGGAGGACATGGGCTAACAAAAAATGAAAATATCAATGTGTTGACTATTCTAATGAGATGCCCAATCTGATTGGAGCGGGAATCAAAAACATTTTAATGATACTATATAAATTAACACAAGTTATGAATAGAAACATGTGTCAAGAGGAACGTCCATACCCCCCCAATAAAGAACAAGATGAAATTGAGAGCTTAATGATACAAAGGCCTCTTACATTTAATGGATCATCTAATCCCTCAATCACCAAAAAATGGATCAACACCACTGAAAAGATCTTATCCATCCATGAATGTCTCGAACAAGAGATGGTTCTTATAGATGATTATCATATGGAGGGTTAAGCTGATAATTGGGTGAAATTGATCAAAAATATGAATCATGAGAAAGATATTGAGGCATTTGAGTGGAAGGATTTAAAAAAAATTGATAAATATTTTCCATGCACCCTCCGACATAAGATGGAAAGGGACTTCCTTTCCCTCAAGATAAAAGATGACGAATCCATCGGAGTGTATGAGGAAAAATTCACAAGGCTTTCATGATACACCTCCATCTTTATCGCTACCTCTAAATGGAACGTTGATCGCTTCGTTGGTGCGCTAAAACCTAGACTACGGAAAGCCCTAGAGATCTGTGAATTTGATATCTATGAGAAATTGTCCAATGTGCCCTCAAAGTTGAAATGGATATCGGTGAATATCAGGTGTATCGTGGGGATAAGAAGCGAAAGGTGGAATTTAATTATGGTTTTCAAAGAGATAAATCCAATAGTGATAATAAATTGAAGCACCCACTTGCCAAAGGTGGGGAAAGAAGCACCTCTAAAATTGCCTGAAGGGGACAAGGAAATGCTTTAGGTATAAGGCCCCAACCTTAAACCTTACTTAATATTGAATTAAATGAATAATTCATGTTGAGGATCTTTTAAGGTTTAGAGTTTTAGAGAATTAGAACATAACTATTACATATCAAAATATTACAAAGTAGTCACTTCTACTAAGCTTTCATAATAAAAAAAAACTCTTAAAAAAACATGTCTAGTTACATGTTTTATATAGCATGACATTCCCTTGATCCCATCCTTGACCCTATTCCACATTAAGTCCTGTGAAAGACATTTCAAAAAAAAATTGGGGTGAGCATAAGAAGCTCAGTAAGGGATACACAAAGAATGAAAATTGTTAGTTTATCAAAACAACAAGTAAACCATGTATACTTTATCAAAGTAATACTTTTCACCTTTATGAAGTAATAAAAACTCTTCACCGAATAAAGTATCATCACTTACCTTTTTGTAACCAAAGGATTACCATAAAACCCATATAAAGAACACATAACATATATAAAGGTAACTTGGGACATAAACATACTTAAGTGGAGTAACCATACGGTCGACTTCCACACATATCACTTAATGGAATAGCCATACGGCCAATTTCCATACATACTTAATGGAATAGACATACGGACGACTTCCATACCCAATGCATTGGAGGTTATAACGTAACCACCCGTCCTGGTATTCACGGCACCACCCGTCATATGGTTTATAACGTAACCACCCGTTAAAATGTCCAAGTACCAATATAAAATCATAAAACATAAAACCAATATAAACGAATGATAACATTTCCACATTTCAATCACAATATATCATAAATATATTGACATAATAGAATCATTTATCAAAACCATTTTCAATACCAAAATACATAAAAGAGTATATGGTATTTATTTTATTCTAAAAACATTACGGCTTGTTGAGGAAGCCAAAGACAAAATAATACTCGCGGTGGCGGAAAAGGACGTTGTCACCACGTATGTTAAAAAACATTCCTTTTTGTCGTTTAGTAAAACGCTTCGTAGAAAAAGATTCCTTTTGTATAGAAGTAAAAGTCAAAGGAGTTTATACACCGTATAAAAGAAAGTTGTGTATAAAACGAAATATGCCTCAATGAAAGGAGATTGAGACGAAGTCCCTTACCAAGATCATTTTTAAAATAAAATAGATCCATTATGGGTATTCACTATAAGTACACATAAATAACGTAAAAATACAAAATAAGACATAATAATATCATGACATAATTTGAATGTAGGAGATTAACCCAAAGAATGGAAAATGGGTTAAGAAGTTCCCTTACCTCGGGTCCGACTTGACTCGATCGTTCTTTAACATCCTGAATAATAAACTTGAATTAATTTATACTTGATTAAGAACCTTTTTAAACTTCATTATTCCTTTTATATCACTTATTTCCATGTTATAAACATTATGTAACCATTTATGTTAATAATGTTTGTTTTGTCAATATTTGGTTCTTAAGTCGAAAGTTGACTTCTTACAATTACATGTTGTTCGTGTGGTCAAAATTTATTTATATTCAGAATGAAATTCCTGATTTGGATATCATATATATCATATATATCCAGCATGTACATGTATTTATAATATTACATAATCATTTAGAGGTATGAAATGAGATGCACCATTCATGGAGACGGTAAGCCGTACGTACGCATGAACGCTACTTTCATTTCTTTGTCATATTAATGGAATTAAAACTAAATGAGAGGTATGTATATTTTAATTCCAGAATTATATTCATCATTTAGATATATCATTAATTATATATATCCATTATATTCATGTACTTTTAATAGTACATTACATTTGGGGATAAGAAATGAAATGCACCGTTCATGGAGACGGTAAGCTGTACGTACGCATGAACGCTACTTTCATTTCTATCTCATACTTTAATGGAAAGAAATAATAATGATATAGAGGTATATTATAATTCCAGTATAACATCATATATAATAACTTTAAATCCATCCTTTACACGTCCCACATATGGTATTAACGAATCACATCACTTTGAGGGGGCGGTAGTCCGCACTTCCTTAAATGAAGATATCGTGTTTACCCATAATGGAAACCATAAAGGTATGCCAAAAATGAAAAATACAGAAGCTTAAAGAAAACATAAACATATTATATATCATATATAAAAATATTGACATCATAATGGCCACCCTTGAAGGTGTTAAATGAGTATTGAACAATCATCGTTTCGGGAGGCAGAATTTCGCCATCCACGGAAACCGTATGTTCTTTAACCACTTGATGTAGTTGTGTGAGAGTGTAGCTCAAATAAATCTTATAACAACATCATAGTATATTTAAGATACTGGTGTTGTTACAAAATAAGTAAATAAAAAGAGTTTAGAGGGTTGGAGAAGCAAAATAAAACAAATGAACAAGAGAGAATGAATTACCTTTAAAAGTGTAACTCCTTTTGATTTGAGCCTAAAGGCTTCCTTTGAAAGGATTATGCCCAAAGGGAATCCTCTAGGATGAGGATAGGGATGTGGAGAGAGTAAATGGGCAGGGTTTGGCCGAGCAAAAGGCTTGAGGAGTGTGTGTAATGAGGTAGAGGTGGGGGCCTTTTATAAGATGAGAGGAGGGGCACTTTTGGAATGTAAAGAAACATTACTTTATTTGAAAATGTGTTTCGGTTTTAAAAGGTCCCACATTGATAGAATTCGTGTATAAGGTGATAAGGGTTCGAAATACACTCATAAAATTGGTTTTGGACATGTGTAGTTCATAGATTTTACATTATCTTTCCATTTTATTTAAATCGTCAAATAATGATGTCATCGCTGCATCATTATTATGTCATAAATAATTTAAAATATTTAATGTCTAAAAATTATAAAAAAATACTATGATGTAGGAAATCTTTTTAGTTTTCCAATGACTATTTATAATCAAAAATCTTATCTTTATAACCCCATGTAAATTTTTTTTTCGTAAAACATATTATGTTTGTGTCATTTTTACTTTTACATTAAATAAAAAGTTATTTATGTCATTTCCCAACCAAAACGTCTCAATGGGGTCCCCAAGTTGACCCATGGCTTGTCTTGGTCGGCCCTGACACAACCAATAAGGTTGGGACATGTTTCTAGGTCATTTCATATTATTAAAGCATTATTTATACCTTAAACTACACTAATTACCACTAATCGCGATTAATGAAAAAAATTACTATTCACCAAAAAATTATATTAATCTCATTGAACGAAATTTTACTTCTTAATGACAACCATGTATGTCGGATTTTCAAAATTCAATACACATTAGTGGTAAACTTTCATTTAACTGAAAAATCAGTTTGCTTGATTACCACTTAGTGGTTTCACTATTCATCAAAAATTGAAGTTTTTCAGAAAATTACCAAAAATTCACCCTAAGCTATATTTGATATTCTGAATTCAAAAATGAAGTCCATTTTACAAAATTCAAAACATATAAGTCAAATTAATTAATTTAATAATTAATTCCTGCTGTCATGACAAATAACGTGTTTTTGTGAAACAATAAGTATCAAAAGATTGACACCAGTTTAAGTCCAATTTCAAAGTGAAATTGATTACAATGACCACCATTGGATTAACTGGTAAAAATATTTTCTAATTTCACTTTAAAACAAATTAAAATAACAATCTAATCATATAAATAATTTAGATTAAAAAGAGGTTTTGAATTAAAATACAACATTTTACACTATTCATAAAAAAATGAACTTTATTAGAAAGGTACCAAAACTTTACACAAAGTAAATTTTGATGTCCTGATTCTAAAGAAGAGTTATATTTGGTCCAAAATAAAGTATAAGAGTGATCAAAACTATATTTAATGACGGTTCACCATTAAAAGGTGATAAGTGAACCTATAGTGAAAATTAGAGTATATATGCCCTAAAATTGAACTCTTTCTGTATTTTAAGCCTTTATCTTTTATTGGGTAAATGTATAAACATTTAAAAACATATATAATCATATTTTTGTTATTTCTATCCATTCCTGCCAGTAAAACGGCTACTCGTTAACTAACATTTAAAATAATATTATTTTATTACTAGTGTGCTACGTAAGTTTCAAAGAAACTCATCGTTGAGTATCAGGTACGCTATCGAACATAGCAACCCCTTTAAAATAAAATTAATATTTAATTCGTAAATATTAATAAATATGAAAATTATTTATTCTTTATTTACCTGGGATGTTACATCCTTCCACCCTTTTGGGAATTGCGTCCTCGCAATTTTATTCACTTATCAAAATAAGTGGGGGTATTTATCCCTCATAGCATTTTCAGATTCCCACGTTGCCTCTTCAATCAACTGGTTTTTCCACAAAACCTTTACCTGATGAATCACCTTATTCCGTAACACTTTCTCCCTGTGGTCAAGAATCTGGACCGGTTGTTCCTCATAAGATAGGTTCTCTTCCAGCTAAACTACCTCTGGACTGAAAACATGAGATGGATCTGGCATATACTTTCTCAACATCGAAACATGAAAAACATTGTGTACCTGAGATAAACTCAGAGGTAAAGCCACTCGGTATGCAACTGATCCAACTCTTTCCAGAATTTCGTATGGTCCAATGAACCTTGGACTCAACTTTCCTTTCTTACCAAATCTCATCACACTTTTCCAAGTAGAAACCTTGAGAAAAACATGATCACCTACCTCGAAAGATAGATCCTTCCTCCGGTTATCCGCATAACTCTTCTGCCTGCTCTGAGCTGTTCTCATGTGTTTCTGAATCAACTGAACTTTTTCTGCCAACTCTTCTACCAATTCTCGTCCCATCAACTTCCTTTCACCAACTTCATCCCAGAAAGCTGGAGTTCGACACCGCTTCCCATATAATGCCTAAAATGGTGCCATCTGTATATTGGAATGAAAACTGTTTTTATATGAAAATTCAACCAAAGAATGATGTTGGTCCCAACTTCCCTGATAATCCATCGAACAAGCTCGTAGCATATCCTCCAATGTCTGAATTGTTCGTTCTGACTGCCCATCTGATTGAGGATGAAAAGCTGTACTAAAATTTAATTCAGTACCCAAAGACTTCTGAAGGCCATTCCAAAAGTTAGATGTGAACCTGGGATCACGATCAGATATAAGGGAGAGAGGAACTCCATGTAACCTGACTATTTTTTTAAGATACAAACGGGAAAGTTGATCAAGAGAGAAAGTATCTCGTATAGCAAGGAAATGAGCTGATTTGGTCAAGCGATCAACAATAACCCAGATTGCATTATTACCTCGAGATGTCCTCGGTAATCCCACAACAAAGTCCATGGATATGTTTTCCCATTTCGACTATGGCACTGGTAAAGGCTGAAGCATCCCTTTCGGTAACTGCCGCTCTGCTTTAACCTGTTGACATGTCAAACACTTCACAGTAAAATCAGCAATGTCTCTTTTCATTCCATCCCACCAGTAATACTCCCGCAGATCACTGTACATCTTAGTACTGCCAGGATGAACTGAAAACGGGGAACTATGAGCCTCACATAACAACTCATTCTTCACCTATGAATCACAAGGCACACATAACCTCTTCCCAAACCTCAAAACACAAACACAAACTTATCCAAGAACTAATGGAAAATTTTATTCATAAGTTCCATGAATAAAGCAGGTGCATTGGTTAACCCAAAAGGCATAACTACAAATTCATAATGGCCATATATAGTACGGAACGCAGTCTTTGGAACGTCTGCTTCTTTTAATTTCAACTGATGGTACCCCGACCTCAAGTCAATCTTCGAAAAATACTGAGCTCCATGGAGCTGATACCACTTCATTCGATGGCCCAACATCTGCTAAAGTTGTTGTAAATGATTTTAACACACCTTTATGCTTGTAGTCTAGCTGCATTCCCCTAGTTGAGTTCTTCGTTGGACACTCGTTTGCATAATGACCCATTTCATTACACTTAAAACATCTTACCATTGGCTTTTCATTTCCTGCTTGATCATCTTCCTTACATTTACGAGCAATATGACCAGACTTACCACACCAAAAAAACTTACCAGACTTGGATAAACATTCTCCAGGATGCATATTACCACACTTCTCACAGGATGGATATTTGGTTTTCTTTCCTCCTTGCTTCTTTGATGAATTCTTCCCCATTTCCTGCCAACTAGATCTCTTATTCTGTTGTTTGTCATAGAACACCTGATCAACGACAAACTCCATTCCTACCTTCTCCGTACATCGAACAAGTTTTTCATAACTTTTGAACTCACGAGAAGCTAAAGCCCTTCGATACTTTGGCTTTAACCGTGAGTAAAAACGGTTTATTTTACTATCAAGATCTCGTATGAAGTTTGGAGCATACCTTGCAAATCGAGTGAACTTTTCTTCATAAGCAGCCACTGAATCATCCTCCTGCCTCAATTCTAGGAACTGTTTTTCCATCCTAAGACGAACCACCTTAGGGAAATATTTCTCAAGAAACATACCTTTGAATTCGTCCCAGTGAAGATCCTCAATCTCATCACTATCCCTTATATTTTTCACCATCGACCACCACTGATCAGCTTCACCTTCAAAACGGTAAACAACAAGACTAACCTTTTGATGTTCTGAACACCCCATGACATCAAAAATCTTCTCCAGTGCTTTAATCCACCCTTCAGCTTGCACAGGGTCAGATGATCCTCTGAATGATGGGGGATGTTGCCTCATGAAATGTTCCACCAATGACATGTTCCTCTGCGGTTGATCTGGCTGATCTCGTTCATGGATACCACCACCATTTATAGCCTGAGTCAACTGTGCCATCACTGCAACAAACTGTTCAGTTCCGATTCCGACCATCTCAGGTTGCTGATTTAGAAGGTTATCTTCCTCCGGATGTCGTCCCAATATAGCTGCTTTGTTTCCTCTACGGAAAACCATTCTGAACACAGAAATATCTTAGGCGAAGCAACATGGTAATCCGTAAATGCTATATCATTTCAATCATATTATAATTTAACACTTTTCTAACTCCTAAAGTTGTCTAAACCGTCCTCTGATACCAACTATAAGGCCCCAGCCTTAAACCTTACTTAATATTGAATTAAATGAATAATTCACGTTGAGGATCTTTTCAGTTTTAGAGTTTTAGAGAATTAGAACATAACTATTACATCTCAAAAGATTACAAAGTAGTCACTTCTACTAAGCTTTCATATTAAAAAACTCTTAAAAGAAACATGTCTAGTTCCATGTTTTATATAGCATGACATTCCCTTGATCCCATCCTTGACCCTATTCCACATTAATTCCTGTGAAAAACATTTCAAAAAAAATTTGGGGTGAGCATAAGAAGCTCAGTAAGGGATACACAAAGAATGAAAATTGTTAGTTTATCAAAACAACAAGTAAACCATGTATACATTATCAAAGTAATACTTTTCACCTTTATGAAGTAATAAAAACTCTTCACTGAATAAAGTATCATCACTTACGTTTTTGTAACCAAAGGATTACCATAAAACCCATATAAAGAACACATAACATATATAAAGGTAACTTGGGACATAAACATACTTAAGTGGAGTAACCATACAGTCGACTTCCACACATATCACTTAATGGAATAGCCATACGGCCAATTTCCATACATACTTAATGGAATAGCCATACGGCCGACTTCCATACCTAATGCATTGGAGGTTATAACGTAACCACCCATCCTGGTATTCACGGCACCACCCGTCATATGGTTTATAACGTAACCACCCGTTAAAATGTCCAAGTACCAATATAAAATCATAAAACATAAAACCAATATAAAGGAATGATAACATTTCCACATTTCAATCACAATATATCATAAATATATTGACATAATAGAATCATTTATCAAAACCATTTTCAATACCAAAATACATAAAAGAATATATGGTATTTATTTTATTCTAAAAACTTTACGGCTTGTTGAGGAAGCCAAAGACCAAATAATACTCGCGGTGGCGGAAAAGGTCGTTGTCACCGCGTACGTTAAAAAAAATTCCTTTTTTTCGTTTAGTAAAACGCTTTGTAGAAAAAGATTCCTTTTGTATAAAAGTAAAAGTCAAAGGAGTTTATACACCGTATAAAAGAAAGTTGTGTATAAAACGAAATATGCCTCAATGAAAGGAGATTGAGACGAAGTCCCCTACCAAGATCATTTTTAAAATAAAATAGATCCATTATGTGTATTCACTATAAGTACACATAAAGAATGTAAAAATACAAAATAAGACATAATAATATCATGACATAATTTGAAAGTAGGAGATTAACCCAAATAATGGAAATTGGGTTAAGAAGTTCCCTTACCTCGGGTCCGACTTGACTCGATCTTTCTTTTACGTCCTGAATAATAAACTTGAGTTAATTTATACTTGATTAAGAACCTTTTTAAACTTCATTATTCCTTTTATATCACTTATTTCCATGTTATAAACATTATGTAACCATTTAAGTTAATAATGTTTGTTTTTTCAATATTTGGTTCTTAAGTCGAAAGTTGACTTCTTACAATTACATGTTGTTCGTGTGGTCAAAAGTTCTTTATATCCAGAATGAAATTCCTGATTTGGATATCATATATATCATATATATCCAGCATGTACATGTATTTATAATATTACATAATCATTTAGAGGTAAGAAATGAGATGCACCGTTCATGGAGACGGTAAGCCGTACGTACGCCTGAACGCTACTTTCATTTCTTTGTCATATTAATGGAATTAAAACTAAATGAGAGGTTTGTATATTTTAATTCCAGAATTATATTCATCATTTAGATATATCATTAATTATATATATCCATTATATTCATGTACTTTTAATAGTACATTACATTTGGGGATAAGAAATGAAATGCACCGTTCATGGAGACAGTAAGCCGTACGTACGCATGAAAGCTACTTTCATTTCTATCTCATACTTTAATGGAAAGAAATAATAATGATATAGAGGTATATTATAATTCCAGTATAACATCATATATAATAACTTTAAATCCATCCTTTACACGTCCCACATATGGTATTAATGAATCACATCACTTTGAGGGGGCGGTAGTCCGCACTTCCTTAAATGAAGATATCATGTTTACTCATAATGGAAACCATAAAGGTATGACAAAAATGAAAAATACAGAAGCTTAAAGAAAACATAAACATATTATATATCATATATAGAAATAGTGACATCATAATGGCCACCCTTGAAGGTGTTAAATGAGTATTGAACAATCATCGTTTTGGGAGGCAGAATTTCGCCATCCACGGAAACCGTATGTTCTTTAACCACTTGATGTAGTTGTGTGAGAGTGTAGCTCAAATAAATCTTATAACAACATCCTAGTATATTTAAGATACTGGTGTTGTTACAAAAGAAGTAAATAAAAAGAGTTTAGAGGGTTGGAGAAGCAAAATAAAACAAATGAACAAGAGAGAATGAATTACCTTTAAAAGTGTAACTCATTTTGATTTGAGCCTAAAGGCTTCCTTTGAAAGGATTCTGCCCAAAGGGAATCCTCTAGGATGAGGAGAGGGATGTGGAGAGAGTAAATGGGCAGGGGTTGGCCGAGCCAAAGGCTTGAGGAGTGTGTGTAATGAGGTAGAGGTGGGGGCCTTTTATAAGAGGAGAGGAGGGGCACTTTTGGAAAGTAAAGAAACATTACTTTATTTGAAAATGTGCTTCGGTTTTAAAAGGTCCAACATTGATAGAATTCGTGGATAAGGTGATAAGGGTTCTAAATCCACTCATCCAATTGGTTTTGGACATGGGTAGTTCATAGATTTTACATTATCTTTCCATTTTATTTAAATCGTCAAATAATGATGTCATCGCTGCATCATTATTATGTCATAAATAATTTAAATTATTTAATGTCTAAAAATTATAAAAAAAATACCATGATGTAGGAAATCTTTTTAGTTTTCCAATGACTATTTATAATCAAAAATATGATCTTTATAACCCCATGTAAATTTTTTTTCGTAAAACATATTATGTTTGTGTCATTTTTACTTTTACATTAAATAAAAAGTTATTTATGTCATTTCCCAACCAAAATGTCTCAATGGGGTCCCCAAGTTGACCCATGGCTTGTCTTGGTCGGCCATGACACAAACAATAAGGTTGGGACATGTGTCTAGGTCATTTCATATTATTAAAGCATTATTTATACCTTAAACTACACTAATTACCACTAATCGCGATTAATGAAAAAAATTTACTATTCACCAAAAAATTATTTTAATCTCATTGAACGACATTTTACTTCTTAATGACAACCATGTATGTCGGATTTTCAAAATTCAATACACATTAGTGGTAAACTTTCATTTAACAGAAAAATCAGTTTGCTTGATTACCACTTAGTGGTTTCACTATTCATCAAAAATTGAAGTTTTTCAGAAAATTACCAAAAATTCACCCTAAGCTATATTTGATATTCCGAATTCAAAAATGAAGTCCATTTTACAAAATTAAAAACATATAAGTCAAATTAATTAATTTAATAATTAATTCCCGCTGTCATGACAAATAGCGTGTTTTTGTGAAACAATAAGTATCAAAAGATTGACACCAGTTTAAGTCCAATTTCAAAGTGAAATTGATTCCAATGACCACCATTGGATTAACTGGTAAAAATATTTTCTAATTTCACTTTAATACAAATTAAAATAATAATCTAATCATATAAATAATTTAGATTAAAAAGAGGTTTTGAATTAAAATACAACATTTTACACTATTCATAAAAAAATGAACTTTATTAGAAAGGTACCAAAACATTACAAAAAGTAAATTTTGATGTCCCGATTCTAAAGAAGAGTTATATTTGGTCCAAAATAAAGTATAAGAGTGATCAAAACTATATTTAATGACGGTTCACCATTAAAAGGTGATAAGTGAATCTTTAGTGAAAATTAGAGTATATATGCCCTAAAATTGAACTCTTTCTGTATTTTAAGCCTTTATCTTTTATTGGGTAAATGTATAAACATTTAAAACATATATAATCATATTTTAGTTATTTCCATCCATTCCCGCCAGTAAAACGGCTACTCGTTAACTAACATTTAAAATAATATTATTTTATTACTGGTGTGCTACGTAAGTTTCAATGAAACTCATCGTTGCGTATCGGGTACGCTATCGAACATAGAAACCCCTTTAAAATAAAATTAATATTTAATTCGTAAATATTAATAAATATGAAAATTATTTATTCTTTATTTACCTAGGATGTTACATTATGTGTGGAAGAGAAGGGCTTCTAGACATTAATTACTAACAAGAAAAAAATAATGTTTCTAAAGAGGATAGAAGAGTTCCGTTTGACCCTAAATGCATTTTTCATTTCTTCAACTTCAAAGAACCATGACACTTTTCAAACCAGTTCCCTATGCCAAGGGTTTTCGGAGGCAACCAACAACCTCCAAGGTAGAAAGGGTGGGTTTTTTTCCATCACTACTGTCGAATCAAACCCTGAAAATGATGTGGTGATATGTACTATAGTTATTCATTCTTGAATAGAAAACATAATTTTTGATTCTGGTTCTAAACATTCTTTTATATCCCAAAAGTGTAGTAGAATAATCCCAACACATCCATAAATCATGTAAGTAGAGATTTCAGTGAGAAAAACAAATGGGTAAATCATTGCATCCCAAGACTATAAATCCTCCCCTATCACAATTTATGGATTTAACCTCATGGAAACGTCATCATACCCCCTTTGGTATAATTTTATGCAATTCTTGGCATGTATTGGATTTCCATATATAGAGCCAACATAAATTTTCGTGAGATGGAAATAACTTTCCATTTTTCAAATCGACCCCCGATTCTATACAAGTACTAGGAGGAGGAAGAATCTTATTTAGAACCATCATCTCAAGAGTGGATATTATTACCCTATGAGCACGTGTATCTTACTCATTTGATTGAGTCTAATGAAGAAACCACCCTTGAAGAGGTGCCTATTGTGAGGTAATTCACTGAAGTGTTTTTTGAGGAATTGCATGGTCTTCCTCTAAGAAAAGATGTGGAATTCTCGATTGATCTTATACATGTGGCTTTACCAATATCAAAGGCGCCATATAGAATGGATTTTGTGGTGCTTTTGAAGATAAATAAACAACTATATGAGAATCTGGATAAAGGGATTATTTTCCCATGTGCTTCACCATGGGATGCACTAGTCCTCTTCGTCTAGAAGAAGGATAGGTCAATGCTCATTTGCATTGATTACCACGAGCTCAACAAAATCACGATAAAGAACAAGTATCCTCTACCATGAATTGATGAATTATTTAATAATCTATTTAGAGCACAATACTTCTCCAAGTTGGATCTGTCGTTTGGATATTACCATGTAAGAGTGAAGAAGGAGGATATCCCCAATACTACTTTTCGTAAAAGATACATGCGCTATGAATTCATAGTAATGACTTTTAGACTCACTAATTATATAGAAATATTCATGGAAATTATGAATAGAGTCTTTAGATATTACCTTAAAAAATATGTGGTAGTATTTATAAATAATTTTCTTATATACACCAAAACTAAGAAGGGGAATGAGGAGAATATAAGCATTGTATTAGAGACCTTGTGAAAGGATAAACTCTAGCAAAAGTATAGTAAGTGCGAGTTCTGGTTGAATGAAGTCTCATTCATGGGTCAAATCATCAAAATCAATAAAATATATTTGGATCCCTCCAAGGAAAATGCAATTGAGGGGGGGGGGGGGAGAGGCCAACATCTGTGATGCATATCCATAGCTTCTTTGGGTTATCTGGATATTATCACCGATTTGTGAGAAATTTCCATGATTGTCAAACCCTTTTACCAAGCTAACCCAGAATGCAGTAAAGTTCTCATTGAGTGGTGAATGCGAAGAGAGCTTCACATAGTCGAAAAAGAGGAATATCACTTCACCTATACGCAAATTACACTAAAACATTAATAGATTTTTGTGGCGATTTTTTAGTGGTGGTTTACTAAACCGCATCTAAATTTTTTATTAATTATTTAGCGGAAGTTTTTTGTAAGCTGCCGTTAAAATGTTTTTTTCCCACCCTGACACTTCCCCAACCCCATGAACCCCTTCTCTCCTTGACCCCCACAAGACCCCCTCCCCAGGAAACCCCCAAAACCCTTGCCCCCTCTCCCCCTTAACACCTCGCCGCCTCTCCCCTCACCACTTCGCCGCCTCGCCGCCTCGCTGCGCCTCACCGCCTTGCCGCCTTGCCCATTTCAGAGGTAGCCTATCAAATTGGTTAATAAAAATATTATATTTGATCTTAGGTAGTATTTTACTAGTACACACTTGTTACTTTCCATGATAAAGCTAGATCCTTTTTTGAATATATTTTAGTGAACCATGAATTAATCCTCATCCAATAATTTATAACTAGTGTAATTGGAATTTAGAGTAGCATGAAGAGAATGTATCCCTATAACCTGATTTATGATTGTCTTGATATTCCAATACATGTTTTTATTCCATAATAAAATATTCATTATTTATTCATGTTTTATGTTGTGATCATGTGTGACATGTAATTAGGTTTTATTGATATTATAGTTAATGTAACATATTCAAGCATATTTACCTTTTGTTTTGTTGAGCATTAGATTCATTATAATGGAATTATTTGTCAAGCATGGCTAATACATTGATATGTTGAGCCTGTTTTTACTTTTTTATACCAATCATGTTTATTAGTATAAATAATAATGCTACCTTGTCCATGGATATTGTTTTGATAAATAATGAGTATGTTAGAAGGGGTATTTTTATATTTTATAACATGTGTGTTGGTATATATTATATAGAGATTTATTAATGGGATAGGATCACAATGACTTGAATTTTTTATACCCCTTTCACATATTCCTAAATTCAAGTTATGATAGTTCCTTGATTCTTATATGCACCTTCCTCTTTCAAAAATACAAGAATTTTCCCATGACTCAACCATGGGAAGTATTTCTATGATCTTTGTTCGGTAGGAATGGCATCATGGATTCCTTGACCTGATGTCTTATATCCATGGTTAGGATCAAATAAATTATGTTAGGTATAGACCCTCCCATTATAGGTATTTTTTATTTATAATTGATTCTATTTTATGATGTTTTCCTTTATCTGATGCTTCCATGTTTTTATTGATAACAATTAGTAAATTAATTTTTATATAAATATATATAAATGTTTATATTTATATAAGGAACATATTTAAGTATATTCCATATAAGTTAGTAACTAGGTGGTTTATTACTAGGTATTATTTGCTCAGACCCAACATATACACTTTGGGGGGACAAGAAATTTCATGTTCTATCTTTCGGGTACCTATAGGTACAAGTACATGTTTGAGTGATTTTTTTTTCAAATAATGGTTGATTTTTGCATGACCCAAGTTCCATTTAGTATTGTAAATTGTGAAAAGGGATTGATTTTTTCATTTATCCTTAGGTTTTAGGGATCATTTTATACCATTTACCTTTATATGATTTGTAAATATTTATCATATGGAATTTACTATATTTGGATCATGTTAGTTTTCTTGTATTTTTTTTATTAATAAAACCAGGTAAACCAAATCCCACTAGTCTTATTAGAACCGCAATGCTATTATGCAGCCTTTGGTGATCGATAGGTGAAAATGAGGTCATGTAGTGCTCTATCCTAGAACTATTTTGGTATCTCATTCATCATCACTACACCACATGTACTTTTTTTCTTAAATAAGATCTTGAATCATAGAGGCGGTTTTTTCTACTTGTACCTATATCTCTTATATCCCTTGGTTTAAGATCCTTACCTCTTACACCATATCAACCATTTATAGTAATTAATCTTGTTTTTTAAATAGAAATTTTTGATATAAAGGATTTAAATATCGATAGCCCTATTTTTGGTTATTTTCCCTTCCAGAATAGTTTATAAAATTACCCCATCTAAATTAGTTTGTATATATGTTTATGTTAAATAGTGTAAGTCTCTAGATTAATTTTTTGAGACTTTATAATAGATTGGATGTGAGTGATGAGTTTTTATTTTCCTGTATCTTTTACAATGAATTTTTTTAGTATTCTCCTGTAGATGTATGGAATCATCCTAACCACATAAATATTAATTTTATATTTGGTTTTATTTTGTGTGATGTGTGTTAATAGAGTTTGTTGTAGAAATTTGGTGATATCACTACCTAGTTACAGTGCATAGACTCAGAAGAGGCAATTATCAGAAAAAACTCTATTTAATAGGATTACAGAGCATTCCACTATATAGGATGAGGGTCATCACACAAATTTATATCCGTTGTTTATCAAAGATTTTATGGAGCTTTACACTCATTTCTTATGTTGTGTTTTTTGGATCATTCAATTTTATTAGATGTTCTATTCCTCTATCCGATTATTTCTACCTAATAACCACCATCTAATCATCTTTTTCTGATGATCCCAATTCAAAAAACACTATATGGAGAAACTCCATATGATGTTTTTTTATCTTCTCATTTTGGTGAAAATAAAAAAACCCAAAAATCTTCTATATGGAAATTAATTTTTGATATTACTTTTTTCAACCACCCACTTGAGCTCATCATTTATTCGATGCATGAAATGTTCTTTGAAATTTCTATATGGTTTGGGATGTCTTGGTACACATGAGATAGTATTTTTGAGACTTAATAGGTATATTATGAGAAATTTCATGGCCATATATCATTTTAAAGTCTATTAAGTTACCTTGGGCTTTTGCAAAAAAGTGTCATTGTGCATTTTTTGATATAATCCTCAAATTTTTTTAAAATATTTAACATATTTATATATTTTTTAAACTAATATATATGAATATATTTCCATTTTTATTAAAAGTTATGTGTTTTAATTTTTTTTAATATTTTGTAGGCACATTTTTATATACATGGATAAAATCAAGATCACATTACCAAGGAACACACCTCATTATGTTAAGGCTTTGGAGGGTTTTTTAGATTTTTCAATTTCCAATTGATCTGTTGAAGGGAGAATGATATTTCTATGTCCTAAATTAAAATTTAGAAGATGGTTGAAGAGATATGAAGTTTGTGAACATTTAATATTGAAGAAATTCCCTAGTCAATATTTGTGTTGGATTTGGAACATAGAATCGAAAGTTACAGAAAGGTTGAGCATTGATGTCATTCCAAATAATGAGCTCCAAAATTCGTTGTAAATGGGAAATGAAATGAAAAACCTTATTAATGATGCATTTGGCACTACAAGACACCACCATCAACATAAAAACATATCAGAATAACCAGATGAGGGTGCTACAAATAGAAATGTGACTAGTGATGATTTTTAGACTTCAAGACAACCAGATGAAGATTATAACAAATTAGTGGATCCTCTTCTTGATTATGTGGAGAATAATGTAAGAGAAAACATCACTGAGGAAAATACGTTTCATAATTTATTTGATGATGGAAATCAAGAGTTGTATAGTGGATGTTTGAAATGTTCAAAACTTTACCTTTTTTACTAAAGTTGTACCATATCAAATGTCTATGTGGAATTACAAATAAGGCAATGTCAATGATATTGGAATTGTTGCATGATGCATTTCATGAATAAAAAATCCCTGATTGTTTTCATGATATGAAAAATTTTGTTAACATTATTAGATTGAATAATACAAAAATACATGTGTGTCTTAATGATTTTATGCTTTATTGGAAAGAGGATTCATGTAGACAGAATTGTAAAAAATGTTCTTATTCTAGATGGCAGTAAATGGGTGATGTTGGAAGTATGAATCAACATAATACCATAAAGAATAAGAAAAGGAAGACACCTGTAAAGGTTTTTCATTACTTTCCTTTAAATCCCTGATTGCAAAGATTATTCATGTCATCGAAAAATGCCAAACACATGAAGTTGCATTCTGTAGATAATAACAATGATGGGTTAATGCGACATCCATGAGATTCACAATCGGGGAATAAATTTGATTCATTACATCCATATTTATCATCTAATCCTAGGAATGTTTGACTGGGATTGGTTTCCTATGGGATTCAACCCATTTGGGACTTTGAGTACCAGTTATAGCGTTTGGCCGATTGTTTTGATCCCTTATAATCTACCTCTATTTATTTGTTTGAAACAAATGTATTTTATCATTTCGATGAATATTTCTAGAAACCAATATCTATAAATGATATTGATGTATACTTGCAGCTATTAGTTGAATAATTATAGGAGTTGTGGAGAAATGGTGTTTATTCATTTGATGCTTCTTCTAAAACAATGTTCAAAATGCATGATCCTTTAATTTGGACCATTAGTTACTTCCCTAGGATTGGGAATTTATCTGGTTTGAATACATAAATAGGTTTGGATTGTCTTTTTTGTTACATTCATTCTGAGCTCAAACGACTACCTCATAGTAGAAAATGGTGCTTCTTGTTCCATAGAATATTTTTGGATGCATCTCATAGATATCGGCTGAACAAATCAAAATTTAATGGTTTCATTGATCATAGACCACCACCAAAGTTTTCAACTGGTTCTGAAATATTGACATAACCTGAAAAAGTTGAAACAGAATTTGGTAAGGTTTATCATTTGAATGATAGTGGGAAACGGGTTTGAAGTGCTTCATCAAGTGAAATTGGAACGCAACAATGGAAGAAAAAAAGTATATTCTTTATACGTATGTATTGGTAATTTAATTTGTTGCGACATAATCTTTATGTGATGCATATTGAGTAGAATTTCTGTGACAATTTGATCTACACATAGCTTAATGAGCATGGAAATTCGAAGGATCGTGTCAATGCTCAGAAAGAATTACAAGTAATGACCATAAAATTTGATCTCTGGCCAAATAAGAATTAAATGTATGCTTCAACAATTTTTTCATTGAAAAATAGGGATAAATATACATTCCTCTGAATTTTAAATCATGTGAAAGTATCTTCTGGGTATTCAAATAACATATAGAGGTGTGTTGACTTAAATAACCGTAAGTTACATGGATTAAAAATTCATGATTCATATATTTTGATATAGTAGTTACTACTATTGGAATTGCATACATTATTACATGAAAAAGTTTCAACTGTTGTACTCCAATTCTGTACATTTTTCAGGAAACTATGTGAAACATATCTACATACATTTGAGCTTTAAAATCTTCAGGAAAGGTTTGTATTGACACTTTGTTCAATGGAGATGATCATTACTCCGTTATTTTTTACTTTCTTGATGCATTAAACATTGAATTTGGTTGAGGAAGCTAAATTAGGAGGCCCTGTTCATTATCAATGGATGTATCCAATTGAGAGGTACTTTATTTATATGTTTTGTAGTTAAGTAAACAATTTTTGGCACTTAATTAAATTCATAACTATGTTTTTTTGTTTTTCACAAATATATTGGGCATTTGAAATCATACGTGAGAAATAAATATCAACAAGAAGGCTCTATTTCTGAAGGATATTTAGAATAAGAGTGCCTTACCTTTTGTTCTAGATACATGGATGATATTGAGAAAATATTTAATCAAGTTTGACATGTTAATGACACATATTCTCAATATCAAATACATGGGAAATCAAAAAAATTTCCTACTATTGGCCGATCAGTTGGGAGGACCTCAAATGTTACATGGACAGAAATGGAATTATTACAGGCACATAGATTTGTGCTAATGAATTGTGAAATTGCAGATCCATTTATTGAAGTGTTTAGCATACAAAATAAGAGACTAATCAGAGGCCAAACACAAAATGAGAATGAAATAACGAAAGCTATTAATAAAGAGCTTGTAGAATTGTTTGCACGACGTGTAAGTTCATAAATATTTCCATAAATAAAAATAATAGGTTGAAACATATATTCTGTAATTATAATAAATTAAATTTATTTTTTTAGATGACGAATACTGATACTGGAACAGAGTTATTAGAATATTTGATGTTTTTTTCTCTAGGTCGTCTAAAAAAAGTTAGAAGGTTCGACGCTTACAATGTGAATGGCTTTAAATTTCGTACAATTGATCGAGAAGAGGGTTTTAAAACACATATTAGTGGTATATTTACATTTTCTGAAGTGGGATAATATGGAAAGATGACTGATATTATTGATTTAAATTACCAAGGGCATTTTTCAGTAGTTTTATTCAAATTTAATTGGGTCGATATTACCAGAGGTGTTAAAAGAGATTCCTTCTAATTTACTTCTATGAACTTCTCTCGCTTAATGGAGTTTGGTGATCATGAACTGCATAATCCATACATATTATCATCACAAGAAATAATGGTATATTATGTGAATTATGTTGTGTATGATGGGTAGAGTGTGGTTGCTCACGTAAAACAAAGAGATCTGTATGATATGGGTGATGACATGGAAGATTTGACCTCTGACATTGAATTTCATCAACAACAAGAATCAGAATTATTTTTTCACCATGATATTGAAAATATTAGTCTATCAAGGATGGATTAATTGGATGAAGTAATGGAGTAGGAAATGGATATGATTAAAGGATAATATGATTGCATGTATAGTTATGCATTCATTTTTCAACCACTTTTTTTGTACAATCATTCATTATAATTATTATGTATATTTTGTCTGTTAGTATTGTGCATCTATTATCTTTTTTAATTTTTTTCTGCATAATTTTTTTGAAATATATGTTCTGAACTTAATTTTATTTTATTAAATGATAGGAATGCTAAGGAGGATGCGATATACAATTTTATCAACCACTGCGACAGATGACGATCCATATGTATCCCTCCTAATGACATCTGAGCCACCATCTGCCTACCCCCCTGCACCATCTCTCACACCTTCTGTGAGCATCCCTTCAGCAGCTCAATCATGGCCTCCTAGTTTAGGAGCCTCATTAGTGGGGGAGTGTCACACCACATCTAATTCTTCATGGGGATATTGGAGGGTGATTTTTATAGGTAGAAATTTTAATATGAATAAATTTACTGTACTTTTTTAATACCAAATGTTTGTTCATTTAAGATGGATACAATGAATCTGTGGAGAAAAATATAAAAATTTCAGATGCATGGAATCTATCCGGAGAGAAGATAGTTGTCCCATTTGATTCATATGGGGTCCTTATCAATGACACCGCCGGATTACATGGCCAGATTTTAGGCCAGCTGGCCACGAAGCCTGTTTCCCTTCCTATTTCATATAATTATTGGAGACATATTCCTGAAAGTCGAAAAAATGAAGTTTTTTATTCCAAAATAATGGTAATTATAATACATTATGGTGTGATTGAATGTCATGGTTTTAATATTTTCAACATGAATTTTTGTGTACATATGTTTTTTTACTTTATAGTTGCTGATGTGATAGAACGAAAGTGGACATGGAAAAATCTTGTAAAAATGGAAATAATTTAAATGGATATTGGGGGGTGATGTCAATGATACTTCATTGACCACCCAATAGATGTATGAAAATCTACCCTATGGGGCACCCAAAGAGAAATGAAATGTTTTATTTGACAGACATCGTGATGAGAAGGAGATGGTATTTAAATATACATTACTATAATAATCTTATTTTAAATTTATAAATGTATATGAATAGGATATGAAATTGAATACATTAGTATTAAATATCATTTTATTTATTTTAGGATCTTTCAAGAAAGAATGAATCAAGCCGGGATAAGTAGGTCATGCCTCACACTATGGGTTCAAAGAGTTTTTTTAAAATCCAATCAGATCTAGTAATCTTTCCATTAGTTTAAATATTTGTAAGACAATATTATTTGTTTAATATATTAAATTTTTGGATTATGGTTTTTAATGCAAACATATAGTTTATGGGATCAAGCATTCATAACATATGTGTGGTTGAATGTTCCCCGAATATCTGATGGAAGTTTTATTAGTGAGCATGCCAAAGAAGTTGGGTTATAAACTCATTTTTTCATTATAATAACATATTATCAGTTGTAATTATGTTATTTTAGATTGATTTTAATATGAATAC
This sequence comes from Viscum album, assembly GCA_963277665.1. Lineage (NCBI taxonomy): Eukaryota > Viridiplantae > Streptophyta > Magnoliopsida > Santalales > Viscaceae > Viscum > Viscum album. Next base: position 1,703,245,141 of record OY728155.1, read on the forward strand.
TATTTGATTTATAGGTAAAAATTTTAGAACTGTGGGATTCCAATCATGTGAAGTCCTACTCAGTCTCCTAGGATGACCCAGTTGCTAAACTCCCTGGGAAGAAGCATCCTAGTAGAGTGCATGAGATCGGTCTGGAACCCATACCATCTGAGGTCTTTGGAAGGCCATCGGGGATTGTAGCCGCATCTACTCCTGGTTGTAGTCATTCTATACCCTGAGATACTTAGAGAGAGATTATTTCTCTACGAAACATATTTCACCACAAGGGGGTTCAGATATCCTCTTTGAAGAAAGTGTTATTTATATTAGAATATGACCGGATCGACCCTCGGTGGTATTGCATCGACTGGTGGTGAGCAGGTAAATTAAAAAAAACTCAAAATCCTTTAGTTTAGAAAATTTTCTTGGTTTTATGTTTAAATATAAATATACAATAGTATTTTATTTTCAATATAATTTTCTTTCAGGTGGTAGAAAGAAGTAGATATGGAGGTGGAGAGGGTGACGAGCTTTATTCATCATGAGGTCGTGATTAGTTGTTTTGTTGATATATTGGACAAATATGGTAATAGTCGGTTTGTATATGTATCATGTATGTCACATAGTTCCCACCAATCATTTTCAGGACCTATTATTTTCCAGATTTCTCATGTTTTATTTTATGTATTTTATTGATTTATGATTTTTCCATTTATGTATTGATTTATCAAGTGTGGTATGCACCACATATGGTGATTCTTTTTTTCATGAATCATGTTTTATGATTCGGTTTTCCAAAATTTATTAGGTTTCTTACTCAAGGATGAATGATCAAAAACATATCTTACAATAACAAGAATCAATCCATTCATTGTTCTTGAAAAATTTCCTCTAATTTTTTTTTCTTGTGTATAGAAGGAGAAGAATGAGATGTATGGGAACCATTATATGGGAAATAAAAAAACAAATTGATGTGAATGAGGAAGGGTCTCAACTTTAGGGTATAACCAGTGTGATTATAATTTACACCAAGGCCTATTATAGGAGATCCCAATATCATCACATATATTGAAACATCATGAATCAATCCACACATAGTTTTTATATAATACCCCTATGCATATTAGTCTCTTTCCTAGGGTATGAGTCATTTTTTCAAAACATAGGTTTTTCGGTAAAGAACCACATGCTAAGGATCCTTATGTAGTTTTAGATAATATGTAGAGGAAGACAGGTCTTAACAGGTAGACTACTCTAAGAAGTTTCAATTATTATTAGATGGACCATGCATCAAATAGTTTAACATCATGTGAAAATGACTAAAATAATCTATAGTTTAAGATCATATGAAAAATACCTTATTAATGATATTTAATATAGTTTAAACTGATGTTTAAAATGAAATGAACTTGTCTTGATGCCTACCCTATGGATGGAAAACCAATGTGAATGAAGAAACCCAAGGACTAAAATAAAGTGGGGGATTTGATATCGATTTTTTGTTGGGTTTGAGATAGGAGATATAGGAATCAATATGTATCCCATGAAAATAGGAATCAGTCCACACATAGTTCTTATAATTTTGGGGAAAATATGATCACCTTGACATAGAATTGAGAAATAATAGGGAAACCAGTATAAATCGAATGAGTGAAATGGTACATACCCTTTATTAACTTCCCTTTGTTAATTATCAAGTCTTGGGGATGTTTAGTGATAGTGTTGCAGTGATTTTCATTTCTGAGGTGGTGTTTTAGCCTTTTGAAGGCCACCACGGCTTGTGAAATGACTTGTCTGGATATGAAGGAGGTAGTGTAATATTGGGAATGTTCAGGTGTATAATGGGATATATAACCATGACTTGGGGATGAAATGGTGTTATGCGTGTTGTCCTAGTGGTTTTCCAATGCTCAATGAGAATTTTCATACTCCCATGGGTGGGCATGGAATATCAGAGGACCACCTGTCCAAAATAGAAAACCCGAGCTCACCACATTGTAGCCTTAGTCGTGGTGAGGGTAAAATGGTTGGGAAATGGGAACTAGGTCATGGATTATATACATGGAAGAATATATAAGAACCACTATGGCTTAGACCACTCTAGGTTCTAAGATTTGAGGGAGGCCACATTCAATTTTAAAATCAGAAAAAAGATAAAATGAAAATGAGGGTTCTATATCACACTTTTATCTAGAACACTACATGAGGTTTGGATATTAACCATGTTTTGGTAGGGTCCATTGTGATTCACAAATAAATAGGGATTTTATTACCTCCTTGTTTGGAATTTTAGTCTTTCCCTTAATTCTTGGATAACCCTTACTCATCCTTTCCTTCCCTAGTCACCTCCATTGGTGTTCAAGAACACTTAGATCATATTGGATAATTTATATTGACATTATTTTATTCATGTCATCCCTATACTTCCCCATTAATCCTTTATTATCCTTATATTATATTCAACAGATCATTATAGTGTCAATTCTACACTTTTTTGGGTGGTTATTGATTGTGTCTTATTATTAATTGGATTCAATAGTGATTCACTTGAGATCAGTGGTGGTTTATCCTTGGTTCTTGTTACTTTATCCTTAAAGATTCATCGTTGTTTGGGGATCATTTATATCTTCTTCTTTATATATACATTTTGGAGGTTTTTACTTATTCTTGTTATTTATTCTTATATGTCCAAACTAAGTTGGTTTTTCAATCATGACTTATTTTGAGATAGTGTATTATTTTGGTTTTTATAAAAATTTATATGTACATTTGTATAACCTTACCACATATGAAAATGAATAAGAATATATATCGAACTATTAAATTGGTTTCCCATGAAATATCGTATTTCTGTGTGAATACCATTTATAATAATTTAGTAATTATGATAAAAATACTTATTGAATCTAAATTTTGGGTGGTGTTAGTGATGTGTAGTGGTCATGATATGTGGTGGTGGTGATGTGGAGCGGTTGTGATGTGAGTTGGTTGCAATGTGTTTTGGTTATGATGTGTTATATCTAATTTCTATTGGAATGGTTTTTTAGGGAATTGGTAATGGGCCTGTAGTATCAGCTGCATTTTTTTTGTAAATCTGGCATTAACAGTGGCTTTAACCTTCTCAAAATAAATATAATATATTTAGTGAAGGTTTTAACAACCACTACAGACAATAATTTAGTGGTAGTTTTAACCACCACTACGGACAATAATTTTGTGGCGGTTTTAACCACCAATAAATAGTTTTCATATTCTTTTATTATATCGCGGTGGTTTTAATGGTTAATGGCGGTTTTCCCTGAAAAAACTGATATTTTTTTAGTAGTGATTTTAACCAACACTAAACAGTTTTCCTATTACTGTATTATATTATGGTGGTTTTAATGGTTTAAGTGGCGATTTCCCTTCAATGAAATAGATTTTTTGAGGTGATTAAAACCGCCACGAAAAAAACCAGTTTCCCTGGGGGAAAATTCTGCAAAAACCATTAAAACCGCCGTGAAATTCACCCACTATGATGGTTACTGTAAACCGCCGCTAAATCTAGGTAATTACCGCCTATTTTATGACAACAAAAACGTTATCTGTGGTTTCAAGAAACCTTCAAATAACAATATAGAGACGGTTTAAACAGCCGTCATTTCCAAAAAAAATGCTGAGAGATGGTCTTTTCCTATAGTTTTCCCCCAAGTGGAATTTTTTTATGGTATTTAGTGATGCTTTGAAGAAGGGCCTAGTTTGTGGGTTGATGAAAAATGAAAAATCAATTCCCTATGATTCAAGACAATTGAATGTTCATGAGCAAAATAATCCAACACAAGATCTGGAGATGGATTTAGTAATCTTCACTTTGTAAATTTTAGCCGGATTACCACATTGGAGTGAAGTGTGAAATATCTAAGGATCCCAAAAGCCGCATGAATATATTCAAAAATAATGATATAAATATTTTCCAAATAATATTGTTAGATTTGATCAAAGACTATGACTTCTTAATTCAATACCATTCGGGGAAAGAGAACAAGGGGAAAAATTCTCTAGGTAGAAATGGTCCATCAAGTCTTTCATTTATGAGAATTAAAAAGGACCCAATCTTCTTATATTTAATGAAGATATACATGGGAATAATAAATAAAGGAACATCAGCAATCCTTAAACAAATGATTTCTCAACCATATCTCTTGTAAAAGTTAAAGGATGCTTAAAATGATGTTGTGGGAATTTAGAAGAAAGTGGAAACTATCAGAAAATTGAAATCCTAGGAGTTTAATGTTAAAAAAGAAGGAAATATGAGAATTGGGACAAGAATATGTGTTCTATCAAATCCGTAGTTAAAGAATAAAATTTTGGATGATGAAATTATTTTAAATTTGTCTATTCACCAAAAAATACAAATATGTATCAAGATATCTGAGATCATTATTGGTTGGACAATATGAAGAAGGAGATCATTGAGTATACATCAAAGCGCCGGGTATATCCACAAGTGAAGGCCGAGAGGATATATTTTTAGGGACGATGAAACCATTACTAATACCAATGTGAAAATAAGAGAAAATCATAGTGGAAATTGTCACTGGACTTCTGATAACATCCAATAGAAACAATGATATCTGGGTTGTTATGGATCGTCTTACAAAGACTTCCCACATTATTGTAATTTGAGAGTATTTCCCATTAGATCAACTAGAATAGATATAAATCAGAGAAGTGGTAATGATGAATGGATTATCACTATCTGTTCTATCCAATCGAGATCCATGATTCACCTCTATGTTCATGAAGATTCTGCAAGAAGCAGTGAATATTGGTTTGAACATCAGTACGGATTGTCGTCCTCAAATTGGTAGCCAATCTGAGCGGACTATCCAAACACTTTAGGACATGTTGAGAGCATACTCAATGAACCTAAAAGGAGGTTGGGGTAAATATCTTCCCTTGGTTGAGTTCTGTTACAATAATAGTTTGTAATCAAGCAGCCAAATGGATCCTCGTGAATCCCTTTATGGGAATAGGTGTAGAACACCGACCTGTTGGGATGATGTTCGGGAGAAAACATTACTAGGTTTAAAAATGGTTTAATAAATGGTGGTGGAGGTTAAAACCATCCAAAATCACATTAAAGAAGCTCAAATTCGACAAAAGAGATATATTTAAAATCATCCATGAGATCTATATTTTGATGTTGGAGAAATGGTATTCCTCTGCATATCACTATAGAACAGAGTTACGAGATTTGGAAATAAGGGAATTCTTAGTCAAAGGTACACCATACCTTTTGAGATCCTTGTTCACATTGGAGAAGTGGACTATTTTCTAGCACTCCCACCAAACCTATCTCAAGTACAATATGTATTCCATGTATCACTCTTGAGGAAGTACATACCTGACCCATCACATGTACTCAATCTAGATGTGGTACCATTGGAGAATGAACTCTCCTATAAATAGAATCCGGTGATGATATTAGATCATAGGGAAAATATTCTACTGAATTAGACAATTCCCCTCGTCATGGTGTTGTGATGAAACCACTAGTTTGAAGAAGCAATGTGGGAATAAGAAGAAGTGATGAATAAGAGCTACCCGCATCAGTTTTAGTGTGGGAAAAGGAAATATCAAGGGATAAATTTCTTATGGGGGAAGATTCTAACGACCAAAAATTTTATTAATGAAAAATCGAATTGATATAATTAAATGACTTATTATGTAAAATGGTTATATAAAACATATTCAGTTCCTTGGTTTTATGTTTTTGGATTTTAAAATACCATCGATAATTGTTACCATTACTAATATAGTTGTTGAACAGTGATCACATGATTAGTAAAAATATAGGGATTTAACAAATCCAATTTACCAAGACAATGGAATTGATGTCCTCGTCCAATAGAATTTCTCCATACAAAAACAATTTTTTTGAGGTCAGAAAGGAGGTAGAATCACTGGTCTGCACTCTTGACCAATCCCAAACTCAGCTTCAACACATTAAGCTTGAATTGAACCGCCTATGGGAGAAGTGAAAGTTAATAGAGATTACCACTCAAGTGATGCTATCTGATCTGCCCCAAGAGTCTGTTACCATTGCACTCCTTACCCTTAGGTATTATGAAGGTGTTATAATGGGTTATGTAACAAGACCCTAGCTCTGTAATTATGTGCATTAGTTTGGTATATAATAAATAATACACTTTCATTTTATTATTGTTACTGTGTAAATGGTTTTTAAAGCACAAAAAGTATTTTTAGTTAATATTCAATAAAGAAATCTATTTTGATGAATTAAGGGATTATTAATTTAATAATATTTTAATAAAATATTATTATTAAATTAATTTTTCTTAAATATAAACGATCTTATAAATTTTATGAATACAATTGTAATTTTTATTATGGTTTGAAAGTTGTTGTTTTCAAACCCCATGAATTTTCGATAAATGTTATACATTATTTTAAAATTACAAGTTCACATATTAAGAAAATTATTTAGATAAAATTAATATTATTTTTGGAATCAAGACATCTAAATTATCCAATGGTAAATTTTTAATAATTTTCTGAGACAGTCAAATTTTTGGGTAAAAATTAAACACCATTTAAATATATAATGTATTTTATGATATCATAATGACCAATAGTGATGTAATGAAATACTAAAAAGTGTTGTTCATCCAATATATGTTTTACCATTAAAATAATGTGATTTTATATTTGTTTTATTTCTTTTACAAAGCCTTAGTGAACATTCCAAGACTTATAAAACATTTTAAAATTTTAAAATTATTTCCTTGAAAGTGTGACTCACCTCCACATAAGAAAGCCTAATATTTTAATAAGTATAGACATTGAAATTATAAAATAATTTTTTTCAATACCATTTGAAAAAAACTATGTGCAAAAACCATGGGATGGTTTGTGATTTTGATTTCTTTAATTTGTAGTGTCCAAAACCTAAATAATAATGAATTCCCTTTCCTTTCCTATATAAACCTACTCAACCTCCCACTACTATTCACTCAAACCATTTGGAGATTGATAAAACCTTCCCTCCTCTCTCTATAATCCTCCCAAGGTTACCCAAGCTCCCAATAATCCTCTCTCAAGCACCTCACAATCCTTAGGGATTAGACATCCCTGTAAGGGATTTCTTCCTTTCTCATTTTTGTCCAAATTTATTTATGTTGTTATGCCCTTTTATTTTCAATTAAAAATGTCGGGTTATGATTTCAAACCTCCCCCATACATACCTCCTTATTTTTTAATGATGATATACCTATTTATATCTCATTAATGTCTCCCATATACACCTATTACCATACCAAAATTCCGTAAGGAATTTTTTTCTTCTCATTTACATTCGAACAATTATTTTTTACTAGGAATCTAAATTCCATTACATATGTTCAGATATTATGTTTCTGGAACCCATTTCTATCCATTTCATGTATAAATGACGAGATACACCTTTTTCTCTCGTAGTAGAATTTTAGTATTTCTATTTGACTTCATTATACTGCAGAAGTTACACCAAGATTTCAATGCCAAAATTAGAGTGTAAGTGAATACCATACCCATTTCTCTATCAATGAAATTCACCTTTATGAAAATTAAATTTTTGATTTTGGACATACATTTTTGTATTACACATCTCTTTTTCATTGAAAAACTAATGATGTCTAATCAATCAATGTTTTATTATCCATGGGGCACACTTATGCATGAAATGAAATGTTTATAAAGGGTGCGCCCTGATAGTGCTCCAATGCATTTGGTAAAGATTTATATGATGATACGTCAAGTATAATGAGGGTTTAAACATTCTAATTCATGTTCACTATGGGTTTATTAATTCTCCATGTGCATTGATCCTTGGAACATGTTAATATCATTTTAAATGTTGTTGCAACATTTCCATGTTATGATGAGAATGTTATATCATGCCTTTATGTTCAGGTTTCTATTATACTCTCTTGATATGACTATTTCCTAACATGTATTGAATTATTCATGTTATTCCTTGTTTACTCCCTTGCTGGGCGTTATATTTCACCCTTTTCACATGCATGTACTCAGATTATCCCATGCAACGCTATGTATTTGGGAATTTATTGGTCATGTAAAAAACGCTTTCAATAAAAATGTTATTTTTTATGTCTTAATTTTCCAAATAATTTCCCTAATTTTCGAAGACACTATACAACTTGATCCTCAAGGTTGTATTAATTTCAATTTTATGTAATAAATCAGGTTAAAGAGTGTAATAAAGAGAAAGTTTGTTATAGTTTCTATCATAGGGAGGTTTATTATTTTGGGATTATGATTAGAAAACCCTAGTGAAATCCTTAGGGATAATACTAAGTATAATAAACAAATACCTAAATTATGGTGAGTATAATGTAACTGGTGTATCATGGAAATACATCCCTATCTGGATTCAAACATGTAGAGGTGTCTCTGGTACATATGTTTCCAGGGGTAAAACCCAAAACACTGCTTTGATTTAGACTGAAATGAGAACTGGTGCATGACAATGTGTTTTGCTGTACTCTTGGTTACGATACTCCTAGAGGATATGAATCGATAAATTCATAAGATTAGTATGAACCATTGTTATTAGAATAAAAAATTCCCCTAATAATATATGTTGGGAATTAGATCATGGATAACATATATTGAAGCTTATAAATTCATAAGTTAAGGAAATAAAGGTAATTTATAAGTTATCCAGTTTTGTCTTTGGATTCCCCTTTATGTGTTACCCCTAACATTCCTTTTATTATATCCAATGAAGAGTAATAGGAGGACTCTGGAAAATAATGGATGCAAAGATCAATATTTTGATTGTTCTAATGATATTCACAATACGATGAGATCGGGAAAAAACCAACTTTGTGATGATACTCTGTCAAATAACTCATGTTTTGAATAGAAACATGGGTCAAGAGGAATGTCCAACCCCCCTAAGAAAGGACAATTAAAAATCAAGAACTTCATGAGACAAAGGACTCCTAATTTTAATGGATCATCTAATCTCTCAATTGACAAACAATGGATTAACTCCATTAAAAAGATCTTCCCCATCCTTCAATGTTCCGAACAAGAGAGGGTTCTTATGGCTGCTTATCGTATGGAGGGTGAAGCTAATAAATGGTGGATATTGATAAAATGTATGAAACATGAGGAAGTGATCGAGGAACCAAAATGGAATGATTTTAAAAAATGTTTTTGATAAATATTTTCCATGAACCCTCTGATGTAATAAGGAAAGGGACTTCCTTGACCTCATAAAAAATATGATGAATCCATCAGAGCGTACAAGGAAAACATCACTAGGCATGCACGATATTCCTTTTCCTTTGTCATTACCCCCAATTGTACGATTTACTACTTCTTTGGTGGGCTAAAACCTCACATATGAAAATCCCTAGTGATCCGTGACTTTGATAGCTATGAGGAAATTATCTGATGTGCAATAAAATTTGAAATGGATATTTGTGAATCTTAGGGGTATCATGGGGATAATAAGTGAAAGGTGGACTTTAATTTTGGCAGTTTGATGGATAAATATGACAATTCTATGAAATTATAGCACCCCACTTTCCAAAGGTGCATAAATAAGCACACTAGAAATTGTCGGAAGGGGGAAGGAAATGATTAAATGTGGAAGAAAGGGGCACCTAGACATTAACTACTGTCAAGAAAAATCCATTGTTGTGAAAAAAGAATAAGAACACTCTGTTAAACCCTCAAATAATTGTTCATTGCTTCAACTACATAGAACTAGGGCACTTTGAAAACCAGTTACCTAATCCAAGGGTTTTTGGAGGCAACCAACAAACTATAAGGCATCAAGGGAGAGCGTTTTCTATCACTACCGCCGAAGAAACCCCTGAAAATGAAGTGGTTAATGGTACACTAATTATTCACTCAATAATAGAAAAAATAATTTTTGATTCTGTTTCTAAACAATATTTTATATTCCGAAATTTTAGTAGAACAATCCCAACATAACCACAAATCATGGAAGTATAGATGTTAGTGAGAACCAAAAATGGAGAAAAATCATTACAACCCATGAAAAAAACACATCCCCTGTTACAATTTATGGATTTATCTTCTTGGAAATCCTCATCATACTTCTTATGGTTGAATTTGATGCATTTATTGTCATGGATTGTCTTTAAATATATAGATCCAACATAATCATATGTGAGAGGTAAATCAATCTCCACATGGGGAATAAACCCCCGATTCTATACAAGTGCATGGAGGATAATGAATCTTCTTGTGCACCATCATCTCAAGGATGGATATTAATTCCCTTTAAGAACGCATATCTTTCTCAGATAATTGAGTCTATAGAAGTAACCATCCTTGAAGACATTCCTATTGTGAGGTAATTTGCTGATGTGTTTCCCAATGAATTGTATGGTCTTTCACCTAGAAGAGATGTTGAATTATCAATTGATATTATACCTTGGGCTTTATCAATATCCAATACTTTTTATAGAATGAATTAAGTGAAACTTGAGATGCTAGAGAAACAAATATAAGAAATTATGGATATAGGGTTAATACACACATGTGCTTCACCGTGGGGGGTGCACCAATCCTCTTCATTAAAGATAAAGATGGGTCAATGAACCTCTACATTAATTATCATGAGATCAACAAAATCAAAATAAAGAAAAAGTATCTTATTCCATGAATTGATGACTTGTTCGATTAGCTACATGGAGAACAATAATTCTCCAAGGTGGATCTGTAGTCAGAATATTACCAAGTAAGGGTGAAGAAGGAGGATATCCCCAAGACATCTTTTCATACAAGACACGAGCACTATGATTTAATATTAATTACTTTCAGACTCACTATTGCTCCATAAATCTTCATGGAGTTGATGAATGGAGTTTTCAGATAATACCTTGAAAAATTTGTGGTATTCAATATAGATGATATTCTAATATACACCATAACTAAGAAGGAGCACGAGGATCATCTAAGCACTGTACTAGAGACCTTGAGAAAAGAGAATCTCTATGAAAAGTATAGAAAGTGTAAGTTCTGGTTTAAGTAAGTCTCATTATTGGGTTATATCATCACAATAAATGGGATATCTATGGATCCCTCCAAGGCAAATGTAATTGTGGGGTGTCCGAGTCCAACATATGTGACAGATATCCATAGCTTCCTTGGGTTAGAAGGATATTATCACTGATTTTTGAGAAATTTCTCACAATTTTCAAACCATTTTACCTAGATAACTCAGAAGGGAATCATGTTTTCTTGGAGTGATGAATGAGAAGAGAGATTCCAGGAGTTAAAAAGGAGGCATATCACTGCACCCATGCTCACATTAACCACAAGTGTAGAACTTTTGTTTTATTCAGTAATGCTTAGATGAAGGGAATATGTTGTGTGTTGATTCAAAATGAAAAATTCCTTGCCTATGATTCAAGACAATTGAGTGATCATGAGAAAAAGATATCTAACAGACGATCTGGATTTGGATGCAGTAATATTTGCTTTGAAAATTTGGCAGAATTATCTCTTTGGGGAGATGTGTAAAATATATATGAATCACAAAAATCAAAATTATGTATTCACACAGGAAGATATGAATATTCACCAACGAATATAGTTAATGTTGATGAAAGACTATGACTTCTCAGTTCACTACTATCCGGGGAAATTGAACTAGGTGGAAAATTCTCTATGTAGAATGGGTCCATCAACTCTTTCATTGATTATAATTGAAAAGGACCCAACCATATTAAATTTGATAACGATGGGCATGGGAATCATGATGAAGGGAAGATCATCAATCCTTTAACAAATGATTGCTCAACCATCTCTTTTGGAAAAGTTAAAGGATGATCAAAAGGATGATGTGGGAATTCATAAGAAAGAGGAAAATATCAGAAAAGGGAAATCCTAGGAGTTTAAAGTTAATGAAGGGGGATCTTTGAGAATTGGATCAAGACTATGTGTTCTATCAAATCCGAAGATAAATAATAAAATTTTTGATGATGCACAAAGTTTAAATTTCTCCATTCACCTAGGAAAGAAAAATATGTATCAAGATCTCAGAGAGAATTATTGGTGGGATAACCTGAAGAAGGAGATTGCTGATTATAATCAAATTTCCTGGTTATTCAGAAAGTGAAGGTTGAGAGGAAGAAGTCTAAGGAGATGATGAAACCATTACACATACCAATGTGGAAATGGGAGAAAATCCCCATGGACTTTTTCATCTAAATTATGATGATATCCAATGGAAATAATGCTATATGGATTGTTTAGGATTTTCTTACAAAGACTTCACATTTTATTGAAATTCGAGAGGATTTCATATTGAATCAACTAGAATAGATACACATCAGAGAAGTGGTAAGGCTTCATGGAGAACAACTATATATTATATCTGATCGAGATCCAAGATTCACCTATATGTTCTGGAAGAGACTCCAACATGCTCTGAATACTAAGATGAAATTAATTATGGGTTATCATCCCCAAACTGATGTCCAATCTGAGCGGACTATCCAAACACTTCAGCACATGTTGAGAGCAATCTCAATGAACTAAAAAAGAGGATGAGATCAATATATTCACCTGGTTGTGTTCTCTTACAACAACAGTTTTCACTCAAGAATCCAAATGGATCCTTATGAAGCCCTTTATAGGAAGAGGTGTAGGACACCGAAATGTTGGGATCAAGTTGGGGAGAGAAAACCTATATGTTCAAAAATGGTCGAAGAAATTGTGGTGATGGTTAAAACCATCCAAAAACACATTTAAGATACTCGGATTTGAACAAAGAGAAATGGTGATAATCGTCGATGAGACCTAGAGTATTATGTTAGAGACATGGTATTCCTCTGCATATCACTGTGGAAGAGAGTTATGATATTTGGGATGAAGGGAAAGCTTAGTCCAAGGTATATCAACCCTTTTGAGATGCTAGATCACATTGGAGCAGTGGCCAATCGACTAGAACTCCCACTGAACCTATATCATGTACATGATGTATTCAATGTATCACTCGTGAGGCAGTACATACCTAACCCATCGCATGTACTCAATCCAAAGGTGGTACCATTGGAGAATGACCTCTCCTATGAAGAGAATCTGGTGGAGATTTTAGATCGTAGGGAAAAAGTTCTACGAAATAAGACAATGCCCCACACTAAGATGTTGTGGTCAAACAACATGTTTGAAGAAGAAATGTGGGAATCAGAGGGAGGGATGAAGCAGAGGTACATGCATTTATTTTATTTTTTGGAAAATGAAATTTCAATAGAGAAATTTCATAAGGGGGGATGATTGTGACGGCCCAAACATTTATTAATGAAAAATACTCTAGATCTATTAAATATCTTATTATATAAAATGTTTATATAAAACATATTCACTTCTTTGGTTTTAAGTTTATGGATTTTAAAATAGCATTGATAATTGTTTCCATTATTAATATAGTTATTGAATAGTGATTAGATGATATGTTTAAGTATAAGGCTTTAAAAATCCAATTTACTCAAAAAAATAAGTGATGGACTCATCTAGTTGAATTGCTCCATACGAAGCCCATTTTTCCAAGCTTGAAAAGGAGGTAACGTCACAGGAATTTACTCTTCACCCATACCAAGACAAGTTTCAACACGTTAAACTTAAACTGAACCACCTACGGGAGAAGTGGATGCTAATAGAGATTGCCACTCGAGCGATGTTATCCTAGTTTCCCCAAGAGTCTGTCACCATCATACACCTAACCCTTAGGTCTTATGAGGGTGTTATAAGTAGTTATGTAATAATTCTCTAACACTATAAATATGTTAATTAATTTTTTATATAAAAATAATATACATTAATTTTATTTTTGTTAATTTGTAAAGGGTTTATAATGCAAAAATGTTTATTTAGTTAATATTAAAATAGGAAATCTATTTTAATGAATTAATGGATTTTTGAATTAAATTTTTTTAGTACAATATTATTACATAATTAATTTTTATTAAATATAAATGATCGTATAATTTTTGTGAATACAATTGTCATTTTTATTAAGGTTTGAAAGCTTTTTTTGTCAAAACCCATAATTTTTTTAAATGTCGTTCTTGTTTTTAAAAGTAAAAATTTACATAGTTTGATTTTTTTTATAAAATTAATATTATTTTTGGAATCATCCCATCAAAATTATCCAATAGTGAATTTTTCATAATTTTCTGAGTCATTCTAATTCTTGGGTAAAAATTAAATACCGTTTAAATATATAATGTGTTTTATGACATTATAATGACACAATACTGATGTAATAAAATAATATAAAATATATTTTAGGCCAATATATGACTTACCATTAAAATAATTTTATTTTAGATTTGTTCTATTTATTTAAAAAGCCATAGTGGACCCTACAAGTCTTATAAAACATGTTAATATTTTAAAATGATTTCCTTGAGAGTGTGACTCACCTCACATAAGCAAGCATAATATTTTAATAAGTTCGGAATTGGCATTATAAAATAATTTTTATCACTCCCCATTGGAAAAACCCATGGTAAAAAACCATGGTATGGTTTTTAGTTTTGATTAGTTTAATGTGTAGGGTCCAAAACCTAAATAATAAAGAATTCCATTTCCATACCTATACAAACCCAATAAACCTCCCATTATACTTTAATAAAACCATTTGGAACTCAAAAAAGCCCATTTCATCATCCCCCAATAATCCTAAAAAGGTTCCCCAATCTCCCAATAAGCTTCTATTAAACCCCTCTCAAGCCTTTGGGATCACACTTTCAAGTAAGTGATTTCTTCCTTTCTCATTTTTTTCCAAACTTTATTATGTTGTTAGACACATTTATTTTCAATTAAAAATGTTTGGGTATGAATTTTTACCTCCCCATACTTACCTACACATATTTTCATGATTATATATTTCTCTATCTCTAATTAATTCTTTCCATTTAAACTCGTTACCAAGCCAAAATTCTGTAAGGAATTTTTCTCTTCTCATTTATATTCAAAAACAATTTTATATAATGCATCTAAATTCCAATAAATATGTTAGGATATTATGTTTAATGAGCCCCATAATTTCCATTTGATTTATAAATGATGATATACCCCTTTCCCTCTCATCAATGCATTTTACAATTTCTATTTGACGTCGTTATGCTGCCGAAGTTACAACATAATTTCCATACCAAAACAGTCATGTATGTGAATAACATACCCATTTATCT
Source organism: Viscum album (assembly GCA_963277665.1). NCBI lineage: Eukaryota > Viridiplantae > Streptophyta > Magnoliopsida > Santalales > Viscaceae > Viscum > Viscum album. The sequence continues at coordinate 1,703,260,368 of OY728155.1, forward strand.
ATCAAGGGTATGCACCATTATGCACATGTAATTTTTTATTTAGGACTTACATTTATATATTCAATATCTCTTATTCGTGGAATAAATTCTGATGGTTAATTAATCCATGTTTTATGATCCATGTGGCACACTTATGCATTAAATGAAATGTTTATAAAGGATGTGCCAAGATAAATATCCAATGAATTGGGTAAAAATTTGTATCATGATACATTAAGTAAAATTAGGGTTTAATCGTGATAATTATAGTGAAATGGGGTTTTACTCATTCTCCAGGTGCAATGAGCCTTGGCTCATGCTAATATCATGTTAAATTTTGTTTCCAAATTTCAATGTTATGATAATCATGCTATATCATGCCATTATGTTCATGTTTCTTTTATGCTCCATTGATATTCCACATGCCTAAAATGTATTTCATTTTTCCTTATATGACTTTTTTACTCCCTTACTGAGCTTTATAGCTCACCATTTTCACATGTATGTCCTCAGGTTATCCCATGTAATGCTAATTATGAGGGAATGTTGTGGTCATGTAAAAAATGTTTTAAAAAATGATGTTGTTTTTTATGTCTTAGGGTTTCATGTAATGTCCCTAATTTCCCAAGACAACAGACCTCAATATCCTCAATGTTGTATTAAGTGCATGTTTATTTAATAAATCATGTAAAAGTGTCTAATAAAGAGCAGGGTTGTTATAATGTTTAAGTAGTGGTATGCTAATTTAATTATTATATTATTTCAGCGTTATTATGGGTATTATTATTGAATTATTTATGTATTAATTTATTACTTCATCATAATACATTAAATTAATATTTATTTTAATCTTGTCTTCTTCTAATCAATTTTTTATATGTCTGAAATTAATTTTATTTTTTATGAATTTTATTATCCATTAAAGATTATTTTTATTCTTCAAATATTTAACATTAATCTTATTCACAAATAATTATAATTAGATGTAGAAACCTATTAAAATATTGAATCAATAAGTAAATATTTTATTATAATTATTAAATAAATAATTTATGTTTATTTTCTATAGTCTTCCACATTTACAGTAAAATAAACCATCATCTATAAGAAAATATTCATGAAATAAAATTGTTATCCTTTTACCATAATCTCTAATGAATTGATGGTCGCCTTCATCCCTTACTAATTTATAGTTTTTTGGTTATTAAGTTTATAATTATAATTGTCTACATTAATCTCTATTATTTATTCAATGCTATTACCTATCCTTTATATCAATATTTTAATTTAACCTAATTCATTCCTTATCTGGGAACCCCATTATATGATATTTTAGGAAATGATTACATTTAAAACTACCCATGTTCAAAGTATGTTTTACTATTTTTTTGTATGATGTGGGTTTTCAACAAATTTATATTAAAATAATGAACCACTCATCACAAAGGTAAACAAATTATGTGGATGTATTTTATTTATTAGGGGGGATATAACAGTAAAACTGTAACACCCCGAGCTTCCACGATACGCTTCTCATTCAATAATGCAATAGCTTGCATTGTACGCAACTTCGAGTTCCGAAACACCGCGACTAATCAAAGTAGCAGTTATGAATAGTAATAACCACTTTTTAAAATTATAGAAATTTTATATTTCAAAATGGACTTCATTTTTGTATTCGTAATATTGAAATTATCCAAATTTGAATTTTTTGTAATTTTCTGAGAACTTCCAATTTTTTATGAATAGTGAAAATTACTTAAAAACAATTTTTTTTAATCAAAATAATTTATAGTGATAAATTATACTATTTAGTGGTTTTAAAGTATAATTGGAATATATTTTTACCATTTTATCCAATTGTGGTCATTAGAATTAATTTAACATTGAAATTGGGCATAAACAATTGTCAATCTTTTGATATAAATTGTTTCTTAAAAACACGCTATTTGTTGTGACAGCGGGAATTAATTATAAAATTAATTAATTCAAATTATATTTTTGTAATTTCATAAAATAGACATCATTTTTGAATTCAGAATATCAATTATAGCTTAGGGTGAAATTTTGGCATTGTTCTGAAAAACTTCAATTTTTGATGAATAGTGAAACCACTAAGTGGTAGTTAAATAACTGATATTTCGTTTAAATGAAATATTATCACTTCTGTGATTTCATTTTCAAAAATCCGACATACATGGTTGTCATTAAGAAATAAAATGTGGTTCAATGAGATTAAAATAATTTTTTGGTGAATAGTAACTTTTCAGTTCTTAATCACGATTAGAGGTAATTAGTGTAGTTTAAGGTAAAAATAATGTTTTAATAATATGAGATGAGCTTGAAACATTTCCTACCCTCATTGGATGTGCCATGGCCGACCAAGACAATCCATGGGTCAACTTGGGGACCCCATGGAGCCACTTTAGTTGGAAAATAACATAAATACCTTTTATTTAATGTTAAAGTAAAAAATGACACAAACATGAAATGTTTTACTAAAACAATTTTTACATGGGGTTATACAAGTCATATTTTTGATTATAAATAGTCATTGGAAAGCTCAAAAAAAATTTCTACATCATATTATTTTTTTATAATTTTTTTACATTAAATAAATTAAATTATTTATGACATCATGATGATGTAGCGATGACCTCATTATTTAACAATTTAAATAAAATGAGAAGATAATGTAAAATCCAAGTCATACACTTGTCCAAAGCCTATTGGATGAGGCTATTTAGAACCCTTATCACCTTAGACTCGAAATATACAGGTGTGGGACCTTTATAATCCGAAAAGCATTGTATAATAGCATAACATTTCATTACTTTCCAAAAGTGCCCCTCCTCTCCACTTATAAAAGGCCCTCAACTCTCCCACCTCATTTACACATTAAAGCCATTTTGCTCGGCCAACGTCTGCCCAAATACTCTCCCAAATTCCCCCTCTTACTTCTAGAAGCCTCACTTTGGGCAGAACTCTTTTCAAGGAAGCCTTTGGCTCAAATCAAAAAGAGTTACCCGATTTTGAGGTAATGTCTTCTCTAATGTTGTTTTGTTTTGTTTTTCTTCTCCAACCCCCTAAAATCTTTTTATTCATTTCTTTTGTAACAACACCAGTATCCTCAATATACTAGGATGTTGTTATAATATGGATTCGAGCTACACTTACACACACCTACATCTAATGGTTAAAGAACATACAGTTTCTGTGGATGGCGAATTTCTGCCTCATGAAACGATGATTGTTCAACACTCATATAACACCTTCAAAGGTGGCCATTAAGATGTCACTATTTTTATATATGATATATAATATGTTTATGTTTTACTTATGCTTCTGTATTTCTCATTTATGTCATAATTTATGATTTCCATTATGGGTAAAACGCGATAATTTCATTTTTGGAAGTGCGGACTACCGCCCCCTCAAAGTGTTTTGAATCATTAATGCCATATGTGGGATTTATAAAGGATGGATTAAATGGTATTATACACTATATTATAATGGGATTATATTATACATTTATATCATTATTATTTCGTTCCATTAAATATGAAATTGAAATGAAAGTAGCGTTCATGCGTACGTACGGCTTACCGTCTCCATGAACGGTGCATTTCATTTCTTACCTCTAAATGTTACGTAATATTATAAATGAATGTATATACTGGATATATAAGATATATATGAAATATAAATCATGAATATAATTCTGGAGATAATGGATATTCTACCACATAAACAACTTGTAATTATAAGAAGTTTATTGTTGACTCAAGTACCAAAGATCGACAAAACGACCGTTATTAACTTAAATAATTACATAATGTTCATATCATTGTAATAAGTGATATAATAAGGATAATGAAATTGAAAATGGTTCTTAATAAGGTATATATTAACTCTAGTTTATTATTCAGGAGGTTAAAGAACGGTTGAGTCAAGTCAGACACGAGGTAAGGGAACTTCTTAACCCAACTTCCATTCTTTGGGTTAATCTCCTACTTTCAAATTATGTCATGATGTTATTATGTCCTATTTTGTATTTTTAATTTATGTGTACCCATAGTGAATACACATAATGGATCTATTTTATTTTAAAAATGATCTTTTTAAGGACTTCGTCTCAATCTCCTTTCATTGAGACATATTTGGTTTTATACACAACTTTTGTTTTATACGGTGTATAAACCCATTTGACTTTTAAGTTTATTCAAAATGAATATTTTTATACGAAGCATTTTACTAAATGACAAAAAGGGAATGTTTTTATTTCCGTACATATGCGGCGACAACGACTTCTCCGCCGCCGTGACCATTATTTGAGTTTCGGCTTCCTCTACAAGCCATCAATTTTTTTAATTAAAAATAAATACAAAGTTTTAACTTTATTTTATTTTGGTATTGAAAATGGGTTTGAAAGCATTTTTATTATAACAATTTGTTGTATTGATATCGTGTGATTGAAATGTGGAAATGTTATGTTTCCTTTATGCATGTTTTTTGTGATACGATTATGTTATGGTGTATAATATGTTTAAACCTATTCATATGAGGAATGTATTGGACTTAATAAGTGACGGGTGGAGCCCGCTATAGCTCCTCGATGCATCGGTAGGTCTCATGAGACAACTAGACATGGAACTGGTCGAGGCCCTTTCCTAATTTGATTTATGGTTTTGGCCGAGGCCTTAATCATTTTAGACGTCTTGGCCGAGGCCTTGACAAAATGTTTCAGAATGTCTGGCATTATACATTCCCTCATTATGAAAGTGTTTATTGATATTGCATGTGATTATTCTACTGGTATAATATCCATGTGAAGAAGTGAATGGCATTATCTCATGTTACTTTTGCCATATTATGTTGAATTTCAAGTTTAATAAGGCTTTTGTTTAGTTATACATTGCCTTAATTGTTAATTTTTATTTATGAAAGCTTCCGCAATATTGTTATCCTTACTGAGCATCTGAGCTCACCCCTTTCAATGTTTTAATATTTTCCAGGATGTGAAGAAGTATTTTAGGAATGACCTGCAGGGATAGTCAGAAGAGGATATGAGTGTGGACTATGGAGACTTTGTTATTGTAGTTTTTCACTTTATGATGTAATGTAAGACTTATGAATGTATCTAGTGTTCCCAAGGCTACTAAACTAATCGGTCTTTCGAGACTTGATCTTTTGTGATCATTCCAATGTTACAAAGTAATCCACTGACTCTGGATAGCTGGGGTCGGGGCGTTACAGTTGGTATCAGATGTAGTTTAGTACAAACATTGGAAGCTAGATTTAGATAAACTCTGATTAGAGAACGTAGACCTATGATGAACTTTGAGGATTAGTATAGAAGAACTTCCTAGAATTTTGGTATTGTAGAGATTTTGTGAGTTTTCCGAGCAATACATCCCTGTCTGGATACGAGCAGGTAGAGGCGGCTCTGGCACAGATGTTCCTAGGGGTAAAACCCGAAAACACCGCTTTGAGCTAGACTCGAACGGGAACTGGTGCACGACAACGGGCCTTGCTGCAATCTTTGTTACGACACTCCCGAGGGATTTGCTTAGGATAATTCTCATTTTCTTTACAAACCAATATGTAGGGTTTATGAGTATATACTTCCTCAATGAAAACATTCTTATGATTATGGATTATATCCATAAACCGTTCAATTTAATTTAAGTATTTTAAAAGTTTTAAATTATTCATTGTAATTCATAAACTAACCTAGTTTATGCCATTGTATAGAAATGGCGCCCAGTAGAAGGAATGTGAACTCCAGCAGTACGTATGATCCAAAGAGTAAGAAGGATCGTATCTTTCACGGTATTAAGCCAACATTTCGAAGGGAAATAGTATCCCATGTGTTCTCAACATATGAAGAAATAGTATCATGTGTTAATAAGATAAGTAAATAATTCTCTGAGTCCTATGGCGTTGAAGCGAAGCAAGAAACGAAAGGGATGGAAGAGAAAATGATGGATAAAGGGATGAGGGGAAAGAAGAATTTTCCAATATATGGTAATTGTGGGAAGAAACATCATGTAACTTGCCTAAAGGGAATGGGAGTTTGTTATAAGTGTAGAGAAAAAGGACACAAAGTGCGTGACTACAAGGGTAAGAAAATGGTTTCAAATGTACAATGCTTCTTCTGCAAGGATTGGGGACACAACGCAAACCAATGTCCAAATCATCAGATTATTCCCCAAATGATGTTATTGGATAATAATAAAGTTATGATACTACCACAAATGAGGAGTAATGATTAGAGTTCTTATGTTGTTATTAAAGAATTTTGTAATTTGAGTGTTGTATCAATGATGTACTGGTTATAATAATTATGGAGTATATATGGATTGTACTGCAGTACTATTTCATCAAGGACTTGAGATTGTGTGGAACCAAGAAAAGTGACTCCACAGTAGGTTAAATTTTTGGAAAATATATGGCTGAGATAAAGATAAACCATAATATGGTTCTGATATTGAGATTGTGATTTTGGAATAATATGTGATTGATTTGGATAAATTATATTGGATATACTTAACTTCCTTGAAACTGATTGATGTTTGGTATACATTTTTGGATAGAAGGAGTATATCTAGTATTCTATAAGGAATAAGGGATCATGGTAATTCAGTATGTTTAAAAAGAATACATGATGAAGGTGTTCACATGTTGTTACGTGGGAAAAAGGATCTTCATTAGGTTTACCTTCCTTATAAAATTTGGACTGTGAGTTGGACAGAAGTATTTTGGATAACTATAAAGGTTGGAATGGATTAAGTTGATCTTTGGATAGTATTGTTTAAGGTTAAAGCATTTTTGAAGATTATTTTTGGAATATTATAATACTATAGTTTTAGGAAAAGGACAACCTGAAGGGTGGGGCATAACTCGTCGCGTCGGACGAAGCTGTAGGAATCGAACCCACAATCATAGTGTGACAGGCCTTTATTTCCTACCACTAGCCTACAGGAAGTCCCTGGTTATTACAAAATAATTTTACTAATCTAAATGTTATGTGTTAACATTTGGAACCTTATACAATTAGGTTAAGTATAATATTTTTGAGTTCTATTATCTTTTTGAGTGAAAGATGAGTTGAAGGTTGAAACTCTAATTGTCAACCATAAATATAATTATACATATCTCTTATTCAATGAATAAATTAATTCTTAAACTTTAGTAAAGGGATATTAAAACAAAAAAAATGTGTTATCCTAATACCTTATGTCTTGTTGAACTGATGATATTTTAAATCAACATAGATTGAAGGCTTTGAGGCCCTCAATTTGACAGTTGATTGTAATTGATGACCTCAATCACTCCCTACAAATATTTACGTTTTCCCTCCAATTATATGTCTCTAATTGCCACCAATGTTCTCCTAATCGAGATCATAATTGGGTGGTGACTTTTTCATTTCCCTTTCCCTCTTATTTAGGCTAAATTTTATTAATCTTATTTCCGATGTGGGTTTTCCACAAAGGTATTTTCTCTTTTCAACCTTTTATTTTCAAAGAAAAATTTCACATTGCGAGGATGCAATTTATTGAAGGAGGGGAGAATGTAACACCCCGAGCTTCCACGATACGCTTCTCATCCAATAATGCAATAGCTTGCATTGTACGCAACTTCGAGTTCTGAAACACCACGACTAATCAAAGTAGCCGTTATGAATAGTAATAACCACTTTTTAAAATTATAGAAATTTTATATTTCAAAATTGACTTCATTTTTGTATTCGTAATATTGAAATTATCCAAAGTTGAATTTTTTGTAATTTTCTGAGAACTTCCAATTTTTTATGAATAGTAAAAATTACTTAAAAACAACTTTTTTTAATCAAAATAATTTATAGTGATAAATTATACTATTTAGTGGTTTTAAAGTATAATTGGAATATATTTTTACCATTATATCCAATGGTGGTCATTAGAATTAATTTAATATTGAAATTGGGCATAAACAATTGTCAATCTTTTGATATAAATTGTTTTTTAAAAACACGCTATTTGTTGTGACAGCGGGAATTAATTATAAAATTAATTAATGCAAATTAAATGTTTGGAATTTCATAAAATATACATCATTTTTGAATTCAGAATATCAATTATATCTTTGGGTTAAATTTTGGCATTGTTCTGAAAAACTTCAATTTTTGATGAATAGTGAAACCACTAAGTGGTAGTTAAATAACTGATTTTTCGTTTAAATGAAATATTACCACTTCTGTGATTTGATTTTCAAAAATCCGACATACATGGTTTTCATTAAGAATTAAAATGTGGTTCAATGAGATTAAAATAATTTTTTGGTGAATAGTAACTTTTAAGTTCTTAATCACGATTAGAGGTAATTAGTGTAGTTTAAGGTAAAAATACTGTTTTAATAATATGAGATGAGCTTGACACATGTCCTACCCTCATTGGATGTGCCATGGCCGACCAAGACAATCCATGGGTCAACTTGGGGACCCCATGGAGCCACTTTAGTTGGAAAATGACATAAATACCTTTTATTTAATGTTAAAGTAAAAAATGACACAAACATGAAATGTTTTACTAAAACAATTTTTACATGGGGTTATACAAGTCATATTTTTGATTATAAATAGTCATTGGAAAGCTAAAAAAGATTTCCTACATCATAGTATTTTTTTTATAATTTTTTTACATTGAATAAATTATATTATTTATGACATCATGATGATGCAGCGATGACCTCATTATTTAACAATTTAAATAAAATGAGAAGATAATATAAACTCCAAGGCTTAAACTTGTTCAAAGCCTATTGGATGAGGATATTTCGAACCCTTATCACCTTATCCTCTAATTATACAAGTGTGGGACCTTTAGAATCCGAAAAGCATTGTATAATAGAATAACATTTCATTACTTTCCAAAAGTTCCCCTCCTCTCCACTTATAAAAGGCCCCCACCTCTCCCACCTCATTTACACATTAAAGCCATTTTTCTCGGCCAACCTCTGCCCAAATACTCTCCCAAATTCCCATCTTACTCCTAGAAGCCTCACTTTGGGCAGAACGCTTCCCAAATAAGCTTTTGGCTCAAATCAAAAAGAGTTACCCGATTTTGAGGTAATGTCTTCTCTAATGTTGTTTTGTTTTGTTTTTCTTCTCCAACCCCCTAAACTCTTTTTATTCATTTCTTTTGTAACAACACCAGTATCCTAAATATACTAGGATGTTGTTATAATATGGATTCAAGCTACACTTACACACACCTACATATAATGGTTAAAGAACATACGGTTTCTGTGGATGGCGAATTTCTGCCTCACGAAACGATGATTGTTCAACACTCATATAACACCTTCAAAGGTGGCCATTAAGATGTCACTATTTTTATATATGATATATAATATGTTTATGTTTTACTTATGTTTCTGTATTTCTCATTTATGGCATATTTTATGATTTCCATTATGGGTAAAACACGATAATTTCATTTTAGGAAGTGCGGACTACCGCCCCCTCAAAGTGATTTGAATTGTTAATGCCATATGTGGGATGTATAAAGGATGGAGTAAATGGTATTATACACTATATTATACTGGGATTATATTATAAATTTATATCATTATGATTTCATTCCATTAAATATGAAATTGAAATGAAAGTAGCATTCATGCGTACGTACGGCTTACCGTCTCCATGAACGGTGCATTTCATTTCTTACCTCTAAATGTTACGTAATATTATAAATGAATGTATATACTGGATATATAAGATATATATTACATCTAAATCATGAATATAATTCTGGAGATAATGGATATTCTACCACATAAACAACTTGTAATTATAAGAAGTTTATTGTTGACTCAAGTACCAAAGATCGACAAAACGACCGTTATTAACTTAAATAATTACATAATGTTCATATCATTGTAATAAGTGATATAATAAGGATAATGAAATTGAAAATGGTTCTTAATAAGGTATATATTAACTCTAGTTTATTATTCAGGAGGTTAAAGAACGGTTGAGTCAAGTCAGACACGAGGTAAGGGAAGTTCTTAACCCAACTCCCATTCTTTGGGTTAATCTCCTACTTTCAAATTATGTCATGATGTTATTATGTCCTATTTTGTATTTTTAATTTATGTGTACCTATAGTGAATACACATAATGGATCTATTTAATTTTAAAAATGATCTTTTTAAGGACTTCGTCTCAATCTCCTTTCATTGAGGCATTTTTGGTTTTATACACAACTTTCTTTTATACGGTGTATAAACCCCTTTGACTTTTAAGTTTATTCAAAAGGAATATTTTTATACGAAGCATTTTACTAAACGACAAAAAGGGAATGTTTTTCTTTCCGTACATATGTGGCGACAACGACTTCTCCGCCGTCGTGACCATTATTTGAGTTTCGGCTTCCTCTACAAGCCATCATTTTTTTAATGAAAAATAAATAAAAAGTTTTAACTTTCTTTTATTTTGGTATTGAAAATGGTTTTGAAAGCATTTTTATTATATCAATTTGTTGTATTGATATCTTGTGATTGAAATGTGGAAATGTTATGTTTCCTTTATGCATGTTTTATGTGATACGATTATGTTATGGTTTATGATATGTTTAAACCTATTCATATGAGGAATGTATTGGACATAATAAGTGACGGGTGGAGCCCGCTATAGCTCCTCGATGCATCGGTAGGTCTCATGAGACAACTAGACGTGGCATTGTCCGAGGCCCTTTCCCAATTTTATTTATTGTTTTGGCCGAGGCCTTAATCATTTTATACGTCTTGGCCGAGGCCTTGAAAAAATGTTTCAGAATGTCTTGTATTATACGTTCCCTCATTATGAAAGTGGTTATTGATATTGCATGTGATTATTCGACCGGTATAATATCCATGTGAAGAAGTGAATGGCATTATCTCATTTTACGTTTGCCATATTATGTTGAAGTTCATGTTTAATAAGGCTTTTGTTTAGTTATACATTGCCTTAATTGTTAATTTTAATTTATGAAAGCTTCCGCAATATTGTTATCCTTACTGAGCATCTGAGCTCACCCCTTTCAATGTTTTAATATTTTCCAGGATGTGAAGAAGTATTTTTGGAATGACCTGCAGGGATAGTCAGAAGAGGATATGAGTGTGGACTATGGAGACTTTGTTATTTTAGTTTTTCACTTTATGATGTAATGTAAGACTTATGAATGTATCTAGTGTTCTCAAGGCTACTAAACTAATTGGTCTTTCGTGACTTGATCTTTTGTGATCATGCCAATGTTACAAAGTAATGCACCGACTCTGGATAGCTGGGGTCGGGGCGTTACAGTTGTTATCAGAGGCAGTTTAGTACAAACCTTGGAAGCTAGATTTAGATAAACTCTGATTAGAGCACGTAGACCTATGATGAACCTTGAGGATTAGTATAGAAGAACTTCCTAGAATTTTGGTATTGTAGAGATTTTTTGAGTTTTCTGAGCAATACATCCCTGTCTGGATACGAGCAGGTAGAGGCGGCTCTGGCACAGATGTTCCTAGGGGTAAAACCCGAAAACACCGCTTTGAGCTAGACTCGAACGGGAACTGGTGCACGACAACGGGCCTTGCTGCACTCTTTGTTACGACACTCCCGAGGGATTTGCATAGGATAATTCTCATTTTCTTTACAAACCAATATGTAGGGTTTATGAGTACATACTTCCTCAAAGAAAACATTGTTATGATTATGGATTATATCCATAAACCGTTCAATTTACTTTAAGTATTTTAAAAGTTTGGATATATTCATTGTAATTCTTAAACTAACCTAGTTTATTCCATTGTATAGAAATGGCGCCCAGTAGAAGTAATGTGAACTCCAGCAGTACGTATGATCCAAAGAGTAAGAAGGATCGTATCTTTCATGGTATTAAGCCATCATTTCGAAGGGAAATAGTCTCCCATGTGTTCTCAACATATGAAGAAATAGTATCATGTGTTAATAAGATAAGTAAAGAATTCTCTGAGTCCTATGGCTTTGAAGCGAAGCAAGAGACGAAAGGGATAGAAGAGAGAATGAAGGATAAAGGGATGATGGGAAAGAAGAATTTTCCAATATGTGGTAATTGTGGGAAGAAACATCATGGAACTTGCCTAAAGGGAATGGGAGTTTGTTATAAGTGTAGAGAAAAAGGACACAAAGTGCATGACTGCAAGGGTAAGAAAATGGTTTCAAATGTACAATGCTTCTTCTGCAAGGATTGGGGACACTACGCAAACCAATGTCCAAATCATCAGAGTATGCCCCAAATGATGTTATTGGATAATAATAAAGTTAGGATACTACCACAAATGAGGAGTAATGATTAGAGTTCTTATGTTGTTATTAAAGAATTTTGTAATTTGAGTGTTGTTTCAATGATGTACTGGTTATAATAATTATGGAGTATATAAGGATTGTACTGCATTACTATTTCATCAAGGACTTGAGATTGTGTGGAACCAAGAAAAGTGACTCCACAGTAGGTTAAATTTTTGGAAAATATATGGTTGAGAAAAAGATAAACCATAATATGGTTCTGATACTGAGATTGTGATTTTGGAATAATACGTGATTGATTTCGATAAATTATATTGGATATACTTAACTTCCTTGAAACAGATTGATGTTTTGTATACATTTTTGGATAGAAGGAGTATATGTAGTATTCTATAAGGAATAAGGGATCATGGTAATTCAGTATGTTTAAAAAGAATACATGATGAAGGTGTTCACATGTTGTTATGTGGGAAAAAGGATCTTCATTATGTTTACCTTCCTTATAAAATTTGGACTGTGAGTTTGACAGAAGTATTTTGGATAACTATAAAGGTTGGAATGGATTAAGTTGATCTTTGGATAGTATTGTTTAAGGTTAAAGCATTTTTGAAGATTATTTTTGGAATATTATAATACTATAGTTTTAGGAAAAGGACAACCTGCAGGGTGGGGCATAACCCGTCGCGTCGGACGAAGCTGTAGGAATCGAACCCACAATCATAGTGCGACTGGCCTTTATTTCCAACCACTAGCCTACAGGAAGTCCCTGGTTATTACAAAATAATTTTACTAATCTAAATGTTATTTGTTAACATTTGGAACCTTATACAATTAGGGTAAGTATAATATTTTTGAGTTCTATTATCTTTTTGAGTGAAAGATGAGTTGAAGGTTGAAACTCTAATTGTCAACCATAAATATATTTATACCTATCTCTTATTCAATGAATAAATTAATTCTTAAAGTTAGTAAAGGGATATTAAAACAAAAAAAATGTGTTTTCCTAATACCTTATGTCTTGTTGAACTGATGATATTTTAAATCAACATAGATTGAAGGCTTTGAGGCCCTCAATTTGACAGTTGATTGTAATTGATGACCTCAATCACTCCCTAAAAATATTTACATTTTTCCTCCAATTATATGTCTCTAAATTCCACCAATGTTCTCCTAATCGAGATCATAATTGGGTGGTGACTTTTTCATTTCCCTTTCCCTCTTATTAAGGCTAAATTTTATTAATCTTATTTCCGATGTGGGTTTTCCACAAAGGTATTTTCTCTTTTCAACCTTTTATTTTCAAAGAAAAATTTCAAATTGCGAGGACGCAATTTATTGAAGGAGGGGAGAATGTAACACCCCGAGCTTCCACGATACGCTTCTCATTCAATAATGCAATAGCTTGCATTGTACGCAACTTCGAGTTCCGAAACACCGCGACTAATCAAAGTAGTCGTTATGAATAGTAATAACCACTTTTTAAAATTATAGAAATTTTATATTTCAAAATGGACTTCATTTTTGTATTCGTAATATTGAAATTATCCAAAGTTGAATTTTTTGTAATTTTCTGAGAACTTCCAATTTTTTATGAATAGTGAAAATTACTTAAAAACAACTTTTTTTAATCAAAATAATTTATAGTGATAAATTATACTATTTAGTGGTTTTAAAGTATAATTGGAATATATTTTTACCATTTTATCCAATGGTGGTCATTATAATTAATTTAACATTGAAATTGGGCATAAACAATTGTCAATCTTTTGATATAAATTGTTTCTTAAAAACACGCTATTTGTTGTGACAGTGGGAATTAATTATAAAATTATTTAATGCAAATGATATTTTTGGAATTTCATAAAATAGACATCATTTTTGAATTCAGAATATCATTTATATCTTAGGGTGAAATTTTGGCATTGTTCTGAAAAACATCAATTTTTGATGAATAGTGAAACCACTAAGTGGTAGTTAAATAACTGGTTTTTCGTTTAAATGAAATATTACCACTTCTGTGATTTAATTTTCAAAAATCCGACATACATGGTTGTCATTAAGAAGTAAAATGTGGTTCAATGAGATTAAAATAATTTTTTGGTGAATAGTAACTTTTACGTTCTTAATAACGATTAGATGTAATTAGTGTAGTTTAAGGTAAAAATAATGTTTTAATAATATGAGATGAGCTTGACACATGTCCTACCCTCATTGGATGTGCCATGGCCGACCAAGAAAATCCATGGGTCAACATGGGGACCCCATGGAGCCACTTCAGTTGGAAAATGACATAAATACCTTTTATTTAATGTTAAAGTAAAAAATGACACAAACATGAAATGTTTTACTAAAACAATTTTTACATGGGGTTATACAAGTCATATTTTTGATTATAAATGATCATTGGAAAGATAAAAATATTTCCTACATCATAGTATTTTTTTTACATTATTTTTACATTAAATAAATTAAATTATTTATGACATCATGATGATGCAGCGATGACCTCATTATTTAACAATTTAAATAAAATGAGAAGATAATGTAAATTCCAAGGCTTACACTTGTCCAAAGCCTATTGGATGAGGCGATTTCGAAGCCTTATCACCTTATCCTCGAATTATACAAGGGTGGGACCTTTAGAATCCGAAAAGCATTGTATAATAGAATAACATTTCATTACTTTCCAAAAGTGCCCCTCCTCTCCACTTATAAAAGGCCCCCACCTCTCCCACCTCATATACACATTAAAGCCATTTTGTTCGGCAAACCTATGCCCAAATACTCTCCCAATTTTCCCTCTTACTCTTAGAAGCCTCACTTTGGGTAGAACGCTTCCCATGGAAGCCTTTGGCTCAAATAAAAAAAAGTTACCCGATTTTTAGGTAATGTCTTCTCTAATGTTGTTTTGTTTGGTTTTTCTTCTCCAGCCCCCTAAACTCTTTTTATTTATTTCTTTTGTAACAACACCAGTATCCTCAATATACTAGGATGTTGTTATAAGATGTATTCGAGCTACACTTACACACACCTACATCTAATGATTAAAGAACATACGATTTCTGTGGATGGCGAATTTCTGCCTCACGAAACGATGATTGTTCAACACTCATATAACATCTTCAAATGTGGCCACTAAGATGTCACTATTTTTATATATGATATATAATATGTTTATGTTTTACTTATGCTTCTGTATTTCTCATTTATGGCATACTTTATGATTTCCATTATGGGTAAAACGCGATAATTTCATTTTAGGAAGTGCGGACTACCACCCCCTCAAAGTGATTTGAATCGTTAATGCCATATGTGAGATGTATAAAGTATGGAGTAAATTGTATTATACACTATATTATACTGGGATTATATTATACATTTATATCATTATGATTTCATTCCATTAAATATGAAATTGAAATGAAAGTAGCGTTCATGCGTACGTACGGCTTACCGTCTCCATGAACGGTGCATTTCATTTCTTACCTCTAAATGTTACGTAATATTATAAATGAATGTATATACTGGATATATAAGATATATATGACATCTAAATCATGAATATAATTTTGGAGATAATGGATATTCTACCACATAAAAAACTTGTAATTATAAGAAGTTTATTGTTGACTCAAGTACCAAAGATCGACAAAACGACCGTTATTAACTTAAATAATTAATCTTATTCACAAATAATTATAATTAGATGTAGAAACCTATTAAAATATTGAATCAATAAGTAAATATTTTATAATAATTATTAAATAAATAATTTATGTTTATTTTCTATAGTCTTCCACATTTACAGTAAAATAAAGCATCATCTATAAGAAAATATTCATGAAATAAAATTGTTATCCTTTTACCATAATCTCTAATGAATTGATGGTCGCCTTCATCCCTTACTGATTTATAGTTTTTTGGTTATTAAGTTTATAATTATAATTGTCTACATTAATCTCTATTATTTATTCAATGCTATTACCTATCCTTTATATCAATATTTTAATTTAACCTAATTCATTCCTTATCTGGGAACCCCATTCTATGATATTTTAGGAAATGATTACATTTAACACTACCCATGTTCAAAGTATGTTTTACTATTTTTTTGTATGATGTGGGTTTTCAACAAATATATATTAAAATAATGAACCACTCATCACCAAGGTAAACAAATTATGTGGATGTATTTTATTTATTAGGGGGGATATAACAGTAAAACTGTAACACCCCGAGCTTCCACGATACGCTTCTCATTCAATAATGCAATAGCTTGCATTGTACGCAACTTCGAGTTCCGAAACACCGCGACTAATCAAAGTAGCAGTTATGAATAGTAATAACCACTTTTTAAAATTATAGAAATTTTATATTTCAAAATGGACTTCATTTTTGTATTCGTAATATTGAAATTATCCAAAGTTGAATTTTTTGTAATTTTCTGAGAACTTCCAATTTTTTATGAATAGTGAAAATTACTTAAAAACAACTTTTTTTAATCAAAATAATTTATAGTGATAAATTATACTATTTAGTGGTTTTAGAGTATAATTGGAATATATTTTTACCATTTTATCCAATGGTGGTCATTAGAATTAATTTAACATTGAAATTGGGCATAAACAATTGTCAATCTTTTGATATAAATTGTTTCTTAAAAACACGCTATTTGTTGTGACGGCGGGAATTAATTATAAAATTAATTAATGAAAATTATATGTTTGGAATTTCATAAAATAGACATCATTTTTGAATTCGGAATATCAATTATAGCTTAGGGTGAAATTTTGGCATTGTTCTGAAAAACTTCAATTTTAGATGAATAGTGAAACCACTAAGTGGTAGTTAAATAACTGATTTTTCGTTTAAATGAAATATTACCACTTCTGTGATTTCATTTTCAAAAATCCGACATACATGGTTGTCATTAAGAAATAAAATGTGGTTCCATGAGATTAAAATAATTTTTTGGTTAATAGTAACTTTTCAGTTCTTAATCACGATTAGAGGTAATTAGTGTAGTTTAAGGTAAAAACAATGTTTTAATAATATGAGATGAGCTTGACACATTTCCTACCCTCATTGGATGTGCCATGGCAGACCAAGACAATCCATGGGTCAACTTGGGGACCCCATGGAGCCACTTTAGTTGGAAAATAACATAAATACCTTTTATTTAATGTTAAAGTAAAAAATGACACAAACATGAAATGTTTTACTAAAACAATTTTTACATGGGGTTATACAAGTCATATTTTTGGTTATAAATAGTCATTGGAAAGCTAAAAAAAATTTCTACATCATATTATTTTTTTTATAATTTTTTTACATTAAATAAATTAAATTATTTATGACATCATGATGATGTAGCGATGACCTCATTATTTAACAATTTAAATAAAATGAGAAGATAATGTAAAATACAAGGCATACACTTGTCCAAAGCCTATTGGATGAGGATATTTCGAACCCTTATCACCTTAGACTCGAAATATACAGGTGTGGGACCTTTATAATCTGAAAAGAATTGTATAATAGAATAACATTTCATTACTTTCCAAAAGTGCCCCTCCTCTCCACTTATAAAAGGCCCTCAACTCTCCCACCTCATTTACACTTTCAAGCCATTTTGCTCGGCCAACCTCTGCCCAAATACTCTCCCAAATTCCCCCTCTTACTTCTAGAAGCCTCACTTTGGGCAGAACTCTTTTCAAGGAAGCCTTTGGCTCAAATCAAAAAGAGTTACCTGATTTTGAGGTAATGTCTTCTCTAATGTTGTTTTGTTTTGTTTTTCTTCTCCAACCCCCTAAACTCTTTTTATTCATTTCTTTTGTAACAAAACCAGTATCCTCAATATACTAGTATGTTGTTATAATATGGATTCGAGCTACACTTACACACACCTACATCTAATGGTTAAAGAACATACAGTTTCTGTGGATGGCGAATTTCTGCCTCATGAAACGATGATTGTTCAACACTCATATAACACCTTCAAATGTGGCCATTAAGATGTCACTATTTTTATATATGATATATAATATGTTTATGTTTTACTTATGCTTCT
Organism: Viscum album; assembly: GCA_963277665.1. NCBI lineage: Eukaryota > Viridiplantae > Streptophyta > Magnoliopsida > Santalales > Viscaceae > Viscum > Viscum album. The sequence goes on from OY728155.1 coordinate 1,703,278,715, forward strand.
GTATTTCTCATTTATGTCATACTTTATGATTTCCATTATGGGTAAAACGCGATAATTTCATTTTTGGAAGTGCGGACTACCGCCCCCTCAAAGTGTTTTGAATCATTAATGCCATATGTGGGATGTATAAAGGATGGAGTAAATGGTATTATACACTATATTATACTGGGATTATATTATACATTTATATCATTATGATTTTGTTCCATTAAATATGAAATTGAAATGAAAGTAGCGTTCATGCGTACGTACGGCTTACCGTCTCCATGAACGGTGCATTTCATTTCTTACCTCTAAATGTTACGTAATATTATAAATGAATGTATATACTGGATATATAAGATATATATGAAATATAAATCATGAATATAATTCTGGAGATAATGGATATTCTACCACATAAACAACTTGTAATTATAAGAAGTTTATTGTTGACTCAAGTAACAAAGATCGACAAAACGACCGTTATTAACTTAAATAATTACATAATGTTCATATCATTGTAATAAGTGATATAATAAGGATAATGAAATTGAAAATGGTTCTTAATAAGGTATATATTAACTCTAGTTTATTATTCAGGAGGTTAAAGAACGGTTGAGTCAAGTCAGACACGAGGTAAGGGAACTTCTTAACCCAACTTCCATTCTTTGGGTTAATCTCCTACTTTCAAATTATGTCATGATGTTATTATGTCCTATTTTGTATTTTTAATTTATTTGTACCTATAGTGAATACACATAATGGATCTATTTTATTTTAAAAATGATCTTTTTAAGGACTTCGTCTCAATCTCCTTTCATTGAGGCATATTTGGTTTTATACACAACTTTCTTTTATACGGTGTATAAACCCCATTGACTTTTAAGTTAATTCAAAATGAATATTTTTATACGAAACATTTTACTAAACGACAAAAAGGGAATGTTTTTCTTTCCGTACATATGCGGCGACAATGACTTCTCCGCCGCCGTGACCATTATTTGATTTTCGGCTTCCTCTATAAGCCATCATTTTTTTTAATGAAAAATAAATACAAAGTTTTAACTTTCTTTTATTTTGGTATTGAAAATGGTTTTGAAAGCGTTTTTATTATATCAATTTGTTGTATTGATATCTTGTGATTGAAATGTGGAAATGTTATGTTTCCTTTATGCATGTTTTATGTGATACGATTATGTTATGGTTTATGATATATTTAAACCTATTCATATGAGGAATGTATTGGACTTAATAAGTGACGGGTGGAGCCCGCTATAGCTCCTCGATGCATCGGTAGGTCTCATGAGACAACTAGACGTGGAATTGGCTGAGGCCCTTTCCCAATTTGATTTATGGTTTTGGCCGAGGCCTTAATCATTTTAGACATCTTGGCCGAGGCCATGACAAAATGTTTCAGAATGTCTGGCATTATACATTCCCTCATTATGAAAGTGGTTATTGATATTGCATGTGATTATTCGACCGGTAGAATATCCATGTGAAGAAGTGAATGGAATTATCTCATTTTACTTTTTCCATATTATGTTGAAGTTAAAGTTTAATAAGGCTTTTGTTTAGTTATACATTGCCTTAATTGTTAATTTTTATTTATGAAAGCTTCCGCAATATTGTTATCTTTACTGAGCATCTGAGCTCACCCCTTTCAATGTTTTAATATTTTCCAGGATGTGAAGAAGTATTTTAGGAATGACCTGCAGGGATAGTCAGAAGAGGATATGAGTGTGGACTATGGAGACTTTGTTATTGTATTTTTTCACTTTATAATGTAATGTAAGACTTATGAATGTATCTAGTGTTCCCAAGGCTACTAAACTAATCGGTCTTTCGAGACTTGTTATTTTGTGATCATGCCAATGTTACAAAGTAATGCACCGACTCTGGATAGCTGGGGTCAGGGCGTTACAAAAACTATTTAGTTTAAAATAATTTTACGATTTATATCTTGCTTAATTTGAAACACTATGCTTTAAGAGAGATAAAATATAACATAAATGTAACAATTATAACATAGATGTTAAATTATATTTATGAATATGGATATTGAAATTATGAAAAATATGTTTAAATGTTTTATATAATGAAAATTTATTTAATAATTTATAATAAATATGTACTCAATTTTCATCAAAGACATTTGTTCGCTTCAACAATATGTATTCCTTAAAAATGGATATCATTGAATTTTGGGTACATAAATTAAAATTTATTTGTAAAATTTTTGAATTAATATTTGAGAAAATGAATATCATTATGAAATAATCTTGTCAATATTATCTTAGTGTTAATTTTTGGGATTTTTTATTAAAATATTTATTTTTATGTGGATAATGAAAATACCGATTTATGTAAAACTATCATATCATTTTATTAAATAATTTAATTTAGAAGGAAAATTTTGATTTTAATTTTTTGCTAAAAAAAATATAGTTTTACTATAAATAATATAACTGATTATATCACAACTAGTATTATATTTTATGTTGGTAAAAATTCATTTTTAGGCTTCAACCACATTTTTCTAAGAAATATTTCTCTATGAACAATGTGTCTTCATATGAACTGTGTAAATAAATCACTATTTATTAATTATGATAATGAAGTTTATATAATATATATTAAATTAAATATTTTAATATTCATCAAAATATTCTTATAATAAAAGTAATGAAAGTAAATTGAATTTTAAACTGTAAAAATAATTTTTTTAAATTCATTTCTGGTTGTGTTTTGAGAAAATATATTAAAATTATTTTCTATCGCATATAAAAATTGAATAATGTAAAATTTATTTAATATCTTAATTGAATATAATTGATATTAGGTAATACGTTTGACATTATTTTTTGCGATAATGATTAGTAAATGTTTTTAAAAAAATTGTTACCATGGTTAGGGTTAAAAAATGTTTATTTAGGGGTTGTTAAACTAAGAGATAAGGGAATAAGTGAGAAATAAACATCTTTAAAATTAATATTTAGGTTATTTTTTCACAATTACCTTATAATCAAAAAATAATTGTGAATTTTGGGCCAGTTTTATAAGAAATACATTACATTGTAAAAATCTATCAAGCAATTCCAAGTGTCCCCTTTCACTATATTATAAATGGACACCACTTCTCCTACCATATTAAAAAACATTGATTCAATTATATCCAAAAATTACTTCGTAAGTATATTTCCAACCTTCATCCCTATATTCTATAGGCTCTATTATAATTAGAGGACCAACTTAGAAGTCTTATGGTGTGACTCGAGGGCTATTTTTGGAATTATAGGTATGACTTTTAACCGAGTGTTTTCATTTCATTTTCTCTTATATCTCATTAAAATATTCTATAAACATGATCATATTATAAAATAAATATATTCCATACAATGAAATTTTATTATTATGGTTTCAAAATCCATATTAATATTTTTGCATCTTATAGAAAATGAAAACATTGCTCGTGCGCACGTAACGCATATCGACTCCACACAGTGTTGTAATTCATTTTTCATCACCATTTTAATTAGATTGTTAAAAATATATAAAAAATTTATATATATTATATTTACAAAAAAATTATGATTATTTAATGAGAATATATCATTTACCTTCTTACCCTTCCACTCATAAAAAATGATAATGTTAGTCATGCATATGAGTGGAATAACACCTCTATGAAGAGATGTAACTCATTTTTCATGTATATATTTGAGGTAAAATTATAAATATGTATATAATGAATGTATACGATATTTATATTATTATTAATATTATAGGGATGATTTATCTTTGATAATAAATCATGGACTAAAACGACAGTACTGAAGTTTACCTGTAAAACAATGTAGAAAAAAATTGGAAAAAATGATTTTAATAAATATTTTTCAATAAATATGGTTTGAAATTTTATAAATATATAATATATGAAATTATAAGAGTGTATATGGTTCCTATTTTATAATTATATATAATTTTATTTTATTATAAAAGATGATGAAATAAAATACAAAGTAAGTCAGGAACAAGGTGACAATTTATTTTACAATCCCACACGTATTAGAGATTGTTTAAGTTGATGTTTTTGTTATGGAATTATATGATATTTATTTTTTATAAAAAATAAATTTTATTATCCAATGGTTATTTATTGTATATTCGATAATTATTTTCATTTTTAACCTTCTATTTCACTTCAAAAATCCAAAAGGATATTTTAAATAAAAACTAAATTTGTTTTTCAATTAGACCGAGAATATTTTTATTCCTTATCCATATTTTATTAATATTATATTCATTAATTTTCGTACTATTCAATAATTATTAATTAATGTCATATTTAATTTTTACTTTCAATAAAATTGTTTAAAATGGGTCTTGTTATCATTTTCTGGATGAGGAAATTTTTATCGAAGCTGTTAACAGAATCACTATTTTAACATAAAATGCACAAATGACTTTTCCTTAGACCATGAATCCTATTTTATTTGAACCATCCATAAAATTTTTACTTGGTTCTTACCTAATAAAATGATCTTCCTAATATTTTGAATTTTTTTTAAAATAAGTTATTTCAAAATGAAATGGGAATATTCCTCATGAATTGATTGAGTTAACTTTTAAAATGATTTTCATCTATATTAAGAAAATTTTATAAATATTATGGTTTAATGAGGTTATAATATAATTAAACCATCCACCATATTTCATTAATTGACTTATTATCATATTTATTTGGGAATGTATTAAATTTCAATAAGTTGGTTCTTCTAGTAGAGAATGTTGTTGATTATTAGGGCATATTGATTAATTTGTGTAGTTTATTAATATGACTAATACATTAGACTTAATAAGTGATAGGCGGGACTATTAATTATATAGGATTTTAATATATTGGTAGGTATCATGAAAAAAATTCCAGTTATTTGGAAAACGTACATACCCATATATGTATGGTGTCATAGCACGTGGCCTTGGTGGAAGTTTTATATGTCTGATATTATATATTCCATCATTATGGATTCAATTACTAATATACAATTGATTATTAAAATAGAAATTTTATACATGTATATCTTTCAAGCTAATATTATTATTTATATTGAATTATTTTATCATCATTTATTCATGACATATTGTCCATGCCTTATTTATTCTTAGATTTATTCTATTGTACACATTCCCTTACTGAGTATCTATACTCACCTTTTAATTTGTGTTAATTTTCCTAGGATCCTAATAAGTGTACAATGATTGATATAAAAGGATACTCTAGAGGGAATAATAATTTTTTAAACAAAAATAACATATTTTATTTTACTTTATCAAATGTTAAGTGAGATTCAAGAATATATCTAGTTTTCTAATACTACTAAATTATGAAATGTTTCATGATGTGATAAATTATATCTAGTGCTAATATAATAAAGTATCCAACATCTCTATGCTACTAGGTTCAAGGTTTTTACATAGATATATTAATTATATGACCTCTTGACCATGTTATACAATTATTGGACTAATGGGATAGGTTTATGTTAACATGTTGGAGAAAAAACTTTTAATATGGATTTTTACACTAAATGTAATAATTATGAAATATAAGAATCAATATTGAATAAATAGTAAACTATATTTATTCCTATTTTTAATGGTTTTGGATCATCCATGGATACACTTTTAGATGTTTTATAATTATTCAACAAAATTATTTAAAAGACTGGTATTAACGAGAGTAATATAAAAATGGCTAGGTATAAAATCATAAGGGTCATCCATATAGTTTTTAAAAGTCATATAGTAAAAAATCACATCAAATTGAAAAACTAGACATGTTTCCCAAACATTGTAATATTCATTTTAAATCCAAAATAGGAAAAAATAATGTTCACCCTTGAATTGTAAGGGCTATCTCTGAACTATCAAGATTCCCCTTAATATCATGTTTAAGTCGTTGTATAAATCTCATGGGTAATCGAAATTTTTAATAAGGGTCATCAAGAGCATTAAAAATGATTAAAATTCCCCATAGAAACAAAGAAAATGGTACATCAGACCCAACACATGACTAACTTGGTGATCAATTGTGGAAAAATGAAAAAGGCATAGAGCCCAAAAGGGTCATTTGCCCAATTACAAGATTCATTAGTGAAATGAAAAAGGGGTTATTCCATTTACGATTTATGGTGAATATTTAGCTTTAGGATAATAAATAATTGAGATTATTATACAGTAAATTACTATCAATTAGGAAATTTTGGTGGAGATCATGCTGAGATTGATATAGGAAAATGTTGTGATATTTTAGTCAATTAAAATGAATGATTTTTTATGTTTGTTTCCATGGTGCATGATTATATACAAAATGTACGATTTGGTGTCCAAGGACTAACTGGTTTTAATTTGATTACATGGATATTTAATGTATTATTACTATTGTTTATTTTTATTCATGACTATGATGTAATAATGTCCTAGAATATTCGTTTCATTGATAAGGTCATGGAAGTTCCCCACTATGATGAGAACCTTGAAATGATATAACAATATTATTAAATATAGTTCTTTAGTTTGATGACATACAATTATGGGACAAATAGCATGCAGACCATCAGGTGCGAGCACTCGTAAGTAGATGAGACTTCCTCTCATGAATTTTCACTTGGTAATATGAAAGATAGGAGATTAGGAAAACATACCCACTAATAGGAATTCCGCATGTTTTTTTTTCATCAGATATTTCTATCTGCAAGCGTGTTTAATAATCCTTAGACTTTAGGATTATCATTAATATGTGTCATGAATTATGCACTTTTATTTACTATCAAAAACCATAACATAGACAGTTGGCGGGAATTAGGGTATGTTTGGAACCTTATGATTGGCATGTTTTTAATGGATAAGGTGAGGAATGATTTTCCCTTCCATTTATATAAGTTAATATCTCAACCCTTTGATTGAAATAGAACCATCACGTGCAATTCCATGGCCATGGTGTAACGATGAGTTTATTTTATTTAGTCAAAGAACGACGTATCAAGAATAGAAGTTGATGACACTATAATAAAACATTCTTGATGAGATATTGTGACAAAGGGATTATATTACATAGTGAGCATTCATATGTGGAGTTCATTGTTGTGACTTTACATTATTTCTCTTGGGTTCATTGACTCGTTTCTAGATAGTACTCTTGGACTTTAGGCAGGCCCGCCTAATTCCAATGAGAAATAATCCTAGAGGGTCACACAGTATGTGTTTTTGGTGTATCGATTAAATTATATTTGAATTTAATTAATGAAAAAAGTATTATTCTAAAGACCGTGGAATAATTTTATTTAAGTTAAATTGCTTGAATAAATTAAATAAAATATATTTATTTACATTATTGAACATTTAATAAATATTTCCTCACTAGTTTGTAAATAAAATATTTATTTAAGAGAATAAATTATTTATTTATTTATTCGTGTGTTCAATAAATGGAAGTGGAGTTCGAGAAGACCAAGGCTGGTCTAATAGTAAAATAATTATTTTCAAGATAGTAAATAATTATTTAACTAGTTGGAACAAGTTAAAATAATAATGACGTTGGTATTATTTTGTGACATGAAATTATATTTATAATTCCATTTTTCACAAGTTGTCGCACCATAAATAATGATGCAGTATTATTATTATGAGTATGGGTTTTATCTAATTTCATGAATGCATTTAATTTCTGTTACGAAAATAAATATTGTAACTAAATATCCATTCATATAAATAGACAAGTATTCCTATTGTGCCAAATGACATATGACACCACAATCTTGGTGAATTGAGAATTGTTGAGATAAAACATTTCTCTCTTGAATCCACTTATTTTCCCTCTATAAAATGTGAGACATTCTTCAAGGATGAAGAACAAGAGACCAAGAATTATTGATAAAAGACACTCACATCACTGCGCTAGCACCTGAAGAATGACTAGTGTCGATCAGAATCCATCGGAGCACATGTGGATCACCGCTAGAGGGATTCTACATTGGATCCTTACAAGCACAACGAGATAATATAGAAGGGTCGTTCTGGATGATCAACATCATCAAAGAATAAAATACTGATGATGCAGGTATTATTTTATTTATGAAATTAATTAAATTAATTATAAACATTATGTGCAAGATCCTCTCTAAAGGTTTTGGGCCTCTTCCTTCTTTATCTAAATCTTTGAATATATTTCATGGAGACTGGTGTTCATCATCGTATTGACCCAATAATAATCATTGATCATGGTAAGAGTAAAAGATGGGTCCCATCCCAACCACGCTTCCACTACGCCCGAGACCTACAAGTGGTATTCTAGGGGTTACTTCATAGTTTATAATTATTTAAATGTTTCGTTGATGAATTAAACATTTAATAATGTAGTTGTTTTGATTCAAGTTAATGGTTCTGCAAATATGAATCTCAAGATATATTCCTCCTCTTTCATTTCTTGTTCACCTTATAGAAACAATATTTTCTTTTAATTTTGATTAAAATATAATACTGGATCTCATCTGGAGGTGCCAATGCTTCATGGCCGTACAACACCAAAACACATGGTGTGTATTTGATAGTACATGCCATGTAGTCAAGATTCAATGCATCATAATGGTCCTCCAAACTAATCCATGTCATTGGAGTTTGTCTAAGTCTTAATGACTCCATGTGTTGACCAAGAACATGTGGCACGCGGTTTTTAGATTACATGCTATGTGGACCAATGTACACGGAGTGTAGTCCCTTCGGTTAGGGTTGGACCATGTACCTCGTACACAGCTTGCCCGACTAGAGACCATGTAACAAGGATCTACATGGTGTGTTTCCCACTGAACATGCTGTGTACTCCGAAAATTTCCAAAGTACACTCACATGTTGTTTCCCTGGGCATGTACTTCGGATGGATGGTGAAAAATAGTACACGCTATGGAGTTAGAACTACACGTCGTGTACTCATCCAAATTAAAAAGAATTAATAAAATTTATTATTATATTATACAAACCCTTGAGACGTGTACCATCATGCAGGTGTAAAGATGAGGCACAACACGCAATTGGTATTTTATATATGTGTGTTTAATTTAACATATGTGTAATGTTCATTTCTACTCATTGGGTAGTTATGAATAGGAATTCACCAGGTTTCCTACATGGTAAAAGTTACGTACAAAGATAATTTTAAATGAATTTATTGATTTAAAATTATGATGGATGAGAATCTCAAGTTAATTTATAAAAGGGGTTAAGATACAATGATTGATTAATTAAAGAATGTAATTAATTGATTCAACCGTGATATATCTTAAACAATAACGATTAAATAATTGAATTCTATTTTTATTTATGCGTAAATATTTTTGCATGTATGGATGATCCTGAGCTAGAACAATACCTTTTTATGTGGATAGTTTCTTTTAATTTATTTATTTGAATTAATTTTTTTGGCCTGCGAGCCTTCTCGTCATTAATATGTAGGGCCTACGTGACCAAGGTTTCTTTTATTTAAAACCCCATTTTACCCCTCACCTAAATTTGGGTTAAAAAGGCATATGTAAGGGATAAAACACCTAAGCTTGTGGAGGCAGTTCAAGCAGGAGACGAGATGAAACCAATACTAGGAGATACAGAGGTGGACAGGTGGATAGGTGGAAAGCTGTAAATACGAACCTAAAAGGTTAAAGGTGTTTATCCCCTTGGTTAGGGTTAGTTTATCAAATGCTCGATAAACTAACAATTAGAAATTCTCATGATCATTCCATTTTTTTTATTTTATCTCTGTTATATGAATGGGTTATCATTATGGATGTATTTTCACGATCACATAATTAAATAATTAAACAAGCATGCAAGATGGAATTAAAATAAACCAATCTTATGAGTAAATATTATAAAGACATGGTTAATAACTTAAGTATGTTCCACTTAATATAAAAAAGCATGTGATAATGATAATAATTGATTCACGTATAAGAGTCAAAAATCCCTCAAATAAAATATTAAGTCAGACCAAGCCTTCCTTTACCCGATTAAGGGAAAACTCAATAAAACTATGTGTTTGAACAACCCTTGGGGGGGCACTTACATTTATACATGAATACCTTATGAATGGTATCGGGTTGACTTATAAATATTACATCAAGTGGAGTAACCATTTCTAGAATTGGTGTAATATTGGAGTCATGAGTTGATGAAATCCAAGGTCATGATTTCAGGATTGGGGAGTCCACTCAAGAGATCAAGGATCTACAAGCCCGTAGTTGGAAATGACATGCCTACCTAAATACCTTCCAATTTCTTGGCCAACCCTAGTTTGGGTTATTGGAAGGGGAATATGGATCCTTTCCACTAGAAGTTGAAGGCAACTAGACATTATGAGTTCAATGGTGAGGGTCATTAAGACTTTATAAAATAATGGGAGACTTAATAAAATTTATTATTTCTCATAAAATATAGTCAAGAATGTACTAATGATATTCTCTTTTAATTATAGAATAAAAATGACAAGATTTTCAACCACACTTTCCTTGTGATCAATTCTGGATAAATACAACATCCTCACCAATAGTGACTTCAAGGAATGGTTTAGACGCCTTCGGGTTATCCTACACCATGAACAGAAGTCTTACATTCTAGAGTCTGCATTACCTGATCCGCCTACCAAAGAGGTGAGTGATGAGGATTGCATGGACTATGAGAAACATAAGAATGATGTGGTCGATGTTCATTGTTTAATTCCATCATCTAGGTCTAGTGAGCTCATGAAGTCTCATGAAAACACGGAATCTTATAGCATACTTTAGAACCTCGGTGGTCTTTACCCAGAGAGTGCAAGACAGGTAAGTTTTGAGATCTCGAAAGCACTGTTTCAAAGTAAGCATCGAGAAGGTTACCCAGCTAGGCCTCATGTAGTTATGATCATTGGATATGTTGATCACCTAGAGGCTCTAGGGTTTAATAACCCCCAAGAAATGGGCACTAATCTCGTTCTCACATCACTCCCTAATAGCTTCTCTAACTTTGATGTCAATTTAAATATGAACAACATTGAGAAGTCTCTATCTGATATTCTTATCCTCATTCACCAAGTGGACAATGATATGAACCAAGAAAATCCTTCTACAGTTATATTGAATAAGAGGGAAGATAAGGGGAAGAGATTTAAGTCCAATGATTCTTCACAAATTTCCATGAAAATAAATATCAATGGAGAGTCAAGGGAACATGAGGCCGGTTGTTTCGCATGAGGTAAGAAGGGCCACTGGAAGAAGAATTACACCCAACCTAAGAAGCAAGGGGAAGCTTCATGTGTGTTTGTTATCAAATGCAATCTATCTGTTTCTACAAATTGGGTATTAGATATAGCTTTTTGTGCCCACATATGTATCCAAATATGGGAAACAAGTAGATTCAGGAAGATTAATCGAGGGGAGGTAGATCAACGAGCAGCCAACAGATCCAGAATTGTTGATGTAGCTATTGGGGACTACCACCTCACATTTCCAACATGGATGATATTAGTGTTAGAGGGTTGTTTTTATGCACCTTCTGTAACAAAAAACGTAATTTATATATCCAGACTATATATAGATGGATTTGTTTTCATGTTTGGAAATGAATATTGCTTCTTTTATAATGAATGAATTTGTTTTTGTAGGGAACATTTATACAAGGTCTTTATGTGTTGGATTACACAAACCAAGTAATGGAAATCGATGACAAAGACACTTCACATTACTCATACCACACCCAACATTGGCATCTCTTACTAGGTAATGTAAATGAAAAATGCTTGAAAATTTTACATCAAGATGGATATTTAGATTCCTTTGAACTAAAACCACCAGGAGTATGTCAATCATGTTTAATAGGAAAAATGACCAAAGACCCATTTGGTGGGAATGGTGAAAGGGCTAAAGAGCATCATGAATTGGTTCATATCGATGATTGTGGTGCATTTCCTATTGAAGAAAGGGGTGGGTACCCATACTTCATAACATTTTCTGATGGGTTTAGTAGATATGGATATATCTAATTAATGAGGTATAAGTTGGATTCCTTTGATAAGTTTAATGAATACACAAATGAAGTTGGGAACCAGATTGGTAGGAATATTAAGAAACTCCACTCAGACCAAGGTGGGGAATATCTTAATCAGGAATTTATTGATTACTTATGGGTGTTTGAGATCCTATCCCAACTCACTCCTCCTTACATGCCTCAATGGAATAGTGTAAGCTAAAGGAGGAACCACACCTTGTTGGACATGGTGAGATCAATGATGAGTCATGTAATTCTTGCATTATCATTTTGGGGGTATGCAATGAAAATAGTGGCACACATACTAATCCAAGTACCAAATAAATAATTAAATGGTATTCAATACGAGTTCTGGATTGGAAGAAACACCATGTTATCGAATTTACATTTGTGGGGAAGCCAAGAGTTTGTTAAGGCTTCTTCAGGTAAAAAAATTCAACCCCGAGGCACAAAGTGTACCTTTATAGGCTACCCTATGAAAGTAAGGGGATATTATATATACAGCCCCTTAGAAAAAAAGGTTATAATGGAAATAAATTCCATATTACTTGAGAGGTAGCACATCTCCAAAAGAGATTGTGGGAGAGGGATAGACTGAGATGAAGTTGAGGCTCATGGTAAACAAGAGTTGGTACATGAAAAGATTACACAAAGTCCTATGGAAGAAAGAACTGTTCTAGAGATACAAGAGCTGCGTAGGAGTACAAGAGATGTTATAGAACCATAATGGTATGGTTTTATAGTTACCGAGGATGGTGACTCATTATTAGTTGATAATAATGATCCTTTAACCTACAGGGAATCAGTAAGTGGCACAGATGTTTCCATGTGTCAAGAAGAAATGAATTCTGAAATGGATTCCTTGTACCAAAACCAAGTCTGGATTTTGGTAGATCCTCCAGTTGATGTAAAGCATGTTGGTTAGAAATGGGTATTCAAGAATAAACTGTACATGGATGGACAAGTCAGTACCTATAATGAACAACTGGTTTCAAAAGGGTTTAAACATCACTAAGGAATTGACTACGATGAAACCTTTCCACCAGTTGAAATGCTAAAATACATCAGAATTCTACATTCCATTGTGGCTTACTATGACTATGAGATTAGTAGAATGGATGTCAAAATAGAATTACTTAATGGAAACCTTCAGGAAGATGTCTACATGACACAACCTTAAGGTTTTGTCACTCCAAAGGATTCCAATAATGTATTCAAGTTGAAAAAAAATCCATTTATGGGTTAAAGAAAGAATTCCGGTCATGAAAAATTCCTTTTGATGATGCCATAACTGAATTTGGTTATATCAAGAATGAATGTGAGCCATGTGTCTACAAAAGGTTTAGTGGGAGTGTAATAATTTTCCTAATAGTATATGTTGATGACATATTACTTATTGTAAATGAGATAAAAGTCTTCCAGTTTTTTAAAGCATGGTTGAATTGATTCTTCTCCATGAAGGACATGGGCGAGGCAACATATATTCTTGGGATCAAGATCCATCACAATAGATCCCAGAGATTGGAGGGCCTAAGTCAAAGTACATACATTGATAAGATACTGAAGAGATTCAGTATGGATCAATCCAAGAGGGGATTGTTTCCATCATCACGTGGTATTCATCATTCCAAGAAAATGTGTCCTTAGACACATGCGGAAAGAATGATAATGGAAAGGACTCTATACACATTAGTGATTGGGTCAGTCATGTATGTCATACTATGTACTAGGATGGATGTCAGCTACACATTGAGTGCAGTAGGATGCTATCAAGCTAACCTAGTTGATAGACATTGGATGTCAGTAAAGACAATCCTAAAGTATCTGAGGTGTACTAAGGATATAGTCCTAGTTTATGGAGGATTTGAAGAACTAGTCATCAGAGGATATGTAGATTCTAGTTTCCCGACTCATCAAACTGACATGAAATCACAAATGTTATACATCTTTACATTGAATGGAGGTTCAATGAGTTGGAAGAGCTCAAACCTGAGTGTGTTTTCATATTCTACAGTAGAGTCCAAGTATATCGCATCTTCCAAGCCAGCTAAAGAAGCAGTTTGGATGAGGAAATTTTTCCAGGATCTAGATGTGATACCTAGAAGTAAATATCCTATCACATTGTATTTTGATAATACTGTCATGGTGGATCTCCAAAAATCCACATTCACATCAGTGAATAAATAATAAACTTTGGAAGTATCATATCTTGAGGTATTTTTCTCGGAGAGGTGAAGTAGCAGTGAGCTTTATTTCCACAGAATACAACATGGGAGATACCTTGACTAAATTTTTTAACCAATATAAACATGATCCCCACGTGAGTTCTAGTGGACTGAAAGTCATAGGAAGTTGTGTCTAGTCCATGGGGGAGTTTTTAATATTTGGTGTCCTAGAACCAACTGGTCTTACTTTGATGAAATTGATATTTAATGAATTATTACATATTATTCATTATTCTACATGATTATGATGTAATAATGTCCTATAGTATATATTCCATTGATAAGGTCATGGAAGTTCCCCGTTATGATGCGAACCTTGAAGTGATATAATAATTTTCTTAAATATAGTTATGTGGTTGGATGGAATACTATGAAGAGAAACATATCATGTAGACCATCAGGTGAGAGTACTCAAAAGCAGCTGAGACTTCCTCCCATTAAGTTCACACTTGGTAATCTCCATGATAGGAGAATATGAGAACAGACCCGCTAGTTGGAATTCAGATAGTTTTGGTGGAATATGATATTTCTTCTTTCGAGTGTGTGTACAGATCATCAGACTTTATGATTATTAGTAATATGTGTCACAACTTACAAACTTTTATTTACTTATGAAAACTATCATGCAGACAGTTGGCGGGAAGTAGGGTACATTGGGTTTGTCCCGAGTGGCATGATATTAATGGATAAGTTGAGGAAGGATTTGTCCCTTCAATTTATGGAAGTTGATATCTTGGCCCTTGGATTAAAATAGAAACATCACAAGAAATTCCAGGGCCATGTTGTAATGATGAGTTTATTTCAGGAAGTCAAAGAATGACATATCAAGAATAAAAGTCAATGACACTATCACGAAACTTGCTTGATGAGATATTGTGACAAAGGGATTATATTATACATTGAGAATTTGTATGTGGATGTCGTTTTTGTGACTTTACGTTGTTTATCTTGGGTTCCTGGACCCATTTCTAGATAGTACTCTTTGACATTAGTCAATCTCGCCTAATGCCAATGATAAAGAATCCTAGAGGGTCACACACTAAGTGTTTCTGGTGGTCTTAGTTAAATTCTTTATGAATATAATTAAGGAAATAAATATTATTCTCAAGACCGTGGAATAATTTTATTCAAGTTAAAATGATCGCATAAATTAAATAAAATATATTAATTTATTTTATTGAACATTTAATAAATTTTTATTCACTATTTTTTAAATAAAATATTTATTTAAGAGAATAAATTATTTATTTATTTATTTAGGTGTTCAATAAATGGATGTAGAGTTCGAGCGGACCATGTCCGGTCTGATAGTAAAATAATTATTTGAAAGATGGTAAATAATTATTTAACTAGTTTCCAAAAGTTAAAATAATAATGAAGCTGCTATTATTTTGTGCCATGAAATTTTATTTCTAAATCTGTTTTTTGCAAATTGGCTCACCATAAATAATGATGTGATATTATTATTATGAACATGGGTTTTCTCTAAGTTCATGAATGTATTTAGTTTCTTTTATGAAATTAAATATTATAACTGATGATCAATGAATATAAATATACAAGTATTCCTATTGTGGCAGATGACATATGACACTGAAAGCTTGGTGAATTGAGAATTGTTGAGTTAAACAATTTCTCTCTCAAATCCTCTTCTTTCCCCTCTCAAGGACGAGAGACATTATTCATGTCCGAAGTACAATATATCAAGAACGACTGATACAAGACACTCGATTCATTGCGCTAGCACCATGAGAATGAGTGGTGTTGATCGGAATCCATCAGAGCATGTGTGGATCATCGCTAGAGGGATTCTAGTTTGGATCCTTATAAGAGCAACGAGATAATTTGGAAGGGTCATTGCGGATGATCAACATCATCAATGAAGAAAATACCGAAGATCCAGGAATTATTTTCTTTATGAAATTAATTAAATTAATTCTAAAAATGTTGTCCAGGATCCTCTCTAATGGCTTTGGTCCTCTTACTTATTTATCTGAATCTTTTATTATATTCCATGGAGACTGACATTCATCATCGTTTTGATCCCGGAATAATCATTGATCATGGTAAAAGTCAATGTTTGGTCTCATCCCAACAACACTTTCTCTACGCCTGGAACATAAACAATATGTAACTAATCATCATCACCTAATATTGAAATATTAACATCTTCAGAGAGGGAAAATGGTAATTAATTTGGAACTATTGAATCCTATTTTAAGAAGAAAAAACAATTTTTTTCAATGTCACAAGTACTTTTAATTAGGTTAACTGATACATGATAATATAAGAGTTTAAAATGGATAAGAATAAGGGGATAAATAAGCCAAAATAGTTGATTAGAGAAAACTAAAACACCAAAACCATATTAAATATCTGAAATAAGATAAATAAATAAAGGGTAATGATAACTACCACACTAGATTTTATGTCTTTATTCTATTTAAAATATAATCATGTAAGAGATATATGAATCACAGTTAATTTTTAATCCTTGGATAAAAGTAGTGAAAAAGATTCAGTAAGATAATGTATTCCTGGGATTGAAAATGTGTCATTCTAAAAAAACTACAACAACTACAATTATTTGTATTACCTGATCATATGTTTGCACTCCATTATCGTATTATCTTTTTATTAGCCCTTAAAGGTGAAATAATTAATACCTTAAGTCTCTATTACTATATTACAATATATAGTCACAATGTGTATGTATGAGGGTTGAGAGATTTATATAAATTGATATAAATAACCAAATAAATAAATTGAAATATACACTATATTTAACCAAACTCTTATGAGGTGTCCAAAAATGGTTGTAATAATTTATATCAGATTTAGGTTTCACGAAAAAAACTATTTTTGGAGATAGAATACTATATAAAATATGATGAAATTAAAAAAAATTCCATATTTTCAATGGATATAACTACCAAATCTGAATGAATAGAATGATATCACACATATAGTCTGTAGGAATGCACATCTTCTCTTGTTCCATAATAAGAAAACATACAACTATTTTTTTGAGTTGTGTATGAATGAATAAGATAAAAAAATTACTCAATATAGATGTCATAGACTTAAATTATTTGTTCGAATGAGTATCAAATCAGATCTATATGAAGGCGATGAATTTCTCCAATGTTAAGTCCAAATGGGAAAAATATTACAATATATATGAAGGGGATAATAATTTAATGTATGGTATGATTCTTGTCTTATGTAAAAAATTATTAAATTTAATGATTCTTCCTTTTGATATTTTTGATGGATTATTCAATTGCATCATTATGTTTTTTATGAAATTCAAGGACTTGGTGATGAAATAAATGATGTCTATCTATTAAAATATATAATATGATGTATTCCACTCCTATATGATCCAAAATTAATATCTCATTAGAAGGAAACTCTATTATAACTTTCATTGGATAACTATCAAAGAGTCTAGTTAAATAAATAATAAAAGTTTAGAAAACATGAATTAGAAATCGTTAATAGAAGGAGATTTAATTAAAATTCATTGAGAATCATGAGATCACTATATATGAAGAATAGGAAGAATGGTTTAGTTATTACTTCCCGGACCTTTTGGAAAGAAAATTTAGGATAGGTAAGTAAAGATTTTAAGGCATGAAACCCATGGCATGATTTTGATGTGAAATATTTGGACACATTACAGAGGGTTTTCCATGAAGTATGGATTATTATTAAGGGGAGGTAGATTCTATTTAGAATCCATAAATAAAATTACGTCCCAAATAAGATTTTAAATTACGATGTTCCTTCTGGAAGATTTTTTAAATGATGATCCTAGCGAGAAAAGTAAATAAAATTGACAATGATTATCTAGAGTTTGAAGGAAAAAATATTAATTCAGATAAAGAATACACCATTATGGAAACCACTGAAAAAACAAAAAATTTAGATAAAAACAAAAATTAAGGTTTTTTGATTGGTGGAACATAAAGAGATGCCTGAAAATCTAAATTATAAAAGAGAATGACTAAAATGTTGGTTGACTGTTCAAAGAATATTATGAGTTGGTGGATTCTATAGAAGCTATTATTGAACGATTTTAAAAATATTTATATGAACAATATAATAGTCATCATATTTTAGATTATATAGTATATTTTAAACTAAATATTTTTCAATACGACAATGTGATTTTGGACCACAATACTTTTTTATAATAGAGATCCATGGGTTTTAAATACCTATATGAATTTTTTTCCTTTTTATGTAAACTATAAAATAAAATAAATTCATGTGAACCAAATATAATTTTATAGTTTAAGAATTTATTAAATATAGAACTACTAGAAAAAGATAAATAAGTTATTGAAGTTGTTGAGAAAATCTTCAATGATCATAGACCCAAGAATACAAATAAAATTGTAGTTAGATATTTTGTTAATTCAATAAGGACTGGAACATATATAGTTCGTCAAAAAGGTATATAAAATATAAAATATAAAATTAAATATATAATTAATAATAAAAAATCAATAAGTTTCTCAAAATAGAGAACACTTTGGAGGGAAAATAGTTTTTTATAGGGAGTACACCTTGAATAAGGGAAAATGTAATGAGGCCATATCATTAATCATAGAGTAAAAATTCGTTTTGGGATATTTTATTAAATGTTATTATTTTGTGATTAAGACAGTTGATTCCTAGAAAATAATTATTGGGGTTCACAATAATGGAAATCAGATAGGGATGGATTCTAGATGCCTAGATAATATTTATTTAGAAAAATATATTTTACATATTAGAGGTTTAAGTAGATAATTATTATATGTACTATGTTGGAGAAAGGTAGGATATTCCATCTAATGTCCCATCTTAGCTAGAAATATCTTAAATGTAAAGGAATAATAGAAATAAGCGAAACATGGTTGAATGTTTACTCAAATATAATAATAATAATAATACATTGATTCTTGATTGTGGGTGAAATATGATTCCCTGTAAAATTTTTAAGGAGAGAGTTAATGATCCTACCTATTTTCGAAATTATAGAGCATTGAGGATCAGAATAAGTGAGAAGACCATGTTAATATGTGACAAACTAAAAATATCGTAAATGCTTGATGTGAATGGATTGATACATAATCTATTTAGCATGAGTACGCATTGTGATTATGGGCTTCAAGTTACCTTCAACCAGAAATGGTTCATACTCAAATTCAAGACTATGAGATATATCATGAATGTTAGGTGGAAAATGGTAATTTTTTTTAGGTGGATAATATAGATAATATTTTCATTGTTTTAATGATACAGGAAAACAACTTTTTGAGATAGACGTTTGATTAGATTCACAAAACATTTAGTGAAAATATATCAAATCTAAGAGGCACAATGAATATACCAAATTAAAAGCGTGATTGTGAAATTATATGAAATAAATATATGTATGATAAGATGGAAATTAACTCTTATTAGTAAAAGAAGGAAAGGGAATTCAACTTACATTATCTATTACACAATGAAGTATCTGGTCTAATGAATAAATACGGTACATTTTGAGAAACAGATATTATTGTTTTTGTTTAGGATATTTGTAGAATAACCTATTTTATGTTCATGTAGCATAATAAATATATTATGAACTGAATGAATCAGTATTTATAATATCATATTGGAATCAGTATCAAAATATTATAATTTAATAATGGAATAGAATACACATCAATTGATTTATAAAAATACATCTAAAAACATGTCTTCAAACATGAAGTGTCCTTGGTAAGGACCCCACAACATAATAGGGATTTTAATGATGAGAAAGATTGTTAATAATATGTCCCAAATAATTCTTATCAAAAGTGGAATCAATAAACACTATTCAAAAGAGGTTATCCCAATCATAGTGAACACCAAATACTAGGATTTACTATACATTGTTGACGAGAGAAAAGTCTGTAAAACATGGAATGGAATAAATAAATAACTAAAACAGTTTTTTGTTTTTGAAAGAAGATACTATATTCAAAACGAGATGTGAAATCATGGAATGTAAAATGAATCATTAGATATGATAGTTCTAATTTGATAAAAAATAATGAAAAAAGAATATAAATTCTACAAAAAATGATAAGGAATTTCTTCTAAGAGTAGTAATTTGAATATTTTTTAGGAGAAACATGGATGAAATTATTGGAGTTAAAATATTTAATTAAGTAAATAAAATGATGAAACTGATGAAAATTAAGATTCTATACAATGTACTTCAAATGATTAATATTTATAATATAAACTAGGGGTTGAAAAAATATGGAAAGAAAGTCATCATACATCATAGAGAATAAAAATAGAATGAATTTTGGATATCCAACATAATTAGAGACTGAGATACACCAACTTAGATGAAAATAATTTGATAAGTAAAGAAAAATTTTCTATTGTAAACTATAAATCCCACATTATTTGAATAATCTATAATTTATGATTCATTTATTATAGGAAAGAGTGTGGATGTGAAAAATATTTGATAAAAATAGACAAGGGAGCTCATAGAAAGGACTAAACATCCCAACATGATTGATATATGGTGATTCTTATGGAACAAATTAAATGAAAATTTTAGTTTAATCGAAAATAATGCATAATTGGTATGTAATGTCTACACTCAAATTGAAGGTGTGAATATTGAATAAAATTTTTCACCCTTATCATAGATCGAGAAAACAAAAATATTATTCAAAATGGTGATACAAAATCGTTTTTGGATATTTGAAATATATTAAAAGGTACAGTTTTTGGATTGAATTCGTATGGAATAAATTTATATGGATCACCCAATAGGTTTAATTATTAGAAGTGAGGACAAAAAAGTATTCAAAATGAAAAATCCTGGATTTTTTTGAAATAGGTGTTACATGCACGATAAGCTCAGTTAGATACAAAAATAATGAAATTGAAATTGAAATTGGGTAGTGATATTTATATCATTTATGTGAAGACATCCAAGTGTGAACAATTTACACTTCCAGTATATGTGAATGATGTAATTTTTTTTCGAAGAATGGAAAAATATATAGAATAGTTTACTAAACTAATGATGTCGTAATTAAATCTAGCTATGATAGAATATATCACATATGTTTAGGGAATATATGTTTTTTTGAGTGATTGATACACTTTTATCTCACTAGATGATTAATAAAATGAGTTACTAAATAATTTCTATAGACATGATTGTAAGAACGAAAAAAATGAATGTAGTTAGAACAATGATTGAGAAGCTTAGGATATGATGTCTGTGAATACCCTTATATATATATATATAAATCTTTGGGTCTTATTTTATACTTTACAAAATCTTGATCATATATTTCTTTCCCAACTTTCATTGAAGCCCACTTTCAAGGTAGTCTAAAGGAACAATATATGGTAGTAGAAAAATGAATTATGAGGTGTGTCTAAGGAACACCCAATTTGTTCATGATCTTAGAAGTAGGAAATGATCATTAACTATCTAATTATTTTATACTAATTTGGGTGGTATTATGATGGATCCTAATTCTATTAATGGTAGGTCATTTTTATAGTATTCAAGTGTGTGAGATGGATGAGTAAGAAAAAGGAACAAACAACTCTCAGCATGATAGAAATTGAGTATATTTAGGAAAATATTTTCTACAGTAATATTTTGTGGATAATGTAATGAATGAACGATATTAGTGAAAGAGTGGAATATCCTACGGTAATATTTTGTGATAGTAAGAGTGATATTCAACAAATTGAGAATGTAGTATACCATTATCATATCAATCACATTGATATCCTATATAATTTCATCAATGAAAAGGTTGTTCATGGAGTGATACAAATGAAATATATTGGGACTAATCAACAAGTCTTAGGAATCGTAACAATGCCCTTATCCACCCCAGTGATCAAGAAACATCATTTTATCTGTATAATTCATCGAAATACTTCATCATAATGAAGTTAATTAAGACACACTCTCCCTATTATATATTATTCATTATTTAGTCGCTTTGTGTTTTGTATCATAGGTATAATATTCTGGTTATTTATAATAGATATTGGTAGACACAATCCATGGGGACTTGGTTGTAATAAGTGGAGTTATTTAAAGGAACTAAAACTTTATATGAATTAAATCTTGTTTCATGTTTCCTATAATATGAGTTGAGTCACATAAACTTATAGAATTTGTTGATGGATCATTTCTTGGTTTTAGATTCACTAATTGTTTTTTCATGCATGGATTGAACAATTATTCACCAAGAAATACATCCATTTAATTTTCATATAAAAGGGGGATAAATACATCAAGGTTAGAGTATAAATATAGGGGAATCATATATGTTGATATGGAAGATTTGAAAATAGGGAATTGAAAAAACCCAATAGGGGGGTATTAGAACAACAATTTTTAGTGTAGGATTTTGTTGATAAATTTAATCATTTTTGAAATTAAATATTTAGTAGTGGAGAAGATACAGATTATCTCTATTCGGGGTTAATAATTGTTAAAAAAACTTGGATGGATTTGGATGAGTTTTGGAATCAATTTTTTTGAAAAACATTATGTTGAGAAAACATATTAAAAAATGGTAATGTATCAAATCACAAGTGTCATCCCTATAGCTCATAATAGTTATATAGTTATAGATCACCTTATATTAATAAAGGATATGAGTTTCCCTATTATTATAAGAGTACTTTTATATGAAAAAGGGTGAAATGTAAGTGTCATCCTAAAATTGTAGCGGTGTTCCCTAAAATTATATGAGTCTTAAAAATATTTCATATAAGTCATTACATAAATCATAAGGGTCATCAAGATATTTAATAAGGGTTATCATGAGAATTCATTATGATCATGCTTCCATATACGAAAACATAATACATATATTTCAGCACAATGTGAGATTAAATAAGTGTTTTGTAATGAAAAAATGAAAAACATAATGGAGTTCATAAGGGTCATTTAGTTCAATATAAGAATATTTGGTGAAAAAACAAGAGTCATTAAAATTTTAATTTATGGTGTAGAACTATCTTAAATATAGGGAATAACTTAACTAATTTTTTACCATCATTCTAATGATCATTCTATTATTAATGAGGTGATTGAAGGTGGATCATTTTGTGACATTTTTTCGTGAGTTAAAATGAATTATTTATTCAATGTCATGATACAATACAATAGAACATATGACGTTAAACTAATCACCATCCCTCACTATTCAAGAATTCAATTTTTTGAGAGGAAAAAAATTTAGTAAAATTTCTATTTTTATTTTATGGGGGAAAACTTATGAGTTCTTATATTTGTTAATAATATTAATTTGGAAACTACTTTATGAAAAAATATACTTATAAATAGTAAGAATAATGGGAGAACTAATCTATAGTTGGTGATATAATAAAATTACTACATAGGAATTAAATAAAAAATTTAGAATCTAAGAAGGAAATTAAGGAGAATGAATATAACCTCATTGGATTTATTGCCCTAATGTTATTTAAAATAAATTTTTTAAGTAATATATTTATCAAAATTTTTTTGTAATCATTGGATCAATGAATTAAATAATGATTCAGAAATAGGAAGAATTCCTAAGACCAAAAGTGAATCTTTTCTAAATATTTTGTAATATCTAGGGTCAGTAGTTTTACCAACTGGTATGTAAACACACCTATGGAATATTCACCTTGGATTAATCCTTAGAAATAAACCAATAAAATCCCAATGTATTTTCCTTATCTTCCTATATCTGGTCACTTTGGTCATGCGTGATGGTTAGAAGATTCATACTATGTTTGTTAACCTAAGATAAATATCCCTTTAATTGAAAATAACCATACTCATTAATTCACAAGAACCACTTAGGGTGTGTTGGATAACAGTTATAATAAGTGGAATCAGAAAAAATTTCTAAGAAGAAATATGTCATTATACATTGGCTACTATGGAAAACACGATTAACATAAATTTAAGACCCTAATTTACGGGATGCAACTACAAGATATAGTTGAATATAATATAATCACAAATATTGTCTATAGGTCCAGATATATTCAATACTATTATATATGGAATATATGTAAGTGATATTTTAGGGATTTCTTTGACTGAGGAAGATAGAAAATTAAATGATGTAGATTCTATAGAACAAAATGATTTGGATGGAGCACTATCAAACAAGATCATTAAGAAGCTAATCAATATCAAAAACTCTAAGGCTATTTAAGAGAAACTGGACAATATATATAAAAGGGATAACAAGGTAAAATTGTTCATTTTCATATCCCATATAAATAAATTTATGATTTAAATATATACAAAGATGATAATTATAATGACTTCATCACTCATATAATTAGGGTAATGGGATCCATTAATGGTCTTAATGTAGAAATAACGATATTGATATCAAAAAGAATATCATTAAAATACCTCCACCTATCTTGATCTAGAAATTAAAATATCTTGAAGAAAAAAAATCTAGTGTAACTTTCAATTGATGATTTTCATAATTATATGTTTTCCTATGAAATTATTTTTGAGAAATAACGAAGAAATTTTTTTTTTGAGGAGATAGAATTTAAAATCATGGTGAAGCTTCGTTTCACTATAGATGAATAAAAGGATGAATAGCTTAGTGATGAAATAACATCCCTTATGGTGTGAAAATTGATAATAAGTAAGGGAAGGGTCTAGGGAAAGATGCATTTAGAATGTTTTTTATGTGGAAATTTTGGACACATTAATTTCAGGTTTGTTAGATTATTTTATGATAATAAATTATTTCCAATATTTATATGCTCAAAAAAATGGTGTGGATGTTCAAAAAACATTTACATAATTATTTTGACATGATTTCATTATTTAATTCTAGGAGGTGGTAATACAAAGGGATTTTATGAACTTAAAAATGGATGAAAAGATAGTGTTTCTGAATGTAACGATCAATTAAGAAGTTTATATTAAAAAACCAGTACGTTTCCTTACCGAAAATGATTTGAATAATGTATACAGGCTAAAAATCATTTTAAAGTCATAAAAATGCTCTTTATGCATGATATTCTTGGTGAGATTTATATAATAAGACATTTGAATTCAAAAGGGGTGGTGTTGATCAAAACCATTATATAAATACATTCACGGAAGAATAATTTAAGGTATTGATATATGTGGATAATATTTTATTTATGAATGTTGGAAAAAATTATATTTAAGAGTCTAATAGAATACAAAATTTAGATTTTAGAATATCTACAATATGAGATCTCCTGTATTTCTTGGCGAATTAAATAGTTCATAAAGAGAGATACACCATTATCTCACTAGATGAATATAGAAATAATATAAGAAAAAATATTGACATGAAAAACTCAAATACCGTGTCAAATATGATTATAGTTTGAACGAATATTTGGAAACATGATTATGTGAATTCATATAATACCACTATATAGAGAATTATCAATGGTATTTTGTTATACTTGAATGAAACTTGGTCAAATATTACATATGGAAATTTATTTAGACTACTATGAGAGTAGTACTATGTAACACCATATAAATGTAGTAATAGGATTTATGAGGAATGTCTAAGGAACTCTCAACTTTAGGTTATTCATTCAAGTAGAAAAATATCATAAAATACTAGATAATATTTATATTTATTTGGATAGTGATTTGTTAGATTGGGATTCGACAAGTTATTTTTTATTCTTATTAGAAATAAATTTTATGATATAGATACATAAAAGAAATGAAATAACATCTATTATCATGTTAGAGGATGAGAATATTTTATTAATGAAATATGACCACATATTTTTTAGATAAAGGAGTTAATTAAGGATATTAATAAAATATTGGAATAATATATTGAAAAAATTGTGATAATAAAATTATTATACAACTCACTGAGAATATAGTGTTGTACTCCCATACAAAACACATTAATACAAGGTGTAATTTCATTATAGAAATAGTGGAACAAGGAGTGACTAAAATGAAATATGTTAGGACTGATCAATATGTGTAATACATCAATATTATTCCCATAGAAACCACAATGTTCAAGAAACATAGATTTAAACTTGCTGTTAAACCACCTCCTTCAACATAATGATATTTGGAAAGACCCCCCATCACCATTATATATAATTGTATACTTTGGTTGTGTGTTTTGTATTATAGGTTCAATATTCTGTTTAGTTTGAATAAAGTTTAGAGACATAATCCTGGGGGCCTTAATAGTTGTAAGAGGAGTGATGGAAATGAATAAAAAATATTTTTTTAATTTAATCCTATATCATGTTTCCTATATTGATTTTTGATTATCATAGGGTTAGAAAAATGGTCGACAGATCTTTTCTTCATTTTAAATGGACTAGAATTTTTTTTCATGTATGGATGTGAGCATGTTTTGAAAGGTAATACCACATTTAAATTTTAACACCAATGGGGGATAACAAAAGTTTGGACAAAGAATAAATTCATGGGGAGAATATATTGAGATATGGAAGAGTTGAAAATAATTATTTACAAAAGAAATACCTAGGGGAGATTATTGGAATATTATCTTTCATTGATAATTTTTTTGTTAAGTGAAAGAATTTAGAACTAGAAGGGTCTGTTGTGGATAATGTATGGATTATATTTATTCCTACTCACTATGGTTTTGTATCAACTATTGATGAACTAGAATAAGTTTTAAATTATTATGAATGTTTTACAAAAATATTGGTGTTTATCATATTTCGATGAAATTTGATAAGTCTCAAATCATAAGGGTCAAATCTGGAGTATGTATGAGTTAAATAGTTAAGTATTAAATCAAATTTGGGAAAGGTTAGAAGTTACCATATAAGAGTAAGATTAATTTTATGTAAGAAGTAAAAAATAATGTTCATCTCAAATTCATTAGATTCATCCCTAATATTTTAAGAGTTATCATCATAGCATGTTTTTATCCTTCTATAAATCATAATAGTTATTTTGATATTTTTTAAAGGTTCAACACGGAAATTTGTAAGAATAATTATTCAATATAGGAAGAAATCATAAGAGTTCTTCATCCGAAGATAAATGTTACTTAGTTCTAAGCTATGGGAAAATTTAAATGGCATGGTTTTTTAAGGCTCATTCAACAAATATTTTTATCCATCAATGTAATTCTTACATTTTATTCCATTTTACATTTACATTGAAAAATCCTCCCAAAGGTAGTGAATAACAACACCATTTATATATCATGTTTCTGACAATAATTCCATTATGAAGGAGACCATATCATGATTTAAGGACGATCTTGATGTGATAATTTTATGGAAATAACATGTTATATTTTTGTAGTTTTTCACCACAGTGAATGATTACAGAAAACATGCACCTAATAATTATCCCATGATATTGAAATATTCTATTTTTCATATAGGTAAAATATGGAAACAAATTTCTAACAATTTAACTGTATTTTAATAGGAAAACATTTTAGGTTTTGTGGAGTTTTTGATAATATATTTATGGAAAACAACTTAACAAAAACATTGATTTAAAAAATTTGTTCAAGAAGGGAATAAATAATCTATAACTATAGATATGAGGAGACTGTTTTTGAAGAATTACATTGAAGATATGGAATATGAGAAGGAATTGAATGATTTTGATGATTCCCAAAATGGATTTTTTGTCCTCCTTATGTTCAAATGGAATGTTTGTAAGTAGTCTACAAATCAAAATTAATTTTCTATCCTCATATTGATGTAGATCATAATTCATCAGAAATATGAAATATTCATATGATTAATAATGAATCAATAATAATAATCTTTTAAATTCTATAATTTTCATGACTAGACCCAATGGGGCCATCCTGGATAGAGGTGAGCCTTGTGTGACAACCTTAATCTTACCACCAATAGGCCAGGGGTTGGAGACCAGCACCTATTAGGCATATCACACAAAATGGGGGAATTGGACTAAATTGTCTATACACATGACCACACATCCATCTCTAGGGAACAATATAGATATAATAATAGAACAAATTCAAAAAAGGTGTGTGTACATATATCCCATAAATAGAGTATTAAAAGCATGAAAAATTGAAAAATAAAATTAAAAATAATAAAATAATCCAACCTTCTAAGTATGAGGGGACTAATATCAAATGCACCACCAGTAGAAACCTCATTCTATCTAGCCCAGTTGCTCTTCCAGCTCCAAGTCCACCTAGGAATCCAATGAATGACCTATCATCTCTATAAGAGATAACATGTGTAGGAAGTTCCCATGTAGGGGTCAATATATCAATACCAAATACGTTCTCCAAAAATGAAAAAAATAAAGTGAGAAACTAAAAGATAAGGGTATTCTAGACCCATAGCTAGAGGGTATGAAAAATGATGTATGAGAGAACTTGAATATCCATCTCAAACACTCATCATATAAAAATTACTAGTCGTTCATCCCCATAAGGTATTTAAATTAGACATCACCTAAAGTAATCTTATAATAACTCATATATACTCATCCTAGACACCAAGAGTTGTGTTTTTAACCATAAAGTGAACCACAAAATTCTACTTCAGGATCTATGGAATCGCTTATCCTGGAGAACTCACTCCACGAGGCCTTCTATCCTAGAAGGAACTCATCTGAGATATCTCACTCATTATTAGTTGTACCATACCTGAGAGAAATCATCTAATTCGGTATCACTGAGCTGAAGGAACATGCCCATCATCTATGATAGAAAAAATTTGAGAGAGCATGATCATCAATTCTCACCATGAAGAAAGTATCTCTGTAATTCAATAGATCATGATAATCAGGTAAGGTATCTCACCCATTTCTCATGGGGGAATCCATGAAACCTAGTGAAACCATGAATATCACATTTCATAAATTGGAGATCACTCCCATGACCGATTGGGGGCACCAAAAACCCAACTTAGAATACATGATATATAACTCATTAGATAGTGGATCACACCACTACAACTGGGGGATACCAAGAATCTTACTGAGACTCAGAACCATGATACAAAAATAAGGTATCTCACCAAGTCACACATGGATATATCAAAAACTAGATTTCAATGTAATCACCATGTAGGGGATCATATTGATGATGATGTCACAAACCCTACTGAAAGAAGCTGCTACGTAGGGGATCATATACCTAAAGATACCAAAAATCCATCAATGCCAACCTACTATATAGAGGATATTTCAACTATATATGATGGTTATGATGATACCCTAAACCCCAACTATTGAAAAAATATGATAAAGGATCCCACCCCAACCTCATAGAGGGGAGCTTGAACTAAATATGTGGTCATCCTATAGAGGGGATCATATTCCTATACTGAGGATGTAATTATACATTATACCCTCAAAGGAATAGATCAAGCCTGAATGGCCCTAAGGCCTTTATTTTTATTGATTTTTGATAACCCCCCTTTCAAGGGATGATGGGGAACCCTTTCAAGTCCCGTAGGCTCAGAGATTACATGGCCCGTAGGCTAAGGAGATTACCTGACCCGAAGGTCTTAGGGAATTCAACCAGACTATCTATAAGGAACTGCCCCTCCGCAACAAATGTATCCTGATAGTAGCTCTCCACCTTTGCATGACCGTCTGGCTAGGCTTCCCGTGCAATCACATGCTGCTACCGATGGTATTTCCATACCCTCTCATTATGAAAATCCATTTGGCTCTGCCCTGGTGAGTGCACCTGCTCTGAATCCTCTTCTGGGGATTCTCCTTTTTGTAGTGTGTCAGGGCCCTGCATTCATGTGGCTCGAAAGCCTTGGGGTGGCCGTAAGGCCTTAATTTGGCCCGAATTCATTGAGAATCAACTGGCCCAAAGGCCTTGAGAATCAACTGGACCGAAGGCCTTGGGTGGCCCGAAAGACTTGCAGGACCTGAAGACCAAACTGGTGGCCCGAAGGCCCAGATGGATGAATAGTGCTGGCTGCTAAAATACCGAACAGTACTGATACAGTAGTGCTATAGTAACATGGAAATATGCCTCCACTCGGATTTGATCTCTGGTCTCTTAGATTCACCTAGAGAGTCCTCACCAACTGGGCTGAGGCTCATGTGACAAAGGAATAGATCAAAGAATTCTAATCAACAGATACTATTCCACATGATGTTGTAAGAAGAGTATCTCTACTGATACCTCATGCTGCATCTCCCACACAAAAATCACAGCCTTCATCAAATTATAAATGGGAAACCACAAAGGATAGGATACTCATGGGCCTCCGTTAAAGTAATGATAATGTAGATGTTTGAGTAGTAAGTATTTGAGGATTGTGCCTAGTGTGTTCCTATAGTACGCATCATGTATCCCAAACCCTACCCCTATCCATGTACCCTCTCGGTACTTGGCATATATAACAAGTATAAATGGAATGTACCTAATGTCACAGAGTCTCTGAACTCATCCATACCCCTTGGTTTGGCCTCTCATACACATGGTTAGTTTATCAATTTTTTCATACCCAACTTGTGTCATTGGTATATAGTGTGTTCCTCTTGGCCAAACCCATGCCTTTTTCCTTGCCTATGACCATATACCTGGCCAGTGTACACCCAGTATATTGGAGTTTACTTCTACATGTCCATGTTCCCATAAATAGAATAACTAAAGATGTCTTCAACCACAATTATTGGGATTATTACATGGAATTTACCCCATTAAAATCATGTATTCAAAAAAATATCAACTTCTTATAATAATAAGAACAGACATCATGTTCTCCTATACTACATGCAGTGTGATCATGATTTCTAAATGGTATGTCACTACGAGCATCCCAGAACCCATGATTCCCACCGGAAACCCAAGATCTACCCCCATGGGTTCTCTAACATTCATAAAAGGTCTCCTTAAAATAATGTACAAATGGGGATCAAGATGTATAACTTCTAAATTTGCCAAAGTTATGAAATAACACAGAAGATTTGGGTCTAATATAATTCCCGAAAGCTATTGTAACTCGATTTTATGATGATTGACAACAAAAATAGTTTATATAGTCTCCTCCTCTACCTTAATTATCCTCATTTTATCCATTACAAAAATAGGGAATCACCCTCTCTTCTACTATGAAGATGAAACCCAAGGGGGAGGGGGTACATCAGTGTATTTATTTTTAAATAAACTAACATATCATCAACATTCCCACAAAGTCTCTCCCATAACTTGGAAAATGACTCCAACAAACATTATATCATGCAAGGTGTAAAACACACATTATGAACTCAACTGCCTAATTATATTTCCCACAAAAGGCTCTGATTATGAGTTAGACCACATTTATAAAAAACTCTTGGCGTGCGATATAAAATATAAAATATTTTTAATATTACTACATTGAGCCTCTCCAGGTCCCAGAATCCCATCTCAACAGAGTGCTTGTATTTAAAAATATTCCTTGAAATATTTGGAAGCATTTCATGAAAAAACCATAGTTGTTATAATATTTAATAGCATTACCTCATGTAATCCTGACACATTGCTGAAGTATACTCCTTGTATTACCCTTAGCAGTAAATCAAGTAAATCCCGACATCTTTGATCCTATATTTCTATATTTGGATAGGTTGTACATGCTGGAGGGTTAATTAATTTCTATTTATCTTAGAATACTTATAGAAATATTCCAATGAAGAAAAATAAGTATACACCATAATTCAACACATATTAGGGTGTGTTGGGCAGTTTTTGTAACAATATGAAAATTTTCATACATAATACGGTGTTGAAAATGTTTTCTTGAATTTGGATTTGGGTTAATAAATAATGTTGATTAGTTTTATTTATTTGATAATGTATTATGAATTATTTTTTCTAAAATATAGATTATTAAATTCTACTTATAATTTGATTGATTAATTATTTTGTATTAAATCAATTTTTTACTAAAATAAATATTACATAAATAATAGATATATTTATTTATCAATGTGTTGTGTAAGATTTTGGTTTTAGATCAAAATTTAGTTTTCTGGTCATTTATGGTGCATTTAATAATGGTTTAAGAAAAAATTTATTTATAAAATGATTTTTATTTATTAAATACAAATTTTATTGACTTTGATAAAGGGTTGTGTATATAATTTAATTTTAAGAGAAAAATTTATCAGTTGAATTTATTTTTTGGAAGCCTAAACTCCTTTATTCTACTTCCATAACGTGTTTTGATAAAATATATATTTCTATAATCCAAATTAATATAATTTTAAATTAAATGAGGGTTACCCATTTATTTATATATATGTTTCTAATGTAATGATGACCAGTAATAAACTCTGCCCTTTAATGAATGATTCATTAATTTAGTTTTTAATATTTTAAGATATTTTTGGATAAGAGATTTTCCTATTATTACTAGAATGTTTTGGATATTCATTATCCTATATATTATGCATTATTTTGATTAATTTAACATGATTTATTTATTGTCTGTTTTATGGTACTTTGTTAAGCTAGCTACTGGTTTTCCTTAACTACTATTGATGAAATGCTTAGTTCCCTATTTGTATTGATAGTAATATGTATTAATTACAAATTATTCCATGTTTGGCACTTCATTTTATCTGATATGAGTATGATTGATTACTCTTTGTGTTTTATTATATCCATTTATTAGATTACTAATTATGTTATATACACATGTTGAAATAAATTTTATCATGATAGCATTCAGGTTTCTATTTTATACATGTTTTTTTGTTACCTATTCATATTGAGCATATGAAAGGGTTATATTAATTTTTAATTCAAGAGATAAATTAAAACCTTGATTTATTATACATATTAATGGAGTCATGTTAATGATATAAAATATATAACAAATAATAACAAAAAATGGAAAAACGTTATTAAAAATGGGTTGGTCTATAAAATTTCCCTAACCTAGTATACACATCCCCCTTTCTCAAAGGGACGGGTTGTAAGATTTCCCATATTTGGAACCCACCTTACCCTTTCAAATGGGATGAGAATTAAACCCTTACTAGGTAGTATTATTGACAAATGAATCTTTATTACTCTATATCATTTTATCATATTCTTGATTGTACTTGAAGAATCTATAAACACGTTCAAAACTTCCTCGTATAAAGAGTCGTCCATTATTTTTATTATTGATGTAAGATATAAAATAATTCAAGTAACTGGAATTATTTGATGGTTTTATGTTAAAATTAATTTAATATTATATATATATATATATTTATTTAAACACATTCAAATGAATAGACCAATCTTTTTCCCAAGTGTAACTTTATCTCTTTTATAGTGCCTACTATGTTTATGTTCTCAGACATTGGATGTGAAATTTTTGTGTTTAGAAATTGGACATCATTTTTTTAGGTATAACATTTATTCTTTTAACTATGTTATTCTTTTGGAATAGTTTTAGTTTATTTCTCTTGTGTAAGTTATATTTTTATGAATGGTTTGAGAACAAAAAGGAATGACTACCTAGGTTTTTTTTTCATATGATCATTTAATGATTAGTTTTATTAATGATATAGTTTATTAGTTGGTATTTATTTCATTCTTCTGTATTGTATATGTATGGATGTTATCTATTTTATTGAATGTATCATCTATTATAAGTTAATAAAAGGAAAATGTTGGGTCATTACAAGAAAAGAGAAAACATCAATCACTTCAGCTCATCATCAAATGTTAGATTCACTATAAAATCATGTTTTGAAATTATGAAACCATGAACTCATATTTTTTACTTTTAAAACGATGAATATTCCTATAAAACACTATGATACCGATATATATATACACAATTGGAATAATAATACTATGGAAAACATTATCCATATAGTATGTAATCTCTACAAGTCAATCCATGAATGTCAAAATAGCCAAAATATATATCTATCATTAACTATTTATATGGGATACATTATGACGATACATTAAAAGATATTTGTGAAATGAATAATGAACTCACTCCATCTAGGGTAAATGTTCCAACCTATATGCCACTAATCCAATCCATCAAAAAAATGTTATAATAAATGATAGAGAGAGTTTCCAACCACTTCCAAATCTCCAATATCCTTGATAAGGATAAAACATCAAGTAATCAAGATCACTGAAATCAAATAAAATGGAATCCTCCATTGATATAAATAAAAAATATATATGAACTGGATCCACCATCATCCAATCTCGAATCACCACACATTCTTTATCACACTCAATATGAAATCGGACATGATGGTCATTGAATATACAACCTCAATCTAACACGAATGGGTTCTATAGGGATATCTATGAAAAAAATTAAATTGTTAAATTCTGATGGGTGAGTGATAGTTGTTATTTTATGAAAAATCAACCAAAGGTAAATGATTCCCCCAAAACCACCCAAACCATAGAAAAATATACATAACATGTCCTTTAGTGTATGGATTACTTTATCAATCTACCTTCTTGTGTAAGGATAGAGTGACATCAAAAGGTATAACCAAGTGAAAAATACTCACCACAGTTACTTTTATTCACAAGAAGTGAAATTGGGATCTCAATATAATATTATCGTCCTCACAAATCCATGGTCTCTCACAAGCTATTCCATTTTATGGCATTCCTATAAATCCACCCCAATCGACAACTTAATTTCTAAGAAATGTGTCTACAGTTTTAGTATATCCATAAAAACCAATATGGAATCATATCCCTGTAACCATCAAACAAATATTTCAATTAAATTTAGTGATATATCCTCCCATTTCCATTGTATAACTTCCAAAGTCCTCAAATGAATATATTAACCTTAATGCTTAGTTTTAACCCACTGATAGATAGGGATCCAAGACACATACACCACCACTAACTTCTTCAATTCTAGAAACAAAATATAATACTTATAATCATGTTACTGATTCCAAATACTAAAATACACTACTATAGGTTATTTATGAAACTCAGGTAGAACAACCTCTATAGTAACTCATGGAACAACACTTGATTTTTTTTCCACTTTTAATCATTACAAAGAATCTATATAAATAATATTATATTTCTACATCTCAACCTTAGGTCCCCTTCACTATGATTATTCTACTTTTTGAAATAATATGGAGTTCTCAATCATTTGATATAGGAAAAATCCATTATTAACCACCTCCATATCCATGTTAACATTTATAATATCCTTTATCATCATTCGTTCATCACTACCAACATGATAAAATTCAACATAAATCTTCTTGAATAGTGTCTTTGCTACTGAATTTCCATTTCCGTGAGTATAAGAGATCTAAAACTTGATATCCTTCAAGAACTCAACCAATATTGACTGATGTAAATTTAGATGACACTGAGGGAAAATATGCCATATAAACATTAAATCTACAAAGACCAAGAATCACTCTCAAATATGGTATTGTCTCTATAACTCTAGAAAAATTGCATCCACTAAAAGGTCAAGATCATGGATGGTATAACTATATTCATTGAGGCACAACTACATAGACCTATAAGGGGTAATAATCCTTATTTTAATTAGCACATAACCTAGATTGTGAGGGGAAGGGTCACTAGTAAAACATTAACAGAACATGTACCTCAATAAAATGAAGGATATGGGATTTTTTTTCTTCACCTTCAAATATTCAAATTTTACCTTACACTGATCTACCTACATAAAGTATTGATTTTTTTTCACACTAGTTAATGTTTTTATGATCCAATATATATCAAACACAAAACCTACTATAATTTTTTCAAATCCAAGATACCTACATACCTATTAAATATTCATAGGTATGTCTCAATATACAACAAACTAAATATTCATTAGATCCAAAACTTCATGGCACTGACACAAGACATATTTAAGGAAATGTGGTTCACATGTCAAAAATTTAAACTTAAACATGTTTCCATAAAAGTGTTACCAAAGTGCTTCCTAAGATCTTCCAAAAATGGCCTCAATTATCCTACTATGTTCTAGAATACCCTATGATGTTGTTAAATAAAATCACCAAGAATAGATATATAATATTGAAGAAAAAAGTCACATATTAAATGAATACTAATATTGAATAAATTAATTTTAATGGAATATCCACGAATCAAAATTCCAATAGAGTTAACTAAAATATATGTTTTGATTGTCCATGGAAGTTACACATATCTGATGGTATCTTGATTGAAGATTATTAATCAAGAAAAAGATATATTTCCTTATTTTATCTTAAAATTATTCAGTCTTTTGGGTTTTAAAATGGTTTATCACAATTACCCATTATATCATCTATAATATATAAAAATTAAAAAAACATAATCCACATTCTTCACAAAAAACACCAGATCTCCCCAAGGGAACATTCTAGGTAAGATACATCCCTATTCTAACAAACCATAAATCTAAATATGTTGATCACATAACTCAAAATATGTAATATTATTAGGGAACATTAAAATAATATGAAAACTATAATATTTCTTCATAAAAAACATGATCTCACATCATGGGTGTAGTGTCAAAACTTAATCATGTAAAAAAGAAGGAAATCATTAAAAAATATTAGAACATTATTTTCCTATAATTATACTAAATATAATATAAATCCATCAATCTATGATAAAAGAGGATTCAAAAATATATTTTCCAATATATGATCTCTATCACTATTTAGCAAAAAAATATCACCTCTTATATACATGAAATATATTCCTATATTATGTAGATAAATGATGGATCTATCATAATAAAACTAATCCGTGTCATCGATGAAATTTTATGAATATGTCTATAATAAAAAGAACTCTATAACAAATCAATACCACCAGATCACCAACTTATACCCTCAACACATATGTTTCACTATATAATTTTCCCCAGTCGATATAGATAACACTGAAATTATAGGAAGCCAATTTATATTAAACGGTAATACCTGGGCCATGGTATGTAAAATAAAGGTGTAGGAAACTCTAATATTTATCATAGTATAGGATATTGTAAAAAATAAACATATTATTCCTAGAATTATATATGATCCCCTTTCCTTGGATAAGTCCATCACAAGAATCTATCCACGTTATTCACATTCACCTCCTCATGAATAATATTGGAAACCATATTGTTCAATCATAACATTAGATCATTCAGAGTAAGGAACATCCTTAAGTTATCATCACCCCACTTTTCTCATATTTATAGTTTATATACCCAAGGAATTGTCTAATTCTGATAATTAAGAGGAGTAAAATTAAGATTTAGTGGTATCTAAAACAATCATGACCCTTAAACTATCAAATATTTATCACCACATTGAATAATGATAAACATTTTCTTTATATAATATATCTATAATTTATATAAAATTATAAAAACTACCATCCTAAATAAATAAGATGAGAGATAGTCTAAATTCCTCATAGATATAAACATATATTATATTAATAAATTAAAAATAAAATATACATATCTAATAATTTAAAAATTTTATTACTATCCTATTTAAGTGAATTAATCTATGACAAGGAGTCCTAAATCACTTTAGCTTTCACCATCACCTTGGTATAAGATAACGTGATGTATCTCTTAATGAAACTTTTGGTGGAAATTTCATACCAAGTCTTCATTTTATAGTAAATTATCAGGTGAGTGGCATGGATGTTCATTAAATATATGTTTGAAACATATATGGATGAAATCCACGATCTGATGGTGAAAAAATCATTCTTTTATTCCATATACAACCTCATAGATAATAAATTGTACATGAACTAACTCTTAAAATTCTCCAACAAAACCTATATAGTGTCACAATCACCAATATATAAGTTTCACCATTATTGGGATGCACCATGAAAAAAATTTAATGCCAAATAAATATAATGTGCCATGTGAGAACAAATTACAAAAAAACAAATATCCACCTCCTCTAGCTATCACTCTATTTTTTGATTAAAAATAGACCCTAAAAAATCATTTTTCCTTACTGAAACAGATGATAATTGACTATATATGAATCATTATCATCCCGATTGATATATTTAAAAATTTCCCAACTATCTTAATAAATATTATGGACATGAACTACATGAGTTCATCATCCCTTAACAATTCCTACAGAAAACCCCATAAGTCTCATATATAGGATTATATTATTATATTTTATTTATGTTTATCTAATTTCCTATAATAACAAATTCAAACTAAGGGAAAATAAAGTATGATTCATATACCACACCCTGATCTCTACCTTGAAATTACTATAACCTTACTTAATCATATTCAGTACACTATCCGAATTCTTATGCCATATTATAGGACCTTTTTACATCATAGTCAATCTACCAAGTCTATATCACATGTTAAGATAAAATTGTAATTTTTTCCTAACAATACAATGTAATCCTCAGTGGTTCCAACTTTAATCTCTATCCTAAAATAAATAAATTCTCCAATACTTCTCTATCACAAATTAACTCCACCAAAGCACCTACAGAGTTATTATTAAACTCAAGTATGGTTACAAAATCCTGTCTCTAATTTTCAATGAGTTAGTGACTAGCAACGATGGTTTATAAAATGAAATAATGATTTATCACCCTCCTTTTTCATAGGAATAAAAATAACCCACTAGTCAATAAAAAATATTATGATTTTTTTTCGCAATAATAATATAATGGTCTTTGATATTTCATGTAAGTCCAAAAGAATATAACAACTATAAATTCAATGAAATCAATTGAATCAACTTCTGATGAAATTACAAAGGACTCCCCTAACATCAATAAATCATAAATTCATTATTTATTAAGCTATGTCCTGATCATTGACCCCATCCGACAAATATAATATATATATATATATAGAAATATGGGTTATTATACGCATACACTTAGTATTTTACTCCTCAAAAACACTTTGGTTAATTTGTAAGAACTATATTATTCTTTTAGTGAATAATTAGTGAACCAACATGCGAACATATCCCAAATAATTTGAAAACCCATCCCACTATAAAATAACTCTCTAAATATTCATATAAAATATCTATATTAAATCAAGAATGTATAAAAAATGAGGTGTACCAAATATAGATCAATTTGAATATAAGATAACTCATATCATAATAATATAAAATATTACATTCTTATCCCTTCATATATGATTATACAAAACAATACCATAACTATAACCTCATGCTACAACTTTACATATCAATAAAATGGAAATACAATACATTCTATAACAACATATCCAATATGAAATAACCAAAACTATAGATAGAGAAAAAAATAATATGGGTGTTATTCTTCTATCCTTTACCACAACAATCTTGATATTGGTGGTTCACCTAGTACCCAAAATATTATATTGTAAATTTTCAGGTTATTCAACTAAGATATTGGGGAATAAAAAACATACAGTGATATTTAATCACAATGAAATCCCATTCTTCAATCCATATCCTTTCAATAAACCTCTATGTATATCCCATCACTCACATATTCACTACCATAAAATTACCTATGCATCAACTACAAGTAAAATTCATCAACCACACTATATAGTTAATAAATTTCAACATTGTTTTAAATTAGTACATGTATTCAATTACATATTAATCATTTACTTTCATGTTTTTTTATTTATTTTATTTAAAAAAAGATATCATATTCCATTATTATTCATTATATCTTTCTTTCATTCATTTTATATCCTTACATAGGGAAGACATAAAATTTCAAATATAATTGGATAAAAATTATTGAACAATTGCTGACAAATTCCACTTTACCACATTCTCATAAAAACCACATATACACTATAATGTCAAGCATCATAAAAATATAAGGAATGTTACAAAAATATCACATTTATCTCAAAAAAATATACCAAAAATGAATTAAATTTATTCTATATAATTAGTCAATCAAACCAGTCTAATAAAATAATATCCAAGAATGATAATTGTAGATCAATTATAGTAATAAAAATAATAGTACCCAAATCACATGCCCCAAACCAATGCTTGAATCATCACATCATTAAAAGTTGAATCATGGTTCGTAAACCCCCTTGATATTCATGAAAATTATATAATATATATAATCCATCAACATCATATTGACTATCAGACACTAAAATAAAAAAAATAATAACCATAAATCTACAATAATGAACAATAAAATAGGGGACATTATAAGAAGATTACCAATGCTCATAAAGAATCATTATAGTGAGAAATTGAAATCAAAAGGCCACCATAGAATTCCCAAAATCATTTAGAAGGTTCTAAAAATTGTGAATATTCTCTAGGTATGATTAAAAACCAGTTGTGATAAGATAGTGACATCTTAATATATAATTAAATGATGATCGATGAAAACATGATGTTTTTCCTTTAGCCACATCATGGATGAGGTTAGTCAAGGAAGATTTAGAATCAATGAAAACATAAACATTAAACGGTTAATAATTTATTGAGCCTTTTATTTTAATTTATACATTTTACTAAGAGAATGATGATACCTAATATGCCATGATGATTTTCTATAAATATAATTAAATAATTTGGATAAAACAATGTTTCACCTTAAATAATGACATCATTTTTAGTTCTTCCCCAT
The DNA here is from genome assembly GCA_963277665.1 of Viscum album. Taxonomy (NCBI): domain Eukaryota; kingdom Viridiplantae; phylum Streptophyta; class Magnoliopsida; order Santalales; family Viscaceae; genus Viscum; species Viscum album. Next base: position 1,703,319,654 of record OY728155.1, read on the forward strand.
TTTCAATATAACCTCTAATAAATTTATCTGCAAATAATAAATTATTTATTTTTTCCATAAAACACATAATTGTAACCAAAATTTTAGTATATTTTTGTTACCCTTGGTGACTAGTATCTCCCTTAATTTATGCCTTAAATCCTCCACCCCCCCCCATCAAAATGAGGATACCAAAACATGACAAGGATAAGAAGTCCATGATATAACAAGAAAGAAATTTTCTTATATATTAACATAAATTTCATATAAACATTAATAATTCAACCTTGGACACACTCTTTCCAACTCTGATAGAACAAAATCCCAATATAAAGGAACATAAACTTCTATAACACTACATTAACTTTATGAAATTCCTAACCTTTTATTAGATAAATCATATATTATGTATTTTTATCCAATTTATTATCAATCTCCCAAAAATGTTTATTAGGAAATAAATCCCATGGGAACATAAATATTACTTGGTTTACCTCCCAACATGGAGTACCAAATCCGAGGCACAAAGGATGCTTTTTTACTATGATGTACAATATTCTAAAAATCTAACAATGTTGTGTTTAATAGATATAATTTCTAACTAATACTAAATAAAAAATAATATTTTTTATAATATATTACCTTAGGTTTATTATACACATAATTTTATTTTACTACCATTATGAATAAGGGTCATTGGCCCCACAGAAATGTACCAAAACTACCTTTACGCATATTTATGTTGTTTCACTTGTGCATTTGAAACATAAAAAGATGGGTTCTAAATATCATAATGTTCTCTATTAAATGTTCTCAATAATTTTATATTAATATTATATATTAAATACTTTACATCCTCTCCATAGAGTTTATAAATATTCAATTAAATACAATGTTTTTCATTACAATATGAAATTATGAGATCTTCAACATAACTCAAATAATTTTATTTATTTTTTAAAATATTTCTCTATAATATTTGAAAGATGATTCCATGAGTGTTATTCAATATATATATTATTATTTATTCGTTCTTAATCTTCCTATTAAAGGATTAGTGCATTTTATTCTTATGGCAATGAAATTTCTTGAAGAGAAGTCATATATTCACTGGATATATCTCAAATTTAATTAAAGGATTTTGTCTAATTTTAAATTGAATCAAGTTACAATTAATAATTTTTTTTAAATTATCCATAAATCAATCCCCAAATCTTTACCAATTTTTCGTCCTCAAATAAAAGAAACGTCATGCCAGTAAAGTCTCTAAAAAATAATAAATACTCTTTCACAATAAATATGGAAAATTATATATACATTTAAAACCAAGTTTATATATGTTAAAAAAATTTAATGTAATTTTATAATTAATTGTTCCCTAACCTCCAATGATTTATATCATTAAATATCTCATTTCTCTATTTGGATTATCAAACATTGGAATATAGATTCCCATGACTTACTAATTATTTTTGATATATCATTGGGTAATATATGTCCTTTAACAAAAAAAGTGTTTAATTATTTATTCATTAAATAACATTTAAATATCTATTTCACATAATATGATATGCTTTCATTGCATAAATTTATTTATATGGTATGCTATAATATCCATTTCTTAAATTCAATATAAGTTTTCACATATTTTATATTACATGATACAATAATGTCAAATATTATTAATTAATGTCCTCCATTACTTTATCCTTCTCATGATCCTTAATTAAATCAATTTAAATAAAATAAATCAATGCATAAAAACTAATATTTTTATTTATCCCTAATAATAAAGTACACGATCTATATATCATTTTATATGAATCCTTTTTCTATGTTATTCATAGCTTATGACACCAAAAATCCATAGTATGTTGTTGGCACCATGGTAAAAAAATTGTTAGGGTAGAGATGAGAAGATGAAGGGAAACTATAATGTTTCTGGATTACATTATAAGGTTATATAAATTCCTATGGATTTTTACAAATCTAAACTATAATAGGTTACCAAGAAAAATGTTGACGATATAATTATATCCAATGATTTATTTGTGTAGATAGGATAAGGATAGTCTCTACTTAACCATATTTATATTCATATGTGGGGAGAAAAGGAAAAATTAAACCAGCAGGGTTGAATCGTTTTTGTTGTTTCCGCTATAACCACATCCCCTTCACCTCCCACAAGTATCAATATGAGGTTCCCATTGATAGCTGGGGATAATATCTAATTACTCAGACTTGGTCCACTTGATAGTGAATGAAACAAGGTCACCACATCAACTCAGGTGTTTCTATCTATATTCCATGGGATTATGATTACCTATAATGGATTAAACATAAATTGGTTAGACTATTCCCTTGATATTATAGTAATAAATCATAACAAATAACCGAACAACCTCCACAACATAGTAAAACCTACTAGGATAATAAAAGATGCCTAATAAAATACATTTTTCATTCAGGTAAAACCTACACTGATCTTTCACTAGGATAATCCCAAATATAATAAAAAAAAAATAAAAACAATATGAACAATGGACCTACTTTGATACCCAAACCTCATACCAATCTCTAGTGCCCATCGAGCAGCTCCACCCTAATTCACTTCACAACCATTTCTCTAACCTAAATGGATACTTAAGGACTAAATGTTCACCAATGATCCCATATGGGGCGTGATTATATAATTCAGTATAATCTCACCACATATGAATGTGGAAAATAAATATATAATTAGAAATGATCACTAGGTCATATTTTGCTAACCAGACTAGTATAACACATTATGAGATGCACACTCTCATCAAGATACTATGTGATAACCAGTCCACCATGATTCCTAACTATACCTGCTTCAGCATTAATCCAAAATCTATTTATCTTAGGCCATGTATACTAACATTCCCCTAAATATTCATGGTAGGATATTATAAATTTCCCAATTAATAATACCTCATAGTTGGTTCCCCTGACAATAATCATGACTGACCCCTCTCTCAGGGAATCTATCAGATATGAATTTTAACATACACATTCTCGTAGAACATAGAGTCAATCCATACTATACAGAATCATATACCAACTCAGATCACATCTCACTCATGGTGGTTCCATTTTCTAGACTGATATATCTTCCCATCCCTAACCCCATGTCACTCATTGTGGTTTTATAAACTATTTCTAGAGTCCAACTATATCACTCTTGGATGGACCGACATGATCAAGAAAAAAACATCACTCATAGATGACCCACACTCATACCAACCAAAAATGACACTCATCGTTATCCAACACCAACACTATCTCCCTAATTATGTGACTACAAGTCTTAAGAAACAACATATCTCACATGGTTATCCTGCAATTAATACATAATGAGGACTGCATCTTACTCATGATAGTCCATCCATCTATATCTCACTCAAAACATGATATGTATACAAGACCCATCACCCATACCAAAATATATTTACAATAAAAATAACTAGAATAAGTATGAAAAAAAGTACGGTTGTAGCCCATCATATAGACTACTAGCTCAATACATCCCTACTTATCTCTCAGATATCCCCTTACATTAAAAAGATCATGTATTTACTATTAGAGCATCCAATAGATCCCTACAGAACTTTCCCAATTTCTTCTTATTGATACCAACTCATTTTCCCCCTTTGATGACACCACAGTCAGTAGACTCATCTAGTCCCTACACTAATTAGTTGCGGTCTAATTCCAAACCAAAATATCATTGGATTCCCAATTCCAGTCCTCTTAAGTAATTCTCATGACCCATGTTATATTATATTATTACTAAGGAGGTATAATATTAATAAATTTTAGTATAATCCTTTATTTTTATGGTAATGGTAGTACCTAAGGTATTGGTAAAGGGTTTCCGAGAGTTTGTTGATTTTTCAAAGACTGGAGCTTATGTTTTTATAGAATTTTTATGTTGTGCATTATTGGAACATGATTAGTAGTAACTATTAGGATAATTCATTGATGTTATTCATAAAGGGGTGTTGTTTGATAAACCATGAATGGGAAGCTTCATGACATTTGAAAAATTGTAGACTTTTTGCTGAGGGGACCCACTGGGGATATGAATGAGTTAGATAACGATGTGCCCAACCTTCACAGGTAGTTCCACATAGGTAGTATTTCTCCATGTTTGGAAATCAGTTTAGCCAAACTTTCCCCCCATTCATTATGGATAAAATTAAACTTTCACCGTTAAATATTTATACCGCTTAATGTCCTTTTTTCTTCATTATTCCACACGAAACACTCTTTTTCCATGGAATCTATCCTAGGTACTTTTTCTAGGTTTTGAGATAGGACTCTTAATTTTTGTTCAATTTTCTTTCAATATATCATGTTGGATAGAAATCAAAAAGCTATTCATTCCTCTTAATTATTTTCTTAATTTCCTTCATTGAATGGAATGTTAAATCCAAGTGAGAAAATATTCCCTTATATTAGGATGTTGTTTTATTTTTCAATTTTCTATTATTCTAGCTCAGATAAGAGGCCATCAATGGATGATGAGTCATTTACCTCCATAAGGTAGGTGGAATTTCAATTTTTCCATTAATTTTAGTTTTTTATATGATGTACTCTCATGAAACACACTATAATATCTATGCATTTACTTAAATAAACCCTAAATTGAATTGTTTTCCAAGTTATAAATTCTTTTGTAAACTATATTCCATGATGGAGTATATCCCCTTATACTAGTACCACAAAATGAGGTGTGATTATGAAATTTCCCATGACATAATAAATGATCATGTGACCAAGACAACCCCAAGTGGTCTTTGAATGAGTCCTTAAAAATTTATGTGTCTAAACCACCTTCTAAGGTTTTTTATTTTTCCTGTTAATGGAATGGATTATAGAAATTCAGTGGAAAGTAAGTTTTATGAGCAAGTCAAGTGACTCTTATATGAAAAATTAATTATGAATTAGATTAAATGGAATGTAGGTTGGTTGGAAAAATTCCCTTGGATTATATCAAATCATGACCAACAATTATTATTGTATGTGAGCCCTTTGAATTGTGTCACTTATGATTAATGAAACATAGGAATGGTTTCCTTCGTTATTTATGATACTCAGTCATTGAGTCAATTATTAAATTTGATATTTTGACAAGTATTCCCTTTTGATTGATGATACATGGGAATTATGTCCTACATGATTCATGATACTCAGTAATGGGGTCTATTATTACTCTATAAGATACTTGTGATTTTTCTCGGATTCATGAGTGATTCCTGAATTCCTAGATAACACTATGTTTCTATATATATTATTATTTATGTTACTACATATATATTTCATATATATAAATACGTAGATATATATATATATATACATATTCGTGTATATATATAGTTTCCCATGTTCAGATACAACTTTGATTATTCCAAATAAGTTAGTGCAAGCCTGGTGTCCTTTATGAAATAGATCCATCTCATTTACAATGTATATTAATTCTTCACAATTTTATATTTTCACAATCCCATTTTTTATGCACTGGATTTATAATTATAGAGAACATTGGTGGCGATTTATTGTGTACATCTCACTCTTTATTTAAGATATGAATTGGTACTCAAAATGATCTTATGGATGCAGGTAAGGATAAAGGGAAGTATCTAGAATTGGATGTTTATTATTCTATAAGAGGATGTAGTGTGATAGAAGAGGGTGAAGCTTATGATCATGATGTTACTGGAGAATGTTTCTGGAATTTTTTTCATTATTGTATATTCCTACTACACTGCTTCCATGTATTAATTTTTTGTATAAAAGACATTCAAAAAATCATTTTCTATATTTTTTAAGTTTATATTAGGTTATTATATGTGTATAACTCATGCTTATGTAGTTTTTTTTTATAATATCTTTTTAAATTACTGTTATTGTACACTACTATGCCGCACTCTGATCATGAGGGTATAGTCCCCTCACCAGACCATCGTAGACTCTCACTAGTAGTCGATAGCCTCTAGAATAAGGGGACATGATATTAAGTCCATGTGGTGCAACATCATAGGGCTCTATATTAGTGGAACCTATGTTGGGATGTTATAAAGTAGTATAAGAGTTTTTTTTATTTTTTTTATTTTTCGTAATTAGATAATATACTATAAATATGATAGAATTTGGTATGGGACTATTCATTGGGGTACTTAACCAATTTATAATGAAATTAAAAATTACTTGGTATGGGATATTGATATTCTAGTTTTTCCAATTACAGTTGTATTAATTTCTCTATTGGGTGACACAAATTAACTGTGGTATTATTTTGGTTTTTATTGGGACAAATTTTATTTTTGCCATAGTCTAGTATGGAATGTAGGTATCATTTCATGTATCATAATATACACTTGAGAATCGACATTCCACTCGTATTCCATTAAATTTATACATTACCACATTCATTTTCTACTACATATTATTGGTTCTTTGACTTTTATATTTAGAAATGGGATAACATTTTTGGCATGAACAGAATAATTGGATTAATTAATGTTTATGCGTCAACAAATATAGTGTTTCCACATATATCTTAATGGTGAATGTTTAATTAACAAATTATTTAATATTAGATCCATGAACCACTAGTCACATGGGATGAAATTTTAGTTTATTTCAATTACATGAAATCTAATTGTAATTTGTATATCACGTACTTCAATAAATAGAGAACGATTATTCTTCTAAAAAAATTATAATATTTAAACCATAACATCTTCATACAAGATATAAGGGTCATTCCATAGTTACATGACATTGCAATTGCGTCTTATAAAGATTATTCCATTGTAAATTGTGAATGGATACTCATATAACTTAAAAATTATAAATATATACATAAAAATGAGTATGAACTTGATGAATTTAAATTATTAAAAAAATTGTTATCATTAAATGAAAATTCCAATTGTAATGTAAAGGTAATTTTACTCTATACCATTTAATTGAAATTCCATATACTGGAACCCCGACTCAGCGATATGAGAAAATTACCCGGACCCGACATTAGTAGATGGTTATAAGCAGTGAATCTTGTGTTTCTTTATGGTCATATACATCTCCCATACCTGGATGCAGGATAATGAAAGGGGATTAATGTTATATAGAAAGTCACATACATATAATATTCTGTTTTCTATGATCTCATCTATCAATATAAAATTTTTATGGTGTGAACTTGTAAATTATAGAGAAATTTCATCATAAATTCTTTGATAAATGTTCAAGTATAGTGGTGAAGACCATGATCCGGTAGTGGTGGTCCTTATGATACTAGTGTTAACTCCTATAAGGACTTATATGGAACCTCCTTCTATTCTTGATCTGGTCACTGATGATTTGTTTCAAGAGATAATATGTAACATCCCAAGTAATTAATTAATAATATATATTTTTACCTATGTATATTTATAAATTAGATAGTTTTTTATAGGCTTAAAATGAGAATAAATCTAATCTTATGCATGGAATACACTAATATTTTTAAAAGATTGTTTTACTGCCTTTTGATGGAGAAAATTTTTTAAATATATCTTTTGACAATTTTATAAGCTCTATTTTTCAAAATAAACTTATTATTTGTGATTGGGACATTGAAATTTACATTGGATAATTTTTTGGTATTTTTCTGACAATGTTCATTTTTCATGAATAGTGAAAATTACTGCCTTTTACATCAAAACTGCTTTTTCATCTAATTCAATTATATGGTAAGATTATCTTTTTAATTGGTTTTAAAGTTTAATTATAATATATTTTTACCATTTAATCCAATGGTGTCCATTAGGATTAATTTAACTTTGGAATTGGGCGTAAACAAGTGCCATACTTTTCATAGATATTGTTTCTAAAAAAACCTGCTATTTGTTTTGACAACATGAATTATTTTTAAATTAATTATTTAAATTTATGTGTTTGTAATTTGGTAAAATAGATTAAATATTTGGAATCAGAAGGTCTAAATTATGTAATAAAGACTCTTTTGTTTTTGGACATTATGAATAGTAACGACGGTAATTATCTTTAATTATCTTGATTAATTAGTAGTCGGGTAGTTAAGAATAATAAAATAATATCATAATAATAAAAAAAATACACCAAAATGTGTCCTAATACTATGTTTTGTGTAATGTCCTACCATGGGATGCCTTGTTCCAAACTTGGGGACCCCAAGGAACCACTTTTGTGTGATAATGCCTTTTTATCTTTTTATTTTTTTAAAGAAATTAAATATAAAAAATAATGTACCACCTGAGTAAAACATTTTTAATTTTGTCTACATAAATGATCTCTAGGACTACAAATAGTCATTTGAAAGATAAAAATATTTAATACATCATAGTATTTTTTTTAAATGTTTATACATTAAATAAATTAAATTATATATGAGACCATGATGATGCACGATTACCTCATTATTTAACTATTTAAATAAGATGAAAAGATAATGTAACATCTAAGACCTACACATGTAAAAAACCTATTGGATGGGTGGATTTCGAACTATTATCACCTTATCCTCTAAATACATCAATTTTGGACCTTTAAAATCCGAAACTTATTTGAAAATAAAGTAACATTTTATACCTTTCCAAGAGTGCCCCTCCTCTCCTCTTATAAAAGGCCCCCACCTCTACCACCTTACCCACACCTCTCAAGCCTTTGGCTCGGACAACCCCTGCCCATTTTGCCTCTCTACATCCCTCTATTACCCCTAGAAGCCTCACTTTGGGCATAAGTCTTTCCAAGGAAGCCTTTGAGCTCAAATCAAAAAGAGTTACCAGATTTAAAGGTAGTGTCTTATCTTGTGATCTTATGTTTTATTTTGCTTCCCCAACCCCCTAAACTCTTTTTATTCCTTTCTTTCGTAACAACACCAGTATCTTCAATATACTAGGATGTTGTTATGATAAGTATTTGAGCTACACCTACACACACCTTTGTCTAATGGTTAAAGAACATACTGTTTCTATGGTTGGCGAATTTCTGCCTCACGAAACGATTATTGTTAAATCTTCTTTTAACACCTTTAATGGTGGCCATTAAGATGTTACACTATTTATATATGATATATTTTATGTATATGTTTTCCTTATACTTCTGTATTTTTCATTTGTGTCATACCTTTATGGTTTCCATTTTGGGTAAACACGATAATTTCAATTTAGGAAGTGCGGACTACCGCCCCCTCAAAGTGATTTGATTCATTAATGCCATACGTGGGACGTATAAAGGATGGATTTAATGATATTATATATGATATTATTCTGGAATTAAAATATACCTTTATATAATTATTATTTCACTCCATTAAATATGAAATAGAAATGAAAGTAGCGTTCATGCGTACGTACGGCTTACTGTCTCCATGAACGGTGCATTCCATTTCTTACCACTAAATGTTATGTAATATTATAAATGAATGTATATACTTGATATATATGATATATATTATATCTACATCATGAATATAATTCTGGATATAATGGATATTTTACCCTATGAACAACTTGTAATTATAAAGCGTTTATTTTTGACTCAAGTACCAATGATCGACAAAATGACCATTATTAACTTAAATAATTACATAGTGTTCATAACCTGGTAATAAGTGATATAAAATAAATAATGAACCTAAAAAAGGTAATTAATCAAGTATAAATTAACTCAAGTTTATTATTCAGGATGTTAAAAAATGATCGAGTCAAGTCGGACCCAAGGTAAGGGAACTTCTTAACCCAATATCTGTTCTTTGGGTTAATCTCCTACATTATAATTATGTCATGATATTATTATGTCCTATCTTGTATTTATACTTTATTTATGTGTAAATATATTAAATACACATAATAGATCTATTTTATTTGAAAAATGATCTTTGTATGGGTCTTCGTCTCAATCTCCTTTCATTGAGGAATATTTTGTTTTATACACAACCTTCTTTTATACGGTGTATAAACCCCTTTGACATTTAAGTTTATCCAAAGGAATCTTTTTTATATGAATAATTTTACTAAATGAAAAAAGGGAATGTTTTTGTCGTACATATGCGGTGACAACGACTTCTCTAGTGCCGTGACCATTAATTGGGCTTCGACTACCTCTACAAGCCATAAATTTTTTTAAAAAATGATAAATAAATACCATGTTTTACTTTTCTTTTATTTTAGTATTGAAAATGGTTTTCATAATGTTTTTATTATATCAATGTGTTTTATTGATATCTTGTGATTGAAATGTGTAAATGTTATGTTTCCTTTATGCATGTTTTATGTGATACGATTATGTTATGGTTCTTGGGAATTATTATGAAGACGGGTGGTTCCATGATAAACTAAGGGTAGGTGAGCCTGATATAGCTCTCCAATGCATTGGGTAACGTGAAGGAGTTAAACGTTAAGGTTTCTCCGAAGATATTTAGGGAATATACTGTGATGGGTATTCCAAACGTAACAATGAGTGTTACTCACTACGTAAGTGTTGGATCTGAATCTACGGATTACACACAAGAGGGGGGGGGTGAATTGTGTCTTTTCAAAAATATTATAATCTCTTCAATTTAGACAAATTCTGTCCACTATGCTTTTGCTCGATTAAATATGCAGCGGAAAAAGTAAAAGCATGAACACACGGATGTATAGTGGTTCGGGGAACAGAAGGCCCCTAGTCCACTCCACCAATGCTCAAATCCACGAGCTTGGCGATTTTCACTATCTGGTCCTCGTTTCCACAGACCTGTTCACAACTGAGTACAGGCAGTTGACACCTTTACAAGTTTCAGGCATACACAGCCTTCCTGCTTCAAACACGAACCCACACAGCTTAGAACGAGAAGCTGATCACTCAAAAGATAAAAAGGGTTTCGATAAAGAAAACACTTTTCCAGTTGTTCTTCACAATTGCAACAGAAAGAAATTGACAGTAGATAGATCGTTGTCTTCAGAAAATAAAGATCTGTAATCAAAACAGTTCTGAGTCGATCCAGTTGCAATAGATATTACCAGAAACTTCACAACTTCAGCAGCAGTAGATTCACAACAGATAGTCGATGTAGAACACGTGAATCTGCTATCAAGATCTTCCTTCGGTAATAAAGGTTTTACACTTCTTCTCGATCACCAGAAAAGAACGCCTTTTCACAGTCTCTGTTTCTTGCTCGTTAAAAGATCAATCTATATCTTTCACACACTTTTCTGTGTATATATATAAAATCCGAAGTTTCCAAGATAGAACATATATATTCAAATCTGAGAAATTCTTCCGCATAAATAGATCCATAAAAATCTCCTTTAGATTCGCGATATTAAATGAAATAACAGATCCGTTGTAACTCCCCTGAAGAATCGGCACAAAAAGCTCCGTTTAAATCAATCATTAATCCGTTGTAAATCTTCTTTGATTCAGTCAAAGTCGTACTTAAGAATCGGCTCGAAATCTGCTTAATAAACCGCTTGTTTGGCCAATGCAAAAGGAAACATCGTCTGTCAAAAATATCCCGACGCCAAACGTAGGGTTGATGACGTGGCTCCCAACGTAGGGTTCACAAACGTAAGGTTCACAAACGTAAGGTTCACAAACGTAAGGTTGAACATACATACTTTCTCTTCAGCATTCAAACGTAGGGTTGATCATCCATACTTTGTCTTGCTTCAACTCTCCAAAGAACGCACGGTTGATTATAAAAGTAAGGTTGATGATCCATACTTTTGAGAAACAAACTCAACACTGAAAACTAATGTACGGTTTCTCTTCCATACTTGTCCAACAACGAAAACGTAAGGTTCCTTCCAAACGTAATGTTCTTCTTCAATAATTTTCAACAACGTAAGGTTCATTAACCATATGTTTCAAAATAACATAAAAGGTAAACTTTTCATCCATACGTTACGTTCATCAACGTAGGGTATGAACAGTTATTCCAATATGCGCTAAAATTGATCTCACGCTACAGTGATTCCAGAACACGCTAAAATTGATCTCGGAATAAATGAAGTATGAAATCTCGTTGTATGAAATAAATAAATAAAATAAATTCCTGCAAAATACTCAACGAAATAATTAGTAAATAATTAAGGGTATTTGTGAGCATCAAAATCATCATAAAGAGACAGAGTATTATTTAAAATAATCTCCCCCTTTAAAAAACATTATTTTGAATTGTTTGAAAACAATACATTGCTCAACAATCTCCCCCTTTTTGATGATCACAAAACCCATAAAATAATAGAACTAATTTAATTGCAATCTTTAAAATTTTAGAATTCTGAAAGGATTAAAAAAATATTTAACTATAATAAAATTTCTCCCCCATAAAAATAAATTTTCAGCTAAAAAATAGATAAAAGATAAATGTCGTATATATCCAAATTCCTTCATAGGAAACAAATGAATTTAAATGTTGTGTTTATCCAAATTCTCCCCCTTTTTGTGATATCAAAAAGAATGAAAAATTACGGATTTGAACACATTCAATATTGCACTAAACTATAAGTAAATGCTATAATTAACTGTGTATGAATAAGTGAATTTGTTATACTGGCTAACTTAGTCATAAATCAATAAACAACAAAACAAAAAAGAAGTAAGAAAATAATTTTCATTCACAAGCTGTTATATATATAAACGATTGTGATATACAGAGGAATCAAGGTTCATGGATAAGACAGGGAAAAAAAGGTGTCTATCTCCTTTGAATCACGGTCTTGATCTCTGTAAACTGTTCTCTGAGCCTCTTCATCATCCCATCTCCTAAATTGATGATAAGATCTCTGTTCTCTTGAGTCATATGAATATCTTCAATCAAATTAACTCTGAAAAACTCATGCATTCTTTCTTCTTTTTCAACAAAAAGAGCCAGCTTTTCTGATAACTGATTCAAAAGAATCCTAATCGGTTGCTCTCCAGATGTCAACTGATCCACTAAAAATTTCTGATTATCTAGCAAAACTGACAAAGGGGCACTATTACACTGAAGATCGTGTAATCTGTCACTCATATTGCTTAGTGCTCCTGTAATTGCTTGAAATCTCCGAATCAAATCAGGTGAAGAGCCTGATCCACTCACAGCACTGTTTGCAACAGACTCAAATTTATTCTCCATGTAAATCTTCAACTCAGACATATCATCTTTCTTTACCATCTCTGATTTTAACTGATCAACAGCATGCAACATATCAGTCTTAAACAAATCTACTTCCTGTCTTGAAATAGTACATTCTTTCAGCTTCTGAAACTTCAACTGCTCTAAGATCAGAGAATTTCTGAGACTAACATTCTCAGATTCTAACTAAGAGATACGCTTGTACAGCTCAACAACTTCTTCTTTTCTCGAATCAGGGGCACCCTGTGCTCTATTCTCATGTCCAGAAATAGGTTGATGAGGCAGGGCAAGTGGTAAAGAATCTGCATCTGACTGTTCTTTGTCCTTGTCCTGACAAGGTTGATCCACTGAACTAGCTTTTGAAGCCTGAAACTCTTCCACTGAAAAATCTTCCTGAAGTACTTCTGTATTAGCTTCAGAAGTATGTTCATCATGAACAGTAGTCTCTCTGATTTCTACTGATTGGTCAAGAACAATATTTTCATGTAAATCTTGAGGTCGGGCCACTTCTTCACCAGGCACTGCCTCCATAGGTTGTTCTTGTTGTATTACATTTTCAACAGCCACAACAGCAGATTGAGGTTCTTTTTGGATTTCCGGTTGAGCTGCTGGTTCCTCTATAGGTGCAGTCTGCTCCACAACAGCTTCTCTCACAAATTAATAAGAAATTACCGGTTCAGAGGATTTCAAGGTAGGAGAGATAATTTCTTCATCAATTGACCTCTTCCTTTTAGATTGAAGTCCTTCTTGACTTCTCTCTTCCTCAACTTCCTCCATCTCAAAACGAATTCTCCTTGCCACTGTACTAACCCTTGATTCTGCTTGTCCCTCCTTGGACTTAGCCGGTTGAGCCTGAGCACTCTCCGAGTCTTCCTCAGCTCCAACAGGTAAGAGTTTTCCTTTAATTGTGCTCCAGATGTATCCTACTTTCCTCAAAGTTCCAGCATTAAAAACATTACTGTGGTGACATTTCACCCCAGCATCTACCAATCTGATCATTCCTCTTTTAAACAAAAACAAAGAAATGAACCTTCCATAAGGGAAAAAGGTCATTCTTGCTTCACTCTGACAGCTGTAATTAAAATATCTTATCATAAACCGAGGAAAATTAAACTTAATATCACACATCAGAAGATACATTATGTACATGTCAGGGTATAGGATTTTCTCCATCTCAGCCATCCTTGGTGCTAAACCAGTCTGAACAAATTTTTCCAAGATTTTCTGATCGGGCTCCAAATCTTTAATAAACATTTTCTTTATCACTCTGGTTCCAAACAGAAAAGACATAATGTCTTCAGACTTATGTACAGAATCTCCAATATTCCGTAAATCGAAATGAAAAACTCCTTCATGAGGGCAGTTAAGAATTTGACTTATCTCTACAGATGATATGGAAAAGTCCTTATCCTCTATTTGAGCCAATAAACTATCCTCCGTATCTCCAAGGCTAAACTGAACAGTTCTAAAGAAATGTCTCATTTCTTCCTCATAAAGAAACTCAGAATTTTCACTATTAAAAGCTTGCTCAAGGCTTTGAAACGACAACGCTTGCTTCAACAGTAAATTAGTTTCAAACAGCCATTCTAAATCGATGACTTTACCTTGCAGTATTTTCCGACCAACTACTTTAGGTTTCTTTGCAGCACTGCTCTCAGCTTCATCTGGACGCTTAGTCTTTGCCATTTCAACAACGATTTCTGAAGGTTCGTAAGTTTAGGGTTTGAAGATTCAGAAAAGGGTTTTGGAGCAGATGTGCGGTTCTAGGTTTTCGAAAGGGTTTCCGAAAAAGGTGAAACAGTTTAGAAGGTGAAAAGGTTCTGACAGCCTTGATTCCCGTGTAATCACTAATCATTACTTTTATTTAAAACAAAATAAAATTACTTTATAGCGGGAAACAAAAATTAAGCAGAATTCGAAAACAGAATAAGATTAAAAAAAAACTATTTAAAATTAAATAAACCTAACTCCCCCTTAATAAATTCAAACCTTGCCGTGGGAAGTGGTTTAGTAAAAATATCTGCTAATTGATTTTCTGTATTTACAAATTCTAAAAATATATCCTTTTTAAACACATGATCTCTTAAAAAGTGATGTCTTATATCAATGTGCTTAGTTCTAGAATGACTAATAGGATTTTTTGAAATATTAATTTCACTAGTATTATCACATAAAATAGGTGTATTATTGAAATTTAATCCAAAGTCCATAAGAGTGTTTTTCATCCACAACACCTGTGCACAGCAACTACCTGCAGACACATATTCTGCCTCGGCTGTTGACAGGGCAACTGAGTGTTGTTTCTTACTAGACCATGATACTAAAGACTTTCCTAAAAAGTGACATGTTCCTGAAGTACTCTTCCTATCTAATCTACAGCTTCCAAATTCAGCATCTGAATATGAAATTAAATTAAAATCAGAGGTTTTTGGATAAAGCAGAGATTGATAAATAGTACCTTTTAAATATCTAAAAATTCTTTTAACAGCAGTTAAATGGGATTCTTTGGGATTTGATTGAAATCGAGCACAAAGACATACTGAATACATTATATCTGGTCTACTAGCAGTAAGATATAACAAACTACCAATCATACCTCTATATAACTTGTTGTCCACTGATTTTCCAGTTTCATCCAAATCAAGTTTTATATTAGTACACATAGGAGTTGTAAATGTCTTGCTGTTTTCAAGTCCAAATTTCTTAAGTAAATCAGTAATGTATTTTCATTGATTTAAAACATTTCCAAAATCTTTTTGAAATATTTGAAGACCCAAAAAGAAATTTAATTCTCCCATCATACTCATTTCAAATTCTTTTTGCATTAATTCTGAAAATTCATGACAAAGAATTTTATTGGTCGATCCAAAAATTACATCATCAACATAAATTTGAACCAACAAAACATTATTTTTCACAGTTTTCTTAAAGAGTGTTGGATCTGCTAGTCCAACAGTAAAATCATTTTTCAAAAGAAAAGAACTTAGTCTTTCATACCAAGCTCTAGGTGCTTGTTTAAGGCCATAAAGAGCTTTAATAAGTTTGAAAACAGAATCTGGTTTTTGAGAATTTTCAAAACCAGGAGGTTGCTCAACATAAACTTCCTCCATTAAATAACCATTTAAAAAGGCAGATTTAACATCCATCTGAAATAATTTAAAATTCATATAAGATGCATAGGCTAAATGAATTCTAATGGCTTCTAACCTGGCTACAGGTGCAAAGGTCTCATCATAATCTATTCCTTCTTCTTGATTATATCCTTTAGCTACTAATCTTGCTTTATTTCTAGTTATTATCCCTTGATCATCCTGTTTATTCCTAAAGACCCATTTAGTTCCTATTACTGGATAATCATGTGGTCTTTCAACTAATTCCCAAACCTTATTTCTCTTGAACTGGTTCAATTCATCCTGCATTGCTATTACCCAGCTCTCATCATCTAAGGCTTCTTCTATGGTCATAGGTTCTTGTTGGGATAGGAAAGCAGAGAATTCAACTATGTTTCCAAAGTTTCTTCTTGTTTGAATACCAGTCTCTAAGTCACCTATCACAGATTCTAAAGGGTGATTCTTTAAGGTTCTAGACTGTCTAGGCATTACATTCAAAGGTTCTTCAGTATCATGTTCTTCTGAACTGGACTGAATTTCTTTTATATCATTTTCAAAATCATTCTTTAAATTCTCAGGTCTCATGTTTTCATTAGAATCAGGTTCATCTATTTGTTCTATCCTTTTCTCAAAAGGATCAGATTCATCAAATTTCACATGAACTGATTCTTCAACAATCCTTGAATTTTTATTATAGACTCTATAAGCTTTGGAGGTTGCAGAATATCCTAAGAAAATACCTTTATCAGATTTTGGATCAAATTTACCAAGATTATCTTTGGTATTCAAGATGTAAACCTTGCATCCAAAAACTTTAAAGTAATTTACTTTAGGTTTTCTGTTATTCCATAGTTCATAGGGTGTCTTTTTCAAAATAGGTCTTATTAAAATTCTATTCATTATATAACAAGCTGTATTAACAGCTTCTGCCCAGAAATATATAGGTAGGCTATATTCATTTAACATAGTTCTAGCCATTTCTTGAATAGTTCTATTTATTCTTTCTACAATCCCATTTTGTTGAGGTGTTCTTGGAGCAGAGAAGGTGTGTTTAATACCCATGTTTGAGCAAAAGGAATTAAATTCCTGGTTCTCAAATTCTCCACCATGATCACTTCTCAATGAGATTATATTAAAACCTTTTTCATTTTGAATAGATTTACAAAAACCTTCAAATAAACTAAATGCTTCACTTTTATATTTCAAAAAGAAAATCCAAGTAAATCTAGAATAATCATCAACTAATACATAAACATACAATTTACCAGCTAAACTTGCTACTCTTGAAGGTCCAAACAAATCCATATGGATAAGTTCTAGAGGCTTAGTTGTAGCAACTTTATTAACAAATTTGAATGATGATTTGTGTTTCTTGCCAAGCTGACATGCATCACAGAATCTGTCATTATCAAATTTGAGACTAGGCAAATCAGAAACTAGATGTTTCTTAGATAATTTATGTAAAGCATATATATTGCAAAGACCAAGTCTTCTATGCCAGATCCAGGATTCACTTATATTAGCAGTTAAGCAGTTTACTTGTTGTTTACACAAGGAATACAAATCCAAAGTATAAACATTATCAGTTCTGGGTGCTCTAAACTTAAACAGTTTATCTTTAGAAACAGTACAACTATTGTTAGTAAAATCAACAGTGTATCCATCATCACAGAGTTGAGAGATACTTATCATATTGTGTTTTAACCCTTGTACATAAAGTACTTTGTTGATTGAGACTGTCTCTGGATCTCCAACTGTTCCAATACCAATAATCTTTCCTTTGACATTGTCACCAAAGGTGACAAGTCCTCCTTCCTTTCGAGTAAGAGAAGAGAAATTAGCTGAAGTTCCACTCATGTGTCTTGAGCAGCCACTGTCCATATACCATATTTCTTTCTTTCTTTGGTGACCTGCTACCTGCAAAGACATTTAAACAAATTGCTTTGGTACCCATATTTTGTTGGGTCCAAGAGTGTTAGTAAGCAGTGATCTGGATATCCAGATTTGCTTTGTTTTCTTAAAATTTATTGAATCATATAGATCATTGGAAATATAAGCTTTCTTAATTCCACATATTTGAGGTTTTCTTAGAAAACAGTTTTTAGCTATATGACCTTTTGTTCCACAGTAGTTACAAATAACCTGTTTAGTGCTAGGAACAAAATAATTTTTGTATAACTTAGGTTTTTCTCCTTTACTTCCAATTCCAAACCTTTCCTTTTTAATTACAGTTTTTCCAAGTATCTCATTTAAGACGTTTTCTCCTTTCGTAAAAACTAAAGCAGCCTTTTTATAAGATTCTACTTCATCCTGTAGAGTTTTTATTTTTGATTTAAAATTAATTTTATTTGAGTCAGCAGAGTTGTATTTGTCAATTAATTCCTTATGTTGTTTTAGCAAAGTATTTCTCTCATCTGAAATAGCTTTATGCAAGTTCTTTATAGATTTATATTTTTTAAATAATGAGTCATACCTTTCTTCAAGCATATTGCAGTAAGCTGCAAGTTTTTTATTTGAGAAGCTTGTTTCAGAGTTTGATTCATTATTTGAGTCAGAGGAGTAGTATGAGTGTACCTCATCAGTTTCAGCCATGAAACACATATTTTCTTTTAAATTGGCTTCCTCCTTCTCTGAGCTTGATTCAGAAGAATTACTTGAGTCTTCAGAAACACTCCAAGTAGCTTTCATAGCTTTCTTGTCTTTCTGCTCATAATCATCTCTTTTGAAGAATTTCTTCTTCTTTGCATCTTTCAATTTTGGGCAATCCGGTCTGATATGTCCCATCTTTTTGCATTCATAACATCTCACTTCCTTGCTATCCTTTTTGAAGGATTTCTTGAAGTCTTTCTTCTTACTATAGAACATTCTGAATTTTCTGGCTAGCTGAGCCAGTTCTTCATCCGAATTTGAGGAATCAGAGCTTTCTGATTTAGCACTTACTTCTCTGTTCTTCATCTTTCTATCCTTTTGTTGAGAAGTCACTTTCAAAGAAGTATTTTCCCTTTTTATGTAGACTTTATTCTCATTTACCTCATCTTGCATTTCAGCTTCGTACATCATCAATGTACCAATCAGTTCTCTCATAGTTAGATCTTTAACAGAAGTTGATTGTCTGATTGCTACAGATATTCCATTCCATCGAGTAGGAAGTACTCTCAGTACCTTCAACGCTTGATCAGCCTACTTGATTGGTTCTCCTAGAGCTGTTATATTATTGACAATTTCTGTCAATCTTCCATTCATCTGAGTGATGCTCTCTCCTTCAATCATTCTGAAAGTATCGAATTTTAACTTAGCAGTTGCATATCTCATCTGTCTTACATTATCTGTTCCTTCATAAGCAACAACTATTGTTTGCCACATTTCATATGCAGTCGGGCATTGAGATACTCTGTTAAATTCATCTGGTCCTAGACCACAGATGATTGCATTCATAGCTTTTGAATTTATGTCATACTCAGCCTCTGTAGCAGCACTCCATGTATCAGGATTTGCAGGAATTTCATAGGGAGTCAGAATCTTTGAATAGACTTTGTAACCAAGATTTTTCAGATAAATAATCATACGTGATTTCCAGCAGCCATAATTATCTCCATTAAAGTAAGGTGCTCTGACCATTGACATTCCCTCTCTCATATCAGCCATGATACACTATGTATAATCTTTAAATACTTCTAGCTTGATAAGACTTTAAAAATAAGAAGCTCCTCCTCTGATACCAATTGTTGGATCTGAATCTACGGATTACACACAAGAGGGGGGGGGGTGAATTGTGTCTTTTCAAAAATATTATAATCTCTTCAACTTAGACAAATTCTGTCCACTATGCTTTTGCTCGATTAAATATGCAGCGGAAAAAGTAAAAGCATGAACACACAGATGTATAGTGGTTCGGGGAACAGAAGGCCCCTAGTCCACTCCACCAACGCTCAAATCCACGAGCTTGGCGATTTTTACTATCTGGTCCTCGTTTCCACAGACCTGTTCACAACTGAGTAGAGGCAGTTGACACCTTTACAAGTTTCAGGAAAACACAGCCTTCCTGGTTCAAACATGAACCCACACAGCTTAGAACAAGAAGCTGATCACTCAAAAGATAAAAAGGGTTTCGATAAAGAAAACACTTTTCCAGTTGTTCTTCACAATTGCAACAGAAAGCAATTGACAGTAGATAGATCGTTGTCTTCAGAAAATAAAGATCTGTAATCAAAACAGTTCTGAGTCGATCCAGTTGCAATAGATATTACCAGAAACTTCACAACTTCAGCAGCAGTAGATTCACAACAGATAGTCGATGTAGAACACGTGAATCTGCTATCAAGATCTTCCTTCGGTAATAAAGGTTTTACACTTCTTCTCGATCACCAGAAAAGAACGCCTTTTCACAGTCTCTGTTTCTTGCTCGTTAAAAGATCAATCTATATCTTTCACACACTTTTCTGTGTATATATATAAAATCCGAAGTTTCCAAGATAGAACATATATATTCAAATCTGAGAAATTCTTCCGCATAAATAGATCGATAAAAATCTCCTTTAGATTCGCGATATTAAATGAAATAACAGAGCCGTTGTAACTCCCCTGAAGAATCGGCACAAAAAGCTCCGTTTAAATCAATCATTAATCCGTTGTAAATCGTCTTTGATTCAGTCAAAGTCGTACTTAAGAATCGGCACGAAATCCGCTTAATAAACCGCTTGTTTGACCAATGCAAAAGGAAACATCGTCTGTCAAAAATATCCCGACGCCAAACGTAGGGTTAATGACGTGGCTCCAAACGTAGGGTTCACAAACGTAAGGTTCACAAACGTAAGGTTCACAAACGTAAGGTTGAACATACATACTTTCTCTTCAGCATTAAAACGTAGGGTTGATCATCCATACTTTTTCTTGCTTCAACTCTCCAAAGAACGTACGGTTGATTATAAAAGTAAGGTTGATGATCCATACTTTTGAGAAACAAACTCAACACTAAAAACTAACGTACGGTTTCTCTTCCATACTTGTCCAACAACGAAAACGTAAGGTTCCTTCCAAACGTAATGTTCTTCTTCAATACTTTTCAACAACGTAAGGTTCATTAACCATATGTTTCAAAATTACATAAAAGGTAAACTTTTCATCCATACTTTACGTTCATCAACGTAGGGTATGAACAGTGATTCCAGTACGCGCTAAAATTGATCTCGCGCTACAGTGATTCCAGAACACGCTAAAATTGATCTCGGAATAAATGAAGTATGAAATCTCGTTGTATGAAATAAATAAATAAAATAAATTCCTGCAAAATACTCAACGAAATAATTATTAAATAATTAAGGGTAGTTGTGAGCATCAAAATCATCATAAAGAGACAGAGTATTATTTAAAATAATCTCCCCCTTTAAAAAACATTATTTTCAATTGTTTGAAAACAATACATTGCTCAACAGTAAGAATGTTATAAATGCCTCAAGTTACCTTTATGTCTTATGATTTCTATGATTTATTCATGATTTGATGAGGTATGTTAAAATGCTTATGTTTTATGAGTAAATTATGATTTCATACATGGACTAATGTTTTCTCTTAGTACTTTTATATCCCTTACTGAGCTTTTTTATGCTCATCCCATGTTTTTGAAATGTTTTTCATAGGTTAAGGGAAAAGTACATGATGTAATGATAATGTCAAGGATGTGTCATGAAAGAATCCATGTTTTGTTTTAAATATGTTTCCATTGATGGAAAAAAAATGAATGCTATATTTTATTTAATCACTTTGTTTAAATGTGGAATGTAATGCATGTTTTATGATCTAATTCTCTAAAAATCTAAACCTGAAAAGATCCTCAAATGTGAATTTTTCATTTAATTCAATATTAAGTATGTTTTAAGACCGGGGACTTATAGTTGGTATCATAGGTCGGTTTAGATAACTTTAGGAGTTAGAATTCTATTAAATGATTATCCAAAACATTCTTTTTTATGGTCAAATTGAAATGATATAGAATTTGAAGATTACCATGTTGCTTCATCTAAGACATGTTTGTTCAGAATGGTTTTCTGCAGAGGAAACATGGAAGAAGTGCTAGGAAGGCATACAGAAAGAAATAACCTTCTGAATCAGCATCCTGAGATGGTCGAAATTGCAACTGAATAGTTTGTTACAGTAATGGCGCAGTTGACTCAAGCGATAAATGGTGGTGGTATCCATGCATGAGATCAGCCAGATCAACCATATAGAAACATGTCAGTGGTGGAACATTTCCTGAGGCAACATCCCCCATCATTCAGAGGATCAACTGACCCTGTGCTAGCTGAAGGGTGGATTAAAGCACTGGAGAAGATTTTCGATGTCATGGGGTGTTCATACAATCAAAAGGTTAGTCTTTCTATTTACCGTTTGGTGGGTGAAGTAGATCAGTGGTGGTCAATGGTTAAAAATATCAGGGACGCTGATGAGATTGATGCTCTCGACTGGGATGAATTCAAAGGTATGTTTCTTGATAAGTATTTTCCTAAGGCTGTTCGACATAGGATGGAAAAACAATTCTTGGAATTGAGGCAAGATGAAGACTCAGTGGCTGCTTATGAAGAAAGGTTAACTCGAATGACAAGGTATATCCAAATTTTATCCGAGACCTTGATACTAAAATCAATAATTTTTACTCAGGATTAAAGCCAAAATATCAAAGGGCATTAGATTCTTGTGAGTTCAAAAGTTATGAAAATCTTGTTCGATGTGCTGAGAAGGTGGAAATGGAGTTTTCTGATGATCAAGTGTTCTATAACAACCAACAGAAGAAGAGACCAAGGTTGTAGAAAAAAGGTTAGAATTATTCAAAAAGGTCTTATGGTAAGAAAACCAGGTTTTTAGTTTGTGATAAATGTGGTAAATGGAATGTTGGGGAATGTCTTCTGAATTCTGTAAAGTGCTACCGATGTGGTAAGATGGGACATAAGGCTCGTGATTGCACTGAAAATGATCAAGGTTATGCTAAGAACAAATTTGATTTACAGTTAGTGAAATGTTTTCAGTGCAATGAGATGGGTCACTATGAAAACGAGTGTCCAACAAAGAGCTCGAGTGATGGGAAGCAATTAGACTAAAAGCAGAAAGGGGTGGTGAAATCCTTTGCAACTACTTCAGCAGATGTCGGGCCATCAAATGAAGATATATTAGGTACATTGTTGGTTTTTTCAGATTATGCCAGTGTGTTGTTTGATTCGGGGTCTACACATTCTTTCATCTCTGAAAACATTTCTAGTAAAATGGGAATACCATCTCAAGAAATGACTCATGAACATGTGGTAAAAACACCTGGGGGAAATGTTGAGGAAAAATAGAATTTATAAGAATCTTC
Organism: Viscum album; assembly: GCA_963277665.1. NCBI lineage: Eukaryota > Viridiplantae > Streptophyta > Magnoliopsida > Santalales > Viscaceae > Viscum > Viscum album. The sequence continues at coordinate 1,703,343,244 of OY728155.1, forward strand.
TTATCCTTATCCGTGGAAATAACTTACTTGCAAACCTTATTGTTTAACCTCTAGTAGAGTTTTATGTTATACTGGGTATGGATTGGCTCTCTTTTTACCATGCTAAGATTGATTGTAGAGCTAAAGAAGTTTTTTTTTTCAGAATGACCTTCAGTTTGTGTACAAGAATGAACCCTTACTGTTGATAACATATTAAGAGGCTGACAAACATGTAAAATATGGAAATGAATGTTACCTTGCACATATTTTTGAAAAGAAGGAACTGTTTAAATTAATGATGTGCCAGTGGTAAATGAGTATCCTGATGTTTTTACTGATGAGTTTCATGGAATAAAACCAGATCGGGAAGTTGAATTTACCGTTTACTTAGTTCCTAATGCTACTCCAATTTCAAAACCCCCTTATCGAATGGCTCAAATTTAACTTTTAGAGTTGAAGTAGCGATTGCAAGATTTTTTAGAGAAAGGTTTCATTCGACCTAGAACATCACAATGGGGTGCTCCTGTTTTATTTGTTAAAAAGAAAGATGGTTTAATGAGACTTTTCATTGATTATAGAGTCGTGAATAACATCACTATTAAGAACAAATATCCTTTGCCTCATATCGATGATTTGTTTGATCAGCTCCAGGGAGATCAGTATTTTTCAAAGATTGACCTGAGATCGGGGTACCATCAGTTGCAGGTAAAGGAAGCAGATGTTCCAAAGACCGCGTTTCGTACAAGATATGGCCATTATGAATTTGTAGTAATGCCTTTTGGGATAACCAATGCACCTGCTGTATTCATGGACCATATGAATAGAATTTTCCATGTGTTATTGGATAAGATTGTGGTTTTTTTCATTAATGATATTTTGGTGTTTTCTAAAAGTAAAGAGGAGCATGAAAGACATTTAAGGGTTATTTTACAAAGAAAAAATGAAAATAAATTGTTTGGGAAATTCATCAAGTGTGAGTTTTGGTTGCAACAAATTTCTTTCCTTGGTCACATTGTTTCTAAAGATGGGATAACTGTTGATCCTACAAAAACAAAGGTTGTTGAAGAATGGCCAATACCCACAAATGTAACTGAGATTCATAGCTTCCTTGGTTTGGCAAGCTATTACCGAATGTTTGTTAGAATTTTTCATGGTTATCTAGTCCAATGACTAAGCTAACTCAGAAGGGTGTTAAGTTTATCTGGACAAAATAATGTGATGATTTTTTTCAGGAACTGAAAAGAAGATTGGTGAATGCTCCAGTTTTGGCACTACCTTCCAGGAATGGGGAGTTTGTTATCTACAGTGATGCTTCACTGAAAGGACTTGGCTGCATCCTTATGCAGTATGATCCGGTAATTTCTTATGCTTCACGTCAGTTGAAAACTCATGGGGTAAATTACCCAACACATGATTTGGAATTAGCTGCTGTTGTTTTTTCTCTAAAAATTTGGAGGCATCATTTGTATATATTAAAGTGTGAAATATATACTGATCACAAAAGTTTAAAATATATATTTAATCAGAATGAATTGAACATGAGACAAAGGAGATGGATAGAATTAATCAAGGATTATGGTTGTACAATTAATTACCATCCGGGAAAAGAAAATAAAGTGGATGATGCTTTGAGTCGAAAACGTAATGCTTCATTAAGCATGCTACGTTTGGAACAAGATCCTTTGGTTTTTGATTTGATGAACTTTGGCATAAAAGTTGTTGGTGCAGGAAGTTCTTATGTTTTGTTTTAGGTATCAGTGAGATCATCCCTATCAGACAGAATTAAGCAAGCACAGTAGCAAGACAGTGAGTTGCAGAAAAGGGCAGAGCTGGTTCAAAAGGGTAAGTTGCCTGAATGCAAAATTGATAACGATTGTGTTTTTAGATTTGGGAAGAGATTGTGTGTGCCTTGTGATTCACAGTTGAAGAGGGAGTTGTTATGTGAAGCTCATACTTCTCCATTTTTAGTTCATCCATGAAGTACTAAGATGTATAAAGATCTTCGAGAGTATTACTGATGGGACAGAATGAAAAGGGATATTGCTGGTTTTACTGTGAAGTGTTTGACATGTCAACATGTTAAAGCAGAGCGGCAGTTACCGAAAGGGATTCTTCAGCCTTTACCAGTGCCAGAGTGGAAATGGGAGAATATATCCATGGACTTCGTTGTGGGATTACCGAGGACATCTCGAGGTAATAATTCAATCTGGGTTTTTGTTGATCTCTTGACTAAATCTTCTCATTTCCTTTCCATACAAGATACTTTTTCCCTAGACCAACTTTGCCGTTTGTATCTTAAAGAGATAGTCAGTTTACATGGAGTTCCTCTCTCCATTGTATCTGAAAGTGATCTCAGGTTTACTTCTTACTTTTGGAAGGTCCTTTAGAAGTCGTTGGGTACTGAATTAAATTTTAGTAAAGCTTTTCATCCAAAATCTGATGGGTAGTCAGAATGAACAATTCAGACATTGGAAGATATGCTACGTGCTTGTTCGATGGATTATCAGGGAAGTTGGGACAAACATATTTCTTTGGTTGAGTTTTCTTATAATAACAATTTTCATTCTAGTATACAGATGGCACCATTTGATGCATTATATGGCAATTGGTGTCGAACTCTCGCTTTCTGGGATGAAGTGGGTGAAAGGAAGTTGATGGGACCAGAATTGGTAGAAGAGATGGCATAAAAAGTTTAGTTGATTCAGAAACACATGAGAACTACTCAGAGTAGGCAGAAGAGTAATACGGATAACTGGAGGAAGGATATATCTTTAGATGTAGGTGATCATGTTTTTCTCAAAGTATCACCATGGAAAAGTGTGATGCGATTTGGTAAGAAAGGAATGTTGAGTCCAAGGTTCATTGGACCATATGAAATTCTGGAGAGAGTTGGATCAGTTGCATACCGAGTGTCTTTACCACTGATTTTATCTCAGGTACACAATGTTTTTCATGTTTCAATGTTAAGGAAGTACATGCCAGATCCATCTCATGTTTTGAGTCCAGAGGTGGTTCAGCTGGAAGAGAATCTATCTTATGAGGAACAAACGATCTAGATTCTTGACCACATGGAGCAAGTGTTGAGGAATAAGGTGATTCATCACGTAAAGGTTTTGTGGAAAAACTAAATTAGTAAAGAGGCAACATGGGAATCTGAAAATGCAATGAGGGATGAATACCCCCACTTATTCGTTATGTAAATAAATTACGGGGACACAATTTTATAAAGGGGGAAGGATGTAACATCCCAAGTACGTAATGAATAATATATATTTTTACCTATGTCTATTTATGAATTATATAGTGTTTTAGAGGCTTAAAACGAGAATAAATCAAATCTTAAGCATGGAATGCACTAATATATTTGAAAGATTGTTTTACTGCCTTTTGATAGAGAACCATTTTTAAATCTATATTTTCAATTTTATAAGCTCTATTTTTCAAAATAAACTTATTATTTATGACTGGGACAATGAAATTTACATTGGATAATTTTTTGGTATTTTTCTAAAAATGTTCATTTTTTAATGAATAGTGAAAAATACTGCATTTTACATCAAAACTGCTTTTTCATCTAATTTAATTATATTGTTAGGTTATATTTTCAATTTATTTTAAACTTTAATTATAATATATTTTTACCATTTAATCCAATGGTGGAAATTTGGATTAATTTCACTTTGGAAATGGGCATAGACAAGTGGAAAACTTCTCATAGATATTGTTTCTAAAAAAACCCGCTATTTGTTTTGACAACGAGAATTATTTTTAAATTAATTATTGAAATTTATGGGTTTGGAATTTGGTAAAATGTATTAAATATTTGTAATAATAAGGTCTAAATTATGTAATCAAGAATCTTTTGTTTTTGGACATTAAGAATAGTAACGACGGTAATTATCTTTAATTATCTTGGTTAATTAGTAATCGGGTAGTTAAGGATAATAAAATAATATCATAATAATAAAACAATGACCCCAAAATGTGTCATAATACTACTGGTTGTGTCATGGCAGACAATGGTATGCCTTGTGCCAAACGTGGGGACCCCATAGAATCACTTTTGTGTGATAATGACTTTTGACCTTTTTTTTAAAGAAAGTAAATATAACAAAGAATGTATCACCTAAGTAAAACATTTTTAATTTTGTCTACATAAATGATCTCTAGGACTATAAATAGTAATTAGAAATCTAAAAATAATTACTACATCATAGTATTTGTTTTATAATTTTTAGACATTAAATAAATTAAATTATATATGAGACCATGATGATGCAGCGATTACCTCATTATTTAACGATTTAAATAAGATGAAAAGATAATGTAAAATCGAAGACCTACACATGTAAAAAACCTATTGGATGGCTGTATTTTGAACTCTTATCACCTTATCCTAGAAATATTTCAATGTGAGACCTTTAAAATCTGAAACTCATTTGAAAATGAAGTAACATTTTATACCTTTCCAAGAGTGCCCCTCCTCTCCTCTTATAAAAGGCCCCCACCTCTACCACCTTACCCACACCTATCAAGCCTTTGGATCAGCCAAAACCTGGCCATTTTTTCTCTACACATCCCTCTATTACTTCTAGAAGCCTCACTTTGGGAATAAGTCTTTCCAAGGAAGCCTTTGATCTCAAATCAAAAAGAGTTACCCGATTTAAAGGTAGTGTCTTCTCTTGTGTTCTTATGTTTTATTTTGCTTCTCCAACCCCCTGAACTCTTTTTATTCCTTTATTTTGTATCAAAACCAGTATCTCCAATATACTAGGATGTTTTTATGAGAAGTATTAGAGCTACACCTACACACACCTTCGTCTAATGGTTAAAGAACATACTATTTCTGTGGTTGGAGAATTTATGCCTCACGAAACGATGATTGTTCAATCTTCTTTTAACACATTTAATGGTGGCCATTAATATGTCACTCTCTTTATATGTGATATATTTTATGTTTATGTTTTCCTTATGCTTCTGTATTTTTCATTTGTGGCATACCTTTATGGTTTCCATTAAGGGTAAACACGATAATTTAATTTTAGGATGTGCGGACTACTGCCCCCTCAAAGTGATTTGTTTCGTTAATTCCGTATGTGGGACATATAAAGGATGGAGTTAATGATATTATATATGATATTATACTAGAATTACAATATACCTTTATATCATTATGATTTCACTCCATTAAATATGAAATATAAATGAAATTAGCGTTCATGCGTACGTACGACTTACCATCTCCATGAACAGTGCATTTCATTTCTTACCTCTAAATGTTATGTAATATTAAAAATGAATGTATATATTGTATATATATGATATATATGATATAAATATCATGAATATAATTCTGTATATAATGGATATTTTACCCCATGAACAACTTGTAATTATAAAGAGTTTATTTTTGACTCAAGTACCAATGATCGACAAAATGACCATTATTAACTTAAATAATTACATTGTGTTCATAACCTGGTAATAAGGGATATAAAAGAAATAATGAACTTGAAAAAGGTACTTAATCAAGTAGAAATTAACTCAAGTTTATTATTCAGAAGGTTAAAGAACGATCGAGTCAATTCGGACCCAAGGTAAGGTAACTTTTTAACCCAATTTCTATACTTTGGGTTAATCTCCTACTTTAAAATTGTGTCATGATATTATTATGTATTATCTTGTATTTATACTTTCTTTATGTGTACATATAGTGAATACACATAATAGATCTATTTTATTTAAAAAATGATCTTTGTTTGGGACTTCATCTCAATCTTCTTTCATTGAGGCATATTTTGTTTTATACACAACCTTCTTTTATACGGTGTATAAACCCCTTTGACTTTTACGTTTATCCAAAAGGAATATTTTTTATACGAATTGTTTTACTAAATGAAAAAATGGAATGTTTTTTTCGTACGTATGCGGTGACAACAAATTCTCCACCACCGTGACCATTATTTGAGCTTCGACTTCCTCTACAAGCCAAAACATTTTTTTTAAATGAAAAATAAATACCATATTTTACATTTATTTTATTTTGGTATTGAAAATGGTTTTCATAATGTTTTAATTAGATCAATCTGTTGTAATTATATCTTGTGATTGAAATGTGGAAATGTTATGTTTCTTTTATGCATGTTTTATGTGATACAATTATGTTATGATTCTTGGGAATTTTTATGAAGACGGGTGGTTCCGTGATAAACTATGGGCGGGTGAGCCCGATATAGCTCTCCAATGCATTGGGTAATGTGAAGGAGTTAAACATTAAGGTTTCTCCGAAGAGATTTAGGGAATATACTATGATGGGTATTCCAAACGTAACCATGAGGGTTACTCCCTACGTAAGAATGTTATGAATGCCTCTAGTTACCTTTATGTCTTATGAATTCTATAATTTATTCATGATTTGATGAGGTATGTTAAAATTATTATGTTTTATGAGTAAAGTAAGATTTCATACATGGAATAATGTTTTCTTTCCGTACTTTTATATCCCTTACTGATCTTTTTAATGTTCATCCCATGTTTATGAAATGTTTTTCACAGGTCAAGGGAAACGTACATGATGTGATGATAGTGTCAAGGAAGTTTCATGAAAGAATCCGTGTTTTGTTTTAAATATGTTTCCATTGATGGGAAAAAAATGAATTCTATCTTTTATGTAACCACTTTGTTTAAATGTGGAATGTAATGCATATTTTATGATCTAATTCTCTAAAACTCGAAACCTAAAAAGATCCTCAATGTGAATTATTCATTTAATTCAATATTAATTAAGGTTTAAGTCTGGGGACTTATATAATAACACCATTTATACTTTATATATAGGGATCTTAGTGACCTATCCCTACTGTGGAAGAGTTTACATTAAAATTCTAGTAGCACTATCCATAAAATATTTAGGGGGATAGTGGCCCCAATTCTGATGATTAGGGATAGATGACACACTATTAATATTCAAAAATCTAGATATGACTTCAGATAAGAGAATTAATTTCATGATGTATATATTGCATGATTCTACTAAGTAATAGTGGGATGTTATCACCCATGTCGATCATCATCAAGGTATGTTTTGGTTGGAATTTTAAACAATCCACTATTCCAAATTCATTTCTCATACACTGATAGTGTAGTAAGAAAGGGTGTTTATGCACCTACAAGATTATGTTATATATCTAATGGTGTATTAAACTGGTTTATCCACGATTTAGTTCTTCACAATTAATTTTTTTGGTGAAGAGTTGGTGATAGCGAGATAGTTTTGAGGATTCGATTGTATGTTTCATATGATTATGGGTGAATGGAATTTTATTCACCATTTTGTTTGATATAGTTAAATTGTCCCTTGTCAATAAGGGGGACTTAAGGGAATATTATGGTATAGGTTAGGTTTTTCCAACACTGAGAGATGGATGTGGTTAGATGATTAGTTTGAAACAACGCTTTGAGTATTCTCACATGGATAATAGTAGATAGATGATACATGATGATAGTTACATGGTTTTACACTAGTATATAATTCATTTTCATAAGAATCCTCAATGTCTTAATGACAACATAGAGTGCCAAGGGTGTAGCATGATAGGTCATATTTAGTGTTGTTGTAGGACCATCCAATATATGCCAGTTGGCAGAGGATTTGTTCTAGCTCCTCATTTAGGAGAGGCATCAATGGAACATCGTCAGTTGGGTTGCTAAAGTATTACTGGCTAATCTATTTGAGGAGGGTTTCATGGTATAATGAGCCTGCCATTTCAAAAATTACCATTACATAACTTTTGTGGAGTACACAAATCCTTACAAAAATAGACGCAAGAAGATTGTACTAGTCTAGTACCTTTGGAAACATAAACATTGGTACATAAATGAGATACATTATCTTCCACTGGGTTATTCTTGATAGTCACCCATCTTAGACGAATAAAACACAATACATTTCATCTTAACCTAGGGATGGAAATCTAAAAAGGTGTTCGCTCAAATTCTCATTAAGGGTAAACAATGGAGACATGGAATCATAATCAAGAGCATAAGGGTATGAGAACTTGATCATGAAGATATAATATCATACCATGCAAATCAGAGATCATAACCAAGATCATTACGTAAGGATTTTCATTTCATAAGACATAAATCATAATGAAATAAAGAACATAATCCATGAAATCATAACATCGGAATAAAAAATGTAATTGTGGCCAGAACATAAGAATATAATATGGTTTCCATAGTATCCAAGGCATCACTTCCAAGACTATCTTAGTATACAATGTCCTTTACTAAACCAGGTGAACCCCATTCCAGTCCAATATTTCTGAACTGAGAGAATTCTCGTTCTTGCGCTATATTATTGAACTGAGTAAACCATCATTCTAGCCCTATCTATCTCATGAGATATAAATCTTTACTCAATACATTGGAGGGAGATATAGGTCCAACTAATCACATAATGAAATCTTATGTGAATATTCCACAAGATCATAAATGAACATATCACAACCCATGAAATGAAATGGGTATCACAAAAATGTAAAAATATCATAACCAATGTAAAGATATAGGATTCATAATAATTTCATCATAATAATTTCACACGAAAAGAATAGCGTTTCAAAAGTATATAACCCATGAAAAAGTGGCTTTCAAATGTATATAACCTATCAATATAAGTGGGTTTCAAAATCATATACCCAGTGAAAATTGAAATGGGTTTAATAACATAATGTCATCAAAACATAATCCATTGAGTGAAATAATATAAATGGAGACATTGAATAATTTACCCATAAAGTCATGATTAAAACCAATGTATTTTATCTTATATGGGAAATAATTTTGAATGATCTTTTAAAAACACATCTTGAGGAAAATATCCTTTCTTCTTTGAAAATTTATTTTTATAACAATAACTTTTTTGAAAACGTTTTTCATTAAAAATAGAATTGAAAAAATATAATGTAGTCTTTGAAAAAAAAATTATAATCCATTTTTACTTGAAATTCATTTTAAATGATATTTTGAAAATATTTTTGAAAACAATTTTGAAAACGTTGTTTTTGAATACTAATGATTTAAAACTAAAGTGAGAGATGGTCAAATTTTACTAAAAACATTATCTTAACTACCAAAGTGTGGAAAATGGTACAAACAAATGAGCATATGTTGAATAAACAAGGGAGAGAAAAATCATTAATATTATTGAATGATGGATCATATTATTATTTCAAATGAATCCTAAATATAATTAATCATGAAACAAATGAAGAGATTTCCTCAATAAACTCTTATAACTAGGTGACTTGGGATCATACTATCCATACATGAAAATGATATTAAATGTAGATTAATATATCATGAAAATAATTATATTCATGATAAAACATTTAAAATGTAACTTTATACACCTCAAAAAATATTTCTGTGCATAACACAACATTAGTCTCAAAGAAGGAAAATTTAGACAAAACTGTTTTGCTGATTTGGTAACTTTTGAAAGTTAAACCCCATGAAAGAATGAACATATAATGAATATGTGAACACCCATAAATTTATGCATAAGATACATATAATTCAATCATGGACAGATCATATATCACACAAAAGGAATGACTAGTGAACATATCTTGTATCTTATTGAAATTAAAAGTGAGATGACAATCCCTTTAACTTGTGTCTTGACTATCTATGTACCCATAGAATCTTCCGATATAATAAATATAAGTTTATTATATAATTTTGAAGAATAATATTCATATATATATATATATATTAAAATATATTCTTTTATTATGACCTTATATTACCTTCTTCTTTATAATCCAATGTGAAGGTTTCACTACGTGTAATATTTTCTCTGTTCTTCACATGTGTCTTAATTTTTTATATCGTTGATCCATATAATTATATCATGATTAAACAATGTAGAACATGATATAAATATCAGTAATATATAGTATATTTATATTAAATTAAGTTATATCATAATGAATTATATAATTGAAGACATTGTTAATGTATACAGTAAGTCGCACGTTTGCATGACCGTTGTTTTCCATTTTTATTTTCATATTAAAGGAAATTATATAAATGGAATGTTAATATATATATATTTATGTATATATGTAGGTACATATATTTATATCATTATTATATTATAACTAATATGTTATATATATCATATAATATCATTAAACCCATCCATAATATATTCCATTTGGGTTGTGAATGAATCACATCACAATGAGGGGGCAGTAGTCTGAACTTCCACAAACGAGATTATCATATTAACACCCAATGGATGGTAAGACGATGTGTTTATTAAAAAAGAAATACAGAATCTTAAAGACATAATAAATATAATATATTACATATATAAATAGTGTATACATCACGATGGCCACCATGATGGGTGGTAAATGAAAAATGAACAATTATCATTTCGTGAGATAGTAATTCGCCATACACTGAAACATTATGTTCGATATCCATTACATTGAGGTGTGTGTATTTGTAGATCATGCCATTTTCATGAATAAAATTATATTATATGGAGGATAATGGTTTTTTCACACAATATTGGAATAAAGAAGTGGAGGTGGTGGAGAAGGGAAATATATGAAAGGAGTTTGAGAGAAGAAGTTACCTATAAATTAGGTAAATATGTTTGGTTTGTGCCAAAAATATTCCTTGAGATGATTTCTTCCCAAATGGTGGATTCAATATATAAGGGAGGATTTTTGGGAGGGTAATTGGTTAGATATTTTATGAACTTAAATGGTTTGATAGGTGTGAGGAATGGGTAGAGGTGTGGCCTTTTATGGGGACGTAAAAGGACTCACATGGAATTTTTAGAAACAAGTTAGGGGTGAACATGTTATTACCTAAAACAAGTCATAAAAAACAAAAAAAACTAAATAACGGATGGTTTATGAACTAAATCTGGATAGAAAATGCATTTTTGATAGGATTATATGTCATTTGGGCCCTTAAATTTATGGCTTAGTCCCTAATTAAGCTTAATTTGGAATTAACCTTTGTTATTAATGTTAATCACTTTTACTCATCATTTTGATAAAAAAATTAACATAGTGTTATTAAAATCTAAATATTAGACTTAATAAAAAATTTTATGTAGGTTGTTTGAAATTAAATACGCTTAAGTGTAAAATTGTGATTATGGATAATCCCACAGACAAGATGAAATAACAGGGTTTTAAAGTATGAAAAATTTCAAAAGTTTGTTAAAATATTATATTCAGTTTCAAAGTGAAATTGACTCTAATGAATTTAATTGTATTTTTAGATTTAATATTTATCAAATTTGACCATAAAAGAAATTTGTAATATCATTTATTGTTAATAATTAATTAGACAAAAAAGAAAAATTTAAAGTAAAAAGCATTATTTTTTACTATTCATCAAAAAAGATGTTTCTCATTAAAATAACAAAAATTAAAACTAAGATAATTTTGAAATCTTAAATTCAAAAATGAATTTTATTTTATCAAATTAAATTTCTAAATGTGTCTAAAATTACTTTCATTATTAAAAGTAGTTCATTTGAAAAAAATTGTGTTTTAAAAATAAAAGATTTTACAAAAAACATATCATTCATTATCAATATGTTTTTTAAAATAATTGTGGAATATATATTGAATGTAATGAATACTATTAATATAACTATGTTTAATTTGTAGTTTATAATTATCTAATTTAAATAATTAAAATAATAAAGATAGATGTTTCGTAGAAACTCAGTGTTGCATGTATCGTACGCCAACCCAGTGTTGTGTGTATCATTTGAAAACCTATTGTTGAATGTATTATATGAAAAATTACTTTTGTGTGTAAATTAAGACAAGTCAGTTTAGTGTGAAGGGAATGTTTGAATTAGTTCATTTTAAGATATAAATTTAAATTTAAATTTATTTGAAAAAACAAGTCCATAAAAACTCAGGGTGTTAGATTCTACCCCTATTAAAATGAATTTTACCCTGGAAATTCATCAACCAGGTTAAAAAATGAGGATAATTATGATTAATCATATCCTCAAGTTCCCACATAGCATCCTATAACTGGTGATTTTCCACAAAACATTGACCAGGAAAGTGGTATTATTTCGTATAAATTTCTCTAATCCATATGAAATTTTAATGAGTTGATCCTTGTAAGAATGATCTTGATACTGCTGTATAACCTCTGAGTTCAGTATATGTGAGGGGTTAGGTATTTACATACTCGGGAGTGATACATGTAACACATCATGGACTTGAGAGAGACTTGGAGGATGTTCCAAGTGATAGGCTACTATCCTGATATGATAAAGAATCTCAAAGGGACCAATATACCTAGGGGATAGTTTCCTTTTATTCCAGACTCTCATAACATTATTCCCTGGTGAGAATCATAGAAACACCATTTCACTGACTTCAAATAATATATCACATCGATGGTTATCATCATAACTTTTCTATCTACTTTGAGCTGCCATGATATGCTGATGAATGGTTCTATCCTTCTTGAACATTTATTTAGTGATCTAAGATCCGAATATATCTCATTCTTCAACCTCATCCCATCATGTTGGAGCAATAAATTTCTTCCAATATAGGGATTCATGCAGTTCTATATAAATTTTTGACTGAAATCTATTGTGGTAAGAATACTCAACTAGAGGAAAGTGTTGATCCCAAACACTTTTTAAATATAGAGAAAAAGATCTCAACATTTCCTCTAGGGTTTGTATTTTCTTTTAGACTAACCATGTATTTGAGTATGATAAGCCATGATGAAACTCAATTAGGTATCTATTGACTTCTGAAGACTTCACCAGAACATTGAGGTAATCCTTGGATCTCGTTATGATACAATGGAACGAAGTACTCCATGCAACCTTTCCACGTCCTAAATATATATCCTGGTAATATGATTTGGAGAGAAATTTTATTTGGTAGAAATGAAGTGTGATTAATTAGTTAGGAAACATACTACCACACATATACCATTAAAACCATTATATTTTTTGGGTAGTCCAACAAAAAAATCCATAGTGATGTTCTCCAATAACCATTCTGGTATGGGTAACGAATGAAACAACCATTTAGACTTTTTTCTTTCAGCCATAAATTTCTTGCATACCAAACATCCAAATATGAACTCCATGATATCTCTCTTCATTCCATCCCACATGAAGTATACTTTCAATTCCATATTCCTCTAATGGCCCGAAGGCCTTCATTTTTTTATTGATTTTTGATAATACACATTTCAAGGGGTGAGGTGGAACCCTTACAAGGCCAGCATTTCTAAGTATTACATAGCCCATATACCATAGAGGAATTCATTGCCAGTAGGATTCAAATGGAAAATGAAGAAATATGAGCTTCCTCTAACAGCTCCTTCTTTAAATTGGGCCTAGAAGGAATACATATATGGTTCAAAAACATTATAATTCCATCTTAAATAAGGTTAAACTTAGGAACATTTGTAACCTTATTTTGTAGCTCTTCATCTTCCTTATTTTCCTCCATAATCTCCACTTGGAAAGAGGGATAGATATTCAATTTATAAAGATAATATTTTCTCCTTCATTCGGGATTTCTAGATCCATCCTTTGAAAATCTAGAAATTTGGGATATTTTGTGATCCTCATCATAGATAAGCTAGTATGATCTTTTCCACTCAAAGCATCTGTCACCTATTTCGCTTTCCCATGACGGTATTGTATTGAGTAGTCATAATACATTATTAGCTATAACCATGTTCTCTAGAAAATGTTAAACTCCTTTTGTGTGAATATATATTTCATAATTTTATGATCAATATATATGTCACAGTTTTCACCATAAATATAATTTCTCCATTTCATTAATGCAAAAAATTACTACTCCTAACTCCCAATCATGAGTTAAGGTAATTTTTCTCATTAATATTCAACTGTCACGAGGCATAGGCTATAAAAATGTTATTTTTTATAGGAATATATCCCTATAGCTTCTTGTATGAATAATTATAGATTACAAACCCTTCTTAACTATAGTATAGTGTAAGCACAAGTACACTAACCAACCTTCTCTTTAGTTCTTTGAAATTTTCCTCACATTCATCTATCTAGAAGAACTTGACACCCTTCTGAGTTAACTTGGTCAAAGGGTTAAATAGTCGTGAGAAATTATTCACAAACCATCATTAATATCTAGCTAAACCAAGAATGATGTGGATCTCAGTCATTATGGTTAGCCTTGGATAGTTTTTAATAGCCTTAATCTTTGATGCAACTACTGCAATACCATATCTTGAGATTATGTGACTCAAAAATGAAACATTTTGCAGCCAAAATTCACACTTGGTAAATTTTTCATAAAACTACTCCTTCCTTAGAGTCTTTCATTTAATTCTCAAGTGATATTCATGGTCTTCCTTGCACATTGAATGGATAAGAATGTCATCTATAATGACTACCACAAATTGGTCAAGGTAATCTCTATAGACTATATTTTATAAATCCATGAAGATAGAAAGGGATTATTAATACCAAAAGGCATCACTATATATTCATAGTGACCATACCATTTATGGAATGTCATCCTTGGTCTATCCTCCTTCTTGAACATTGATTAATGATATCTAGAATGAATTTTAATCTTGGAAAAGTATTGATCTCCACATAGTTGATCAAACAAGACATCAATACGGGGAAAAGGATACTTTTTCTTTTTTGTGATCATATCCTACTCCGGATAATCAATACAATGTCGTATTGATCCATATTTATTTTCACAAAATGAACTGGTGTACCCCAAGGTGACAAACATGGCTGAATGATTCCCTTATCAATGTTTTCATGGAGCTTCTTCACTAATTCTTGAAACTCAATCAGGTCTATTATATAAGGAGTCTTTTAAATTGGTGTTGAACTAGGGACAAGATATATCAAGAACTCAACTTCAGGTTTTGGATTCCAACTAGGAAACTCTTCTAGAAAAAATTTGACAAAATCACAAACAACAGGCATATAATCAATGTCAATCTTCTCCCAAACCCTTTGAGATAAACAACCTTTTTAATAGGTATTAAGACCCATACATTGGATTTAATCTCCATAAGATGTTCATACTTTTCATCACACTGATGGATGATCATAAGAGGGTTTCAAATATCGAATGTAACTTCCATTACTTGAAAAGTGATGTGGTATTTATGTAGAGAAATCCAATCCATTCCTATGATGACATGAAATTCAACCAAAGGAGGAATGAAAATATTTGCATGAAGTACATTCCCACAGACATCAACCAGAGAGGAATCATATACATCATATGCAATCATTGTATGATTATGGGTTTTCCCTATTAATTCCACCTATAATTATTTTGGAGGAATCTTGACACACTTAAAAAATTCTTTAAATATGGAATATTTGGTAGATCAAGAATAAAATATGACATTATCAGTTCTAGAGAGGATTGTAAGTGTACCTTTCCACATTTCATTATCTTACCCCTCATCAGAAAAAATGATTCTATGATATTTCCCCTTATCCCATAACTAAAGATGTTGCTGATGTCAATCATCATCACCAACCCTCGGGTTTGTTCAGTGGTTAGCGTAATTACAATTCTCCTTACACTTGTAGCATTGAATCATGGGAGGTTCATTTGGAGCGGGTTTTTATCCATTATAATTTTGAGAAAACTTCTTCCCACCACCTCAGAAATCAATTACATGATGGATTCCCTTTCACACATAAAACATTTATTAAACCCCCTAAGAAAACATGCTACATGTTTGTTCCTAGACATAGAGAATAATGAAAATTTTGTCTTCTTTTATCTAGGGGTTTTAGTGCTTCCTTTATACTCCATATTCCTCTTATTATCAAAAACATAAGATTGATACGTGACACAAGCAACCATTTAGACCTTGATTTCACAATGCACATTATCTTTGTAGATACTAATGTCTCTTATGGACAAATCGGTTTTGAGGCTTGTATTTAACCCACCAAAGAACCTATAAACATTACTTTTAGGTTTGATGATAATTCCTGAAGAATACCTTTCAGGTCTTGTGAAATTACCCTCATAGGTGCCAATAGATTCATCATTCCTTAGCTTCAAATCAAGAAACTCTTTCTCTATTTTGGTATGAAGAATTTGAGGAAAGTATTTATTGGAAATTAGAAATTAGGTTCTTGAACTCATCCCAAACCATGGAACCAATATCATTTTCCTATCTCAAGTTCTTGAATATTTTCCACCACTGATCTACTTACCATTCTAACCAATAAAAAACTATAATGACATTCTCATGCTCCGTACACTGAAGAACAGAGAATATCATTTCAGTGGTACTAATTAATTTTTTAGAAACCAGTGGATCAGGGGATCTTCTCAAAGATGGTGGGTGTTGCCTCATTAAAGACTTAATAGAATGTTGTTACCTTCTTTTCTCAATTGGAAGTCCACAAAGATTTATAGCTTGAGAAATCATGGTGAGGATAGCAACATGATTTTGCATTCCAACTCCCATAGAATTTGGTTTCTTTGTAGGACAATCATTACATTATCCATCACAATCTCCCTTAATGCGGTTCTTTTATGTCCCAATCATTGTGTAAAACCAAAATCATAGAGTGAGAAATAGTTATCATAATGAAAAACCACATAATCTTGGAAAAATAACTTATAGGATGTCTACCTCATGACACCTTCCTTAATCTATGACACCATAGGTTTATCCTAGGATATTTATATCTATCCTATATTTAAATCCTTCATAGTATTTCATGAAGTGTCTGTTAATTCCTAACGAATATACCTAGAGAGTGTCAAACTAGGTATGTAGAAAGGCTTGTTGTCAGGTACCAGATTACATCAAGTCAAGCTCAGAACATATGTCAAAGTTGTTACCCCTAGGTATATCTATGCCAGATCAACATTCACTCATAGTTTCTAGAGAGGGATGTATTTCTTTAATACCACTCAGTCTATCCTTCCCAAAAAATTTAGGACATTTTTATATACTTTGAGTCAACCCATTACTTATTCTTAGACATTTCCTTAATGTTCTCACAAAGGTTTTCTCATCCTAATTTCCAAATGTTAACTAAAATTTTCCACTGATACCAACTATAGAGTCCATTGGTTTTTAAACATTAATATTACATAACTTTTACAGAATACACTGAACCTTAAACAAATAGATGCAGTAATATAATACTAATCTAGTTCCTTTGGAAACATGGAAACATAAACATCGTTACATAAATTAGCTATATTATCTCCAACTAGGTTCTTCTTGACTAGAACCCTTCTTAGACAGATCAATGATAATACATATATTCATAACCTAGGGAAGGACACATAAAAAGGGGTGATCTCAAATGATCAATAAGGGTAATCAAGGGATACATGTATGAATATTCATGAGCATAATGATATGATGACATGATCATGAATATAATAGATCATACCCTGCATATCAAGGATAATAATAGAGATCATGGAATAAATAAGAGTTGTTCATAATACATGAATCATAATGAAATAAAAAACATAATCCATTAAAGAATAACATTGGAAGAAGGCAGGGAATTTTGGTAGACCCATATGTATATAATGTTATTTCTATAGAAGTCAAGGAATCACATTCAAGACCATATAAGTGGAAAACATCTTTTACGGAACTAGGTGAACCTATATTCCAACCCTATATTACTGAATGGAGTGAAACCTCATTCTAACCGTATATTAATGAACTGGGTAAACAGTTGTTCCATCCCTATATATCTCATGAGATATAAATATTTTACTCATTGAATTTTAGGGATATATAGGTCCCACCCTTTATATAAGGAAATCATACATACATGTTCCACATGATCAGAAATGAACATATCGTAACCCATGAAATGAAATGGGTATCATAAACATGTAAACATATCATAACCTATGGAAAGAGATAGGTTTCATAATCCTTTCAAAATAAAAATAACCCTTTGAAAATAATCATGTATCAAACATATATAACCTTTGAAAATAAGATGATTTCAAAAGAATATAACCCAACAAATGAAATGTGTTTCAAAATAATATGACCCGTGAAAGAGAAATGGGTTTAATAACACCATTCCATCAAAATGTTATCCGTTTAGAGAAATAATATGAATGGATACAGTGAATAGTTCCCCTATAAAGGAATTAATAACACCAATTCATGTAATATTATATGGTAAATAATTTTTAACGATCTTTCAAAAACACTTCTTGTTGAAAATTTCATTTCTTCTTTGAAAACCGAATCTTAAAACAAAAAACCTTTAAAAACCCTTTTATTTTAAAATAGATTTGAAAACATTTAAAGGAGGATTTTAAAACATTTTTAAAATCCATTTTTTTGGAAATTAATCTTCAATGATCTTTTCAAAACATTTTTAAAAACAGTGTTTTTTAATACATTAGATTTTTGACTGAAGAGATAGATGGTCAGTTTTTACAGATAAAATTATCTTATGTACCAAATAGTGTAAAAATGGTACTAACAAATGATTATATCTAGAATAAATATAGTATAAGAAAAATCATGAATATTCTTGAATAATGGATAAAAATATTTCATTAAAGGTAGAATAAACATAAACAATCTTGAAAAAATGATGATATTGTCTCAACAAACTCTTATAATAGGGTGAATTGGGAACATAATCTACATGTAAGAAAACTAAAATTAGATTAATCTTAAGATATCATTAATTTAAGAAGATTTATTATATAACATTTAAAATGTAGTTACATACACCTCAAAAAAAGTTTAGGTTCATAATAAAACCCGAGTCTCTAAAAAGGAAAATTTGGACAAAACTTTTTTGATGATTTGGTAACTTTTGAAAGTTAAACCCCATGAAATAAGGATCATAGAATGTACATGTGGATACCCATAAATGTAATTATAATATAAATATCATTAATTCCTTGTGAGAACATACATCACATAAAATGAAAGAGCGGTGAACTTAGATTGTATCTCACTGAAATTTAATGTGAGATGAAAATCACATTACCTTGTGTCTTGAATCTCATTATTCCCATACAAGATTAATATATAATAAATATATTTTTATTGTACATATATTATATAAAAATATCCATATGTATATATAACCATATATTGTTTTATTTTGACCTCATATTACCATCTTGTTAACAATCCTATGTTAAGGTCTCACTTTAGGGAATATTCACTTTGTTCTTTACTTGTGTTTTAATTTCTGATATTGTTGATACTTATACTTATATCATGATTGTATAATTTATAACATTATATAAATATTAGGTATATCAATTATACGTATATTATAATAATCTATATCAAAATTAAGTATGTACTGGAATACAACGTTAATGGAGAATATAAGCCGTACGTACGCATGAACATTTTCGTATTGAGAAAAAGTTTATAAATGACACACACAAAAACAAACACACAGATATATATATATATATATATATATATTAATTCAATTAGAATTACTATATTAAATATATCATATAATTTCACTAAGCCAATCCTTAAGACAATCCATGTGGTGTGTGAATGAATCACATCGCTTTGAGGGTGTAAGAACCCGGTTCTAATTCTTGAGGTACAGGTTTCATCTTTTCCTTTTTCATTAATTGTTTTTGAGAAAAAAAGGGAAATGGGGGAAAATCCCAAATTTAGGGGTACATGTCGTTTAATTTTTGTACACACATCGTGTACTTCAGCTATGTGGGATGAGAATACATGCATGTAGGTTTGTCGGTAAAAACAAACTACACGCCATGTACTTTCATATAAATGCCATGTAATTTGGTTGTATGGGAAGAGAACATAGTGCATGTATACTTTTTGGTGATTCAGGATGTAATAAATAACTACACATTGTGTACTTAGTAATACAAGCCATGTAATCAGTCAATAGATGAACAGGGTGGCATTGAAAAGTAGCCGCAAGAGGAACAGTAAAAAAAGGAAAGTACACGCCGTGTTCTTGAGAGTAAACATCGTGTAGTCATGTTTTTTTGTTATAAACGGGTAGTAGCCTTCTCATTTGGCAAAGGAGGTAGTGGGTTCATTTGGAGTGCAGTAGAGAAGACCAATGCTTGGAGGATCTCATGATCGCATGCCGAAACTCTGTTTCTTCTGCCGTCGATCTTGTTTGGACCACATGGTTAAGGTCTTCCCTCTTCTTTTATGTTTCCTTCGAATTCTTTCCCTCAGAGAAGTTATTTACATTTGAATGGGTAATATTATATCCAAGATCTACTTCGTTCGTGGTTGTTTCATAAGGTCCCTTTCACGTATATCGATCATTGGAGATCTAGGTATGTGGTCTTGTGTTTTATTCCAACTGTCATGTTGATTTTGAGTATAGTGGTTCAACGAGCCCATGTTTAGGTTGTCGTGTGATTGATACTTTGACTCTTTAGAAACCTATAATTACATAGGTGATCTAATTAATAAATATAATCAGCTGTTTGGGATCGCTTCTTTGATCCAGGGCCACCCCGTGGGTGCGTTTCCCTTGTTGAGCCGTTTGGCCAGGATACCTGTGGGTATGCCATGATAAAATCATGTTTTGAGTTTTCTTAAGAGGAATCATGTATGAATTTCTTGTTTGTTTGTTGGGATCGGCCCAGTTACTTTTTTTCCTATGGAATGCCTGAGGGCAGTGTTCTGTTTTTCCTGGGGGCAATGTATCTTATGCCTGTGGCAAGTACCTTCCATGCCTGAGCACAATATCTCGTATTCCTGTAGGAAATATTAGTTATGCTTGTGGGAAGTCACATGTGGGTTTTGAATCTGTTACCTGAGGGTAAGGATTTTCATGCCTAGGGACAATGTCTACTTTGAATATTCAGTATGGTGATTTCTTATAGTGTACTTTCCAAGCTAAAGCACATGCTTGGTATTGTTAGTACCATTTTCTTGTTCGATATCCTGTTGTGGTTTCTACTGTGGCACTGGTATAGGATATTGTCAGTTGAGGCCGAGTCTAAGAAAATTCATAATGTAATTATATTGAATTGTTAAATAATTATTAATGGGTAATTTAACTATTAAGAATAGTGACTTTTGAGTACTTCCTAGTTTACTGCATTTTTTTATTGCACACAACTGTAGCACATTTTCACTGAAAGTTGGGAACGGGCCTTTGGTGGTTGCCTACTGGGATTTATTTCTCACACCCTATTTGGGTCATTTCATGGGCCCAAACTGATTATATTGATGTTGGTTTCAATAAGAGAAAGGGTCCCTATACAGGTACATTATTGATGTAGAGGAGTAGGAGAGCATGGGACCGGGCTTAGGCTCGCGATGTTGTTGCATTCCTACACATGGCTTTGGTTTTGTTTTGCTATACATTGATCATTTTAATGTATTGTATCTGATTTCAGTGTATCCTATTTTGACTTCATTCTTATAATTATTGGTATGTTGCATCATTATATATATATATATGACTGTTGGTTATCTTTTACTTTCATTTTCCATTTCTGTTTTATATTTTTTACTGCCTCCATTTTTTGTATCTTATATATTTTATTCCTCTTCGCTAAACTTTGAAAAATGAGTGCATAGTTTACCCTCTATAAGTACTTGGACCTCACTGCTATTCGGTAGCCTCTGGTGTTTGGGTAAATGCGCTTGAGGTAATGTGACCAACCGAGTTCGGGGCGACCGTTTTGTAGCTTCTGGATTTGGGACGTTACAAAGTGGTATCAGTGGGTTTCTTTTCACTAAGTTATCTTATTATTTGCTGACAATGGAAATTGATAGATTGTTAAGGGATTCATTAATAAACTACGCCAAGGACTAGCTACGCCGTGTACAGGTAAAGTCTAGATTGCCTAGAATTAAATTGTGATTTTTAGTTTATGATTATTACAGTTGATTTGATTTCACCATTGGGTGACACACATCTAGTGTGCTGTTTATATTTTAAACTTGGGTTCTATTTAGTTGCAACCTGATGAGATGAGGGCATTCCATCCATGCATCATTTAGGCACATGTTAAAATCACATGCCATGCATAGTTTCCATGCCATGTAGGTACATTAGAAAGTGCATGTTGTTGTGATAGAAGTTGTTCTAGTAAATGTATCTTGTTGTGATAGTTTCCCTGATAAAAATAACTATTATTAAATAGGGAATTGTTTGTGTGATGTTGGTAGAATTAATTCCAAACATTGGTTCTTGAGGATTATGGGCCCTCATTAACTATAATTTTGTGGAAAATTGACATGGTTACCTTGTTTATAACATGTATAAGATTTCGAGCTTTTATTCGTGGCGATTATGGGCCGTCATGGATCAGAATTTGGCACTTTGGTGTTTGTTTCAGTGTATTTCTAGGATATGGAGTAGTTACTGAGGCTTACTGTCTGGAAAAACCCAAAATAAAAGTTGTGCAGTTTTTACTACACTCCTTGTGTTATCATGTTTAGGAATAAATAAAAAAATAAGTACATGCCATGTAGACCTTATACACGCCGTGTAGTCTCTAACCGTGACATAGGCCGTGTGGGCAGAGACACGGGATATGGATGTTCTTGCGGGAACATGCCAAGTACCGGTTGAACACGTCGTGTAGTCTGACCTAGGTAGTCGGCCGTGTAGCTAACAACATTTGTTGGTTGTGGAATCTTAGTACACTCCATGTCTGTTTGGCACATGCCATGTAGGGTAACCTAGGTACACAGGCTGTGTCACTAACAACATGGTCCGGAAAAACTTATTGAGTACACGCTGTGTCGACCTTGAACATGCCATGTAGTCTTGTCTTAGGAGAGACCGTGTGGATTTGGCCGTGTGGATCAGAAAACAATGTTGTGTAAACACTGTGTCTGGGTGTAACATGCCGTGTACCTAGGGTTGAAACAAGCCCAAGATGGCATCAGAAAACGACCCTCTAAGGACTTAACTATACATGCCCGGTGGACTTTATACACACCGTGTACTCTCTTTTTTCCATATCTTGTGTTTTTCTTTCCCTTTTTGCATGGGAAATTTTTACAGGACAAAATAAACTCGATAATAAATTAAAATAAGGCATGTGTTTGACCTTGTATGGTCATGCCACCAAGACGACCACGAGTTGTTATCCAAGTGAGTGGTGACTATTATACTCCATAGATGGTAGGCCATCTACTACCAGTGGATCCTCCAGCAGTTCCAGATGCAGCACCAGCCGTTATACCGGATGCAGGTGCGGATGCACAATTCTGTGAAGGCTTCATGTGGTTCATGCAGACCTTTCAGGGAGCACCGCACGTTTCCACATCTATGGCAGAGCTAACACGTATATTCCAACAGCAGCATCCACCTACGTTTTCAGGGGATGGAGGACCACAGGGAATAGAGTCATGGCTGGGTTTTATGCATATGATCTTTGATAATATGGAGATGCCTCCTGGGAGGAGGATCAAGCTCTCTACTTATATACTGTGTGATTCGACCAAGAGATGGTGGGATATTACCACCCAGATTGAGCATCTCCGATACATGGCGTGGGTTGATTTTCAGGTAGTCTTTTATGACTTTTTAATTCCAAAGATGCTAAGTACAGATCTAACTCGAGATTTGATGAATATGCAGCAGGGAACCATGTTAGAGATGTTATCTTCGGTCCGCTTCACCGAGCTACTGCATTTTTTACCTGTTCTGGTGGGTGATGAGACGTTGGGGGATCGACGCATTGAGGATGGTCTTCAATATGACATCCAAGAACTGGTGAATGTTTTCAGGTTGGCTACATTTCATGATATTGTGAACCAAACATTGATCACTGAGCGGAATCTGTGGGAAGATAGTATTGTGAACAAGGTCAGTTCAGTACCGATCTCCGGTACTATTTCTTCTGGAAAGAGGAAGAGGCATATGAATTTCTCTCACGGTGGCTGTACTAGCCAGAAGAATTCTGCAAGTGGCAAGGTAATGTGATACCAGTGTGATAAAGAGGGGCAAAATAGACCTCAATTTCTACATGACCCAGTAGAGTGCTGAGCCTATGGTAGGACGGGTCATCTTCAGTGTTTTTGCAGGGCGTTTCCACTAGTGACTAGTGAGAGGGATCTGTGCAAACTCCACGCGCGAGAGCAGGGCCAGCTGCTTCATACCAGTTAGGGAATTGGAATACGTCAGGATATTCAGGCCAAGGTGGTGGTCGTGGCCGTGGTAGAAAGACACCACGATCTCAGAGATAGTAGGGTGGGTCAGCTCAGGGTAGCCAGGCTGTGTTGTAGGGCCGCGACACTGGGCAGGCATATGCAGTGCAACATACACAACAAGAGCAAGATCCCAGACCATCCACTGTCAGAGGTACTATTCTAGTTTACTTCTATTTTCTCTTCTGCACTTTTTGATACTAGTGCTACACATAGATTTATATCTATGCCCATTGTGGAGAGCCTTGGGCTCTATGTTTCTTCTTTCTTCTGATATCATGATGTTAGACACTCCGTTGGGGATGAGAATGGCTGGTGTGCGTCAGTTCAAGGAGTACCCCAAGAGTTTGGTGGGTTTAACTTCCTATGGGACCTCTATGTCTTAAGGATGACAACCTATGATGTCATTCTTTGGATGGACTGGTTGATACCTTTCCAAGCCATTGTGGATTTCTATCATCACAGGGTGAGTTTCACATCACCAAAGGGCAGAGAGTTTCTATACAAGGTTGAATAGGATGTCCAGGAATGCCGAGCTGGACCCAAGTATCATGGGCAAGGTGGAGTGACAGCCTAGTTTGTAAGCTTATATCTAGAGGAACATGGAACTTGTCAGAAATATTTCCCTCTAGTGGTTAACCATTTCCGGTATGTCTTCTCAGATGACTTTTCAGGTCCACCTCCAGAGTGAGAGGTGGACTTCCCTATTGAGACTGTGCCCGGATCGGCACTGATGTCTATTCCTCTTTACAGGATGGCTACACCAGAGTTAGAGAAGCTCAAGAAGCAGATAGAGGAGTTATAAGCAAATGGTTTCATCTGACCCAGTACTTATCCTTGGGGTCCACCTATCCTTTTTGCGAAGAAGGCAGAAGGTACCATCAGACTCTGTTTGGATTATTAGAAGTTGAACTAGTTGACAGTTAAGAAACAATATCCCTTACCGAGAATTGATGATCTTTTTGATCAACTTCGAGGAGTATGACTGTTCTTGAAGATTTACTTGAGATCCGAATATCATCAGTGGTGTGTGAGACCATCAGAAATACCGGTTACAACCTTTCGGAGTAGATATGGTATATATGAGTACTCGGTCAAGCCGTTTGGACTCAAAAACGCGCCAGCAGTTTTCATGGATCTAATGAATCGTGTGTTCCACCCATATCTGGATTCTTTTTTGGTAGTCTTTGTGGAAGATATCTTGGTTTGCTCTCACACTCAACACGACAATGCCACCGATATTGAGAATATACTGAGTACACTGAGAGAGCATCAGTTATATGCTAAACTCTCAAAGTGACACTTTTGGAAGGACCATATTCACTAACTGGGTCCTATTATCTCAGAGGAAGGAGTTGCAGTAGACCTAGAGAAATTGAGAGTAGTAGTTTCCTAGGATTAGCCTAAGAATGTGTTTGAAATACGTATTTTCTTGGGGTTGGATGGTTACTACAGGTGATTTATACAGGACTTCTCTCGCACAGTAGTGTCGTTGACAGGTTTGACTAAGAAGGGTATGAAGTTCATTTGGTAAAGATCTTATGAGAGAGACTTTCAGAAGCTGAAGGTAAGGTTGACATCATCAATATTCCTAATACTTCCATATAAGGGGAAGATCTATATTGTTTACTCTGATGCCTCAGGTATTGGGCTGGGAGTAGTGTTTGTTGAAATTGGGTGCCCTAGAACCAACTTTTATTGTAATTTCATTTCCGTTACATGTATTCAGTTTGTTTTTATACATGTGTTTATCTTTCCATGATAGTGTAGATACTTGTGCATACACTTTGTTTATGGAAATGTCCTTAGATTACCTGCCGCATCAAATGGTTATAGCAGGTCCCAGACTATAATGAGAACCCTGAGATGCCATGATAGTAATCTTAATGTAACGTCTTATGGTCTAGTTACATCATTCTGAAAGGACACAGATGATTTGTGACCATCAGGTGATGGGGGCTCATAAGCATTGGGACTTCTTCTCATGATGTTTGCACTTTACGATCTATAGTAATTGAGATCATGAGGACATACCCGATTAATTGGAACACCACATGTTTCTGGTGTCATTGGTCATTCTTATCTATGGACATGTGTAATGGTCTCCTGACATTAAATCATTATCAATGAATGTCATTTAATAATGTACATTTGATATAAGGTGAAAACCATGGCGATAAAGTCGTGGTGAGGTAGTTTGTATCAGGTACGTCATTAATGGAATGTCATTGATTGAATGATTGAGAAAGGATTTGTCACTTCCAAGTTCAGGAAGTGATATCTCAGGCCTGGTTGATTAGGATGGTTGCATCTTCAATAAATCCATGGCCATGGTAGTCGAAGGTAAGACCGTCCAGACAAATCAACAAACAAAATAAAGACAATAAAAAATGATGACACTAGTATGAATTCTGCTTTATTGAGATATCGAGGACAAAGAGATTATATTACACGGACCGTTTTTGTAGGATGGAAGTAATTTCATTGACTTTTCCTTATCTCTATAAGGGCCTCGATGGGTTGCAAGACCCCACTCTAGGTCATTGGAATTAATCAATGCTATTGAGATAAGGGCCTAGAGGGTCACACACAATAGCATCCTGAGAATCTTCCCTATTCTGGGAATAAGAATTTAGAACTTGGGGGGGGGCTTCAAAAAGTCTGAGCACTATCCAAGTTCTATGGATCACCAAATAAATAATTTCATTAATTATTCAAGTTTAGAATAATTCATTGAATTTATTTATAACATGTATTTACAAGTTATGTAGTAAATACAAGTATTAATATTACTCGAATGGAATTAAATATCCTAGGTTCTTTTAATATTAGCAGGAGGAATGAGTCGAGTTAAAGACTCAAATTTATCACGTAATATATTTATATATTAAAAGTAAGTGATAAATTGTAAATATTATTTATGGCATAATTTTATTTTCCATATATAATTATTTATATCACTTATATAGATGATGTCTATTACATGGGGGTTGGGAACCTATACAATGTGTTTTAAACACTCCCTATATAAGTGAGAGAGAGAGGCCCTCCCATGATCACTATTCAGGTGTCCAGATTGAGAGATTCTCTCTCCTCTTGGAATCTAGAGAGAGAGTCTCTCAAGCAAAGAAGGATATTCAAGATCATCCATCTTGGATTGAAGCTCCTTCCTTTGAGATGATTGTTTCTACGCTGAAGTGAGCATCGAAGATCCCTGCTAGGACCCGGATCTTGACAAACGACGCGCGAGAAGATTCGCAAGGCATGTGGGGACGATCTAGAGGGCTTCGACGTCGGAGTCTACGAGCAATGATCACTGGTGTCTTTCAGAAGACTTGCACACGTCAATTCTGAATAAGTTAAATGTTCAATTTAATTTTTTTCGTTCTTTGTATAAACCTTGCGAGATCCTCGAACCAAGCCAGGACAAGATCACCGGAGTAGACATGGATATGTCACTCCGGTGAAGCAAAAAAAATTCAAATTCTCGGCCCACCGGCTTCCGCTACGTAGGCCCAAAACCAACAGTGGTATCAGAGGGTTCTCAAGGTTTTTATGAGTCAACAAAATTAAAATGCATTACATTTATGTGTGGGGAGTTAAAATGGTTCATTTGGATTTGACCACGCATCGTTTCATTTTCTAATGATCAAGTTACGATCATTTAAAAAACTTAATCGGATCGATGTTGTGTTTTTTTTGTTCATTTGATTTTTATCTAAAATTGAGAATCAAAATCAAATATATATTTTAGTATAAATATTTTATAATAAATTATTTTTTGATAAATATTTTATTATATTTTATAAAAAAAAAATAAGACCAAGACACCAATTTGGGGTCTTCTTGTTTTTAAATAAAATGGAAGACAAAGTCCCTAAAATGGGGCATTCTCTCTATTTTTATAAATATTTTAAAAAACGGGGTATCATTTTGTCTAATGATAGAATAATTAATAATAAAAGGGAAGAGGGAAGACCCCCTTTGGGGTCTCCTCTCATGCAGTGTACAGGGGGTGAAACCCCTAGCCGCCGGGTTTCCCACCCCCTCTGTCGGACCGCCTACATCCGGCCACCTCGAGCCCACACCGACCGCCTCCGTCTGGCCACCCTGAGCCCGTGCCGACCTCCTCCTCTCCCATCAGACCATCCTGCTGTACCTCCTTGGACCCCACCTCACGCCGAACCCCCTCCATCTAGCCGCCTCGAGCTCACCAACCTCCTCCTCCGTGCCGGACACGGCCCACGCCGACATCCTCCTCTCCTTCCGATCCGCCACCAGCTGGCCACCCCGATCTCGCTGGACGGGCCATACTGCGCCATCCAGGCCGTCCCGGACCGGACAACCACCTCACCGGCTCTCCGGAGCAGTGGGCTACTAGCCATGTGCCTAGCCGTCCTCTTTTCCAGCCTCCTTCCACTCCCCTTGGACCACGCTAGGAGATGCAGCCGCCGCGGGAGTCATTGGACGCCATAATCACATTGCGGTCATGCCGCGGTCACGCAACAGTCACACCATGGTCACGCCGCGGTACCCTATTCCAGGACGAAATCCCACGGCGGTACGCGGTCCTGGTGAACTTCTCTCCGGCTAGATGAAACCCTGAATTGAATTAATTTTAATTAATTTCATTTTTTAAATTAAATAATTGGAATTAATTTAAGGGTTTAAATTATTTTTATCCGAAATATTAATTTAATTTAAGTTTAGAGTTAAATTAATGCTTTAATATATTTTTTGGAATTAAAATTAAATTAAAAAAATGGAACCGATAAAAAGAAATTAATTGTATTTAATCAAATTCATTTAATTTATTAGAACACCCTCGCATTATTTAAATTTATTGAAATTTAATTTTATTGCACTTTTACCCCGACTGGTCTTGAGTAATTGACTGACCTTTGTATGTTTGACATTTATTTATTTATTTAATTATTTATTCAATGTGTGAGATGATTGTAATATTTAATTAGATAAATGACGGTCTTTGAATTGCCTTTTAATTCAAATATTTATAAGGGCATGCTCGTCCATTGCACGAGTTTTATTTTGTACCCCAGACCCCCCTCACCTGCGTGCGAGTATATTTGTGATTACACGATGATGATCTGAGAGGAAGACCCTGCCATGTTGAGGCAGTATTCCAAACAGGAGTTGGGCTCTTTGCACTGGGGCCAGCAGCGCCACAAGTCATGTATTGACTCAGCTATGGATGCCCCTAGGTGATGATTTATTAGTTATCGATCGGTCATTATAGAATTCTCAAGACCAGTCGGAATGCATGATTTACTTTATGAATTGTTTATTATTTTATGCATCTGCATGATTATTGCATGATCACATAGGATAATAAACAAGATAAAATGCATAATGTTGTGACGAATAATATTCTATTGAATGTTTAGTTGTGAGCGCGACAACCCAGTTTGAAAATAATAAATAGAAAAGGATTATATTTTTCAATTAATATTAAAAATGGCTCAAAGATATATTAAGTCTAAATGCCTTCCATTTCTCACATCTAATCAAAACTGGCTGTTTGGGAGCTCGTCAGCCTTAGTTGAGAGTGCCTCTTACTACAGGGGCATTTTCATGAAAGAAATGGGTCGACTTAACTAAAGTGAGTAGTCAAGGTTTAGCTTTAACTAACTTGCAATCACTTTGGAGGCAAGAGGTTGAGGGAATCAAGTGTGGATTCCAAAATCTGGGACTTTGCTCAACAACACCGGGAACCACAAGAACAAGTGGTTGTCCAGAATAGTGCCTACCTTGAAACCCTCCAAGTAGTGTCATTTCCCAAGCTTGTAGACTACGAGGGAGGATTCGAGGATCCTTTACACTAGAATGATCAAGTGATAGAGTATTACGAATCTAATATTGAGGGCTATTAAGGATTGTTAAAATAGTGGGAGACATTAAATGATATAATAATTTATTAATTATAAAATGTCAAAAGGTAATCATGACAAAGTACTAACTCCTAAATGTTTATCTGATGTAGATTCAAAATGGAAATCACCAACACCAGAAGTACTTTATCACTGCGATTGATCTTGGATAATGAAAATATCCTGACTGGAAATAACTTCCAGAAGTGGTACAGGTGCTTGCGCATAGTACTAGGCCAATAAAGGAACTTATATGTGCTGGAATCCCCAATTCATAATGATCCTCCTTAGGGAGCAAGCAAGATAGAAATAGATAAGTGGAGAAAGCATATAGACGATGCGCTTGATGTACAATGCATCATGTTGTCATCCATTTCCATCAAATTGAAAAAAATGCATGAGGAAGAGGACGCCTACAAAATGCTTCCACATCTCTAAGAACTATATGAGGAGAGGGCTAGGTAATAAAGGTATGAGATCTCAAGTGCACTTTATAAGTGTAGGCTAGCAGAAGGGCACCAAGCCCGTCCTCACTTACTCAAGATGAATGGGTATATTGAGAGGCTTGAAGTCGTTGGGTTCAAACTGAACAAAGAACTAGCTGTGGATTTCATTATGCCTCTTTACTATTAAGCTTCTCGACTTTCATTATCAATTATAATATAAATGATATGAAAAATTCTCTCCTGGATCACTCAAATTTAGTTTTCCAAGCTGATAACGACATGAAAAACACCAATTCAATTGTCCTTATGGTGAACAATAAAAACAAGGGAAAGGAAAATGTGTCTATGGCCAAGTCAAGGCCAAATAAACCAATGCATCGTCCTACAAAGAATCCAAAGATTCAGAGGCAATGTAATGATCAGGAAGCTATCTACTTTGGATGTGTCAAGAAAGGCCACTAGAAGAAGAATTGCAGAGCTGGGAAGAATAAGCAAGCTAACACTTCTACTTCAAGTATTTTTTCCTTGAATTAAATCTATCTTTATCTACATGTTGGGTATTGGATACGGCTTGTGGTTCACACATTTGTATTCCTATACAGGAACCAAGTAGGTTCAAGAAGATTTCAAAAGGTCAAGTGGATCTTCAAGATGCAAATGGTGAAAGTCTGGCGGCCTTGGCAGTGGGAGACTATCACCTGAATTTACCAACTGGTTTGGTTCTTGTTTTAAAAAATTTCTATTATGTACCATCTGTTACCACGAACATTATCTCTATCTCAAGTTTAGACACTATGGGATTTTATTTCAAGTTTGGAAATAACAGTTGTCTCTTTTATAGGGATAACATATGTTACGGTATGACACATCTTAATAATGGTTTATATATTCTAGAACTAGAAAACTAAGTAATGTAAATCAATGACAAAAACTGCCAACATGACTCAAACAACACCCGCCTATGGAACTTTTGGCTTGGTCATGTAAACTAGAAGTGATTACGAAGATTGCATCAAGAAGGGTATCTAGACTCGGTACAGTTAGAACCCTTAGATGTATGTCAAGATTGTTTAAACGGAAATATTACCAAATCACCTTTCATAGGAAACAAAGAAAGATCCAATGCAGAGCAGGAATTAATACATACCGATGTATGTGGTCCATTTCATGTAGAGGAAAGGGGTGGTTTTCTATACATCATTACTTTTACCGATGATTATAGTCAGCATGGCTATATCTACTTAATGTGGTATAATTCAGATTCCTTTCGTTTCTTTAAGGAATACCAAAATTAAGTAGAAAACCAACTTGGTAAGAAGATAAAAGCACTTCGCTCAGACCAATGCAGAGAATATATTAACCAAGCTTTCATTGATCACTTGAAGGAGTGTGGGATAGTATCCCAACTCACTCCTGCTTATACACCAAAATGGAATGGTATTAGTGAAGGGAGGAATAGGACCTTGCTTTACAAGGTTATATCAATGATGAGTTATACAAATCTTCCATTATCCTTTTGAGGATATACCTTGCAGACATCAACATATACCCTTAAAAGAGTACTAAATAAAGCTACAGATGGGATTCCATATCAGTTGTTGTGTGGAAAGAAACCCAATCTGACACAGATGCGTGTGTGGGGGTGCAAGACATTTTCAAGACTTTACCAAGTGACAAATTAGCATCCAGATGAACTAAGTGCATCGTTATAGGTTATTCTAAGGAAACTCGAGGATACTAACTATATAACCCTTCAGATAAAAAAGTCATTTTGGAAAGATACTCCACATTTCTATAAAGGGATCTCATTTCTACTGGAAATAGTGGGAGTAAGATTGACTTCGATGAAGTTAATGCTCTAGATGCACAAGAGTTGGTAGAGGAAAAATCTCCACAAGAGCAAGTGGATGGAGAAATTGTTCCTCAGACATATATACTTCGTATGTCTACGCGAGAGGTTAGATAACCAGAGCATTATGGTTTTCTTGTAACTATGTCAGGTGACACAATAGTCCTTGATGATGATGAACCTCTAACCTACAAGGAAGAAGTAGAAGGCAAAGAAGCTGCTAAATTTCAAGAAGCCATGAATTCTGAGATGGAGTCCATGTACCAAAATCATGATTGGATTTTGGTAGACCTTCCAGCTGATGTAAAGCCCATTGGATGCAAATGGGTATTCAAGAAGAAACTGGACATTGATGGTAATTTTAATACCTTTAAAGCAAGACTGGTTACAAAGGGTTTCAGACAACATCAAGGCATTGACTATGATGAACCTTTCTCACCATTGGAAATGCATAAATCCATCAGAATATTTCATGCAATAGTAGACTTTCATTATTATGAAATTTTAAAAATGGATGTCAAAACTGCTTTTCCAAATGGGATGTTGGTTGAAGACGTCTATATGACTCAACCCGAAGGGTTTGTTATGTAAAGGAATTCCAATAAAGTATGCAAGTTACAGAGATCCATTTATGGATTTAATCAGGCCTCAAGATCATGGAATTTTCACTTTGATGAGGCCATAAGATATTTTGGTTTTGTCAAAAATGAAAGAAAGCCTTTTGTCTATAAAAAGGATGATGGCAATGCTATCATTTTCCCAGTTTTATATGTTGACGACATATTAATCATGGGAAACGAGGTGCAAGTATTATAGTTAGTTAAGACTTGGTTGAATGAATGCTTCTCCATGAAAGACTTAGGGGAAGCAGCCTACATTCTTGGGATCAAGATCTATTGAGATAGATCTCAAAGGCTGCTTGGCCTAAGTCAACGTACATGTATTGACAAGGTACTCAAAAGGTACAATGTGGAACAATCCAAGGGAGGATTATTACCTATGTGACATGGTGTAAATCTCTCCACGAAAATGTGTCCACAAACACAGGAGGAGATTGACAGAATGATTAGAGTCCATTATGCTTCAGCAGTGGGTTCTATCATGTATGCCATTCTATGTACTAGGTTTGATGTTGCCTTTTCTTTAAGCATGGTGGGTAGATATCAAGGCAATCCAGGAGAGCTGCACTGGAAAACTGTTAAAACTATTCTAAAGTAATTAAGGCATACTAAGGATATGTTCCTGGTGTTTGGAGGAGATGAGGAACTAGTTGTGAGGGGATACACTAATACTAGTTTAAAGACAGATCATGATGGTATGAAATCGCAGTCAGGATACATCTTTTGCCTGAATGGTGGTGTAGTGAGCTGGAGAAGCTCAAAGAAAGCTATGGTTGCTGATTCTATAGAAGAGTCTGAATATATTTTAGCTTCCAATGTAGCAAAGAAAGCAGTCTGGATATGTAGCTTTATCTCAAACATTGGTGTTGTACCTAGCTGTGCAGACCCTGTTCAAGTATATTGTGATAATACTGCTACAGTGTTGCTTTCCATGGAGCCTAGGTCTCACTAGAGGACAAAGCACATTCTTCAGAAGTTTCATCTCTTAAGGGATTTTAATCAATGAGTTGAAGTGATAGTTAGCAGAGTAGCCACAGAGGACAACGTGGAAGACCCCTTGACTAAAGATATTTCTCAGCAGAAGCATGATTCACTTGTGAGAGCTAGCCGATTTAAGCCTGTTAGCAGTTGGCTCTAGTGCAAGTGGGAGTGTTGAAATTGGGTTCCCTAGACCCATCTTTTATTGTTCTTTGATTACTGTTACATGTATTCTGTTTGTTTTTGTACATTTGTTTATCTTTCCATGATAGTGTAGATACTTCTATATCCACTTTGTCTATGGAAATGTCCTTAGATTACCTGTCGCATCAAATGGTTATAGGAGGTCCCATGCTATAATGAGAACCCTGAGATGCCATGACAGTAATCTTAAAATAATGTCCTATGGTCTAGTTACATCATTCTGAAAGGACACAGATGATGTGTGACGATCAGGTTCTGGGGGTTCATAAGCATTGAGACTTCTTCCCATGAAGTTCACACTTGATGATCTCTAGTAATTGAGATCATGAGGATAGACCCGCTTAATAGGAACACCACATGTTATTGGTGTCATTGGTCATTCCTATCTACAGAAATGTGTAATAGTCCCCTGACTTGAGATCATTATCAATGAATGTCATTTAATTATGTACATTTGATATAAGGTGAAAACAATGGCGATAAAGTTATGGTGAGGTAGTTTGTATCAGGTACGTCATTAATGGCATGGCATTGATTGAATGATCGAGAAAGGATTTGTCACTTCTGAGTTCAGGAAGATATATCTCGGGCCTGGTTTATTAGGATGGTTGCACCTTCAATAAATCCATGGTCATTTTAGTCAAAGGTAAGACTGTCCAGACAAATCAACAAAAAAAATAAAGCAAATAAAGAATGATGACACTTGTATTCATTCTGCTTTATTGAGATATCGATGATGAAGAGATTATATTACAGAGACCGTGTTCTTAGGAAGGAAGTCATTACTTTGACTTTTCCTTAACTCAATAGGGGCCTCGATGGGTTGCTGACCCGGCTCTAGGTCGGTGGTATTATTCACTGCTCTTGAGATAAGGGCCTAGAGGGTCACACACAATAGCTTCTTGAGAATCTACCCTACTCTGGGAATAGGAATTTTGAACATGGTGGGACCCGCCAATGGGTCCGAGCACTATCCATGTTCTGTGGATCACCAAAGAATAACTAAATTCATAAATTATTTGAGTTTATAATTATTCGTTAAATTTATTTTAACATGTATTTACAAGTTATATAGTAAATACAAGTATTAATATTATTCAAATGGATTTAGATATCCTAGGTTCGTTTAATATTTGTAGGAGGAATGAGTCGAGTTAAAGACTCCAATTTATCAGGTAATATATTTATATATTACAAGTAAGTGACAAATTGTAAATATTATTTGTGGAATAATTTTATTTTCCATAAATATTTATTTAAATCATTTATATAGCAGACGTCTATTACACGGAGGTCGGGAACCTATACCGAGGGTTTTAAACACTCCTTATATAAGTGAGAGAGAGGCTCTCTGTAACACCATGAGATTTTATGAAAAATATTCTTTTTAATTTCATTAATGTCTTGTGTTGTATGCTACACCAAAAGGAGCATGCACAACACGCATCCTTGACTTGCCTTGCATTACACGCAATCACGACCTTCCTCGATAGCGTGTGTAGTACACAATACCGGGTTTTACTAAACAACGATATATTATTATAATATTATTATGAACTAGCTGTTATGAATAGTATTAACTAAATTTTGAATTTTATAACATTATTATTCATCTTACACATTTTCTAGAACATGGTATAAGAACAAAATAATTTTTTCGGGTAAAATAAGTATTTTTCAAAAAATGCAGTTTTGCCACCTTTTGATGGTGCACCCACTTTAATTCTAGTTTTTGAAATGTTTATAAGTTCAATTTGACAAAATAAAATTATTCTTTGGAATCATGAAATGAAAATTTATTTCGATAAATTTTTCATATTATTCTGGTAACTTTCATATTTTGATGAATAGTAAAAACACGCTATATTTTAATTAAAAACAAATTTTTTCATCACAATAATTTATATGGTTAAATTATAATATTGAATGGTTTTAAAGTATAAATAGAATATATTTTTACCATTTAATATAATTTCTATCATTATCATTGATTCTACCTTGAATTCGTAGGATAAATCAATTCAATCTTTTGCAATGTTTTAAACAAAAACCCGTTTTTTTCGACAATGGGATTAATTTTAATTTACTTTCTGCAACTTTCTTGTATTGAATTTGGAAAAATGGATTCCATATTTGGAATCAGTGGGTCCAAATTATGTTAATAAGCTACATTTTATTTTTTTGTCATTATGAATAGTAACTACGGTAAATTTTATTTGTCATAGTTAAAGGTAAATTGGGTAATTAAGAGTAAATATAAGATTATAAAATTAACCTAACACCTTCCAAAATCCTATTGGATGACTAAAAGTCGACCCATATCACCTAAGGGTCGGATTAGATTCATTTAATGGACTTTTGTCCATGAAAATAATTTAATTATAATTAAAACCAAAGAATGTGACAACATGTCACTTTCTTAAATCTTTTATGTATTATAATTTTAATTTATTGATAAACATCATGAATCTTAGAACATTAATAGTACCTAGAAATCTAATACAATTATCTACATCATAGGAATTTATTTTGAATTTTCAGGGATTAAATAATTATCATTTATTATGACACAAAGATGATGCAGTAATTATCTTATTAAAGAAATATTGATATAATTGATGTTATAAATACCCAAATAAATGTAATTTAAGACTTTTTAGGAATTAAAATAATTTTATAGGTTAATATGACATGTTAGTATTGATTTAATTAACTTTTTTCAAACTAATCATTCTGTTATGATTTTCACAAAAATCAATTACTAAATAGTGTCAAAATTGACATAAAATAGTTTTTAAAACAAATATTATATTATTAATTGTTATTTTATTCCTAAAAATATAAGGTTCGTCCAAATGACGTATATAAGGATATATATATTAATAATAAACAACTTGGGGTTCGTTTGGCTTCTTATAGTAAGCTTATTAACCTTATAGTATAAGAACACAAGAAGACACGGTAAAAGTTAAATTATTTAACTTAATGTTAAATCTAAATGATAAGGTTAAAATAGGAACCTAAACTTGTCTAAATTCTATTGTATGAGATTATTTCGACCCATCCCCACCTTATCTTCGAAATAAATCAATTTGAAGCTATTTAAAACCGAATTTGGCTTTATAATAAAATAATATTTTTAGTTTTTCCAAAGGTGCCCCTCTCCTCCCTTATAAAAGGGCACCTCCTCCCTCTCTTCCTCACACCACGTTGAGCCTTCAATCTCGGCCAACCCCTGAAACCTTCTATTCTCCACTTCCCTAGAAAAATTCTAGAGGTTCGGGTCTTCCTCAAAGACCAATTTTAGTGCCCTAAAAGGAGATCTCAAAGAGGCGCTTCAAAGAAGAGATAATGTCCGTTACCGATTCTTTCATCTTTATTTCTTCTTCCACTTCTTCTTCTTTAGTTGTTTCATCACGAAGTAATAAAATCAGTATCACTCATATACTAATATGTTATTATAAGTATTAAAAAACCCTATTTCACCATCTATCCATCCTACGGAAAATGAAATCACCGCGCGTGCGTACGTACGGAATACCGTCTCCACGCCGTGGTGTAATCTATTTTTTCACCACCACCTTACTTGGTTGGGTATAATGGTGTAAATAATAACTATATATGATTATTTTAAAGTGATATTGATTCTAAAATAGTATACATACACTCCAATACAGTCCCACGATCATGAGAATGATATCATCGCTCGTGCGTACGTACGGACTACCGTCTCCACGACGCGATGAGATTCATTCTCCACATTAACAATTCATGAATGATTATAAAGTATATATAATAAATAATCATGGAATATATGACATAATAATGACAATGTATTTATGTGTATATATATTTATTTCATCTACTTAATTCCATTCAACTCAATAAGGAAACGAAAACAGCGTTCATGCGTACGTACGGCCTACCGTCTACATGAACAGTGTATTTCTTTCCATTTACTGATATATTATATATATGTATATTCTGAATATATATTATATATAAATAATGTTTTATATTCTGTAATTAAGTAATCATGATCTAATTAATTATATGAATAATTACAAGTTAAAACACGGATTACAAATGAAACGATTTTACCCAAAACGCTCTTTAACATGGAATTATCAAAAGAACGGATAAAATAAAGTCATAAGTGAACCATATATGATATCATAACAATGATTATGAATCCAGAATAAGTCAATGACATTATTTAAATCATTATACATGAGGTTCGGACACTTACGAATCAAATCAGACCTAAGGTAAGGGATAATATCACAATCTCATTTTTATCCGAGATTGTTTATACTTTGGTATTTACTGGGGTGTATTTTATCATCCACATCCATGTTTCCACAATATTTAATATTATTTCCATCCACCTACAATTTTTTAAATCCAATTTTACCCATTGGTGAGTTTTTGGTAAAATATATGAAAGAAAACTTTTGTCATTTTCGTACGAGGTACTTTTTGACTTTTCCGACAAAAGTACGAGAAGAATGTTTTTTTTAAATTATATGGCATGAATGGATTTTTTAAAACATTATTTCCAAGAAGCTTAATTAAAAGTTTTCAAGTTTATTTTTAATCAACTTCTTTTAAAATTGTATGACATGTTAATAAAGGAAAAGTGTTTTTGAAGTTGAAAGGATATTTTCCTCAAGAATGGAGTTCAAGTGTTTTATCAAAATTATTTTCCATCTAAGATAATATAGGGTTATGTTTCTATCCCTATTATTACATTTATTTGATTATGTTGAGATGGAATTATTTTTATAAATCCCTTTATCTTATATGAATTGTTTTATGATGTCATGTTGTTTAAGTATCCCATTTTTATTACATGGGTTATGCAATGATGTATGATTTATGATTTTGTGGCACACATAAGAATGGTATCATTATGAGATGGCTGGGACCTATATCTCCCTCCAATGCATTGGGTAAATATTTTATATCTCATGAGATAGACATGGCTGGAACGGCAGGTTATACCAGTTCAGTGAAACAGGACTGAAATGAGGAGTGAACTTGGTTCAGAAATGGACTTTGTGCACTAAGATAATCTTGGAAATGGGTCTTGACTAATAAGAAATGATTCTCTATGATTATGTGTGTATTAACCAAAGATTCATGTTTTATGTTATGATTATTGGGATTACATTTCACTACTATGATTTATCCCATGTTATGATATTATGATCTCTTTTGCAGGATAAGATTTCCAAAATGTTATGTTATTATGAATATGATGCGATTGATATTTCTTTTGTTTACCCTTACTGAGCATTTGAGCTCACCCTTTTATGTTTTCTTTTCCGCAGGATATAAAGAATGGTTTTAGGTAAAAAAAGGAAGATATTTATGGGAGATGTCGAAGATCTTTCACCACGATTAGAAGAATATATTCCAAGTTTCCAAAGACACTAAACTATTACGGTCCTTGTGTGTGTGTGTTTTTGTTATGTATTAAGTATTCCGCTAAAGTAATGTAATGTCCATGTACGTCAAGCTTCGGGTCTCTACACTCTCCCATGATAAATATTCATGTATCAAGATTGAGATATTCTCTCTCCTCCTGGAATCTAGAGAGAGAGTCTCTCAAGTAAATAAGGATGTTCAAGATCATCCATCTCAGATTGGATCTCCTTCCTTTGCGGTGATCGTCACTATGCTGATGTGAGCATCGAAGATCCTCTCTACCACCCTGATCTTGAAGAATGGCACGCGAGAAGATTCGCAAGGCGTGTGTGGAAAATATAGAGGGATTCGACATTAGAGTATTCGAG
The DNA here is from genome assembly GCA_963277665.1 of Viscum album. Taxonomy (NCBI): domain Eukaryota; kingdom Viridiplantae; phylum Streptophyta; class Magnoliopsida; order Santalales; family Viscaceae; genus Viscum; species Viscum album. The sequence continues at coordinate 1,703,383,225 of OY728155.1, forward strand.
CAACGATCGTCGGTGTCCTGTGGTAGACTTTCACACGTCAATTCTGTACAAGTTAAATGTTCAGTTTAATTTTTTTCATGCTCTGTTAAAACCTTTCGAGATCCTCGGACCAATCTGGGATAAGATCACCAGAGTAGACATGGATATGTCACTCCGGTGAAGAAAACATTTAAATTCCTAGCCCATCAGCTTCCGCTATGCAGGCCCATAACCAACAGTGTTGATGCAGGGAGATCGAGTAGTTACCTATGGGTCTCGGTAGTTGAAGCCACATGAGAGGAATTACCTGACGCATGATCTCGAGTTTGCTGAAGTTGTTCATGCATTATGTTGTTGAAGACACTATCTCTTGGGAGAACATTTTGTGGTGTTTATAGACCACAAAAATCTTAAATACATCATTACCCAGTGTGACTTAAATTTGAGACAGCAAAGGTGGGTTGAATAACTTCAGTCCTCCGACTTTGAGCTTGCCTATACACCTAGTTGGGGTAATGCAGTAGCCGAGGCCCTGAGTAGGAGGACTCAGATACAGGTAGTGTATGAGGCCAGTGGTGAGTGGCAGCCTATGGATTTTTTCCCTGAGATGCATTTAAAGGTGAACGATAGTCCGGGGTGAACCTATATTTCTTCCTTAGTTGTGACTTCTACCCTCTTGGATAGAGTGAGGATGAGACAGTTATCAGATTTAGAAGGCCTAGTACTACAGGAGTCAGTGGCATGTGAGGACCCTCTTCCAGGTTGGATGATCGGTGATGATGAGGTATTGTGTATCCATGGATGAGTGTGGGTTCCGGGGGATATACGTGAGGAGTTGATGTGAGAATTTCATACTTCAGCTTGGGCAGTGCATACCGGGGATACCAAAATGTACCATGACTTGAGACGCCAGTATTGGTGGCCTGGTATGAAAAGAGAGGTAGCTGGTTTTGTTACGAGATGTTCCACCTATCAGTTGGTGAAGGTAGAGCATCAGAGTCCAAACAGATTGTTACAACAGTTACCCATTCTGGATTAGAAATGGGATGATGTAGTGATGGGCTTCGTGACTGGGTTATCGAGCTCAGATCAAGGCAATGATGTCGTATGGGTTATTGTGGATATACTTACAAAGGTAGCTCACTTTTTTATGATCACAGTGACCTTCGGTGCTGACGAGCTCGGTAAGTTGTATATCCGAGAGGTAGTACATATTCATGGGGTCCCACCTTCTATCATTTCATATAGGGACGCCCATTTTTACATCTCATTTCAGGTAGTTTTTTCAGAGGTCACTAGGTACACAATTGCTTGTGAGCACAAATTACCACTTTTAGAATGAATTCAAGTCAGAGCAGACGATACAGGTGCAAGTGGACATGTTGCGTGCATGAATCCTAGTCTTTGGGGGCTCTTTGGAGAAGGAAAAAACCCTATTCGAGTTTTCCTACAATAATTTTTTTCAGAAAAATATTGAGATGTAACCTTAAAAGGATTTATATGGTAGGCCATGTCGATCACCTTTGTGCTGGTTGGAGGCATGTGAGGCAGCTTTACTGGGACCATGTCACGTATAGGAGACCTTAGAGTTGGTCCAGTTGATTCAGAAGCGGATGGCTACTGCACAGTCTTATCATAAATATTATGTTGATTTCCATAGAAGAACCTTGGAGTTTGTGTTCAGGGATCATTTTTTCTTGTGTGTTTCACCTAGGTTGGGACATAGGCGGATTAGGAGATAGGGTAAACTTTCACTGAGGTATGCAGGGTCGTTTGAGATTTTGGAGAGAGTCAGGCGGGTTGCCTATCAGTTGTAGTTACCACAGAGGTACCGGGTCATGCGGGACATCTTCCATGTATCTCAGTCGCACCATTATCACTCAGACTCCTCTCACATTTTTCAGCCTGAGGAGGTTATACTTCAGGTAGATGAACCCTTTGAGGGGAATCCGATTCTAATTGTTGATATGAGCATGAAGTTTCTATGAGGCCGGTCAGTTCCTCTCGTACGGGTGCTATGGTAGAATGGATGAGTGTAGGATAAAACCTAGGAGTGGGAGATCAATGTACATGATCAGTGTCCATAATTATTCACAGCTTTACCTTCACCACTGTTGGAAGGGAAATTTGGGGATGAATTTCTTTAAGGGGGGAAGTTAGTAAGAACCCGGTTCTTATTCTTGAGGTACGGGTTTCATATTTTCCGTTTTCTTTAAGTGTTTTTGAGAAAACAAGGGAAATGAGGGAAAAATCCAAAATTTATGGGTACACACTGTGTAATTTTTATACACAAACCGTGTACTTTGGCTATGTGGGATGAGAATATAGGCATGTAGGTTTGTCAGTAAAAACAAACTACATGCTATGTACTTTCATATACATGTCGTGTAATTTGGCTGTGTGGGATGAGAACATAAGGTATGTAGACATGTTAGCAATTAGGGATGTAATAACTAACAATATTCCGTGTACTTTGTAATACACGTCGTGTAATCAGTCTGCATAAGAACAGGGTGGCAGTGAAAAGTATCCACCATAGGAATAGTTGAAAAAGGAAAGTACACGCCGTATAATTGAGAGTACATGACTTGTAGTCATGTTTTTCGTTATAAATGGGAAATAGCCTCCTCACTCCGCAAAGGAGGCAGTGGGTTCATTTAAAGCATAGGAGAGAAGGGTGAAGCTTGGAGGATCTCCCGATTGAACACCGAAACTCTGTTTCTTCCGTCGTCAATCTCATTTGGACCGCGTGGGTAAGGTCTTCCATTTTATTGAATGGTTCCTTCATATTATTTCCATAAGGGAAGTTATTTATGTTTGAATGGGTAATATTCTATCCCTGATCAACATCGTTCATGTTTGTTTTGGAAGGCGCCTTTCACGTATATTGATCAGAGGAGAACGAGGTAGGTGGTCTTGTGTTTTATTCCAACTGTCGAGTTGATTTTGTGTAATGTGGTTCCGCGAGCCCATGTTTGGGGTGTCATGTGGTTGAGAAATTGACTATTTATACACCTAGAATTTCATAGGTGATGTAATGAATAAGTATAACCTGCTGTTTGGGATCACTACTTTTATCAAGGGCCACTCGTGGGTGCGTTTCCCCTATTTAGTCGTTTGGCTAGGATACCCGTGGGTATATTGTGATAATAGCATGTTCTAAGTTTTATTTAGAGGAAAAATGTATGAAATTATTGTTTGTGCATTGGGCTCATCCTGGTTACTTGTTTTCTTATGGAATTCCCGAGGGAAGTGTTTTGTTTAGCCAGAGGGCATTGTTTCTTATTCCTATGGGCAGTACCTTCCATGCCTGAGGGCAATATCTCATATACCTGTGGTTAATATTTTTTATGCCTGTGGGAAGTCACCTATGGGTTTTGATTATATTACCTGAGGGTAAGTATTTTCATGTCTAAGGAAAATGTCTACTTCGAATAATCACTGTGGTGATTTCTTATGTTGTACTTTCCAAGCTAAAGCACAAGCTTGGTGTTTTTAGTACCATTTTCTTGTTAGATAGCATGTTGTGGTTTCTGCTATGTCCCTGGTATAGAAGATTGTCGATTGAGGCCAAGTCTCAGAAAATTCATAATCTAACTTTATTGAATTAATAAATAATTATTCAGTGGAAATGTAACTGATAGGAATGGTGAATTTTGATTACTTCCTAGTTTACTGTATTATATTATTACACACTGGAGTTGCACATTTTCACTGACAGTTGGGAACGGGTCTTTGGTGGTTCCCTACTAGGATTTATTTCTCACACCCTGTTTGGGTCATGTCTTGGGCCCAATCAAATTGTATTGATTCAGCTGTTGATAAGGTAATGGATCCCTACATAGGTATGTGATTGTTGCAGAGGAGTAGGAGAGCATGACACGGAGCTTAGGCTCGTGATGCTGCTGCGTTCCTGCCAACTGCTTTGGTCTTGTTTTTCTATGCTTTGTACCTTGTGCTGTATTGTATCTGATTATGGTGTACCCAATTTTGGATGCTTTCTTAGAATTCGTGTCATGTTTTATCATTATATATATATATATATGTGACTTCTGGTTATCTTTTTCTGTAGTTTTCCATTTCTGGTTTATATTGTTTACTGCTTCCGTTTTTGAATCTTATATATTTTATTCTGCTGTGTTGCACTTTGACAAATAAAGGCATAGTTTCCCAACTATTAGTCCTTGCCCCTCACTTCTAGTTGGTAGCCTCTGGTGTTTGGGGAAATTCTCTTGAGGTCATGTGATGAAACGGGTTTGGGGTAACCGTTTTGTGGCTTCCGGATTCGGGAAGTTACAGAGGGGGCGGTAGTCCACAATTCATCAAATGAGATTATCATATTAACATCAAATGGAAGGTAAAAAGAAGTGTGTTTTAAAAGGAATACATATGGTTAATTACATTATAAATATCATATATTACATATATAAATATAGCGTCCATCAAAATGGCCACAATTAAAGGTGATAAATGAAAAATGAAGAATCATCTTTTCGTGTGGAGGTAATTCTCCACACACATAAACAATATGTTTGTTATCTATTAGATAGATGTGTGTGTAAGTGTAGGTCATAAACATTTCATAAAAACATCCTAGTATATGTACCATACTGTTGTTGTCATAGAAGAATTGAATAACGAGATTTGAGGGGGTGGAGAAGGTAAATAAATGAAGGATCTTAAGTGAATATGATACATATAAATCGGGAAACTCCTTATGGTTTATGGAAAAAGGATTCATTGAGAAGATTTATATCCAAAGGGAGGATACAAGGTATAAAAAAGGATTTTTGAGAGTCTACATGGGACAATTTGTCTGATCCTAAAATTTTTGATAGGTGTGATGAATGGATAGAGGTGGTGGCCTTTTTCAGGGAAGGAAAATAACTCACTTGGTATTTTTAGAAAGAATATTGTTTTGGACATGTTATTACCTAAAAAAAGTCATAAACTACCAATCAAACTCAATAATTTAAGTTTTATGGATGAAATATGGACAGAAACGTTTTGTTGTAAATGTGTATAGGTCATTTGGGCCCTTAATTTTAAGGTTTAGTCCCTAATTAATCTTAATTTTGCCTAAACTATTCTGATTAATTATAATCATATTTACTAATCATTTTGGTTAAAAATATACATTTTCTTATTAGAAACTAAATATTAGAATTAATAAAATGTTTTATTTTAGATTTTTTAAATTTAATTCATCGAAGAAAAGAAATTAATATTGCGTTAATCCCACAGACTGAACGAAATAACAGGGTTTTAAAGTAGGAAAATGTACAAAAGATTTCTAAGATATTATATTCAGTTTAAAAGTGAAATTGGTTCTATTGAATTTAATTGTATTATTAGATGTAATATTTGTCTAATGTGACCTTAAAAATAATTTATAATATTATCTATCATTAATAATTAACTAGAAAAAATGGCAGTTTTAAAACTAAAAAGTAGTATTTTTCAATATTTATTAAAAACATGAATTTTCTCATTGAAATACCAAAAAATCACCCTTTTCTAGTTTTAACATTCTAAATTTACAAATTACTTTTATTTTATCAAATTAAATTTCTAAATTTGTCTAAAATTACTTTCATTATTAAAATAATTTCATTAAATAAAATGGAGTTTTTAAACATAAAGACGACTTTACCAGAAATTATATCTTTTATTATGAATATGTTTTCATTATATAAAATAATTATAAAAAATATTTGAAAAGTATTTAATACAATTAATATAGCTATGTTTAATTTCTAGGTTATAATTATATTATTTATATAATTATAATAATAAAAAGAGATGTTTCGTAGAAACTTAGTATTGCATATATTGTACGTCAACCCAGTGTTGTGTGTATCATATGTCGATATATTGTTCCATGTATTTTATGTCAACTTAGTGTTGCGTATAATAAACGGAAATTTGATTTTTTCTGAATGGAATCATTTACATAGTTCATTTTAAGATATAAACGACAATTTAAATTTATTCAAAAAAATAGGTCCATAAAAACTCAGGGTGTTACACGTGGTCAAAGTAACCATGATTCAGATATAAAATGACAGTAGAGAAAACCTAGTCAATGTTGTCAGGTGGTATATTAAGTCCTCAGATCTTGACAAAACTTTGTAATGAAGCATACTATTGAGAAGAATAGTCCAGAGCCTTCTACAGTTCAAGTTACTATTCTAGTTTCCTATACATTATTATCTTTCTTATTTGATACACTCTTTCACCACTATTTTATTTCTATGGAAATTGCAGAATATTTGGTGTAGTTGATAAAGGTCTTTTATGGAATAAAGACTCTAGAAATATTATTGGGGATCTGATTTTAGAGCATATGTTGATGTATGTAATTCCCTATTGAGAGTGGTGGGTGTCTTTTTCAATCAAACCTCTTTCTGCTTGAGATGACTGGCTTCGACATCATACTCATGATTAACTGGTTGGTACCCTGCCACATTCATGTTTATTTATTTTGATGAATGGTGTCTTTTATATAACATGAGGGTAGTAATTATTTTCACAATGGAGAATGAGATGTCTAGGAATATCGAGATTGACTAAAGAATTGTGGGGCATGGGGAGGGAAAAAATAAATTTATAGTGTTTTAATGAGCAATCAGGGATCATGGTGTAAATATTTACCACCCATTGAATATTTTTTCAGGGATGTATTCCCTGTAGATATTTCAAGGTTACCTCCCATGATATAGGAAGAGTTTAATATTGGTCTTATTCCAGGATAAACACCAGGGTTCATTGTTCATTACAGGATGTATCCTACTAAAATTAAAAAAAATCAAGAAGTAGTTAGAGGACATGAAAGGTAAGGGTTTTCTATGACTTGATACTTCATCATGGGGATCACATGTCCTTTTTTCCAAGAAGGTGGACAATACCATCATGATTTTTTTGGATTAATATATGATGAATCTGATCATGGTGATGAACTGGTATACTTTATCATGTATATAATACCTCTTCCACTAGATCAAGGGAGCATTGATTGTATAAAATATTTATCTGAGGCCCTGATATCATTAGGTTCATGTGGGACCATTAAATATACCACATAAATCATTTTATTGTAGATATTTCTTATTAAAAAAAATTCCATTCAATTCGGCCTCACAAATGAACCTGAAGTCTTCATGGAACTAATGAATTTGGATTTGCACCCCGATCATGACTCATTTTTTGTAGTCTACATAGACTACATCACGGTGTTTTCTCATTCCCAACACGACTATTAAAAAACTCTTAATATTTTATGTAATACATTTAGAGAGGACTTGTTGTTTTCTAAGATCACCAAATACAACTTTTAGATCGAAACGATCACTTATTGGGTCACACCACCTCAAAAGAATTCATATCTATTGAAACATCGAAGGTGAGGTTATAGAATCTTGTGATAATCCCAACATTGTTTTTCACATATGGACTTTCATTGGGATGTCTAGATATTACATGAACTTCATTTATGATTTTTCATGGATATAATCACCCATTATCAGATTGAATAAAAAGGGTATAAAATTAATGTGGATTGAATCATTGGAAATTTAATTTTATGATTTTAAAGGAATATTGACCTCAATAATGATCTCAATACATATAGAGTTAGACATGAACTATATAGTTTATTGTGATGTTCATGGTACCATAATATGAGAAGTCATGATATAGGTAGAGTGATTCATAGCATATTGGTCTCTCCATTTGAGGAATCGTGAGTGGAACTACCTAACGCATGATCTTGAGCTAATAGATGTGGTTCATTCCTTGCATTATTGAAGGAACTATATATTGGGAGAGAATTTTGTGGTGTATACAAAGTACAAAAACCACAAATACATATTCATACAAAATGTCTTCAACCTATGATAGGGAAGTATGTTTGAATACCTACAATCCTTTGACTTAGATCAAGCCTATATTCATAGGAAAGGAAATGTAGTTTGTGATTACCTAATATGGAAGAGTGATATATAGGAATATTAAGAGGCCATTAGTAAGTGGAAGTTGATGTCCCTATTTTATATGATTCAATTAGAGGTCCCATGGCATCATGGGAAGCCTATACATGTTTCTTTAGAAGTTACCTATTATCTTATGGACATAGTAAATATGAGACAACATTATGATCCCTAAGGCATGTCATACGAGATCGAACTATGCATAGACCCACAACCTACATAGATCATTGATATGGATGAGATCTTTCTCATTCATTGAGATGTCTGGGTACCTGATGATATACAAGAAGAGTTGACTTAATATTTTCATGCATCTACATTGGAAGTAAGTCCCAGTTTTACTAAGATGTACCATTATGGATACTAAGAGTATTGGTGGTCAAGGATTAAATTGGAGTTAACTGGTTTTCTTACTTGATGTTCCACCTATCAGTAGGTGAAAAATGAACACCAATGTCCAGTAGGGAACCTACATTTTTTCCAATTACATAGTGAAAATTGGATGATGTCACAATGGATTTTGTGATTGGTTTACCAAGATACCTCAAGGAAGTGAAATCATAAGCCTGATCGTAGAGAGATTGACAATGGTTTCTCCCTTACTACCTACCAGAGATATTTTTCAGTAGTTGATCTTGGTAGGATATATGTTAGATAGATCCTATTACTGCATGGGGTGCCACACACTATTATATTGGACTTAGATTCTTGATTCAGGTCATAGTTTTGGAAACGGTATCAAAATGATCTTGGTACATGGGTTCTTTTGAGTACAACCTTTCACCCATCGACTGAAAGTAAATCCATACATATGATTTAGATATTAGAGGACATGATCTGATCTGGAGTCCTTGAATTTAGCAGTTATAGGGAGAATATCCTACCTATTTCTAAATATTCATATAATTAAAACATTTAGAAAACTATAAATATGTATTCTTATAAGGATTGAAATTATAGGATGTGATGATCACCACTACACTGGTAAGAGGAAGAAGAGGAAGAATTATCAAGACCTTATCTCATTAAGGAGACATTAGAGCAGGTAAAACTGACCAAAATAATAATATATATAGATCAGTCTATGAAGATATCTTATGAAGATGTTCAATGCTGAAATCTTGGATTTTGAGGTGGTACTTTGGGTCTTCATGCATGTTTATCCTAGTTTAGGTCATAGAAATATCAAGACATATGGAAATATATAACCTCATTCTATCATTACTTTTGAGATCTTGGTGTATCCTAACAGATAGATCTTCCTTAGAGGTTCCAAGACCTGAAAAATATTATCAAGGTGTCATATATTCATTAATACCATTCAGAACCATCTTATATCCTACATCCTTATGAGGCTGAGTTATATGTTGATGCTTCTTTTAATGATAGCCATATTCATATCGTCAAACAGAGAACAATTCTTGTATGATATAGGTCAATTTCTATAGTACATGTGATATGTTAGCACAACATTTTATAGGATGATAAATGGGGGAGAGAGGTCGATGTACTTACTCAATGGATAGAGATATTCTTAGATGTTTCATTACCACCCGAAGAAGTGAAACTTACTGATGGGTTGTTTTAAAGAGGGGAGATTGTAAGATCATGAATTTTCTAATGTGGTAGAAATTATTAAATGTTTATTATAAACCATTATTTTTATGATAATTAAAGTACCTTAGCGCTTTATCAATTGTTAAGGTGTTTTTGGGGATTTTGGGATCCCAGAGGTCAAGTTTTATGAGAATTAGTGTGAGGCACACAATTGGAACATGGTTTGTAGAAACTGTGAAACTGAACAATGAAACCCATATAAAAAGGGACACGGTTCAATAAACAATGCCAAGGAGGCTAATGTACATGTGAAAAAATTGTCGACGTATTACATAGGGGACCCACATGGGATTCACATAGTTTAGAAAACCATTAACATGGGCTATGTGGGTAGTGCCACACTTACAGTATGACCACAGAGTTGGAACACGATTTGGTTACACCAAGTCACCAAATATTAAACCCCACTAAAATTGATAAAATTACTATTTTTACATGAATAATTTATACATCTTATCCAAATTTTATCTTATTCATTCAATGGAAAACACTCATCCTTCATGGAATCTCTCTCATGGCCCTCACCTAGGCATTGAGAAACATGTCAAATATAGTATCCACTTTTCTATCCATTATTTTCGTTGGATAGAAATTAGTAATATCTTCATTGTTATTAATTTTTCAAATTTTACCCCTAATTATGGAATTATAAATCACATTGAGCTTATATTCCTTATTTTAAGTTCAACAGTCAATTTTTTTATATAATTCTAGCATAGATAAGAGTCCAACAGTAGATGAGGAGTTGTCTGATACCATAAGGTAGGTGGTATATTAATTATTCCATAAATATGAGTTATTTTATATAATTTTCAATCATCTTTATTGATGATATTTCAATTCTTTTCCTTAAAAATATATTTTTTCTAAATTGAATTATTTCCCATGTTATAAATTCCATTATACATCCTTTTCCTTAACGGACTACGCCCTCTTAAACTAGTTCTACCACTTGAGGTGTTCTTACGAAACACCCCTTAACATACTAAATTATAAAGTGACCATGCCATCCCCAAGTGGTCTTGTATTCAATCCTTAAATGTTAATGTGGCCAAACCAATATCAACGTGGTGTTGGTTTACCCCTTTTTTGAGTGTATTATTGAAAATAACCAGAACTTTTGTGGCATGGCCAAGTCTTGTGACTATTATATGAACAATTCATTAAGAAATTGATTAAATGGAATGTATATTGGTTGAAAATCATATATTGGTGTAAATTAAATCATGAATATCACTTATTATTTTATATGAAACCCAATCATGGTATCCCTTAGGATTTATTATAGTCATGTAAGATTCCCCTCATGATTTATGATACTATGACATGGATTCCCTTATTAAATGTGAAACTCTGGTATGAAATCCCTTATGAGTCCTGATACTCAAGAATGTTGTACTTCATGATTCATAATACTTGGTCTTGGTGTCCCTTATTTCCCTATGATACTCTTCTGACTATAATTAAGAACATGATTTATTCCTTGAATCATGAATATCACTAGGCATATATATATATGGTTATATATGTTACTACATGTATAGTGTATATATATAAATATATATCTACATACATATATTTCTATATATTGATATATATACACATATTTTTATACTTATATATATACACATATATATATACAAATATGCATTTTATTATATATATAATAGCACAAGTTTCGAGGTATTCTACTTTATACTGAAGCAGGTAGTGCCAACATGGTGTCTTTTAAGGAAAAGCGCTAACTCGTTCATAGTTTAGATTTCACCCTTACATTGTTATATATTCACACTACCATTTTATATGAACATGATGGATAATTATACACCGCACTATTAATGTCCTAATGAGTATACCTCACACCCTATTCGGGAAGCCAATTGTCAACCAGATAGATATTAAGGATTCAGGTAGAGACAATGAGAATCGTACAACTTTGAATGCGTGATATTATTTACAATGATGGAATATTAGAGCAGAGGTATGAACTTATGCTTTTGATGATATTGGAGATAGTTTCTGGTCATTTTTTCAATTTAGTATATTATTTCTTATCTACTAACTTGTATTCCATTCTTGAATAACATACAAATTTGATATCATTTTTATATGAATTTCATTATGTTTCTACTTGGTTGTTATATCTAGATGAATCATGATTCTTCTATTTATTTTATTTTCACTATTTCCACTTCATATTTTTAATGTATAGAATTGTGTTGTAATCTAGTGTTATGGGTATATTCTCCACACCATAGCATCATAGATCCTCCCTACATGTCAGTATCCTCTAGTGTACAAGGATGTGTTCGTGAGTCCATGTGGTGAACCACCTTGGGGAACCATTTTAGTGTCACCCATGTCAGGACGTTATGAACAAAAACTAGGAATCTCATCACATCTCCCAAGGGAGACATCTCAAACCATCACCTAGAGTAAAACACTCCCCATCATCATTTTCCAAGAACCAATGTACTCCTCTAACTTTAAGAATATATTAGTACTCACCTCCAACATCAAGATATAGTTCCTTATCACTCATATGATACAAATATATATTTCCCATTAACAATTTTTACCAATACTCTAATGACTCTCCATTGTCTTTAGGAACTCACATAGTGAATATTATATTTTTTCACATTCCCAAAAACCAACCCAAGGCCTCACATCAGCATGAATAGCACCCTATCATCTTCGATTCATAGTCTATAAGAAATGAAATCAAAAATAAGTGATAAAGAGAACTTAACACAAGCATATAAGTCATAACAACATCTTTCCAATTTAACCCAAGGCACACACCATCCTTAAACCATATACTAATACCCATGTAATATGCACAAACACACACACCCATGAATAATCATACGTTATGTTTTTTATTATAGGATCACTAAAATTGAACAAGAAGTTAACCCCTTTCCATGAACCACTAGGCCTCATCCAAGCCCGTTCACCATGCTCATTCAATAATGTCTAAACCCAAATAATGAACATCATCCAAAGAAAAATGCCTACATTGAGGTATGATCAAAATTCTACAACATACAATAGTAACAGAGTGAAAAATCCCAATCATGATTTGATGATTTTAACATACTCAAGTGAAATCATTGCCAAACTCTAGTCTGTATCCATAAAAAAATTAGAGGTTTATTAATATAAAAAAAAGAACAAAATGAGATTGGCCAATCTTACCTCAAACCACCATCAAATCACAACCAAAATCGTCCCCTATTGAGGGGAAAAAATGTGAGAAATAGAGGGGAGAATAGGTCAAATTAACCTTCTCCTAAAACCAATTTCCCCTTAAAACCTAAATTTTCCAATTACGAAAATGATCAAAATTCACATTAAAAAGAATACACATCTATACGTCATTAATAGAATGAACACGGGGTTCTTGGTTTTAATGTGATGTCACTAAAACATTTCAAACCCTAAACCTTTGTTCACATCTACAAATATTTGAGGTAGAGGGAACTGTCCATCATCTAACCTTTAGTTATGGGGTGAACAATGGTTTATGACATCAATGCATTGATAAAAACCAATTTTTTATAAGAGTTCCCCCTTGAAGGTAATTCACGAAGTGGTTGAAACCCTTCACATAATGAATGTCATGATGATGAAAAATCATAGTAACATGGAAACTAAAACCTTCTCCGACTTCCACTCAAGCACCCATGACCCCAACTGCACCTTTTTCCTCATCCAAAAAATCATCCAAAGATGTTATTACTATAATGATTCATTTTTCAATATTATTTCTCAAAGAGAAAACTATACAAAAAAACAAATCTCCTCTCAAAATAACAATGGGATTTTTTTGGTTATTTCAAAATTCCCATTATATAGATTATCATCCCTAAGAAGAATATGATACTCCTACAACATTAAACCAGAACTACATATGTTGTTAATTAAATAACGACCCACTTAGATCTAAAATGGAACATAGAAAACACTTATATTTCCCAACTCCAAACACCATGGATCAATATTCACCGAAGGGTGAGCCACCCAATCCCCACCAGTATCAACACTGATATAACTTTCCCTAAACCTATTTTTCCTCAGACACCCTATTTTATTGAAATATTTCATACATAGGATTTTGGGGCTTCTTGAAGTCCAATTCAAACTCATGGTTCTCCCTATTAAAGGAATTTTTCACTAAAAGCACACATCCAATCATCCAGTGACCCATAAACTACACATTGAAAATTATCCTGAAGATATTTAAACCTCACTACTTAAAAACTCACTATAAAACACTTTTAATACATCCTTTTTATAAATTTTCAAAAAAATATCCACCACACTCACCAACACACCAAAACACCCCTTGATTAAAATGTCTAAATAACAAAAGGAATCATGTGTCTCTCTAACCACCCCCACTAAGTCTAAAAATGACCCACAATTAAATTACATGGTTAACTACCCGCACAATCCATTGTAATATCATCCTGAGAACTATCACACCCTTGATCTGACTCAGTCTCATATAACATTAATTCCATCCAAACCTGATGAAAATTAAATGGAATCTATCTAAAACCACATATAAATATTTATTCAAGTATTTAATAAAGAATCATATCACATTAGAACTTTCCAAACACTAGTATTTTGTATCGACTTGACAGTCACAACACCTCCATGACCCTACCTTTGTGAAGGTTATTCACCCATAACTATTTCGAAAAACCCCATTATAGGAGTATAATTGTGATCCATATACTGAACCAAACATCTCAACTACATGACCCTTGTTTGATACAATACCACACATAATGACTGGACATGGTTTACATGCTCATATTAACATGCTTACACAAAATTAAAACACATCCCATTCCAAAAATTCTAGGAATTCAATCCTTAATTATATTTAAATTCATCCAAAATAAGGGTCACACCTTTAAAAAACCTATGGTGTAGTCCCAATCATATTGATTCCTTTACTCCACTCCTTGATAACCAACAAGAAATGGATCCCAGCACCACTCACCCCATTCCATCTACCTATAAAAATGACTAAGACCACTAATCAACTATTCTCATGAGCATCTCACTACCTCAATACTACCACAACACCACTCAGGTTAATCTAAACCTAAACAAATTGTCAATAAAACAACACACATCCCAGTTATTGATACAAAATACAATTATCCACCATACATAACCAGCATGTGCATGTAATTACACACTATGAATATTTTCTAAAGAGAACCACCAAAACTAACTCTCCTCCACAAAAAAGTGTGATTCATAGAGAATACTCAAAATGTGTATATTTTGTAGTCCATATTAGTCTCAACTGAACCCAATGACAACACAATTACGTACAACCTGATCATACCCCAGACTCATGATCCAATGATTCACATTTCATCGCATTAAGGCTCATGTGATTGACCTTATAACCATGAACCAAAAGAATGTCAGACTCACCTAATAGAATAATGAATCTCACTCATGCCATGGTTATCCACATAGTCGCCCACCACATGGTAATTGTTCTAAAATAATGATCATATTAGAACACTCTCATTATACCTTCGAACGGGTACCCTATAACAAATAGGGCTAGGAATATAACCAATCCTTCCATCTCACCCAACCTCAAAACTATAATTTCTCAAAGATAATTAATTATCTGAATTAAAAGGCATTTCACGTGACATTTCACCAACCCTTATAGGTTTCACTTATTCATGGTTTAATTAATTAGAATTAATTTGTGAATCTATATGGAAAAATAAGAATGTTGTTGTTGAAAATTTATGTAAATTAACCCAATCCTAAAGTCATCCCATTCCAATCCTAGAATCATTACTCAATTATTAAATGAATTCATAGACCCAATAAGGGTCTTTAAAGATCCCTTACACAAAAATACTGTATAGCCATCCTTGGAGAAAATACTTCTCTAGGATCTACATAACATGTCTTCAAAAAAAATATTGGTTCATCTATGGATAATTCCAGGAAATAGTTACAAAGGAATTTTCCCTATAAGTTTTTATTGAAATTTTAAATAAATATAACCATATTAGAATATCCCATCATACAAAAGAATGAATATTTCATGTATATCAAATATTCCAAATATTAATTATTGACAATACCCTCATTATAACATGAAATAACCCAAAACCATAACAAAAAATATTGTAAAAACATATTATATTCATTAAACACATTGTCCACAACTTAAAAAAATGAAATACCCTATACCATTGGTATCCTAGACATCTCATCTGAGTTGTGTTCATGAATCACTCATATGAGGTCCTAAAAAAGATACTATACATTCCAATACCACTTGTATACCATATCCCAAAATATTAAGGAAAAAATAATTGATTTGATTCCATTTTGTGATTCCATGGACTTGTTTCAATAAATAGTTCTCAGCGAGAGGTCTCTACATGACCATATGAAATCCTCCCAAAATATAAAAGGCTGATGATTAGTAGAATGGTCCTAAAAAAGAATTTGGGAGACTATTACTTTAATATCATTGTGATGAATCACAAAAAATAAACAAAAACCGTACATTAGTGTATATTTAATAATTATACTTACCTAATAAAATATATCATACTGCCTTACAAAACCTATAAGGGTCACCCACTTGGAAAATACCAAATTTAAGATAAAAAATCCAAAAATTAGGTATATTTTCCCTACTACCATCTATATTACATATCATAATATTTGGTACACATAAAGCTACACCAGCTCAAAACAGTACACATCAAATGATTTGACCTAAAATCAGACATAAGTACAAGATGTGCAGAAAATCTCCCATGTAGGGTGAAATAAAATATTTTAGTAGGGTATCACCACACACCTCTAATATATAACTTAATATTCATTTTTATGAAATATAGATAGAAAGAAATAAATAAAAAGTCTTATCGAGTCATTTTTCGGTAACTGGGTCACCACAACACTCTAAGAGAGATACATATATGTCTGGAAAACATGTTCTAACCATGAGATAATGAATCTAGACTACACATACTTCAATTACATTATATAATCAAGTTATATTGTGCCACACATACCTGTGAATACCAAATGAATTTTGGTAGGGTTTAAAAAAACACTAAATCAGTAATCCCTTAGTGTATGGTCCCATACAATGAATCTGGACCATCCCATCCCACTGGTATGTTCAAACATAAAAATGTAGACCTCTACCATATCACTCAAGGTAGGATTCATCCATATAGTCAAACAAAACATTACATCTTGAACACCATCTCACTCATAGTAGTCTAATTATTCGATCTCATGTCACATTCCACATCAGACACCATAGCTATCCTAGAGTTCAGATCATTTATTCCATTTGTACATCCATCTCCCTCATGTATAGCCCAACATGATATATCAGACTATATCACTCATGGATAACCTAACCTTATCCCTACCAAACCATTAAACTAATTTTCAACTAAATCCAAAACCATGTCACTCCTCGTGAGGCCACAAGTCTTATTCCCTACCATATGACTCATGTTTATCATAGGAAACATATTCAATGAAGAATATATCTTACTATCATAGTATAATAATTACAATATCATTCACAGTAGGGTAAGGTCCAGGTATCCATCACCCATAATGAATCTATCATTAATCACATGGACTAGAAAAAACATATAGAAATAAACATGGATATAACAACTCACGTAGCCCACCTAATCACTACATCATAGACTGTCCATCAACAAGACTCTCACAACAAAACACACCTTCTATCACATATCAGGGCATCAACTTCACTCATCCAGATCAATTATGGTCTCTTCTCTTTGATACCATATCACATTCATCACCCCTTTGTGATACGAAATACTATAGTCTTATCCTAACAAAATTCATATTAGGCATGATAAAATTCGAATGAAAAGAACCCTTGGACTCCAAATGTTATGCCCCTAATATAATTATCTAGAGCCACACATAGATCTCATCTCATGTCTCTTAAGGGAGACCTCTTAACCAACCACATTGAGGAAAACCCTCTAATGAATCATATGAAAATTACTTAAGGAATCATTACTAAATAGAACATCAAGACCCACATAAAAACTTGAGAGGGAGTTCCTCAACACTCATAAGACACAAAAACGATTTTTCCAATCAACACTCATCCTCAAGCCTATCATTCCTCATACTTATCTATAGATACTCTACCAAACTATCCCAAATATAAACACACACCTTGAGACCTAATTAATACATCTTTTCAAATTGAAAAATATCCTCGTCTATTGGAGATGTAGTAACCTGGAGATCCCAAAACAAATTAGTGCTAAAGAACACATATTGCAATCAAAAGGGGGCATATTCCATCATAACTTTTCTACCCAAGGAACTCATGGTCCTCAATCTCAAAAACTAAATGCATGAAATATGCAAACACACATAATATAACATGTGTAAACTTAACTATGGTATTTTATTATAGGGATCACCCTTCTAAAAAATGGAGTTAACAACATTTGGGCTCTCTTGATCCATTTACAAGATCATTCAACCTCCCAAGAAACTATCTCGTGAAAAAAAAACACAAAATAATAATAATAATTTATTAAAATTTATAATTAATTATTAAATTTAATTAAAATATGAATCAATATCTAATAACTCATTGTGATTCCTCAATGAACCAAAAATAACTTCAATTACATGATATCAATATTCATAAACATCTTTTAGCAACCACACACAAACTTGCCATCATTATTGGATGATTTCACTATTCGATGGTGATATAATCACCAAAGCCTAGATAAAATTAATAATAAATTATAGGGATATAAATGAATCAAATATTGTTAAGAGAACATATTATATTATCTCAAAACATTTTCACATAAAAAAACATCCTCTATCAAAGGGGATGAACAAAGAAGATAGAAGTAGAGATTAAGCATAAATGGACTCTTATTGACCTGTATTTACCCTAAAAATACAATACACAGTGACCCAAAATTATAGAACTACCCCCATCTAAAATTGTCTTATATTCCATTCATGGCCTGAATAGTCTATTAACGACATGAAGTCCATGTCTCCAAAACATTAAACTGCCCGATACTTAGTTCATGTGTTTAAATATTTAAGGTAGAGGGACCCTCTATTAAGATAACATCATTATCAACATGAACGAAGACTCATGGTGTTAATGGAACATATCAATACTATTCATAGATTGAAGTCCCTTACAATTTATATCCATGTTATGAATGAAATCATTCATGTTGTGAATGGAATGCTACTACGAAATCTCAGTAGCGCAACCACCAAACCATTATTTAACATTCACCGAAGAACCTTTGGCACCAACCAAAATTTGTTCCATGTATAAAAACATTTTCCTGATATTTTTTATCTCTCAAAATTCCATTTTTATTATTTTTTATAAAAAATAGTCCCTCACCAGAATAGAAATTAAAATTTATTAACCAAATAATGATTTATAAATATCTAAGTAGTTATAGAAAATAAGAAGGATGGTTAATAGAAGGAAAAAAAATTGGATCTCCACCACCTAGGTAACATCAATTTCAATGCTATTAGTTTTTTTATATACGAAGTGTTGGAAAAATCATGATTTATTCCCCCTCATTAGCATAAGTTATCAAGTATTTAATTAGAGAAAATTAATTTTGATTTCCTCTCCCATGTCCAATATTGTAACATGTAGTCAGTTTAATCATATTCCTGTTGTTTTATCCCTCCTCATGATCTAATAAACATTACCTATTACTATAGGGTGTAATGAGGTGGTTATTTGTGGAATTGTATTGTATGTCCTAATATCAAGAGAATGGGGAAAATTATTATTCCACAAATGACTATATAGTTAAATATGGGACTCTTATTGATCTATGTTCGATTCATGAAATCATTTATGGTAATAATAGAATTTTATTTTACATTATGACAAGAGTACTTTTAGGTACTTAAATATTTTATCAATAATTTTTAAGATTTAATGTAGTTAGAGTTTTTTGGTGATTATAGATTGTTTTCAAAGGTCTTGGAGGTATATTGGGTGATATATCATTTTTTCTTGGTCAATTGAAACTGTGAGGGAATCTTAGGTAATAGTGTAGAAGTAAGTGGATGGTCTTAGAGAATGGGAATGGTTTCCACATAGTTTGGGTAAATCATATTACAAAAAATGTGGACTAGGCGAGGGTTATTCGGTATAAATAGATTTGGAATATGATTTGATTAAACCATGTGCCCCAAATTTTTGGCACTATAATGTTTTGGGTAGTAGAATATCCATAGATGGAATATGGTTTACAAAATCATAAAACTGAAACATGGGTATTTTCTAAAGGATCTTGAATTTTTTTAATCCAAACTCTCCCATAAAACTCCCTTTTCTATGAACCTTATATGGATCTCAAAATAGAGAGATTCATTTGGATATTTTGGTGGTTTCAATCACTAAAATTATTTCAATTTAAGATTATTATAGTTTTTGTCCTAGAGATCAAAGGTACAAATTCTATGAATTCTTATCCTTTATTATCTTATACTTTTATCATGGGATAAATAATATGCTAAGGTTTCCATGACTATATATTATTTTTTAGGGTTTACTTTGGATGTTTTTTTATTAGGAACCATTATATGAGGGTTTCTTAAAAGATGGTGTGGTGTGAATTCACCTTGGGAAGCTTGTGCGAGGAAAGTGGCTTCTCATTCACTCTTAATTAGTTAATAATGTAATATATTGTTGTATTAAAGGTTAATGATTATGGATAATTATTATAAATGGATATGGAAAATCTAAGTCATAATTCCTCTTTGTTAAAATTCATTTTTATAAAATAATAGTATGTGTTTCTAAAAAATTGATTGATAAAATTATCCATTGGTTATTTTTCCCTAAAAATGATAATTATGGTATGAAATAAATGAGTATTTTATATAGAGTAGGTGGAGTATCTATTTTCACTTTTTTTGTTTATATAATGTGTATTTAAAAATTATGGTTTGAAAAAACATTGTTATGGCTTTAACATGGGTTAGTTTTGGATTAGGATTCATATAAAATATGACATACTATTTTAGAATTGGATGAGGTATTTAAAATTTGTCACACATGGATTATTATGTTGGTTATAACTTTATCATGGTGATACTATTGGGGAACACTAGATTTACCACCATTTTATGAATTGTATCTAGATGTTTGGGTTTTTAATTATGAGTTGACCAGTTTATTTATGCCCACTTTGATGGGAGATGAATTGGGTTGGTGGAATGGCTACATGAGGAGATGATTTGGTTTATTTCATGGGTGTGTGCACATGAAATGGGTGTGTGAGTTGTGGTATTGGTTTCTTATTCAAAAAAAAAGTTAAAAAGGAATGTTGATTTTTGTGTTAGTTATTCAACAGGATACATTATCTAGTTCATTTATATTATGAACCGCCCTTGTTTTTAAATAAAATGTTAGTCAACTTATCTTAGACTAAGTGATATGTGTGGGATGTTTTTGGGGTATTTTCTACTAGGATTGTATAGTCACCCCAGCATATACATCTTTTTTTGTGTAGATTATTTTTGACATGATGTAGGTTGAGGGATTACTTCTTACTTTCTACGTAGGGAATCATGATTTTTTGTACTTGGGTGATCATGTTTGGTGTATATTGATAGTTTCCATGTGGTGCATGGGAGGGTTTCATGTATACAGTCTATTTTTACTTTCAATACCTTGGTCATGCCGTTTTGTTTAGGTATTTTTTAGATACGATTCTATTATTATTTTTTTTATTATTATTATGTTATATATTTTATTTTAGTCTTATTTATTAATACATCACATTTATATAAACATAGAGTTTTCTACTATATCTTTTTTCATTTACTAGTAAACTCGTCACACAATGATTTTGTGAAATATTAGGAATTTATTGATTGATTTTTTTAAATGGGTTTCAACAATGGTTAGTGGAATTTTAATCTAATTAGAAGGATATTGGTTGGTTTTTGGATATTATTAATTATATTATAGTGGTACAATCATCATTTTGGATGGTAGGTGTGAAGATAATATTTTACTAGATTTTAAATATAGGGTATACAAAGTAATAGCTAACCTGTTTATACCAAACATCATGTTACAAGGAAACTCTAGGTATGATAAGTGTTTTTCAACACATTTAGGCATGTTTTTGCCCCATTTTTATGAGTTTACCCAATGAATGTTTGGTGTCCTAAATTAGTAAATATCCCCCTATGATTCTTAAATTCATATAATATTTTATGGGTTTTTATTTTTTAAATTTATATATGATTATAATTTTATAAAAATTGTTAGTTTTTCTTATGGATGACATCATGAGTTTCAATGAAAAGGTTTTTTGAACAAGGTAAAAGATTTTTTTTAACTATGTAATAATTATTAATAGAATTATTCTATGATTATGTAATCCATGTCCATATATTTTGTAAAAGGAAACGAAACTAGTGTAGGATTGAAACTTAAACTAGAGATGAATCTAATTAGTAGTGCATGATTAAATAATAATTATATTTTCTATTATTCATATTATTTATTTATAATTTAATGATGATTACTTAAATGAAATATTACATGCTTACTTTTATGTTTTACTAATTATTGGTGTCTTGTATCTATAATATAATACCTTTAAACATGATTGAGTGAGTTTTTAGACTGGTATTTTATGATTCTCATGACATTCTAGGTGTTACCAAAAATTTCATGATATGATGGTTTTGTATATATGGACAGTGATGAGTCAAAAAAACATGAAATAATTTAGTATTTTTATTATCATGGTTAATTTAAGCTTATTTTAAAGGAATAAAATGTTATCCTTATGAAATTATATATATATATAATTAGTGATGTATGCCTAAGATAATTAGTAGTATATCAGTTAATTTTTATCATTTAAATATTATATCCTGTTATAATTCTAAAGTGATTTAGGGCTCTTATTATTAATTTTTTAATAGTCATTATATCATATTAAAAACAATTATATGTATACTATGACCATTTAAATTGTTCATTGTTGGGGAATTATTGTTTAGAAAGAAAATGATCTTAGGAATTTTTTTCATTTCATGTATATTCTCTTTGAATATATAGGTAAATAATACGATACATGAAGTTAAATTATTTCTAGGTAACAATACATTAATATTATTAAAATATTATTAAAATTATTTATTTTAAGTTACTTTATTAATCAGGACATGCGGTTTATTTTGGGGTAAATATTTCATTTTTATTAAATTTTGTGTCTATATTATTTAGGTGTTATGAAATCATGTTTAAAATACTCACTAATTATTATATGTTTTTTGATTATTTTTTCACATAAATGAAGTCAGGGAATTTATTTTTCTCTTAAAAGTTCCATTGATTTTCAATAAGGGTTTATAAAAATTATTTTTTGGATGTTTTTTACTGATTTTAGTAGCATTTAAAATATATAAAATATTTTAAGATATAAATTTAAATGAATTCTAAAAAATATAAGTTTTGCATTAAAACAGTGTAATAGTTTTGAACTCTAGAGCCACAATAGTGGTTTTAATGGAATGTTATACAGTTTTAAAATAAGAGGTGGAAAACATATAAGAACATGATAGAATTTATAGTCATGAGTGTATGTTTCCTTAAATATATATATATTTTAATATTTTTTTATTATAATTGTTATGTTTTTTAATTTATATATCTTATAGTAAAAAAATGCGACATCCTAATACCCTCAGTCCAGAATTTGGTGTAAAAAATATACTCTATTATTTTGATAAAACATTATTGAAAAATATAAAATGCATTACATACCTGAGGATATTTTAAGTATAGTTTTTGGATGATTAGGAAAATCCATACATCATATGAGAGTGTTATAAAAATTACATAAACAACTATTATCATTCACTAGATCTAGTCTCCAAAATAAAACCAAAAACCATCATAAAATCTATTAATCTTATGAAAATAATTTAAAAGAAAAGGATGAGTATAAAATTTTCTATTAATGGGATTTAAAATCGGGAATAAAAACTTTTTATTATAAAAATATAAAAATACATTAAAAATCATTTTATATCGAATATAAAATATTTTAGATAGTAAATAATTTTCCAAAATATGACGATGTTATTATCAAAAACATATATCTATAAGGCTTAAAAATAAATAACATTTAAAAAATACATATCAGTTTTAAAACACATTTTATTTCAAAATATTGTGAAATATTTAATACACTTGCATTTTTTCTAAATTATTTGAAAAACTTTCTTTTAAAATCATTTTTTATAGAATCTAATGGTACAAAAAATCCCATAAGAAATTTGTGAGGGCACTTGAATTTTCACCTTAAGAAACATTTCTCCATGAGGTAATGGTTTAACTCCTCATTCCTCATCACAACATATTATACCCAAGTTCCATGTTTTATATAATTATTTTTATGAGGTGTTATTTTCCCATTTTTCTAATAAAAACTAGTTTATAAATAAAATATTTTCAGTAGAAAGTTATATTTTACCAAATAATATTTAGAAGAAAATGTTTCTAATAAAACAAATTAATGTTCAGGAGAAATACATATTTCACAATTAATAAATATAATATTTCAGAGAGATAAGAACTAAACCTAGGAAAATTATTTTTTAAAAAAATAATAGAATCTCTATGATAATAATATAGTACTATCATATATATAAACACTATTAATTTCCACTTGATTAAAATAAAATTTCATGCATAAAATGATAATTATAAAATTCACTCGGAACAAGTAAATAAAATTATTTATATATAAATTCCTTATAAATAGGATTATAAAAATAAAACAATACCTAAAAATAGAGTTTTTCAAAAAAAATATCATAACAAAATGAAATCCTATTTTTAGTGGTTTATATTTAATAAAAAATAGTTTTAAAGGAATAATAATTTTCCTTTCATAAATTATAATTGAATTTAAATAAAAATATTTATACAAAAAAATTGTAATTTAATAAATGGGAATTTGAATATAATGAATTCCCCTTACAGATGGGTTTTGGGAAAATTAATAGAAGCCTAATAATTATAAAATCCCATAAATTAAGGGTTTTATATCTTTGAAATTCAATTTCACATATATAGAGGAGTTTTATAGTATATTTATATAATTTTAAAGATGATATTATCCCTTACCTGGAATGAAAAAAATGAGTATAGTGCTATCTCCAACTCTTAGAGCTTGGAAATCATAGTATGGAATGAATAATTAAATAAGGGACGATAGAGTTTGGTATATGGAGATTTTTTAGATTAATAAGGCCTATATATAAGGATATTTTATTGTTCATTCATGTTTAAATACTATGAACCAATGGGACTATTAATCATTTCAAAAAATTGGATATATAAACAAATCCAAGTTAAAAAGATGTTTATAAAAAAATTTGGATATCTGGATATGTATTCATATCTCATTCATTTAATATTACACAAAATTAAAAAAATGATGGTTTGAGGAACATGAGTTCCTTATGTTTTTCAGAGTAATATGAATATGTATAAAAATGATTTAAATATTGATAGTGAATATATATATTTACATACGTACATATACTTCATCACCGAAAATGGAGTATCCCAATGAACTAGAAAATCTTGCATGAACATAAGGAGACCTTCCATTATTAATGTGAATGTTACTAGTGTTTATATATATATATATATATATATATATCCTATTTCAATGAGTTCCATAGAGGATTTTATGAAGACTCACCTAAATGATAATACTTATCACACTTTTGACACTATAAATTCAAATATATCATGGTTTGATAATATCACGAAATGATTTCATCAATTTTAATGTATGAGAATTAATGTTATGGAAATTTTTAAGAAACATGAATGATACGTCCATGGATAACATAAGACGAGGTAAAAAATACATAATTGTCTTATAGTTATATGGATTATAGGACGTTCTCCAGAAGATAACGATAGTACAGGTTTTAAGTTGGTGTTGAACTGTGTTTTAATATCATTGATGTTAATAGAAGAGTTATGAGGAGACGGATACAGTTACATTAGGGCTCACTATGTTATGAAATATGTAATAGATTAAATTTAAATTAATCAAATTATTGAGATCAATTTGAATGAATGACGAATATAAAAAACTATGCTTTTTTAAAAGGGTGTAGAGTTCCCATGTATATCATGCCCCACATCCAAATTTTGGCTGGATGAGCACTTTAATATAAGTTAAGAACATCCTTTGGATGATTTTTTGAAGCCATCAAGTGATCAATGCTCGCATACACTCCCACACACCACCAAGAACACTTTGTGTGCAACATGCACACCATGTGCGAGATCCTACAGGTGATATCTGCCAACCTGTTGACACACTATTAAACAGTGTATCCTACCTAGTTGACTGACCTCCCACATGGTTTACCACCTAGTATCACATGTGGTAGAGGATGGTATTTAGTGGGCCATGTTGGTTGGATATTTTTTATACAATGTACGTTATAAAATATTGTTAAATATATTTAACCATATATGTACTCGTTTAATTTTTTTTTCCGAATTAAATTTAGTATATTTAATTATTTTAATCTATTATTGTTTATTTATTATTTTTGTTAAAAAATTTCTTACTAAAAATAATATAAAAATTTTTTCCCTAAATTTATTAGAATTATTCACCTATAACTATAATTTATTTAACTTTTTCGAAAAGGGTTTTATAGACATTTAAAAAATTAAATTTCAACATGTACGTTAAAATAGAATTTATATTTTTTTTAATAAAAATATTATTTCATAAAAAAATATTAAATAAGAATTTTTTTTATAAATTTGATATATAACTAATAAAGGAAAACAATTTTCATTAAATAATTTCATTTTTTCATAAAATATCACAATAAAGCATATTTTAGTTGGTGTTAAAATTTAAAAACATACCATTTAGTATAATATTTTAAAAAATAAATTATTAAATTTTTTGGAATGTCACAATCCCCCCCCACTTTAATGGAATTCCACCCTCAGAGTTCATTTATCATACTAAAGGAAATTTTAAATCTTACTTTTCAGATTTAGAAAAACACAAATTGTAAAATTTATATATTTTTAAGAGTCTCCAAGATTTTAGTTTTCTAAATCCATATAAGAAAACATATAACTATTAAAATTCAAAAAAATAACATCATAATCTATAAATTTGTCTAAACTTTCCATACGATACCCAATGAGACATCCTCATACCCGCACTCCCAGATATGGTGCTAAAAACATGATTTATAATTTTTTAAAAAATTAACTAACAAATATAAAATCATTTACATACCCAAGGAACTTTTTATTATAGTTTTTGGATGATTATAAAACTCCTTATTTCAAATCAATGTTTTATAAAAATTCCCCATCCAACTATGTGAATTCACATGATCTATTTTCTTAAATGAAACTAAAAAAATTAGAACACCTATTAATCCTATAAATGTGTTTTAAAATGTAGGGTGACCATAAAATTTCATAGTAAGGGGTTTTAAACCCTAGAGTAGAAACCATTTTATTTTAAATAATACAATATAACTTTAAAAGCATTTGATTTTCTATAATATCTTCTACATTTGATATAGTAATTAATTTTCCAAAATAGGAGGCTAGAATTAAAAAAACAACAATATATATTTTTTAAAATCTTTTTAAAAAATAAATGTCAATTTTGAAACCAATTTTATTTCAAAATATGATGAACATTGTAATATACATGATTTTTACATATTTTTTTCAAACATTTTATTGAAAATAATGAATTTATATGGGATGAAATTATACTTGGAAATCGATATGAAATCCTTTTAGGAAACTAGACTTGTTACTTTTAGGAAAACTTCTTAGACATCATAGGTTCACTCCCCATTCCTCATAACTACATAAAATAATCAAGTTTAATGTTTTATAAAAACATTATTGATGGGTTTTTCATTTCTCATTTTATATATACTAATAAATACATTCAAAAACAAATTCATTTTTTTCAGGATAAAATAACTTTATATCACATAATTTCTAGAAAAACATATTTTAAGAAAACACTATAATGGTTATGATAGATATCTATTTCAAAATGAATTATTTCAGTAATTTATATATTGAAAGAAAACAAAATAAAAAAAATTCTTTTCAAAAATATTATTGTAAGTTAATGATAATAATAGTGTATGGACATATCTATAAAATGACTAGTATCCATATACATAACATGATATTTCATGTATAAAATGATAACTATAATATCTAACTAGATATTTTAATTAATATTATTTAGATAAAATATCCTTATAAAAAATATTTTAAAAAGAAAAAAGTTTATACATAATTAGGGGTTTTATGAACATAAATATATCATTGGAAATTTGTTCCCTTTAGTCATAAAATATGCGTTTAAAGGAATAGTAATTTCCTATTACTAAATTGAATCTAAACATAAATAAAAAAATATATACCTTTAAAGTATAGTTTTAAAAATGGGTGTTTTGAAAAAAAATACACTTTTAAAAGGTTTTAAAAAAATATATATTTTGGAAAAAAAAATGTCCCATATAAAATGGGTTATGTAAATTTAAAATTTAATTTCTTTGACATAATGGAGTTTGAAAAAAAAAATAGAGGTCTGAAGATAATATTTTCCCATCCCTATAAGAAAAATGAGTGTTATACTTCCACCTACTCCCAGTGCATGGAAAGAAAGGTATGCAATGAAAAAATAAACAGGAGAAAATAGGGTTTGGTCTATAGGGATTTCTACTGAGTAAGAAGGACTATAAGTATATAGAGCCTTTACTGTTAATTCATGTAATAAAAATTAAGAGAATGTTTTTCCATTCATCAGATCTAGGGATTTTAATAAATCCTAGTTAAAACAATATATACAAAAAATATAAATCTCAGGATCTGTATTCATATCTCATTCATTTAACATTCCATAAAATTAAAAAATTTGAAGCTTCGATGAACTTTTTTTCATTGTAGTTTATATAGTAATATGAAGATTCATAAATTTTTTTTTTAATATCGATGGATAATATATATATATATATATACTTCATTTTCCCAAACGGGAAATCCCATAATATAGAAAAAATATACCATTAACTATAAGAGATATTCTGGTCTGGTAGAGGTCATCATGAATGTGTTTGTATATATACATTTATTAAAACTTTTTCTAGTCAATTTCATCAAATATTCATAATTAATCTACAATAAAATGATAATTCTATTGATATTTTTCAAATTATAAATACAAAACCGAACACAGTTTTATAGAATTGTTCCCTGATATCATCAATATTAAAGGAAAATATTTAATATTGTGGAACAAGGGAACAAAAATGAAAGATACCTCAATGGATACTGTATTTGAAAGTAAGAAATTCCTAATTATCATGTAGTTCAAAGTTATACATTGATATCATTAGATGAAGATGTCATGAGAGGTAATAAGGTGGTGTTGAGTTGGGTTTTAAGCTCATTGTGGTCGGTAGGAGCATCAAGAGGAGAAAAAGAGGGTGGTGCTGGGGTTAAATGGGTCTGAATAGAGGTAGGATATGACATCTAAATTTATTCAATTATTGAGATCATTTTGATTGAATAAAAATTATAAAATAAAATTAGTTTATTAAAAGGGTAAATAGTTCTTATGTATATTATGTCCCGCAGAAATCATTCAACCAATTGAGTGCTCATATATAAGTTATGTTCCTCTATTTTCATCTTGTGCTAAGGAAATAGGGGATTAAAACCCACATACAATTACACACACCCACTAACTATGCTCTATACGCACCATGCACACCTTTTGTGCGATCCTGTGGGCATTATGTGCCTACCCATTAACACAGCCGACTGTCATGCAACCTAACTAGTTGACCGACCTACCATGTGGGTTACCACTATGTACCACATATATTACATGATATTAATTATTGGTTTGTGTTTGTAATAACCAATAATTTTTCTAAAATAAATACTATGACTGATGGAATACAAAAACACTACACTGAGCTTAAACGAATAATTATTTATTACTTGTTAAATGTGATCATTATATCCTAATTGTTAAATTGGACATAATTAATACTATTAATAACATTATGAAAAATATATAATAGTACTTATCATAACTAGTGTATTAATTATTTCATTTTAAATAAGAAATCAATTTTTAGTAAAGTCATTTTATTCTTGCAAAATGTGTCTTCTTCAAAAATGGATTTTCTTGGTTTTTATGAGTAAATAATACATATAGTTTTCTGAAAATTCATAAAATATATTTGAAAAAATTAATTGAATATTGGAATCCATCATGTCAAGAATATATTAGGTTGAATTTTGTAGAATTTTCTAAAAATATTGACTTTTTAATGAATAGTCAAAAATATAGATATATTTTGAAAACCCTATTTTATTTTAAATAATTTTCAAAGAAACATTCCCTTTTGGATTCATTTTAAAATTTAATTAGTTTCCTTTTATTTAAGATAATCTAATTGTGGTTTTAAATGAATTTTCTACATTAATGTTTGATAAAAAAATTATATTTTTAAATGGCATTTTTCTAAAAAAGTGTTTTTCGTTGCATTTTTTATGGTTTAATTTTAAATTAAATTCTACCACATATTTGTTTTAAGATATTTTTCAATGGATTCCATATTTTTAATCTAGATGAAAATTTATTAAATAGGCCCCATTTATTTATGTTCAATAAGGATAATACCCACAGTAATTTTTTTACAATGGTATGGTGTAAATCATGTAATTTATGATAAAAATAAAATAGTGTGGATTGAAAAATAACCCTAACATTTTCCTTCAGTTTGATTGATGATTTTTTTTAAATAATAATCTATAATTAAATTATATATCCTTATTTCATTTGGGTGTAATTATAACCATTGAAAATTTTTCATAAAAAAAATTAAAAAATGCCACCCTTTTATTTAGAATAACTATAATATTTTTATCATAGGTTTTACCATATCATATTATAAAAACCCAATATTTTCATACATAGATATTAAATATTTCTCTGTTGAACTTTCATTAAATTAAAAAATGTATGATAATAATGATTTCATAGAGCCATTGGAAGCTTAAAACAAAAATAACTCATTCATAGGAGGTCTACACCATCCCCCACTTAGTTATTCATATCTAGAATCCTTATTAGATATATCACATGTAAAATCTGTCATCATAACCTGGGGAAGAGAAACATAATAAATGGTGAGATAAAATGATCAGTAAGAGTAATTAAGAGAAAACATAAAATTAACGTGAATATAAGGGCATTAGAACATTATCATAACATATGAAAACTACACTATGCATATCTAATATAAAAAATATTGAGTCATGGAAAAAATATTGGCAGTTTATATGACATGTATCATAACAAAATGAAATTACATGATCCATGAGAGATTGACATTTACATTGATCATGGAATTTTTTTAGGAACATAACCATATAAAATCATTTCCATAGTTTTCATGTCTCATTTATAAGGATATCATAGTGGAATTGGTTCTCTCCCTAAACCATTATAGTATTTAGTGTTCACTCCCATGGTTATTATAGTGGAAAAAGTACCTTACTAAACTTGATTCACTCCCTATTCCAGTCATGTTAATATAATGAGATTTCAAACATTTCCCAATGAATTTGATGGAGATATAGGTCCCACCTATCACATAATGAAAATCATAAATATGTGTTCCACAAGATCATAAAAAATCATTATATCAGAATCCATGAAAGGAAATAGGTTTCATAAAAAATTTATTATAGCATAAACCATAGAAAATAAATATGTTTGATAAACACATTTTCATCATAAAAATAAAACATCCATATATGTAATTATTATAGTATCATTGATTCATATCCCAAATAAATATTATTTAACATCAATAGATTTCATCTTAGTTGGAAAATGATTTTGATAGATTACCACATGGAACATTTCCAAAGGAAAATAACCTTTCTTTGAAAGATACCTTATTAAAAGTAAAAATTCATAACATATTATGGATATAATTTTACGTGGAAATAAAATTTAAAAATTATTATGATTCATAATATAATTCAATATTAATGATAGTGGAAATCATGTTCATCCCATAAACATTGAAACAAAGATTCCATTCACATTTTCCATAAAACTCTAGCGAGCTTTATTTGGAAAATTAAATGAATATTTATTTTAAAACACTTTGAGAAATTCAAAAATTTGTAAAATTATCTTCAATATATACATTGGATAATGTTAAAACATGTTTAATTTTTTTTGAAAATGTGGATATGTAAGGAAAAGGGATTTTGACCAAAGATAGATATAAAGATGATTTTTTAAATCATTATTTTGAACCATTTAGTACATAAAGTGGGGAAAACAATGGTAAATCATAAATTATAATTACATAAATATATTATAAGAAATTTAATGATTTTTTGAGATATGTTTCATAAGGTTTTATCATTGGAAACAAAATCATAAATAATCTCGATAAATGATTAGATTGTAACATAAAACAATTACTACTTTCGTAACATTGTATCATAAGCTCATGAAATAATAACATAAAATGAAACATATAATATAATGAAAATAATTAAATTCATTATATTACATGTCAAATTTTAAGTACATACCACTCAAAAATAATATAGTTGCATAACATAACGTATGTCCCGAAAATGAAAAAGTGAGACAAAAACCCTTTATCTTGAGACATGACCTCCTTATTAAATTTTTCAGCCTACCATAAAAAAATATAAGTTGATTATAAATATATTAAATAAAAATAAATATCAATATCATACCATATATGATTTTCTTATGAATTATTATTACCGTTTTATCAATAATTTATTATTAAAATCACGTTTTGGGAAATAACTACTTCATTTTTCATGTATGTTTTAGTTTGGTGTTTTTCATTATTTTAATTTTATTAGGGTTAAATAATATCCATAATTTTAAAGATGATAAAAATATATATATATATTAATTTTATATTTATTTTTAAGAATCGATTAATGTTAGATATTGAAAATGAGTACACCGTTCATGGAGATGGTAAGTCGTAAGTACACATGAGCGTTGTTTCCATTTTCTATATGGATCAAAATATAGGTAGGAGAATAATATATTAACATTAAAGATTCATTATTATGTTATATATATGTATATAATATATTCATTAAATTTACCCTTTATTACCTTTTATGTAAATTGTTAGCGAAAAACAATCACAATACTTCGCAAGGCAGTGGTCCTCTGTATACATGAATGACGTTATCATTTATTCAATGGATGGTAAGGTAAGAAGGTATATTTATTTTTATTTTTTATAATTAATTATATTTAATGAATATCATATATCAAAATAAAATTAATTCTTATTACCTTTCATAGAATGAATAATTGAAAAACTAATTACATCACTTCTCGGGGAAGTAGTCTTCTGAACACTCGAGAGACGTTACCATATTATATAAGGAATTTAAAGAAAGAAGGTATATATAATATTATAATTAAATAAGTATAGTTATATAAAATAACATATATATATATATATATAATAATTATATACATAATTATATATAGCTATAATAAATGGTGACGGAAAATAAATTACATCATTTTGTGAGGTGGTAGTCTTCCAAATACATGATCAATAGTTTTGTTTCCAATTTGAGGAAGGAGTATATAGTTGTAGATCATGATATAAAATTAAAAAAATAGTAGTATATTGTATATAAATACTATATAATATAACCATGGTTAAAAAATAATTTATGTATGTGTTAGAAGAAATAAAATAAAATGCGCAGTTAAGGGCGTTACTTCTCCTTAGGAAAACTACTTTAGGTTTTGACAAAAAATCCATCCTAAGATGGATTTATGACCAAAATAGATTACATGATGGGGGGGTAGAATTAAGTAATTTATTTTGTTACTGTTGTCCTAGGAAAATGGTTTTTGAATTATGGATAGGAGAGGAGTGGGGGTGTCCCTTTATAAGTAGGGGAGAAGACACATATGAAATATTTGAATAGAATAAAATTTACCCATGTTTTTCTTATCCCACAAGAATATAAATTGATCCTAAAAAATAATTATAGGTTATAAGATCTATATATGGCACTATAATGGGGTATTAACAATTTTATAGGTCATTAAACCCATATATATCTTATTTAACCCCTCGGTAAACCAGTTTAAGCCTTAACTACACTAATTAATATTTATGGTATTCACTATCGATTATGGATAATAATTAAGGTGAACATATTATATAATATTAATATTACAGAATAAAATTATATAATCTATTTTATCAATTTAAATTAATATATTTTAAAGAATTTAATTTTAAATTAAACCTAGAGATGTGATGAAAAAGTGGTTTTCCGAGGAGAAAATTTTAAAAATTTTAAAAAGTTTTTATAAGAAAATTCAACAAGAAATTGATTCCAATGAAATATACTGATTTATTTATAATATAATTAAACTAATTTTACTTTTAATTCGAATTAACTTTTATATTACCATATAAATTATTTAAACGGAAAGTATGTTTTAAATAAAAACCAGTATTTTTCCCCATTCATCAAAAAATTATTCTTTTCAAAAACACCTAAAAACTCACCCTATGATAATATTGAAATGTATATTTAAAAAAATGAAGCACTTTTTTTAGAAATAATTTTTTTAACTTTTTTAATTGTTTTTTAAAAAGTTTCACAAAGAGAAATAAAATAATTCCTTCAAAAAATATAATTTTTGAAACATAAAAATACCATAACAAAAATTATTTACATTTTTATTAATATATTTTCATTATATAAAAATATAATAATTAATATTCAAAATTGGGTAATTCCAATTCACACCACCATGTTTAACGATTAGATAATAATATCCTTGATCAATTGTAATATAAATAATATATCATACTTCATTAAAAATCTATGTTATCTGTAGTAGAAGCTGTTAGTGAAATTAAATTTATTTGAAAAAAAAAATATTACAAAAAAAATATTTGAGTGTGACATTCTACCATAATTAAAGTAAATTTCTCCCTCAAAATTTTCTCACATTGGTATAAGTAAATCAAGATACTTTTTATCACTACATCTTCAGGTTCCCATGTAGAATTCTCAAATTGGTGATTTCAAAAAAAAACTATTACCAGGTGAGTGGTATTGATTCATAGAACATTTTATCTATGATCCAGAATTTCCAACAGTTGTTTATTATTAGAAAGTTATTACTCCAGTGGTACTACCTACGAGTTTAGTTCATTTGAAGGGTTAGATATATACTTCATTCGTAGAGGTACATGGAAAACATAGTGGACATGAAAGAGGTTTTTTAGAAGCTTCTATCACTATCATACCATCTTGTTACGACTAATAATTTAAAATGGACTGATATACCAATGTATTAGTTTTCCCTTATTTTCAAATCTCATAACAATATTCTAGGGATACATTCTTAGGAACACTTTATTATCAACATTAAATTTTAGATCACCTTAATGATTATCAATATAAAATTGTTTTCAACTTCATGCCTCCCTTATGAGTTATTTAATTAATATAACCTTCTCTACCATTTATTTAGCTATTTTAGGTCCTAATAGTTTTGTTTCTCTAAATTAATTCCAGCATGTTGAATATCTATATTTCTTTCCATCAAGGGATTTATTATGATCCATCTAAATACATGTGTGGATTCTATTATTGTAAGAAAAATCAACTAGAATATGGTTTTTATCCCAACCACATTTGAATTATAAATAATAAGATCTCAACATATCCTCTTGTGTTTAAATTATTCTCTTAGACAGATCATCTGTCTATGGATGATACATATTTATGAAACTCAACTGTATATCAAGAGCATGTTAGAAACATTTCCAGAACATCTAGGTAAACCTCATATCCCAATTAGACATAATGGAATATGGTACTCCATGAAACCTTTTCACTTCCTAAATTTAATCCTGGAAGTAGGATCCAAAGAGAAATCTTCTGTGATTCTGATGAAGTATACAAAAGTTGCAAGGACGTTGAATACAAAATATATATCATAGTTCCCTTCATATTTCTAGGAAAATCCAATGAAAAAATATATAGTGATGCTTTCCAATTTCCATTATGTTATGGGTAATTAATTTAACATCTCTATAGACTTTTGTCTCATGGAAGTAATTGTATTTCATACCAAGAATGAAGATACAAAATCTATGATATATCTCATCATTCCATATCACCAAATAAAATACTTTAATTATCTATACATATTCATACTTCTAATATGAATATATAACAAGGAACTATGATCCTCCTCTAAAATATCCTTTTCCAAATCATGTATGGGTGGAAAACATATCGTCCTTTTATGCCTCTTAAATCATCACATGGACAGATGTCGTAATATTCATTTAAAAAAGGTAAAATTTATCCCCATATCTTAATATTTACATAATGATCCTTTTAAATCCATAAATATTATATCATTTTTAATCCTCATCATAGAAAATATAACATGATCCTTTCACTTCAAAGCATCATTTACCATATTTTTTCCCAAGATTATAATGTATTGAGAATTCATAATCCTTAGTCAGCTTGAAATATCTCCTATGGAAAAATTTTAAGTTCTTATATGTTAATATATACTTCAAACGTTTTTAATCAGTATATATATTACACTTTTCTCCACAAAGAGAGTGCCTCCATATCTTTAATGCAAAAAAAATTACCACAGAAAACTCAAAATCATTATTTTAGTCATTTATCTCATGAAACTCCAATTTTCATTCGGAATAATCTATAAACATTAAATTATTCAAAATAAATCATCCCAATACCTTTTTTCTGCATCACTAAATATTACCAACCCTTCTCTAATATATGGTAATTTAATCATAGTTTCACTTGCAAATATTATGTTTTGTTCCTATAAATTTTCCCACATTCATCTATCCAATAGAACTTAGGTCCCTTTAGAATTAACCTAGTGATTAGATTATATAGTAATGATAATTTCTCCACAAAACACCAATAATATCCATAGATACCAAGAAAACTTATGAACTTAGTCACCATGGTTGGTCTAAGAAAACATCAATAACCAAGGTCTTTGATTGATCCTTTGATATAACCTACCCTGATAATATATAATCGATAACATAAAAATTTTGTGGATAAAATTTAAGCTTTGTAAACATTTTATATAAATTCTCTTCTCTTAAGGTATTCATCACATTTCTCAAGTTATTTTCATGCTCTTACTTACTCATTGAATAGATATAAATATTCCAGAACCCTAGAACACCCGAAGAGTGGATGGGTGAATCAGGGTGTCAACTATTCCTTTTAATGTGATGGATATTTTTCCCAAGTTGATAGGAACTCATTAAACCTATATGATGGATTTGATCATAAATAAAAAATTCACAAGAAGAAAGATAACACAATAGTTTTACTTTGTTCCCCACTATAGGCTAGTCTAAGGATCATACTCCAATAGTTTTTCGATTATACGAAAATCCACTAATCATCACTAGTTGTGGATTAATATAGTTTTGACACAGTCACATTTTTTCAAGCACTACACCTTAACATGATTTTAGGGATATTGCATTGCATCCATCAGAACACTTTTGTCGACTCCCCCTAGATCACTACCTTGGGTGATTTCTTACTCAGTGTATCGACTTAAAGCTCTTTTTAACAAATTTTCATTGAATTCTTTGTCTCTATTTGGACCAAGAATCTTCTTGCATAGAGGTCTTGATTTTATGAACTTGAAATAACTGATCAAACAGACCAAATAATTTTTTCCTATTCAAATATCAACACTAAACTTGGGTGGAAGAACTCTTCTTACATGAAATGTTGGGGATTTTTGTGAAAAATTAATTTTATGCAAACCTTATTTTTCATGCGACCATTATCTTTCATGCAGCAACACCATAAGTTTCACTTGGTATTTTAAGACAAAAAGAACATTTTATATGAAATATTTTCTCTGGGTAAGTCTTTCATGAGGTAGAGATATGGGATATTCATTGGAAAAAGTTCCAAGTCTGGAATGGGGGTAGCCTCAAATTTATAGGCCTCAATGCCTCAACACGAAAGATTCTCGATGGGCACGCAAAATAATTTATTAAGTCACATTTGGTGTGTGAGACTCTTCCCTTAAACCTCATCTTTCATGCAGATTTTAAATATTTCATGTGATTATTTAGTTTTCTATATTTTTATGTAATGATCTTGAACCATATATTGTGTGAAACATTTAGATGCACCTTCAGAATTACACACAACTTCTTTTTCCAAAAACATTTTTCTTTATTCTCCAATTTTTGGACAAAAAACATTGGAAATACAATTTCAAACAATTCCAAATTAAATATTGTTCTCTTCATGAACTGTAAGATCCCTTTACATAAAAACTCTATAATCTGGTATGTGAGGATTGAAAAAAAACATGCTCTATTTGTAGAAAATAACATCCACAGTTCCAACAAATATCATCTATAAAGATGACCACATACTTAAAAAATATATAAATACTCCATTCATTAAATCTATTATGATATCAATTGTAATTAATAAGAAAAATTAGCATCACCATATATTAATAGTGTTCTCACCATATATAAAATTTTGTCTTTGTTATATCCTTCTTGACCCTCAATTGATTATATCCAAAATGTAGTTCAATCTAAGTAAAGTAGTAATCTCCACATAATTCATCAAATAAGTTATCTATAAAAGGTATATGATACATGATATTGATTGTGATGTTATTAAACTCTTTATAATCAATGAAAACCCAAATCAATATATTATTTTTTTTCTAAAGGTAATATGTTGAAAAACTGCGCTGAATGAATCCACCATCAAGATTATCCACGATTTTCCTCTCCAATTCTTGCAACTCAATCAGGTCCATTATATAAAGAGTCCTTGAAATAGGGATGGAACTAAGTATGAGTTATATTGACAAATAAACATCATTATTCGGTGTAAAACTAGTAAACTCTTCCATAAACACTTCAAAAATATCCCACAAAATAGGAATATCAATAACATTGAATTTCTCCCCAACCATTTCAGATAAAATCTGTTTTTAATATGAATAAAAATGATAAAATGGATGTTATTTACATTGGTAGTTCATATTTGTCATTACATTTATAGATGATCATAGGATACATCAGAAAATAAAATTTGACTTCCTTTCATTGAAAAATGATTTTCAATTTATATGGAGATAGCCTATCCATGCCTAACATAACACTAAATACAACTGGAGGAAGAATGATAAGAATTATGGGTATGAGATTCCCAATAACATCAATCTGAGAGAAATCGTATACATGAGATAAGATAATTGTACCATTATGGGTTTTAAATGATTAATCTACATCTAACTATGTGGGTTTTACTTGATACCCTTAGAAAAAATTTCAAATATAAACGAATTGGTAAATCTAGAGTCAAATAAGTCATTACTTGTTCTTTTGTAAATACTAATTGTACCTTTAACCAAATTTTTATCTCACACATAATTATTAATAGTGATCGCATGATATTTACCCTTTTCACTCTGCTCGATAGGTTTCCCACATTAACAATTATCATTGACCTTCAAATTTTGGCACTAGTTAGCATAGTGACCAAAATCCTAACATTTGAATCACTAGTGTGGGTGGTGAATTATATGGATCATTTTCTTTATTCACATCAACATATTACTTCCCTTCCACAAATAAAAAATTTACTAGCCCCCTTAATATTTATTTTTTCATGTTTCCTTCCACACGTCGAGCATGAATGAAATATCATCTTATTCATTCCATGGATCTTAGTAGTTCCCTTGAACTCCATATTTCATTTCTTCTAAAAACAATTTTATTTCTTTGTATCTCCAATATCAATTTACACTTTGAGAGAAAATAATACAGTTTCTTCAGAGGTACTAAAATCTCATTTAGATGATAAACTTTGAAGAATTGGTTCTAACCCACTAACAAATTGATCAACCTTACTTTCAAGTTGGATAAAAATTCAAGGGGCATATCTCCTAATCCTTGAAAATTTTTCCTCATATATACCAATGCATTCATTATATTTCTTTTTTATCTCAATGAATTATTTATTAAGTTTTTTATTAAGAATAAAATGGAATTATCTATTCAAAAGTAATCTCTTAAACTCATCCCTCTCTCTAAAGAAAATTCCATATTGTTACCTCATTTTCTTAATAATAGTTCACCATTAATCCTCCTTTATATCCTCATGATAGACATAAGAAATGAATTATTTGTGTTATGGGAACTAAGTCACATAAAAAACTTTTTGTGTGGTACTAATCCATTTCATAAAAACTACTGTAGTAGTGGAACCAGTAAAATATGGTGTATGTTACCACATGCATTACTAAATAGAATATTGTTTGTTCTATTTCATATTTGTAAGTTCAGCATGACTCATATCGTGAGAAATTTATTTAATAAAATCAATGAGATTATTCATTCCAACTACTATGAAATTATTTTGGTCAAGAGGAAATTCATTTCAGTATCCATTTTATTCAACATTAACCTAGTTCCTCTATGTTTGTTCCATCAACTAAAACCCAAGAGCATATTGTGACCAATAATAGTCATTGTGGGAAAACACATTATCCTCAAAAATCAATTATAGGATGTCTTGAGACACATTATTTCAAATCCATGACACCTATGGATTAACCTAGCTTATCCATGGTTATCATATATTCAAATTCATAATGATGGATCATGATGAAAAATTTATTTTAACCATGTCATATCACTCAGGAGTGTCAAAATAGGGGTGTAGTAAGGCCAATTATCATGTATTGTGAAATGATCAAGTCAAGCCCGAGGCGAAATTTTTAGTTAATAATATTAGGTACATATTTTCTAGAATCATGTATACTCTTTATTTCCATATATTTATGTATTTCTATATAAACTACATAATGGATTCCCTACAAAAACATTTGGTCGTCACCCTATACATGGGATTATTCTAAGGCTTATGACTATAGATTTATTATCCTAGTTTCCCAAGGTTCACTAAACATTTAAGGACCCGGAAATTATGTGGAAATCTTTTTGTTAAATACTTGGGAATTTTACGAGTCTGTGAAAATTTATGGAACTTAATTCTGTGGCCCGGTGTTCCCAGAATCAATTTCTGACATTTTGTTCAAATAAATTTAGTAAACGTATGAGTGGGTTTTTATAACTTTTGAACCGGTGCTTGGAATCGAAAACCGAGGGCACCGTTGAACTCGAAGCGCTGGTATTCGCTTATGAAGACCTTCACCTCGACGGTAGTGAGTCGAGAGAAGGAGATAGTTTTTGGGTTTTGGTGGAATGTAATAAAATAAAGTGAGTTTTCACTATAATTTATTAGATCTTCCATGTGGGTGTTTGGTTGTTAAAACCTCCACATGGGATTTGGAGGTGGGACCACCACACCATAACATCCAATGAGAGGTTATGGTGGTGGGGCCCACCCAAACATAACCTCCCGTGAGAG
This sequence comes from Viscum album, assembly GCA_963277665.1. Taxonomy (NCBI): domain Eukaryota; kingdom Viridiplantae; phylum Streptophyta; class Magnoliopsida; order Santalales; family Viscaceae; genus Viscum; species Viscum album. Next base: position 1,703,424,559 of record OY728155.1, read on the forward strand.
GTTATAGTGTGGGGACCACACGGGGCTTAACCCCCTATTGATGGAGGAGAGTAAAACCTCTCAACTCTCCCTCATTAATGAGAGAGAGCCTCTTCACCTCCCCTAATTAATTCTTTATGCCAACCCCTTAAATTAATTTAGGGGACCCTATCTAATTAATATATTTCACCATTTTAATTTTGTGCTAACATCTAAAATAATAGGCAATCTATTATTATTTTTTCTTAGCATTTCTAATTTGGTGGGAGACTTTGAGGGGAGATCTTGGGAGAATTAGTGTTCCCCAATGAAGAAACCCATCTCCCAATGAAGAATGAAGAATTAAGAATGAAGAACAACAACCTTCTTCGACTTCTTCCTCAAAGCTTCAACCGTCGAGAGACGTCTTCGAAGACCGACTTCCTTGACTCCGTTAACGAAAAACGATCAACGATCAGAGGTAGGGGATTCGAGATTGAATTTTTTCGCGTTCTTCATCTTTAAATCATGGTTTACATTTAGCCGATTGTTATCACCATAATGTAGAGGGTTCGTGAAAAAAAAATTGAGCCTGAACCCCTCCATTTTTCCTCGCTTTATTGACAACGACGGCGGAACAATGGCACCGCCGGAGGAGTGTGTCATGATAGGTGGGGCACAGTAGTGAAATAGTGGCTGGCGTCGGGCCGGGCACGAAGAAAACCGGTGGTGCAGGGCTTCTGGTCACCAGAAGGGCGCGACGCTGTTGCGCTGCACGGAGGAACAGGTCGCGGCCCCTAGCCGTGACGGTGCACACGGGCGGCCGCATGGCCACCAGAGGGGCATGGCACAATCGCACCATGCAAAAGAAGAAGTCGTTTCTAGGGGCTGCGGCGGAGAAGCAGAGGCGACCAGCTGGTCCGGCAGCTAGGGGAGCAGACGCAGGAGGCCGCTCGGCCAGCCGGACAAAGTGAGACCCTCCTGGGTCACACATGCTACCAAACCGGTGCCAGGCGCTGGTTATGATCGAGAGACGGGGGGCACACCCCCCCCCCTTAGAGGATTAGGTGGGCCCTGTAGTGTGCTGCCAGCCGCTGGCCACCCAGTCTAGGCGAGCCGCCCCACAGGTCCTCTCATGTCGGGCAGCCTTTGCATGCCATAGGGGCCGCGCTACTTGCGAGTTGGGCCGCCCAGCGTGGGTTGGGCCGCATAGCGTGGGTTGGGACACCACCGCGGGCCAGACCAGTTCTGGCTGGCCTGGCCACTTCCGGCGGGTCCGGTTGGCCCATGCTGGGTTGGGCCGAGTCGGTTCGACTAGGCTGGACCCAACCTGGACCAGTTTGACCCGATTTCACCTTTTCTCCCATAACAAGGGCTATAGGTGTGCGATTGACGAACCATCTATGTTGATGTAAATCATGGGGCAACACAATTCTTTTAGCATACCACACTTGAGGTTTGGACGCAATTATTCTACAGTCAGGTTTGATTAAACCCAAATCCAACCATACCCTCGGAACGAAAATGCCAATAACTCACAGACCAGACATCTGATTGATGCTCCATCTATTGCGTTGAGATCCCTATGACAAGGTAGACCTTTGAGATTCTTATTCTTGGGAATTAGTGGTATTTGATGTATCGACACTCGGTTTGAGGAGTGGACCCTCCCAGAATCAATCATGCTTCATGCGAAACCCTGTGGCTGGCTGTGCACTGGCGATTGTTCCTAGATCCTGTGTCAGTTCGACACCACTAACGACTATTCCTGGATCCTGTGTGGGTTCAACAGCAATGACGGCTGTTCTGGGATCCCATACGGGTTCGATAACTGGGACTACTATTCCTGGATCCTGTCTGGGTTTGATAGTTCTAACTTCTGTTCCTAGATCATATGTGGGTTCGACAGAATAACTTTTCTTAGATCTTGTGTGGGTTTGATAGTTCTGATTTCTATTCTTGGATCCTGTGTGGGTTCGATATAATAGTTGATTCAGTGGCTACATCTGATCATCTCTATCTCTCAAAAAATTCGTATACCTGTCTGAGCTGAGTCAGTAACTCTTGGGTTTTCCTCATGATTGAGATGGATTACTAGATAACTTTGGTATATGTATGGGCATATACCTAAGTGGGGTTATCTGTTGATTTCATACATTTTGGTTTATCCTTGTTGGATTTTGTGAGACCTTGAGGGTTGTGGAGTCCCTACCGAGTATCGTTATACTCACCACTGCACGGGCTATGCCTGCAACTTATTGTGTTGGATGCAGACAATGGACAGCGCTGATCGAGGCTGAGTGTACGAGGATTGGACGGTACCTGGAGGTGGACCTCATGACTAGTCAGTACCTGGAAGAGACTTATGGATGTGATGTGCCGAGGAGGAAATCTATACCTACCCTTCAGGTAGGATCCGTGGTGGACAATCCAGGAGCTACTGTTAGCCTTTCAGCTATTTTTTCCTTTTCAATTGTACTTGTACATTATAGTTGGGATTGTATTTTTGACCCCTTAACGTTTCATCACACTCATGTTATACAGTTTTACTTAGTGTTTTGTGTTCATCTATGTACTCTGTTGTGTGTGTTTTCAGTTATAAAGGCAATTCCTTCCTAGTTTAGGTATTTTCGCCTTTGGTTCTAGTCGTCAGCCCCTGGCCTATAGAAGGAGGGCTTGGGGTAGTCACGGTACGAGACCCAGGGGACGGGTCGTGACAAATTGTTATCAGAGGAGTTGGTTCTACCGAAGAACTTAGGACTCTGATATTTTCTATGAAGCAATAGTGTTAAGCATAGTGAGTGTGGTTATCAGTTCAGGGAGTCCAGTGTTGGTGCAGCAGCCAATGTATCCCTACACTAGGACCCTAACATCTGGTTACTGACTCAGTGCATAAAAACACTGATTGAATGTGTTTTTTTAAGAGACTTCTTTGTAACCTCTTTTGAGACAGCTCAACAGGTTTAACTTATTGACTGTGAAGCACCTGTTTCTTTAGAGGATTCCTCCACGCAGATAGCCAGCCAGGGTTGCAGCCATTGTATAAGATGGCAGCCCACCGAGCGACGAGGCCTCAATGTAGGGCCCTATCATAGCAGAGGCACCCGTGGTACCACTACCCATTGGGCCGCCGATTCCACCAGCCCCAGTAGTAGAGAGTACACGCCACTTGACCGTGTTGCACGAGTTTCAGTGCCAAAGGCACCCAGATATAGGGGTGAGATGGACCCGCATGCTGCTGAGGATTGGATGGAGGCTATGGTGAGAGTCTTCCGACTGGTAGAGACACCAGCAGACATTATGGTGATCTTTTCCACGAGTCTCCTTTAGGCAGCATCAGGCATATTGTGGAGCCTAATTCTCCATGTGCATCATGAGTTGACACTTCTCTGGGCAGACTTCGAGAGACTGTTTCGGGTGGAGTTTGTCCCAGCCACCCTACGTGTGGTTCAGATACCGGAGATACTGCATCTACAGTAGGATAGCATAACAGTAGCTCAGTACTCAGTGAGGTTCACAGACTTCTCATGCTACTCCATAGAGATGGTGTAGGACCCATTCTTTAGGGCCCGGATCTTCGAGCAGGGCCTCAAGAGAGTGATCAGGGCTTCGATGATCTCCCTCAGTAGCCCGATGCAGGTGGGGGTGTTGGAATGAGCCCTCTTAGTGGAGAGTTTCCGTGCTGAGCAGTTACTAGCAGTGAGACCCATCATCGGGCATCACATAGAGGATTCTTCTGTAGCTGGTAGCAGATATATGTCGCAGAGGTCCAAGTGGACCAGACCATCCGGTGGACGACCTCAAGACTCGAGTTCGGTTGTGCGAGGCACACAAGACAAAGCCAGTCATTCGAGGAAAAAGCATTGTTTCACATGTGTCGGGTAGGGTCACATGGCTTGTGCCTTTTTGACCCACCATACAGATGATCAGCAGACAGTTGAGGGACTTCCTAGGCAAAGGTAGAGGTTCGATCAAGGTGATCAGTAGGGAACAGGTGGACGTGGAAGAGGAGATGGTCGTGCATCTGGCTGTGGACGACGTTACGAGGTGTTACCACCACCACCACCAGGAGGTCCACCCTGACTACAGGGATCAGGTGGAAGAGGGAGAGATCAGCTCTAGGCAGCTGAGGGTTACGATCACGGTGCTCCGGATATGATTCGAGGTACGATCTGTGCCAACTCCACCTTGGCTTCAGTTCTTATAGACACAAGTGATGGCCACTATTCCATTTACACTACCCTAATTTGGAGCTCGGAGATTCCGATGGAGCCGTTGGCTTGATCCTAACAGCTAGAGACTCCTACAGGAGCAGAGTCGACGATCACGAACTTGTGCCCACAGTATGAGATTACTCTAAGAGGCCAGAGCTTCGGCTGGGATCTCCTCGTAGCGGTATCGAGGCCTTACAAAATCATCTTTGTCACACCCATGACCTTTTTTTTAAATTCATTACTCATTTAATTTCCATTAACAATTTGTTTTGGGGGTTTACCACTCATTTTGGTGAAAATGGTGGGTTTTGAAAATTTGGGCCAAACCGTTAGCCCAAATCCAGATTTAAAAACAAATTTTGATTCTTATAGAACTCCTTCAATTTTTTACTATTTTAAACCCATTCCACTTTCCAATTGGCATACCATAATATATTAAAATCACCATATCCTTTCGAACCACATAGAAATCCCAAATCATGATGGATTTGGGTTTTTAATTAAGGTAATGGGCCTGCCCGTAAGCCCATTTCCTACTTTAAATTATTTTTTTAAAATTTCAATATCTCATTCTTTTTTTACTGTTTTTCAGTGATTCAACCTCCCACTATAATCCAAAAACCTCCGCCTCACCCCCTGTATCTCGTTTTCCTCTTTGGAGCTCATATACCCCGCATATTTGGACGATCTTTCTCAATCTTTCTCAAATCGACCAGATTTGATGAGGTAAACTGAATCTTTCATAACTCCTTCAACTGTCATCCTTTTTCCCCCATTTCAGTCCCCACATGACCTAATATGACTCCTTCATACCTCCATATCAGTTTTGGGTACTTGGAGATTCATAGTTAGGTGGATTTGGGCCGATTTCTTCAAGATATTTCAAGTAAGGGAATTCCTTCTTGGTTCCTTCCATCCTCTTTTAGTTTTATTTCATATTTCTTGAAGTTCCTCATGTCCATATGTTAGGTTTCGATCCTAAGGTCTGATTTGGTATCTTTGGGGTCAATTTTTGGTGGTCTAGGTCTGGATTTATATTCCTTGTGGTGCGGCGGTGGTGCGCTTAAGGTTTCGCACCAAGTTTTGAGGGTTTCGACTCAAAAGGTAGGTGATTCCATGTGTAACCATTTTATGATGAGTTAGCTTGCTTGTTTTATTAATTTAGTATGTTTATAATCTGTCTTGTGTGGTTTGAAAACTGTTTTTGATGAATTTGGTTAAACATTTAATTTTTAGTTGTATTTTAGCTTGAAAATGGGTACTTTTTATGTGTGACTCTTGGGGTAATGTTTGGGTTTAGTTTATAACATACGAAAGTGATTTATTAGTCTTTAAAGGGGCTGCCAATTCTATTTTTTTAATTCCTTATTATCATGTGGGCCTTGAAAAGAGGTTTTTTTGAATGAGTTTAAGGTGTAAAACCGTGTTGTACTTTTTGAAGGAGATTTATGAAAACATGTGTTTTTCATGTGTATCTTTGTTGTATTATTTGATGTATTTTTATAACATTTTGGGGTTCTTTAATAATTGTTTTAGGGCTGAAAATTCTGTTTTGGATTGTTATTGTAATGATTTTGGTTTTGAATGAGGGGTTTGAAATGGGTTTAGTGTGCAAACAATGGTTATACCTCTTGGGTTTGTTTTATAAAAATTGCAAATGTTTTATTTTGTTAAACAAAGTTGGGAAAGGGTGTATATGTACTGTTTGGGTGAGCGTGTTCACCTAATGTGGGTTTTTGAATGGTAAAGTGGTGATTTGAGATGTCAAACATTTTTAGAATGTTTTATAAATTGCTGAAATGTTTTACTAAATTGTGTTTTGTGTGCGAAACACGGGTGTGGGATGTTTCGTGTGAGTTTATTGATAAAATGAATTGTGAAGGTGAGAAGGGTAATATGTGACATGTGTGTGGGCTGTTATGTGAGTTTAATATCTTGTAACGGTTTAATAAAATCATTTAAAGGATTTGTGTAAGTGTTAAATAAATTTGAAAAGTGTTGTAGGGTTTTTTGGTGTGAGTTTGATTTCAAAATTCATTTGAATAAATAGTGGAATTTTTGACTTGTGTGATGTACATGGGGATGTTTGGTTAATGTGTGATGTGGAATTGATATTTGCATGTGAAAACTATACTTCTTGGATTGTTGAACTTGTTTGAGCACAAAGGGAAAACCCGGGTATCTATGTGGGTGGACGTGTACTAGTATGCTAGTGAATCCGTGGGGTTTGGCCTCAGTTTCACTTAGCAAGATTGACGCTTACAACTCCAACTAAACAATGATGATGATGATTGGGGACCACTAGGTTATGGGTATGATCCCTACTAGTGGCTCGTGCACAAGAACAGATATTTTTTGTGGTTACTCTCACCGAGATACGAGGTACCTGGGACCCACAGCTAGCTAGTGCCTAGGGGTTATTTCCTAATACTTGTGCTCATTAGATCCTTTGTACATACCGTCGGTATACGGTATTGTTGGCTGGAAAATTCAGTAGATTTGGTATTTATTTTATAATTGTTGTTCCTTTAAAATTATCTCACATGGAAACTATTTTCATTTATCATTTCATCCTTTAGAAAATTGTAACTAGCATTTCTTATTTACAAAACATGCAATGCTTTTTGTCATTAAATGTTTATCACATGGAATCTCATAGAGGTGGTATCCTACTGGGCTTTCTCTCACACCCTACTTACACCTTTGGGTGTAAGTAGACTTTCTTATTTTATGTCACAGGTTTGGGTACAGGTTTTATGCCTTTGGTTCGGGTTTTTAGCGGTCCATCGTTATGGAGTGTTGTGGAGATGGCTTGAGGCCGGTGCCTCTTTCCATGTGGAGGTTCTTGGGATGTATTTTCTGGGGTTTGTACCTTTTTAATGGTCTTTAAAAGTTGTTTAAAATTGTGTAATTCAGTTCTGAATTTTTGAAAAAGATTATTTGGTTTGAAAAATCCAGATTCGTTTCATTGGATTCTTTTGTCGTTTTAAGTTTATAAACTCGGGTAAATCATTCCCAATTATCATTTTATGATACCCGGGCACTTGTGCCAGCCTGTGGGGATCGGGAACGCCCTTTGGGACTTGTCACGGTCTGGGTTTGGTGCCGGTTTTGGCAGCGTCCAGATTCGGTTCGTGACAAAATGGTATCAGAGGAGGTTCGCTCCATTGGAGTCATGTTATTTGGGAAATAGTCGGGATAGTCTAGATTTATGATTGTGGGGACATGGAATTCTGGTTATGGGTAGTGTGCTTGATCACCACACCTCATTTTAGGATTCAAGTCACCAGGGGAAGTTGGGATTTGTCTAGGTCTTTTGGTTTTCTTGGTTTGATGATGATTAGGGGAAATGAAAAGAGAGTTGGGTTAATGGTCTCAATGACCTCGCAGGGTCTGGCAAGCCATGTGGAGCCGGGGATATTCCCTAAAACACTCTATGTGACAGTGAAGTGATTGGAATATGGCCGCCAACCATATGTCCAAGTCACCCACTGAAACTAGTTTCCTCTCGCATTGTCTGGTGTTCTTTAGTTTTGAAATCTTGGAACATTGGTTTTAAAGTGACTTGGTTTTAGGAAGTGTAATGTTTTTGTGAAATGATTTTCAAATAAATATGGAATGGTTTGATTTATGAAATGGAAGAACTAAATATTCAGAATTATTTTGAAATGGAAAATTGTGTTCTTACACCTCTTTTGAAAGCAGAAACTATATTGAAGTTGGTTTTGAAAAAGTGTTCCCATTAGAGTTTTTTAAACTATTAAAAGTTTTTTTAATGGGATGAGATGTTTTGAAATTGATGTAAATAAATTGAATGTGAGTTTTCATTGGAGCGATTGTGCATTTCGAGAAAGTTTTTTTAATGCGGTAATTTGGGTTCGACCTCCTGGTTAGCGGTTTTGATAAGAATGATGTGTTGGTTGACCGTTTTGGTTTTGAAAAGTGGAAAGAATCAGTGCATTGACCTTTGGTATTTCCATGAGTGACCACATGCATGGGGTTATATGGGATTATATATGGTTGATGGAATGACTGGATGAGTGCCAGGACGGATATGAGGAGGGTGCCTGGTGTGGCACAAAAACATGCATGTGTGAGGCCCATGGGGTACCACTGGTGGATATGCTCACCGTTGAACCGTTTTTTTTCAGAAATTGTTTTAAAGAAAAACATGTTTTCTTGATGAATAGTTTGGGATGGTTTTTATTATGGGTTTTTGAAAATTTTGATGTTGTGGGATGTTTTGAGTCCAAGAACCCCTCCTATTCAAACTGTTTTTTTGGGGGGGTTGTGTTTGGTCGGAAAGCTGGGTAAAAGGTCCGGTTAGTAGTCTCCTATGATATATGTTTCAAGACACCATTAAGATGGTTCCATTAACGAGTTTGGATCTATTTTTTGGTATGTTTTTACCAATGGACCAGCTTGGTTGGGTCCTTGGGTTCTCTTTTTGGATAAGGTACGCCCCATTAAGATTTAGTGCACAACAGAAGTGCAATGCAGATTGTTTCACCATTAGAAAAATCCCCCAGTTGATCAATGTAAGGAATATTTTCTTGAGATTTGTGGAATGATTCTACACCATTTACTTTCTTGGTTTTTTTGGATCCTCTTGTTGCATAAGAGTGCTCGTGGATGGTTGAAAGAGACCTTAGTTTCTTAAGCTACCTAATTCGTCGAAGGTGAAAGTTGTCTGGGGTTGTCAGTATGGATAGTGTCTAAGAGGGCCTCTAAGTCCTTCATAGTCTCTTCAGAGAAGGGGATTATGTTAAACTACCAGTGTGGGAAATCTGGACATGAGAGGCTGTTATGGACACTTTCTGGAATGCTGTGATATTTGGTGATATTGTATAACGCCCCCCTCCTTGTATTATTTCTCTCAGTCGCTTTGGACTTGTTCGCTGACGTGATGTGATGTCACGTGCTCATTTGATTGTAAAGGTGAAGTTGTAAAATATTATGTGAGTCTATTTTTTTAAAAACTATTTTTACTTTTGGGAGATCTCGACATCCTCTATTTTAGAGGAAGGTGTTTATATGTGTCCTTTATTTCTGTTGTTTCCCACCCGAAGAAGCAGGGTGTGATGTGAGTGCATCCTCTAAACCCTTATTTCAGTGAATTTAAAAGTTAGGGTAAAGTGAGTTCTGGAGTGTGTTATGTCTGGGTGAACCCATATCAGATTGCGTGTAGTTGTTTTTAGCATCAGAAGAAGAAATTCTATTGGGGGGGGGGGGGGGTTTCCAAATCCTAACTGCGAGGCCGAAGATGCTTCAATCATTCCAGCTCCAGCCATAGGTCCCAGAGAGAAGCTGTCACGTAGTCAAAGGAAATCCCATGGTAGTTTTTAACCTTGAACAAAGAACTGTTCTTAGTATGAGAGATGGTAATAGTTTAAAAATTTGGTGTTTTCATCTTTCTTCTTTTGTTCCCATTTGGTGGAAAGAGGTGGAGTGCCTCATCCCCATGTTATCTCCCAATGACTTTCTTTTCCCCTTTGGTTTCCTTTGCATTTGGGGGAAGGTTTTGGATTTGTCTAGACATGTTGAGTGAACATTTATTAGTAACCATTCACCAGAAAACCATGTAGGTATAAGGATCCTCATGGATAGAGCACAGTTTCCCAAACTGCGTGGGCTAACCGTGTTGTCGTCCCAACACTTTAAGTTTGGGGGTTTTTCTATGCCGGCCCATATTGGTCAGTTAAGATGGATGGTTTTTATGGTGGGGATAACCCCTATGAGTCTCATGTATATTATTGTAAAAATTCTTAATGGGATTCTACCCCTTGTACTACGGAGTTGTTCGGGGCTCCCCTGTTAGTGTCTTGATTCTTTCTCGGAAAAAAAAATTTAAGTTGTCTCTTATGGTTGGGGAGCCCATTTGTGTATCCTTGTACCAGTAACTCACTTTTGTACATGGTCTTGGATTGGATGTGGGTAGTCTCGTTCGAAGATATATAACCACATACATATTCCTTGAGTAAACGTTGGGATTGGAGATTTCCCAATTGTTTAGTAATATCAAGTTAAGTGTAACCTTGTTCGATGTTCTTGTTTGATTGGGTAAATTTCTTGAGCCTTGTTCAGATAGTGTTTGAGGAGTTTTGTTTTAGGATAAATCTTGAATGTGCTTGATAATTTCAGTAATGAGGTGTATGTTTTGGTTGTGAAGTATTTCTTCCTTAATTGATCACTGGAGGTGTTTTGACCTTTGGGGGCGAAGCTTAGCAAATGAGTCCATTTATGCCTTTCGGTTGGGTTTGGTTTTTGCTTTATTCGTGATGTGGCTTTTTGAGGGCGGAAAGTTTTATGGTGGGGAGAATTGTCACACACATGACCTTTATTTAAATTCATTACTCATTTAATTTCCATTACCGATTTGTTTTGGGGGTTTACCACTCATTTTGGTGAAAATGGTGGGTTATGAAAATTTGGGCCAAACCGTGAGCCCAAATCCAGATTTAAAAACAAATTTTGATTCTTCTATAACTCCTTCAGTTTTTTACTATTTTAAACCCATTCCACTTCCCAATTGGCATACCATAATATATTAAAATCACCATATCCTTTTGAACCACATAGAAATCCCAAATCATGATGGATTTGGGTTTTTAATTAAGGTAATGGGCCTGCCCGTATGCCCATTTCCTGCTTTAAATTAATTTTTTTAAAATTTCAATATCTCATTCGTTTTTTACTGTTTTTCGGTGATTCAACCTCCCACTCGAAGCCAAAAACCTCAGCCTCAACCCCTGTATCGCGTGTTCCTCTTTGGAGCTCATATACCTTGCGTATTTGGACGATCTTTCTCAATCTTTCTCAAATCGACCAGATTTGATGAGGTAAAATGAATCTTTCATAACTCCTTCAATTTTCATAATTTTTCCCCCATTTCAGTCCCCACATGACCTAATATGACTCCTTCGGACCTCCATATCAGTTTTGGGTACTTGGAGATTCATAGTTAGGTGGATTGGGGCCGATTTCTTCAAGATATTTCATGTAAGGGAATTCCTTCTTGGTTCCTTCTATCCTCTTTTAGTTTTATTTCATATTTCTTGAAGTTCCTCATGTACAGAAGTTAGGTTTCGATCCTAAGGTCTGATTTGGTATCTTTTGGGTCAATTTTTGGTGGTATAGGTCTGGATTTATATTTCTTGTGGTGCGGCGGTGGTGCGCTTAAGGTTTCGCACCAATTTTTGAGGGTTTCGACTCAAAAGGTAGGTGATTCCATGTGTAACCATTTTATGATGAGTTAGCTTGCTTGTTTTATTAATTTAGTATTTTTATAATCTATCTTGTGTGGTTTGAAAACTGTTTTTGATGAACTTGGTTAAACATTTAATTTTTAGTTGTATTTTAGCTTGAAATTGGGTACTTTTTATGTGTGACTCTTGGGGTAATGTTTGGGTTTAGTTTATAACATATGAAACTAATTTATTAGTCATGAAAGGGGCTTCCAATTATGTTTTGTTAATTCCTTATTATCATGTGGGCCTTGAAAAGAGGTTTTTTTGAATGAGTTTAAGGTGTAAAACCGTGTTGTACTTTTTGAAGGAGATTTATGAAAACATGTGTTTTTCATGTGTATCTTTGTGGTATTATTTGATGTATTTTTATAACATTAGGGGGTTCTTTAATAATTGTTTTAGGGCAGAAATTCTGTTTTGGATTGTTATTGTTATGATTTTGGTTTTGAATGAGATGTTTGAAATGGGTTTAGTGTGCAAAAAATGGTTATACCTCTTGGGTTTGTTTTATAAAAATTTCAAATGTTTTATTTTGTTAAAAAAAGTTGGGAAAGGGTGTATATGTACTTTTTGGGTGAGTGTGTTCACCTAGTGTGGGTTTTTGAATGGTAAAGTGGTGATTTGAGATGTCAAACATTTTTATAATGTTTTATAAATTGCCGAAATGTTTTACTAAATTGTGTTTTGTGTGCGAAACACGGGTGTGGGATGTTTCGTGTGAGTTTATTGATAAAATGAATTGTGAAGGTGAGAAGGGTATTATGTGACATTTGTGTGGGCTGTTATGTGAGTTGAATATCTTGTAACGGTTTAATAAAATCGTTTAAAGGATTTGTGTAAGTGTTAAAGAAATGTGAAAAGTGTTGTAGGGAATTTTGGTGTGAGTTTGATTTCAAAATGCATTTGAATAAATAGTGGAATTTTTGACTTGTGTAATGTATATGGGGATGTTTGGTTAATGTGTGATGTGGAAATGATATTTTCATGTGAAAACTATACTTCTTGGATTGTTGAACTTGTTTGAGCACAAAGGGAAAACCCGGGTATCTAGGTGGGTGGACGTGTACTAGTATGCTAGTGAATCCGTGGGGTTTGGCCTTAGTTTCACATAGAAAGATTGACGCTTACAACTCTAACTAAACAATGATGATGATGATTGGGGACCACTAGGTTATGGGTATGATCCCTACTAGTGGCTCGTGCACGAGAACAGATATTTTTTGTGGTTACTCTCACCGAGATACGAGGTACCTGGGACCCACAACTAGCTAGTGCCTAGGGGTTATTTCCTTTTACTTGTGCTCATTAGATCCTTTGTACTTACCATTGGTATACAGTATTGTTGGCTGGAAAATTCAGTAGCTTTTTTATTTATTTTAAAATTGTTTTTCCTTTAAAATTATCTCACATGGAAACTGTTTTCATTTATCATTTCATCCTTTAGAAAATTGTAACTAGCATTTCTTATTTACAAAACATGAAATGATTTTTGTCATGAAATGTTTATCACATGGAATCTCATAGAGGTGGTATCCTACTGGGCTTTCTCTCACACCCTACTTACACCTTTGGGTGTAAGTAGACTTTCTTATTTTATGTCACAGGTTTGGGTACAGGTTTTATGCCTTTGGTTTGGGTTTTTAGCGGTGCATCGTGATGGAATGTTGTGGAGATGGATTGAGGGTTGTGCCTCTTTCCATGTGGAGGTTCTTGGGATGTATTTTCTTGGGTTTTTACCTTTGTAATGGTCTTTAAAAATTGTTTAAAATTGTGAAATTCAGTTCTGAATTTTTGAAAAAGATTATTTGGTTTGAAAAATCCAGATTCGTTTCATTGGATTATTTTGTCGTTTTAAGTTTATAAACTCGGGTAAATCGTTCCCAATTATCATTTTATGATACCCGGGCACTTGTGCCAGCCCGTGGGGATTGGTAACGCCCTTCGGGACTTGTCAAGGTCTGGGTTTGGTGCCGGTTTTGGCGACGTCTAGATTCGGTTCGTGACAATCTTGGGTATGGAATAGTTATCTACAGTCCATTCTCATATCATATGTATTAGGCACCAAGTGTAGTGTGTCCACACGAATGGGACTAGGTTCACCTTCACAGGCGAGAAGGGAGACATTGTAGCGTAGGACAGACTTACAAGAAGGAGGGTGCAGTCGATAACTAATCAATTGGACTGCCTTACACTCGAAGCAGTTAATGTGGAGAGTCTGAGATATCTTTTATTGGTGGACCAGTATGCGGATGTTTTCCCTGAATATGTTCTAGGTATACCTCCTTATAGAGAGGTGAAATTTTACATTGACATGTACCCCAGGACGGCACCAATATCTACACCAACATATCAGATGACTCCCTCTGAGCTTCGTGAGCTGTGGTTACAACTGGAGGACTTGCAAGGGAATGTATTAATCCAGCTCAGTGTTTCTCCCTGGGCAGCCCCGATACTTTTCACCAAGAAGGCGAATGAAAGCTTGAGGATTTTTGTCGATTACCGTCACCTAAACTAGGTGACCATGAAAAAAATGTACCCACTCCCTATGATTGATGACCTCTTTGATCAGCTGAAGGGAGTACGATGGTTCTTAAAGATAGATCACAGATCAGGCTATCACCAACTCAGAGTTCGAGACGAGGATGTGCAGAAGAGGGCCTTTATATGTCATTATGGATACTACGAGTTCTTAATTATTACTTTTGGAATAACAAACTCTCCAGCAGTGTTCATGAGTCTCATGAACAGGATTTTCCAACCATACCTTGATCGCTTTGTCATAGTCTTCATCAACGACATTATGATCTACTCGACTACTGAGGAGGAGTATATCTTCTATTTATGGGTAGTACTGGACACACTCCGAGAGAACCAAATTTATGGTGAGCTCTCAAAGTACCAGTTTTGGATTCGAGAGGTTCAACTTTTGGGACATGTCATCTCGGAGGCTGGAGTTTTTGTGGATCTAGAAAATATTGAAGCAATACTTTCTTGGGAGCCAACCAGGAGTGTGTCAGAGGTTCAGAGTTTCCTGGGTTTGGGAGGATTTTATCAGAGGTTCGTACCAAACAATCCAGAGTTGCAGCACCACTATCATCCTTGACGAAGAAGGGGAATGCCTTTATATGGTCAGAGAGATGTCAGCAGAGCTTTCAAGAGATGAGTCCGAGGCTGACTAGTGCCCCCATCATGAGGCTTATAGAGGAAGGCAAGGGTATGTAGTCTACTACAACGCATCAGGGACCTAACTTGGGTGTGTCCTGATGCAGGAGTGAGCAGGGATCGCTTATGGTTCTCGACATCTGAGAAAGAATGAGAAACACTACACCACCCATGACCTGTAGTTAGCAGTAGTGGTCTTCTACTTGAAGATATGGTGGAACTATCTGATGGGAGAGCGTTTCACAGTCTACTCTGACCACCCGAGTCTTAGGTATATCTTATCTTATAAGGACCTAAACCTGAGACAATGACAATGGCTTGATTTCCTCCAGGACTATGACTTAGATAGAGTCTATACTACTAGTAAAGGGAACATTGTAGAAGACTCACTCAGTAGGAGATCTAGTATATAGCTGCTAGGAGAGGCGACCGTGTAGCTGGCTACTTTACAGATATCAACTTTACAGATATCCTTTGTGGACCGAGATGAAGCAGCTTTCCTTCAGTCTCTTATTATCACTTCTCCACATCTTCAGTGAGTCAGGGAGGCACAACATGGAGACGCTGACTGCAAGACACGACGTACTCAGATATCCACAGGGCAGGCACCTGATGGATTTTTTAAAGGAGGGGAGTACATCATACACTTTAGAGGATGTACTATGGTACTAGTGTCACTTCCGGAGGAAGTGTTGGGGGAATTCTATAACTCCCATCTAGCGGTAAATCCAGGAGTGGTGATGATGTACCAGGACCTCAAACGAAAGAATTGGTGGCTAGGTAAGAAGAATGTAGTAGGTGAGTTTGTCTCTCAATGCCTCACATGTAATCAAGTGAAGGAGGAGCATTAGGTACTGGCAGACTGGGTTCAGCCTTTAGAGGTTCCAGAGTGGAAGTGGGATGGGATATCCATGTACTTTGTGAATGGTCTTCCACATACGTCTAGGGGTCATGAATCTATCTGGGTGATCGTCGACCGACTCACCAATTCGTCCCACTTCCTACCAATCAGAGAGCAGGGTTCAGTAGAGATATTGGGATGCCTCTACGTACATGAGATTGTGTAGATAAATGAAGTACCTTATTCTATTGTCTTTGATCGTGACACACTGTTTACTTCCCAGCTGTGGAAGGTGTTGTAGGAGGATTTTGGGATGAAGCAACATTTGAGTGCCACCTTCCATCCTCAGAAAGATGGTCAGACTGAGTTGACCATTCATACCCTCGAGGTCATGCTACATGCTTGTGTCCTCGACTTTAGTCGCAGCTGGGAGGATCACTTACCTTTGGTGGAGTTTTCATACAACAAAAGATCTAACTCCACCATTAGGATGGAAGCATTTGAGGCCTTGTATGGTCGACCATGCAGATCACCACTCTGCTAGATAGACCCAAGGGAGTCAGCACTAGTGGGACCATAGATTGTTCAGGCTACCACAGAGAAGGTGCAGATCATCCAGGAGTGGATGAAGACTGCACAGAGAAAGTAGAAGTCTTATGCTGAAAGGAGACGGAGTCCTTTGGAGTTAGAGGATGGGGACCACGTCTTTCTACAGGTCTCACCTCGATGAGGTTTACTAAGATTTGACCGAGGTGACAAGTTATCTATGAGATTCATCAGACCATTCCAGGTCCTCAGCAAAGTAGGCGAGGTGGATTACCGCTTAGCTCTTCCACCTCAATTGCATTGGGTGCTTGACATCTTCCATGTATCCCATCTGAGGAGATATGTACACATCCCTTCTCACGTCATTGACCACGGAGAGATGGATGTCGATGATGGGATCACTTTTATGGAGGTTTTAGTGGAGATTGAGTATCGACCGGAGCGGGTCCTTTGTGGATGGTCGATACCTCTCGTGCACATTCGTTGGAAGCACGGGAACCTCCAGGAGAGCACATGGGATCGGGAGGCTCAGATGCGTTCTCAGTACCCCCATTTGTTCCCTTAGTTCGAGTTGTAGCTTATGGGGATGTAAAGCTCTGAGGTGGGGAGAAAGTAAAGACCCAAAAAATCCATGGAAATTTTTTTCTTAAATACATGGGAATTTTACGAGTCTGTAAAAATTGACGGCGCTTGATTCTGAGGCCCAGTGTGCCCGGAATCAATTTCTGAAGTTTTTTAGGGTACGTTTAGTAAAAATTAGAGTGGGTTTTTATAAATTTTGAACCAGTGCTCGGAATTGAAAACTGAGGGCACTGTTAAACTCACAGCTCTGATATTCTCTTAAGAGTACTTTCACCTCGACGGTAGTGAGTCGAGAGTATAAGATAGTTTTTTTGGTATTTGTGGAAAGTAATAAAATAATGTGAGTTTTCACTTTATTTTATTAGAGTCTCCATGTGGGTGTTTGTTGGTTAAAACCTTGTCATGCGATTTGGAGGTGGGACCACCACACCTTAACCTCCCATGAGAGGTTATGGTGGTGGTTCCCACCCAAAAAGACCTCTCGTGAGAGGTTATGGCGTGGGGACCACACTGGGCTTAACCCCCCTATTGATGCAGGAGAGTAACAACTCTCAACTCTCCCTCATTAATGAGGGAGAGCCTCTTCACCTCCCCTAGTTAATTCCTTGTTCCAACCCCATGAAATAATTAAGGGGAGCCTATCTAATTTATTTATTTCTCCATTTGAATTTCGTGCTAACCTAAAAAACAATAGACAATCTATTATTATTTTTTCTTGGAATTTCTCATTCAGTGGGAGACATTGAGAGGAGAACTTGGGAGAATTAGTGTTCTCCAACAAAGAACCCCATATCACAAAGAAAAACGAAGAATTAAGAAAGCCGACCTTCTTTGACTTCTTCCTCGATGCTTCAACCATTGAGAGACGTCTTCGACGACTGACTTCCATGACTTTGTCAATGAAAAATGATCGACGATCAAAGGTAGGGGATTTGAGTTTGAATTTTTTCTCGTTCTTCATCATTAAATCCTGGTTTACATTTAGTTGATTTTTATCACCATAACACAGAGGGTCTGTTCCGAACAAACATGGCCTGACCCCCCTTCGTTATTCATCGCTTGATTGATGATGACGACGGTGAAACTATGCCACTGAAGGAGTGGGCCACACCCGACAGGCCGTGGCGGTGCAACGGTGGCCGAAGATGGGTCGGCCGCGAAGGAAACCAGCGACACAGGGCCACCGGGTCACCGGAAGGGCGTATCGCCGTCGCACCGCATGGAAGAACAGGCTGCGACCCCTAGCTGCGACGGTGCACATGGGCGGCCACTAGGCAACCAAAGTGGCGTGACACCGTCACACAGTGCAGAGGTTGAAGCCATGGCCAGGGGGGCCATGACGGTGGAGCAGAGGAGACCGGCTGGGCTGGCAGCCGGCGGAGCAGACGCGGCTGGCCGCTCGGCCAGCCAAATGAGGCGGTACCCTCCTGGGTCCTGCGGGCTAGCAATTCTTCACCAGGTTCCAGTTCCGTTCGGGAGATGGGGGGGAATGGAACCCCCCCCCCCTACACAGCTAGGGAAGGCCCTGTAGGGCGCCACCATCTACTGGCCACCCAGGCTAGGTGGGCCGCCCCCGTAGGCCCTCTCGATTCGGGCTGCCAGCACAGGCCACACGGGTCGCGTTGCACGAAGGTCGGGCCGCCCTGCGCGGTTCGGACTGGTTCCGGTGGGTCGGTTCATCCCATGTCAGGTCAGTACGACTGGTCCGGACCCGACCCAGACTCATTTGACCAGATTTCACCTTTTCAACCATAACATGGGCTACAAATGTCTGATTGACTAACCATCTACGACGATAGAATGCTTGGATCAAGACGATTATTTTGGAATAACCCACATGAGAATTAGATTCAATTGGGGTATGGTTAGGTTCGATTGAACATAAATTCAACCGGGCCCTCAGAACAGAAATGCCAATAACTTACAGACCGGGCGTCCGATTGATACGTTGTGTCTTGCATTGAGACCCCTATGACAAGGCGAACCTTTGAGATTATCTTTCTTTAGACATCATGGAGGTTGATGTATTTACACTCATCTTGAGGAGCGGACCCTCCTAGAATTAGTCATGCTTCATGTGGAACCATGTGGCTAGTTGTGCACTGGCAACTGTTCCTGGATCCTGTGTGGGTTCGACAGCACTGACGACTGTTCCAAGATCCTGTGTGGGTTCGACGACATTGACGACTGTTCCTAGATCCCATACGGGTTTTATAGATATGACTACTTTTCCTGGATCCTGTGTGGGTTCAATAGTTCTGACTTCTATTCCTTGATCCTATGTGGGTTCGACGGAATAATTGTTCCTGAATCCTATGTGGGTTCGACAATTCTGATTTCTGTTCCTAGATCCTATGTGGGTTCGATAGAATAGATGATTCAGTGTCTACATGTGATCATCTCTATCTCTCTATAAAAGTTGTATACCTGTGTGAGCTATGTTAGTAACTCTTGTGTTTTCCTCATGATTGAGACGGATTACTAGATAAATTAGTTATATTTAAGGGTATATACCTATGTGGGGTTATCTGTTGATTTCATACCTTGTGGTTTATCCATGTTGGATTTTGTGAGAACCTAAGGGTATCGGGGTCCCTAATGAGTATCGTTATACTCACCCCTGCACGGGCAATTCCCGCACCTCGTTGTGTTGGATGCAGACGACGAACAACGCTGACCGAGGCTGAGTGTACGAGGACTATACGGTACCCGGAGGTGGACCTCACGATGATTCGGTACCCGGAGGAGACTGACGGATGTGGTGTGTTGATGAGGCTATATGTACCAACCCTTCAGGTTGGATCCATGGTGGACGATCTAGGAGCTTCTTTTCTCCTTTCACCTGTTTTGTCCTTTTCATTTGTACTTGTACTTTACAGTTGGGATTTTATTTCCGAAACCTTTACTTTTCAGCACTCTCTTATTATAGAGTTTTAATTTGTGTATTGTATTCAACTGTGTACTCTATTGTGTGTGTTTTCAGTTATAAAGGAAATGCTATTACAGTTTATGGATTTAGGCCTTTGGTTCTAGTCGCCAGCCCCTGACTTATGGAAGGTAGGCTTGGGGTAGTCACGACACGGGCCCCAGGGGATGGGTCGTGACAAAACATATCCTCTATTACCAAGTATAAGAACCCATGATTCTCAAACATAGATATTACGCATTATTTTGATCAAAATTCATTACATTACACAAAAACACACTTGTGGATCATAAAGGCACAATACCTTTGGGATATTTGAAGCATAAATAACTGATTAGTAAGATTTTGAAATCATCCCCCACTTATTTTATCATAAGTAAAACCATTTTTATATATATCACTAGTAATACCTATCATTATAACCTATGGAAATGAAACATAAGAATGGGTGATCTTAGATGATCAGTAAGGGTAAACAAGGGAAATATATAAATAGAATATGAGAATAAAGGTATGATAACATTATCATAACTTATGAAAACCATATCCTTATTTTCAAACATCAAAATCTTGATTCATGGAAGAACTATTAATATTTCAAAAGAAATTAATCATAAGGAAATCAAAGAACATGGTCAATAAGTGAATAAAATTTGCATAAGACTTGGAATTTTGGCATGCACATAAGAATATAAAATCAATTTTCTATTAGTCAATGATCATTTATAATGATATTTTAGTGGAATGGGTTCACTCCACAAACCATTTTAGTATTCATGGTCACACCCATGATTATCAATGTGGAAAAATTCCATTATTAATCTAGGTTCACTCCCCACTGAAGTCCTATTTATCCCATGATACATCAATCTTTACCTAATTACTTACTGGGAGATATAGGTTCCACCCACAACATAATAAACAACCCATATACATGATCCACAAGATCATAAAAAAATTAACATATTATCAACCATGAAAATTATTCATATTAAGAAACATTTATTATATCATTACTCATAGAAAAGAAACATGTTTTATAAACATCTTTCCATCGTAATTGTAAACCATGATCATAAATAATAAATAGAATCTCTTTGGTTCCTATCCCCAGTAATGATTAAATAACATAAATGGATTTTATCTTATATGGAAAATGAATTTTAATGAAAATCACTTGGAACATTCATTGAGGAACATTACCTTTCATTAAAAACAACATTGTCCAAACTATAAATTTATAAAATATCATGGAAAAATTTTATTTTTAAATAACCATGAAAACATATAAATGAAGCTTCAAATAAAATTATGGCCATTAATGTGGAAATCTCATTAATTCCATACATATTAAAACACAAATTCCATTCAAATTTTCATTAATGAGAAAACAAGCCTTGTTTGGAAAACGAATTGAAGATTATATTTAAAAATCATTGAAAAAAGTAAATCACAGGTAAAAATGTATATAATAAATAATTTATATAATGTTTAGAAATAATGAATTTATTAAAATAACATGGATATAGAAAACCAAGTTTTTATCCCAAGAGATAAATAATAGAAAGTTAATTAAAAAAAATTGAAATCTTACGTATATAAAGAGGATAAAATTAAAGAAAAACATATATTCTCATTATTTTAACTGAGTAAAAGTAATTTTTTGAATTTTTTAGTTATATTATAATGTTTAATCTTTAGAAACAAAATCATAACCAATCATGATAAACGATGAGATTGTAACATAAACCCATTATGACTTTATTAACACTAATTCATAATCCCCATGAATGAATAAAATTAAATGAAATATAATATCATGTGAATAAATAAATTCATGATATTTATTATCAAATTTTTTTTATATACACCAAATAAATTAAGATTGTTTCCTAACATAATTTTTGTCCCAAAGAAGACAAATTGAGAAAAATATCCCTTACCCTATGTATCAACTTCCTTTGTACACATTCAAATGTCATGTATAATAAATATAAGTTTATTATACATATATTAAATAACCATAATTAAATATATCATTCCATATATAATTTTTATGACTTTTTATTACAATTTTATTAATAATTCTTTGTTAAATCGCGTTTTGAGAAATAATTACGTCGTTTTTCACATATATTTTTATTGTATTTCAGACTATTTTACATTGATAATGGTTAAAATTCCTCCATAATTTTAGCCATGATATAAGTATCATATATATTTATTATATATTTATTTATTGTAATCCACTAATTTTAGATATATAAAATGAGTTAAACCATTCTTGGAGTTGGTATGTCGGACAAACACATGAACATTATTTCTATTTTCTCGATGGATAAAAGGAATGGAAGGTAAATAGAGTAGAACCTTTTAAAATCAATTATTATTACATATTATATATGTGTGTATATATTAAATTTTTTATTTTTTAATTTAAATGTAAATTGTTAGTGAAAAACAAATCATATCGCTTCACATGGTAGTAGTTTGTCGTACACACAAACGATGTTATCATCTATTCAATTCATTGTAATGTAAGAAATTATATGGTATATTTATTTTCTATAATTATTAAGATGTTATTAATATAATATATCAACACAAAATTAATCTTTATTACCTTCCATGTAAAATGTAAGTGAAAAAAAATGGCATCACTTCATGAGACTGTAATCTATCCAACGCACGAGTGATGTTATCATATTACCAACAGAGTAGAAAATTAGAAGATATATATGATATTAAAACTAAAAATTATAATTATACCATAAATATAATATATCATCATTATATAAACTCTTATATCTATCCAAAAAAAGTTGTGATCAAAAATTAATTACACTGGTTCAAGATGTGGTAGTTCGCCACACACACGATCAAAGGTTTTGTTTCCCATTTGAGGAAGGAGGAGATGGAAGTAAGTAATATCAATGAAATTACACAATATAATTATATTTAAGGTAATTAGGATATTATATCATCATGTTTGAGTAATATTTAAGGATGTTTAAGGATAAATAAAATAAAATTCTTAGTTAAGGATGTTACCTCTTACTCAAACACCTTATTTAGGTTTTCAACAAAAGCCCTTCTAGAATAGATTTATGATAAAAAAATATGATTATAGGTTTAGTGGATGAGAATAATTAAGTTATTTTTCATGTAATTGTAAGAACAAATGAGTTTTTTTATGTGTGAAGTGGAGAGGATTGGGGTGACCTTTTATAAGCGGGGGAGAGGAAACAAATAGAATTTCGAAAAAAATACAGTGTACCCAAAATTTCCACATTCCATAAGAATTCTGAATCTCTCATTATAGATTATAATAGGTTTTAATGTTGAATTATTACCATAAAATGGGTTTGGACAAGTTCCTTGTCCATTTAAGCCTTATCTATTTAGTTTGACTACCCGGTAAACTCATTTTAACAATTACTGCAGTAATTACATTTTTTTATTTTCACTATTCATTATGGTTAAAAATTAAGTCATAATAATTTTATAATAGTAATTATAATAATTAAAAATATATAATCCATTTTTCTAATTTCAATTAAAATATTTTTTTATAATTTATTTTAATATTAAACATATCTATGCGATGAAAAAATGGTTTTCCAACGAGAAATGTTTCAAAAGTTTATAAATCTTTAATAAAATAATTAAATATGAGATTTATTATAATGACCTATAGTAGATTAATTATTATATGAGTTTTTTAATATTTCTTTTAAAAACATTTTAAATCAAAAATTAATCTTATAAATTCTTTAAATAAAAAGACATCTTTTAACAAAAACTTGTATTTTCACTATTCATTAAAAAATCCATATTTTTTGAAAATACCCAAAATTTCACGCTAAGATAATTTTGAAATGTTTATTAAAAATATGAAGATAACTTTTTCATATAATTTTCTTTATAATTTTCAAAAATTAATTTCATTATTTGATAACAAAAAGAAATAAAATCATTTTTTTAGAAAATAGAATCTTCAAATTATATAATGAATTTACAAAAACATAAGTTTCATAATAAATATGTTTTACTTATATAAAACCATTATATTTAATAATTAAAATATGGTTTTTACTATTCAGTCCTCCATGTTTAATGGATATAATATAATGTCATTTAAATAGTAATATAAATAGTATACTACGTTTTTTTAGATCACGTTGTAGTGTATAGCGAAGCTATTGAAGAAATTAAATTTACTAAAAAAATATTATAAAATATCACGAAGTTACATATATGTTTCATTAAAAAATTTAATTTTAAATCTAATAAAATTTCTTCACCTTGTAAATTAAATTTTAATTTTTTGTGGATAAATATTTACGTTATATATTTAGACAATGTTGACACAATAATTAATTAATTAAAAGAAAAAATAAAATAAATGGTATTAAAAATTGAAAAAATAAAAAAATTGAGATAGTTATAGGGATAAAACAATTTTATAGATGAACATTAAATTTTATGGATATAATAAAATATTTTCTTTTAATATTTCTCTTTATCTTGATGCTATTAAAATAAAAAAATGAATTCTTAAATAAACTAACATTAATGATATATTATAATAAATTATATTCTATTAGATGATATAGAACTTAAAAAACATTATATTCTTTTGAGAGCCTAGTATATATTTTCTAATGTCAACCATAGTCCAATTATGAGACATTTTTCTATATATTGTAACTATCTTCACCCTTAAAGAGTAAAATATCTTATTGTCATGACAAGTTTAAAAAAGTACCATGAGGGATTAAAACCAAACGATATGGTTAAAATGTAATAAAAACTTGTATACGTTTTATTTTATGAGATTATTTTTAATTATACCCATCTAATAATCAAAATAAATTAGTTTGGATCAACTTTGAGTTGAAAATTAATTTATATTAATTTAATATTTTTTATAATTCAAAGAGTGCCCCTCCCCTGTCTTGTAATAGGAAACACTACAACATTATTAGCCTTTAGTGGCAGTTTCTTAAACAGTCACTAATGTTTTTAAATAAATTAGTGGATATTTTTAATAAACTGCTACGAAATGTGGTATTTTTACAACAACGACACTTCTCCCCCCGACTCCCTCAACTCCCCCGACACCCCCGACCCCCCCGACTCCCACAACCCACCAAACCCTAGGACCTCGGCGACCCGCACGACCCTAGAGACCCCCCAGATCCATCACCATGCCTCACCACCCCTCACCTCACCTCAACTCCCATCGTGACCCATGCGATCCCCCGAAGCCCTAGGAGCCCGCGACCTATGCAACCCCTGTAACCCTAGAAACCCCCAAAGCCATCGATGTGGTAAAACTATATCATTAGTTTGGGTCATTTATATCATTAGATTCGTCATCCTTGTTATTGTAATTTATGTCCTCAACATCCTCAATTTTATTGATGTTATAAGATTCATTAGGGTTTTTCGTGTCACCCATGTCGTTTATGTATTAAGTTTCATTAGGTAAAACTATATTTTTATCTTGGTTACTATCCTCTATATCATCAATGTACTCAATATTCTGAATGTCTCCCATTTCATCATTGGTAATGGGTTCATAAGTGATGCAGATGTAGTTGGACACTTCTATCTCATCAGTATCATCTGTGTCTCCGGTCTCATTGGGTCCAATAGTTTTTCTAGAATTTATGGTATCATTAGAGTCATCAACATCATTGATGTCATCGGTTTTGTCACATTCATTATCATATTTGGTTGTATTGATGTGCTCATGGTAATAAGTTTCATCATTATGATCTATGTCCTCAATTTCATTAGAGTCATTGGTTTTATATGTTTTATTATTTTGATGATTTTATTCGATATGGTTCATCTCATTTGTGTCACTGATGTTGTTTGTCTCATAGATGTATTCAATTTAATTGGCGCCATTGAAACTATTTATGTCATAATTTCCATTAGTATGGTCCATTTCATCAATTTTATTGGTATGATCTATGTATTCAGTGTCATTATGGTTATTAGTTTTTAATCAACATCTTTTTTTCCTTGGTTCTTCAGTTAATTGGGGTCTTTATCACCAATGGTGTTTACTAAATCACCCCAATCAATGTAATTGTTGTTGTTTTTGGAATCATAAACATTATTAGGATTGTTTTTCATAACCATGTAATCTGTGTCATCCATTTAATTGGTTTTATCTCTTTCTTTGATGTCATCCAATGCGTCTATGTTTTTAGTGTCATTTTCATCATGTATACTCTTGGGTTCACCAATGTCATTGGTTTCTTATATGTATTTTTTATAATTAGTGTGATCGATAATGCAAGAAATATTATTATCATCAGTGAAATGTGTTTCATCAATATATTAATTATAGTTTCTTTCGTAAGGTATTTTTTTCATTAGCTTCTTAAGTGTCATCACAGAGCCCGAGAATTAGTGGTTATTTACTGGCTTTTAATTAAATTATTAATCTTTTTATCTGTACCATTTCAACATGTACAACATTATAGTCTGGTTATATATAGGGATATCATTGGTGAGGGCCTATTTAATTATAGTCACACCTTTCTCAGGATACCATGGAACTTGGTACCCGAGTTGATGCTACTTTATTTTAGTCTTGGGTTTTGGAATAGTTCAATTCTTGATGATTGGATTACTAGAGAAAATCATGGGATTTTGGGACTAGGATTCGATGTGGGACCATCTTCAATTTTTTTCCTAGTTTTTTCTTGTGGAATTTTGGTTTCTGATGTATACGATTTAAAAATTATGTATTCATTTCTAGACATGTAGTATATAGTTTTTTCTTATTTCATGGTTTGTTTTTTTATTATCTCTCTATTATTTTATGGATCTTTTTAATATTCATTCTTTGGTTTTCTTGTGGGTGGGTTCATTATTAACCATATGTATTTATATAGGAAAACCTCATTTAATATATTTATATATTTTTTCAACTAGTATATATGAATCTCTTTCCCTATTTAGTAATAGTTCTGAGTTTTAATTTCTTTTAATATTGTGTAGGAGTATTGTGATATACATGGATAATATCTGGCTCACATTACTGAGGAACACACCTCAGTATGCTACGGTTTTGGTAGATCTTTTAGATTTTTCAATTTCCAATCAATCCATTGAAGGGAGAATAAGATGTCTACCACCTAAATGTAAATTTAGAATATTGTTGAAGAGAGTTTATGTTTATGAACATTTTATATTGAATCAATTCCCTTCTCAATATTTTTGATGGATTTGGCATGGAGAATTTAATTTTACAGAAAGGTGGAGCACTGGTGTCAATCAACAGAATGAGTTTCAAACTTTGTCAAAAATGGAAAATTAAATGCAAAACCTTTTAAATGATGAATTTTCAATTGAAATACCCTACCAGAACAGCAAAACATATCAGAACATCCATATGAGGGTGCTACAAATAGCAATGTGAAAAGTGATGTTTTGGAGGCTATAAGAAAACAAAATCAAGATTGTAACACATCATTGGATCCACCACTTGATTATGTGGAGACTAATGTAAGAGAAAACATCCTTGGGGAAAATAAGTTTCATGGTTTATTTGATGATGGAAATCAAGAGTTTTATAGTTGATGTCTGAAATATTCAAAACATTCTTTTCTACTTAATTTGTACCATATAAAATTTTTATGTGGAACTAAAAATAAGGAAATGTCTATGATATTGAGAATTTTTTCATGATACATTTCCTAAAGAAAAGATCCCTGAGTCTTTTTATGATATGAAAAATTTGTTAACAGACTTGGGATTAATTATAAAATAATACAAATGTATCATAGTGATTGTATGCTTTATTGGAGAGAGGATTCAAGTAGACATGATTAAAAAAAATATTCTTCTAGATGATAGTCAATGGGTGATGTTGGAAGAATGAATAAACATACTACCACAAATAAGAAGAAAAGGAACACACTTTCAAATGTTTTTCATTACTTTACTTTACATCCTCAATTGCAATGATTATTCATGTCATTGAAAACTGTCGAACTCATGAAGTGGAATTCTATAGATAATAACAATGATGGTTTAATTTGACATCCACAAGATTCAAAATCGTGGAAAAATTTGATTCATTAAATCTATATTTTACAGTTAATCTTAGGAATGTTTTATTAGGATTAGTTGTCAATGGATTCAACCCATTTGGGAATTTGAGTACCAGTTATAGAATTTGGCCAGTTGTTTTGATCCCTTACAATCTGTCTTGGTGGATGTGTATGTAACAAACATATTTTATAATTTTGATGATTATTCTTGGAAATATATGCATGGAAAGGATATTTATGTATACTTGAAGACTTTTATGGAATAATTACAGGAGTTATAGGGAAAATGTGTTGAAACATATTACGCTTCTTCTAAAACAATGTTTTAAATGCACGCTTCATTAATGTGTACAATTAGTATCTTCCCTGGACTTGGAAATTTATCTAACTGGAACACATACACAGGTTTGGCTTTTCTAATTTGTACCTTTTATTTTGAGCCCAAATGGATACCTGATATTAAAAAATAATTTTTCTTGTGTCATCAAATATTTTTTGATGCATCTCATAGATTTCGGCTGAACAAATTAAAATTTAATAGTGTCATTGATTGTAGACCACCTCCAATTTTTTTCAATGGTTCTAAAATACTAGAACAACTTGGAAATGTGGAATTATAATTTGGGAAGGATCATCACTTTAATGATAGTGGGAAACTAGTTTGATGTGCATCATCATGTCAAATCGGAGTGCAACAATGGAAGAAAAAAAATTATATTTTTCAAACTTCCATATTTCGAAATAAATTTTTTACATTATAATCTTGATGTGATGTATATTGATAAGAATGTTTGTGACAATTTTATCTTCACATATCATAATGGGAATGGAAATTTCAAGGATGATATCAATGCTAAAAAAATATACATGTAATTAATATAAAACGCGATCTCTTGCCACATCAGAATGAAAAGAATGCTCCAAAAAAAAATTCAATGAAAAAAAACAGATAAAGATACATTCCTTAAATTTTTTAAGCATGAGAAGGTATCTGATGGGTATTCAATTAACATCTCAATGTGTGTTAACTAAAATAATTATATGTTATATAGATTAAAAAGTCGCAATTCACATATTTTTTTACAGAAGTTACAAACATTGGAATTGTGTACAATATTACCTGAAAAAGTTACTACTATTGTAATCCAAATCTAAATACATTTCAAACAACTATGTGAGAATTATCTACATCCATTTGAACCCGGAAACCTTCAAGAGTGATTTTTATTGACACTTTGTTCAATAGAGATGATATTTCCTCCTTCATTTTTTTACTATCATGATGCATTTACTGTCAATTTGGTTGGGGAAGCTAAATTATGAGGCCTCGTGAATTGTGGATTTATGAATCCAATTGAGAGGTATTTTATTTATATGTTTTTCAGTTAGGTAAAGAATTATTAGAACTTAATTAAATACATAATTATGTTTATTTATTTTATTTCACATGTATCTTGGGCACTTGAAATAATATATGAGAAATAAAGCTCAACCAGAAGTTTATTTTACTAAAGAATATTTGGAAGAGGAGTGTCTTTCCTTTTGTTCTAGATAGTCGGTTGATATTAAGACTAGATTTAATCTAGTTGGATGTGATGATGACACATCGAATCTAACACAAATACACAGGAAATCAAAAATATTTAACGTTATTGGTCGATCAGTTAGAAGGACCTCAAATGTTACACTGAAAAAAATGGAATTATTAAAGGCACATAGATATGTGCAGATAAAGAGTGAAATTGAAGATACATTTATTGAAGAGTTTAGGATACAAATAAAGAGACAAAATAGAGGCTGAACATGACATGAGCAAGCTATAATGAAATATGTTAATAATGAGCTTGTAGAATGGTTTTCATGATGTGTACATTCATAAATATTACAATAAATATGGATATTATGCTGACTCATATATTTTTTAAATATAATAATTTATATTTTTTTATATTATGAATTCTGATACATGTGCAGAGTTATTGGAAGATTTGAATTTTCTTCCTCGAGGTTCTCGAAAACAAGTTATAATGTTTGACACTTACAATGTGAATGGATTTAGATTTCGTATAGTCGATTGAGAAGAGGATTTGAAAACATATAATAGTGATATATTTACATTTACTGAAGTTGGTTACTATGGAATGCTGGATGATATTATTGAATTAAACTAACATGTGAATTTTTCAGCTGTTTTATTCAAATGAAATTGGGTAGACATTATCAGATGTGTTAATAGAGATTCCTTGCAATATACTTCTATGAACATCACTCGGTTGATGGATGTTGGTGATCATGAACTACATGATCTGTATATCTTATGATCATAAGAAAACATTTTATATTATGTGAATGATGTTTTGGATGAAGGGTGTAGTGTAGTTGCTCACATAAAACAAAGAGATTTGTAAGGTATGGGTGATAAAGTGGAAGATTTGACCTCTGGCATTAAATCTCATCAACAAAAAGAAGAATACTTATTTTTCCATCATGATATTAAAAATATTAGTCTAGTATTGATTAATGAATTGGATCAAGCAATGGAGTAGGAAACTGACATGATTGAAGGGGAAAATGATCATATGTACCATTATGCATTCATTTAGAAACCACTTATTTCATTTGTGTAGTCATTCATTATAATTGTTATATATTTTTTTAGTGTTGTACATCTGTTATTATTTTTAATTTTTTTCTACATAAATTTTGTGAAATATATGTTCTGAACATAATTTTATGTGATTAAATGACAGGAATGCCAAGGAGGAAGTGTTGTATTGTTTCAGAGACCACTACGACAGATTATGCTCCATTTGTCTCCCTCCCTACAACATTTGAGCCACCATACACTTTCCCACTACACCATCCCCCACTACACCATCTCTCTCACCCTCTCGGAGCATCCCTTCAATAGATCAGTTGT
Organism: Viscum album; assembly: GCA_963277665.1. Classification (NCBI taxonomy): domain Eukaryota; kingdom Viridiplantae; phylum Streptophyta; class Magnoliopsida; order Santalales; family Viscaceae; genus Viscum; species Viscum album. Next base: position 1,703,455,033 of record OY728155.1, read on the forward strand.
CTCATCCCTCTTCAGTATACTCAGTAGTGAGGGAGCAGTGTGCCACTTTTAGTTCTTCGCGGTGATACTGGAGGATGGCAATTATAGGTACAAATTTTAATATGAATAAATTTATTTCACTTTTTTATACTAACTATTTGTTCATTAAAGATGGAAATAATGAAGGTATAGATAAAAATATAAAAATTTTAGATGTATGGAATCTGACTGGAGAGAAGATAATTGTCTCATTTGATTTATATGGGGTCCCTACGGATAATGTCATGGGATTACATGGCCAGATTATAGGCCAGCTGGCCGTGGAGCTGGGTTCCCTACCTACTTTGTATGATGTTTGGAAGCATATTACTTCAAGTTGAATTTTTTTTTTTGATTCCTAATTAATGGTAATTTTAATACATTATTTTTTAATTGAATGTAATTTTATTAAATTATAATATTTTCAAAATGAATTGTTGTGTATAGATGTTTTTCCAGTTTATGGTTTCTAATGTGCTTGCACAAAAGTGTACATTGAAAAATCTAGGAAAGAAATGGAAAGATATTAGATGGATATTGTGGATCATTGTCAATGATACTTTATTGACCTTCCAAAAGATGTATGGAAAGCTACCTGATTGGTTACCCAAAGAGAAATTGTAAGTTGTTTTTTACAGACATCCTGATGAGAAGAAGACGGTATTTAAATATATATTATTATATTAATACCATTTTACATTTATAAATATATATTAACTAGAGAAGCCATTAAATACATTAATATTTAATTTCCTTTTATTTATTTTGTTAACTTTCAAGGGAAAAATGCATTAAGTTGGGTTAAGCAAGTCATCCCTCACACTACGGGGTCAAAGATTTTTTCTAAAAGCCGATCGGCTCTAGTAATCCTTTCATTAGTTTAAATATCTATACGACAATATTATCGTTTTAATATATTAAATTATTTATTAGACATTGTTTAATGTAGTCACAATGTTTATGGAACCCAACATCCCAAATAGAAGTGTGGTTGAATGTTCACAAAAAATCTAATAAATGTTTTGTTCATGATCCTACCAAATAAGTTGGGGTATGAACTCATTTTTCATTATAATAAATTATTATCAGTTGTTACTATGTTAATATATATTGCTTCTAATATGACTGGTAGTTGATATATAGGTAAAAATTAAGGAACTATGGGATGCCAATTCGACGCAATCCAACTCAGTCTCCCAGGATGTCCCAATTGCTAAAGTCCTTGAGAAAGAGAATCCTGGTAGAGTGCACAGAACGGGTTTGGGACCCGTTCTATAGGATGTCTTTGGATGGCCAATGGAGATTACAGCTACATCTACTCTTGGTTGTAGTCAATACATACCCTGAGATACTTAGAGAGAGATTGTTTCTCTACAAAACATTGTTCTAGAATAGGGTCCTCAAATATCTACTTTGTAGAATGAATTGATGGATATATATGAGAAGATGATTGGATCTACCCCGGGTGGTATTTCATCGACTGGTGGTGATTAGGTAAATAAAAAAAAATCATTTAGTTTCCAAAAATTTATTGTTTTTATGTTTAAAAATAAATATAAAACTGTATTTAATTTTCAATATAATGTTGTTACAGGTTGTAACAGGGAGTAGATATGGACGTGGAGGGGGTGATGAGATGTTTTCATCATCGGAAAATTATTAGTTGTATTGTTGATATGATAGAAAAATATGGTAACAGTTGGTTTGTATATGTATCATGTGTGGCATAGAGTTTCCCCCAATCATTTTCATGACCTGACATTTTATTGATTTTTCATGTTTCTTTTTAGGTATTTTGAACCAAGTATTCCAAAGACATTAGGAATTTAAGATCCTTATGTTGTATTAATGAATATTTATATTTATGAATAATATATAATAATGTGTAAAAGTTTCTAGGTTTTTATGTCTATGGTTTTGAGGATGAGGAGGATGTTTTTGGTTCTATTTTTAAAATCATTAAATTTTCTTTTGGTATATTTAGAGCCATCTTGGACTTCCGACAAGTAATCTTCTATGTTTCTTTATTTCCATGAATCAATTTTTATGATATATTTTTTCCTAAATTTATTAGGTTTTTTACACAAGGATGAACGATCAACCTTCTTGTTGATTTTCTTGGGAATATCCAGTTTTTTTAACTCCCTTCAACTTGTTTTTAGTGGATATGCCTCATTTCTCTAAATTTTATAGTATACTCTTCTAATGTTTAATATTTGGCATGTGATCACTCCCACATATTCACTTATCTTATTGAAAATAGTTTTTATAAGTATTTACATGTATCTGTTGAACACATGATTGTCTTGATCTTGTTAAGGTAGAGAGATTTTCCACTTCATTAGTAATAGAATAAAACTCCATCACTTCTCCTTATAAAAAATATCTATCGTATTTGTCATTCTATTATGGAAAAAGTCTTCCTTACTCAATAGATACAACTTTATAATTTTCATATTCTCTTATTTTTCATATTTATTAATGTTATATAAGAAACTAAATTCTAATCAAAGTCAAATAATTCTTATCTAAAACTAAAATTCATCCTAAATCATGAAAGAAACATAAAACATTAAAAATATAAAAAAACATTCAAAAGATATCCCAATCAGATATGAACCTACACTCTAATGGAAATTTATAGGATCCAAGTCGGGATATGATCAATACTGAGAGGGGGTTGAATTTGTGTTGGTGTCCAATTAATAATTTTTAATACCTATTAACATTTACTTTGTCACATTTAGGTAAGTGATTCTATTATTCACTCCCTCACTTTATCTTTTTTATTTAGATCAACAAAAACCAACACACACACACACACAAGAGACACAATGATTTACAATGTTCACCGTTCAAAACAAAAGGCTAGTCCTTATCATGATCAAGAATTTCACCAAGATTATATGATCCATCTATGTCATGATTTGAATAAAATATGGAAAATTTTATACATGTACCCATTTATGGAGCATACCACACTCAAAATCATCCAACTCGATCATTATACTATCATCCAAATAGTTTCAAAATTTTAGAGAAAACAAAAAAAATATGTTCACCATAACAACACGATGCAGGTATTGAAAAGAGGTAGAATGAACAATTTGTGCATGTTTTCCCAATTTTTTCTCATGAACTGTGAGAACACCCTCCTTAATCAGTATCATGATACTAGTTGGAACAATATATGGATAATAGTGTAGAATAATTGTGTTCCTCATTAAATATACTATAAATTACAAAAAATCCCATCAGTTCTTATTTTTTTAACATGTATTTATTTATCCTTTATGTGCTCAAGGGGGATCCCACCGATGCTCCTCTTATCCTGTCGCCTCAAAGCGTTGGATTGATCCCCACTAGCTCGTGTTAAATTCAACCTCTGTCAAGTGAGTTCTATATCACTCAGTGAGTCTAGGTATCTTCCTTTTTTATTTCTACATTTATCTCCACTCTAGATGCGTTATTTTGGAGTTACTAAATTCCCCATATTATTTGGGCATTCATATGTTTCTAGAATTTCTCTTGATATAGATAGAAACATTCATTGATATTGATCATGTCAGACATCCATGGTATTTGGTAGGTTGTCAATAGCATTTCTCTTAGAGTATTGAAGTTTTATAAATTGTGCCATTATGATTTCTAGCAGTACTTCCTTGCATCGACTTGTGAATTTGTTGTTTAATTTTTTGAACATAGTTTATTAGGATTAGTATCCATTGTTTATTAAATTTCCATTTTAAGGACCATGAACGTCAAATTTGATCCACACATAATGGTGTAATCCATGTGTGACTTAACATAATTAGTTTTTTCAAATGAAACCCCCTTTTAAGGGTATTGTTTTCTAAACTATCACAATGATGTTCAAATGAATTTTTGGAGGACGTGACAACCCCTATGTATGCCTTAGTGACCATACCCTCTTCTAGGTGGTTAGAACCTAAGTCTTATTGAGCGGACTAGATTTTCTTATATGGAATGCTTGCTAGCATGGCCTACCACATACATTTTCATGTAAGATGTTAGCTGCCATGGGTTTTCCACATGGACAAATTACTTTTATTCAATTCTTAGAAACCTTTAATTATGGAATGGAATACCAAATCATTTAAATGAAATGATATGAGGTATGTCTTGAATACTACATGTAACTTATGACTTTATAATTGAAATGGATTATGGGTGTGAACCTCATTAAATACCTTTGATTTATAAGAGGGAATGGCTCTACACATAGCACCACTAGTATTTAAAACTTAAATAAAATCATTGTATTTGTTTTACCATAAAAGAAACTTGTTTCACTCTTTAAGGAATACTAACGATGGGCTCATTGGTTGTTGATAATTCGTACGTCAGGGGTGATACATGTTATATCATGGATGATCACTATTTTCGAGTTAGATAGCTTTATATGAGTAATAATAGTTCCCAATGGGGGACACATGGATGGGGTCATTGAGAATATTATTACACCATGAAATGAATGATACTCAGACAAGTGTGTGTGGATTTGAAAGTTATTTTTCATATAAAAATGTTAGTTTCATTGTATTCTTTTAGACATAGGATGTATGTGCATGTGAAATTTGAATTTTTTTTCATTCAGGGAACTAGTACAGGGTCGGAAGAATCATATTTTTTTTGTAAATATAGCTTCAGATATGGTTTAAACCCATACAAAGCAAATGGATTATATTTAGAGGCGATTAAAACCAATGCTATGATTTGGAATTTTACTGTCGGCGGCCGTTGAAACTGCCACTACATACAATAGTTTGGAGGTAGTTAGAACTACCACTACATTTTTGTCATCTTCCATTATAATTTTTCGGCAGTTATCTTATTCTTAGTGGTGATTTTACTACAAAAAATAAAATTATTTTTTATATATGTTGCAAAACGACGCGAAAAAAATCATTTTCCGACTGGGAAACCATCTCTAAAACCACAAAAAACCACAATGAAATGCGTTAAAAACGACAGTCACCATAAAACTCCACTAAATTGAAGAAAATTTCATGTATTATATTCTGACACACAATTTAACAGTGGTTTTTTGAAACCGCTATAACAACATATTGCAGAATATTAAACCACCGCTATGTGGTGATTAGCCTGTAGTGAAACCTATTCTACTCAATAATTGACACATAAAAACCCAATTACTTCTATAAATATAGAAAAAAATACATTACTATAATCTCTACCATAATTCTAAATGTATTTTTAAAGCATAACCAAAACCATAGAGGGATTAAGGTGTTAATCAAAGGAGTTTTTTCAAAGAATATGTATAGTTTTTAACCACATGTTTTACATTTATTTATTCTTCTACCTCATTAAAATTTAATTCAAACATGATTATATAATGAAAAAAGTATCTTATATAAAATAATATGTTATTATGTTAATATCATATCATATATCAATCTCATATTCCATTAAATGGGAAATGAAACCATAATTTTTGAGTAAGGCAAACTACTCCCTTGTGAATCGATGTAATTCATTTTCAATCATCATAGATGAATTATAATGATGTAATTAGTGTTTATATATGATATTAATTAAATAATTATCATTATTAAAAGTTATTATGTCATTTTTATTCATTTCATTCCATTCATTGGAAAATGATACCATCCTTTGTGCAGATGTGTGTACTACCACTTCTATAAAGCGATGTAATTCATTTTTTATCACCACATCACATAGATGATATATATATATATAAGTATATTTAATGTGGTATTATTAAATTTTTGATATTATTATTATATAAAGTTTAAATAATACTGAACCTCTTTCCATAATGATTGTTGATAATTTGAAATGTTACTCATTCGTACATAGAACCTATCGTCATCATGATTGTAACATACAAAAATTTTATGACCATATTCAATTGTAGTGTTTAAAAGGATAATTGATTTAAAAATATGATAATTATTTCATTATTATTGTTATATATATTATGTAATGATGACCTCTTTGAGGATCTTTAACATTCACATGTCATTTATGACATATGAGATGAATTTCATCAAAACATCAAACATGAATTGAATTGAATTTTCTATTTTATATACCATGTTATTAAATTAAATAAAGTAATAATGAACATAAAAAAGGTTCTTATGAATGTATAAAATTAACATAATTATACTATTTAGGAATATAAATAATTTAATTGATACTTTTGATTCAGGGTAAGAGGATTTTTTAAGAAATTATCTTTTAATGTTCTTCTTTCAATTTTTATAAAAGGTCAGAAGGAATGAATATTTTTACATATATGAAATCAAAAAACTTCCCCACTATTATAAATAATCAATAGGTTGATGTTTCCATTATAATTTTCATAACTATTTTCAAATAAAATTGTTTCTTCATAATCTGCATAGTTTTTTAGATCTTAATAAATGATTTTGCTGAGACATTATTTTAAAGGATTTGAAAAGGAATTTTTTTACATAATTTATGAATTTGTTTACAAAAAGAAAAAATAAATTTATTTTAATGTATAGAGATACAATAACTTTTCCCACCATATTAACAGTTATTTTATTTTTGGATTCCTCTATAATCATTCATATTTTTGACAAAAACCCCATCTTTACCTTATTTAGGGTATATTGGTATTGAAAATAGGGTTTTTAAGATGAATATGAATTTTGATATCCAAAATGATTTGAAATTGGGTTTAAAAGTATTTTTAAATTGTTTTATTAATTATATGGTCCTTTAAAATTGTTTATGAATGATAAATACCCATTATAGTTCATAGGTGATCTGATTATATCTTTTATGATTGATGATCCAAGATAGTGATCCAATTCATTAGGTAATGGTTATGTTCCCCAGAGAATAATATTCAATTGTGGCCATATATTTATTACAATTATAAGAAATTTTAAGGGTTTTAAGATGATTATTTTATAGGGAACCTGTGTGACTTTTTTATACATTCTATTGATTTTTATTACAAATAATGTGATTTAAAAATGTAAGATACTGAAATTTTTGAAGAAAAAATGATGATATTTTCAAATAAAAATGAATTTTTATGAATTTTTTTTCATTGGTTTTCATATTTTTCACTAGACTAATAGTTCTCTATTATTTATATCCCTTACCAATATTTTTTCACTCATCCAAAATTTTAATATGTTTTCCATAGTGTTTAAAAGATGGTATAGAAAATCATGAAGTCAAGTTGAAGTCGTGATAATTTTCATGAAAAGATATCATGTTTTTGTCGGCTTAAATATTTTTCAATGATTAATTTTTTATTAGATGTGTACTATTTGTAAAATATGGGTTTTTATCTATGATTTGATACATATTTATCTAAAACTATAAACCAAACATGCCTTTGGGAATTTAAGATATTTTATTCTAGTATGAAGTCACTATAATATGTAATGTTTATTTACATGTTCTTATAGTCGAAATCAGTGAGATGGTTGGATAACTTCAAAGGTTTAATTGTTATTTGAGTATGTGTTAATAGTCATTATTACTATAATAGTAAGTATGTTTTGGGGAATCATATTCATTTTTGGATAAAATAAAGGAATTTGAGATAACATGAATAAGGATGTTTTAAAGTTTATCATCCTTGAAAGGTGTTTTATTTTTATTTTAATGATATTATCAAACTAACCATTTTGGATTTAGTAAATGTATATATCTTGTAGAAAAAAACTAACAATGAATTTGAATGAAAATGCAGTGGTTTTCTAAATGATCGACCAAACGAGATAGGAGATGTAGTGAAAACTCTTGTCTTTATTATTAACCAGCTATTAGAAGTAATGATTAACAACTTGAACCTAGGTGAGTTTCCTAATTTTTTAAATAAAATTGATAATAATCCCTTTGTAAGTTCAGGTGGTAATGATCATAAAGGTAAATATATTTAGTAACCTATATGTCATAATTTTGGAAAGAAGTCCCCTGGAAAATTTCTTAAAATAATAAGAAGAAGTTTTATATGGGTTAAAGGAGGTCATAAATAAATAATATGCAAAGTAAAATGAAATATCTCAGTTAACTTAAGAAAGGTGATAACATTTTTTCATACCGTATCAATTGAATTTTTTGAATTTAGGGAGAATTCTCATTATAAAAATCAATTTCTTAAAGAGAATTATCATGTTTGAGATCAGTAAGACTGTACCAATAAATTTTTAAAAGTACTTAATTGAAAAAATATTTAAAATGATGAAACTAGAAATAACATAAAGGTATATATTATTTGTTGGCTTAAGATTTGATATTTTAAATTCTTTGGAGAAGATTGATATTATTTTATAGGAATGACGTATTGAAGATTAATATGGAAAAGAATGTTTAAGCTATTATAAAGAGAACAAAATGATTCAGGTGTCTTCAATAAAGGGTTATGATGGAGTTGTATATTTAAGGGTGGCCATAAGTTTAAAATCATTAAAATTAATTTGATTATGGGAGTTATTTTGGATACATTTATTTGGTTTTGATAGATTATTGAGATATATTTAACTATTAAGTCAATAATTTGTAAATTTATTTGAGGAAGAATGAACTTTTCTTTTCATTTAAATATGTTTAAAATTATGTATAACCTTTAAGGTTTATATAATATTTTATTTTGAGGTAAGAATGGGTTGTTTTTTGCGATGAAAGATGATTTGAATGAGATTAAATAAAGATGATGATGGAAATGAAGTTAATGTAACAGAATACATGCAGGGTACTGGATGTTTAATGTATATGATAGGGACAAGACCTGATATTGTTTTCGCCTCATGCCAAGCTGCGCGATATAAAAGAAATCCCAAAGAAAGCCACATGGTTGCAAAAAATTGAATACTTCAATATATTAAAGTAACTGTGGATTTCAATTTGAAGTATACTAAATAATATTAGAAAGTGAATTTTGGATATATAGATGCATATTAGGCCAGATTAGCAGATGATAGGAAATAAACTTCAATAGGTGCTTTCTGTCTTGGTAAATTGTGTATTTCTTGGTTAAGTGAGAAGCAAGATATTATTTCATTATGCACCGTCTAAGTTGAGTATATTGCATCCGATCAAGCATGCAAAAATTTAATGTGGATGAAGCAAGAACTTTAGGATATCGGATTTGAAGTTGATTCACCAATTGGAATCTAGCATGATAACTCATGTGCTAAAAAATCAACCAGAATCTAGTCCATCACTCAAGGACAAAGCACATTAAGACAAAGTATCATTTTATGAAGGATAAAGTTGAGAAGGGAATCGTGAAGTTGGAATATGTGCCTATAGAACTACATGTTGTAGACATTCTAACAAAGGCGTTTCCAAAGGAAGCTTTTGAGAGGCATTGACTAGCTCTGGGAGTTCAGTTGACTCCCCGCACTTGAAAAAGTGTGGATGTGGGACCCCCTCCCTCCCTGAGGATTGGTGTATTTTTCCTTTATGGGATAATATGTGTTCTTTCCAATGTTGTGTACCACATAGGAGTGACCTTTGGGTTCATTGACAAAGTGGGAGAAAAAGTGACATTTAACAGGGAAGAAATTGTGGTTAAGGAAGAGAGAAAATGTATTTTTCAATGACACAGGGAGAAGTTGATAGGTGGATCAGCAATATAGATTGATTTTTTCTAGATAGTTAAAGAAGATAGTAGGGGGAGCACCATTATGAGAGTATGTGGTGTTCGAAGTGATCATCCAGAGCTTATCCTGGAAAACACAAGAGCCCAAGAAGTAAAGAAGGAGAGTATTTAAATCTGACGATGCTATAATTGATTAATCAAAGAATAGATACTGCGATAGATGAGGATACTGATAGAAGAAGAAGGGTGATGTTGGACTGATGTTAGAATGTTTATAGTGATCAGAAATTGGTATTAGTTTGGTATCAAAAATTGGTGAAAAAAATGTAGTGATTCGTTGAAGGAATTTTCAATTACTCTTGTTTCTCACATTGAGCATTGCTCATGTGGGTGTAGAGTATGTGTTGATTAAATCCTTAATAACAATTCTAATCACAATAGTTGAATGGTGACTGAAGAAGGAAGGATCATTAAAGAGGTATTAAATTAGGAAAGAGTTTTCAAAAAACACAAAGGGGGATATTTTTGGGGAAAAATCCTTCAATGTAACACTGAATCATTTTTGTGGTGTTTGTGTTTTTTGACAAAGATGGATTGATTGTTGACCAAGTGGGTTTTAGTGGTGAGGTGTTGAGTTCTATAAATATTGTTGACAACTTATACTGACAAAAAATGATAACAAATAAATGGATGATCTAGGGGTGGTACCAAAATAATAGATCTAAGGTGGCGTCGTTTTCTAGTGTTTTCCATATTTTATGGCCTCAAAATCAGAAAATGGAGATACATGTTTTTGGAAAAGTAAGTTGTGTGCAAGATTAAAGATGGTGTGGAAACCTGCAAGCAAGGCTTGTTTCAGGAGTAGAATGTTGAAAAATGTAAAATGCTTGTTGTGCGTGAAATATTTGAAAATGTGCATGAAAATAAGGTTGCGTAATAGAAACATGGATGCCCAATGCAATGCCAATTTGAGGTTTGCACGCTCAAAGAAGAACTTTCACAACAAAAGTAGAATATGATGTACAGGGATCAGAGGCACCTATAAATAATAGGCGATCCTTCTCATTAGAAGAATATCAACACTTAGAGAAAATCCGAGCTCTGTATCACATAATATTTTTAAGAAAATGGAGTTCTGCGAAAGATTTTGAGTTGCACACAAGCTAAGAAAGATGCGCGTAAGATTTGAGTTGTGTATAATATTGAATTTGTGCGCAATGGGTGTTTCATGACAAAAGAGGAATCCTGCACGCAAGTCATTAAAGTTTCATTCAAGGCATAGTAAGGGTTGCACAAATGTTTTGGAGTTACCTAGTAGTACTGTGGTAAAGTGGTTTTCATTAGTGGAGGAAAATCTGACTTCAACAGACAATCGACATATAGTATAGGATGAATTAACTTGTAAGAATAGAAGAACCTAAAACTATTTAAACTGTGAGTGGATCTCTCGAAGAAGTAGTGTGCACACTTAAGTTGAGAGAGCAGTGAGCTTTCATATTGTGAGTCGTTGTAAACCAGGAGGCACAGTGAGTCTACTCTAAACCATGTTAATGTAGTGTGATTATAGTGGATTTGGTACATTGGCTCATCACCGGTGTATGCTTATTGGATGTAGTCCCATGCGGGTGAACCGAGTAAAATTTCTATGTCATGTTCCTACTTGAAGAATCATTCATACTCTGCAGTTGGACGGAGAGAGAGAAGAGAGTTATTTCTAACAACAAAACAAGATCAAAATGGGAAGTTGTTTTAATTTTTCATACCCTGATTCACCCCCAATCTCAGGGTATCTATCCTAGTGAACCTAACATTTTCAAAATTATGAAACATATTTAATTTCTATACACATTTATATTGTATTAATAAATCATTTTTTAAATAATCACTTAATTATTAGTAATATCTTTTTATTTTCCAAAAATTAATTTTCTTCAAAAAATGGGGTTTCCTTCTTTTTATGAGTTAATATTATTACAAGTGTTTATAAATTTTAGAAAATTTATTTTTAAAAAATAAATTTCAGTTTTAAAATCATAATTTCAATATTATCTTAGGATGAAATTTAGATAATTTTTTAAAAAAATTATTTTCAATGAATAGTTTACAATGTTTTTTCTGTTGAAAAAAGTATTTTAATTCGATGTATTTGAAAATTAATAGTCTAATTTTAATTTGTATTAACATATTATTAATTAATATTTATAAATGATCCAATTATGTGTTTTCGAATTCAATTTGTAATAAAATTTAGTATAAAAATATCGTATACATAAAAAATCATTTTTCTGAAAAAAAAATCGTTTCATTTTTCTGGTTTAATTTTAAACAAAAAATTTATAATTTTTTGTTTTAAATTTTAAAATTTGATTCCATATTTGGAATCAGGAGATTTAACTTTAGTAAATAGGTGCCTTTTGGTTCTGTTTAATATGAATAATTACCTTTGTAATTTTTGTTACCATGGTAAATTGAAAATGTTTAAATTAATGTTAAAAATGAAATATAAATATTATAAAAAGAACAAATAACATTAATTAATATTATTTAATGAGTCTATTTCACCCATAATCATCCAATATTTAGATATATGTCCTTTTATTTCCTTTTGTGTGTGAAAGAAACAAAGGTCACACTAATATTTTTAATAATTATAATAGTTTTAGAATAGTTTTAAAATTTTTTATATACAGCTATAAATAGTAATTTTAAATAGAAAATATTTATCTCCATATTTTTAATTTATTTTTATTTTTTACTGAATAAATTATTACTTAAATGTATACGATATGCTGATGTAATAATTAATCAATTAATGAAAAAAAATGAAAAAAATGATATTAAAAATATTAAATTGAATAAATATTATATAATTAGTGTGGTCCAAGAATTTTCAATAAGAAAATGAAATTTTAGGGATATAATAAAACATTGTTTTCCCAATTTTTCATTTTTTTCATAATGCTTTTTAAATCAAAATAATGAATAGTTCCAAAAATCGACATTAATGTTATATTATAATAAATAATATTTTATCAAATGATAAAAGATTTTAAAAAATATATATCCATCAATGTTACTGGGATGTGGTTAATAATTTCAACAATGATCCATTTATGGGTATTTTCTATTTATAGTAACTATATTGGCCCTCAAAGCATAAACAAACTTTCTTGTCAAGGAATGTTAAAAAGGATTAGTGAGGTGTAAAGTGAAAACAATAAGCATAAAAATAAATTAAAAACCAATATAATTTTAATTTTATAAGATTATTTCATCCCATAATGATTATATATTTATAATAAATAATTATAAATCCATTTGGAATTGAAAATTAATTTATATTAATTTAGTATTTTGAGGATTTCCAAGACTTCCCTCCCCACTCTAAAAAAAGAAAGCCTCTTATTCTCAATCCTTAACACTTGAAAAACCATTTGGTTTAGTAAATACCATCCTAGTTATATTCATATAATTCCCAACCTCATTTTAAAGGTCTTAGTTTATGCAATGCACCAACTTTAGATGGCTTAATGTGTTAATCAAAGGAGGCTTTCCAACGAAGATGTATAGTTATTAACCACATGTTATAGATTTATTTCTTTTTACACCTCCATAAAATATTCTTCAATAATCTATGTAAAAATAAAAAATTATATTTAGTATAATTAGGTTTCATTATTTTAATATAATAACATATATCCATCTTCTCTTCTATTACCTAAGAAGAAAAAACATCGATCATGTGTACGTTATACTACATCCTTGCAAACTGATGTAATTCATTTTACATTACCACATATCACAGATGGATTATATTTGTTGACTTAATGATTATATATTACATTATTAAAATATTTATCATTATCAAAATAAAATATACCATTTACCTTCTAAAATTTTCATTCACTGAAAATTGATAACATCATTGTGCATATGTGTGAACTACCACCTCCACGAAGCAATGTAATTTTTTCTTCATAACTACTTCACATATATGATATGTATAAATATATTTTAAAAAATATTATGATATAAATAATATTTTAATTATTTCATAAAGGTAAAATAATAACTATGATTTTTTTGTAACGATCACTGAAAAATAGAAATGTTACTCATGCTTAATTATGACCTACGTTCTCCATGATTGTAAAATATTTCATTTTCCATATACATATTTTATAGTTGTATATAAAATTATATAAAATTTATAAAATTGATAATTATGTCAGGAAATTTACTCTGGTGTTGATTGAATAATTACCTACTTGACCATTTTCAATTTACCAAAGTCAGTTATGACATATGAGATGAATATCATCAAAACGATTGATGTGAATTTAATTGGTTAAGAACTCCTATATAAAATCAGATTAAATGAAATAAAATAATAACAAACATGAAAATGGTTCTTAATAAAGTATAAAACTGAGTTAAGTTTTTGTATTTATGAAAATAAAGAATTTATGTAACCAATCAGGCTCAATGTAAGACCTTTTAAAAATAATATACATTTAATGTTTCCCTTTCATAACATTTTAAAAATGTAAAAAGAAATATATATTTTTACATATATAATATAAAATTCTTACTATCATGATTCCTAAGTATTTTTAATTCTTATGCATAATTTTCCACATAACATTTTGAATAAAATGTTTTCTTCATTTTGTTTTCAGTTTTTTTATTTTAATAAATGGTTTTCATTGACTTTCTTTCAATGGTTTTAAAAAATAATGTTATTTTGAACTGTTTAAATTTATTTAAAAAAGTAAAAATGTAATGTTTTATATTAGTTTTTACCAGGAAAATGTATTTTTCCATTACTATATTATTTATTTTATCGTTGGATTCCTCTTTTAGATTTTATGTTTTATTCAAAGAAAAACATCATTCCATTTTTGTGGGAATTTTGGAATTGTAATTTTTTTCAAAAAGAAAGTGCATTTTCATATTCTAAATGTTATTCACATAAGTTAAAAATCCTTTTCAAGGGTTTTATTCATGATATGTCCCTTTTACATTTTTTACGGAGGTTTAGGGCCTATTATAGCTCATGGGTGATCCGATTATAGATTATACAATGGGTGTGCCCAGATAGTGATCTAATGCATTAATTAATGATTAATTTCTCTGGGGAATTATATTTGATGTCAGTCATAAGGTTATTCCAATTTAAATGGTTTTGTGAGGGTTTTAGGAAGATGATTTCATAAGGCACCAACGTGATATTTATATTCATTCTAATGAGTTTTCATAGAATTTTTTTTTCAAAAGAGAAGATGATGATCTTTTTAAAGGACAAATAATGTTTTTTTAGATAAACGGATTTTGTTTTAAAATAACACATTTCTCATAGGTATTCATATTTTTCATTGGACTATATTATTTATATTACTTATGTCACTTACTTATATTTTATATCACATTCCACATTTTAAAAAAAATAATGGGTTTTATGTATGGGTAAAGAAAAGGAAGAAGTCATGTTCAAGTCATGATGATTATTAATCAAAATTATCATGCTTTATTTTAGTACTATTATATTGTTATAAAATTAAATATTTATTATAGGTTACCACCATGTAAAAAATTGTATTTTATATAGGATTTATGACCAAATACTTTAAAGATATCAACCTACATGATTTTTGGGAATATAATGAAGTGAAGTATTATCTGGAGTCACTTGAATGTGTAATGTTTAAGTACGGTTCTTTACAGTGTTGGTTGGATTATTTTTTATACAGAGTATGTTTAGAATAACTTTAAATACATTTTACCATATATTTAATTGTTTAATTTTTCAATTTTCGAAATTATATTTATACATTTAATTAATTCTTTCTATAAATGATTACTTACTATTGCATGAAATAAATTTTCATTAAAATACAATTTTAATTATTTTTTTCTTAAAAATCATTGATATTATTCACCTTAATGTTTTTTGTAAGTTTTAATGTTAATTGAGAACCAAAACATATTTTGATTAAATAATATCATTTTTATTCATAAACGATAATATTAGAACATATCTTAGTATGGTTTTAAACTATGAAACAATCCATTTAATAAAAATTTATTATAATGATGAATTTATTAAAATTAATTGGATATTACTCTATATTTACATTATTTTCTAGTTATGAAAATTTTTATCATGTTTTTTGTGCGATATACATTTTATGTGGATTATAAAATAAGGATATCTTGTGAAAATTATGTCTCATGTGATTATCATAATGGAACCTCTTGTAAAATGGGACATTAAATGATTTTAATTATTTTTCATGTTCAATTATAAAATATATGGTCTAGTTTTGTGGGATTTCATTATGTTGTAGATAGGTATCATATTTATAATTTGGGGGTGAAGTGATAGGTGGATTTAATGATTATATATATTTCTATTACTAATGTGTCACTTCCACATCTCTAAATGGAGAAATCCTTTTACTGGGAAATGTGACATAGGTTTATAATGAGTAGAAACATTACATAAAGTGGTTAAATCAACCTATTATTAATTTAAAATAATAACATTTGGGTTCCCTGATGTAATATATATTAAAAACTCTCCTCATAATATAGATCAATTCCCTAATGAGTGATCTCATGGAAATTCTTCTAGTTTGTGTGTTCTTGAAGAAAAATAAAAATAGTAAAACACATTTTTAACTATGATTGGGATACTGAAAAAATTGGTGGGAGAGGTAATTTATTCATTATATGAAATTAAAATGTTTATTTGGTGAATATGAATACATGGACATTCACTTTGGACATGGAAATGTAAAATCGTTCCTATTTGAATAAATGAAAGGTCTCATTCATATATATCTTGAGAATTATTATCCTAAATGATTTATAGGTGGATTCTAGATATTTTCTTAAGGTTTTTATGCCTAAATTCACTAATGGATATTTTGGAAGGTAATTATACATCATGGACAATTGGGTGGAAGATGAATTAACTCAAATTTTTGAGGATGAAGTGTTTAGTGTTGTGATAGATTATATATAATTCTTGAGTCTAATAACCAATGTGAATTTGGATTACATTGAGTAATATATGGTTTTGGTTTAAAATATAATAAGTCATTTCTAACATAGTTGTACATGTTAAAGAAGCACATTTATCAAAACCTAGTAACCTTACTAATTGATAAACCCATTATAGTTGGGAGGTATAAAACGATGGATAGAATATACTAATTCTCTCTTACATTTTTAGGTCGAATTATGATTCTTTAATTTAATAAGAGTTTTTTCATGAGAACCATTATTTCCCAAAGTGGTGTATAAATTAATGAATTGGAGAGATATAAAAGGAATTAAATAACAACCCTTCAAGTTAAACTATATAAAAAAATTATAGAACATAGGTCTATGTGATTTACCTATGAACTAGTAAATTCCAATCAGAAATGACCAATAGGAATGTTGTGATTGTTGATTATACCTATAATACATTGAGAAAAAAACATCAGTTATTTTGACAACATATTTCTTTAGATTCTTTAAACGAAATATGTCATCAGAGTGATAGTTTTCAAATCACTAATTTACTCTGTTTCATTTTTATTCAATGTATATATAGGGTAAAATATTTGGTATAGTTTTATATTTATGAAGTTATTAAGTATTAGGGTGTACTAATTTTGACCATATCCAAAAATGGCTATATATTTCTTTTTTGGTTTTGGAAAATGTTTCAATTAACCTTGAGCGACTAGTTTACTATGATCATAGAATTCCATCCCCAAAAGATGGGTAATAAGAGAGTTGAATTCAAATATTATATTATATTACTAAAACATGTGTGGTGAATATAGGTGGTTCTTGAGAGGATCACAGGACCTTAGTGGTGTTCTCATGTAACCATATCCATCCTTTAAGCATTAATATGATATCTCGTGAAAAATTGTGCATTACACAATTTTAATACAATTTCTCAAGGTTAGGGTTGAGAAAAGTGATGTTATTAGACCATATCTCATATGGTATGATTGATGAGATTGAATGATATGGAAAAACATGTTAATTGATATGATCTGAAACATATTTAATTTGTATTATTATCATATTCCATTGTCATATAGGGATTTAAATTATGTATTCAAGTGGTTATTTATAGAATTAGGGAAGTTTATCATATGCAAAAGAAGGAAGCTAACACTTAGTGCATTTGACACATTGATAGTATTGAGCATATAATTTAGGTTTATTATTGGTGTGAATTTCCCCCCTAATTTATTGCAGAACATGATGATTTTCACATATATGAATATTAATATTATGATAATGAATTAGTTCATGTGATTTTATAAGATCAATGTATTCTAATTCTGAATGTTTGATCTTTCAACTCCTAAATTTTTATTTTGTATAAGAATGACAAGATCAAATGAAACTTGTGTATACCATTACTACATGGGTCGTGATATAATAACTATGTCTTTGAGGAGACTTTTCAGTGATACAACTCTATGTTAGAGTTATGGCCTATGACGTTTCAATAGACATTTGACCTTTGACTTTTCATGTAATGAAATCCAAATGTTGTCAAAAAAAAATTTACCCCATTTAGAGGTAATTACATGTTTTATCATGTAGTATTAAAAATTTTAGTGTTTTTAGTTAGTTTCAGGATATTATAATTTTTTTTCAATTTTATTTATGTATATTTTGGGGAACATGGTTGGGTCATAGTTAGGAGAAATCATGAGGGATTCCAAGGTAACCATGCATGAGTATGTGGGGGTCTAGGAAGAGGCACATAATTGGAAATAATTTTGGGTTAAATTTGAATGAAAACATGGAAAACCATGTGTGGTTTTATATAAAATATCTTCATTAGAAAAGATCTTGAATAAACCCTATAGCCCATGATTTTTGGAGTTTTTTCATACATATGGTTGGTATATAGTTTTCCAAATCACGCATGCATCTCCTATATATGTAATTTTAAAAGAGTTTAAAAATTACTTTTGATCCATAATTATCCCACAAAATCATCATTTAATATCCTATTTATAGATATGTTGAACAAGAGATCTTTATTAGATGTTTTTGTAGGTCTCTTTAATCTGGATCTTTTTATTGGATTATTAGAGCATTTGACCTAATGAAAAATGGTAATACTTCTGTCTAATCTACTTTTATCTTATATTAATGTTTTCTATTAAAGTAACCATATACTTTAGATTAAATTATTCGACCATATGGTTATGGTATATTTTATAGGTTTTTTTGAACCACCACATTAGGGTTTATAGAGAATGAATCTATTATGATGTGGGTTGATTTTGACTTAATTAGGTTGCAAAATGTTTGTGGATTTTCACTCAATATACTTGAGTGAAAACATAAAATATTTTCATTTGAATGTTAAAATATTGTGTTTAATTATGTTGAATTAATTTTTAAAATCCTTGTTGGACATTCCATTTTCTAAAAAATGGGTATTTATATGAATTTTCAGTGATTTCCAAAATCGGGTTGATAAAATTATCCAATGGTGATTTTTTAAAAATCATGACTATTTTATTATTTGACAAACATGTAATTGGTATAGATTTAGTGTAAGTTTGTGTGTCCAACCATTGTGTGGATAAAATGCAAATCTAAGAATTGTTTTCTTGAAAAAACATATTTTCATGGAATTAGTAAGGGTTTGTGTATATTCATGATGCATATAAAAATTACCTTATTGATTCGTACTTGGTTGTAGTGATGAAATTTAGACACATGGGAAGGGTCATGTTGGTTTGTAATTATCCAAGATTCATGTATTTTAATTTGGTGATCCTATCAAATTATCTAGGATGGAAGAAGAAAATGGATTATTCAATGATAATTATAAAGAACCAAATTCTTTGGTTAGACCATTATTTAATCATATACACATGAGAGTGAGGTATATAAAAACATTGAAAGAAATTTGGGAAAAAATATAAATATAATTCTTTGTGATGATGATGCAATAGAGGAAACGTTACAGGTTATTCAAAAAATATGTGATGACTCGATGATGTATTCAAGGGAAAATTTAAATTGTTTTTTCAACCATACAATTGTAGTTATTGAATCTACTTGTGGGCTTGGTCATAAGATAGAATATATTGACACAGAAAATAAGATCATTTATATATTATGACTATTTTATAATCTCAGTGTGTCTACACTTTAATATGTAAAACATAGGGAATTATCTATCAATGGTTTACGCAGTGAACGAGTCACATATGAAATAGGCGTGAAGTTAAATATATCTTTTGTTTTTTAAAAGGATGAATTTAAATTATGTGGAGAAGAATTAATTTTTAGATATTGAAGTTGATGAATATATAAGTGATTATTTCTTATATCTTAACATCAGGATTTTTAATAAATTTAAACATGGATTTTAGGGTACGCTACATCAAGCCTATTTTCATTTTGAAAAGGTCATAGAAAACACTGTTAGGGGTCTAAAGAGTTATTATGGGGATGAAGGTCTATTTTAATTATAAATATGGAAATGAATAATTCTTCCCTAAAAAATAACATTAATTATGAAAATGAAAAAGGAAACAAATTCTAGTGTATGGTTTTGGTAATCCAAGAGAAATAAGATGATGAGTAAGATCCTTAATAAGGAATTTTAATTGAGTTTATCAAAAAAGATAAATATGTTATTTTGGAATTAGTGGATAAATAAAAAATAGTTTTAAAATATGATTATCAATAAGAGGGCGTTATTGATCTCAATGTAGAATTAGAAGTTCCTATTAAAGAGATATATCTATAGATAACTAAGAACATATCATTAGAGTATCGTTTAAGGAATCCTCAATTTATAATGATGATAATGAAGGAGAATTTGATCATCTATAGAACATTTTTTAAGAACATGAATTTGATTATTTGATACCTAAAAAATAAGTGAAACACATGTTGAATATTGAGGAATAGAAAAATATCATTTATGATCTCGATATGTCAGCAACGTATAAGTTAATAAGATTTAATAAATTGAAGATAAAGTTTAATCAATGTTAAATAAACATGATAGAAAAATTAAAATATTTGGGATAAAATATAACAATATTTTAATATGATTATAGGCCCAGTTTTATAAAAAAAAATTGAATAGGTCACAATGAATTTTGAGGAACTTTTGAGTCCTCAGATACACAATTAGTTGGGAACATATTCACATTGATTTGATTATATAATGTAAAATTTTAATATAGAGAGTATGAAAAAAAATATTAAAGTATAATATCTTCAATCATTGACAATGTTTCAAAAAAGGTTGACTTATTTAAAATCATATGATTTGTGTAGATATGAAAGAGACATGGTAATTATTTTGATGAAGTGTAAACATTATAGATAATTAGGACACAAAATGAATAATTTTCTTGAAGATAAAAAATATTTTAGAGCATAGAAACTGAAATTTATTAAAAGAGAAAGTAAATATATATTTTTATTAGTATAGAAATTAATTTAGTGTATATTCTTTTAATTGTTTTGAATTTGGGAAAAAATATATAAATGGTTTGAAAAAAAGAAGGTTCATTTCCTATGGAATAAAAAGAAAAGTGGATTCAATACAATAAAATTAAATGAAATTAAAAAATAGATTTACAGTGTCAAAGAAAGATGAATATGATATAATTACCTATATATTATAAGATGATAAGAGAAAAATATGTGTTTCAAATCGTTCTATAAATTCATGGATAGAGATTAAGAATAAGTTAAAATAGAAATATATTCTTTACACGGTATAATTCAATGAAAATTAAAATAGTATCAATTCGAATCTCAATCGTAGGTTCTTATAGAATATTATGGGAAACATAATTTTACTCAATAATGTCAAAGAAAGAGTCAATGTAATGATTCAATTTTGAAATGATGGAGCTCTAAATATCAAAGGGAGTGGTGATAATTTTCTTTCTAGATGTTAATTATATAATGATGTTGTTCTTTAATTTTATGTCTTACAATACAATTTTCTGAGTGAATGTTATTTATGTGACCTAGGATTACGTTTCAAATGAAATTTTTATTTGTTTCAATATCAATGTAAAATATGGAAATTCTCTTATGAAAGGATGGAAAACTATTGAGAAATAAAATCTTGCATAGAACAAGGAGAAAACTTTTCTACTTCTCGTAGAAGAGTAGAATACATTATTAAAATGAAGTCTTATTCACATTAATTTGTAGATTATGTAGAATCTATTAAGATTAAATGTTTTTGTTTATATTCCTTCACCAAATAAGTATACATAAAATATTTTCAATCCATGATTATGAGTATAGAAGGAAGGAGTCCCTTACCATATAATTAATATGATAGTATATGTTTTTCAAAATCATATCTACACTAAATAATATGGTCTAACCATATTAGATAAAACATTTTTAATGAAGTATATCAATATATTTATTAATTAATTTATTCATATTGGGTGTTCTATTATCATGTGTTCACATATATAAGTTTTTTATTGGATAAATATATTCAAAAGAAGAGTAGAAAATGAAACTAGATTAAAAATGAATATTCTACCATAATACTATGAAACTAAATAGACTACATAAAATGTTCATAATCATCTATAGAAGCATGGAATAAAAAAAATTTTAATATCAATCCACAACCAAATTTGGGTGAAAAACATGAATGAATATAAATGCAAAGGGGAATCATGGGTGAAATCCATGTATGAATAATTATAAAAAATGAAAAGAATCAAAATTTGGAGTTTTCGAAAAAACCTATACATCGTAATGTGATTGGTAACAATTAGGTATTTATAAATATGATTGATATAAATTGTATATTGGTTTTAAATAAAGAAATGTTGGTATGTAAAGGATATACACAAGTTAATGGAGTAGATGTTGGGAAGAAAATTACATTAATGATAAGAATAGAATCTATAAAAATATTTCTAGTGGTGTGCTCTCAATGGATGTTTAGATTCATTCAAATAGATTTGAATATAATGTTTTTGAATTGAATCATGAATGATGATTCCTATATTGATAAACATGTGTTATTTATTACTCTTAAATATTATATAATTTTTTACCAATTGAAATAGGATTTATATACCCTAGGGGAATAACCCATAGTTTGTTTTCGTAGATGGAATCATGTTTGAGAATTTAAGAGTTCCTGATAGGTGGGGTTGATCAGAACCTCTATTTGAATGTATAACATAAATAAAAATTCTGTGTGGTGGTGTGTGTTAACGATATATTACTTTTTAGATTCATGTAGAATTAAATTCAATGTTTTGTAAATTTTATGTTTTAATAAATTTACATGTCTATGATGGGAGTGATAATATTTTTTATTAGGTTATATATTCATAAAATGAATGATTATATATTTATCACACATTACAAATAGGTATGATAATTGTTTAGGAAATTTAGATTATAAAGATGTCATCAAGTTTTATAATTCATTTTATTGGGAAAAACATAGAAATGTTGAGGATAGGGGGGGGTTATATTTAACAATTTATAGAAAAATTATTTATTTTTATTCAATCTTATAATAATTGAGCATGATATTCTATATGCTATGTTTTTGTTATCATCGTATCAAAGTTAACATAAGAAATAAAAAATCTTCAAAGTGGAGAGTATAATGTGGTATATTAAAGGAACAATAAATTATGTGTTGCTTTGCAAGGATAGAGAAGATATAGGTTTTTTGTATTGTTTAAATGATGTCTAGGTGGGAGATAACATTGATCAAAATTTGAAAATATCTTGTTCTTTTATCAGAGGGAGACATTTTCTTAGTTGGACGAGAAAGAAATAGGATTTTATATCATTGATTAAAAAAGGTAAATAATATATTCCAACTAAAAAGTCCTTTGAAAACAATATGTGGGTAAGTAAATAGTTGAAAGATAGTATATATGTATAAGAATAACCAATTTCAATTCAGTAGAAAAATAGTGTTCTATTGAGTGAAAAAATATTATAGTAAAAACATATCACATATGTAATATTTAAATTTTTTATAACATTGTAATTAAAAAGTGGGAAAAAAATTCATGAAGCTTGAGTTTTAGAACACAAAAAGTGTAATCTTTTATTACTAACCTGTTAATGAGACATGTGTTCGAGAAGAAGGTTTGAAACTAAAAGCACTAACGATGTCCTAAACCTAAGGGATTTTGAATATCCCCTCAAACAATTTTTCATAATCCATTATTTGGATTATTTTTTTCAGAAATATATATTAAGATATGTATTGATATATTTGGTAAGACTATATCCATGTGGAACATCAAGGAACATCTTTAGTTATTTTGTAATTATAAAAAACATTCTAGTGACTAAATATTTATATATTTTCCTACAACTATCCTTATGTTCCAGAGGATTAGATAATTTGATAAAATGTATTTTCATTTTTTAGATAAGTGGATATTTTAAGAAAGCATAAATATTATAATTATTAGAATATATCATCATGTATAGTTACAAGTTAAGAATTTCCAAATGAATTTTCATATTTTAATTGGTAAATGATTTGTTTTGAGAATCAGAGCTCTGGGTGGGTTCCATTTTAACATCCATAAAAAGGAGTATTTGGATGTTTTTTATTGATTAGGTGTCTTTAATGGGGTTTAGTAGAGCATCATGGATGTTTAGGGTGATCGGGAAGCTCAAATGTATTAGTTACTAGCTACTCATATTGTGAACCTATGGTTGATGTTGTGAATATTCTGGATAGAGGAAAAATTCCTTTGCCCAAGGGGATACATGATGTGAACCAAACATAATGTTGTGAAACATGTGGGAAATGTTTTTTTAACAGGATATATTTTTAGAATATAAACCACATTTAGTTTCTTCTATTGTATTTTTCATGAATTTGGGTGGAAAAACCAATTCTCATTCCACTACATTTCCTCTATGTTGATTCTTGGCAGTTTATCAGACCAAAAAAATGTTTGGATATCCTATTTATTATCTATTTTTATGTTACCCATTAACCATTGATTTCTATTTTACTTAGAATGTGTTTAGATTGATGATTTCAATATATAATTGTATAATTTTCCACCAAATGGGGCTTTCATGTGAGTCGGATAGAGAATGTTTTGAGAGGTTATAAATGGCCCACCATTCATTGATTGATGCATCCTATTTTTCAAGAGTATTTCCTTATCATTTTCAGAAAATAATGGAACAATTGTCCACTAATTAATTATTATTTTTTATAATATTCTTGACTTATATCTAGGGATGCTTTTGTATTGGACTTTACACAATTTTTCATGGTTTTGACAATGTTGGAAAACACGGTGAGTTCAGGGTCGATTACTCCACTTGGAGTTTTTGGTTTAAATTATTTAATTTTATAATTTAATGATTTTTTTTATTTATAGAATTTATAGTCTACACAATGTAGGTTGGTACATGTGTTACAAAAATTATCATACCTCCAGCTGAGGTAGGGTTCATGACCTTACTGTTTCTCTTGGTTAATTGGTTAGTTCTATAATTGTGCACCACATTAGTATTATCTACCTACAATTGTTCTTATATTATAGTATTTCCCCATAATCATGATATTGTCTATCATTAGCCTAATAGTCATCATGGACCATATATATTTCTAAAAGGTCTGATAGTGTCACATTAGTTGAACATGTTCTAGTGTCCCTAGTTATGGATTTTTTGGATGCATGCAGTGGTTTTACAATATAAAAGAGATTTCCATTTTAAAATATTATTCAAAAGGTTTTTATATTAAATAATAATTTTTTGAGAAAATGGGTGAATTGAAAAATTATTTTTATGTGGTATTTCAAAACAATAAATAAGTTTTCTTTAGATATTTTGACATGATTTGTGGAAAGGTCCTAGTATGTGTAATTTGACATAATATTCATTTGGAAAATGGATTTAAACAGAAGATTTGATTCAGTTTTTAAAAGTTTACCTGTAAGGGAATGTCTTCTCTTGTTTTTATTGTGTTTATATAGTTTAGGTGATTCTCTATTTTCAAAACCATGTATAGTTTTTTTGTGCCCCTTTTTTGTGATTACTGTTTTTATTTGTTGATTTATGATTAAGAGCCTTGTGTGTGTAGCCCTATGAGAACCCTTCTTCTTGTAATGAATATAGATTGATTAGATTGAATGGTATAGATCCCTTAGATGTTTGATATTATTATTGAGACCTTCTTGAGATGTGAGACTAGGTCCTAACATAATAGTACCCTAGTGATGAGATAGTGAGTTATAAGATGAGAAATGTTCTATTTTTTATTTTTTCATATATGTGTTGGTTTTATTATTGGTGGAACGTTTCCTGATATACATGGGTTGGGGCGATTGATGTGACCTACCTATAGTCAACATGTATCGGTAAGTGCAATTGGTTGAGTCCTCCCAGGAGTCCCCAAAGATGGGTCTGTCTTCTTTTTTTGACTACCCTTGAGTGTGCGGGGATGGGTTTATGGGCTTGTGGACCTTTCTATTAGATTCTTGGAAAGATGGATACCTTGGGGGAAAGGTAAATAATTACATGACATATAGATGATGGATATCCCTCATGAGATAAATGGAGGGTTATGTATTATGGATGTATGAAGGTGCCCGATTACATTAAAAAGTGGGTCAAGAGTTTTATGAAACCCCACATTGAGTCCTTGGGTGTCATCAAGAAAATTTCTCTGGTGGTACCCTTCCATAAATCATCAGGTATAGTTGGGGTTGTTGAACATGGTGTTTTTCTTCCTTCCATAGTGGCTTTGGGGAAGGTAATTTCAAGTGTCATGGTGGAATATTCAGCACATGGTGACCTAACTTGTGATATTGCATGTGCATTGTGTGTTCTATTTCTGAGTGGGTGTTTTACATGGGCACGAATAAAGCAATCCATTATGAAAGCAGTGGAAATACAAGCATCAAGGGGATATACTAGTTTAGGATTAGGATATCTAGGATGATTGAGGTGTTGTTTGGACTGAGAATTCGAATTTGTGATGGATGAGAGTTGGGATTAGCTATAGGGCTCTGCCGGGAGATAATTATTTATACATTAATCATTATAGATTCATGATATTCAAGAATATAGGTGGTGTTGTTTGATCTAAATCCTCAGTAGTATCCAAATTAATTTAAGCAACATATAAAACATCCAATGTTTTATAACATATATTAAAATGTGTTATTATATTAACATACATATGAGGTGTTTGGTTGATTTATTTTAAGGTGTTGAGTGGATACCCTATAGAAAAGGGTTTTCTAATTTTTAAAACATTAAATCAAACCTAATTTTCAAAGGGAAACTCTTGAAATGGAATACGGTCTTTGTAAAACGATTTTATTGAAATTGATCATAGGGAAATGATTTTGAAATGAATTAGAATATTGTGGTTCTCAAAATGGATATACAAATGGGATTTGCAACGATATTTCACAATTTTTTTTGAAATTATATTTCAAAATAGTTTTAGAATTATATTTCATTTTTTTGGAATTGGAAGTTGTTTTTAAAAGAATAGAAAAATGATCTTAGCAATATAAGGGATTTTGGGAGAGTTTTATTTCATTGTGAAAACACTGGGGGTTCAAGGGATGTTTTTAAAACGTGGGTGAATTTCATTTTTTTTAAAAATGTTTTGAATGGGTTTTTTAAATGATAATATAGTACCTTTGGAAGCTAGCGTACTGGTACATTGGTGTGTTTTATGGGGTGTCCCAAATTTTTTTTTTATAAACACATATTTCATGGTTACATATAATACACCAAGTGATGTTGGTGTGTCCAGTGTGAGGAAGTTTGTCACAGTGTAGTCTAAAGGGAGAAATCAGTGCTTGTGTAGGTTATTTTACTATATCATTAGTAGTTTACTGAGAGATCTTTGGTGTTTGTTTTTTTTATTTTTTAGGTAAATATCTGATTTTAGAGGTAACCTCTTATGGTGGTATTGAGATGTATGTTTTCTAGGAGTTTCATAAAGTGGGTTCATTGACGTTTGATGTTGAGATTGAGTATCCATATATGATTTTGGTGGGTTCAAGGATTGGACCCCTTGTTGCGACCAGGTTGAGTGGAAGATTTTTTTTATTCTGAATGATGTTTTTACTGAATGTTTTTTTCTACAAAGACAAAAGAAATCATTTCACTTCTTAATGTTGTGATAATCGGACTGACCATCATATTTAGACGATAAGAATCAAAATTATTAATAAATATCATTTCATTGAGAAGAATTTTTATAGAATAAAAGGTTTATTAGACTCTCTTCAGGTATAGAATGAAAGGATAATCACAATTATAAGTTTGATCAATGTATTTATTGATTCAATGAAAATATGATGATTCTTTTTTGATCTTGGAGTTCTTGTAAATCATAAGTAATTTGTGAAACTTCTAATGAAATCCTTATGAAGGATTGGAGAAGAGCTAGTACTTCTAATCTTATTGAGTCTAGATAGAAATCAGACTAAGTATTAAAATTGGAAGTCAGACTGAGTATCAATATGAACTCTATAAAAAGATCTTTATTATGGTTGGTATGTAAAGCGAATGGTTATTTTTAAGATCATATTTATAAAAGTTTTCAAGGTAACATAGTAATGTGATTGGAATCCAAAAGTTAATTTTTCTTAATTCGTTACCCATGTTGTATTACAACATTTCATGCTACAAGAGAAACATGCACTATTATGTTGAACATAATGCTACAAAAGTGTAAGGGTAATTGTATTATCCAAACAAAATGATTGTTTTCGAGTGGATTGTGTTGTATCAGATTGTTTCCAAACATTACCAAAAATGAAACTACTCATGTTGGGTAGTGAATCTTGTAAATTCTAAATTTTTTCAGGGTGTGTGAATGTTTTTTTATTAAACTTTAATCTATTTAATAGGAGGTGAAGGTTTTTTTTAAAATACAAGAAACATAAAACAAAATTATATCACTGAATCACCCCTCCCCTTCTATGTGAATCTTGATCCTAGCTTGGCATTTATAAGTTTTATCAGAGTTTAAGGTTCCCTTTTTTTACATTTTATTGATGTTTTTGAAAACATTTGTGATTTAGACTAGGAATTATTTAAATATTAAGGGGATTCTAGTCTTCTATGATATGAACAATCATATATAGAAAGGTATAATGTTTTTTTATCTTATGTATCTTCATAACGATGTTCTTGAAGATGTGATAGATGGATTTCATCCAATTGACGATAATGTTCCTCTTACCCCCAATTAATAAGTAAAATCTTGAGAATGTTGGAAGAAATAATAATTCATTATGTTAATAAATTTTTATAAGTGAGTTCTTCATAGTGAAGTATGTTTCCAGTACCGAATATATTCGGGATAAGCGGAAGAACTTTTATGATGGAAATACAATAGTGAAAAAGGAAAAGTTCAAAATATAGAGGTTAAAGTATGAACATATAAATATGGGTGAATATGTATCCATTGGGGACTTAATTTGTAGGTTGAGCGACATTTTTAGCATTATCAAACGTCGTGGTGAAAAGTTACAAAATTCTATAGTAGCTGAAAATATCTTTAGAATTTTTCCAGACAAGTTTGATGCAAAATTTTCCTAATTAGAAGACATTTATCCATAAACATTTTACCTATATGATTTTAATAGTACTCTCATTACATATGAAATGAGAAGGGATAAACTTTTTAAGGGAAAAATAATTTGATCATGAAATTTCATTCAATCATCCCAAGTAATAAAATCCAAAGAATAGTTTTTAAGAAGAAGCCGACGATTCTAATTATAAAAGTGAGGTATGTACAGATCTTGATGAATTTAGATCAATGTTTTCTAAAAATTCTTGAATAGGTACCTGTAAATATAATGGAAAATAACCTTTAAATGTTTTGAATGTGGAGACATTGTGTACTTTGTGGATAATTTTCCTCAATCAAATAAAGAAGAGCTTTTTTCTGAATATGGTAAACGGTAAATAAGATCATGTAAGAAAATGGGTGATAAGGCTCAAAATTATTCCAAAGGGTAATATAAAAAGTACTTAAAATATAAAAGAATAATTTTCTTAAATTAAATAAATGTTTATACATGATGTATCCTCTCACTAGGATTTTATCTCACCTCTTTGGATGTATATCCTCAGGTGGATACATGTTCTATGGAGAGGACAAGTGCCAATAGGAAGCTAGAGAAGAAGAAATTAAATAAATGTTTATATATGATGTTGTAATTGTTATGTATGGTCCTAGTTTTCCCAAGACATTAAACCATTGGATCCTCAATGTGTAATACTATTATGTTTTTTATCATTAAAATGATGTAAAAGTAATTTAAGAAAAGGTCGGGTCTCTATATTTGGTATTAGAGGAAAGGTTTAGTTAATTTGGGAATTAGGATTAGTGAACCCTAGAGAAAGCCTCTAGCATGAGATTATTTACAAACATGCAAACAAGAAGCTTTACATAGGTATCCCATATGTTATGATTTTATTATAAATTGTGAAAATAAATAAGTTCTTCATTCATAAACTTTGTACATAGGATTTGTTCTAACCTTTTATATTTTAGAAAATGGTGGGATCCAGGAGAAACTAGGCCAACAACTCGTGCGAGGGCCAATGCAATGATTTCCCGAACGACATCCCCAATGATTTGGGAGGTGGAGTTCAAAACATAATTTCCATTATTAAAAAATTATTTTATGTCATGAACAATAAACATAATAATGGGGAACGCCTTCTTTCACCAAAGAGGGCGCAACTGCCTATCGAATGTTTTATGCGGCAACGACCACTGACCTCAACTGGATGTTCAAATCCACTAGTTGTGGAACAATGGATCTACTCCACGGATAAGATATTTTCTGTGCTTTACTTTTCTGAGATATAGAAGGTGAATCTAGCCATTTATCATATAGATGGAGAAGCCAAGCAATGGTGGGATTTGATTAAGAACACCAATCCAATGGAGGAAATTGAAGAGATGGAATGCGAAGACTTTAAGATAATGTTTCGTAATATGTATTTCCTACGAACTCTTCATACGAAGATGGATAGAGAATTCATAGAGCTAAAGAAAAAAGAGGGATAATCTGTGACAACCTACAAAGCGAATTTCACATGGATTGCAAGGTATGATTCGGGTTTTGTTATAAAAAATGATAGAAAAAATGATAGATTATTTATTGGATTAAAACCACTCTTTTGAAAGGATCTTGAAATTTGAGACTTTGGGAGTTATGAAGAAGTTGTTCAGTGTTCTCTCAAAGTGGAGATTTATTTTAGAGAATGGCCCCACGAATATGGTGATAAGAAACGAAAGATTGAGTTTCAAGCTGGTGGATCTAATGATAAAGGTGGGAAGAAAACTCAATGACCCACATTCCAAAAATGTGGAATGTCTCACCATGGGAACTGCCTCAAAGGGATGGGGAAATGCATCAAGTGTGGGAAAGAAGGACATAATGCTCAAGAGTGTAGAAAAGACATTAGAAGGAAGGATAATGTAGCAGAAGAAATAGGGAACCACCCATGGTTCAATGCTACAACTATAGGGAGATAGGGAACTATGTAAGCCAGTGCACTACCCCTCAAGTTCTCGAGGGTAATCAGCATCAGTAGCCACCAAAGACAAAGGAACAAGGGAAGGCTTATGACATCACTACTATAGAAGTGGATCAAGATAATGAATTCGTATAATGTACACTTCCTATTCACTCAAGAATGGAAAAAGTCTTATTTGATTCTGGTTCTACGCATTATTTAATATCTTGTAAGTTTTCTAGAACAATAAAATCGAAGCCCCGAAACCTTGAAGTAGAGATATCTATAAAAACACCAAGTGGTGCAATCGTTTCAACCCAATTAGTTGACTCTTCTCCTATTGGCGTATGTGGGAAGACTCTTTTGGAAAATCTCGTAATACGTCCCTTGGTGGAATTTGACGCTATAATGGGAATGGATTGGATCTTGTTATATAGAGCACATAACAACTGTCGGGAAATTGAAATATATTTTCATATTTCAAACTGTCTCATGATCCTCTATAAATGCAAGGAAGATCATGAATCTATTTTGAAAAATCCTTCATCTGTGTGGTTGTTTATTTCCTATGAAGAAGCATACCTCGCCCAAATGGTTGAGTCAAAAGGAAAGTGCCAACCTTGTGGAAATTCCCATTGTGAGGGAATATGGTGATGAATTTCACAAAGAGCTACACGTAATACCCCTAGACCGTGATGTAGAGTTCTCAATTTTAATCATACCTGGATATACTCCTATATCGAAGTGTCCCTATAGGATGGATCCTATAGAATAGGAGGAGTTAAAGAAGATGCTGCAAGAGCATCTAGACAAAGGGTTCATATTCCCTAGTGCATCACCTTGGGGTGCACCAGTGCACATTGTGAAGAAAAAGGATGGAACAATGCGGCTGTGTATCGATTATCGAGAACTCAACAAGATCACCATAAAGAACAAGTATCCTCTTCCATGTATTGGTAGCTTTTTCAATCAGTTAAGTGGTGCTCAATACTTATCAAAGGTGGATCTTCATTCGGGATATCATTAGGTAAAGGTGAATAAGGATGATATTCAGAAGACTGACTTCCGAACAAGGTATGAGAACTATGAGTTTTTGGTGATACCCTTCGGACATACTAATGCCCCTAAAATATTCATGGATTTAATGAATAGAGTATTTAGACATTACCTCACCAAATTTGTGGTAGTATTTATTGATGATATTTTCATCTAATCCATGAGAGAGGAGGAACATGATGAAAATATAAGACTTGTGTTGGTGGAATTAAGAAAGGTGAAGTTGTATGCCGTGTTCAAAAAGTGTGAATTTTTATGGATCAACTCACATTCTTGGGAAATGTGATCACAAGTGAATGAATTTCTGTGGATCCATAAAAAACAAAGGCAATTGAGGAATGTCCCTGACCCTCTAATTTCACATAAATCCATAGTTTTCTTGGATTAGCTAGGCACTATCGACATTTTGTGAAAAAAACATCTCACGATTATCATGACCTCTAACTAAGTTAACAAGGAAAGTGGTTAGGTATTTCTAGATGGAAGAATGTGAGGGAATATTCAAAGAGCTAAAGAGAAGGATTATCACTGCACCTGTACTCGCGCTACCGAAAAGTGGAGAAAGTTTTGTGATATAAAATGATGCTTCAAAGAAAGGCCTTGGTTGCGTACTCATGAAAAATGATAATGTGATAGCCTAAGCCTCACTAAAGGTTAAGATCCATGAGCAGAACTACCCGACGCATGATCTAGAGTTGGAAGTTGTGATTTTTTCCTTGAAAATTTTGTGGCACTAACTTTATGGTGAGAATTGTGACATATACACCGACCATAAGAGCCTAAATTATATATTCACACAAAAGAAGATAAACATGCGTCAAAGGACATGGTTAGAGATAATCAAGGATTACGATTTTTCTATTCACCACCATCCTAGAAAGGCGAACAAGGTAGATGATTCTCTAAGCAAAAAAGATCCCACTAATCTATCCATGTTATGGATTGAGAAAGACCCTATCTTCTTAGATATGAAAAGGATGGATTTGGAAATCATAAGGGTAGGGGATACATCCTACCTTTCCCAAATGATTGCACAACCATCCATCCAAGAGATGATTAAATAAGTACAAAGGGATGATGTAGAGATACATA
Organism: Viscum album; assembly: GCA_963277665.1. Lineage (NCBI taxonomy): Eukaryota > Viridiplantae > Streptophyta > Magnoliopsida > Santalales > Viscaceae > Viscum > Viscum album. The sequence goes on from OY728155.1 coordinate 1,703,488,358, forward strand.
ATAGGGTAAATGTTGTAAAGGAAGGAATGCTGCAAGAGTTCCATATCGACAATGATGGTGTGATTTGGTTTGGAACACGGCTTTTTCTGCCGTCATCACCTGAGATAATGAAGGAGCTATTGGAAAATGCACATAACTCAACTTTCTATATCCATCCTAGGAGTACCAAGATGTACCACAATCTCTAATAACACTTCTGGTGGGATAACATGAAGAAGGGTATTGCGGAATATATATCAAGGTTCTTGGTATTTCATTAAGTTAAAGCAGAGCAACAAAAGTCCGAAGGGATAAAGCAGCCATTTCCTATACCCATGTAGAAATGAGAAATTGTTACTATGGACATTGTCATGAGTCTCCTGAAGACGTTGAAGGGATGTAATTTGATATGGGTTGTGGTTGATTGACTCACCATGACGGACCATTTTATCACTATTCGGGCAGACATCTCATTTGAACAACTTGTAAAGATAGATGTGAAGGAAGTGAGTAGACTGCACGGTTTTCCACTCTTAATTGACTTTGACCATGATCCAAGGTTCACATATAAATTCTAGAGGATCCTTAAACATGGTTTGAGTACTGAATTAAATTTTTTCACGGCCTATCACCCCCAAACTGATGGCCAGTTTGAAAAGACTATTGAGATGGTTGAATATATGCTAAGAGCCTGCTCTCTTGAATTCAAAGGTTCATGATATCAACATGTACCATTATTTTATTTCTAATACAACAGTAGCTTCCACTCAAGTATTTATATGGCTCCATATGAAGCTCTATATGGAATGCGACGTAGAAATCCAACCAGTTGGGATGAAGTTTGAGAAAGAAATCTACTTGGACCCGATCTTGTTCAACAGATGACAGAGAAGGTTCAATTCATCCAGAAACACATCAAAGCTTCTCAGTGTTGGCAAAAGAGATATGCTAAAAATAGTCAAAGGGACTTGGATTTTGACATTGGAGATAAATTCATCCTTTGAATATCTCCATGGAAGAGAGTCATGCAATTTTGGAAGAAAGGGAAGCTAAGCCCATGGTAAATTAGCCCCTTTGAGATCCTTGATCGCATAAGGGCTGTGACATATCTACTTGCACATACAATGAATATTTCTTGAGTTCATGAAGTGTTTCACATATCACACACGAGGAAGTACATACCGGACCCCTCACATGTACTAAACTCAGAGGTGGTATAGCTGGAAGATGATCTCTATTATGAGGAACAACCACTAGAGATTCTGGATCGGAGAGATATGGTTCTACACAATAAGAAAACTCATCTTGTTAAAGTGATGTGGAGGAACTGTAGAGACCCGTATCTTGACGTACATGGATATTACATTACTTTTGCGGAATACTTAGTACATAACAAAAACACACACACAAGGATCGTAATAGTTTACTGTCTTTGGAAACTCGGAACGTAATCTTCTAATCGTGGTGAAAGATCTTCAATATCTCCCATAAAGATCTCCTTTTTTACCTAAAACCTTTCTTTATATCCTGGGGAAAAGAAAACATAAAAGGGTGAGCTCAAATGCTCAGCAAGGGCAAATAAAGAAAATAAAAATCATATCATATCTTTTTGAAAATCAAAACCTGCAAAAGAGATCATAATATCTTAACATGGAATAAATCATAGAAGTGAAAATGAGATCCCCATAATCATAACATAAAACATGAAACTTTGTGGCATGCACACATAATCATGGAAAATCATTTCTTGTTAGTCATGACTCATTGCCAAGACTATCTTAGTGGACAAAGTCCCTTTCTGAACCGAGTTCACTCCTCGTTTCAGTCCTGTATCACTGAACCAAAATAACCTTCCGTTCCAGCCATGTCTATCTCATGAGATATAAAATCTTTACCCAATGCATTGGAGGGAGATATAGGTCCCACCCATCTTATAATGAATCCTTTCTTATGTGTGCCACATAATCATAAAACATACATCATCGCATAACCCATGTAATAAAAATGGGATTCTTAACATGACATCATAAAACAATTCATATAAGATAATGGAATTCATAAAAATGTTTCCATCAAAACATAATCAAATCCATGTAATAATAGGGATAAAAACAGAACCCTTTTATTATCTTAGATGGAATATAATTTTGATAAAACACTTGAACTTCATTCTTGAGGAAAATATCCTTTCTACTTCAAAAACATTTTTCCTTTCATAACATGTCATAAAACTTTAAAATAAAAGAAGTTGATTAAAAATAAACTTGAAAACTTGTAAAGGAAGCTTCTTGGAAATAATGTTTTTAAAAATCCATTCATTCCGTATAAGTTAAAAAAACATTCTTCGTACTTTTGTCGGAAAAGTCAAAAAGTACCTCGTACGAAAAACGACAAAAGATTCCTTTTATTTCTTTTACTAAAAACTCATCGAAGGGTAAAAATGGATTTAAACAATTGTAGGTGGATAATATTACATATTGATGAAACATGGATGTGGATGATAAAATACACCCCAGTAAATACTTACGAATAAACAATCTCGGATAAAAATGAGATTGTGATATTTCCCTTACCTTAGGTCCGACTTGCTTTGTAAGTGTCCGAACCTCCTGTATAATGATTTAAATCATGTTGTTGACTTATTACAGAATCATATTCATTGTTATGATATCATATATGGTTCACTTATTACATTATATTACCCGTTCTTTTGTAAATTCCATGTTAAAGAAGCGTTTTGGGTAAAGTCGTTTCATTTATCGTAGGTGTTTTGACTTGTTGTTCTTGACATCATTATTACTTATATCATGATTTACTTACTTCCAGAATATAAAATATGATTTTTATATCATATATATTCAGTATATATATATAAATAATAGGTAGATAAATAAAATGAAAAACACCGTTCATAGAGACGGTAGTCCGTACGTACGCATGAACGCTGTTTTTCTTTCCTTATTGTCTTGAAATGGAAGTAAGTAGATGACATAAATATGTATATATACATAAATCCAGTAGCTTTATAATGTCATATATTTCATTATTATTTCTTATATATACATTATAATCATTCTTAAATGGTTAACATGGAGAATGAATCTCATCGCGTCGTGGAGACGGTAGTCCGTACGTACGCACGAGCGATGATATCATTTCTATAAATATTGAATTGAATCGGAGTGGATTATACAATATATCAGAATCAATATGATGTTGTAATAACTATGTATAGTTATTCTTTACACCATTATACCCATCCATGTAAGGTGGCGGTGGAAAATAGATTACACCACGGCGTGGAGACGGTATTCCGTACGTACGCACGCGTGGTGATTTCTTTTTCCGTAGGATGGATAGATGGTGAAATAGGGTTGTTTCATACTTATAATAACATATCAGTATATGAGTGATACTGATGTTATTACTTCATAATGAAACAACCTAAGAAGAAGAAGTGGAAGAAGAAATAAAGATGAAAGAATTGGTAATGGTAATTACCTCTTCTTTGAAGTGCCTCTTTGAGACCTCCTCTTAGGGCACTAGAATTGGTCTTTGAGGAAGACCAGAACCTCTAGGATGTTTCTAGGGAAGTGGAGATGGGATTTTGTCAGGGGTTGGCCGAGCTTGAGTGCTCAAATTGGTGTGAGGAGGAGGGGGAGGAGGTGTCCTTTTATAAGGGAGGAGAGGGGCACCTTAGGAATTCTTAAAAATATTAATTTATAAAAACATCTAACCCCACTTAAAAACCTCCAAAAATGACTCATATTCGAATATTAGATGAGATAGGGTTGTAATCTCATCAACCAATTAAATTTAGACATGTTTGGATATTATTTTAAACCTTATCAATTAGATTTAACTGTAAGTTAAATAATTTAACTTTTACCGTGTCTTTTTGTTTTCTTTCACTATATGGTTAATAAATTTACTATAACATGCCAAACGAACCCCAAATTGTTTATTATTAATATATATATCCTTATCTAAGTCATTTGGCCGAACCTTAGATTTTTAGGAATAAAATAACAATTAATAATATAATATTTGATTTAAAAACTATTTTGTGTCAATTTTGACACTATTTGATATATGATTTTTGTGAAAGTCATAACAGAATTATATGTTCGAACCAAGTTTATTAAATCAACATTAATATATCATAGTAACCTAGAAAATTAGTGGAATTCATAAAAAATCTCAAATTACATTTATTTTGGTGTTTATAACATCAATTATGTCAATATTTCATTAATAAGATAATTACTGCATCATCGTTGTGTCATAAATAAATTAAATTATTTGATGTCTAAAAATTACAAATAAAATACCATCCTGTAGGAAATCGCTTTATCTTTCTAATGAATATTTACAATCGAATTTATCTTATGTATAACCCCATATTAAAAATGATTTACTTATTAAACTTTGATTTTAACTATTTTAACCCTTCTTTAAATAAATTAATAATAAATGTCCTAATCTAATCCAAGTGGGCCTAAATGGTCATATTTTATTCCTAAGTTTGTTTTTGGTCGAATTACACTTGTCCAATAGAATTAGGACATGTGTTAGGGTAATATTAATATCATATTTACCCTTAGTTACCTTATTTACTATTAACCGTGGTAAAAAAAAGTAAAAAGTTACTATTCACCAAAAAATTATTTTCATCTCATTGAACCACATTTTAGTCCTTGATATTAACCGTGTCTCTCGGATTTTTGAAATTCCATTCACAGAAGCGGTAAAATTAAGTTTTATGTAAAATTCAGTTTTTAACCTACCACTTAGTAGTTTCACTATTCATCAAAAATTGATGTTTTTCAGAACAATGCCAAAATTTCATCCCAAGCTATATTTCATATTCCGAATTCAAAAATGAAGTCTATTTTACCAAATTCATAACATAAAAGTTGCATTAATTAATTTTATAATTAAATCCCGCTGTTAAAACAAATAGCGTGTTTTTAAGAAACAATATCTATCAAAAGATTGACACTTGTTTATGTATAGTTTAAATGTGAAACTACATCCAATGACCAACATTGTATTGAATTGTAAAAATATATTCTAAATATACTTTAAAATCACTCAAATTAATAATTTATCATTATTAATTATTTCGATTAAAAAAGTTGTTTTTAATTAAAATTTAGTCATTTTCACTATTCATCAAAATATGAAAGTTATCCGAAAAGTACTAAAATTTCACCTTAGGCTAAATTCGATACTCCGAATCCAAAAATAAAGTTCATTTTGAAAAATAAGATTTACTGGATTTCAAAAAGTGGTTATTACTATTCATAACGGCTAGTTTTAATAATATTTTTATAGCATATCGTTGTTTAGTGAAACTCGGTATTGCGTACTACACACGCTATCGAGGAAGGTCGCGATTGCGTGTAATGCAAGGCGAGTCAAGGATGTGTGTTGTGCAATCTCCTTTTGGTGTAGCGTACAACACAAGACATTAAAAAAGAATATTTTTTTATAAAATCTTGGGCTGTTACATTCTACCCCCCTTAAAATGAATTTCGCCCTCGAAATTCGTCGGGTTATAAATGGTTTACTATTCGAAAGTTTCTTTAATAGAAACCCACATCGTAAAAGGGAATACCAAAACTTGGCATTAAAAACTAAAGTATGAAATGTAACGATTACCCAAATAAACTAATCACTGGGTTTCCACATAGGTGAAAATATGGATATGGAAGAGAAATCTAACCATCATGTTATGATGGAGAGTGGTAGAGAACATGGCTATGGAAAAGCCAGTAATCACAAATCCATAAATTTGTGACGATCTAAGGTACCATCTGATTCATCAGGTATAAGATCACTAGGACAACATTTTTGGTTTTCAAGATCATTTCCCTAAAGTTGAAAATTTGAATTAGAATAAATACTTACTTTATTTTGGTACAATCTCACTGTTGTTCGTGCCTTGAACAATTTCCACTTCATCTCTTAAATAAATGAAGTTGAATTTGTTATTCGTGAAGTGTTAGCAGATAATGTGATAGAATGACGGGTCATTCCATCTGTCTCAAACAAAAGGTTAGCAAAAATTATATACATAAGTCGATCTATAGTGAGATTAATCATATATGGTTCCTAAAATGGGCTTATACTTCATATATCATACTGCTTAATATAATAACACTAGTTTCTACTAAACAGGGATTTCCTGTAGGTCAGTGGTAGGCGATAAAGGCCAGTCGCACTTAGGTTGTGGGTTCGATTCCTACAGCCTTGTCCGAAGCGATGGGATGTCGCCCGTCCTGCAGGTTGTCCTTTTTCCAAAACTATATTACTATAACATCCCATCAATAATATCGAAAAAAAAAATTCTATCCTTAAACAATACTAACTTACGTCCAACATAATCTAGTCTAATCTTTAGGCTTATACATAATACTGTAGTCCACTCTCATAACATAGAGAAAACGATTACCAGAGATTTAACACCATCGTCGATCCCCATAAGATATGTCTTGTTGGTCACATTCTAAACATTCAAAGTCCTTAATCATGTATTCTCTTGAATACCTTAGTGAAAACATGAATGCAGTTTAAAGTTAACACTTTCCACATACCAAAATCCTCAAAATTCTATATACTCAAACCATGATATCACTTAGTCCTTATATCAATCATGAGCTCATGAATACTGTTAAACATTTCATTTTCTTATTTTCCATTCATTATGCGCATATCATCTTATTTCCAAAAATATCTCAATCACTTTGAATACCACATTAAACCAATACATAAATATTCCAATACTCCATGATACAACATTATTTTGGAATCCCATTACATAAACACTTAATCATTCCACCACATCGTTATCATATTCAACATTGCCAATAGTGATCGCATGTGATTTCCCTTTGTCCTTTGCCTTCAGTGGTTGCTCATGTTGATCATCACTAACCCTTGGATTAGGGCAATTATTAGCATAATGCCCCATTTCCTTGCACTTGAAGCATTGAAGTGTTGGTGGTGCGTTCTCTGCAGTGTTTGCTTTATTCACATCATTAGAAACCCTTTTTCCATTACTTCGACACTCAGCTGCTCGATGACCTTCTTTTCCACACTTAAAACATTTTCTAGTCCCTTTTAGACAATCTCCACCATGCTTCTTTCCACACTTTGTGCATAAGGAAACATTCATCTTCTTTTCACCATTATTCTGAGATTTCTCCTTGAACTCCATCTTTCGTTTCTTGTCAAAACCATGAGATGGATATGTAACACCAACTTCCATTTCTACCTTGATAGCACAACGCACAATTTCTTCATAGCTACTGAAGTCTCTTATAGCTAATGCCCTTCGAAGACTTGGTTTTAAGCCACTGAAAAATCGATCAACTTTACTTTCAGGTTGGATGATAATGCCAGATGCATACCTTGCAAGTCTTGTAAAATTCACTTCGTATATACCAACAGATTCGTCATCCTTCTGCTTCAGCTCAATAAACTCCTTTTCCATCTTTGTTCGAAGAATACGAGGGAAGTACTTACTGAAAAACAAGTTCTTGAACTCATCCCATTCCATGGACTCAATTTCATCCCTTGGCCTCGTATTCTTGATAAGATTCCACCATTGATCAGCTTCACCTTCCAAACGATATACTGCTAAGATGACTTTATCATGTTCAGAACATTGAAGAACTGAAAATATCTTTTCAGTGGTACTGATCCATTGTTCAGCAACAAGTGGATCGGAAGTCCCACTGAAAGAAGGTGGACGTTGCCTCATGAAGGACTCAATAGAATATTGTTCCCTTCTCTGCTCATTTGGAAGTCCAAAATGATTCATAGCTTGTGTAAGTATAGCAATAAGATTTTTCACTCCATCTCCCATAACATTTGTTTGTTCAGGAGGGCAATCATTGCATTGTCCATTGCATTGATCAACACGGTTCCTTCGGGTTCCAGCCATCGTCTAAAACCCAAAAAGAATAGTGTGAGAGGCAAAAATCATGCTAGGGAAAACAACATAATAAAGGAGGATTACCTTCAATATCCAACATATTAGGTTTAATTCTATGATCGTTAGCGTAATTCTATTAATATAACCTATACGTATACTTATCCCTAGGGACATCCCTAGACATACCTTAGAAATATCTCTAGGAATCTCACTAACGTTTTCGCATCCTAGTTTCCAAAGGTTGACTAAACCTTTCCTCTGATACCAACTGTAGAGACCCGTATCTTGACGTACATGGACATTACATTACTTTTGCGGAATACTTAGTACATAACAAAAACACACACACAAGGATCGTAATAGTTTAGTGTCTTTGGAAACTCGGAACGTAATCTTCTAATCGTGGTGAAAGATCTTCAATATCTCCCATAAAGATCTCCTTTTTTTACCTAAAACCTTTCTTTATATCCTGGGGAAAAGAAAACATAAAAGGGTGAGCTCAAATGCTCAGCAAGGGCAAATAAAGAAAATAAAAATCATATCATATCTTTTTGAAAATCAAAACCTGCAAAAGAGATCATAATATCTTAACATGGAATAAATCATAGAAGTGAAAATAAGATCCCCATAATCATAACATAAAACATGAAACTTTGTGGCATGCACACATAATCATGGAAAATCATTTCTTGTTAGTCATGACTCATTGCCAAGACTATCTTAGTGGACAAAGTCCCTTTCTGAACCGAGTTCACTCCTCGTTTCAGTCCTGTATCACTGAACCGAAATAACCTTCCGTTCCAGCCATGTCTATCTCATGAGATATAAAATCTTTACCCAATGCATTGGAGGGAGATATAGGTCCCACCCATCTTATAATGAATCCTTTCTTATGTGTGCCACATAATCATAAAACATACATCATCGCATAACCCATGTAATAAAAATGGGATTCTTAACATGACATCATAAAACAATTCATATAAGATAAAGGAATTCATAAAAATGTTTCCATCAAAACATAATCAAATCCATGTAATAATAGGGATAAAAACAGAACCCTTTTATTATCTTAGATGGAATATAATTTTGATAAAACACTTGAACTTCATTCTTGAGGAAAATATCCTTTCTACTTCAAAAACATTTTTCCTTTCATAACATGTCATAAAACTTTAAAATAAAAGAAGTTGATTAAAAATAAACTTGAAAACTTGTAAAGGAAGCTTCTTGGAAATAATGTTTTTAAAAATCCATTCATGCCGTATAAGTTAAAAAAAACATTCTTCGTACTTTTGTCGGAAAAGTCAAAAAGTACCTCGTACGAAAAACGACAAAAGATTCCTTTTATTTCTTTTACTAAAAACTCATCGAAGGGTAAAAATGGATTTAAACAATTGTAGGTGGATAATATTACATATTGATGAAACATGGATGTGGATGATAAAATACACCCCAGTAAATACTTACGAATAAACAATCTCGGATAAAAATGAGATTGTGATATTTCCCTTACCTTAGGTCCGACTTGCTTTGTAAGTGTCCGAACCTCCTGTATAATGATTTAAATCATGTTATTGACTTATTACAGAATCATATTCATTGTTATGATATCATATATGGTTCACTTATTACATTATATTACCCGTTCTTTTGTAAATTCCATGTTAAAGAAGCGTTTTGGGTAAAATCGTTTCATTTATCGTAGGTGTTTTGACTTGTTGTTCTTGACATCATTATTACTTATATCATGATTTACTTACTTCCAGAATATAAAATATGATTTGTATATCATATATATTCAGTATATATATATAAATAATAGGTAGATAAATAAAATGAAAAACACCGTTCATGGAGACGGTAGTCCGTACGTACGCATGAACGCTGTTTTTCTTTCCTTATTGTCTTGAAATGGAAGTAAGTAGATGACATAAATATGTATATATACATAAATCAAGTAGCTTTATAATGTCATATATTTCATTATTATTTCTTATATATACATTATAATCATTCTTAAATGGTTAACATGGAGAATGAATCTCATCGCGTCGTGGAGACGGTAGTCCGTACGTACGCACGAGCGATGATATCATTTCTATAAATATTGAATTGAATTGGTGTGGATTATACAATATATCAGAATCAATATGATGTTGTAATAACTATGTATAGTTATTCTTTACACCATTATACCCATCCATGTAAGGTGGCGGTGGAAAATAGATTACACCACGGCGTGGAGACGGTATTCCGTACGTACGCACGCGCGGTGATTTCTTTTTCCGTAGGATGGATAGATGGTGAAATAGGGTTGTTTCATACTTATAATAACATATCAGTATATGAGTGATACTGATGTTATTACTTCATAATGAAACAACCTAAGAAGAAGAAGTGGAAGAAGAAATAAAGATGAAAGAATTGGTAATGGTAATTACCTCTTCTTCGAAGTGCCTCTTTGAGACCTCCTCTTAGGGCACTAGAATTGGTCTTTGAGGAAGACCAGAACCTCTAGGATGTTTCTAGGGAAGTGGAGATGGGATTTTGTCAGGGGTTGGCCGAGCTTGAGTGCTCAAATTGGTGTGAGGAGGAGGGGGAGGATGTGTCCTTTTATAAGGGAGGAGAGGGGCACCTTAGGAATTCTTAAAAATATTAATTTATAAAAAAATCTAACCCCACTTAAAAACCTCCAAAAAATGACTCATATTCGAAGATTAGATGAGATAGGGTTGTAAGTTCATCAACCAATTAAATTTAGACATGTTTGGATATTATTTTAAACCTTATCAATTAGATTTAACTCTAAGTTAAATAATTTAACTTTTACCGTGTCTTTTTGTTTTCTTTCACTATATGGTTAATAAACTTACTATAACATGCCAACCGAACCCCAAATTGTTTATTATTAATATATATATCCTTATCTAAGTCATTTGACCGAACCTTAGATTTTTAGGAATAAAATAACAATTAATAATATAATATTTGATTTAAAAACTATTTTGTGTCAATTTTGACACTATTTGATATATGATTTTTAAGAAAGTCATAACAGAATTATATGTTCGAACCAAGTTTATTAAATCAACATTAATATATCATAGTAACCTATAAAATTAGTGGAATTAATAAAAAATCTCAAATTACATTTATTTTGGTGTTTATAACATCAATTATGTCAATATTTCATTAATAAGATAATTACTGCACCATCGTTGTGTCATAAATAAATTAAATTATTTGATGTCTAAAAATTACAAATAAAAAACCATCATGTAGGAAATCTTTTTAGCTTTCTAATTAATATTTACAATCGAATTTATCTTATGTATAACCCCATATTAAAAATGATTTACTTATTAAACTTTGATTTTAACTATTTTAACCCTTCTTTAAATAAATTAATAATAAATGTCCTAATCTAATCCAAGTGGGCCTAAATGGTCATATTTTATTCCTAAGTTTGTTTTTGGTCGAATTAAACTTGTCCAATAGAATTAGGACATGTGTTAGGGTAATATTAATATCATATTTACCCTTAGTTACCTTATTTACTATTAACCGTGGTAAAAAAAGTAAAAAGTTACTATTCACCAAAAAATTATTTTCATCTCATTGAACCACATTTTAGTCCTTGATATTAACCGTGTCTCTCGGATTTTTGAAATTCCATTCACAGAAGCGGTAAAATTAAGTTTTATGTAAAATTCAGTTTTTAACCTACCACTTAGTAGTTTCACTATTCATCAAAAATTGATGTTTTTCAGAACAATGCCAAAATTTCATCCCAAGCTATATTTCATATTCCGAATTCAAAAATGAAGTCTATTTTACCAAATTCATAACATAAAAGTTGCATTAATTAATTTTATAATTAAATCCCGCTGTTAAAACAAATAGCGTGTTTTTAAGAAACAATATCTATCAAAAGATTGACACTTGTTTATGTCTAGTTTAAATGTGAAACTACATCCAATGACCAACATTGTATTGAATTGTAAAAATATATTCTAAATATACTTTAAAATCACTAAAATTAATAATTTATCATTATTAATTATTTCGATTAAAAAAGTTGTTTTTAATTAAAATTTAGTCATTTTCACTATTCATCAAAATATGAAAGTTATCCGAAAAGTACTAAAATTTCACCTTAGGGTAAATTCGATACTCCGAATCCAAAAATAAAGTTCATTTTGAAAAATAAGATTTACTGGATTTCAAAAAGTGGTTATTACTATTCATAACGGCTAGTTTTAATAATATTTTTATAGCATATCGTTGTTTAGTGAAACTTGGTATTGCGTACTACACACGCTATTGAGGAAGGTCGCGATTGCGTGTAATGCAAGGCGAGTCAAGTATGTGTGTTGTGCAATCTCCTTTTGGTGTAGCGTACAATACAAGACATTAAAAAAGTATATTTTTTTATAAAATCTTGGGTTGTTACAGGAACCATAAGTTTGAGGAAGAAACATGGGAACTAGAAGAGGAAATGAAGGAGAAGTACCCTCACCTGTTTGTGTAAAGTGAAATCTCGAGGGCGAAATTTCTTAAGGGGGGGAAGAATGCAACAACCCAATGTTTTTTAATGGAAATTCCCTTCTTATAATTATGTCAAAAACTCACATTAAAACACAAAATAATGAAATACTAAGTGCTAGGTGACCTTTAAACAGAATTTTGTCACTTCTGTGTTTGGAATTTTGCAAATCCTACATAAACGGTTTTGTTCAAGATGTTTTTTTGGATTCTATTAAAACAAAAATAATATTTTGTGAATAGTAAAATATCCTTAAGAATAGTAACATACCCTTATGAATAGTGATATACACTAATGAATAGAAACCTTACCTATGATTGTATCAAAATAATATTCATGTGAATGTATGATGTACCTATGTTTTAGAATAAATAAATGAATGTTTTAAAACTTTTTTTTAGTAATAAACCATGATTTTAATTAAATATTAAATTAATCATATTAAGAAAAATATTTTTGAAAAATTGACTTCATTTTTTGATTCTACACGTAAAAAAATGGTTGGGATAAATTTTTGGGATTTTTTTGTGATACATGAATATTTGATGAATAGTGAAATATCATAATTTACCAAATAAGCTAAATAAGCTAATTATAGAGTTATGTGTGATTTTCTACTGATGTAAGCCCACTTGGTTCAGGATCAAGTTATAAAATTACTATTCTTGTCAATTCAAGACTCACTCTTCCATGTCTTGTGGGGAAATAATAATCTTATGATTTTTATATTAATGAAACCCCTCTCCCCTCCACTATAAATACCACCATTAGCACACTCATTTCCTCACACCTCTAAGGCTCCAAGACTTATCTAAACTCTGCCCAAACATCTTCCATAGCCCCACTCTCATGTCCAAGAGCTACTGGTCTCATCAAAATACCATGCCTAGCTTCCTTAAGGAGGATCTCAAGAAGAGGATTTAAGAGGTAATTTCTCTCCCTCTGCTCCTTTAATTTCCTTTCAATTTCAAGTTCATTTCATGATCTCTACCCATCTATCATCATCCAAAAGGTATTGTATCTCCTATATGATACATATAATGGAATTTTATATTGATAATGGGATATTATATCATCCAACCCCCTTTCCCTCTTCCTTTTATTTTATTAAAGTGAACGTTGTTCATGAGGTGTTAATTTATCACCTTCAATAAGAACATGTTTTATTATTCCATTTCTACATTCAGATATGGTCCTGAAACCATTTTTATGGTTGAAAAAGAATATTGTATGTGTATTATTTCCTATCTAATGTTATGTAACTTACATATGTACATATTACAAAGTGATAAATTAAAACGAGTTCATTATGATCGAAAAAAACATTCAAATTAACCCAAACAATCATCATTTAATTCTTATTTGATGATTCATACACATGGATCTAATATGATTCATTCTAAGATCATTAAAGCTCTTATAATATCACTAATAACATGTAATATTAGTTCTATATGTTTACCCATGTTCTAACCGAACTTCAATTTAAGAATACTAGTGAACCACTCATGAAAACCACAAAAATGAACATCCCCGAACAATGTTTTTAAACTCTAAATCATCCAAGGGAACATAAAATGACATAATGAAACCAGAATGAACCCTATTCATGTATAAAAGGTTATTTAATTTATAATTAATGAATATAATGTCATTATACAGAACATTAAATAGAAGTAAGCATTCAGATACAAGGTAAGGGGAAATTCTCCAACCCAACTTTCATCCTTTGGGTTCTCCCTCTTTCACTCCATTTTTGATATGGTTACTCCTTAAAGAACATTCTTAAATAATTTTCTTTAATTTTATGGGATATATATTTTTTCACTGGTTTTTATGTCAAAAAAATTGTTTTCCAAATTAACTCTTCTTTTAAGAACACACCTTTTACTTCTCACATAAAGTGGATGGTTCTTGTAACAGGTATGTTATTCCCTCTTTATTTTTGGAACCCAATGTTTATGAATGTGTTATTATGAGATGAAACCCATTCCTTTACATGGGTTATTTATGTTCATTTTTTATATGTGTTTTATGTGGAAATCATGATAATGATAATGTTATGATGTGACAGGTGCGCCCGAAATTATTTAGCGCAATATGAATGTTTCAATGTGCCGGGTGCGCCTGGAATTATACAGCGCTCCAATGCATTGGGTAAAGTGACGAACCTCATGAGTAAATGTGCAATGATTTTTGAACAAGATGATAGCTTGGTTCACAAGTATGTTTGGTAGATAACTACTAAGACACGATGTTTCATTATTTATGCATTTCCACAATCTAAGTCTTTTATTTATACTCCTCTCATGTTCATGATCTTTTGCCTTTGTCATGATTATGCTCACCCCATGTTATATTATTATTTTCTATCCTCTTACTGGGATTTTAGCTCACCCATTTTGATGTATGTCCTCAGGTGGCTACATGTAGTAACCAGAGGACAAGTGCCAATAAGAATCTAGAGAAGAAGAAATTAAATAAATTTATTTGCTTGATGTTGTAATTTTTATGTGTGGTCCTAGTTTTTTCAAGACACTAAACCTTTGGATCCTATATGTGTAATACTATTTTGTTTTTTATCTTTAAAATGATGTAATTTTATTGTAATAAAAGGTAGGGTCTCAATAATCCTCCCTGAGAGGATAGACTCGGAGGTTTTAAGGCAGTTTTAAATATAGCTTGGTTCGAATTAGGAAATCTAAAGTGTTAGTTGTCTTATGGATTTTCCATTTTTTTGAGGAGATTATCTCTATATTGAGTAGTGGGGGTTTTAGATAAATGATAACTGTGTGAGATCGAGTTATATGTGAACCCTATAGTTGTTGGAAATGGGGGTGTCATTTTGGGAAGAGGCCTATGAGTTAGTTTTTTGAGTTATCAGGCTCGGTGTTAGATCCAGGGTAGAATTATCAATGTACATTGGTCACACATTTTATCCAATGGATCTATAAGAGTTAGTTGGACGATCTGTAGATATAGTCTCTGAGGGGAATGCAAGTGGGTTTTTCTCCTTGTATTGAGTAGAAAGAATGTGTGATGTTTTGGTGTTGAGTGTATGGTAGTTCATGACGTTGGATGAAAATATAATAAATATAAAAAATCAATCGGTATGGGAATGGGAATTTGGACTCTTTATTTTCTATTCATAACCTTGGTAATAACATCGTAGAGAGATTTATGAATTTTTACCATTCAATATTGTAAGTGATTCTATGTGAAGTAGTTTAAAATTTGAACCATGCATTCCAGATGTTAATAGGTTCATGGGAATATTCTTGATAAGGATACCTTCTAGTTTTTGTTTGAATACCAAATATGGGCCTTAATGTGGTATAAGGCATCTAATTTTATTTTAAGCGGTAGAAAAAATGTGAGAAATGGTGTGGTAGAGGTTTGATAAAGGTGGAGTGACTAGGGAGGCATGTTGGAATTACATTCACCTTAGGGTTTCATTTTTCTGGAAACATTTTTTAGAAGGGTGATATAGAATATACTTTAGTGTGTAGTTGGGTTTGGAATCCAATTCATATGGGATGTTTACTCTAGATTGTTTAGAATTATTGGAAATTACTCTAATGGATACATCCATAATAAACTACCTAGGACAAGTCCATGATGTGAATTTATGGTCATATATTAGTGATGGGATCATATAGAGTAATGTGGTGGAATAATTAGAGGGTGAGTCTGATTATTTATTGATTAGTGATTATGAATGCACAAAAAAAGTTAAAAGGTTTGGTTGAGGATCTGACCACAGAGTTCAATGGAGAGTCATGTTTAGACTTCAGTGATGAGTATTGAGAATATTGTTGATGCCCCACCTCTTAATTAATTAGGGATAGGTGGTGTTATCTTCTCACAAGGTGAGGATAATATTTTTGTAGAGAAGTCATCTAGAAAAGGACAGACTATTGATATTTCATAGATTTGGATGCTGTAGTTTTAATAATCAGTCGAGAGCGTCATTCGGGATGTGGTTGAAGTAGTCCATGGATCAATCTAGGGATTTGGAGGAAAGATGGTGTGTTAAGGTTTGGGGTTTGGAGTTTCACTAGGGAAGTATGTTGGTCTTTTGGAAAAAAATAAAATTGATTTTTCATATCATTAGTGTGGGAATTACTTAAGGGGACGTGGTTAGGAGTATCATGACCAGTATAAAAAATCAAAAAAAAAATCTTCATTATGATGTCTAATGATTATTTAGACAAAATATTATTCTTCATGTTGTCTCGATATAGGGAGTGCACTACTGTTAATGAATTGGTGGTGATGTTGGAGGTGGAAAGTAATTTTATAAGACAGTGTTATTCCGAATGTATTTCTAGTTCCATATATTAGTGTGGTGGTTTGGAATTTATTGGTGTGTCATTGATTTGAATCCATTTGTATTTTGGAATTTTACCCTATTCATGATGTGGTGGAAGTGAATTTAAACACCAATTCAAGACATATCTCATTGAGAGTTCATCCTTGTAGATAGGTGGTAGTGGAAGTTTAGTGATTCATATTGGGGATTAAATTTAAGTGAACCTTGCCAATGAATGGACATGGATGAGTTACTTCAACAAATTGGAGAAAAACACATGTGGGTATGAGTCAATAACGGTTGAGTATAAACTACTGTTGATGAATATTTGGGTGTGTATTTGGATGTTAGACCCCCCCTTCGGTAAAATCTAGTGCATTCGTAAGATGGTTCTTGATATTAATATTTTTTGTGGATTGTTTTTTGGATGAAACTATATTTTTTGAAATTTTTGGGGTATGAAATCGTATTTCATAACATGTTTTAGTTGTTAAGCCACATTAAAAAAAATAAAAAAGCACTCTTTTTGGGGTGTTAACATTTTTAGAAGCATGTGAAGTTTGTATCATGGGTTCAAGGAGAGAGCAAGACTTGAATCATTGGTCATTAATTAAAATTACTAGTTTAGAGGTCGGTATATCCAATTAAAATTTTTAAAAAATGTTTTGGACTTAAAATGAGGAAAGGGATATGATAAAATGTAAAATATGTTTCTCTAACATTTTGTTTTTATGGATGTATCAAAAAGAGGATTGAGAGAGAGATGTATATACTTGGGTCTAAGGGTTGGTTGTTCGGGCTAAGGGGACATGTTATTAAGAAGAGACTACAATGGAGACTCCCCAAGAATGATAAATATTTATAGGGGGATCTTGTGACACCCCTTGATTTTTAAGGAACATTACAATATTTTTGGCATAAATGTGTATAATATGGTCTTTTTCGAAAAATGGATGTCTTTGGATGGTCCGAGAGTGTGTCTAGGAGGGATGAGAGATACTTACTACTAACCAGGGGTAATAATAATCATTACATAATGTGTAATGTGATTTGAAGTAATTAAATATCCTAGATTCCCTATAAAGGGTGTTCTATCTTATTCTTTCACAACATTAATGTTCTTTTCTCACTGTGAAAGGATTTTGGGATGGGATTAAAGGTCATTGGAATATTTTCACCTGGAGACATCCATTTCTCTTCCCCTTTATTTTTAAACAACTTCAACACAAACCAAGTGATAATAGAGAAACATTAAATTATTTTTTGATCCCTCTTTCCCATTTCGTTAATTTTTAAAGCATCATTGGTTGTGATAGATTCATATATGTATGTCTAACCCCATTCATGCCATAGATACACGTTTCATGTTGTTTCTGACCATCAAAGCCATAATGGGATGATTTTGGGGAATAATTTTGATATTTGGTGTGTTGGGATTAATTATATTAGTGATTAATGGTTAATGGGATCCATCTAGATTGAGATAGGGAGTTCTTACAATTTTACAAACCATTTAAAAAATGACATTCCTTTCCCTACATGTGTGTTTATACATAGACCTGTGATACCTATTCCTTTTATGATAGCGTGAGTTGTTGAGGTTTACATTTATATAGGAGGCTCCTTATAGGGGTATTATTGGTTTTCTATATTCAAAAATTTGAAATTGACTATTCTATCGAGTTTGTGAATATGTCAATCCTCTAAGTAAAATTGGATTGGAATGGGAGGATTGAGACAAGTTGATGACATAGTAGTTTGGGTAAGTGATATAAGGGTTATATTATTGAATCCCCATGGAAAATCTCCTTGGAACCATTGGATGATAGCATTGTATGGGCTATGACTCCATAGCTTTCCTCTTAGATAAATAGTCTCTGAACGTACCATTTGGGATCTTCAAGGGATAAAGATACATGGGAAAGTATACTAATAAATTTGGTGGTATTATACCTTTATTTCTATGAGATTTGATATGAGTTGGGGGTAGGGATATTTAGTTGGCATGGGATGACCATGATAAATGTAAGTCCAATTGACATGTCATGTGTGGATGACCATGTGAAAGATGGTTATGTCTAGTTGTGGGGTTAGTTGTTGTGAGTGATACATTAGGTAAAGGTTATTTTTTGGTGTTTTTCTTCATGAGTGAGATGTTGGTATATGTTATGATGCTTTAATTCCACATTCTAAGGTGGTTGTTATTCAAGTTGATGATTTTTTCATTCTTGTTATTGGCCTCCCCAAAACATATGGTGATTTATTATGTGTATGTGTACAAATCCAAACATTCAAGATGGGTAGGTGTGTATGTGGCCTCAGAAGGACAGATGGGTATGGTTCAACATTTATATGGCCTCCACAGAACTCGTATAGATGGGTCTGTGTGTATGTTCCCATCCTCGGATATCTGAGGATGGGTATGTGTATGTGGGATCCCAATAGCCTACATGGATAAGACATTGTGATGATTGGAATACCTAAAGTTCATCAAGATTGGTTGGGGTGACATGAATTTCCTTCCTTGATTATTTAGGAATGATTATGGTGATTCATGAACTCTACGAGTAGGAAGGGATGGGGGTTTTGGTTGAGGCCATGACATGTGGGAGATGATTATTCCTTGGTATACTTGTGCCTTGATTTTTGATAGAAATTCCATTTGTAAATGAGTTGAAGCATGAAGAGACATCATTTACGGTGTATTGGTTAGTAGATGATCACTAGATTAGCTATATTTTATTTATGTATTAGTTTTACATAATTGCATAAAATTTTATATAAATATATTCATTTACGATAATGAATCATTAATTTCTTCCTATAGGGTAATACTCACACCATTTATTGTAATTTTAGTAAATGTGAAACCTCCTATATTCAAGGATTTAGATGAGTGAATGGGCCCTATTTAGGGTAGTCTCACTTGGGGAGAATGTTGGTCGATGTTATTTTTAGAATAAATTTGAGATCATTTGAGGTGATTCCTATTTATTTGTTTTTTTCTTTTTAATATGGTGTATATATCCACCACATGTGGGTATATTTATTTATTGTAATATTGGTTTTTATTCAATCTATTATAAAATGGGTTATTCTGATTTATGTTTTTTTTAATTTAGATATGCAATTTAAAATGATTACTAACTTATTTATTGGATGTGTACTCAAATTTATATTTTTTACAATGGGAGTAGTCTCCCCACCTTCCACTTAGCCCCTCTATCCTAGTCGGATACCTCTATCATACATAGTTTTCTCTTGAGGCTTATTTGGTTCTCCTAGGACCAATCTTGGTGATACAAGATATGTATTCACACCTGATATATCTTTTATGAGAACCAATATTATTATAAACATGATTTTTCTCATAGTGTGTTATATTATCCAATGAAATAGAAATATATGTTTATTAGGAGTAAAACATACAATGCAGTAAAATCACTCTTACATGGAACCTCATGCTTCATGATATCAATTTTCACATTGTAAAATACTTATAAAAAATCCAGATTTATCAAAAATATAATATATCACCCCACAATTTATTCATCACATGGTGCCAACATCCAATAAACTTATAATTTATTCTAATGTAGAAACTATTTAAACTCCCATGGGACTACATTGCATCTTGGAAACTATTACTACTTTGTGATGGGATATGTAGTGAACAAAAATATTTATGGATGATACTAAATATTATTACCAAGACATCCATTACATATCATAAAGATCCATGCTGGAACCATAGAGGTTTACTTTCTTTTAGAAACAAGGACCCAAAAACAATTGGTAGATGAAAAAGTTGTATAATCTCCCACATTGTTCTTTGAAAATATCACCATTTTTCAGATATATCATACTTAAAACCATTTTTTTCATATCCTATATAAAATAAAATATAATAAAGGTTGACCACATATTCTATGTAACCTTAATAATGTTAGTTATCATTAAATGATCATAAGTAAGAATATCATGAGCATAATGGGATGAGAACAAGATCTTAAAAATTGAAATTCAAACAAAAAAATCATATAATAATGATTCATGGAAAATGTATTTGTTGTTCAGATTCCATGAATTATGAATGAATCAATTAAAAATATCCATCAGAGAAAATACATTGGAATATAATCATATCATAATAAAGTTTCATAAAGATTGGAAGAATCACAATCATAGAAATATTATATTCATGATAACCACCAAAACATTTTTAACATGTTAGGGTTCTCTAACAACCTACATACCTACATCAGGATTGGGATATCCTCCTATATACCATTTTTTATTCTTGGAATAACTATCCTTGTGCCCTCTTTTGGGGTTGGGATAATTTCCAATGTACCCACATTTCGGCTTGGGATAACTTCCCCAGCACCCTTTGATCTCATAAAAAATTAACCACTATCCAAAGAATTTTAGTGCTATAACATATCCACTCATCACATAATCATAATACAATCAGAAGTATCCCACATGATCATGAAAACAAATATTATTACATTAAATATTATCCCATGGAAAATAAAAATATTTCAACAAAATTTCATAATCATAATCTTAAACAATTTAGAGATGGAATAAATATTGAAACATATGATCATATCCCAAGTATGTTATAAAAAAGATAAAATTAGTTTTTTATAAATTAAAATACCATTAGTTGGCCATTGAAAAATTTCATGAGAAAAATACTCTTTTCATATTGAATTCACACATTTAAAATCTAAAAAAATATATAAAATTATGGAAAATATTTTCTTTCTAAATGGCCTGGTATAGTTTTAGAGGAATAATCATTGAAAATAATTTTTATTATGGTGTTAAAATAAATTTATGTGATGTATTTTGTAATAAAAAATCCTTTCACATTTTTTGATACAATTCAAAAGTACCAAATTTGGAAAATGAAAGAATAATTAAACTTAACATTTATTTATGAAAGAAGAATATTTCTGAATATGATATTTTATTAATCTTGGTAAAATATTATAAGAATACTTGAAAATATTTTAATAAAAATATGGATATGAAAGAAAATATTCACAACTAAAGATAAAAAAAGTCTGGTTCTCCTTAAAAACAACCTTTTAGTCTATTTAGTAATTAATGATAAGAAAATGAAAATAAAACATATAATCTGAAAAATAACATTATGATAAGAAAAACCATGAGTTTTTGGAGATATATAATATTTAATTTCATCATTAAAAATTTAAACATAAATAGTCCCAGTAAAAAATTGTGAATGTCACATAAAACTCACACAACATTGGTAACATTTGAGTTGTATTTATAATAAATGGAATAACATAAAATGAAACATTAAATATCTTGAACATAAGGATATATTTGATAAAAAATATCTATATTGTAGAATTTAAACATCAAAAAATAAGATAAATTTATAAGATAACATATGTCCCAAAGAAGAAAATTTGAGACTGTAAAGCCATTCCACTTTAATAAATTTATAATCAAATCCCCTTGGATAAAATAATTTTAATTATAACCTATAATAATGTTATATAAGAAGTATTGTTGATATTAAATATCAATGGATCAGTATATACACCTCAAAAACAAAAATAGGTTCATATCATCAAATACGTACCAATGAAACAAAATTAAGATACATAGCCCTTACTTTATATATAACATGATTCATAAATACTCTAACTTCCTATATAAAAAATTGGATTTATTATAACACTATAATATAATCACATTCATACATTTAATATCATTTATGTTCCACTTATAAAATTTCAACAATAATTTATTAAAAACTCTATATTAATGTGGTAATTTTAAGAGTTAACTAATTTGTTTCTCATGTATATTCTGTTTCCTAAGTTACAGTAATTATAATTTTTTCTTGGTTCCATAATATTTGTAATATAATAAAGAAAACATTAAAATATTTAATCATTATATACATTTTTATGACCATTGATATAATGTGGTAATGAAAAATTAATTGCATTACTTCGCGGGGAAGGTAATCCGTATATAAACCCATGTGATGTTTCCTCTTCTATATAAATGGAATGATATAATATTAAATTTTATTTTTATTTTACAGAATTACTATTATATAAAATTTGTAATCTATATTCTTTAAATATGTCATTGTTAAATTCCAATGAAAGTTGAAATGAAAAATGAACCACATCATTTCATGGAGGCCATAGCCCACATGTATTTAGGAGTGATGTTATTGTTTTTTAGTGGATGATATGGTAATATGGTATGTAATTTATTAAAATTATATAAGAATAATTATCTCATAAATATAATCTATAAAAATTAAATCCATTATATTAACCATACATGAAATATGGTGAGAGATACTTTCATCTCTCATTTCGTAGAGAAGTAAATGGAAATGGATGAACTATAATCATCATAACATCTCGGTATATTTATGATACTATACTCATTATTTTATCATATATATAAAAAATGTAGTTTTATTTTAAAAATAAAAAATGAAAGGGTTCGGTTAAATTTTTTACCTCTTCAATTAATGACCTCCTTTGGATTTCAAATTAATCCTTGAAGGATTCCTCTTAGGATAAGACCATAAGAACTAGAAATAACTAAATATAATTTTTACGGTTTTTTAGTTGGTATTTATTGAAATATAAGGCCAAATTGATTTGAATAGTGGATGAGAAGATGTTCCCATTTATAATTGAGGGGAGGGACAAACATGAAATTTATTAATTTTTTTGAATAATATAAGGTCACATTAAAATGAAGATTTCTCAAAAATAGAAAATTAGTAATATATAGGATAATATATGATTGAAATATCTTAATCCAATAATAATTATATAGATTTAGGTTTCATTCATACAGTTATATATATGTTTAACCCCCCTGGAAAACCAATTAAAACATTAACCATCATAAACAATATTACCATTTTTACTATTAATAATAACAAAAAATGAAGTTGAACCTATTAAATTACATTAATTTTGATTATTAAAAAAATTAAATCCATTTAACTATATTATATTTATGTAATTGTTAGAGATAAGTTTAATGAAATGTAAAAAATTTAATGAAAACCTGATTCACATAAATAAATTTTAAGAATAAAATTGAAGTTACTTGAATTCATTTCCTTGTCAAAAATAAAATGTTAATGATAAAACATATTATTGAATATAATTTATACACATTTAATTAAATAATTTAATAAATATATATTAATTTCATTTCATATGATAAAATACAATACATTCATAAAAATCATTTTTTGAAATGTTGGTTTTTAGCACGAAAATTAACTTATACAAAATCACGTATAATTATAATTGTTTTGTAATAAATAAGAATATTTTAAATTATGTATTAACTATGTTACATTAAGGTCAAATTTAAATCCTATTTATACTTTTAAATTTCATTATTTTCGGAAAAATGTTGTTTTAGAAGATATATTATTGTACACTATTCACTAATAAAATCTGTCAAGAAAAATCCTAAAATATAACCAAAAAATAATATTTTCATGCTAATATAAAAAATTATATTAAACCCCTAAAATAAAATTTATAAAAAATTAAAAAAAATTTATGATTTTTATGCATAGAATCTAATAAAAATAGTTTTTGAAGAAAATAAATTTTTGAGCAAAAAATTATTTTTCTAAAAAATTGATTACTTATTTAATATGAATAAATAAATACATTTGAATTATATAAGAAATTTATTGATATTTTTTATAATTTTCTTATGAATATTTATATCATATAATTTAATTTCAATATTATAATCATCACATTTAAATAATATTATTTGTATTTAATAACGTAGTTTTTTTAAATTTTGGTGTTGTCTTCCATGAAGGATATGAGGTGTATTACTATTGCAAACTAAATTTTTGAGTAGTTACAATCTACCCCCATAAATAAATTATGTCCTAATTGTTTTTATTATGGTAATAAAGGTTTCTATATTTGAAAATAGCATTGTTGAAAACATACATTTTAAAAAGGTATAATAAAACATTCTTTGAATATGGGAAGTGGGAAACATTTAGGTTAGCTAAAATAACAATAATTAGGTTTCCAAAAAAGGATAAAATTATTGTAATGTTAATATATGGACTTAGATATGAAAGATACTTTCTAATGAATATGATATAGTGATAGAGAATATAGTCATGAAAATGTTAATGATCACAAACCATAAATTTTTCTGGGGTGGACACGACCATCAATTCATAAAATGTTAATATAAATAGATTATATTTTTTATTCAATATCATATTCCTATAGTTGATGGATTAATTTACTCTCAATATAGGTAGAATGAAAAAATATAAATATGTTATTTCATTCCATTTCATAATAATTAATTCATTCTTTGGTAGTGATTTGATCAATTTCCACTTATATATTATCTCATACTCCAGGAAACAAATATTCTAGATAATGTTTTCATTCCTTAATCAATAAAATTAATTTTTAACTTATATTAATATCCATAAAATATTGAAAATTTATTCCATGTTTCATGATATTTTTTCCAAAACAAAAATGGTCAGCATAGGTTATCCAAGATGTATTAGTCTTCAAATGATGAGTTAAATAATTAATTTCTAAAATCTCAACAATGACACTAAAAGTTTGACATAAATAATTATATAAATGGTTAACCTTAAAACTCTCAAAAAATATCTCTGACCAAATTAAAAACCCAAAAATTAATGAAAAGGGAACAATGTTTTCAAATCAACTTAACATTTATCCCTAAATAACAGAAACTATCTCTTGTTGTCACATACAAAACATGATAATACCTTGATCTAAATTTTTATTAAAATAAGACAATAACCATAATCACTATAAAACCTAAGTATATACTTATATGATATAAAAAGTTTCCAATATATTTTTTCATAAAATATAATCACATAATATCCAATATATATAATAAATCCAAAAAATAAATAGTCTTCATCAAAAAAACATAAATCACTTGTCCTAAAATCACTAATCAATTTAAAGGTCACTAAAATTATTCAATTGTTTTTATCAATTTCAATCAAATATTTATTTAAAATAATCATTATCATCTCAACATAAATAACATATAAGGGGTTATGTATACCTCAACCATGTGTTTTCCTGAAACAACACCTTGATGTTAAATAAAAGATCTCAGTTATCAGTACCACTCAACATATTCTTGAATATAATTACTTAAAAACTTCTTTAGAACAATTTATATGTGTTTCATGATTATTATAGATAATATATCATTGATAAAACACTTTTAAACTATAATTAGAAATCAAAATAAATAAAAACATCAATCATTCCACTTACTTCTCAAACCATTAAACATTCTTAGTCATATTAATTCTTAATACATCCATCCAACAATATTTAATTTTAATCCTGTGAAAATTTTAATCAACCAAAATTTAATCACGTTTCTTACTTTTAACCTAAGAAATACTGTAAAAATAATTCATACTTTCATATGTCATTTGTAAAATTTTATCAACAATAGTAAAACCAATACTCATATAACTTTATCATCATATTCTCCATAATTCCCCAAACTGTATCTATTTACATAGTACCCATACCATCCACATTTAAAATATTTAACATTATAGAAAACCATATGAAAACTATTATTCCCATATATTGCATTAAGTATAATTTTTTTATAAATTCAAATTAATTTCTCTATCTTTTTCCTTTCCACACACAAAACATCTTTTTAGTCCTTTAATAAATTCCTTTGGGAGATTTTTCCCACATTCTCAACATGTGGGAAGTTGAATCTTTTTTCCTGTACGGTCATTATAATACTCCATTTTTTCTATTATTTGGTTAATCCATAAAATCATCAATTTCCAGGTTGTTTATCATAATTCGATTTATACGATTAACCATAATCATAACCTTTCACATCCCATATACCATTTCAGATGGTTTCTCACGAGGAAAATAATGGAATAATCTATTACATTTTCTGTTGACACAACTACTTCGTGTTACATATTTTTATTAAAACCAAATTTCATTGTATGATAAATAATAATCATAGTGATTAATCATTTAATCAAGAAAAATATTTCACATGATGATTAAATCATGATAAATTCATTTTTATAGACATGACATCTTGTTTTCATAGGTTATCTATGGTTGTTATCAATTAAAATCTTTCATAATGGTTTATAAATAAAATATGAATTAACTATATCCCATCCCATAATACATTCATACTATTATTGTAATATTTTCTCATTCACCGTGGAACATAATTATGTCTAAGATATTCATGAAATAATTTTTTAGGATATTACCTATATATGCAAATGTGGTAAAATCATGTCCACTTGTTCTTTCAAGATGGGGATTTATTTCCATGAAAACCACATAATATATACCTTACAAAAATATTATGATGTTATCTAACACATAGTCATATACATTGGGTTCTCACATAGATTTTCTCATCTTGTTTTTCAAAAGTAACTAAACTTTACTCTAATACCAAATATAGTGACCAAAAATTTTCATAACTAAACACTACATCTTACTTGGAGAATATTCATTTCATATCATTACAATAAATTAACTAACTATAAAGTATTAGTATGTTTCTAATATTCTATACATAAAAATATTATGAAAAAAATTATACATGATCACCCATGTAGTTCATCACAACTACCATCCTTCTTATACATGTCATAATTAAAAGCATCCTTATATCCTATGTAATATGAATAATAATAAAGGGTGAGTTAAGATATTAGTATGGAAAAATATGGGAGGTATTAATAAATGATCACATACATGAATATCATTAGTATATGGGTCTTAGATCATGGGATAAACATTTGAAATTTATAGCTAAAAATTCATATAATCATGATTAATGAATAAAATATTGGAATTTCGTAAGGCATGAATCATAGTGTAAGCAAAAAACATGAGATGTGAGTGTATAACATTGGAATAATATCATTTCATAAAATAGTTGAATAAACTGTGTCATAATAACATTCATATAAAGCCTACTTTAAGGATACACAAAATGATATTCCATGAAAATTAGTCTTTGGCTAACCACCCATGTACTAACTTCAGGTTTGTGATGACCTCCCATGTGTTCTCTCTTGGTTTTGGAAAAAACCCCTATGTTCCCTCTTCTGGGCATGGTATAGCCTCTCATATACCAAATTTTGGCCTCTGGATAACCTTCCCTATATCCTTTGAGATTGAAAAAAAGATCCTTACCAAATACATTGGGAGACTCTACTGGAATAACTCACCACATAATCATAATATATTTGTATATATGCTATAAGATCATGAAAAAATTAATAATTACATAAATTACTAACAAATTGGAAATAAAATTTCCTTTACAAATATTTATTTTTAATAATCATAATCCATCTAGATAAATAATCAATATGGTAACATTAAATGACATCCCTTTTAAATAACAGAAAACATCAATGAATATTGTTATAGTTGAAAATGCCTTTAAAAGATGATATGAAAATTACTTAAGGATAATACCCATTACATTTTTAAATCACGCATTTAAAATATATAAATTTGAAATTTACAATGGATAACATTTTTTTTGAAAAGAACCATAGAAACATGTAATGTAAGCATAAATTCAACGACTATTCATGATGCTTAGAAAATATGTTTAAGCGGTGTATATAAAAACAAATAATCTTTTAGAATTTTTGATAAAAGTAAAAAAGTACCAAATTTGGAAAATAATAAGAAGATTCATTTTAAACCTTGGAAAATAGGGTCAAATATATATAAAAATGAATTTAAATAATATTTTAAGAATCGTAAAGTAATTATTGAAAATATTTTAAATAAAGTATGGAAATGGATGAAATGACACTCGATCAATGAGAAAAATAAGGTCAATTTTATATTAAAACGTTCTTTATGTATATTGAGTAATGAAATAGAGGGAAATTTAATGAAAACATGCCTTCTCTAGAAATAACCAGACGAGAACAAAATTTATGATATTTGTTTAACAACCCCCACACCAGTAGCCTAGAGATATTACGTTACCTTATTACATTAACATAGACTAAATAGGTAAAATCTAAAATGAATGATCATATTACTATTTTTTGACAAATATATGCATACAAGAAACCAATTTTACACAAGGAAACAAAAATAAATAATAAAAAGTGTAAAATCAAAAAATCTTTGAAACTCATTCCCGGAATTCATATTCATTTCTTGGCGAAAAGAAACAAAAGAAAGAATGATCTCAAATGATCAATATTGGTTAATTAAATTAGAATCTATCATGAATCAATGATCATAATAAACATTAAATGGTTGATAACTGAACACATATTGCACATAAATAGCAGGATAAGGCATAATCATTATTATAAGGTAAATTACAAAAAAATCCATTTAATAAATTAACTGAGAATGAAATGCATATATAGATAATGTTATAAATAATATATAATGTATAAAAAAACAAAATAATTCTCAATGAAGGAAATTCATTATTTTTTAGACATCATGTTTCTCAGGTACATTATACAATTACCGTTAAGACCTTTAACACGATGGTTTAAAATATAATGGGTAAAACCCCATCTAATTTGTCTAAGTTATTCAACTCATGTGACTATAAATACATTGATGGGATTTCATTAACTGATCCCAAAGAATTTTATACCATTACAAAACATTCATCATATATCAAATAATCAACTTAATTTATAATCATTTTTCCATATCAAATATATCTTATGAGTAAATGATATAGATTTAAAAATATTTCTATAGTCAATCAATTCACATTCAATGTAAAAATCATATATATAAATGGTATACAGTTTAGGAAATAATAATAAACATTACACAATAATATAAATATTTAAGATAAATTTAATTTCCATTGAAAATGATTACAATAAATTTATGGTTTCTAGGGAATGTTAACCATCATTAATGAAAGAGATATTTCAAAATAATATTTAAAACTTTTTAATTTTCAAATAATATATCTTCACATATGAAAATTTAAATTTAAATTTAAAATACCATTAAGTATTAATGAATCAAGATATTAAATTTTAAATTGGAATTATATACACCACATAAAATTTAATTGGTGCATAATAACAAATATGGTTCAATGGAATGTAAATTGACACATAACCTCTTAGCCCTCACGTCCATTTAGTTGAATGTAATTTATCTTTCTATATAATTTCTCTAAGAAAATTATTAAAGTAATATATAACCATATTAATATTTATAATATAATAGATAACCCTTTTATAATATCTTACCACACGTTCATTAATAATATTTTATTATTTTCGTTGTTTAGTGTTTTAGTCGCTCTGTTTTCTCACGCATGTTTCATCATGAAAGATATGATTCATACACATATTATATATTTCTATAAAATATATAATAATAAAAATGACATAATTATCTTATTTATTAACCAATTATAATTTGAAATAAAATAATGAATGATGGTCACACAAAAATGAAGTATTTTACGTTTATGGAGACGGTTGGTCATGCGTAAGCATGAGTAATGTTTTCCATTTTTCAATGATCATTATGTAAAATTCCTAAGTAATATTTTAACATTATATAATTATAATTATATCATTAATAATATTATATATATATATATATATTATTCATGATGTGTGGTGATGAAAAAGAGCCACATTGCTTCGTGAAGGCGGTAGTCCAAACACAAACAAATGACTTTATCATCTTTTGTAGAGTGAAATAGTAAGAAAATAAAAGGATATATTATACATATTTAATTATACATATGTAATTAATATCACAATTATATTATTTATATCACATATATTCATTAACAATGTCTTTTATCACCTTCCATTTGAAGCGTTAGTGAAAGACAAATCACATCACCTCGTGAGGTGGGAGTCCACCGTACACACAAAAAACATCATCATGTATTCTACGGAAGATAAGGTAAAAATATATATATATGATATGGTGACTCCTTAGGTTTAAATATGATATAAATATTATATATATACTTTATATCCATCATCATACCGAACCTTGATAGTTGGAAATCAAAAAACAAAGAACATTGCTTCACGATGTGGTAGTCCGTTTTACACATGAACGATGATTTTATAACCAATTTGATGGAAGTGTGTGTGTTTTTTAAATTTTATACATATAATAGAGGCATATAATTATATATAACATAATTATTTTATTATATCATCATCGGTTTTAAATAAATTAAGTAGGTGGGTAAGGATAGAAAATAAAGACGCTTGTTGAAGAATATAACGTCTCCATCGGGTATCTTCCTTAGGTTTCCACTAAAGACACTGAAAGGATGGATTAATGTACAAATTATGTATTCTTGGATGAGGTAGGGTATTTGTTAAGTGACTTTTGTATGTATATTATGAACCATTTTTCTTTCAAGGCGTAAAGAGAGGAGGAGAGTGTGTAGCCTTTTATAAGTGGGGTGAGTGGCACAATTGTAATTTGTTTTGAATGAGTGAATTCCATCCATTTTGATTAATGTCACTAGGGAAAAATAAAGTAACATTCCCTTGAATGTAATAGATAAGGTATAAATATGTCCATACAATGGGTTTCTGAAAATTTTCACGGTCATTTCGCAAATTTAGTATAAAGTTTAATCTCTTAGTAAAGGCATTTTTACCTTAATCACTGTAATTAAATCTAATTATATTCAATTATCACATTGGTAAAACGTAATTTGGAATTCATATAGATTATAAATTATTCTAAATTCATATATTGAATCAATTTTTCCAAATTAAATTCAAATAATTGGAAAAAATTAATTAAAAAAAAGTCCCCCATATGTGATGAAAAAATGAGTTTTAAAGTGAAAATGTTCAAAATATTACAATGTTTTTTATCTAAATTCAAATTACAAATTATTCCAATGAAATAATTTTACTATTTATGTATAGTTGAAATATTTTGACTTTAAAACCAATTCATTATATAGTTTATCATTATGAATTATTTTATGAAAAGTTAATTTTAAATTTAAAACGGGTATTATTCATTATTTATCAAAAAAATAAAACTTCTCGACAAAATACCAAACATTAATCATAATAAAATTTTTATATTTAAATTTCACAGATGAAGTTAATTTTTTTAAATATATTTTCTAAAAGTGTTAAAACTTAATTTTAAATTAATCTTGAAAATCGTGACTCAAAAGTGTTTTGTTCAAACATAGTGTGCATCATAAGCTATCAAGGAAATTAAATATATTATAAAAGAAATATATTTTAATGTATTTGTAGTTTTCAATATTACCTCATACAAAAATTTATCCTCTAAATTTTAGGGATATTATCTAATAAACAGACAAGGGTAGTTCTTCTTCATAATATCCTCAAGTTCCCACATTGCTTCCTCCACTTTGTGATTTCTATAAAGCACCTTTTCCAGAAGAGTCATCTGGTGCCTCAATAAATTATATATATATATATATATATATCAAAAACATGGATAGGTTCTTCATAGTATGACAGATCAGGTTCCAATTTTATGTCATCAATGGTGTGCAGATGTGTTATGTTAGTCATGTACTTTTATAACATTAATATATGGAACACATCATTTACTGTTGTGATATTTGGTGGAATTTCAAAATAATATTCAATAACTATAATTATTTCAAGATTTTATAATGGGTTCATGTACATAGGGTTCAATTTACCTTTCTTATCAGGTCATATAACACACTTTTATGGGGACAATTTCCGGAAATTAAGATCGTTCAATTGGAATATTTCCTCTAATCATCTACATAAATCTTTGGACAACATTGAGATACTTTAATGTGATATTGAATATCCATTAACATTGATATTATCTCTTCAATTGGTTCTCGTACTATGAGTTTCCTTTCACCAACTTCAACAATAAATGTTTGAGTATGAAATATATTTCCATATAATGCTTCATATAATTCCATTAGAATTCTTGAATAGATACTATTATTATAGGAAACCGCTACCAAAAGGTAAATGTTGATCCCACATACCTTGAATGTCATGTGAGAACGAAATAAACATGTATTACATTGTATAAATCGTTCTTTTGGATTTTCCATGAGTTTTAGGATGGTAGGTAAAACATAAATAATGATTAGTATCAAGAGCCTTGTAAAGAATCTTCCATAATTTCGATGTAGAACATGGATCCTGATCAGACACAATTGATAGAGGTGTTCCATGAATTATTAAAAATTCATTAATATAGAGTCTTGTGAGGTTCACAATAAGTAATCCTTCACTTACTATAAGGAAATGTGTAGATTTTTTTAAGAAATCAATGATAACCAAAGTTTCATCATTTTTTAATAGGTATATTAGGTAGTATTATGAAAAATTATCTATTAATATCCTCCCATTTTCCCATATGAATACTAATAGGTTGTGGTACTACTCTATAATGTTGACTCATAACTTTATCTTTTTGAAAACCTGAATAACTAAACACATAATTATCAATTTCCCACTTCATTTTATTGAATAAAAAATGTTCCCTTGAGTCCCTATACGCTTTAGACTACTAGAGTGTGTGTAGATATATTTGAGCAATGAGAATCATCAAAAAATTACCTTTTAGATCAATTGTAGATGGAACACATAATAAATTTCAAAATTTTGGAATACCATGTTCACAAATGAATCCTACTAATTTTCCATAATTCACAACATTAGTTTTATTCTAAAAGTTATCAACATCATATTGAGAACTTTTTTTCTATTCAAATAAAGATAGTTTCCCAATAATTTTTAAAAATCAATGATGTCTCCCCTTACATTATGATTCCCATATCCATATTTATGTGATCCATGAACATTTTATCCCTCTCAATTCTCATCTATGATAGAAATCAATGATGTTTTATACTTAATTCATCCACTACCATATTTTCATTCTCTGGGGGTAGTGTATTGAGAATCATAATTCTTGAGTAGGTCAAGCAATCACCTTTTTCTCATATTGATCTATTTACATTCAAATATGTATTTTAGGATTTTACGATCCATGTATATTTGAAATCTTTCACCATGGAGATAATGTATACATATCTTCAAATAAAAGATTACAGTAGCAAACTCGTGATCATTGGTTGGGTAGTTTAGTTCGCGAGACTTCAATTACCTCGATGAATATGAAATTACATTATTATTTTTCACTATCCCACAACCAAGCCCATTATTTTATGCATCATTATATCTCACATTCAGATGGTAGAGTAAAAATAGAAGCATTGGCCAATCTCCTCTACAAGCCATCAAAATATTCTTTACATTCAATTTTCCAAACAAAAATAACCCCTTTTAGAGAAATATTTGTTAGCAGGTTATCCAATTTGGAAAAATTATTAATGAATCACAGATAGTAACCTACCAAACCAATAAAACTATATACCTCGGTTATGTTCATGGTTTTGTACTTTCTATAACATCCATTATCTTTGAAGGATCAATTCATATCACATATCGAGAGATAATATGTCCATGAAAAGAAACTTATGGAACCCATAAATCACACTTACTATATTTAACATATAAAAATTTCCTTATAAGGGTCTCAAGAATAATCTGAAAATGATTCACATGTTCCTCCCTATTTTTAGAATACACCAGTATATCATCAATGATTACCACAAAAAAATTGTCAATATATACCTTTATTATGGCAAGAATTAAATCCATTAAATTAGAGGGTTAATTAGTCAATACAAATGGAATTAATGTAAACATAAATTGTTCATACCTCATTCTATAATCTACCTTTAAAATTTATTCCTTATTTGTTCATAATTAGTGAAATCTAGAATAATGATAAATATTTGAAAAATGTTGGGCTCCATGATGTTGATAATATAATTCATCAATGAGAGGTAGAGGATAATTTATCATTATTTAAAAAACATTTATTTCCCTATAACCAATGCACAGCCTCATGGATCCAAAATTCTTCCTAACATTGAGAATAAGGGCTCTCCATGTATAATTTTTTGGAAAAATAAACCCCTAATCGCCCAACTCATCTAGTGGTTTCTTGAACTCTACTAATTCATCAATGTTCATTATGTATAGGTCCTGTGTTATTAGTCTTTCATCGGGGATTAATTCAATGTAAAACTTGAATTCATGCTCTATGTATGTATAGGTAATTACTTAGAAAATAAATCAACGTATTCCTCTATAATATGTATATCCTTTGTTTAAATATCTCTTTCTACATACCTTGATTCTATTTTTTATTCTTCCATAATATTCTGATTTAGTAGATCTACTAGGAGTGGATCTAGATATGACTCAGTTTATGAATTATCTTCTTTAATGATATGGAATTCTATATCTTCCACAAAAATTTTTACTTCCTTCTATTTTAAATAATGTTTTACATCAAATTTTTAAAACTAGTCCATACTGAGGATTATATCAAATTCAACCATTGGTAGGAAAATAATGTAAAAAAATAATGAATTTTATGTGTCATAATTTGGAATTCCTAGCACATCTTTGTTACAAATTGACTTCCCTTATAATTTTTTACTAAAAAATCCCATATTATATCAAAAGGTAAATATCAAATTTTCTTGGTAAATTGGGTAGATATAAATGATTGTAAGGATCCATAATCAAAGAAACCACTGGACATATTCAATGATAGGATTATTTCACCCACCGAAACATCATTGGGTACTTCTACCTCGATTTTAGTGATTTCATAAGCATAGACATATCACTTTGTCGTATTCTATGTTATATTCAGATGAGACTTGGAGAATTAGATTGATTATTTACCAATAAACTTTCAATTGTAACATTTAAAATTAGTGTTTTGCTTCTTACCCTTTAATTATTTTACGTGATGACCCATTTATCCAACTTATAACAAAATCACATTCCTTTCAGTCATTTTACGGGATGATTCATTCTACATTTCTCACATGATGGAAATTTCTTCATCTAATTCATAATTGAATTTACTTTATCCTAGTTTTTAGATAACCTATTATACTATTTATTCCCCTTGAATATATTTATTCTTGAAAAATATTTCTCCATTTTGATGGAAAATAAAAATATTTCATCATAATATTAAATAAATTAGAGAGTAGTTCCCTTATAATAATTGGGATATTCCATCCAAAAAAGTGATCAATATTACACTCCATGTTATGTATGTAATCCATAACATACCTATAAAACCTTTTAAAGGTAGCTACATAATCTAAGACACTTTATTCATTATATTTTTTAATCTAATTAAATTTATCTTCAACTCGTGTTTTTTTATCATGTGGGAAGTATTTTTCGAAGAATGTATCATTAAAAGTGTTTCTTCCCAAGAGTTTGATTTCCTATTCCTCTCTAGTATTCTATATCATTTACCTATATTGATCAAAATTGTCTTTGAGAAAAAACACCACAAGTATATCCTTTTACTTTTCATCTAATCCTTAGGACATTAATATCTCCTCCAGATACTTAGTCCACTGCTCATCTACAATTGGATTTGTAGTCCCACTAAAAGATGGGGGATTCAGTCATGTAATGCAGTTCAAAATAGAATATTTTTATTTTTTAATAGGTTTATCCATTTGGGAAATGTTTTTTTTCATAACATGATTAAGATTCCCAATATAGACATATTTTTCTCTTTCTAATCAATGTATATTTGCACCCTATGTAAGGAAATATCTATATTCTCCATGAGTATTGATTCCATTCTTCCATTAAGGATAAATTTCTAAACAATGGAATATACTATATTAGATCATTAAATTATGAAATTTAAATCATAATTTATAATTAAAAAAATAAAACATCACTTAAAATAAATTAAAATTTAGGCATTTTTATTCTCACAATTATAAACTTGGTTTATTTGGGGATATCAAACTTTTAAATTATATATAATGGATTATAATGAAAATTTAGAACAACCTATGAATATCCCCTAGGAGTGTTAAAACAGGTGTGCAGAAAGTCCCATTTTCATCTAATAGTTTACACTCATGTGAAGTCTGATGATACATTTTAAAATTTATTACCCCTTGGTTCATCTATTCTAGAAAGGCATCCATGTGTTTTATCTAGATAGGGATGTTTTTTAAGGAAAACCCAAATAATATATTCCTTCGAAAAAATTAGGATTTTATTCCATACATAACCTCAAATTATATCATAGGGTAATGTTCTATAATCTATGTTTTCCAATATCTTGTCTCATAGTTTTTACTAAAAAATCTCTGAATCCAAATGTAATAACCATGACCCCAGTATCCAAAACTGAGTGTCTCACATTATTACATTGGAATAAATACAATAGGTCGAATCTCAAAGGACTGGTTAGTTTGGTAGATTTGAGAAACTATGATATACATGATAACTATTATATATTTTTAAAATAAAATATTGCACAAAAATTAAAAAACTCAACGTACGTGAAACACATTCAATGATTTTAGCTTTATATCATGGGTAAAGAAAAAAAAATTAGGGTAAGCTCAAATTCATAGTAAGGGTTAAGTACAGAAAAATATAACATGAATCTATAATCATAATCCGCATGGAAAGGTATATACGTAAATACACATGCTACATAAATATCTAGGTAAGGAATAACATGAATGGGAATGAAAATAACTAAAAAAGAATCCATTTAAAGAAAAACTGAGAATTAAATGCATCTGGATACAATTTAATATTGAATATAAAATTTATATTAATAATAAATGAATTAAAAATGAAGTAAATGACTAATTTTTAATACTTTTTGTTTCCAATTTACAAGATATATTTATCTTCAAGAACTCTCACTAGATGGTTTAAAACATATTGGGTATAAACCCATCTGATTTGGATAACTGATTCACATCATGAGACTTCTGATACATTAAGGGGATTCATATATCTAGTCCATAACCCATGTCATACAGGTCCAAATAATTCCTCATATATTTATTAATATATGTAATTCATAAAAAATCCCTTATGAAATAACCATATTAAGTAAAGGATACAGAATTATCAACATTTACAATCTTAATCAAATAAATGTCAAAGTAAACACCATATGTAAAAATGGAATATAGTTCACAAAATAATAATATCCATTATAAAATTAAATTTATATTTAATATAAATTTAATGTACAATTAAAAATGATTACAATAAATTGACTATCTTAAGTGAAAGTTAACTATCATAAAAGAAAGTGAGACTGTATAATAACTCTAAAAATTTGTTGATTTCCATGTCAAATAAACTTGGATAGAATAATTAAAATTGAATCATAAAATAACCTAAATTATAAATTAATCGTGATATTAAATGTCAAAGGGTAATAATATACACCACATAAAAGTGAATTGGTATATAATAACAAATAAATCTAAATGTAATGTAAATTGAGATGAATACCTTACCTATAACTACCTTTTTGTTGACCCAGATTTTACCTTATTTATAGTATTTTTTTAAAATTTCATTAACGTAAAAAATATATAATATAAATATTTATAATATCATATATGATCCTTTTACAATATCACACCATTCATTCATAAATAATCATTTATTATTTCTGTTGTTTCGTGTGTAAATTTACTTGTTTTCCCATACATGTTTCATCATGAAAGATCCAAAT
The DNA here is from genome assembly GCA_963277665.1 of Viscum album. Lineage (NCBI taxonomy): Eukaryota > Viridiplantae > Streptophyta > Magnoliopsida > Santalales > Viscaceae > Viscum > Viscum album. The sequence goes on from OY728155.1 coordinate 1,703,526,898, forward strand.
ATTTAACATATTATATAGTTCTATCATCTTCATATTAATAATAATGACATAATTATCACATATATACATCAATTATATTTTTAAAACAAATCATTAAATATGGTTATGAAAAATGAAGTGTGTTACGATCATCTAGACTGTAGGTCATACATACGCACATGTATCATTTTCAATTTTTGAATGATCATTATATAAATTAGGTAAGTAATATTATAAATTCAAATATTGATCATAATATCATTAATACCATATTTTATACTTATATATATAATTAATGTCTTTTTGTGATGAAAAGAGAGACACATCGCATCGTAAAGGTAGTAGTCCACAGGTACATGATCGACGTTATCATCTTTCATTGACTGAAAAAGTGAGTTATTAAAAATATATATTAGCTTTAAAAAATATTAATATTTCATTTATATAATAATTATCTAATTTATGTAACATATATTCATTAACTTTATGTTTATAACCAACAATTCAACCCATTAGTGAAAGATGAATCACATCGGGTTGCGAGGTCGTAGTTAGTCGTACAAATGATTGATGTTATCGTGTCTCATACATAATATAAGGTAAAAATATTAATGTGTTATAGTGACTATATGGGTATAAATTTTTTTAAAATATAATATATATAATTTATATATATCATCATACCTAACATTGAGTGGTGAAAATGGAAAAATGAATGAAATCAGTTTTCAAGGTGTTATCCCATCGTACAGATGATCAATGATTTGGTAAACCATTTGATGGAAGTGTATGTTTTAATATGTCATAATATTATTATGAAAACATCTTAGTATATGAAATATTCTCTTGTTTTTATATCAGCATGTTTTGGAAATAAATAAAGGAGGTGGTGTAGAAAATAAAATGACAATTCTTGTTGAAGAACATTGCCTACCATTCAGTTATCCTCCTAAGGTATTCACTACATACTTTGAAAGGATGGATTCATTCAAAAAATAAGGTTTATAGATTACTGGTTGGAAAGTTAGGATGTTTTTTGTGTAAAACACTGAACTTTTATGAAGATATATTAGGCGTATTTATGGGGACTCATTTTCTTAGTGTTGTGTACATTTCATTTGGGTTTTAACTTCGGGTGTGTTTGGGTGAATGTTTGAATAATTTGAAAGAAAGGAGGAAATCCATGGTTGGATCATGATTTCCCCTAACCATTCACCCAAGCCTAGAAAATCATGAAACCCTATACATAGGGGGTTTTCATGGTTATTTCATGGGTTTTCAAATTATACACCCTAAAAGAAAAAACCATAAACCCCATATAACAGTTTCAAGGTTAAGGCACATGGTTTTGAGAATAACATGCACTCCACGAAAAAAACCATTCATAAGGAATTTTAATCTCCTTGATTTTATTAAAAAATTCCCATAGCCATTTATTATACTCCTAAACTCCCTAGTTCATCCAATAATTGATCTCTCTCAATTCTCGATCCTCACAAAGGGATTCCAAGAGATTTTTACCTCTATTATTGGTGATTCAAAGCCCAATTGTAATATTGAAACCCATCCTAGTAAGAGGATCTTATCCCATGTGGTTTCTTTAATATTTCCTATTATTCTCAAATCTGATGTAGGGTTGTTCTTCTCTATTTTGGTTAGATATAGATCATGTTTTATAGATCTAGATCATGTGTTGTTGAACTAAATTGATGTTTCATGGATATTTATTTTTCTAATTTTGATTTAGTGTTTTAGATCTATATCTCATTCTACACTATTATTCTGCACAAATTGGGGATTATTCCATTGGAGAGAATTTCCATGAAATAGAGGTGGTTTATAATCCAAATTCAAAATTCTTGATTTTAGTTATTTTTATATAATTGTATAATTTCTATTCGATGTTTAGAAATTTAGTTCTCGATCGTGTTAATTAATTTTGTGAATTATTTAATTAATGGAGATGTGAATCTATAGATATTTGGGATTATATATTTGAGATAATTAATTATGGAATTAATTATGACATATTGAGATCTATAAATTAAAATAATTAATTGTATAATTCATTATGTAATATTGAGATTTGTGACCTGATATAATTAATTTCTATATAGATTATGATATATTGAGATAGTGAATTGGGTAATTAATTGTAGAATTAATTATGAGATATTGAGAATACTAATTTAAGATAATTAAATGTGGAATTAGTTATGGGATACTAATTAATTAATAAGTGAATTAATTAATGGGATTGATGTGCTTAATTAATTAAGGGGAATAATGTGATGATCTAATTGTTGAATTTGTAATGAGAATGATATTATTAATTAATTTTTTAAATTATTAATCAGATTAATATGATTATTTAATTAGTTAATTGATCAATGTGACCGGTATGATTAACTAATTATTGAATTACTAATGAAATTCATGTAGATAATTAATTCATGAATTAATTATTTATTGATGAATGGTCACATGAACATTCAGTAACAAATTATAATGTTATGAATGGTAACATGGTTATTCAATTATGAAATTATGAATGGTAACATGGCCATTCGATTTAGAAATGATGAATGGTAATAGTGGAATTTAGTCTTGAATTATGAAATATGAATGGTAACATGGGAATTAAATTATTAATTATGAATGGTAATAATGACATTTAGACATATGATATTCTTTAGGTGTCCTTGGGAACCTAGTGGTGTTATGTAGTTCAAAGAAGTATATTTGAATAATTTAAGATGTTTACCACATTTTTTGTGCTTTATTATTTATAAAACAACATTAATATATTAACTAGATATTTTTTTATATGTCATTGGTAGTGGCCTACTGAGTTGTACTGACACCCTACTTGGATTACCTAATGGGTACCTGAATATATTATATGATTGTAGGACAAGTTAAAAGAAAAATTCCATGATTTAGATGGATGATTTGGGATGGATCATTGATGAAGGAACTATACAGGGTTCAAGATCCTCTTGGGAGTTTTCCGGGTCATTATATTTGGGTTTTAATTTTGACAATTGGTAGATAATTTGGAATGGAATATCTACTGTTTAGTGTTGAAATTGTATTTCCAGTTTTGGTCATCGAGTGACACATTATTATCTCTTATATGTTATATCATTTATTTTTTATTTTTTATTTATCTCTACATGTTTTTACTCTATAAATGTTGGTACAGTATCACCATTATTGATATTATACCCCCTATACAATTCAGAATCCTTTGGTGTACGGGGAGGCATGCTTGAAGTCATGTGACTGATAGGCTTGGGGAACCGCTGTATGTCCCATTGGCCCAGATGTCTCAAAGTGGTATTGGGGGCTAGTTTTCTTTTATCTTAATATATGGGAAGGGTATAGATAACACTATTAATAATCATAACTTAGTTATGTTCCCATGCATGGTATTAGAGACCCCATGTACGGGGGAGAACCCAAGTACCCACGGTGGGATTGTTATTATTTCAACTTTCTGTTATAATTGACGTTATTTCACCTTGGGTAATACAATTGTGGTGTGATTTGATAATTTTTTTAGAGATTTATGATATTTTACTTGTCACCTAGTAATTAATGAGTATCTAGTTTTCATGCATCATTCATGGAATTTAGGATTATTTGACATGCATCATTTTAGCTGCACATGGGAAAACGGGTTATGGGTATGTTGTTGAACTTTAACTGTCTTTCATTGAATTTCAAACTGAACTGAAAATAGTTCCTAACATGAAAATCGATGAAGAATATAAAATGAATAAATATGAGAATAAATGGGAGTATAAATGAGAAACTTGAATAATTAGAATGATTTTACCCAATGATAACCATGACCAAGATGTAGGATGGTTAAGGGTAGTGATAGAGAATCAGTTTTGCGGTGTGGTATGGACTGGGGAAAAGATTTGTGGTCTATTATTTTGTTTTTTCTATTGAGTAATAATTATTAAGTGGTGTTATGTGTCATATGGTGGGTGTTTTTCATTGTAGAAATATGCCTCCATGATGATGTTTGTTGAGAGGACAACATGATGATATGGTTAGAGATGATCTACCAATAGCCACTACTAGAAATTTAGGAAATAGACATGTTTCCAAACAATTCTATAAGCCCCAAAACCGTGGCTATATGTTGTATCCACGGTTCATTGAACCATTTCAGGTATTGGCGTGGTTATATGGTGAACACTATATCCATGGTTTGAAACCCTGGCTATAGTCTTATAGACACGGTTCAAACTGTGGCTATAGCCCTATAGAAATGGTTCAAACCATTTCTATACCCATATAGAAATGGTTTCAAATAGTGGAAAAAGGTTCTCCCTATAGACACGCCAATTCCATCCATAGTTAAATGAATTTTGGCTCATGTTCTATATCCACGGTTTAAAACATTGGCTATAGGCCTTCCCATTTCATAAAATAACCCCCCCCCTAGACAGACCCCCCTTGCACCCTAGACAGACCCCCCCCTCCCTGGACCGACCCCCTACCCACTTGCACACCCCCTCCACCCTGGACAGACCCCCCTATACCCCTGTACAGAACCCCCTTGCACCTGAGGACAGACCCCCCCCCCCCTTATACCCCTACAGTCCCCCCATGGAACCCCTACAGACCCCAATTGCACCCCTGTAGACCCCCTTGCACCCATGGACATACCCCCATTGTACCCATGAAAAAAGAACACCTTGCACCCCACATACCCTCCCTTCCCCCTCCCCACTTCCCTGCAGACCCCCCTCCCCCTGCCAGGATAGACCCCCCTTCCCCTCCCCCCTGCACCTGGGACAGACCCCCCTACACCCCTCTATAGACCACCCTTTCACCCTGGACAGACCCCACCTCCCTGGACATGCCCCCTGCAACCCCCTGCACCTAAGACAGAACCCCTTCACCGCTAGACAGACCCCCTCCCCACTATACTGCCGACCCCCTACACCTCCCCATGAACCTGGTACAGACCCCACTGCACCCCTAGATATACCCCCCCTTGCACCCTGGACAGACCCCCCTACCCCCTCCACTCGGGACAGACCCCCCTACACCCGAGGCAGACCCCCTACGCCCCTGGACAGACCCCCCCCCATTCACCCTTGGACAGTCCCCCTCCCTTTTCACCCCTAGAGAGACCCCATTTCACCCCTACAGACCCCCCCATCCCCCTCCCCTCTACACCCTCGCCCAGCCAGTTTTCCCTCTACCCACTGCCCCCTTGCACCCACTACCCTGCAAACCCCCCTGCAGACCACCCATGCTCCCCCCTTGCATCCCACCTGCACCCTCCCCCTCCCCCTACCCTGAATACCCCCTACAGTACTCCCTCATCTCCCCTTTCATCCCACCTACACCCTCCCCACTCCCCTACCCCGCATACCCCCTACAAACAACCCATGCCCTGCAGACACCCCTTGACCCCTTAAATCCCTGAACAGACCCCCCTTGCACTCCTGCGGACCCCCCTGTCCCCCTCCCCCCTTCCCTGTAGACACCCATTCACCCCTAAACAGACCCCTTCCCCCCCTGCAACCTCCCTCTGCCCTGCAAACCCCCTTTCAAGCTTGCACCCCTGGACAGACCCCCGACCCCCTCCCTACTACCCTGCAGACCCACCACCACCCTCCCCCTGCACCCTCATCCCTCCCATGCTAGTTTGTTTCTCCACCCAATTCCCCCTTGCACCTCCAGCCCTGTAGACCACAACCCTCTCCCCCTTGAATCCCACCAGCACCCTCCCCTACACTGCAGACCCCCTGCAGACCACCCCCATCTCCCCCCTTATATCCCACATGCACCCTCCCCCTACACAGCAGACCCCCCCTATAGACCACCCCCTTCTCGGAAGACCACCCCACTCCCTTATGCCCTCTCCACCCTCCTGCTACCTCCTCCCCCTTCCCCCTGCCCCCTACCCCTACCCCTACCCTGCAGACCTATCCCCCTCCCCCTGGCCTTCAAACCTCCCCCCTCCTCCTCCACCCACACTTATCCCACCTCCCCTGCCTTAGAGACCTCCCCCTCCCTCTACCACCTACCACCTACCCCCACACCCCCTCCACCCTCCCCCTGACCCTGCAACTAGTTCCAAAAACAATCCCCTAAAGGAACCCATTTTATTATGCTCAAACAAAATTTTACATGTAACAAACCAGATGTATAAATAATAAGAAACAGAAATGATAAATATATTCAATTTTCAATAACTAAAGAAATAAGAATAGTTCTTACAATCCAAAGAGGGTGCCTCTCAGATAGTTCTAACCCCTTCATAATTTATAAACACCTCTATATATGATGGTTCATAGCTTTTTGAGAACTTCTGGATAAAATAAACAACCAAACCTATTCTTTATGAAGGTATATCATGAAAACTATTCAATGAATAGTGTAATAGGAGTAGAAAATGAGGAAGAATGGCCGATAATGATCCCAAATGAAGTATATATTGGTATGGTGATCTATGGTTTCACCAAGAAATAGTTAAAACCCATCAATAAGGAGTGATCCATATGAAATAAATCTCTTGGGGAGTACACAACCTTAGGGTGTCGTTAATTAATAGTCATGAATGAAGGAAAAAAATAGGATCCTTTATCATGGGATGTGGTTCGATAAGTTTTTCATAACTCAAAATGGATATAAACAAGACATTCCTGGACACCCCCTCCCCCTGTCAGTCCCCCCACCCACCCCTGCCTGCCCCCCCCCCCCACCCTAGACACCCCCTCCCACTACTAGTCACCCCACCTACCTGTCCCCCCTACCACCCACCTACAGACCCTCCTGGATAACCTTCGCCCCTTGCAGACCCTCCTAGACATCCCCCACCCCTACCAACCCTCCTGGACACCCCTCCCCCTGACAGTCCCCCCCTGCCAGTCCCCCCTACTACCCCCTGACTACCAGTCCCTCCTGCCCCCTGCAGACCCTCCTGGACACCCCCTCCCCCTTCCACCCTCCCACTGGACACCCCACCCACTGCCAGTCCCCCCCCCCCACCGCCCCTACAAACCCTCCTGGACACCCCCTCCCCCTGCCAGTCCCCCCTCCCAATCCATATTTCTCTTATATAATTAACACATTCCCATGAATCTGGTTCTAGATTCCATCTCAATGTGGACATCCGTTAATAATGCTTCTTTCTTCCTTGTCAAGGTGAGAACCTAATGATCAAAACTGACTTGAATTTCAATTACATTGTATATTTAAAAAATCCCATAAATATCTTTCTCATTTCTGGAAGTTATGGAATCTTATTCTTTCCACATATAAGTAAAGGATGGATCTTCAATTATGATCTGGGTTGGAAGGTTGTTATATCTTCTTCTGTCAATCCATATAGACATCATAGTCTCATAATGTAAGGAATGCTATTCTCATCAACTATATAATCCTAGCTTCATGACCATAATCATAATAGGCTAGTCACCTATGGTATTTTAGGCTCATCACTTAATTAATTCTAGTCTCATCGCCTAGGGAATTCCATGCTCATCACCTATGGAATTCCATGCTCACTGCATGAGTAAGGATGATATTATGATGCATTAGGAAAGGCGAATCATACTATTCATATCACATAATAAATCTTATACTTTACATATATGGAAAGGAAGGGTCCAATTATACTAATCATAGAATTTTAGTATTGATTTTAGTTCTAGTGGGGACTAGTCCCCTTATGCTCATCGCATAAGTCTGGTCATGATTTCAATTACAGTGGGGACTAATCCTCTTATACTCCTCACATAATACAAGTAATGTTTTAATGACTAGTGGTGACTACTATGAGGTTTAGAGTACTCTTGGAAGATGGTTAGGAATCAGATATATTTCCTCAAAAGTGGTTTATGTGATGGTGTTGATGTTGGGATGTTGTGAATGAACCTTGAAGATTTGTACTATGTATCTTGTTTGAACAGGAATCAAAACCCTCACCATCGGGTTTAGATAATTTATATTCATAGGATAGGATCATCAATATTGTTTAACATCATGCAGTAAAGATGCTTTTTTTGTAAAATAAGTGACAATATGTGTTGTATTATGGCTACACATTAGTGTTTCCAAGTCTGGTTTGTGGTATGTGGCTTAGGTGTACGAAGATTGTGGGGGTGTACACCTAGTATGATTCCCACTTGGAGGTATGCATCATCGATTTGATAAGGTATATAACACTGAATGAGTATCTGGTTTCTTCTTACACCAAAAAGGATGTCAATAACCTTCATGGAAACTATAAGGATACATGTGGGGCATGTATGTTAAGTTGTCTTTACCTTATTTAATGAAAAGGAATCAAATGTGGGATAAAATAATTATGGTCAAGCTTATAGACTTTGAATGAGTAGTCCAAAATTTTGTATATATGGGTCCCATAGTCCATAAACCCTTATAAATATTGGTCTCATAGAGGAGGCAATCCCCTAAATCTATAATATACAAAATAACTATAACGACCCATACTTTACATACATTGTTAATACTTCAAAATTGAAGCACACTTATTACAACATATGACAAAACCACATAGGACCGTATAGGTATAGTGTCTTTAGAAACTGGGAAACATAAACAACCGGTTCATAAATCTTCTACAGTGTCTCCCATTTATTTCATCATATCTAGGGTCCCTTTTAGCATATTCTAGTTAATATCCATCTTCCTGACCTGGGGAAAAGAAAACCTAAAAGGGTGAGCTCAAATGCTCAGCAAGGGCAAATAAAGGAAATAAAAATCATATCATATCTTTTTGAAAATGAAAACCTGCAAAAGAGATCATAATATCTTAACATGGAATAAATCATAGAAGTGAAAATGAGATCCCCATAATCATAACATAAAACTTGAAACTTTGTGGCATGCACACATAATCATGGAAAATCATTTCTTGTTAGTCATGACTCATCGCCAATACTATCTTAGTGGACAAAGTCCCTTTCTGAACCGAGTTCACTCCTCGTTTCAGTCCTGTATCACTGAACCGAAATAACCTTCCATTCCAGCCATGTCTATCTCATGAGATATAAAGTCATTACCCAATGCATTGTAGGGAGATATAGGTCCCACCCATCTTATAATGAATCCTTTCTTATGTGTGCCACATAATCATAAATCATAAATCATAGCGTAACCCATGTAATAAAAATGGGATTCTTAAACAACATGACATCCTAAAACAATTCATATAAGATAAAGGAATTAATAAAAATATTTCCATCACAACATAATCAAATCCATGTAATAATAGGGATAGAAACAGAACCCTTTTATTATCTTATATGGAAAATAATTTTGATAAAATACTTGAACTCCATTCTTGAGGAAAATATCTTTTCCACTTCAAAAACATTTTTCCTTTCATAACATGTCATACGACTTTAAAATAAAAGAAGTTGATTAAAAATAAACTTGAAAACTTGTAAAGGAAGCTTCTTGGAAATAATTTTTTAAAAATCCATTCATGTCGTATAAGTTAAAAAAAACATTCTTCGTACTTTTGTCGGAAAAGTCAAAAAGTACCTCGTACGGAAAAACGACAAAAGATTCCTTTCATATTCTTTACTAAAAACTCACATAAGGGTAAAATTGGATTTAAACTATTGAAAGTGGATGGAAACAATATTACATATTGAGGGAACATGGATGTGGATGATAAAATACACCCCAGTAAATACTTACGAATAAACAATCTCGGATAAAAATGAGATTGTGATATTTCCCTTACCTTAGGTCCGATTTGCTTTGTTCGTGTCTGAAGCTCCTGTATAATGGTTTAAATAATGTTATTGACTTATTACAGAATCATACATATTGATATGAGATCATATATGGTCATATTATTAGCTTCTTGTTAGTAATATTTCATTGTTACTTGTTACTCGGGTCTTTATAACTTTTTGTTCTTATGCGTGTTTTGTCGAATAAATTCTTATTCTTATATTTAGGTTATAGATAATTCATTTCCAGAATGGTATTAGTGTATTATATACCATATTCATTCATTAAATTCATTTATATAATCATTATGAAATGAAGATCATGTAGAATGAGTCGCATCACATCGTGGAGACGGTATTCCGTACGTACGCACGAGTGATGATATCGTTCCTATGATCGTGGAATTTTATTGAAGTATATATATATTATTTCAGTATCAATATTACTTCATAATAATCATATATAGTTACTCATTACACCATTATACCCATCCTTGTAAGGTGATGGTGGAAAATAGATTACACCACGGCGTGGAGACGGTATTCCGTACGTACGCACGCGCTGTGATTTCATTTTTCCATAGGATGGATAGAAGGTGAATTAGGGTTGTTTCATATTTATAATAACATATCAGTATGTAAGTAATACTGATGTTATTACTTTATCATGAAACAACTAAAGAAGAAGAAGTTGAAGAAGAAAGAAATTGAAAAGATCGGTAATGGATATTACCTCTTCTTTGGAACGCCTCTTTGAATCCTCCACTTAAGGAACTAAGATTGGTCTTTGGAGAAGACCTGGACCTCTAGGATTATTCTAGGGAAGTGGAGAGGAGAACATGGCAGGGGTTGGCCGAGCTTGAGTTCTCAAATTGGTGTGAGGAGGAGGGGGAGGAGGTGCCCTTTTATAAGGGAGGAGAGGGGCACCTTAGGAATATCTCAAAATATTATTTTATATTAAAGTCAAAATCGGTTTATAATGGTTCCAAAGGGTCTTATTTAGAAGCTAAAGTGGGGATGGGTCGAAATCCTATCAAACAATAAGATTTAGACAAGTTTAGGGTATTATTTTAACCTTATCAATTAGATTTAACTCTATGTTAAATAATTTAACTTTTACCATGTCTTTTTGTTTTCTTTCACTATATGGTTAATACACTTACAATAACATGCCAAACGAACCCCAAATTGTTTATTATTAATATATATATCCTTATCTATGTCATTTGGCCGAACCATAGATTTTTAGGAATAAAATAACAATTAATAATATAATAATTGATTTAAAAACTATTTTGTGTCAATTTTGACACTATTTGATATATGATTTTTTTGAAAGTCATAACAGAATTATATGTTCGAAACAAGTTGATTAAATCAACATTAATATTTCATAGTAACCTATAAAATTATTGGAATTCATAAAAAGTCTCAAATCACATTTATTTTGGTGTTTATAACATCAATTATGTCAATATTTCATTAATAAGATAATTACTGCATCATCATTGTGTCATAAATAAATTAAATTATTTAATGTCTAAAAATTACAAATAAAATACCATTATGTAGGAAATATTTTTAGATTTCTAATGAATATTTATAGTCGAATTTATCTTATGTATAACCCCATATTAAAAATGATTTACTTATTAAACTTTGATTTTAACTATTTTAACCATTCTTTAAATAAATTAATAATAAATGTCCTAATCTAATCCAAGTGGGCCTAAATGGTCATATTTTATTCCTAAGTTTTTTTTTGGTCGAATTACACTTGTCCAATAGAATTAGGACATGTGTTAGGGTAATATTGATATCATATTTACCCTTAGTTACCCTATTTACTATTAATCGCGGTAAAAATAGTAAAAAGTTACTATTCACCAAAAAATTATTTTTATCTCATTGAACCACATTTTACTTACTGATATCAACCGTGTCTGTCGGATTTTTGAAATTCCATTCACAGAAGCGGTAAAATTAAGTTTTATGCAAAATTCAGTTTTTAACCTACCACTTAGTGGTTTCACTATTCATCAAAAATTGAAAGTTTTCAGAAAAATACCAAAATTTCACCCTAGGCTAATTTCGATATTCTGAGTCCAAAAATGAAGTCCATTTTGAAAAATAAAATTTATAAAATTTCAAAAAGTGGTTATTACTATTCATAACGGCTAGTTTTAATAGCATATTGTTGTTTAGTGAAACTTGGTATTGCGTACGACGCAAGCTATCGAGGAAGGTCGTGATTGCGTGTAAAGCAAGCCAAGAAAGTGTTGTGTAGAAAAATATTCCTTTGATGATTTATATAACATAAAAGTCTCGGGTGTTACATTCTACCCCCCTTAAAAAAAATTTCGCCCTCGAAATTCGTCACTTTGTAAGAAACAGATGAGGATACTTCTCCCTCATCATATCCTCAAGCTCCCATGTAGCTTCTTCAAGTTGGTGGTTCCTCCATAAAACTTTCACCAATCGAGTGGTCTTGTTTCGTAGGACTTTTTCACTACGATCCAGAATCTCAATCGGCTGTTCTTCATAAGAAAGATCTTTCTCCAGCGGTACAACTTCTGAGCTGAGTACATGTGAAGGATCTGGTATGTACTTTCTTAGGAGAGATACATGGAACACATCGTGAACTTGAGAGAGATTCGGTGGAAGCGCCAATCGGTAAGCTACCTTCCCAACACGATCCAGTATTTCAAAAGGACCAATATATCTAGGGCTCAACTTCCCCTTCTTTCCAAATCTCATAACCCTCTTCCAGGGAGATATTCGTAAGAACACTTTATCACCCACTTCAAACTCTAGGTCTTTTCTTCGGTTGTCGGCATAACTTTTCTGTCGACTCTGAGCTGCTCTTATGTGTTGTTGAATAGATCTGACCTTTTCTGCCATTTCATCAACGAGATCAGGTCCTAATAGCTTTCGTTCCCCAACTTCATCCCAGCAAGTTGGAGTCCTACATTTCTTTCCATAGAGAGCTTCATAAGGAGCCATCTGAATACTGGAGTGAAAGCTATTATTATAAGAAAATTCCACCAAAGGTAGGTGTTGATCCCAACCTCCTTTGAAATCCATAGAGCAAGCTCTCAACATATCTTCTAGGGTTTGAATTGTTCTCTCAGATTGACAGTCTGTATGGGGATGATAAGCAGTGCTGAAACTCAACTCTGTATCCAGAGTATGGTGAAGACTTCGCCAGAACATCAAGGTAAATCTCGGATCCCGATCAGATATAATAGAAAGTGGTACTCCATGAAATCTTACCACTTCCTTTACATATATCCTGGCAAGCTGATCTAGAGAGAAATCCTCTCTAATAGGAATGAAGTGTGCAGACTTTGTAAGACGATCAACTATGACCCAGATAGCATTATTGCCTTTGGATGTTTTAGGAAGTCCTGTGACAAAGTCCATAGTGATGTTTTCCCATTTCCATTCGGGTATGGGTAATGGTTGTAACATCCCCTTAGAATTTTGTCTCTCAGCTTTAACTTGTTGACAAACCAAGCATCGAGAGACATATTCAGCAACATCTCTTTTCATGCCATCCCACCAGAAGTACTCTTTCAGGTCCCTATACATCTTCGTGCTTCTAGGCTGAATAGATAATGAAGAACTATGAGCCTCATCCAGCAGCTCCTTCCTTAATTCGGGGATGGGAGGAACACAAACCCGATTCCTGAACTTTATTATCCCATCACAATCAAGGTTGAATTCAGGAACATTTCTCACCTTCTTTTGTAACTCTACATCTTCTTTCTGTGCCTCTTTAATCTTCACATGTATAGATGGTTGAACATTCATTTGAGAAAGATAAGATTTTTCCCCTTCCATTATAATTCCAAGATCCATCCTTTGTAAATACATAAATATTGGATCTTTTGTGATCCTCATCATGGATAAACTAGCATGGTCTTGACGACTTAATGCATCTGCCACCTTGTTTGCTTTCCCAGGGTGGTAATGGATTGAGCAGTCATAATCCTTAATCAGCTCCAACCATCTTCTTTGACGCATATTCAACTCCTTTTGTGTGAAAATATACTTTAAACTTTTATGATCAGTATAAATATCACACCTTTCACCATAAAGGTAATGCCTCCAAATCTTTAATGCAAAGATTACCGCAGCCAACTCCAAATCATGTGTTGGGTAATTTTGCTCATGGATTTTCAACTGTCGTGAGGCATAAGCTATCACCATATCATTTTGCATAAGAACACACCCCAATCCCTTCGTGGATGCATCACTGTAGATCACAAACCTTTCTCCACTATAAGGCAGTGTGAGCACAGGTGCACTGGATAACCTTCTTTTCAACTCCTTGAAATTCTCTTCACATTCCTCTGTCCAGACAAACTTAACTCCTTTCCGAGTCAACTTGGTGAGTGGATTAGATAATCGTGAAAAATCTTTTACAAAACGTCGATAATATCCAGCCAAACCAAGAAAACTTCGAATCTCAGTTACTGTTGTTGGTCTCGACCATCTTTCGATAACCTCTGTTTTTGCTGGATCCACAGATATCCCCTCTTTTGAGATTATGTGACCCAAAAATGCAACTTTTTGAAGCCAAAATTCACACTTGGTAAATTTGGCGTAAAGCTTCTCCTTTCTCAGGGTCTTCAATATAATTCTCAAGTGATCTTCATGCTCTTCCTTGCTCTTTGAATAGACAAGAATATCGTCTATAAAGACTACCACAAATTGATCAAGATAGTCTCTAAAGACTCTATTCATTAGATCCATGAAGATAGCAGGGGCATTAGTAAGACCAAATGGCATCACTATAAATTCATATTGTCCATACCTTGTACGGAAATCCGTCTTTGGTATATCCTCCCTTTTGACCCTTAATTGATGATACCCTGAACGAAGATAAATCTTGGAAAAGTATTGAGCTCCGCGTAGTTGGTCAAATAAGTCATCAATGCGTGGGAGAGGATATTTGTTCTTGATAGTGATCTTGTTAAGTTCTCGATAATCAATGCAGAGTCTCATTGATCCATCTTTCTTCTTAACAAATAGAACAGGTGCTCCCCAAGTTGACGCACTAGGGCGTATGAATCCCTTATCAAGATTCTCTTGGAGTTGCTTCTTCAATTCCTGCAACTCAATTGGGGCCATTCTATAAGGTGTCTTTGAAATAGGCAAAGCACCCGGTACGAGTTCTATTGAAAACTCAACTTCACGATTTGGTGGAAGACCCGGTAATTCCTCCGGAAAGACATCATCAAACTCCCGTACAATGGGCATATTCTTAATCGTGAGTTTCTCACCAACCATTTGAGATAAATAACCTTCATTTAGTGGAATCAATACCCATAAGATGGAAGAAATTTCCACTGGAAGGTTACGTTCATCCTTGCATTGGTATACGATCGTAGATTGATCTGGAGTATGAAATGTGACTTCCCTTCTTTGGCAATTGATATGAGCTCCATGTAGAGAAAGCCAATCCATGCCAAGAATCACATCAAATTCCACTAAAGGAAGGATCACAAGATTTTCAGGAAGCACTTTCCCACAAACTTCGATCGGAGAAGAATTATAAACTTTTGATGCGACTGTTGTGCCATTAGGTGTTGTCACAGCTAACTCAACATCTAATTGTTGAGGTAATACGGTGATACCCTTAGAAAATTCTTTAGAAATAAAAGAGTGGGTGGATCCAGAATCAAATAAAACATTTGCTACTTTAGATTGGATGGTAAGTGTACCTTTCACCACTTCGTTATCGTACTCCACATCGCTGATAGAAATTGCATGCGACTTTCCTTTGTCTTTAGCCTTAAGATTTTGTTGACGTCGACCATCATCATCAACCCTTGGATTTGGGCATTGATTGGCATAATGCCCCATCTCCATGCACTTGAAACATTGAAGTGTAGTAGGTTCATTCTGTGTATCCCTTCCTTTGTTTGCATCACTAGACATCTTCTTCCCATTATCGCGGCATTCAAATGCCCGATGACCTTCCTTTCCGCATTTAAAACATTTACTTGTCCCTTTAAGACAACTCCCTCCATGTTTCTTTCCACACTTTGAGCATAAGGGAAAGTTCATCTTCTTTTTCAGGTTGCTCTTTAGATTTTTCTTTGAATTCCATCTTCCTCTTCTTATCAAACCCATGTGACTGATGGGTTACTCCAATCTCCATCTCGACTTTGAGAGCACATCGAACGATTTCCTCGTAGCTATTGAAGTCTCTTATGGCTAAAGCCCTTCGAAGACTTGGTTTTAAGCCACTAAAGAATCGATCGATCTTACTCTCAGGTTGGATAATAATACCAGAAGCGTACCTTGCAAGTCTTGTAAAATTTGCTTCATAGGTACTAACAGATTCATCATCCCTTTGCTTCAGTTCAAGGAACTCTTTCTCCATCTTTGTTCGGAGAATACGAGGGAAGTACTTATTGAAAAATAAGTTCTTGAACTCGTCCCATTCCATAGACTCAATTTCATCCCTTTGCCTCGTATTCTTAATAAGATTCCACCATTGATCAGTATCTACTTCCAAACGATACACTGCTAGGATGACTTTATCATGTTCAGAACATTGAAGAACTGAAAATATCTTTTCAGTAGTACTAATCCATTGTTCAGCAACTAATGGATCAGTAGACCCACTGAAAGAAGGTGGACGCTGCCTCATGAAGGATTCAACAGAATGTTGCTCCTTCCTTTGCTCGTTTGGAAGTCCTGCATGATTCATAGCTTGAGAATGTTGTGTGAGCATGGCTACAAGATTTTTCATTCCAGCTCCCATATCGTTTGGTTGCTCAGGGGGACAATCATTGCATTGCCCATCGCATTCTGCATTAACACGGTTCCTTTGGGTTCCAGCCATTGACTAAAACCAAGAAGAATAGTGTGAGCAACACTAATTATAATAGGAAAACCACATAATTCAAGAATAATATTTTCATGCTTAAGGTCTTATCCTAGGTTATTCAAGGACATTTCTAAAACACTAAGACTATGTTCTATTCTTAAACTTATCCTTAGGGTTCTTACTAAGGCTTTCACATCCTAGTTTCCAAAGGTTGACTATACCTTTCCTCTGATACCAACTATAACGACCCATACTTTACATACATTGTTAATACTTCAAAATTGAAGCACACTTATTACAACATATGACAAAACCACAAAGGACCGTATAGGTATAGTGTCTTTAGAAACTGGGAAACATAAACAACCGGTTCATAAATCTTCTACAGTGTCTCCCATTTATTTCATCATATCTAGGGTCCCTTTTAGCATATTCTACTTAATATCCATCTTCCTGACCTGGGGAAAAGAAAACATAAAAGGGTGAGCTCAAATGCTCAGCAAGGGCAAATAAAGGAAATAAAAATCATATCATATCTTTTTGAAAATCAAAACCTGCAAAAGAGATCATAATATCTTAACATGGAATAAATCATAGAAGTGAAAATGAGATCCCCATAATCATAACATAAAACTTGAAACTTTGTGGCATGCACACATAATCATGGAAAATCATTTCTTGTTAGTCATGACTCATCGCCAAGACTATCTTAGTGGATAAAGTCCCTTTCTGAACCGAGTTCACTCCTCGTTTCAGTCCTGTATCACTGAACCGAAATAACCTTCCGTTCCAGCCATGTCTATCTCATGAGATATAAAATATTTACCCAATGAATTGGAGGGAGATATAGGTCCCACCCATCTTATAATGAATCCTTTCTTATGTGTGCCACATAATCATAAATCATAAATCATAGCATAACCCATGTAATAAAAATGGGATTCTTAAACAACATGACATCCTAAAACAATTCATATAAGTTAAAGGAATTCATAAAAATATTTCCATCACAACATAATCAAATCCATGTAATAATAGGGATAGAAACAGAACCCTTTTATTATCTTAGATGGAAAATAATTTTGATAAAATACTTGAACTCCATTCTTGAGGAAAATATCCTTTCCACTTCAAAAACATTTTTCCTTTCATAACATGTCATACGACTTTATAATAAAAGAAGTTGATTAAAAATAAACTTGAAAACTTGTAAAGGAAGCTTCTTGGAAATAATGTTTTAAAAATCCATTCATGCCGTATAAGTTAAAAAAAACATTCTTCGTACTTTTGTCGGAAAAGTCAAAAAGTACCTCGTACGGAAAAACGACAAAAGATTCCTTTCATATTCTTTACTAAAAACTCACCTAAGGGTCAAATTGGATTTAAACTATTGAAAGTGGACGGAAACAATATTACATATTGAGGGAACATGGATGTGGATGATAAAATACACCCCAATAAATACTTACGAATAAACAATCTCGGATAAAAATGAGATTGTGATATTTCCCTTACCTTAGGTCCAATTTGCTTTGTTCGTGTCCGAAGCTCCTGTATAATGGTTTAAATAATTTTATTGACTTATTCCAGAATCATACATATTGATATGAGATCATATATGGTCATATTATTAGCTTCTTGTTAGTAATATTTCATTGTTACTTGTTACTCGGGTCTTTATAACTTTTTGTTCTTATGCGTGTTTTTTCGAATAAATTCTTATTCTTATCATTAGGTTATAGATAATTCATTTCTAGAATGGTATTAGTGTAGTATATACCATATTCATTCATTCAATTCATTTATATAATCATTATGAAATGAAGATCATGTAGAACTAGTCACATCACATCGTGGAGACGGTATTCCGTACGTACGCACGAGTGATGATATCGTTCCTATGATCGTGGAATTGTATTGAAGTATATATATATTATTTCAGTATCAATATTACTTCATAATAATCATATATAGTTACTCATTACACCATTATACCCATCCTTGTAAGGTGATGGTGGAAAATAGATTACACCACGGCGTGGAGACGGTATTCCGTACGTACGCACGCGCGGTGATTTCATTTTTCCGTAGGATGGATAGAAGGTGAATTAGGGTTGTTTCATATTTATAATAACATATAAGTATGTAAGTAATACTGATGTTATTACTTTATCATGAAACAACTAAAGAAGAAGAAGTTGAAGAAGAAAGAAATTGAAAAGATCGGTAATGGATATTACCTCTTCTTTGGAACGCCTCTTTGAATCCTCCACTTAAGGAACTAATATTGGTCTTTGGAGAAGACCAGGACCTCTAGGATTATTCTAGGGAAGTGGAGAGGAGAAAATGGCAGGTGTTGGCCGAGCTTGAGTGCTCAAATTGGTGTGAGGAGGAGGGGGAGGAGGTGCCCTTTTATAAGGGAGGAGAGGGGCACCTTAGGAATATCTCAAAATATTATTTTATATTAAAGTCAAAATCGGTTTATAATGGTTCCAAAGGGTCTTATTTCGAAGCTAGAGTTGGGATGGGTCGAAATCCTATCAACCAATAAGATTTAGACAAGTTTAGGGTATTAGTTTTACCTTATCAATTAGATTTAACTCTAAGTTAAATAATTTAACTTTTACCATGTCTTTTTGTTTTCTTTCACTATATGGTTAATACACTTACTATAACATGCCAAACGAACCCCAAATTGTTTATTATTAATATATATATCCTTATCTAAGTCATTTGGCCGAACCTTAGATTTTTAGGAATAAAATATCAATTAATAATATAATATTTGATTTAAAAACTATTTTGTGTCAATTTTGACACTATTTGATATATGATTTTTTTGAAAGTCATAACAGAATTATATGTTCGAAACAAGTTGATTAAATCAACATTAATATATCATAGTAACCTATAAAATTAGTGTAATTGATAAAAAGTCTCAAATTACATTTATTTTGGTGTTTATAACATCAATTATGTCAATATTTAATTAATAAGATAATTACTGCACCATCATTGTGTCATAAATAAATTAAATTATTTAATGTCTAAAAATTACAAATAAAATACCATTATGTAAGAAATCTTTTTATCTTTCTAATGAATATTTATAGTCGAATTTATCTTATGTATAACCACATATTAAAAATGATTTACTTATTAAACTTTGATTTTAACTATTTTAACCCTTCTTTAAATAAATTAATAATAAATGTCCTAATCTAATCCAAATGGGCCTAAATGGTCATATTTTATTCCTAAGTTTGTTTTTGGTCGAATTACACTTGTCCAATAGAATTAGGACATGTGATAGGGTAGTATTGATATCATATTTACCCTTAGTTACCCTATTTACTATTAACCGCGGTAAAAATAGGAAAAAGTTACTATTCACCAAAAAATTATTTTTATCTCATTGAACCACATTTTACTTACTGATATCAACCGTGTCTGTCGGATTTTTGAAATTCCATTCACAGAAGTGGTAAAATTAAGTTTTATGCAAAATTCAGTTTTTAACCTACCACTTAGTGGTTTCACTATTCATCAAAAATTGAAAGTTTTCAGAAAAATACCAAAATTTCACCCTAGGCTAATTTCGATATTCTGAGTCCAAAAATGAAGTCCATTTTGAAAAATAAAATTTATAAAATTTCAAAAAGTGGTTATTACTATTCATAACGGCTAGTTTTAATAGCATATTGTTGTTCAGTGAAACTTGGTATTGCGTACGACGCAAGCTATCGAGGAAGGTCGTGATTGCGTGTAAAGCAAGCCAAGAAAGTGTTGTGTAGAAAAAGATTCCTTTGATGATTTATATAACATAAAAGTCTCAGGTGTTACAATAACATTGTAATATATGGAGTATTCATTGATATTCATTCGGTTTAGGACCTATTCATATGGGAATAAATTAAACTCTAAATATATCCCTATATCCTTGATCATTTTTACTTATTTCTTTTGAAGATGTTGAATCCCCAAAAAATAAATTAAATATACTATATAACCCTACATCTAGGAATCATGAAAGGATTTTGGAATTTTAATGTATTAAAATGAATGGATACCCATCCCTACAACTCCTAGAATAGCTCAAATATATGGAAGTAGAATATTTCTTGTATATGTGCTTTAGACACCAATATATATTTGGATGTATTAACATCCTTAGATAGATTATTTTTAACTCCTCCAGCAATGTCACCATCCGACATTTTGTTGACCTCACATCAATATATGATTCATGAATGGGTATTATATATGTATTCTTTCCAACATGAAAAATAATATAGCAAGGTGGAATTGAGGATATACCTCATTGATGAAACACCAACCCCATCTACCATACTAACTATAGTCTAATTGGGGATTCGAAGTTCTTTGGGGGACTTATGGTAGGCGATCTCACGAGTTTTAATGAAAATGGATGTTAATTTGAATGAGGGAGAGGTAGTGATGTTCATAAGAGTAATGCCATTTCTGCAATTATTTTAAATACCATTGGTTACTTCTGGATACCAACTCAAATTTGTTGAAGCTAGTTAGTTGGGAAGGAGTCGCTCAAATAATAACTATTATAGGATAGGGGATGATGATAGTAGCATCGACATGAATCATCATAAGCAAATGGATTAACCCTTACCTAAATCTATTATTGAACACAATTCCTTTAATGGTGGTGGATAGAACAAACCTCATCATAAGAAACAACCTGTAATTAGATAATGATAAAATAAATGAGATATAATGACTTCTTATATATATATGATCAGTGTGTCAATTTTACATTATAACTGATACAAGAAACCATAACCAATAATGAACAAATAATATTAAGATTGATAAGTAAATGTAATAAAATATTTTTATTAACAAATTTTTTTTAAAAATTTAATCATAAATTCATTATTATATATCTTAAATTACATATGTTGTTATAGTACTATAAAACTTTTATATTAATAGCGCAAAGTTGATCCAATAACAAAAATAACAAAACAATGACATATTTGAAAAGAAAAAAATCATAATATATTTATCCTTTTAGGAATATAGATATTGTGTTTACATTATTCCTGTAGTCCTCATCAGATAATGTTTTCAATATCATCACAAATAAATCATCAATGAGCATTGTATACATGATGGATTAAGAAAATAATGTTAAATAAAATCATATAAGAAAATAATCTATTTAAATCATATCAATTAAGCCTTAAAAGTATTTAATAGATTTAATAAATTCATTATCAACCTAAAGAAAACTCAAGGAGTAACATGTTAGTCTAAAAGTGATATATTGAATGATTATTAGTCAAAATATCTTAATAAAATGTTGGGTATTTGACCTCAGTAAGATGAATTCACAAAAAGATATTATGAAATATATCATGTATGTGTCTCAAAATATTCATGGAATGATATCTAGACCTATTGGTCCCGTGACAAAAAAAATATTAGAATAATTGACCTACTGGTTATAGTATTTGAAGAAGTTGAAGTTTTGTACTTTGAAGAGGATTATAGTTCATCCGAATCTGAAGAAACTACATCAATTCCAGTTTCGACTACATAGAAAGAGCTTTTTGTTTATGAGCCCCTCAAGATTATCCCTTCTATGAAGCCAATTTCTATATTTTCCTGAATTATATTTTAGTTTGTTATTTCCACTGGTAGTTCTACAATGTCTCAAACCTCTTCCAATGCTCTTCACGAGGTAGGTCAATTGTTGGTAGATTAGATTATTCAAATCGAAAGTAAAGTAAAATTAGTTACTGGAATATTAGTGAACATCGAAGGACCAGTTTACCATATTCTAAAGAAGTTGTATCAAGACCTTCCAGCTGCTTCATGTAGTGCTCATCCTATACCATAGTTTAGTGCCCCTCAAACTTTAACATCTTGTTTGATTGAATATTTTAAAGAAATCATGAAAAATGGTGTCCCATCAGTTTCTCAAATGTATATACATGAATCTTATGATATCCTTGTGTTCTACAAGTTAGATATTATCAAGATAATATATATGTGTGTAGATGCTCTGTTTTATTTTAATGGGAGGAGGACTCTCTGGACAACTCCTCTGAATACCATTTGAGGTACCATATAGAGGTTTTATATGGATTAAGATCCAGAAAACATATATTAAAGTATACAATTCAAGGTATACCCGCATATAAAATACATTTAAAAACTAAATATATACGTATTCAATACAATAGAGGTAAACCATAAAGCATAGTTTTTATATCAATATCTAACAATGATAAAACAATATATAGTTTCAATATCATAACACTAAACATGCTCTAAATCATCTTAATAAACATGGTCTATATAAAACAATAAAACCATTATAAATAAATAGATTATTTGAATGACGGTAAAATAAAATATGTTATAACATATGGATTGAGAAAACAAATATTTATAGACACTCATTGTCAGGCCATCACATCAAATGATTAACAACTTGTCTAATTACATGTATGAAAAAATTAATAAATGAAATGTACAAGGGTCTATAAACATTTCTATGTTGTACCTCATCATATAATATACTCTATTGGAGAAATAATCCTCAATTAAAAAACATTGGTACTCTTCTGAACCTGATCATGGGATTAATAATGACCTTATAGGGTACATAAGGGCCAAATATGATTGAGTAGGCTATGTGTAAAACTTAGTAGGGAACCACCAATTCTATCCTTTATATAACAAGTAATTTGTTTTTTAATATTTACTGAAATTATCAAATGAATGAATAAATAATTTGTAGATGTATAAATAATAACTATTATCGATCCTTGGGTTCTTATATAACCCTCAAGATAAACTATACCCACTTCATCTAGTCTCACTGTGTCTTTTTTCACATCATATAACCATACCAACCAATACAAAACCCAATTAATATATAGTAGTATGTGAAAGAACAATTTCCTTGGGGGACTACATTAGAAAATATAATATCATTTGTACCACAACTGATTCCGAGGAGAAAATCCTAGTCAATCTTGTTTATGATATTAAACAAATTCTATAGTGTAATACATGAGAAATCATATAGAGAAGATGGATGAGTCCCATCATATTTGAAATTCTGTAGAGTCCTAAAGGAAGAATACAGGGGGATTAACCAAAAAATTCATATAGTACTATGCTCAACATCTATATTCTAAGAGCATGACTAAGTCATCAAATAATATCAGCTTCACTAGACAAATCCAATGAGACCAGCCCTGGGTTTTCCAATTAATCCAGGTAGTTGAACATTAGGTTACCACATACGAATTATATATAATTTATATTGGGTAGTACATTCCACTTGAACATCATTTCATGACAAAAATAATGTTAGTTAACCAACCACCCAACATGTCACATGTCCTTGTGGTTATCCTCTCAGGAACACAACCTATAGTTTTTACTATGTAAAAATGTGGATTAAATCATCGATTAAAGTACTAAGGCTACATCAAAAATCATCATAACCCATTAATTCACACATCATATCAGTGGTTAACACAATAATTTGAATATTCATTAGGTTTCTGTAGATCCAATAAGGTTTTGAAACCCCTAATGGGTTGATCAATCCAAAACCGCCATATAGAGTCCTCAATCTTAACAAAATGGGTATAGAATTCCCTTTCATTGTCATGATCAGATCACAACCTCACATATATATAAAAACAGTAAAAAATTGCATCATTCAAGAGAGGTGAAACAATTCCCATCTCAATTCTCAAGACATCATATGTTTTTCCTTATGTTCTCAACATATAAACATATATTCATCCTACCTAGGTAATAGATGTGATTAAAATCACATCCTAGTGGGTGAAGAACACTTACACCATGTTCATCCAAACTTCCCTGATAGTTATAATGGAATCTCAAGTGATCCTAAAGGACTACAAGGGCCAATTACACCAATAAATCACATTCCTCAACTCATAAGTCATTAGGGAACCTATAATAAGGGTCATTATATTCAATTAACTCACGTAAATTTCACCACATGGTCCATACATCTCAAGGGACACATTAACTATTACGGTCTTGGACATTAGAGGCCTTGGAATCATGCCAGTTCACCAAGGGTCCGTAAGGGACCATAACACTTTGTGAAATCCATTCACACAATTTAAATAAGATTAATTATTAATAAGGAAATATTAATCACCATTACTAGATATAACTCATAAAAATTCATAAATAAAAAAGTAGTGAGTAAAGGGGAATGTTGGGGAGAACACCTAATTAAATATAGAGATACATCCTTTAAGAATAACATGCACACTCTCAGCCTGGATTATCCAAGTACAATTGGTTGTTTTCATTCCACAAAGTTCCCTAAATCACACCATAAAAATTGAATAAATTAATTATAAAAAGTTTCAATTTATTAAATTATATATGGATATTTTTACCAATTTAATAAAAAATGGAGGAATTGTCTATAATATCACCATATAACCTATTAAAACTATTTCGTTGACCAACCACTCGTGGAAGGTCCATATCATATTCTAATACATTCTGAATGCCAACCCATAATAAAAAACATTGATTCACATACTTTTTGAATATAATTTAATAACAAAACTATAAATATAAGCATACAATGATGATCCCCAATGAAAATAAATGGAAATAAAATCTTTTATCATATTCATACTCTCACGTGATTCCAAAAAAAGCCATGATATTGGATGATTTCCACCATAATATAATGGAAATCATCTCCCACTCCATTCTCAATTTCACTAAATTAGTTATGAGAGAAATGGGAAAATAAAATGAAAGTTAGATGAGACCACACATTGAATCGCCATGGAGGTCCATAAAAACCATAACATTTAAAGGTGAAATTGAAGGTGAATAAGGGATAAAGATCCCTCAACCTCCCCAGATTCGTCACATGTGTGTGAGGAAGTGATTAGGGGTGAGTTGTTTAAAAACTTAAAGTGGATAAATGTTTATTTACCTTTCTTTGAGTGAGCCTCCGTCATCATAATTTCAACATCCATTAAAATATTCATTTTGTTGTGGTGCTTCACTCCATTTACTAGGGGGAATCCTCAGAAGTACCCAAAAAAAAACATAGGTATATTCCTCTATGATTTCATGGACCTATACAATGAATCCCACAATCCATATACACACTAGGGACCATAAAATCCCTCAACCCTTTCTAATCATTTTTCAAATGGGAACTAATGAAACCCCTCATCTATAACTCTTTAAAAATTTACCAACTATAAGGTTCTATATTAGGGTTGTATTTCCCAAGATGCACCACTATCACCTAAATTTCCCATCAAGTTCACTTTCACACAATATTTCCATATGTGTGAATACAGGGCACCATAATTATCCAATAATAATTTAAATAGGAACCAAAACAGGACATCTCAACCATCACAATTTTCCACCATGAAAAACCAATACAAAATGGTATTTTTATTTAATTTTTCAATAGGGATAATCCCATGGAACAGTCCCCCCAAAACACCTAACCACCTCACCCAAGAAGAGATAAAACAACCTAAACTATGGCCTTGGTAAACTGATATTTTACTATAGGGAGACAAGTAAAACCAAATTTCAAAACAATAGAGAAAAGGTCACTCCTCCTGTGTATTTTCCCACCAACACATGGAGCTCAACTCCGTGGAGGCCCCATGGTGGATAACCTAAAGATTAAAATTGTTACAGGTCTACTCATCTATGCTTAGACACACACCCAAGAGCCTATATCACCATCAGGCCTCAATTCAAATAACTAATAACATTATTGATAATTTCAAAAGATTCTATTACCAAATAATGCTTTTAAAAATTAAAACATGCTAGGAAATCCAAAATTCAAACATCCTAAGAATTTATTAACCAGTATTGGCATGAATCATTGAAATTATCTCAACCATGAGTCATGGATCATGGGGAAAGTTCCAAAGATATAATGAACACTGCTTTTTCTCATTAGAATATAACCAAAATTGAAGACAACAACCGCATACCTGAATTAATTAAATTAGTTGGGCCAATGAACCATATAGAGATGGAAGGCCCGGAGAAGGGTATGGAAGGAGGAACCCTTCTGCTGATGCACTGAATGGAGGAGGAACACCCAATGAATGGTATGGAGTAAGGGATTACCGCTCCAGGGATTGAGAAACCCTGAATGGAGAAGCTGAGCCACGAATGGAGAATCTGTGTCGTTAATGAAGGAACTACGATGAGGAATGGAGGAACTAAATCTGGAGAGGATGAAAAATAGAGGACAATAGCGAGGTAGATAGAGTAAATTCATGAGGGAAGAGAGGAGGGCGCCATGAGAGAGGTCGTTAGGGAGGAGGAGAGGTCGTCGTGGGAGGAGGGTGTCATGGTGAGAGGGTCATGTATCGGGGACGGATGAGGATCCCGACTGGAATAAAAAAAGGGGGTATACATATCTGGGGGGGGAGGAGTTCGAAGGGAATCCAAAAAAGAAGGGGGATGGAATTGTGTAGCCACTGATCAAAATTAATCCATGTCTATAAACAGGCTATAGACACAGATCTCTAAAACAATGGTTATAGGTCTGTGGCTATAGCTTAAATTTCCATTAGAGAGCATAACCAGATGAAGCAATAGTACTAGTTGGGGACGTATGAGAGAAATTATAATATAACATTCCTTTATTAATGAAATTAATGAAAAGGGCCCCAGGTCAAATGATTCCCATGTTAGGTTAAGAAGAGAATTTCTTACCTCATGAGAGAGTTTCAGTTGTATCACCATCTGACTATTACTGAAGAGGGTGGACATGAGGAAGTTTATTTCTGGGTTGAGTCTATCTGGACCATACTTGACCACTTAGTGAATGTTGATAAAGGGAGGGTCAATTTTACCCCTTATACTCTATAAGGATCAGATAAGTGCTTGTCCGACATTCTAGAGAGGACCAGATATGTTGAAGGTATGTTAAGGAAGGTATTCCTAAAGAATATCGTAGAGAACATCTATACATAGTGAATAAGGCAGGAGAGTGTGACTGAGTTCATGAGGTTGGATCACTGGAGTATATCTGTGATGGAATAGGTTTGTTTTTTTACATATTTTCAGTGCCTTTCTCCAACATTGGTAGGAAACAAGATATCCACGATGTGGCATTTTCAGGATGAGCTTAAAAGTGATATTAAGTCTCAAGTTAACCACTTTCAGATAAATAAGTTTCTTAAGGTGGGGGATTAGGATCTCATAGATGAGGGGAACCTAAAAGGGGATTCCATTATAGGGAATGATGTTTCTACTAGATGATCAGGTCATACATATTCTGATATTCAGAAGCATCACTATGAGGTTGTTATCTAGGGTAGTTGAAAGATGGGTAGTAAGGGGGAAGGTTTAGTTAAAAACATCTTTTACATGTGATATATGATCAGTGTGGTATGTTAGGAAACTTCTGGATATAGTTCCACTAACCACCATTACAGTTACTAACTTTTAAATGATGGGATAGCTACAAATGTTCCGCAACACCCAACGACAAATAGGTAGTGGCAGTGTAGATAGGCAGAATCAATGTGCATAAATGGGATCTTCTACACCAATCAGGCTATAATCTAGGGTTCTAATTTCCATGGTGGTAGAGATAGTGGATGAGGAACTTCTAGGAAAGGATTCCCATAAAAGGGTAGTGTTTCAGCTTAGAGGAGTCAGACTAGATCACCGGGAAGAGTAGTCAAATAGTTTCATGCAGTGCAACCTACACTTGTGGATAACAAGGCTAGACTATTGAAAGTTATAGGTATTATTCTTGAATATTCTACATTATCTAGTGTTTTATTTGATATTGGTTCCTCTCATTTTTTTATTTATACACAACTTATATAATTGTGAGCCTGGATGTGGCTTTCATGAGTGGAGTGCTAATGATTAACACACCTCTTGGAGTACAGTCTAAAGACATCTTCTTGTGCAAGGGATGTTCTATCAAGGTTGTGGAGTGTCATTTTATATGGGATCTCGATATTCATAACATGTTAGGATTTGATCTAATTATGGGTATGGATTATTTATTATCATACCCATACCACATAGATTCTTACCATAGCAGAGTGACTTTTACATCTCCTAAGGGTCACTAGTATATTAACCGTGGAGAGTGGGATATACAAGCAGGATGAGTAAGACCAATTACATAGCAATTGAGAGAGATCACATCATAGGTTTCTTGTATTTTACTAGACTTTTAAAGTGTAGAAAAATAAGTATTTCCACCTGTAGTGGATATATTTTAGAATTTTTTTCATTAATATTTATCTGGTCTTCCACAGGAGAGAGAAATTTAAATTATTATTGATCTAACAATGGGGGTTGAGCCAATTTCTATTCCACTGTGTAGAATGCCACCGATTGAGATGCAAGATCCCAGGACTCACCTGGAGGAGTTAGACTATAAGGGTTTTATCTAACCGAGTATTTCACCTTGGGGTTCTACAGTATTGTTTAGAAATATTCATGATGAGACTCTATTATTATTTGTTGATTAATGGAAGTTGAATTAGATGACAATGAAAAACTGGTATCCTCTTTCATGTATTGATGATTTTTTTTACTAGTTGAGAGAATCTTTTCCTTTTCAAAGATAGAATTTTGATCATGATATCATCTTTTGATAGTTCTACCATATGTACTACCAAAGAATAATTTTAGAATTAGGTATGTCCTTTTGGATTTTATTGTAATGTCATTTGTGTTGAAGAATTACATAGCAGTGTTTATGGCATTAATGAACTGAATATTCCTTCCACACCTGGATCAATTTGTTGTAGTTTTTTGGGATGACATATTTTTGTACTCTAAGAATCAAAAAAAATACTCCCAACATCTTGAATTCATCCTGAGTACACTGAGTGGGTGCTGACTATATGAAAAGTTATCTAAGTTTCAATTATGGATTGATCGAGAAAACATTAGGGATCACATAGTTAAAGAAGAAGGTGTGTTTATTGACCCAGGGAAGGTTCAAGAGTTGGTTTCTATGGTGTATCCCAAAAATGTTTTTGATATTCATAGCTTTAGGGGGTTTCATAGATATTATCAGAGGTTTATCCAGAACTTTTCCTGATTGTTAGTTCCACTTTCGTGGGTGACAAAAAAAGGGATAAAGATTGACTAGTCCTGAGCATGTGAGAATAATTTACAGGAGTTGAATAAGCTCTTGATATCAGAACCAATCATGATCCTACCTGAGACTAGTAAGGAGTATACGGAGTATTGTGATTCTTTTAGGTTAATTATTTTATCCATATTGATGTAGGGATATTGAGTTGTGGTTCATGGGTCTCGATATTTGAGGCCACATGAAAAGAACTCCCTTAGGCGTGACCTTGAGTTGGCCGCAATGGGTTGTTCTTTGAAGTGTTTGAGGAATTATCTATTGGGAGAAAATCTCACTATGTATACAGAAAAAAAGAGTTTAAAGTATATATTTTTTCAAAGAGATTTTAATCTTTGATATTGGAGGTGGGTTAAGATTATGCATTCATTTTATTTCTAACTAGAATATATGCCCGAAAAAGGAAATAGTGTTGTTGATTATTAAAGTAGGAAAACTCAAAATCAAGATGTTCAGGAGTTTAGTGCTAAATAGAAGATAATGAATCTATTGTTTTGATGCACAATACGGTAAGGGTAGTTAAGATAACATGACTCTAGTATTTGTTTTAGCGGAGTCTACATTTTTGATATGGATTACAGATAGGCAGTATAAGGATCCATAATGTTTAGCTTTGATGGAAGTCCTTAATATAGGGGGTCACATTTCAATTAGATAATAGATAATGATGAGATCATCTATATTAGGGATTAGGGTTTTTTTTCTTATGATCATTCAGGAGGAGAATATTTGTGAGTTTCATTCCTTGAAGTGGGTGGTACATTCTTGTGTGACCCAAATGTACTGTGATATATGATGGCTGTTTTGGTGTCTGGTCATGAAAAGGTAGGTATCATAGTTAATGACAGAATACTATACTTATCGTTAGTTAAAGGATGGTCAAAAATAACCTGGTGGTTTACTATAACTATTTTCCATTCCAGAGTGGATGTGGGTGAGGTGACCATGTATTTTGTGGTGGGTCTCCAAATGATTCCTCAAAAGAATGACTCTATATGGGTTATTATGGATAAAATAATGAAGGGAACTCATTTTTGCATATATGGAAGACTATATCAGTAGAGAAGTTGGGATATCTATATGTTCAATTAATAGCCCATCTGCACAGGGTGCCATACAATTTTCTTTCAAACTGTGACTCAAGTTTCACTTCGTACTTAAGCCATGGATTACTAAAGGCAATGGGTATCCGAGTTTTGTGGAGTATAGCTTTCGACCCAAAAATAGATGGGAAGTTAGAGTGCACTATACAGGTTCTTGAGGATATGTTGCAAAGGTATATTCTATATATCGATGGGTAATGATAAAATCATTTTGAAATAGTGGAGTTCACATATAACAACAGTTATTAGTAAACTATATAGTTGGAACTACACGAGGCCGTTTATGGTAGGTCATACTGATCACCTATATGATGGATGGAGGTAGGTGACGTTGAGATATTGGGGACGAGTTTCATATACAAGATATTAGAGAAGTTAAAGGTTATTTGGAAGATTATGTCTAGAAATTATAGTATAAAGAAGTCATATGATGATATTAATCAATGACCCATAAAGTATAGAGAGGGTGATCATGTATTCTTTCAGGTGTCCCCTAGCTTAGTTCACTATAGGATACAGATACAGGGAATGATGGTGCCCAAGTACATTGTACCATTTGAAGGTGTGGAGGTAATCATGCTAATGTTGTACTGATTGGCTCTTACCTAGAGATACAATATTATTCAGGATGTTTTCCATCTGTCCCAACTTCAGAAGTATCACCCCGACCCTTCTCATTTGATTGATGTGGATAATGTTGAGCTTAATTTATATGTTTCCTTTTAGGAGAATTTGAAACGTGTTCTGGATCGTAATGAGAATTTATTGTGTGGAAATACTGTGTTGATAGTTTATGTATTATGGAAACATATACATATGTAGGAAGAAAAATGGGATAGATAAAAAATATGAGGGCTCAATGCCCTGATCTTTTTGGCTCTAAATCATAGGGATTCTTGGGAGTATAACTCGAGGATGAGCTATTATAAGGTGGGGAGATTATAAAACCCCATAATTTTTGAAGACGTATCTGGCCCATTTATAGGTTCCCTTTTGCTTCGTGTTGAGTGATTTTAATATGGATTTTATCATAGAGTGTGTTTGGGATAATTTTTGAATAAAATGAAAGAAAGAGGTCAATGCACAGTTAGTGCACATTTTTCCCTAACTGTGGGTCTTGGCCTAAAAAATAGTACAACCCTGGACAAAGGGGTTTTTCATGGTTGGAAAATGTGCCCTAAAAGAAGAAACCATGCACCCCATATAATAGGTGAATGGTTAAGGCATATGGTTTGAGGAAATCATGTTCCCCTAGTAGAAAACCATACAAATATAATTTTAGTCACATGAATTTAATTAAAAAAATTCCCGAACAACCATATTTTACCGCCGAATGCATTATCTCGACCCATAATAAATTTTAATCAATTATAGAAACTCTTGAAGGGGTTCCAATGGAGTCTGACCTTCATTCTTGGTGATTCAAAGGCCAGGTTAAATATTTTCACCCCTATGAGTAAAAGGATCTTATCCCATGTGGTTCCCTTCAAAATCACATTCTTATCCCATCTGTTGTAGGGCTTTTCTAACCTATTTTGGTTATATTCTTATCTGTTTTAGGGTTCCATTTTTAGGATTATGGATATAAATCTAGATTTACATGATATTTATTTGTTCGATCTTGATTTATGGTTTTAGATCCAGATCTCTTTCTATGCTGTTATTACAAAAAAATTATGGATTCTTGTATTGGTTAGTGTTGTCATCAAATTGAGATAGGTGGACTATAATTCAAATCCTAATGTCTTAATTGAAATTATGGGTATGTAATTTCATATTTTCTACTAGATATTTATAAATTGAGTGCATTTATGAGTTAATTAATTTAGTGAATTAATTAATTTAGGGATATTTCAAATTAATGATAGTTTAAATTATAGATTTGAGATAATTAATTGTGAAATTAATTATGAGATATTGAGATCTGTATATTGATGTAATTAATTGTTGAATTAATTATGAAATATTGAGGTTTATGACATGAGATAACTAATTCTTGAATTAATTATGAAATATTGATATTGTGAATAGGATAATTAAATATTGAATTAATTATATGATATTGAGAATAGTAATTTGAGATAATTAATTATGGAATTACTTATTTGATATTGCATTTTTTTTATTTTGACTAATAAATTGGTGAATTGATTATTGGGATTGATGTTCTTAATTAATGGGGAATTAATTAAGGGGAATTATGTGATGAACTAATTGTTGAATTAGTAATGAGACTGGGATGATTAATTAATTGCTGAATTTGATTAATGGGATAGATATGATTAACTAATTTGTTATATGATTAATGGGATTGATATGATTAAATAATTTTTTAATTATTATTTAATTTTATGTGAATAATTAAATCAAGAATTAATTATGTGTTGATGAATGGTAACTTGGACATTTTATGATGAATTATGAAATTATGAATGGTATCAGGGTCATTAAATTCTGAAATAATAATTGGTAACATGGTCATTTCATTGAATAATGATGAATGGTAGCAATGGAATTCAGTCTTGAATTATGATATATTAATGGTAACATGGGAATTATATTATAAAATATGAATTGTAACTTGGGAATTCAGGTATGTAATATGAATGGTAACATGGGCGTTCAATAATGAATTATGAATGATAACAATGACATTCAGACATATAATATTATTCCGGTGTCCTTGGGAACCTAGTGGTGTTATGTGGTTAATGAACAAATATTTTAATAATGTAAACTATTTTCCTTACTACTTTTCCTTTATAATTTATGCAACTGCATACACTATATTGACTCAATATTTCTTATACATCATTGGTGGTGGCATAGGGAGTTGTACTCACATCCTATTTGGGATTCCTGATCATTACCTAGATTTATTAAATTATTGCATGATTTTTAAGGGAAAATTCCATGTATTAGATTTTGGATTTTGGATGGATCATGGATGAGGGAATGGGACATGGTTTAAAACCCGCTAGGGGGTTTTTAGTGTCTTCATTTTTCATGTATTCATTTTGAAACTTGGAATGTACTTTAGCATGGAATATTTACTAGTTGGTTTTGACATTTTGTTTCCATTTTTGTTCATGTTGTGATATATATTTATTCTGGTTATGTTATATCATTTGGATATTACTATTTATTTATTTTTTCAAGTGTATTACTCTAATAAAGTGAGTCTAGTCTCCCCATGATCAACATTAAACCTTCACTGCTAGTTGAAAGCCTCTGGAGTATGGGGAGGCGTGCTTGAGATCATTTAACTAGCCATCTTGGGGCACCAGTGTGTCTCCCCAGGTCTGTGGAAATTTAATTTGGGGATTTATTGGCTGATTTAATTTTTTCAAATGTGATGATATGAGGAGGGTCGATGGCCTTTTATAACTGGAGTGAGCGGTATACTTGTAATGTTTCTGAAAGAATGAATTCAAACCACGTTTTCATTCATGTAACCATGACCCAATAATGGTCTATTCTCTATCATAGAATAAGAAAGGTCTAAATATTTATATACAATGGGTTTTGGACAAGTTTCTATGTCATTTTTCCCCTTAATATTAATTTTTAATCTCTCTGTAAACTCCTTTTTACCTTAAGCACTCTAATTAATTTAAAATTTCTTCACTAATAACATTGATAAAAAAATAATCTATCCTTATTTAAAATTATATATTATTATTATTCACACTAATGAAACCATTTTTCCAAATTAAATTCACATAAGTGGAAAAATTAATTTTAAATTATTCATACAGACCT
Source organism: Viscum album (assembly GCA_963277665.1). NCBI lineage: Eukaryota > Viridiplantae > Streptophyta > Magnoliopsida > Santalales > Viscaceae > Viscum > Viscum album. Next base: position 1,703,561,509 of record OY728155.1, read on the forward strand.
GATGAAAAAGTGTGTTTTTAAAGTGAAAAAAAATGTTTTTATATCTAAATTCAACATGAAAATGATTTTCATGACCTATATTAGAATAAAATATGTATAATTGAACTATTTTTAATTTATATCCAATTAAAAATATGGTTTAACATTATAAATATTTTTGACGAAAAGATAATTATCAATTAAAAACCTGTATTTTTCTATATTCATCGAAAAATGAAACTTCTCAGAAAAATCCAAAAATGTAAACCAAAGTTAATTTTGAAATTATTAATTTTAAAAATAAGGTTAATTTTTTCCTCAATATTTTATAAAAGTGTTAAAATATAATTTTAAAATGAGTCTGCAAAGCATGACTAAAAATTATTTTGTTTAGACCCATTATACATCGCAAGCAATTAGGGAAATTTAATTTATTATAAAATAAATGTATTTTAAAGTCTTCGGGTGTTACATTTAGATGATATAGATCACACAATTCCATCATCATAAATATAAGTATAAAAAATCCAGGGAAATGATTTTGTAACATAAAATCATTACTACTTTATTATCTTTTTAGTCCTAATTTCTTTGAAAGTAATAACACAAAATGAAACATAAAATTCCATTAAAATATTTTTTACATTACAACATATAAGATGGTAAATATATATACCTTATATATTATTATAGGTTTTTAATAATACATATGTCCCAAAGAAGATAGATTGAGAGTGTAAACCCTTATAACTTTGGTAACTTTCAAATCAATTCACCTTAGATGAAGTTATTTTAATTTTAACTAGAAATACCAAAAATTTGTAAGGATAAATTTTATGAAATATAATATGATAATTATATACAAAAAATTAACATAAATAGGTTCATAACATCAAAGAATCCTTACTGAATAAATATTTAGACGAAGAACCCTTACGTTATTTCTGACTTGATTCTTAAGCACTATAACCTCATGTATAATAAATTTAGATTTATTTTAAATTTATAAAAAATCATATTAATATTAATAATATTGTATATTATCCACTTTAAACATTTTTATACCCTTTATTATCAATTCTCTACTAATGTCTCTATTTTAGGTTATAACTGCTTCATTTCACATGTATGTTTTGTTATTCAAGTTCGAGTCCCTAATAAATGATCAAGGTTCCCTAATTTCAAAAATATTTATAATTTCATATGATTCATATAATTTAATAATATAAACTTTTAAATTCATTAATATAATGATTAAGTTAAAATTAGTAACATCACTTCATGGAAATGGTAGTCCATATATACAAAAAATCAATGCTTCCAATTTTTGATGGATGGAACAACATAAAGTTAAATGATAATTATAATTTAAATATTAATTATTATATCATAAATATATTATATAATAATTAAATTTATCCATATTTCCATCCAATTGAAGTATAAATGAAAAATGAATCACATATTTTCGTAGAGGTGCTACTACACACTTTTCCACGAGCGACGTTATCGTTTTTCAATAGATGAAATGGTAAAAAGGTCAAAAATGTATTATAATCAAAGAAGAAGAATTACCTATTAAAAATCATATATATATATAATCCACTATAATAAACATTAATGAAATATGCTGGTGGAAAATAAATTGTATCACTATATGGAGTCAGTATTCTACACCTATGCACGAGAGACACTTCTGTCTCCCTTGTAATAAAGAAGATGGGAGAAATGGTTGTCACATCATCCTAATAAAATTCAATTATATTTAGGATATTGGATAAATCATGTTATTACATATAAAAAATTTCTATAGTATGTAGAAGAATATATAAAAATTAATGATCCCAATTAAGATTTATACCTATTCATTAACAGACCTCATTTGGATTACACCTTAAGCCTTGGAAGATGGGTATTTGGAGAAAACATAAGATATAATATAATGGGAAGGTATAGAGACCCTAACCTTTTACACATATTAATGCATTACTTTAATCATAATTAACCATCAAATACAACATAGGATTGTGAAGTCTAGTGTCTTTAGAATATTAGGTACATAATTACACATCATGAAACCAAAATAAAAACATCAATTATTTAATATTTATAATGAGATCCTAACACACTTTTATCCCTTAAATATTATTATTATAACCTATAGAATAAATGATCAAAGGGATGATCTAAAAAACCCAGTAAGGGAATAATCAAAAGAACAAAGCTTAGTACATGGATTAGAATAGATAACATAATGAAATAAAAAAACATATGGAAGAATAACATGAAATATATAGCATAATATTATCATGGAATCTTATTAATTTTGACACAATATAAAATATTATGAAATAATGATTCAATGATCATTGAAAATGGAGGATCACGGGCCAAGGATAACCACCTAGACGGTTGCACATGGATCACAAGTCAAGGATAATAACCAAGACCATTGCACATGATGTCTCATGAGACTAAACATTACCCAATGAATCTGATCACTATCTAGTCAAACACATCATAACATATTCATGAATATGTTTTCCACGTAAAGAATAAAATATAAGGAATCAACCATAAACATAAGGGTTACCAATGGAAAGAATTGGGTATCATAATCATATCAAAAGGAATATCAAAAGGTAATATCATAATTATTTCCATGAATGGATGGATATATATATTTAATTGAAATTAATAAGGGAATATATGCATAGATAATGATAACTATTGTAAAACATAAGTGAAAAAGTGTTTCATAAACTTTAGAAGTTAAACATTTTAGTATGGTATATGGGAAAACATTCAAGATTATTAAAAATGGAAAAGACATAACTTTTTGTATAAAACCAGAATTGAACCAAGATATTTTGTCATGATAAAATGAGATATTTTTTAAAATAATGTTATCTTGAAATAGATTATAGAATGAACATGAAATTGGGTGATAAATCGGGAAGTTCCCTTTAATCGGGCTTGCTTATTGGGAAGAATTGAGAAGGAAACCATTTTAAAGCATGTATTTCACCATCAAAGAAGGATGAAACCAAATGGATAATTTTTTTTAAAAAAAAAATACACTGAATTCATAATAATAACATAAAAATATAGAGGAATTACTTTTGGGTAAAGGGAGATAAATAGTAACCTGAAGGAAAAAATTGATGCTAGGAAAGGTCTCTTACCTTATGTGTGAAACGGTTCTGCACTTCATCTTAATATCCTGGATAATAAAATTAGTTACATTAATTAATAATTATATAAACATTTTTAAATTTAATTTATTTATATTAATTTTATTATGTCCATTTATGGACATTTTTATGATTTATAGCGTTCAATTTCATTGTTCGGGAGTGTTTGTTTTCTTAGTTTTCATGATTGGTTTTCATGAATATGAGAATGGATGTTAATGTAGAATGGGTATAATTATCCATAATTTAAATTATAAGTTATTAATGAAATATAATAATTTTAATTGGTCTTATAATTTATATGTTTCTAGATATGAGGTTGAATCATTAGGTAACATGTTAACAATAATCATTTAGATTATTTTTACCAGTTTTTTATTCACAATGACCTAGTTTTGTTCTATAATATAATATAATGTATATAAAATGGTTCAAGAACATTAAACAAGATTATATATATATATATATTATAATCTACCTAAACCATAAAAATGGGTTCATTACTATCCTTGAAGGATTTAATATAAATTGAAAACTTGTCACCCTGGAATGTGATAAATTGACACATCACAAATGATGTTTTCATTTTTTTGAACAAAATGAAAGGGAACAAATTGATGATATATTATTCCATAATCATAATAACATTAAATTATATGTTTTATTATATAGTTACCATTCAAATTGTATAATTGGATGTGAGGAGAGGATAAGAAAATATAAGAAATTAGAAAGAAATTAAAGAAAATGAATGATATTTTTACCTCTCGAATTCTTCTCCTTGAAAACCTCCTTGAGAGACTTGAATATGGTTTTTTAGTTAGACCAAGGGATCATGGTTTTTTTTAAGGCTCTTTGTATGAAATTTGTGAAGAATTTGGACAAGGTTCAAATCTTGAGAGGTGGTATTTATAGTGGAGGAGAGGGGTGTTTTCACATTATTTTACTTATTAGTTTATTGTATTTCCTCAAGACTACTATTCTTTTGAGAATTATCATAAAAATATTAAATTAATGATTTATTTTTATATATTTTGTGTTTTCATCATCCATCCATCAACTATGGCTCCATAATTCATGTATGTAGAATTTAGATTAAAATATCATATTTTACAATCACCAAAAAAATCATGTAGTTTATAAAACTACTAAAAATTAACCCTACCCATTTTTTGACATGTAGAATTAAAAAATTTATGTTATTTTATGAACATAATTTTCTAAATATATGAAATTTATTTTTCCATTAAAATTAAAATTTAGTTGGAAAATACCAATTTTATAAATTTATCTTATTTTGTAACACATTCAAAATTTAATTAAGGTCTCATAATGTTTTCTTATAATCATAAGATAATAAATTATTAATTTATGAAAAAATTTTCTTGAAATGATTTTTCATTTAAAAAAATATATTATTTATAAAATTGAAAATAAATACTTACCTTTTATAAAAATATAAACACGTAATTAAAAATTTCTAAAACATTTATTTACTTATACTATGATAAAATTATATTATACATTAATTTATAAGATACCTAAATTTTATTTATAATTTCACAGGTGATCTTACTGTTCATTTCGATAGTTTACTATTAATATGGGTCTTATTACTCTTTGTAAAGTAATTTTACCATTTCATATGTATATGTTTCTAAACTTCTATAAATACCTATTATTTCATTATGTCTTCATTTATAATGTTTCTATTGAGTTTTTAATGTAATTTTTTATGATTATACTATATGAAATAATTATAAGAAGGGAATTTACATTGATAAAAATTTTGGTTCATTACATTCTTCCCCCCTTATGAAATATTACCCTTGAATTTTCAATTTATAAACTATTAAGAAAATATGTGAGGGTACTTCTCCTTTATCAATTACTTAGGTTCCCATGTTGCCTCATCGTACTTATAGTTCCACCATAGTACATTGACCAAGTTAGTATTCTTATTACGTAAGAATTTATCTATTTTTACCAATATCTTCTATGGATTTTCCTCATAGGATAGATCATTCTCAAATTGTACGACCTATGAATTTAGTACATGTGAAGGATCTGTTATGAACTTTTTCAAGAGGGATATATGGAATACATTGTGTAATTGAGACATTATAGGTGGAAGTAATACTCGATATGATACAGCTCCAACACTATCAAGAATCTATCAGGGTTTTATGTACTTGGTATTTATGTTTCCTTTCTTCCAAAATATCATGACCCTCTTCCATGGAGAAATGCAGAGGAATACCATGTCTCTAACCTTTTACTCATGGTATCGTCGATGACTATATGCATATCTCTTTTGTCGACTTTGGGCTACTTTGATGTGTTCTTGAATGGTTTTCACCATTTACACCATTTCTTCAACCATTTCAGGTTCTAGTAGCTTACGTTCACCAACTTCATCCTTACATGTTGTTGTTATGCATCATTTCCAATAAAGAGATTTATATGGTTCTATTCGGATGCTTGAGTGGGAACTATTATTGTAGGGGAATTTAACCAATGGTAGATATTGGTCTCATCCTCACCTGGAGTCCATTGAAAATTCTCTCAAAATTTAGTCCAATTTCATAATAGTGCAATCCGATTTTCCATAATTTGGAGGATAACAGTCCGTTCTGAAATTTATCTCAGTGCTTAGAGAATGATAGATACTTTCCCCGAACATGGAGGTGAATGTCTGATCTTGATCGGATATAATCAATTGTGATACTTCTTATAGTCTTACCACTTATTTTATTTATATACATGAAATTTTATCAAATAAAAATCCTATTAAATTTAAATAAAGTGATATGTCTTTGTGATACGATCCACAACCACTCATATAGAACTATTTCCTTAGATTTATTTTAAAGTGTCATGAAAAAGTCCATGGCAATATTCTACCATTTCTATGATGGTATAGATAGTGGCTAAAGAATACCCTTATAATTTTGTATTTTTACCTTTAGTTTCTAACATACTAGAGAAAATTATCTATATTCCGTGATATCCTTCTTCATATTGTACCATAAATTGTTATCTCAGAGATCTCGATACATCTTTGTGCTACCTGAGTGAATAGAAAGGGTCATGATATCTACATCATATAAGAGCTATTTCTCTATATCTACATCAGATACAACACATAGTCATCACTGAAATCTTAAAACTCCTACCTCATAAATTTTAAACTCCAAGGATTTTACATTTCTCATAACTTCTACATTCTTCTGTATTTACACATCATTTCTTTGGGCATCCTCTATTTTCTCCATAAGGGAAGGCTGAGAAAGTTTTGAGAAAGGATTGATGATGTTATTTCCTTAATTAATCCCATTTATATCATTCTCAAATTTATGATAATTGGATCCTTCTATATTCTCATCATTAATAAAGATATAGGATCATTTATACATAGATAATCCTACACCTTATTTGCTTCACCGGGATGGTTTTGGATTGAGTTTCCATAATCTTTGATAAGATGTAACTGTCTTAGTTGGTGCATATTAATATCCTTCAATGTTAATATATATTTTAGGCTCTTATGACAAGTATATATTTCATACTTCTTCCCATAGAGGTAATGCCACCATATTTTCAATGAAAAGATCACAAATGCAAACTCTAGATAATGCGTGTGATAGTTTTGTTCGTGAACATTCAGAATCCATGAGGTGAATGCTATCAATTTATCATTATTCATTAATACACACCATAATCCCTTCATTTAAGAAAGATTTTACACCATAATGAGTTCTCCGCTTGTTGTCAGTGTGAGAACTGGTGCTTTGATAAGCCTCTATTTCAACACTTTAAAACATTCCTTACATTAAGTAGTCTAAAAAAACTATTCTACCTTCTGAGTCAGCTTGGTTAGTGGGTTTAAAAATCATGATAATTTCTTCATAAATCACTGTAAATATCCATCTAAAATAAAGATATTACATATATCAATTACAGATGTCTTCATCAGCCACTCTTCCATAACCTTTGTCTTGGAAGGGTCCAAAGATATCTTTTTGGTGGTGATTAATTGCCTTAAGAATGATACTTCCTTCAACTAGAACTCACATATAATTTAATTTTAAAATATTTTATCTCTTCATAATGTCTTAAAAATAGTATTAAAATGATCCTCATGTTCCTCCTTGCTCTTGGAGTATATTATTATATCGTCAATAAAGACCACCACAAATTTTTCTAGGAAATATCTAAATATTTTATTCATTAATTCCATGAATATTTATGGAGAATTATCGAGTCTAAAGGGAATCAATATGAACTCATAGTTTCCATACATTGTTTGAATGTCTATCTTGGGAAAATCTTACTTCTATGTCTTTAATCGGTGATATCCCAACTAAAGGCCCACATTAGAGAAATGATCATCCCCACATAGCTGATTGAAAAAGTCTTATATCCAAGGTAAGGGATACTTGTTCTTTGTCATGATTTTTTTTCTCACAAAAAATAATGAAGAGGCACATTGATCCATCATTCTTCTTAATTAAGAGGACTGGTTCACCCCATGGGGAAGAACTTGTGCATATGAATCCTTTGTTTATATTTTCCAATAATTGCTTCTTCAGCTCTTCCAGCTCAACAGTGCCATTCTGCAATGTGTCTATGATATATATAGAGAACTAGGAAAAAGTTAAATTAATAACTCAACCTATTGATTAGGTGGATGACCAGAAAATTCTTCACGGAATATATCAGTGTAATCCATCACGATTAGCATTTCTTCAAGAATGATTCTGTCCTTTGTTTCAATAATTTGAGCTAGATATGATTTCTCATAATGAAACAATATCCACACTTGATATGATGATTATAAAAGAGATTAATCATCCCCATTACACTTTTACATGATTTAGGGATGCTTTGGGATGTGAAGAGTGATATCTCTTTCCCAGTAGTCGATGTTGTCTTTGTATAAATATAGTCAATTCATTCCAAAATTACAATCAAATGTTACCAAAGGGAGTATAACAATATTTGACGACAGCTTCATTCCAATGAAATTAATTCATGATGAGTTATAAACTTTGGATGCAGTAAATTCCTCATTTATTATTTTCAAAGATATCTCAACATCCATATTTATTAGTGGTATTTTAATTATTCTACTAAACTAACAAGATATGAATGAATATGTAGAACTAGAATCAAATAGTACATTCTATGATCTTGAATTATTGTTAGAATCTCTATCACCACATCATTATTGTGCTTCACATCAATAATAGTGATATCATATACCCTTCTTTACATCCTTGGAGGTTGTTGTTGTTTCGTTCTTCTAAAAACCCTTAGCATAGAGAAATGGTTCACATAATTCCCATGTTTCATGCAGTTATAACACTTTAATACATTCTTAGTGTTGATCAAAACCTTACATTATTCGTTCAGATTAGTGGAATTATTTATATCACTTCAACTATTATTATCAAGATTCCATATTCATCCACCTTTTATGCATTTCATAGTTCCTTTTAGACTATTCCCGGGATGTTTCTTGAAACAGTTTTGACACATGGTATATTAGGTTTTATTTCCAACAATGGATTTATCTATTTGTCCAAAAATAATAAAATCAATTTTCCTCTTTTTTTCACTAGGCCCATGAGACCACTGTGAGTCTCTGATCTCCAGTTTGACCTTAAGAGAATAATAGAATATATCCTTATTGTTCTTGAATTTCAAACACTTTTCACAAATTCAGCATTAATCCAAAAATGAAGATATCCACATATATTTAAGTGTTCATGAAAAAGCAGGAAGCGTATCTTGAAATCCTTGTAATTTTTTATTCATATAACCCAATAAAATCATTTTAATTCATCTCAAGTCCTAAAAACTGTCATCCCATCTTGTGACAGAGGGTTTGAGGTAAAAAATTTGAAAATCATTTTCATGAATTCCTCCAAATCCATGGAATCAATTTCTTCCTTAGGCTTCATTTTTTTTATCAGTGTACACCACTTATTAACATCCGTATCAAATTTCTAGACCATGAGGAAAAATTTCTATTCTTATGAGCACTTTAGGACACACCTTATCTTTTCAATGGTGTTAATCCACTATTCCTGCACAGAGAGGATCAGAAAATACACTAAACATGGGGGGCCTTTTCCACATAAAGGATTCGATAGAGAAAATCTATCCCTTAAATGAATAAGGGTGTTCCACATGAATCAAGTTATTATTAATCACATGAGAAAGTTGATCAATTACTTCCATGAATATTTGAGCACTTGTTCTAATCATATTTAGCATATCATTAGGGAAATCATCACATTGCCTATCACATTGACTATTGGAATGGTTTTGTCTATTTCCAATAATTAAGTAAGAATGAAATGTGCAATTAAGAAATTGAATACTTAAATAATAATCATAATAAAAGGAAACATTGAACATAAAAGGATAAACATGAAAAGTAAAAGTATATCCAAACTTTTGACTCCCTAGGATCAAATATAGGTTATCCTTGATGTGTTTCCTAAACTATATTTTGATGGAATTTTTCTTCATTTGTTAATAATGGTTCATAATGTTCTTATAAATTTATCAAATCATACCCCCCCCCCCCAAGAGTGTTAAAATACGTGTACAGTATGGCTCATTTTCATATACCAGGTTACACCAAGTTAGTGTATGAACACCTTATTTGAGTTGTTACTCCTAGGTACATCTATTCTAGATCCACATACACTTATAATGTACAGACATGGATGTATTTGAATGATAAACCACTTATTCTATACTAACAAAAATTTAGGGAAGTTTTCTTATACTTAGTTTTATCCCTAACACTTTCTCTAGTGTTATTTATTCCTGATCGAAACCATAACGAATATTTCATTATGATACCAACTATATATACCCTAGCCTTTTACACATATTAGTACATGATTTTAATAATAATTAACAATAAAATACAACAAAGGATCGTAAATTCTAGAGTCTTTAGACGACTAGGTACATAATTAAACATCATGAAACCAAAATTACAACATCATTTCTTTAATCATTATAATGGGATCCTAACAACCTTTGAGCCCTTACATTTTCATAGGATACCCTGGGGAATAAATGAACAATGTAATGAAGTAAAAATTTGATTAAGGGAATAAACTTAAGAATAAATCATAGTAAATGGGTTAGAAGGAATTACATAAAAACATAAAAAGTCATAAAAATATGGAATCATAACATAAATAAAATGGGGTCATATAATCATGGAATCATAGAAATGTATAAGGAAAATAAAACATGACATAATCATGAGTCAATTCTCATTGCACATGGATGAGCACGAGTCAAGGCTAACCATCTAGACTATTGCACATGAAACACTAGTCAAGGATAACCACCAAGACTGTTGCACATGAAATCTAATGAGACTAAAAAATACCCAATTCATTAGATAGATAAATTAGTGAACCCATAATAACATGTTCATCAATATGTTTTCCACACAAATAATCATACATAAGAAATCAAACATAAACCTAAGGGTTACCAAGGGAACAAATTGGGTATCATAATCATGTCAAAAGGTATATTAAAAGGGAATATTAGAGTGGTGTCCAATAAAGGATGGATTTATATCATATATAGAAATTCATAAGAGAATATAGGAATATATCATTATTAGTGATGTCAATATGAAGTGAAAAGTGTTTTTAATAAACTTTAGAAATAAAACATTTTAGTCTGATTTGAGGGAAAACCATCAATATTCATTAAAATGGAAAAAGATTAATTATTTTAATAAAACAATAATTAAACCAAGATGTTTTTTCAGGATAAAATTATTGATTTTAGAAAAATAATGGTGTCTCAAAACATATTATGGAGTGCACATAGAAATGGGTAAGAAATCATGTAGCACCCTTTAATCGGGCTTGCCTATCGTGAAGAATTGAGAAAAGAATGTTTCTAAAACATATATTTACCAATAAAAAAGGTTGATAAAAATGGATACAAGATTTTTGAATGTTTAAAAAATATTTATAATAATTAAATATAATGAAACATGAATTACATTGGGGTAAATATATAGAAAGAGTAACCTAATGGAAAAAATATAGGTTTAGAAAGGATCCCTTATCATATGTCTAAAACAGTTCTGAACCTGATCATAATTTACTGGATAATAAAATTAGATATATTAATTAAAAATTATAGGACATTCTATAATGAAATTTATTTATTAAAATTTTATTAAGTTCATTTATGGAATGTTTGGTGAGTTATAGTTTTGAATTTCATCGTTTAGGAGTGTTCAATTTCTTTGTTTTCATGATCTGTTCGCTTGTTTATTAGTATAAAATTTCATGTAGAATGTGTATAATTATCCATAAATGAAATTATATTTTATTAATGAAAATTATTATGTTTAATTAGTCTTATTTATTATTTTTTCCATATACTAGGATTAATCATTAGATAACATGTTAATGAAAATTATTTAGATTAATTTCAACGTTTTTAGATCAAAGAGAACATTTTTTTCTATTATTTAATATAATGTATATATAATGGTTCCAAAATAATACATAAGTAATAAAACATAAATTATAATCTGGTTCTACCATAAAAATTGTTTCATGACCAGCCTTGAAGATGGTAACAGAAATTGAAAGCACGTAGTGCTTGAATGTGATAAATTAACACATTATAGATGATGTTTTCATTTTTCTGAAAAAAAGGAGAGGAAAATAATTGATAATGGATTATTCCTTAATCACAATAACATTAATTTATATTTGATATAATGGAGTTACCATGATAATTTTATAAGGGGAGGTGAGTATAGAATAATAAAACAAAATAAATTTGAAAGAAATTAAAGAAAAGGAAAGAGGTTTTTACCTCTTGAACTATTCTCCTTTATATCATCATTAAGGGACTTCAGTTTGGTCTTTTAATGATACCAATGGATTCTAGATGTGGAAAAGGGGCTATGGAAGATATTTGAGTATAATTAGGAAAATTCCTAAAGCAAGAGAGTATTGTAATAGTGGGTTACCTAGACCCAACTATGAAGTACTTTTGATTACAATATCATCTATAAATGTTAGCTATACATGATAAATACTTACCATTATAGTGTGCATATTTTTTCATCCACTATTTGATATCAATTTCAATACATTAATTTTTGTATCAAAAGGCTATAGAAGATCTCATACTAAAATGATAACCTTAAGAAACTATGACATTACTCTTAAATATATGTCTTATAGTCTAGGTAAATCTTATTGATTAGAAATATTATATGTATGAAGATTAGTGGATGGGGGATCATAAGCATTGATACTTCTTTTGATAATGTTCACACTTGGTGATATCTAGTGGTGTAATCATGAGGAAAAACCCACCAATAGGAATACCACATGTTTTAGGTGTCATTGGATCTTCCTATCTATAGATATGTGCAATGGCCTCCTCACTTGAGATCATTTCCAATGTGTCCTATTTAATTACATACTTTAATGCAAGTAAAAAACCATGATAATGAGATTTTTTCGAGTTAGCTTGTGTTGGGTGTGTCATTAGTGATATGACATTGGTTGAATGGTCAAGAAATGATTTTTTTCTTCTAGGATAATGAAGTTATATATCTCAGACCAAATTGTTCAGGATTGTAGTACCTTTATAAGACCTTGTCCATTAATGTCAAGGGTAAATTCATCCAGTTAGATCAAAAAATAATAATGCAAGAAATGGTGATGACATGGGTGTGTGTCCTGCTTTATGAGATGTTAATGGTAATGAGATTATATTACATAAAGTGTGTTCAAAGGTTGGTTGTCAATTCTAGGACACTCATTTTCTCTTTAGGGTCTTTGATGGGTTACTAGATTCCACTCTTGGTTTATGAATAATATTCACTACTATTGTGATAAGGACCTAGAGGGTCGCAAAAAATATAATATTTGAATGTATACCCTATTTGGGTGAATATGAGTTTTGGACATATTTGGCCCACTACTGGGTTTTTGGATTTTTCCATGTATATACGAGAACCAAATTAATAAATAAACCCATATTATTAAAGTAAAGAATAATTGGTATTGAATTTATTTATTAAATGTATTTACATGTTTAAACATAAATACTTGAAAATATTAATTGAATGGTTATTTGTTTAACACATTAAAGGTTTATTTAATATTTTTGGGAATTACAAGTTCAGTTAATGACAAAATTATTATCAATTAAAATATTTATAATATTATTGTAAAGTGATAATAATATTAATGACACAATACAGTAGTCATAATATGTCATTTATAGCATGTTAATTATCTAGGATTCATGAGGCAATTCTAGGTATTTCATAAAAATCCTATATATAGAGGAGGAGAGGGATTCTCCATGCACTATTCATAGCCTCTTTGTATCATGTTCTCTCTCGGACCTCATAGATAGAGAGGGGTTCTAGATCGAAGATCTATGTTCGGGATCTATCTCGCGCATCGCAAGAATGTTGATGTGGTGATCGTCAGAGCATCGAAAGAATCATTGGGAGTCTTCAATAGCGCGTAGATTTCAATGATCAGGGATCCTAAATTTTTTTGAAACCTTTGTGGATGATACAGAGGAATACAACTTCGGATTATTCAAGTGGTGATCGCCAATGATGAACAAACATTGTGTGTGGATTCGGATCAAACCAAGTATTTATGGTTTAATTTTTTTTCATTAATTTCTTCATGTGAGATCATCATATTAAACCGGGTAGTGATTCATTGAAGTCAATGATTTCATGTATATCATTAGTGAACTATTCTAAAACCTCTTCTTAAGAGGTTTCGGCTATATGACCGGTACCATTCCATTAGTATTATAGGGACGCATGCATATTTTAAAAAAAATCTAGATTAAATTTAAATGAATACGACTGTACAGTCCCAATGCCACATATATATTTATAATTCAACATTGTATGAATATGATGTGAAAACCTGATTTTTTTAATACATATTGGAAAACATAAATCCTTGGGGTTATTAAATTTAAGGTCTTACCAGAATCTATCACCGTAATCCGTTTTCCATGTTACCAACTAATCTGTCCTGTTACCGGTGGCGGAAATAGTGTATTTCGATCATTTAATTATTCCACCGGAGTGTTTTTTCCATCAGGCTGATCGTAGCCCCCCCGACATGTGGCTCTCCCATCTGAAACCTCTTGGAGACGACCCAATGTGGTGAGGCTCCACCGCTGGCTGCCCATGCCTTCGACTTGTGGAACGCCACTGGCCTCCCTCATTTCAAAACCGATTCGGTACCACTACCCGCTCCAAAATGACCTCCCCCACCCAAAACAACCATCTCCACCATTTACATAAACCAGCTATGTTTTCTCTATTGTCAGCAACCCTTGCCTCCAAGTGCCTCCATGATGGCTACCCATAGTTAACGCTTGCAAGATCCATCTCAGCACCTTTAAAGTTCCATTTCCCCTTTTCTAGTAAGCACTTGAAATCAGCCACCTACTAGGAATATGTCAACTTCCCACCTTAGGTATCCCCATGTCTATCTATAGATCTGCCTCCACCTCCTCCATGTCCCCATCTGACCATCACCCAGTCCTCCTAGTGGACATGTATCCCATACCTGGTCTATTATTCCTTAAATCAAGCATCATAGAGGTTTGCCTGGCCCATAATGGGTCTGGGTGGACCTTTCTGACCTAAAAGCTCCTGCATGGGGTCTGCACATCCTAGATTGGGCCTATGCAGGTTTGGCACGACCTGTAGAGGTCATGTCTGACATTTTCAGGGCCCAGATAGTTTTAATATAATCAAAAAGCAATAAAATAAGTCAATTTACTTTTAGTTGTAAATTAAATTTATTAAATATTAATTTTTGACATAATTATTAATTCTAATTCTATGGGTTAAATTAATTTTATTTTGGTGAAAATTTAAATTAATTAATTTATTTATTTATTTATTTTAAAAATAAATTAGTTAATGGGACTGAATGATGCAATCATTGAATTAAAATAAGTGTTTATTTTTATATAATAAATTCCCTTGAGTATATTTTAATACCCGTTTAATTTTAATTATTCATTTATTTAAATACTTAGGTTTAAGCGTATTAACTGATCCTGAGCCCTGTGACCGACCAATGCATGTATGCTACATATTTTATTTATTTATTTTATCATTTCTTGGTTTTCAAAAAGTATTTATACAAAAAAGGTCATCAACGTGTTGTTTTAGTTTCATTATATGTATAAGGGCCTACATGCCAATTCTCTAAGTTGTATTTTTTACTTCTGAGACCCACTCGCATGCGTGTGAGTATTCTTGTATAATGACGATATAGGTTGTGACATATTTCACACCATTTTATGGTGACATGCCTGAAATGCGTTTGATGCATTGGATGAGAGGTGCTGCAACTCAAGTGGTAAAAAATGTGATTCGAGGTATATCTTATAAGGATTAGGTTGATCCATTATTCACTCAATGCATCAACTACAAGAATCATATCATTATCTCGTCATCATTTATTTCTCATGATTTATTATTTTTTGAATGTTTTGTTTACATGTGATCACATAAAATAATAAACAAGCATGCACAGATAAAATAATCATGTGATGTGATGAATATTTCTTATTTATTGTGAATTTAGTTGTGAGCCCGATCACATAAAACATGATAATAGAATTGAAAATTATTTATTATAATAAAAATATTATAAAACCCCTCAATGAAATAATAATTTGTAATCACATTCCATCATTTAAATTTAGAAAAAACTGGGTGTTCAGGGTGCTCATCATACCAAAGAAGAATTCTCCTCTTAATTTCGGGGTGTTATTATGAGATTTGTGGGTTGTATTAACTAAACTAGTAGTGATGACTATCCAAAGATAACTTTTTATCATTTTATAGGCAAGTGTTGAGTCAATCAAGTTATAATTTTAATAGTTGGGACTTCCCCCATCATATTTAAGAACCATGAGTTAATATGGTTGTCTAGCCAAATCCCCCCCTTGAAACCTATAAGTTGTGATAGAGACAAAGATTGTAGTCTATGAGGGGTGGTTTTGGGATTTTTTCCTCTATAATATTCATGGGAAATCGTATTCAAATTCTAGAAAAAAGGGTTCTTAGAATTAGATAAAATAGTGGGGTACATTTAAAGGTTTAATTAATTAACTAAATTTTTTTATTCGGTAATCAAGTTATAAGTAATAATCTGCTTAAATCTATATTTATAAAAAATGAAAATTTAAACAACAAGTTAAAACTACAAGAAATAATTGGAAAAGTTACTGTTCACACTAGCACGATTATCCAAGAATAGTACATGCACTTTCGGACAATACTATTGGAAACTCTGGGTGCTAGTGTACCTATACATGTTAAGCCACGTGAAAAAGTGATGGTGTAAATTACTTACAGGAGACTCATGTAAAAATCATATGATGGTTATTTCATTATATTTTCTTAAATGTTTGATGTCAGTTGTGTTCAATACATCAGTACACGAGTCTTATAACATGATGTCTCATCTCTGAGAAGTTTACAAGGAGAAAGTGAAGCAAAATTAGAATAAGGTGATGATTACACCTGCATGTGTAAAGTGAAAGATGCATCATGATCTTTCAATACATCCTTTTATAATATCATTTTCACCCATTTACTCAAGTCTGGTATTATGTTAAAAAATGAACTAGTATGGAGTAATATCCTCCTTACATATTTAGGAAAGGATCACCAAGTAAATATGAATACAAAAGACGGTTTAATATTTAATTATTATGGAAATCAAATTGAAAGGAAATGTAAAAAGGAAGTAACACCATAATCCCTTTCTTAATGTCCTTCAATGCAATGTGGTTGTCTAATAAACATGAGGTTATTTTCATTACGTAGCATGAAATAATTATAGGGAATCTTAATTAAAATAATCTGAATTAAAGAAGCACGTTGTAGTTTTCAATTGGGGAATATTCATCAATATACAATTAATGTTTCAATTATACTACATGGATATTAAGTCCAATATGATTTTAAAATAGTTTTATTTAAATATTGTAACCATGTTAGTATAAAAAATCACTAAATGTCAGGTGTATTCTCCAAGTAGCTGAGAAAGGGTGATTCCTAAGTTAGTGATTATAAGTACACCACTACTCTATTTCAATGTGAATGATTCTTGTAAAAATATTAATTAGTATTACCAAAACATTTCACTTATGTGTCCTTTGGACACAAGATGAAATTATTCTAATTTCTAGAATGAATGATCAATTAGGTATTTAATACTCAGCCAATATTTCTGTGATACATGAATCATTGGAAATAGTATATGAATATAAAATGTAAGACTATTATACCTAGTTGTGGCAAGATAATTATTTTTCATGTAAAACTAAATGTGGAAATTAAAGATATACCTAGTTTGGTATTTGGGATTAATAATGCTAAAAACCCCTGATATTACTAACGTCTTTAGTTTGGATAAACAATTATTTATAAATAATGGTAAGACACATGGATTTTTGGAATTAGTTCAACAAGTAAGCAGTGTTCGACAATTTACTATGTATAGAAAGACAATCTAAAATTTAGTAACAGATTCCACGTATCTCAATGAAAATGGGTCTATTATTTTGAATTCTACAATGGGTATTCAAATGATATTATACGTGGATGGTATAAGTGTTTTACCAAAATGGTTTTATTGGTTAAACCAATTTTTTATGGTTTAGTCTATTAGAATTGTACTTATTATAGATAATATGTATGATAATTTTAATTGAGAATTAGATGTCAAGACCACAAATCATGGATGGTGTCTATACAACCCAACCAGAAAGGTATGGTCACATCACAAAATTCTAATATAAGTTTCATGTTATGGAAATATAATTTTAGGATTGAAGTAGGTAACAGTATCATATAATATTCATTTAGAATGAATGTTTTCCATGTTTCTACTAGTGGTTAGTTGGATTTCCATTATTTTCCATGTAAAATATGTTCAAAAACATATGGAAAATAGACATGTGTCTTATAGTTAGTTAAGATAAGGATAATAGTAAGTATCTCTTGATTGACATAAAGTAATAACCTATGTTTTAGGGAACTGGATCTACTATGGTTGATCTATTGGTTTCATGGACCTATTCAATTGTATATATATTGATAAGTTATTGAAAAATAAATGTTGTAATAATTCAAGACGGGAAATTTTTACCAATTTCCCATGGAATTTACCACTCTATGTTGACATTTCCATAAAATGGGAGGAGATAAACGTGGTGAGTTGAAATACACACTCTTATGAAAAGGATCAATCAGGTATTCCATGATATATAAAAAAATTGTTATTTACATAATATAAATTATAGAAGGAAAATATCAATTATATCTAGGAGAACATCAAGTGATGCAATCAGAAATATCAGATTGTACATCCACAAGTACAAAGGATATGTACCTGGTACGTGGAGAAGAAGTTATAATAGTTTTTTGGGGACACAATCTAGTATTACTTTAAATTAATTGAATCTAGTATCACAGTTAAGCTAAGGTGTTGATCGATACAAGCTCATATAGGACAATGGTATCCATATATATAAATAAAAAGTACATTGTATCTTCTAAGTAATCTAAGAATCAGTTAAATACAACGATTTTTTCTAGTTCATGGAATAACACCTAGTAAAAAGAGGATTATCATAATGTAAATTATGATAATCATACAAGGCAGGATGTCAAGTTATGACAGTGGAAAATGGGATATACTCATGGATACTATCTTATGAGAAGTTTTACTCAAGGATATGTGGTGGCATATAGAATAATGTTTAATTGGAAGAATCATGGAAGGCCCATCAACAAAAGACATGACTTAGAAAAACATAATCTTTATCATGTGTGAGAAGACAAGGTTGGTCAAAAAGTCAAATCTAGTGAAAGCGGGAGTGTGGTAATAGTGGGTTCCCTACACCTAAATATTAATTACTTTTTATATCCATATCACGTATACAAGTTAGATATACATGATAAATTCTTTCCATTATAGTGTAGATATTTCTACGTCCACTATTTAATGGTAATTTCTATAGATTAAATGTCGTATCCAAAGCTTATTGCAGATCCTAGACTATAATAATAACATCAAGATACTATGAAATTAATATTAAATATATTTCCTATGGTATAGGTACATCTTAATGAATAGACACACTATAATTAAGACTATCAGGTGTTGGAGGTTTATAAGCATTGATACTCATTCTCATGAAGTTCTCAATTGGTGATCTCTATTAGTGAGATCACGAGGATTGATCCTCTAACAGGAACACAACTTTTTTGGGTGTTATTGGATGTTCCTATCTATGAGTATGTGTAATGCTATCCTAACATGAGATAATTTCCAATGTGTTTCATTTGATTATGTACATTTATGTAATAAAAAAACCATGATAATGAAATTGTGGTGAGGTAGCTTGTGTTTGGTGTGTCATTGGTTGTACGACATTGGTAGAATGGTCAAAAAAGGATATTTCACTTCTAGGTTAACGAAGTTATATATCTCAGAAATTGTTGATATGGATGGTAGAACCTTTATAAGTTCATTTCCATGGCAGTTGAGGGTAAATCCATCAAATTAGATCAACAAACAATAAAATAATAAAGGGTGATGACATTGGTTTCTATCATAATTTATGAGATATTAAATACAAAGAGATTATATTACATAGAGCGTGTTCATAGATTAGTGAACACTAATGTAATACTTATTTTCTCTTTTGGTGTCATGATGGGTTGAAAGACCCCACTCTTGGTCTATGAATAGTATTCACTCCTATCAAGATAAGGTCCTAGATGGTCACACAAAAGAGAGTATTTTAAAGTGTTCACTATTCAGGTGAATATGAGTTTTGGAAAAGGTGAGTCCTAACATTGGGGTTCAGGATTTTTCTAAGGATATATAATAACAAATATAAAAAATAAATTCATATTATTTAAGTTTAGAATAATTGAAAATGAATTTATTTATTAAACGTATTTATAAGTTTTAATGTAAATACATTCAAATATTAGTTGAATGAATCTTATTTTAATATGTTCAATGTTCATTTAATATTTTTGTGAATAATGAGTCAAGTTAATAACTCAATTATTATCATGTAATATATTAATTATATTATAGGAATGTGATAATAATATTTATGACTTAGTACAGCAGTAATATTACATCATTTTTAGTGTGTTAATTATTCAGGGTCCCAGTGGAAATTCTGGGTAATTCATAAACCGTTTTTATATAAAGGAGGAGATGGATTTACTATAAATTATTTATATCATCTCTTTATCCACTTCACTATCCCGTATCCTAGATAGGGAGTTTCTAGATCCTGTATCTTGGATTTGGCTCTCTCTAATGTATTGAAAGCAAGGAATGTGATGATCATCGAAGTGTTGAAGGCATCCTCAAAACTCTGCGCTAGCACCCAGATTATAATGATCAGAACCCCCATATATTTTTGAAGTGTATATTGATGATCTTGAAGAATTAATCTTCAGATTATTTGAGCAGTGATCATCAATGATGAGAAGATGTCGAGCACGACTTCATATCATACCTTGTATTTATGGTTTTATTTTTGTTCTTAAATGTCTACATGTGAGATCATCGACTTAAACCAGGAAGCGATTCACCAACATCGATGAGTTCATATCAATCCTTGGTGGAAAATTTTAAAAACACATCTTATTGAGATTTTTATGGTTGACCATTACCTTTTAAATATTTTTGAGGAAAAGTGGTGTTGGGGGTGATATTTATAGTGGAGGATAGGGGTTTTTTCTCTTTATTTTACTCATTAGTTTATTATTTTTCCTCAAGAATATAAATAGTTTGATAATTATCATCAAAAATATTAAAATAGTGATAGATACTTCAAGAGTTTACTCTTATGTCATCCATACATCATCCATGATTCCATAATTATTGTATTTGGCAGTTATCGTAAATTATCGTATTTCACTATTCACGAAATAAAATCAATCATTTTAGAAAGATCACAAAATTCCATCCTAAAAATTTTTTGATGTGAAAAATTCAAAAATGAACTCCATTTTATAAAAATAATTTTATAAGTATTATATATTTAATTTTTAATTAAAATCATCACTTACACTGAATATTCCAATTCAAAAACTATAACTAATTTTGAAACACTTAGAAAAACAAATTATGGTCTCATAAAATTATCTTATAATTATAAGATAAATAATATTAATTTATGAATACATTTTATTGAAACAACCTTTCTATTAAATTTTATATTAATTATAAAATTGAAAATAAATACTTATGTTTTATAAAAACATCAACACTTAATTAATAACTTATAAAACATTTATTTTTATATATAATGGTATAATTATATCATACTTTAATTTATACGGTGCCTAAATTTTATTTACACATTCATCGGTGAGGTTTATATTTAATTGCCTAGTTTAATATTCAAAAGAGTCATATTACTATTCCTAAGGTAAAATTAAAATTTCATTAGTATAGGTTCCTTAACTTCTAAAAATACTTTTAATTATATTCATTCTTAATTTAAAATGTATTTATTGTGTTCTTAATGTGATATTTTTAAATTATACTTTATGAAATGATTATAAGAAGGAAATTTACATTGATAAATTTTTTTTTGTCGTTATAGAAGGAATATATGAATGCTTCGGAGTGGGTATTGTCACATCTATAAGTAAAAACTTTTGTGAATAATGTATGAGAAGAGGTTCCCTTTTATAATTGAGGGGAGCAACACACATGTAATTTCATAATATATTTCAATAAGATACAATCACTTTTATATGAAACTTGATCCAAATAGACATGTTTTACAAGTTATCATAATATAATATTGATATACATTCAAAAAATAATAATTAAACATTTTTGGGTGTCATCCTAAAATTATATCTTATTTTAAAACCGTAGTAAACCTGTTTTAACCTTAACCATGGTTACCAATTTGTTTTATTTTTTCTATTCATTATGAATTAAATAAAGTCAAACCAATTAAATTATATCAATTATTTAGTCTAAAAATATTTAATTTATTTTACTAGAATAAGTTTTTATAAGTACTAGAATATAATTTTAATGAAACCCCTAAAATTCTATGAAAATTTGTTTTAGAAAAATACATTTTTAAGCATAAAAAAATTTACATCCCTTTCATGAATTGTAAAATCCATAAACTGAATGTTAAAGTATATTATTGAATATATAAATTACAAATATCATTAAAAACATAAATAAATAGATATTAAAATAATTTATTAGTACAAAGATACATTGTATGAATAAAAACTGTTTTCGTAAAAATGTATTTTAATACGAAGAATAAACATAAACCACAACCAAGTATAATTTCGATTCATTTTAAATTAATTGGAATAATATTAATTAAATAATACTTATGTTTATCTATGATAAAATTAAAAACTTAATGGGGATTTTTATTTATTATTTTTAATGACAAAAAATGAATGTTTTATAATAATCTGTATTTTCAACTATTCACTAAAAAATAAATTTTTTCAGGAAAATCAGAAAATCATTATAAGATAATATTAAATTGAATTTTTAAAAAATTATATCCATTGCGTAAAATTAATGTTATAAAACGGTAAAAATTATTTTTATTCTCGGGACCAACACTCCCAGATCCAGTTCTTATATGCTCATATTTTATACTATTTTATTAATACCAGTTGCAATAGCCCTAATATGACCATAAATAATTTAAAATTCAAAAATGAATTTTTGAATAACTTTCATCAAATTATATTTCATTTTAAGAGATTTAAATAATTTAGACACATCATTAAAGAATAAATCCCATGTTTTGTAACCAAATATATAGTTTTCCCTTTATAAAAGAAAATACATAATCCATATTATGTATCCAACATGTCACAAAAATTCATTCACATATGTTATCCTTATAATAATTTCAAATGTAATAATCATCTTTGTAAACTAAGAAAATTTAATGTTATTATGGGGTGATATCAATGTCTCTGTAATGTGAAACTTGAAAATAAAGAAATCAAGCTATAAACATTGTATAAATATTATTACTGGAATTGGTAAACAACATTAATCAATAATAAAAATGAAATTAAAATCATCCAATATCCATGGAAAATATTAAAATCATGGAAATCAATAATAATACTCTCATAATAATGGAATGTATAATTCCGATCATCAAAAACCTGCAATCAAGGCCATGTTCTGAGACACTTTACATATCCTCAAGATAATAACACATAATAATAATATAACACTAAATAATAAAATAAATGGGTGTAATTTAATCTACATATTTAAAATAAGTTCAATTAATGATCACGACTCAAATAATGAAAATTGAGTTTTTAAAAGATGCTTACTTTGGGTGAAATAACTAAATCACTATACAGTTGATTAAGGGAACATGATTTTTTAAGTTTATTTCATCAAACATAGAGAGTATGATTAAAATAAATCCATGTACAATGAATAAACCTTCCAATGGAATCATGGTGCCCAAAATGTTTTAAGTCTCAAAAAATAAAAATTGAGTCCAAGTAAAACCTTGTTTCTTGAGTAATACATTAACAAAACCCCTTGAAATAGAGGTAATATAATATAAATATATGATTAAAATATTAAAAAATAATTAATGATATTGTATATCAATTATTTTATTATATAAACTATAAAAATTAAATTAGGTGTATAATACCAACTATATCTCAAGTAGAAGAATTTGAGTTGAAAATAAATAAAAACATTGGAATATTGGAAGAAGAATACCATAATGAAATTTAAAATTAAAGGGTAAATTTAATATAATTAAATATAATAGAATACTGATCTAAAAATTATATGGGGGTGGTAATTTCACCATACAAATACATGGTGTATAGCATAAACATTTCTCAATGAAATGAAATTAGGATTAAAACCCTTAAAATTTGTTCCTAAGTTCCATAACAATACATTAACCTCTTAATTAAAAAAATAAATATCATAATAACTTAATTAATATCCCTTATCATATTCATTTTCATTCATAGTTTATATAAATAGTCATTATCTACATTAACTCTAACAATTTTTTGTACCAGGTGCTTATAGTTTTGATCTTTTGAACTAGTTCCACAACAATGAAATCCATAATAACTATACTCCCAATTTTCATTATTATTAGACCATTTAATATAATTTTATTCATTATTTATAACTTTTTATGATGTTTCATACTCCATTCATAATTTTTTTTGGCATTTTTCCATGAAGATGAAATCAACAACAAACTTGTTTCAGTGATTTTTGGTAATCAAAGCATGTTTTCTTTACTGATGAGTTAAATATTGATATAAAATCTATAGAACAAATAAAAATAAATGATTATAAATTTATAAAAAAAATATTCTTATAAATATCCATTCATTCGCATCCATGATATAAATTCAAAATATCATTCATGTAGGTCCTTAAATTGACCTAAATATGAGAATACAATGATTTATGAATGGTTATTTGGTGGTTATGTTATATTATATTCACACATGAAGAATAATGATATTATTTAGTGTTTATTAGTGTGATATATTCTAATTTTAAGGAATTATAAGAATAAATAAATTTAAATAAAGTCATTACTTTGATAAAGGAGATCATTTTCCTCTTAATTAGACTATTTTAAGCAATTTAATTAACAATAAGGGGTTTTACGTCATGTCATTAATAGTTAATCTAAACAGTCATAAAAACATTAATTATACCATTAAAATCATTTTTATTCTTTAATACCATACATTGATCCATCCTTGTATGGTTGTTGTGGAGAACAAAACATGTTGCGTTGTGAAGGCGATATTCCACACAACACATGAACAACAGTTTTGGTCATTTTATTGGATAGTGTGTATGAATAAAAAATGACAATACCCCTAATATATAAACATAAAAATATAAAAATGATACTAATATAATTACCTTAGTTTGGGTTGAATAAATTGTAATGATGTTAACTATGAATAAAAATTAAGTAGTTGATAGTACACATGACATGGACTTGAATTCTTCTGAGGAATTGTCCTTGGAAATGAAGAAATTATGATAACTAATATTGATTTAAATATTTTTAATGTGGGATATAGTTCTATGAGGATAAATTTGGATGATATTAAAGAGGAAATTCCATGTACATATTTGAATTGAAGTTAAGAAGATTGTACCCTTTTATAAGTGAAGGGAATTGTAGGTTTGGGTGCAAAAATTAAATTTTCAATAATATAAGGTTACTATTCTTATTTAAATGTCCAATAATGGAAAACATATCCGATTAAAAGGATTGGGATACGAATATAACATCATAAAATAATTTTTAGCCAACTTTGAGTGTTTTATGGACTTCTGTTTTAACATTTAATCTTATAACATAATTTAATTTTACAAGAATAATAATTTACTAAACTTGAAAAATGATTTTCATGAAAAATAAATGTATCGAAACATTTTACTGATTTTAGACATCTTATTTAAAATTTTAAAATATTTTTTTTAATAAATATATTTAAACTTGTAAAACGTTAATTAAGAAACAAACTTCATCACATAAAAATAATTTTTAGAAAAAAATAACCTCATTATGATTTAAATTTATATATATGATTAATTTATCTTGGATACTTATATAATTACATAAATAGATTCATTATAAAATAAATAAATTTTATGAGGCTTTCAAGAAAATATAATACCAAATATCTCTTGGAAATACTTTATTGAATAAAAAGGATAATTTTTTTTAATTATGTAACATTTTTCAAACTTATTAAAGTGTTGGAAAAATGATATATAAGTGTAAATAATATATTACCATACATATATTTATACCTTATATAATTTTTTTATTACATATATGGTTTTTTAACTTCTAGTTCATCTTTATATAATGATAAAGTCATACAAATTATACCAGACAAGTCCAGCCACAAGCAAAGCTTCTGACCATTTATTAAAAAGAAAGAAAAATGTATATAAGAGCAGTAGACGGGGTCAGACAAACTCCCTCATAAAAATTATAATTTTCATGAAAACCATATTTTTTACTAAAACCCAATATTTTTAGAAAACAATAAGTCATTAACACTAAGTAATTTTTTATATGAATAATTTTAAAATAAAAATAATTTTAATTCATTTTTAATTTAATTATTTTTAAATTCATTTTTTTGATAAAATCATAAAATATAACAAAAATCCACTTTTGTTGGAAAATATCGTTTTCAAATACTAACAGTTATACTTATTATTTACAATCATTTACCAAATAAATTTTTATAATTTTTTAAAACATTAGATATAATATATCCATAATAATATGTTTAATGAAATATAAATTTGTGTAATATAAAATGTAGTTTTTAGAGAAATAATTTTCTAAAAAATAATTCAATATATCATTATTTTTAAGAAACATAATTAAATTTCATTAATACCATATTTATCCTTTTTTATATATACATAAAATTTATAAATTTATTACTCATATTCATTTCATCTAATTCAATGGATATGTTTTAATTTATATACCTAAAAAATTGTATATTTTCTAAATATATCACCATTTTGATTATGTTTGGTGTTTCATGTAGAGAATGAAATAAAAAACATTGAATTATTTAATGGAAATAATATTTTAATATTTTCAGTTTTTACATTAATTAAAATGTCCATGCACACACTGAAATACATTATTGTTGATGAAAACATGTTTTTGAAGAAAAAATGACTTTAATGGAAAATGATTATTTATTTAATAGGAATCAATAAATAAACTTTCATTATATAAATCATTAATAAATATTTTTCATAATGTGGTCATTACTATACATACATGAAAATGTAGTGGTTTGGTTATAACATTCACATTTAAATAATATTATTTTTATTTTATAAAGTAGTTCTTTTAAAGCTCAATGTTCCATACAAACATTGATACCGTGATTATTGCATTTTTAAAATAAATTTTTGGGGAATTACATTCCCTAAAATAACCTGTAATTAGGTTCCCAGAAAAAGATAATGTTAATGGAATGTAAATATATGGATATGTAGGGTAAATAAAATTTCCAAATAACAATATATATTAAAAGGGATCATTTTTTTGATAAACCTTGCGACCAAAAAAACTAAAATTATTGAGCGGTGGATAAGACCATTCATTAATAAAAAATGAATGTAAAGAGACAATATTTTTATTCAATCATCCTTTTATAGAGGCAAGGGATCCTCTAACTATTATGATATAGATAAAGAGACAATATATTGTATTTATTACCATTTATAGAAATAATGTCATATTTGTTTTTGTGCTTCAATCAATTTTCAATTATATCTCATCTTTAACACTAAGGAATGAATATCCAGGATGAATTTGTCTTGTTTTAAGAACTATAATTAACATTTAATGGATCCAAATATACATATAAGGTAGAAAATCAATTCTTCTTATCAATATAAATTTTATAAAACTAAAATGGTTATCATAGGGTATCTAATATGGATAATCCTTGATATGATGAAATAATTAATTAATATATAAAACGTCCCCAATAACACCAAAATTCCATCTTAAACCAATATATAATTAGATAAAAAAAACTCTTACAAAAATCTTCTGAAAACATTCAAACCGAGAAAATTTAGAAAATGGCCACAAAATTTCCAAAATCAACTTAAAATTAATCCCCAAACAACATAAATTAGATCATATTGTCAAAAAAAATAAACATGAATACCCAAATCATATATTCTCCTAAAATAATAAAATAATTTGAATCCCTATATAACCTCAATGAAAACATATACATTTCCAAAAATTAACTCTATCCTAATTCCTAAATATAAATACATATTATCAAATGTATTCCTTAAATCCACAAAATATTTAAATCAAATATAACTTAAATCACATTTTCATGAATTTTTTAATCATGTTTAAGGTCACAGAAACATTCCAATTTAGTTTATCTATATCAATAATCTCTTTATAAAACTAAACATTACTATATAAATATTTATTATATAAGAAGGGTTATATATATCAACCTTGTCTTTTCCAAAAATATAAACCCACCATTAAATAACTTTTCATGGATATCAATACGTCTTAAAATATTACTATAAATTCATAATTAAAAAATACTAATGAATAATTAATATTTATTTAATGATTCTTAAAACTATAATATCATTGAAAAATATATTCTACAACATAATTATTTAATCGAAAAAGATAAACACTTCAATCATTCCACTTTGGTCTTAAAACAATATTATGGCTTCTACATATTACTCCTTAATACATCATTTATATAATAAGGAATTTGAATCATGTTTTACTATTCACCAATATTTATTTTATCATGTTTTGTAAATTTAATATAAGAAATACTATTAAATTAATTCTTAACATTCATATTCCATTCATTGTCTCTTTAACACAAATAATAAAACCTATTTTCATAAAACATTATTGATCATATTATCATGATTTCCCCCTAATAAATTGATTATCATAATTTCTATACACTCCACATTTAAAATATTTACCTTTTTTGATAACATATTGAAACTATTATTCTCATATAGTTCATTAACCAAACTTTTCAATTTTCCTTTGAAATAACTTTCTCTATGTACTTCTTTTCCACACCCTTGACATCTTCTCATTCCTTTATAATGTGTTCCTATGTTATACTACCCATATTCTAAACATATCATAAGATGAATCTTCACTATTACATGGTATTCATGAAACTCAATATTTTTTCTTATTTAGTTTATCCATATACTCTGTTATGTCTAGGTTATTAATCATATTTATAGATTGTTCATAAGGAATAACCATAATGATTCATAATCGTTATCTCATTGAATTTAGTTTCTCATGTGGATAATCTAACCATCATCTATCACATTTAATGTTAATATAATTCCTTCACAATTCATCTATTGATTGAAATCACATTGCATTTTATAAGACATAATAATCAAATTGAATAATCATATAATCATGAATAACATTTCATTGCTTTAATAAATCATGATAACTTAATTAAAATATATGATACCCTAGGTTTATCCTAGCTAATTCATAGTCAATATATATTCAAATAATTAATAATAGTCCATAATGAAAATTTTATCTAACCTAATCTTATACCCAGGGAGTGTCAAACCAGGTATGCAGTAAGGGCCCATTCATTATACCCCATAATGATGATTGGTATATACATGACCAATTATTTCTGGGGTTATGACCCCTATATGAATCTGTTTTGAAACTATTCAAACTTGCTATTTTCATATAGGGATGTATTTTGAGGAAAAAATATAATCTATATCTTACCAAATCATTACAATGTTATCCAATACATAGGTTTATCATAAGTGTTCTCATTAATGTTTTCTCATCCATTTATCCAAAAGTTACTAAACATTTCTCTAATACTAACTATAGAGAACCAATGTTTTCAAACATACATTATATATCTTATTAAAGGAATTTTAATTATATATCATTACAATCCATGCATGAAAAATTATGTTTTAGAGACTTGGAAATCATGGATACATAAAATGATTGTACATAAAAAAATAAAAATTATCACCCATATTGTTCTTCAAAACAACCACCCTTCTTACACATATCATACCTAAAACATTTTTAATATAATAAGGAAAAGGATTCAAAATAAATGTTCTGGTCGAATACTTAGTAAGGGTAATGTTGTGAAATATCAATAAATGATCATATATAATAATATTATGAGAATAAGGGTATGAAAATATGAGTTTTACATTTTAAATTCATACAAAAAAATTTATACAATCAGGATTCATGGCATAATACTTGGTAGTTCCTATGATATGAATCATAAATGAATTAAACAACATAATCCATGAGAGCATAACATTGGCATAATATCATGTTATAAAATAGTGTAAATAATGTGTTGTATAATAATAATTATAATATAAATCTACAGACAAGGCCACCCACCAAGATATTCATTACATATTAGACTTGTCCAAGCTACCTGTGTACCTGATTCAACCATAGAATAACCTCTAATATACGAATAGAAGAAAATAAACTCATAGTGGTGGTTTCCATATAATTCTGCAATGGTTTCATAAAAATGCTGCTAAATTGGGTGTTAGAATATAACTTATGACAGTTTATTCAAATTAGTTGTTATTTTTTGGTAAGTTTCATATTAAACATATTTATCCGCTGTTTTAGTAGTTTTAAAGGTGGTTTCCTTTGAAAAGAAATTGTTGGAAGTGGCGGTTTAAACCACCTCATTTTTTTATTTTTTTAAATTAAAACCACTGTAAAACCACTATACCCACCTATAAACAATAAAACAAATTTATTTGGTGGTATTTTAAACCACCACCGATAATTGAATATCAAAATATTGTGGTGGATAAACCACTGCTAAATGTAGATTTACAAGTAAAAAAATGTAGCAGGTTATGCAGCCCCAGTACCAGTACCCTAGAAAGAGAAAAATGTATAGATAAAATATAACAAAATAATATAAACCATCTAACAATGTTCTGTAGTTTAAAATATGGAAATTTTTCATAAAAAACCATGTAAAAATAATATATAACTGAAAAATATAAACCATAGCATCTCAACTATCTAACAATGTTTCATAGATCTAAAGCTCAGAATTTAAACAATATAGTAGCAATGTCTATTTTGTAATACATCAATATTCATATCACAAACATATAATATGTATCCTCAAGCCACCACAATAAGGATGATTTATCAAAGTGCTTTGTATAACATTGTAAAATGAATTGGGTCCGACAACAGTGCTGATTAGTTTTAGTTTGGACTTTATGTTTGATACAGATGAACTGATCAAACATGACTCAGTAAGAGCATCATGCATGGGTCTATAAGAAAACCTATACTATAACACTTATATGAGTATGAAATTTTTTCAATTCAGGATGATGGATAATATAAGTGTGTTATCCAGGTTTTGGAACCACATTCAGTAGTGGATGAAGCATATTCCATGGAATGTTTTTTATATTAATAAATTGTTGCCCTGGAAATTCCTAAGTGGGAATATTGATGTGTATTATGTTAACATTGTCATTTTATATAGAGGGTCACAAATGTAATGGACCAATTGGAAATTTTATGAAATAATTCTTGAATTCGATGAGTTGGTAAATTTAATATAGCATATCTCAAACTTTATGATGACTTTTAAAACATAGGTTTGAGTTTAAACTGATTATGGAGGATAGATTCATGATCATTATAAATAAGCGATCCCTGAGTATTACTGGTAGGTATTGTGTCTATGAATTCATGGAAACATGATGGAAATGTGGTTTTTTGATTACCCAACAATTAATGATGATGATATTCGTTGTTGGAGTTTTTTGAATATTCATGAAATAGATCAATATCATTAGGATCTAAGGTTGTGTGATCAATACCTTAATTAAAACACCATATATTAGAATGTGAATCGCTTAAAGAAGTATGTATGGAGTGGATTGTTTGCTGCTTCAGTGATAAAATTTTGAAGGTGATCTGATCCTTCAATCTATGGATCATGTTAAATATGATGTAAAATTTTTGGGGTGTAACCATTTAAAGATATACCATAGAAGTAAAATGAGGTGTTTAGGGTGTGGTTAGGTGGTTGACCCATTTTTGGACATAGTTACACATCATCGAGATACATGCCATCAATGAAAGGTTCTAGATAAGTATAACATGTTTTGATAGAGCGTGTATCAAATGATCGAATAGGCCTATCAATATTGTTTTTAAAAAATGTCAGGATGTTTTTATTTGTGGACCATGAATGGGTAATGTTTAGAAACTTGGTGTAATATTATTCTAGGTTCAATCATTCCAAATATATTGACACCATCCTAAGTATGTTGGGAGAGCATCTATATACCAAGATAAATAATTAAAACAAATTTCTTTTTGTTTGGATGGAAGGAATCCATGGGAGGTTTAGACAAGGATTGATCTATAGAAATCCTTATGACATGGATTACAAATGTAAAATATTGGTGGGTAACACTCATGTGAGTGTTGGACTGGTCGTTGGTTGTTTTTTTAGTTTTTGAGTTTCTTGATCACTGAAACTGTGTACTATTACATTCCTTGATGAAATCTAGATACTGGTTCGAATACATAATTGAGAGAAGCTGGAGTCTAGGCCTTCGGCTAGGGATTCTATTTGATTATCTAGGTATGTTGGATCAGTAATGCACTAGAATTTTTTTTGGAATTGTGACATAAATGAGTAAGATTAGGTAGGATCAAGAGACGTCAACAGAAGTTGGTTAGAAGCAGTGGTGAGCATGCTCAATGTGATATTGGGGTAACTTGGATAAATGGTGTCATAATATGGCTTTAAAGATGTCAAATATTAAATTTGAGTGTTCTTGAAAAATACTCAACTAAAATCAGTTCAATATGAGTTATTTCTAAAATTATTATGTGGTTAGTGAGAAACCACTTAAGGCACATGGTGGGTTGATACAAATGCATTTTAATGGTTTTTAGAGCTTTTAAAGGAAAATATAATGTTAATAGTATGATCTTGGTCAATTATATTTCAAACATTTAAAACAAATTAAGGACCAGGGGTAATATCATCTTATGTAACATATTAAATTTGTTGGGAGCATAGTTAGGACATTGAGGTCTTGCATAAATAAGAAATTATGATAGTGGGAGTACCACAACTCAAAATTGACCATTAAAAATTAAAGATTATTGTAGATATATCTATATTATAGTTGATAATAGGATGATTACATGATAATATATCTTATATATAGGCTCACTCAATGTGCTCAAGCACATAGTGGTGTAGCTCCCAATTTGGATCTCCATCATCCTCTATGTATTATTCACCCCTATAGTGATGGCTCATGGTAAAAATAGGCATGCCAACCATCTAGGGAACACACCTCAAAGGATATATTATGATAAGTGATCATTCCCATGTTTCAAATGTAGTAAATGGTTGACCGAACATTTGTGGGCCCCATCCTTGAAGGAAATGGCTGTGGGGCTTGTGTCTCCGGCATGAATAAAATTATTCAAGTAAACAACATAATAGTTAGTAAAAAAATACTAATATAAACATCCTAACATAACTCAAATTAAAATTTTAAATATCTCAATCTTCTATATGGAACATAGATTACTTCATACTCCACCAACTTCATACTTCACCAATTCGAGACACACTACCTTAGTAAGTCATCAAGCCATATCAAATTCCAATGCCTTTATCAAACATGGGGAAACCTGAAAATGTTAGGTCATGAAAATGTTAGGTGACTATAATGTGAAACACAAGATACATGATACATGATAAATGATACATGATACATGATACATGATACATGATAGATGATACATGATACATGATACATGATACAACATACAAGATACATGGACAAACGCTCTATTTCCATATTTGTACAACATATCAATAAGACCACTAATCACTATCTGACGATGAACACTACTTGTCACCCTCTCCACCTCCATATCCATTTCCTACAAATGGAACATGTAAGACAATTACATTAAAAATTAAATAATGATTTATATTTATATTTAAAAAAACAATAAATGTTCACAAAATAAATTATTTTGAAGTATTTTTTATTTACCTTCTCACCACCCATCATTGATGCAATATAACCAAGGAATGATCTGGTCATCTTCTGATATAAATCAACCAACTCTTTCCAAAAAGCCTATATATGAGCCCCCTATTCTTGACTTGTGTTTTTCATAGAAACATAATATCTATGATCATCTCAACTAAAACCAGGAGTTCATGCATCTTCAATCCCTGATGGCCTGATGAGGACCTCATATGGCAAGGTTCCTAAAACCATCCAATACACTTGACCAAGACTATCCTTCCGAAGAACTTTACCAACTGGGTCATCTTGGGAGACTAAGCATGACTGTGCGAGATTAGAATCCCATAGTTCTTTAATTTTTAACCATAAATCTAATGTCACTAATATTAGAATAAATATATATTAACATAGTGAAAACTGATATTATGTTATTATAAATAATAATGAATTCATTCCCCAACTTATTTGGCAGTCTCATTAACAAAACTCCCATCAGATTTTTCCTGAACATCCCACAAAACTTCTATTTGGGATGCTTGGTGCCCAGAAATCTATGACAAAATTAAAAAGAGATAAATAAAAATTTAACATGTTAAATAGATTATATTGTCTTATTAATATTTAAACTAAGGAAAATATTACCAGAGTTAATCAGCTTCTAAAAAAACACTTTGACCCCGTAGTGTGACGGTTGATTTTCTTATCCCGACTCAATGGATTCTTCCGTGAAAGATCCTGAAATAAATAAAATGTAATGAAATAGTAACATATGAAATTTCATGTTGTTTTAATATACAAGTGTAAATTTAAAATGAAATTAATATAATAATATATATTTAATTACCATGGGCTTATTATCATGATGTTTTTCAATAAAAACCTTCCATTACTCTCTATTTACCCTTATTGGGTATCTTGTCATATATCAATTGGGCGCTCAAAAAAGTATCATTGACATCAACCCATAATCTCCATTTTAGGTATTTCCATTTCTTGCCTAGATTTTTAAATGTCCACTTTTGTGCTAGCACATCAGCAACTATAAAGTGGAAAAACATCTTTACACAAAAATTTATTTCGATAATATTATAATGTAATAACACACTGACTTTGAATTACACCACAATGTATTAAAATTATCTTTATTTGAGAATCAAAAACTTCATTCTTCCATGATAAAGGAATATTCCTATAATCATTATATGTAATCTTATAGGAAACTGACTATGTGGCCTGCTGACGTAGAATCTGGCCAAGTAATCCTATGACGCCATCTATAGGGACCCCATCAAAATCAAATGGGAAAACTATGTTTAGTCAGGTCTGATTCCATACGTCTAATCTTTTATTATATTTCTCTATAGTTTCATTGTTCCCATATTTTATGAACAAATAGTGAATATAAAAAAGTGCAATAAATTTATTAATAATAATTTTTTTACCAATAACAGTATCCCTCCAGTATCCCCATGAAGAATTTGGAGTGGAACCCTGCTCCCTCAATACTAAGGCTGATGAATGAGAAGGCGTCAACTAAGCTACTGATGGGATGTTCAGAGAGGGTGTGATAGATGGTGAAAGGGGTAAATATATGGTGTCTCAAATGCTGTAGGGAGGGAGACAGATGGATATTCATCTGTCAGTGTGGTCTATGGAATAGTATAGCACCTCATCCTTGGAATTCCTATCATTTAATCAAATAAAATTAAATTAATAACATATAATTCAGAAAATTTATACAGAAAAAATTTAAAAATGATAACATATGCACAATACTATCAAAAAAATATACATAACAATGATTAAATATTAATCATTTTAAATGGGTTTTTATATTGCCTTGTAACTAAAATGGGTTGTGTAGACTTATCTTGAGGATGACATCCAAATAGTTTTTGTATTTATAAAATATCCATAGATGAAATAAAATGTTTTCTAGGTCTAAAATTAATAATCAAATAAGGTTGTGTGCAACATGTTGATATATAGTTGAAAAAGAATAAAAAATATATGACACCCATGGTAAATGATAAAATGGTTCATAGGTGGAGTATCATATAAAAATGATCAAATAAAAATGGACTATGCCTATAGTGTTAATAAGTTTGAAGGCCTAATAGATATCTAGGCTATATAATGTATACGTAGTGGTGTGATTTTTTCATGCTTATGTGGTGGTATTGAGAGTTTATTGGCTGTTATGCCACAAGGGATGTGATATCTATAATTGCTTGATGGATGCCAAAGTTGTCTTGTATTATGGAATGAGTTGTTTTAGAAATAGTATGAACCAGAGTAAGTTACATGAAGGGTTTCTAAGGGGTTATCCATGAGAAATATACTAATTAGTGTAGGGGCATAGGAATTATATATGATAAAATATAGAAAATAGGCTTAGAATATTGAAACTCCTTGAGTGAGAATATTGGGATGTGGGAATGGGTCGAATGGCCCCTGACAAGTCATTAGTCTTTTGGTATATATGTTGGTGGATCATACAAGAGAATAGTCACTATATTTGGGTTTGTTTTGGGTAACTAGGTGATTTTAATTGGGGGAATATTATCTCTTGAGTGTGTGGATCCCGAGGGGTTGAGGAGAAATCATTATAAAAGTAATAATTCCTAGTGAAAGGTCATGTAAGACATAGATAGTGTTTAAAGGGATATGCCTTGGATGAAATGAGTGGATTTTAGTTAGTTTATATATGGACTTGGTTCTTGGGAAGTGATGGGAATGAGAACAAGAATCTAGTGATATCAAGATATTGAAAAACCCATGAGGGTCATAATGAGTGGTATGATCATAGGGTCAAGTTTTGATGTAAGTGTGGAATAATGGCATGAGATCATTATGGATGCAAGATTCATATAAAAATAATAAAATGACCTATATTAAATGATTTTACATGTTTAATTTCAAAATAATATATTATTAAAATTTATTCATATAAAAAATAGGCTATAGAGGAAAATATATTGCACATTTAACCTGAAAAATATAATTTATTCTATAATCCATTTATTTCCATCCCTAAAAACATAATACATGTGAAGTTCATTTAATTTTAGAATGAGGCATTTCAATAAATCTACAACTACAAGTAAACAACCCAACCAATACACAACTACATACATAACTCACATACCCACTCCATCCTCCTGAATCACACATCATCACCACTACCATGACCATCACCCAACTATATCACACATCATCCAACGTCACATCTCATTCCAACCAACCATTTTTTTTCACTGAACAACAAACTCAAACTAAATCCAAATTACCACCAATAATGGTAATATCCCTATAGGGACCACATGAAACAAAAATATAAATCAATAACATAAACATATAAATGATATTTCGGAATGCACAATACCACATTAAAAATTGAAAAAATGTAATTCATTTCATTTCATAATTATTATGGTTTTTATTTGTTTTAATTCTACATTACTATCAAAAAATAGAGGGGTTCACATGAGTGAACATCCAAACAAAATAGAGTGGTTTATATGAATGAACATCCAAAAAAATAGAAAATGATATTGAAAATTGGATGAAAAAGGTAACTTGATTAATGGGTATATTTTTTTTGATGATCCAAAATGTTAGAAAACATAATAGATATGATCAATGGGAGAAAGGGGTGGTAAGGCTCGGGACTGGCATAGATGCTCAGAACCGATGGTGAGGCTCGAGAATGGTGGTGAGGCGTAGTGAGGGGCGGTGAGGCACGAGACCAGTGGTGATGCTTAGGACAGACGGTGAGGCTCAGGACTGACGGTGAGGCACGATGAGGGGCAGCGAGGCACGATGAGGGGTGACGAGGCTCAAGACTGGCAGTGAGGCATGGTGAGGGTAGGGATTTGGGGGGGTCACAGGGATCGTGGGAGTTGAGTGAGTGGGTGGTTATGGGTAGAAATGTCAGGTTTTTGAAAAAAATTAAAGATTTAGAAGTAGTTTTTAATAAATCACAACTAAACTATTTAAAAAAAAATTAGTAGTGATTTATTAAACTGCCAATAAAAAAATCTCTAAACGTGGATATTGGTGTAGTGTAACCTATCTTAGAAATGGGATAACCTTCCATGTACCCTCTTTTGGATTTGAGATAACCTACCTTTTACCCATTAATGGGATTGGAAAAACCTATTAAGTACCATTTAATTTAATTAAATATTAAACTCTACCCAATTTATTGAAGGGATACAATGGACATGCCTGTAACAAAATCAAAATCTATTCATATGTGTGCTACAAGATCATGAAAATATTTATCATTAAATCAAAAAACATCTTTTTGAAAAAAAACATGAGTTCCATAAATATTTCATTATTAAAATCACAAATCAAAAGAAGAATAATTAATATTGTAAAATTTGATCATACAACTAGTACAGAATATGAAACCTCAAAGGATGTTTTTATAGAGGAAAATACAATTAAAGGGACACTAGAATATTTTTTTATGAAAATACCATTTTAATTTTGAAATTTATTATTTTAAAACTATAAATTTATAAAAATTAGAGAATAACATTCATTGTAAATAACCATGTATTCTTGTTATGGAATCATAAATTTAATGGGTATTCATGACTTTTTGAAAAAAAATTCATGTGTTGTACGCTAAAACAAAAATGCTTTTCACATTTTTGATAAAAATTAAAAAGTACCACTCTATGAATATCATAAGGATATTAATTTACAAAAAATTAAAAATAGTTTACAATTAATTTAAAAAATATTTTAAAAAAATAAAAACAAAGTTCACAACATTTTAACGAAAATATGGACATAGAAGAAAATATTCTAGACTGAATAGAATAACATGGTTAGTTATTCCTATATACATTACTTTAGTATCTTGAAGTGAATAAAGAGTGGAAATGTAAGGAAAATATTTCATAACCTGAAATAACACTAGTATAATAAAATATATGATAACTGGGAGGGATATATCATATAATTTTACCAAAAAAATTAAATCATAAATAATCCATGTAAAAAATGAGACTAAAACAGAAAACCCTAACTACTTCGTTATCTTTTGAGTCATAATTACCAAGAAAGGAATAGAATAAAATAAAACTATAAATACAATGAAAATTATTATTTTATTATAAACCATATCAAATGGTCAGTAGATACACCACATAAAATAATATATGTATATAACATAACAAATGTCCCAGAGAAGGCAATTTGAGATGGTAGACACTTACCACTTCAGCAACTTTTAAATCAAGTCCACTTGGATGAAATAATTTTCATTTTAACTTTTAATTACAATAATTAAGAATTATTAATGATATTAAATTTACATTTATCAGTATTTACACCACATAAATAGAAATATGGTCATAACATCATACATATATCAGTGAAACCAAATTTAACAGAAAACCCTTACCATATATCTGACATGATTCACAGGTGCTATAAAATCCTGTATAATAAATTTATATTTATTTATATTCATAAATATACCATATTGAAAACTATAAAATCATATATTATCCACTTATGACATTTCATTTTTATTTTATTAACAATTCTCTATTAAATTTGACATTTCTATTGTTAGCTACTTCATTTGCAATGTATGTTTTGTTTTTGAATTTCTGATCGTTGTAATTTTATCATTGTTATATAATATAATATTATTATAAATTTCATAACTTTCATATTTAACAATTATATACGAATTTAATAAAATTCATATAATGTGGTGATTAAAATGAATTACATTGCATCATGGATATGGTAATCCTTTTGTAAACAAGGGTGATGATTCCAATTTTTTATAGATGGAAAAAATAAAGTTAATTGATAACTACAAATTTTTAAATCATTATTATATCAAAAATATAAAATTCATTCACTAAATATATCCTTTGTAAACTCAATATAAATTATAAATGAAAAAAATTACATTGCTCTGTGGAGGTGGTAGTTGACATGTATTCACGAGTATAACTACCATTTTTCAATATATGAGATTATAATAAGGTATATGAGATATTATAATTGTTAAAGCATAAATATGTAATTAATATCAAATATAAAAATTATATTTATTATAATAATTTACCTGTATTGATGGTGATGGAAAATTATTTGTATCTTTATATGGAGTCAGTAGTCCACATGTACGTATAAGTGATACTTTCATCTACCATTTGATAGAGAAGATATAGAAAACAATTATTTCATTATAATAATAACATATAAATATAATTATGATACTATATTAATACTTTTATAATGGATATAACATAATTAGAGGAATAATATTAAGAAATAAAAATTAATGTGCTCGGTTAAGATCTGTACCTCTTTTTTGAGAGACCTCCATTGGCTTACAACTTAAGCCTTGAAGGATTGGACATAGAAGAATACCAAAATATCAAGTATTAAGGGAAGTAATTTAGGGTGCATCTAGATTAGGTATTGGATGATCAATAAGGGTAAAATTTTGTGAATAATTGACTATAAGAGTGGTCCTCTTTTGATTTAGGGGAGGGGAATAAATACTTTTTTTAAAAGATTTCAATGATATAGGGTCACCTTCACATAAAGATGGATAAAATTAGATTGGTATTACATGTTATGATAATATAAGTGTTAGATATATTTGATAAATATGTATTAGTCCAGTTTTAGGGGAATTAATACCCTTATCTCTTTGTATAACCACTGATAAAACCGTTTTAACAATAGCATTGGTAACCAAATATTTCTATTTTTACAATTCAATGGGACAAAAAATGAAACTAAAAATATTAAAGTATATTAATTATTATTATTGAAAATGATTAATATTTTTGAAAATATTCCATTTCTATAATTTGTATAATTTAATTTTACATATATACCAAAAATTAATGAATAACTAGTTTTAGAAAATGGATTTTTTTTAACCATATAATTGAATTTATTTCCCTGCCTTACCAAGTCAAAACCAGGAAATGATTTTAAAAATATATTATTAAATATATAATTTAAAAATTTATTAACAAAAATATATAAATAGAGATTAATTTAATATATTAATATAAAATCACATCGCACGCATACAAACATGTTTTAAAAAAAAGTGTTTTATGCCAAACAATGAACTTATACTAATATCAAGAATAATGATAATTGTTTTTTAATTAATTATATTATTACTAAGTTAATAATAATTATGATACTTTATGATCAAAATAAAATAATAATTATATTTTTAAATTAATATATTAAATGAAAATATTTGATAGTTTTACAAAAATCACAATTTTACACTATTTAATAGAAAATATATATCTTAATAAAAAAGGTAATATAATATTTACATTATGATTTCAAAAATGATATTAATTACCTGAAATAATATTTTAAAAAATTGTACAAAATTATTATAATTTTAGTGAAAAAATTCAAGAAAAACCCATTTATGAAAAAGTATATTTTGAAGCAGAATGGGACTTTACTACCAATCGAGTATATATTCATTATGAATAAATCAATATAATTTCATTATATAAATCCTTTTAACATATTTTTCATAAATTTTTTATTACTGATCACATTTTAAAATGCAATGGATTTTTTCTAATTATTAAATTTAAATTATATTAACTTTATCATACAACATAATTTTCTTAACATTAAATACTGCATACTAAGAGAGATATCAAAATTATTACACTCTTAATCCAAATATTCTTGGGTTTATAGGGATTATTCAAAAAATAAATTCCATTCATTCTATAAAACAACATGAAAGATCTTATTTCTTTTGTAACCTCAATATACCATATTATTAAATATTATACACATCATAACTTTCATAGATACATGATCCATCATCACACTCCAAATCCTGATCTACCCATTTTGTGACATTGATATAAAATAGAACTAAGGATTAATCATTCATAAATGATTCCATTTATACACCATTTTGGATTTATTTATTTTACTTTTAGATCTATTTTTATCATTATAAAACACTAATTCAATGTATATAATTGTTATGCATCCTTCACTATGTTAAGTTCTCATGCATGATCACCATTTCTATTAGTATCTACGAATCTCCTTGATTATGATCATTATTAAACTATAATGAAATGTATACAATTTAAATTTATGGTTCAGTGATTGTGGTTCTCATATATGGTAACCATACCTGTATATATCCAAGAAAATTCAAGATACATATCTTTCAATATAGTCAACAAATAATTACATGTCACCCAATCCAAAAAATATTGCCAAAAAAATAAAATACACAACCTCTGGGTTGCAATAATAGAGTTTCTAGTCCAACATGAATTATTAAATGTTATGTAGTTGTCTAGCTATACATATAATTTAGAATTTGGTTACATTGGAGATGAAGGTACTCCAAGAAGGTGGTAAGTTACACTGGATTTTTGTGAGTTTAATGAAGTCAAATTAGGTGAAATTGGAATTTAAGGTCATCCAACAATATATAAAGGTTATTATATAGTTTGATTCTATATAAAAATTATTATTGGGTTATATATTATTTTAATCCTCTTTACAGATACTTAAGGGTCGTATTGGAGTTTAGTGTTGTCTATGAAGATGAATTGGAATACACAACAATTTACGGTCTAATAAGAATATGTAAAGATAACACCAGAGTTTAGTGTGATCTAGGATGGTGAATTGTGTTATACTGAATTTTACTGTCCGTAAAAGAGGTCATTAAGGTTATGTTGGATTTTAAGGTTCTTCTAGATGATTTATTGGATAATGAGGGGGAATGTGGATCCACGATGTTGGTATTGAAGTCATAGAGGGTTTCCAATGTATCCTTTATAGTGAAAAAAACACATAGTTTAGTGTATTAGTTTAAATATATAAGTCATTTAGTGAATAAAATCCTTAATGATGAGCATTTTAAATTATAACCTTGAAAACGAGAATAATATATAGTTTAACTTCACACAAGTTGGATATGGAATACCATATATGTAAATGTGATGGGGACCAATGTTGGGTATTTTATGTGCTTGTAACCAAGATAAATGAAATATAGTTTATGTTTATAAAATAAGAAAATATAAGTGGACAATTTTAGAAAATATAATGACATAGGGAGATTCAAAATACCTACCCCAATAGTTTGGAATGAT
The DNA here is from genome assembly GCA_963277665.1 of Viscum album. NCBI lineage: Eukaryota > Viridiplantae > Streptophyta > Magnoliopsida > Santalales > Viscaceae > Viscum > Viscum album. The sequence continues at coordinate 1,703,604,667 of OY728155.1, forward strand.
AAATAAATTAGGGTATGTTGTCGGAAATAAACTAAGGAAGCATCCCGGATAAGTTCATATTGTTAGAAGAACATTGAGATGATGTGACATGAACATTCCATGAAGGTAGCCTCTTAGTAGAATGTATATTCAATATGGTACTAAAAAGAGGAATAATACTATTGGATGTGACAATGTGTCAACTGATGAATGATGTTCAATAACATCAAAATAATGTCTTCATAGATTAGATCAAAATGTTATTAGGGCCTCATATAGAGATGTTAACTATAAAAATTAAAATAATTTTACCAAACATCCATACTTATAAGAAGGACTTCATGTTCTAGATTTTGTTAGAAGTAAGTTAGTATATAAAATGTAGCTTCTGATTTAAGTTGTAAATAATAATAACCCATTGTTTGTTTCGTTTTTTGTTGTATTTTTTTTCATGGGTGGCTATTTTTATATTGATATACCCATATGGTTGATCATAATTTTAAATTCATCATGTCCACCCAACTATCATGAAACTATATGATCAATCCGGTGATGTTAAACATTTCCAAGCTATATATAAGAATCAACAACATTAGTTCTGGGGTGTTTTCATATTTTCCATATTCCCTCTTACAATATCTATATAGTTGGGTGGTGATATAGGTTGGTTATTATGAATTCAAATACACTATTATAATACTCCATTTTTAATTTTGGACATCTATATTGAAAATTAAATGAGTCCATCTAGTGCTAGTGTGTTCTATGAAACTTATAAGTGCACATGGGTACCATTAACATTTTATGATCAACTTTTACAGTGAATAGATATGGTGGGTGATATAAAATTTATGGGATAGTAAAGAATTACATTAATAAATAGTGGTATATTTTGATAGGTCTATTGTAGATTGGATATATTTACTATTTTGTATTTCTAACAAAATAATGTGTGGTTGTAAACATTTAAAGGATTCATTTTCCACAACATTTTTACATCATGTGGACAAACCTTCCAAAGGTAGGAGTCCACTGAGATATCATAAATGAAATTTAGGAAGCTATGTTGTTCAAGAGTATGGGAGGTCTTTCTAATCCACACCCTTTGAGGATGAATCATTTCTTACTTCAGGAATCATAAAAACATTTATGTCAGTTTGGTTAATTCATTCCCAAATCCCAATGTAGGATTGTTTACCCTTGTGACAACAACTAATTATTGATATATATTGATTTGTAAATCATTATGTATTATATATTATCTGTTTTTATCTTTATTTTTTAGTCACACAATGGATTGAAGCCATATAATTTGGGTCTCTAGAGTATAACACCATCCATGGAGGTTGTAGATTTTTTTGCTGTTAAGAACGGTCCAATAAGTAGGATTCATATGTATCTCTATGAATGAAATCAAACCAAACTTAGATCATTGTATGATAATGAGACATGTATTACATTTTATGGTCTTGTTACAAGGACTATCATGGTAGCTTTTATGGCTAGGATAAATGACTACAAGGTGAAATGTGCTTAGCAGCAGTTTTTTGGGGATTACATATGAGATAACCCTATTGGTTGACATCCAGTGGAATATTTATCAATGATAATGGGTTTGTTTATTAGTTAATATGGCCCTATTAGATATGTAGTTGGTTTGTATTATGGGTGATATAGACCACTATGAATGGTATGACCCCATTGTGAATATAGCTGAATGAGAAAGGATCCTGGAGAATTTATCCCAAATGAAAGGATGTATGAGTCCATGGGGAATATTACCTTGCAAAGAATGTTGTAGATTATATAATTTGGAATATGGTCCCATGAATATGGTTTCATAATGAATAAAATAATAGTAAAATTATGTGAGTTTTGACAATAGTTTTGGGCCCCATGGAGGCATCCAACACATCCTAGATACCATGAATCAAATCCCATGTAGTGTGATGTGCACAATTTAAGGCCATTTAATAGGACCATACCATAGAGTCCATCATCATTTTGTGAGTATGTTATCATGAAGTTAAAAAAATTTCAACTAATAATATTTTTGTATTGTTTAAAATCATGTGACTAGGGTATTTGTGTCATGAAGGGGATAATAATGGATAATTTAGTGGGACATATATAGGGGATGGCCAAAAGATGGGGATTATCTCATGATAGTAACATGAGTAATCTCATTCAAATTAAAAGGGGAATCATGAGTTCGTTAGATATGATAAGATGTAATTTAAAATTTTCATAGAGAAAACCCATGTTACAAAAGGGGAAATAATGAGGGGTATATTAAGTTGTATATATTATGCTTCGTGAATGTGAATACCACTTTATCATTAATATTTCTTGATAATTAAATCATTAATAGAAACATGACTAGGACTACACCTAGAAATTAATCCACTGTCCACACAACTCATTAATTCGAATCAAGATCCAGGATATAATAGGATAGAAAAGAGAAACCTCGTAAATGTTACCAAGATAGTGACACTTATTGTCAAAGGAATACACAATCATGATTACCCTATGGGTTCTGTGTATTAAGGTTAATTTTTCATGGGCATCATTTTTTATAATAATACATGATCAAAGGGGTGAATGTTTTTTTACAAGACTAGATCATTTATGTTAGGGCATTATCTAGAGGTTATGTATTTGAAATGTTTAGGTTTTTAACCTAGAAAGATAAACTCCATGATGATCTATTGAAAATATTTTCACAAGGTAGAAAATCTAGATGGGGGTCATGAAAAGAGTAATCTCTATTCCACCCTTATGTTGATTAAGTTATGAAGATATTACAGATGATGATAACATATTTTATTCTTAGGAACCAGAAGGACCAGGGTCATGTACATCCCAAAAGAGGCTAGTTTGGACTATATAATCATGAGGGGGGGGGGTCCACTAGGTTAGTTAGCGATGGACACCAGTTTGTGTGGTCAGTTTGTGAGGGAGTACATAGAAGGGAGTCTTCTACAACAAGATAATGTATGAGGATGATCCACATGGTTCTCTTGTGGTAGATTATTTACAAGGGAGGATCACATGGAAAGATAACAGAGGAAGATATTATGTTTGATTACATTTTTAACGTGGAAAAGCTTATAGAAGATGATAATATACATGGTCAGATTTTAAAGGAGGCTCACCTTCATGGTTGATGAGGTGGAGAGTCCATCTAGTTGGATTTATGGAGTGGTATCGCATGATAGATGTGTACATGAACAATCTATATATAAGAAATGAATCCATAGTGGTGTCCCTAATAAAACCACATTGATATTTTCTATGAAAATTTCTCAAAAGTTTTGATAGATTTGAAATTACAATTTTGTTTCTTTATGACCTCAGTGAAACAAATATTTTATATTGTTTTACATTTATCCTCATTATTTACTTTACTTTGGTCCCATTCTCAAAATCCGAACTTATGTATTTATAAGATATTTTCAGGTATAATTTCTTCCCAAAAATGATACATATCATATGAGAGGGAAAAGACAAAGCAAGGTATTCACAAAGTATTATCACATGGTGGGCTTGGTTGAGGGATAAAACATTCTCACAGTAGGTTCTGTCATAGACCATCACATGATGGAATTATTACATAGTTAAGTGGTATCTGGAATGGGTTACTCTACCAAAACCAAAATGTTCAGATCTCTATGATATTGATGATGTAAATAATGTGATTGTTTCATATTCACTTTATACAATAGTCCAACACTCTATAGTTTGGTTGTTGGAAATTTATAAGATGGACCATGGTAAATATCCATTTCCAATATTTTTTTGTGGTTTTTACATGTTAATTATTTAGTGGATAGTATAAAATTTCATTGGAGTCAAAAAATACCACTATATAATGGAGTTAAATGGGCATGAAGAGTGGATAATTATAAGGAAGTAATGTAATCCCACTTTGAAGTGCCCAGATCAGTGTGAATCACTGAGAGGGGGAGGGGGTGAGTCAGTGATCCTTTTAAACTTTTTACTAATTGATTCTTAATCAATTAAACCTCAATGGCTGGTTAAAGCCTCGATCCACTCTTCTTGTATCTCTCACCTTTCCACGAATGATGCAGTAAATGTAAAGGCACAGGACACAAGGATTTACAAGGTTCGGCACCAAAGGCCTACATCCTTGCCATGCTCTCCCAGCATGGATTCTCCCATTATAACTTGTTAGAATTACAATGGTCGATACAGCTTCCCACCGTATCTCTCCTGAGTCCCACAGGAGGGTCTTTATACTGCGTCCCACAGTGTTACCAGAGTCCCACTGGCCTGCTCCAGAATCCCACTGAAGACTTCTTCTCCCTGAGTCCCATAGGGTCTTCTCCTGGCTCCTCGAGTCACACGAGTAGCTCTTCTTCTTGTTCAGCTCTTCAAGTATCTTCAGCAGTCTGGGATAAAGACTGCTGGCCTTGCTCGGTACCTCTAATCACTTGTGATGATCAGGTCTTTTCGTCTTGCTTAGGCTTTATCTCCTTCTTCTCAGGATGACCTGGCCTCTCTCTTCAAGAAACTTCAACAGCCTCTGATAAGGTCTGTTGGTCTTGCTCAGCAACTTCTGATCACTTCTGTTGATCAGGCTCTTCTCAAATACTGAATACTCAGACAACTGATATCTTTATCTTCAGTCTGGTCCAGTCTCAACACACTTCAACTTCATGAACTGAGTGCATGGCAGCTCTCCTTCCTCATGCACTGACTGCATGGCCTTCTCAAATTCTTCAAGAACCTCTGGTCTTGGACAACTCAGATGCACACAGCCTGATTTAGCTCTGTTCACGTGCGCATGTGCATGCATGCATGCATGCACTTCCCTTCTTCTTCTCTAGGTGCAATAAACCCTCCAAGGGTGTAAACTGTTTAAGCACACACCTTTGTTCTTTTCCTTCACACGTTTAATTCCTTTTGCTTACACACATAAATGTGTGTTGTACTTTGTGTAGATGTCTTCTTCTTCTTCTAAGTGTTTACACTTTTAGTGCACACACTAGGTTCGGCCACTTCACTTTGTTGTTTTGCACACACAACTTTGTTCTTTTCTTTGCACACACACAATGAGTGTGTATTTGGCCTCCACTATTTTTGCACACACCCAAGCTATCCTCGGCCTTCTTTTCAAATACACACACACACAAAGTGTGGTGGTCTTCACTCTTCAAGAATGAACACACAAATGCACATGGCCTTCTTCCCTTCTTGTGCACACACCTAGGCTTCGGCCAACTTCTTGCTCACTTTGCACACACACTTAATGAGTGTGGTCTTCTAACCACTTGGCACACACTTGGCCTTCCACTTTATCTTGCACACAAAAGGCACTATGCCTCGGGTCTTCTTTCTTTGAACACACAACACCTTCTGCCTCAAACAGAGCGCGCAAGGTGTGATCTCCTCGGGTGCAAGGTGAAAATGCCGTGGGGTGCACAAGCACTCGGGTGTGCAGGATGCAACACCACGAGGCGCGCAAGCCACAAGGGTGAGGACACCTTGGGCGCACAAGCTACTCCTGCCGCGCAAGTATGCGGGCAGGGAGAGCTCTTCCTGTCGCACAAATAATGCGCGCAGGGGACCTTCGAAGCCTCGGGTGGCTCCGGAACCTTCAGCCGCGCAAGTTCTTTGCGCGGGGCTTCTACTTCGTGAGGCACAAGAGTGCTCTCACGGGACTCACGTTTCTCAAAGGATCAGCAAGCAACAATGAGGTCTCAGCCTCTCCTTTTATAGGCAGAGAATCCTCAAAACTTCCACGTGGTTATAAATTCAAAATCCCGAAGATTTCGGATCTTTAAAAATCTTTCAAATCTGGTTTCCTCTCTGTTTCACACGGCTTCCTTCTTCTTTATTTTCCTCCTCCATATGCATGCTTCGAACGTGTGCATGGCCTTCATTAAAAACCGGTCCATGCATAGCACGAACACCACATGGCCTCGGCAACTCCGTTTGCCTCGGCTGAAGTCCGAATTCTTTCTCGATGCATGCATGCAACATTTTAATGCATGCATGAGTTCGTTATGGCCAGAAGAGCATGAGGGTGTCTTCGGCTTCGAGAGAGATGGCCGGAATCTCAAAAACCATGCTCGGGTTGCTCCTGGTTCGACGGAGCTCACGGGAGGCTTCGGGGTGTCCTCGGCTCGAGCTCGAGGTGGAAGACGAGCCACGACCGTCAGATCGAAGATTTGGACGGTCGCGATCAGGATGGGCCGCGGCGGATTAGATGTGCGGCTTAGATCGTCCGCGCGATCAGATGAGCGGCTGGGATTCACTCCGCGGCAAAAATGTTTGTCCCACATCGAAACGGCGCCCGGTTTCTCCGCGCCTTATCAACTAAGCGCTCCCCCAACCGGCTCAGTTGAATTCTCTCCCTCCACGGTGCCGCCCCGCACCGTGTTCTTCTGCGGGCGCGCTGTGCGCCCACTCTCGCCTCTGCGGGCGCGCTCCTAGCACCCACTATGCACACTCGGGTGCGCTCATGCGCCACTGCCGCGCTCCTCCGGGCGTGCCCCAGACGCCTAGCGGTGTCTTGGGTCCGTCCTGCCGCCGTGGACTCGCCCCACGGGTTCCCCCTTGGGCGTGGCGCCGTAGGCCCACATGTGCCTTGGGGTTGAACCCTCAAGGTGTCCACGGGCTGGCCAATTTTTTGGCAAAGTAACAAATAAGACTTTGTCAAAAACAAAGTCCTCCATGAAAAATACCAATTCTAAATGCCAAATGCCTCCTCCTCTATTCTTCTTATCTTCTCTTCTTCATCTTAAGAATTCCTCCATTTCTTCTCCTCACATGATCTTCACTTAGGATATGGAATTCAAAAGGTTCATCTTCATCAATCGAACTCCTGAATCACTTATAATCTTTAATGTTCTTTATTGATCTAATCATAGATCAATTGGATCATCTTCATGTTCACATGCACTAAGTGATAGTGCATGGACTTCATTAATGCACATCATCCACTTAGTAGTTGTGCATGGAACTCCTTTCAACTCCTCATGCATTGTCACTACAATGCATGGTCTTCTAATCATGTTGTGACTTTGTATCATCATGATACAAGTTCTTGGAACTTAATGATCAGCTCAACAATCGTCAGATATTCATGGAGAATGTTTCAACCACAATTTCCAATACCACTTAGTGAATCTCCTAAGTGACATGCATCTTAGTACCATGGCCATTCTACTTCACCACCAACACCATCACAACCTTTGTCATTCACATCTTGACATTCCTTGACTTCCATTCATTCCAAGACAACTTCATGCCTCATTGACAACAAATGCAACACAGTGCACTTCAATCTCCCCTTTGTATTTGTTGTCAACACACCACTTCAGAACATATGAATGGGTCAATATGTGTGCCAATATTTTCTCCCCCTTATTGGCAATCAAATGCAAAGGTGTGGTGTGGTTCTCTTTCAAAAATCACTTCCTCCCTTTGAATAGTATTCTCTTGAAAAACACTGAGAGAGGGATGATGTCACATGTTCTCTTTAGCAAAGAACCTTTAGTAAATCAACTCTAAGTCTACTTGGGCTAACCCGGTGTAGAAAACAAGAGTGATATAACCACGATTTTTCAATGATGTCCACATTTCACTATACATGTGAGATCATGCTTGGGGGTTTGAAATTTTCCAGATGTAACAATGAATTTGCTAAATCCTACACAACTTCACAAAACTCATTAGAAAGTTCAGGTGCAAAGATAAAGCTCCCCCTTTCATCCATCTGTCTTCAATCCATACTCCCCATTAATTGACAAGATAAACTCAATTAAGAAACAAGGGATGAAAGTATGATTGGAATACCTTCACTTTTCTTCAAGATGGTATTAATTCTTAGAATACCATCTTCTTCTAATTGGCTCCCCCTCAAGGGGTGCACTCCATTTTTTCTAAACCATCCTCCAGCTGAGAATGATCATCATCTTCAATTCCCTACAATGTTAGCACCTGTATATACCAAGAATATAAGGGAATAAGATGGAACCTCCTTGGTTCATCAATGTGAACAACAAGGTTGAGAAGATTCTCTCAACCGAGATGTCCCATTTTCACCAGTTTTCACACTTGCACATTTGATCTTCATTGATGATTGTGCTGGTGTGGTTCTCAAAACATCTTCATGTGAAATCTTCTTCATCCCTTTTGCCTTAGCAATTGCCAGAACTTTATCTTCATCTTTTTGCAAATCTTTGGAAAGTTGCAACTGATTTGGCCATATGACTAGTAAATCATTTGGAAGAGTGGCCTCAATTTTGGAAGTTCCACATGGTTCTTTAGATGCTGCTAAGATACCTCTCTTAGGCAACTTATTTTCAATCAATCCCTTCTTCTTCTGGATTGATTGTCTTTTGGAGTTCAGTCTGCTTCTATTTAGTTTCATGGCTTCTTTACAAAGGTCCATGATGTGTCCTTTCTTTCCATAGTAGAAGCATGTTTTCTTGGTGGTCCTACTGGATGCATCACCCTTCTTGGACTCAGAATCCAAGGACTTCTCTTTATTTCTCAAGCACTTCTTGGGAGCATTTTCTACTTTCTTCTTGCTTCCCAATGAATCTTTTTGAGCCAGGTTCTGTGATCTTTTCTTCTTTTGAGCTCTGGATACAGTTGGATATTGACATGTATCATTTTGACCACTTTTGCAAACATCCCAGATGTTGTCAAGCAATCCAAATCTGTTAGCAGTAAACAGATGTCTCTGGACCTGTGGATGCTGCTTATTTTCTTCTAGCTTTCTCCCCCTAGGCATGGGCTTCCTCTGTGCTTTGGCATTCAGTGGATTGTACCAACAATCCTTTGCACAATGCCCGTACTTGTTACAACACCAACATTGACCCACAAATCTTGACCTCTTGTGTACTTCTGATTGCTGGGTACTTTTCTTGACAAGTTGTGTTGTTTCAGGAGATCCCTGCTTCTTCACCTTCCTCATCCAGATGGATGGAACCTTCTTCTTAGAAGATGTTGCACTTTTATAAGAGGATGTCTTTCTCTTAGAATCATCCTGCTCAAAGCATACTTGAGTAGCAACATGTCTTCTTCCAGCTGACTGGGAGGATTCAGCTTTAGGTGATTGCAGATGTTTCAATATCACCTCCAGTTCTAAACACTTCATGTTGAGGGAGTTCTTCTCATCCTCAATTGATCTTAGCCTTCCTTCCCATTTCTCTTCTAGCTGTTTTATCAGGTCTTCATGCACCTGCTTCATTTCAAGCAATGAGTTTTGAAGCTCCTTCACCCTTTTGACTTTGTCTTCTAGTTGAGCATCTCTGACAACCATTGACACTTTGTGCCTCTTTTCCAGTGCATGGACAACATCTTTGACTATTATCATAAATAATTCTTTCTAAGAAAGGCTTCTTTGCAATTCTTCATCAGTGTCTTCAAATCTTTCATTGCAAAGGAAAATAGTTTCATCTTTAGCCTTCACCAGCTTTCTGAGAGTGTTGGTTATGCCAACCCTTTTTGCCAATTGGACTTCGAGAGAATTGGCTTCATCTTCTAGCTGTAATTTTTCTTCTTGAAGATCAAGGAGGCCTGTAGCTATACACATTGCAACTTCCTTGGGGACTCTCTTCTGAAGATATTTGATTGCATTTAGAAGATCATTGTTTCTTTCATCTTCATCACAGCTAGAGCAGGCTTCATCAGAAGAATGATAAAAGGAATTGTCATCTGATGTGACTTTCACATTTCTTTCCATAGAAGGAGTTTCTCTGATTGCACCAGCCTTCTTCTTCATCTTCTTTGCCTGTTTCTTCATTCTGTTTTTCTGAGTCTTGGCAGATATCTCCATTTGAGACTGGTCACTCATTTCCTCAAATCTGCACTCCATAAAGACTCCCTTGGATCTTTTAGAGGTAACCTCCCTCTGATACCAATTGAAGTTCCCAGATCAGTGTGAATCACTGAGAGGGGGAGGGGGTGAATCAGTGATCCTTTTAAACTTTTTACTAATTGATTCTTAATCAATTAAACCTCTATGGATGGTTAAAGCCTCGATCCACTCTTCTTGTATCTCTCACCTTTCCACGAATGATGCAGTAAATGTAAAGGCACAGGACACAAGGATTTACAAGGTTCGGCACCAAAGGCCTACATCCTTGCCATGCTCTCCCAGCATGGATTCTCCCATTATAACTTGTTAGAATTACAATGGTCGATATAGCTTCCCACCGTATCTCTCCTGAGTCCCACAGGAGGGTCTTTATACTGCGTCCCACAGTGTTACCAGAGTCCCACTGGCCTGCTCCAGAATCCCACTGAAGACTTCTTCTCCCTGAGTCCCACAGGGTCTTCTCCTGGCTCCTCGAGTCACACGAGTAGCTCTTCTTCTTGTTCAGCTCTTCAAGTATCTTCAGCAGTCTGGGATAAAGACTGTTGGCCTTGCTCGGTACCTCTGATCACTTGTGATGATCAGGTCTTCTCATCTTTCTCAGGCTTTATCTCCTTCTTCTCAGGATGACCTGGCCTCTCTCTTCAAGAAACTTCAACAGCCTCTGATAAGGTCTGTTGGTCTTGCTCAGCAACTTCTGATCACTTCTGTTGATCAGGCTCTTCTCAAATACTGAATACTCAGACAACTGATATCTTTATCTTCAGTCTGGTCCAGTCTCAACTCACTTCAACTTCATGAACTGAGTGCATGGTAGCTCTCCTTCCTCATGCACTGACTGCATGGCCTTCTAAAATTCTTCAAGAACCTCTGGTCTTGGAAAACTCAGATGCACACAGCCTGATTTAGCTCTGTTCACGTGTGCATGTGCATGCATGCATGCATGCACTTCCCTTCTTCTTCTCTAGGTGCAATAAACCCTCAAAGGGTGTAAACTGTTTAAGCACACACCTTTCTTCTTTTCCTTCACACGTTTAATTCCTTTTTCTTACACACATAAATGTGTGTTGTACTTTGTGTGGATGTCTTCTTCTTCTTCTAAGTGTTTACACTTTTAGTGCACACACTAGGTTCGGCCACTTCACTTTGTTGTTTTTCACACACAACATTGTTCTTTTCTTTGCACACACACAATGAGTTTGTATTTGGCCTCCACTATTTTTGCACACACCCAAGCTATCCTCGTCCTTCTTTTCAAATACACACACACACAAAGTGTGGTGGTCTTCACTCTTCAAGAATGCACACACAAATGCACATGGCCTTCTTCCCTTCTTGTGCACACACCTAGGCTTCGGCCAACTTCTTGCTCACTTTGCACACACACTTAATGAGTGTGGTCTTCTAACCACTTGGCACACACTTGGCCTTCCACTTTATCTTGCACACAAAAGGCACTATGCCTCAGGTCTTCTTGCTTTGAACACACAACACCTTCTGCCTCAAACAGAGCGCGCAAGGTGTGATCTCCTCGGGTGCAAGGTGCAAATGCCGCGGGATGCACAAGCACTCGGGTGTGCAGGATGCAACACCACGAGGCGCGCAAGCCATAAGGGTGAGGACACCTTGGGCGCGCAAGCTACTCCTGCCGCGCAAGTATGCGGGCAGGGAGAGCTCTTCCTGTCTCACAAATAATGCGCACAGGGGACCTTCGAAGCCTCGGGTGGCTCCGGAACCTTCAGCCGCGCAAGTTCTTTGCGCGGGGCTTCTACTTCGCGAGGCACAAGAGTGCTCTCACGGGACTCACGTTTCTCAAAGGATCAGCAAGCAACAATGAGGTCTCGGCCTCTCCTTTTATAGGTAGAGAATCCTCAAAACTTCCGCGTGGTTATAAATTCAAAATCCCGAAGATTTCGGATCTTTAAAAATCTTTCAAATCTGGTTACCTCTCTGTTTCACGCGGCTTCCTTCTTCTTTATTTTCCTCCTCCATATGCATGCTTCGAACGTGTGCATGGCCTTCATTAAAAACCGGTCCTTGCATAGCACGAACACCACATGGCCTCGGCAACTCCGTTTGCCTCGGCTGAAGTCCGAATTCTTTCTCGATGCATGCATGAAACATTTTAATGAATGCATGAGTTCGTTATGGCCAGATGAACATGAGGGTGTCTTCGGCTTCGAGAGAGATGGCCGGAATCTCAAAAACCATGCTCGGGTTGCTCCTGGTTCGACGGAGCTCACGGGAGGCTTCGGGGTGTCCTCGGCTCGAGCTCGAGGTGGAAGACGAGCCACGACCGTCGGATCGAAGATTTGGACGGTCGCGATCAGGATGGGCCGCGTCGGATTAGATGTGCGGCTTAGATCGTCCGCGCGATCAGATGAGCGGCTGGGATTCGCTCCGCGGCAAAAATGTTTGTCCCACATCGAAACAGCGCCCGGTTTCTCCGCGCCTTATCAACTAAGCGCTCCCCCAACCGGCTCAGTTGAATTCTCTCCCTCCACGGTGCCGCCCCGCACCGTGTTCTTCTGCGGGCGCGCTGTGCGCCCACTCTCGCCTCTGCGGGCGTGCTCCTAGCGCCCACTATGCACACTCGGGTGCGCTCATGCGCCCCTGCCGCGCTCCTCCGGGCGTGCCCCAGACGCCTAGCGGTGTCTTGGGTGCGTCCTGCCGCCGTGGACTCGCCCCACGGGTTCCCCCTTGGGCGTGGCGCCTTAGGCACACATGTGGCTTGGGGTTGAACCCTCAAGGTGTCCACGGGCTGGCCAATTTTTTGGCATATTAACAAATAAGACTTTGTCAAAAATAAAGTCCTCCATGAAAAATACCAATTCTAAATGCCAAATGCCTCCTCCTCTATTCTTCTTATCTTATCTTCTTCATCTTAAGAATTCCTCCATTTCTTCTCCTCACATGACCTTCACTTAGGATATGGAATTCAAAAGGTTCATCTTCATCAATCGAACTCCTGAATCACTTATAATCTTCAATGTTCTTTATTGATCTAATCAGAGATCAATTGGATCATCTTCATGTTCACATGCACTAAGTGATAGTGCATGGACTTCATTAATGCACATCATCCACTTAGTAGTTGTGGATGGAACTCCTTTCAACTCCTCATGCATTGTCACTACAATTCTTGGTCTTCTAATCATGTTGTGACTTTGTATCATCTTGATACAAGTTCTTGGAACTTAATGATCAGCTCAACAATCTTCAGATATTCATGGAGAATGTTTCAACCACAATTTCCAATACCACTTAGTGAATCTCCTAAGTGACATGCATCTTAGTACCATGGCCATTCTCCTTCACCACCAACACCATCACAACCATTGTCATTCACATCTTGACATTCCTTGACTTCCATTCATTCCAAGACAACTTCATGCCTCATTGACAACAAATGCAACACAGTGCACTTCACACTTCCTTGCCATGAGAACCGCTTTGGAGGTCTATGGATTGTGTGGTTGGTTTTGTAGTCTATATAGGGTTTGAAAAGTTAGTCAAAGGGTTATGGTCAACCCTATAAATATTATATACAACCTTTTCTTTCATCATTGTTTTCAATGATTTTATTTTCCTAAGAAAATGATTATCTATATACCTTACTAATCTAGCTTTAAGTATGAATAAATTGTTTACACAAGCCATGTAACTGGCCTCACAATTAAACATGCTTACTGAACATTTTTATCGGTTACCACAAGATATGGGTTCTTTGGTATGGCCAAAATTTCATCTTATGAATCACTACATAGACATGATTGATTAACATATGAAGAGTCATATATTTTCATTTTTCTATATTTTTTATTGTTTATTTGTTTCACCTTTAGTAAAAACTGACCCATGAATTGAGTGAGAACAGTTGAGTAGTGTTCACAAAGTTAGATGAGATGATTGAGAGTGTCAAGGTTTTCAATTTCTAGTATATTAATTTGAAGCACCATTTCCTGTATGATATTATAGGAGTGGGACTTTGATATGATATGTTTTCTCATATGTTACCCATGTACATATTTTTATTAGTCAATGATGCCCCAACATCTACACCATGAGATAAAAATAGGATACACCATTGGAATAAGAAACAGGAGGAGATAACTATAGAAAAAATAAAAAAATTTGTAATTTCATCAACGATATTGGAAATCATAAAGGTTGTATCATTGTTTATAATTATATAATAAAAATGGATTTTCCACACACACCTGAAGCATGTATACCAATATTTTAGTAAATCATCATGAATTCATGATCAAATCAGAATCACAGATAGTCATCAAGATAGGTCCTCTAATTCAAGGTAAAATAAAATAGGACTAGGTTTTACCATTCATGATGAGGTGGATATTAAAATAATTTGTATATATGTTAATGGTATTATGCCTATGTCAGGATGTTTAGAACTCACAACCTTTTTCTTATTATAACAAGCAATTAATCCCAAACATCATCAATAAATGAATCATATACAAGAGAACATTCTACTTGGTACTTTTATTAATAGGAATAATTCAATTGAATGTTCATATGGTTAGTAGGGATCAACATCTAGGGGAAATTTAGGATTAATTCCCCCTGACTCCATATAGGATGATACAGAATGAACCCAACCGCATTCAAAGGAACTATTCCATCATGAAAAGAATGTCAAGGGAGAGGACCTACATCCTTAAGCTAATGTTCCCTTTTAGGAATAGAAATGTTGATTCATCATACTAATCAAGTACGAACCACATCATTGGAGATATTAGAATATTTCTATTCACTAGAAACATGGGATATCTTGCACACATTTTTGAACTTTGGAAGAGGGCCAATTCATTAGCAGGGAATTGGAGGTCATCTCCAAGGATAATAGATTATTTCACCAATCAGATTTCCTAGAAACATATATTATTGGAAACTCCCTTCAAGAATGAGAATCAATGACGGAGTTTGGGTATACCTTTATAATGGCCAGTGAACTAGAAATAGAGAAATGTTTCAGTTTGGAACTACCAAAGTTGGAAAAAATCTACCAAATGAATGGTAGGATTTATAAAAGGAAGGGCCAATTTAAGATTTTCAAACCCTCCCTGGTGTTTTGGGGGTGGATAATGACTCAAGTATGTGGAAAAAAATTCATAAATGCTCAAGAAATACCCAATTCATTATTCATAGCTTATGTCTAGAGCATAAGTAGTTGTAATAAAAACTTATTGGTTGCTAAAGAAGTAATTAATAATATAAACTAGCATAAACAATTTGTGTTTTTAGCATATACATCCCAAATCAACACAATAAATAACACTATAACCATGATCTGTGAATCAATTTTCCATCTAATATACTTTTGAGATGGAATCCTAGTTACCATTATATATGGAGAAGTCATACATGGGTGGTACATGAATTGTAGATTTGATAGGTAGTTTGAATTCATTAAAAATAAGTTTTTAACTCATCCCTATAGGGTAAAAACCTAAATGTATGGGTTTATATTAGTATTATAGGAAACATGTTCACACATACTTTTCCTCCATTCAATTTCATCACATGGCCCACAATAGACTATGGAAAAACCTCGATCTAGTCATATCTTGATGAAAAATTTGGATAGATAGTACCAAAATTTGAGGTCCTTTCCAAAAAATGAAAGAAAATTGTAAGAAGATTGACTGAAATATGTGAGAAGACCTATATAGAGGATCTCTTAGTGACCATGAAGAGCTAAAAGGCCTAAAAAAGATAACTTTAGAGGGACCATAATTATCTAGGATTCTAAATAAGAAAGTTAATAAGACAAGTGGTTCACCATCACAGATTATAGTGGTCTTACTTCCAAGAATTATGAAAAATATTAAGAATAAAAAATCATTGAAGGATTGGGATTCATGGAGTGAATTATCTTTTAACAAAGGAGTTATGGTTCAAATTAAAATATATGAACATTATATTGATGGGGTTCAATGAGGTCATGTCCCCCTGGTGTGTATTAGAAATATGATACTTTTTAATTTAAAGGATACATCAAAGATCTAGACGCCCCCAATCATTTTTTAAGGATACACCAATCTACTCAAAAAAATATATAAATCATTGGGGTTTATGATAATAAATGAAGATGAAAAAAATAATTATGAATATTCTTTAAAATAGATAAGAAATATATGTCCTCTTGGAAACAATATTAGGAATTTTTTTCCTTCATCCACTAAGAGTATTTCATTTTCTAGGAGTCAGAATAATTCTAATCACCTATTGTGTCCCCAACATATAGAAACAAAGATATAATAATAAAATCAGGTGTACATGAAGATATTTTGAATGATGAAGAAGGAGGGTCTTTAGGATTTGTAGTGAAAATGAGTGTAGTGATCTCTAATCCCCAAGAGACATTTCTAGTTCCTCTATATTTTGATCCTCCTATGGTACTATTTGTCATAGACATCAATTAGAGACAGAATTAAAAATAATTGGGAATGTAGATTCACCTAAGGCTAGAAGGTAACTGTTATATTTACCACAAAAAATTCATGATTTTATATTATCTTCCTTAATAGAATGCTAATTCAATTTGATATTGACCCATGTTTAAAAAATAATGATATGCCTACCCCATAGGGGAATTAAGATATTTTACCTTGTATTAGACATATTTTAATGTCGTAAAAGATAAGGTTTTAGTAGGGATTAACTTAGAACATGATTTGAATATATCATCCACTATTACTACTGATGGAGGATGGGATGATATATGTATGGTGACCTACCCCAATTGTAAGGATTGGTAATATATAGTGATATTTTTCCTTTCCACATGGCTAGTTATTTTTCTAATGATTTGGAAATAGTGGATGATCTATTTTCAAATGTAAATGCAGATGAATCCCTATAAGTGTTTAGTAATTTCAATAATTATTTGAAAGGGTGTAAGGATTCTATATTTATACTCAAAATTTTCACTTATATATATTATGTGATGATTTAGATTTATATGTAATGAAATATTATAATTATAGAATATCACCAAGATACATTTTATAAAAGACACCAAGATCCTACATATTCTTATAGTGGTGTCTTCATTAGCTTATAACATGGAAAGTGGGGATCTATAAGGGTTTCTAGAGGTATATTATAAGGCCCCACCCTTAAACCTTACTTAATCTTGAGTTATTACAAGATTACACATTGAGGATCTTTTCAGGTTTATAGTTTTAGAGAATTAGATCATAAAACATGCATTTCATTCAACATTTAAACAAAGTTGTTACATAAAAGATAGTATTCATTTTTCCCATCAACGGAAACATATTAAAAATAAAACATGGATTCTTTCTTGACACTTCATTGACACTATCATCATATCATGTACCCTTCCCTTGACCTGTGAAAAACATTTCAAAAACTTGGGATGAGCATAAAAAGCTCAGTAAAGGATATAAAAATATGGAAAGGAAACATGAGTACATGTATACATAAGAATGAAATCATACTTTACCCATAAAAAATAATCACTTTAAAATACCTCAAAAATCATGAATAAATCATAGAAATCATAAGACATAAAGGTAACTTGAGGCATTCATAACATTCTTACGTAGGGAGTAACCCTCTTGGATACGTTTGGAATACCCATCAAAGTATATTCCCTAAATCTCTTCGGAGAAACCTTAATGTTTAACCCCTTCGCGTTACCCAGTGCATTGGAGAGATATATCGGGCTCACCCACCCTTAGTTTATCACGGAACCACCTGTCTTCATAATAATGCCCAAGAACCATAACATAATCATATCACATAAAACATGCATAAAGGAAACATAACATTTCCACTTTTCAACCACAAGATATCAATACAACACAATGATATAAAAACATTATGAAAACCATTTTCAATACCAAAATAAAAGGAAAGTAAAACATTTTATTTATTTTTCTTTAAAAAAAAGGTATGGCTTGTAGAGGAAGCCGAAACTCAAATAATGGTCACGGCAGCAGAGAAGTAATTGTCGCCGCATACGTATGACAAAAACATTCCCTTTTTTCATTTAGTAAAATGCTTTCTATAAAAAATATTCCTTTAGGATAAACGTAAAAGTAAAATGGGTTTATACACCATATAAATAATGTTTGGGTATAAAACAAAATATTCCTCAATGAAAGGAGATCTAGACGAAGTCACATACAAAGACGGTATCCTTGGATTAAGGATAAATCAATTACATAATTATGTGTGACAACCTAATACACCAAATATAAGTGGATATTAATTGTAAAACAATAAGATCTTATTCACACATATTCATAGAACGAAATATTCAAGGAGTACAAGCTTATCCCAAAGAATCAAAATTGGGTTAAGAAGTTCCCTTGAAAAAATTTGATAGCCTAACGGCGTCACTAAAAAATTCAGAAAATGAGTTGATGAGAGATAAAAAAGGGTACCTCATCACTTGGAAATAAAATTTAAATCACTAAATATATATAAGAACATATCCCAAAATAATGTTATGTGAATTAAAAGACATAACAAAAGAAGTCTTTTAAAAAGAGGAGGGTGAAAGGTTCCCTTACTGACATGGGTATCTTTCGAAACATACACCCCGTGAAAGAAAGACAATACAACATTGATGTAAATACTCATAAATGAATTTATATTACACAATGAGTAAAATAATGGGCATTACATACACCACTCAAAGGAAATTTTGGCAAATGTAGCATAAATCTCTCGGGAAAAAAAGTGAGATGAAAAATCTCTGACGAATACTCGGCAGCCTAACAGCGCCACTTAAAACTTCCAAAAATGGATTGATGAGATCAAATAGGGTCTCTCATCATATTACAATAAAATTTACAGAAAGAGGAATATAAAAGAACATCCCTCATCATAACAAATAAGAGCTTAAAATATGTGACATAATGCAGAGTACTTAAAAAGAATGAGAAAGGTTAGATCTCTTACGAAAATTCGGCAGCCTAACGGTGCCACTCAAAACTTCCAAAATGGATTGATGAGATAAAATAGGATCTCTAATAATATAAACATAATACGTATAGTAGGAATAAAATAAAATATAATCCCAATCATACGAAATATGTTCTTAAAAGGAATGACATAAAATAGTGTACTTAAAAAGAAAGAGAGGGGTAGGATCCCTTACATCGGGTCTGACTTGACTCGATCGTTCTTTAACGTCCTGAATAATAAATTTGAGTTAATTTATACTTTCTTAAGAACCTTTTTCAAGTTCATTATTCCTTTTATATAACTTATTTACATTTTATAAACATTATGTAATCATTTATGTTAATAATATTTGTTTTGTCGATATTTGGTTCTTAAGTCGAAAGTGGACTTCGTACAATTACATGTTGTTCATGTGGTCAAAGGTTCATTATATCCAGAGTCATATTCATGATTTGGATATCATATATATCATATATATCTAGAATATACATGTATTTATAATATTACATAATCATTTAGAGGTAAGAAATGAAATGCACCGTTCATGGAGACGGTAAGCCGTACGTACGCATGAACACTACTTTCATTTCTATGTCATATTAATGGAATTAAAACTAAATGAGAGGTATGTATATTTTAATTCCAGAATTATATTCATCATTTATCTGTAACATACATCATAAATAATAACTTTAAATACATCCTTTATACATCCCACATATGGCATTAACGAATCAAATCACTTTGAGGGGGCGGTAGTCCACACTTCCTAAAATGAAATTATCGTGTTTACCCGCAATGGAAACCATAAAGGTATGCCACAATAGAAAAATACAGAAGATTAAGTAAAACATAAACATATTATATATCATATATAAATATAGTGACATCTTAATGTCCACCTTTTAAG
The DNA here is from genome assembly GCA_963277665.1 of Viscum album. NCBI lineage: Eukaryota > Viridiplantae > Streptophyta > Magnoliopsida > Santalales > Viscaceae > Viscum > Viscum album. The sequence continues at coordinate 1,703,624,382 of OY728155.1, forward strand.
GTGTTATATGAGTGTTGGACAATCATCGTTTCGTGAGGCAGAAATTCGCCATCCTCAGAAACAGTATGTTCTTTAACCATTTGATGTAGGTGTGTGTAAGTGTAGCTCGAATTATTCTTATAAAAACATCCTAGTATATTTAAGATACTGTAGTTGTTACAAAAGAAATGAATAAAAAGATTTTAGGGGTTTGGAGAAGCAAAATAAAAGAAAAGAACACAAGTGAAGACATTACCTTAAAATCGGGTAACTCTTTTTTATTTGAGCTCAAAGGCTTCCTTGGGAAGACTTCTGCCCAAAAAGAGGCTTCTAGGAGTAATAGAGGGATGTGGAGAGGACAAAATAGAAGGTTTTGGCCGAGCCAAAGGCATGAGAGGTGTGCGTAATGTGGTAGAGGTGGGGGCCTTTTATAAGAGGAGAGGAGGGGCACTCTTGTAATGTTACAAAATGTTACTTTATTTTCAAATGCGTTTCTGATTTTAAAAGTCTCACATTGATGTATTTCGAGGATAAGGTGGTAAGGGTTCAAATATACTCATCCAATAGGTTTTTGACAAGTATATGTTATAGTTTTAACATTATCTTTTCATTTTATTTAAATCCTTTATTAATGAGGTAATCGCTCCATCATCATGATGTCGTAAATAATTTAATTTATTTAATGCATAAAAATTATAAAAAAATATCATGATGTAGGAAATCTTTTTATATTTCTAATGAATATTTATAGTAAAAAATATGACTTGTATAACCCCATTTAAAAATTTTTTTAGTGAAACATCTCAGCCTTGTGACATTTTTATTTTAACTTTAAATAAAAAGTTATTTATGTCATTTTCCAACCAAAGTTGCTCCATGGGGTCCCCAAGTTGACCCATGGATTGTCGTGGTCGGCCATGACACATAAAATGAGTGTAGGACAAGTGTATAGGTCATTTCACATTATTAATACATTTTCTTTACATTAAATTACACTAATTACCTCTAATCATGGTTAAGAACATAAAAGTTACTATTCACCAAAAAATTATTTTAATCCCATTGAACCAAATTTTACTTCATAATGACAACCATGTATGTCAGATTTTTGAAATTAAAAACACAGAGGTGGAAATGTTTCATTTAAATGAAAAATCAGTTTCTTTAACTACCACTAAGTGGTTTCACTATTCATCAAAAATTGAAGTTTTTTCAGAAAAATACCAAAAATTCACCCTAAGATATATTTGATATTCTGAACCCAAAAATTATGTATATTTTACCAAATTCAAAACATATAAGTTGCATTAATTTATTTAATAATTATTTCCCGCTGTCAAAACAAATAGTGTGTTTTTATGAAACAATATCTATTAAATGATTGACACTAGTTTAAGTCCAATTTCAAAGTGAAATTAATTCCAATGACCACTATTGGATTAAATGGTAAAATTATATTCTTATTTAACTTTAAAAACAATTCAAAAGATAATCTAATCATATAAATAAATTAGATTAAAAAGAGGTTTTGAATTAAAATACAACATTTTTTACTATTCATTAAAAAATGATCATTATCGGAAAGATACCAAAAATTTACACAAAGTAAATTTTGATGTCTCTATTATAAAGAAGAATTTTATTTTGTCAAATATAACACAAAAAATTGTGAAAAATTGGATTTAAAAGTGGTTCGCCATCAAAAGGCGGTTAATCGACCTTCTAAAGAACATTAGAATGTTCACGTTTAAAAAATTAAATTCATTAACATTTTTAATCCTCTATCATTTATTGTAAAAATTAAAAATATTTGACAAACATATATAATCATTTTTTAGTTAGTTCCGTTCATTCCCGCCATTACAACGGTTAGGCGTTAACTACCATTTAAAATAATATTATATTATTATTAGTGTGCAACATAAGATTTCCAAGAAACTCGTTTTTGCGTATTGGGTACGCCATCGAGCAAAGCATCCCCTTTAAAGTAATATTAAAATTTTATTCACAAATATGGATAAATATAAAAATTTCATATTCTTTATTTACTTGGGGTGTTACATCCTTCCCCCCTTTTGGGAATTGTGTCCTCGTAATTTTAAAATTGGGCTTAGAAACATCCCTGAAAGTCCCACATCGGAACAAGATTCAGTAAAACAATCACTTTAAAATAAATAATGAGAAGTACAGAGGTCACCCAAGTTAACCCATACTAGGATTCCATGCATGAAAACATTGACATGGAGGAGAAAACATAGGGTCATGTTCTGATGGAGAGTGATAGAAAACTTGTTTAGGAGAAATTTAACCACAACAAAATCACAAACATGTGATGGGTTAAACGGTATTCGATTCCCCAGTAGGAAAAGTTAATAGAAAAAAAATTGTTCTTTTTTTATTTAGGAATTTATTCATAAGGAAACATAATTACTTATCATGTTGACTTTCAACTTTTATTAGATTTATTACACAAACTCATATTTTCTCCAAAAGACGAGTATTTAGGAAGACTTGTTCACTATAATCAACTTCTAGAGAATCACCTAATCCTCAAAAGAGAACTATATACTTCACATGTCATTAAACTTTAACCAAAACCAAAACCAAAATGGTTAGTACAAGATCAGATAATCCAGAAAAGGATAACCCTTTATAAAAAGAAAATCTATTCTTAATCTCCAAAATTTGTCCAACAAAACCCAAAGTTCAATGAGGACCATTTTATAAACAATTTGTCCATAAAATTCTTCAATGTAAACCAAACAAAGATTTAAACCAAAATATTTGAAGGATTTAGTCACATAGTCTTCCAAGGTACAAATTAACTTTTATCTCCAAATAACATCAGTTGCTCTTAAATTCTCATATTGAAAAGTAATTAACCTAATCACATATCCTCGATGATAGGTTAATAATTTCCATAGATAACCCAAAATAAGAATACTCTTGATTCATAAAATAATCTAACTAAAAAGAATTAGTCAAACTCACCATGGACTTCATGTAGTCCAGTGGTAGGCAATAAATACCATTTGCGCTTTGGTTGTGGGTTCGATTCCCGCAGCTTTGTTCGACGCGGCGGGTTGTCACACGGTCTGCGTGTTGTCCTTTTTCCAAAACAATATAATTCTTAAAACATTCCCCAAAACGAGACAAAATCTTCAAAAATGAGCATAACATATTTTAACCTCATGTTTATCTCATGCCTTTCATTTTCCATCATAACATATAATAACCCATAATTACCTCAAAAGTAAGGATCATATAGACTCTAATGGTTACCTTTATAATTATTACCTGAACTTCCACATCGATTGGTCATCTTGTACATGATGCATTACAGATCATACCATGGTTCAAGTGGTTGATCATGACTCCTTGATAGTTGGTTTATAACAACGACGAGTTTCCTCATTGAATCCACCATTTTATCTAGTATCTTAATCAGAGAACCACCACAGTTTCCTTCAAACCTGTTGTCTCATTGGTGCCTGCTAGATCCATCCATTCACGAAAAAGAGAAATGTCAGTGTGAGTATATCAACAAAACCATCATGTACTAATGAGGAAGGTAAAAACTAAGATATACTTACTCATTCACTTTATCTAAAACTAGGACTCTTTCTGAAATCCTTACCATTATGGTAATGTCACTTGTGCTTAGAGAATACCCTAACCTCTAAAGTTATCTAAACCGACCTTTGATACCAACTATAAGGCCCCAGCCGTAAACTTTACATAATCTTGAGTTATTACAAGATTACACATTGGCGATCTTTTCAGGTTTAGAGTTTTAGAGAATTAGATCATAAAAATTTCATTTCATTCCACATTTAAACAAAGTGGTTACATAAAAGATAGTATTCATTTTTTCCATCAATTGAAACATATTTAAAATAAAACATGGATTCATTCTTGACACTTCCTTGACACTGTCATCATATCATGTACCCTTCCCTTGACCTGTGAAAAACATTTCAAAAACTTGGGATGAGCATAAAAAGCTCAGTAAGGGATATAAAAATATGGAAAGTAAACATGAGTACATGTATACATAAGAATGAAATCATAATTTCCCCATAAAACATAAGCACTTTAACATTCCTCAAAAATCCTGAATAAATCATTGAAATCATAAGATATAAAGGTAACTTGAGGCATTCATAACATTCTTACGTAGGGAGTAACCCTCTTGGTTACATTTGGAATACCCATCACAGTATATTCCGTAAATATCTTTGGAGAAACCATAACGTTTAACCCCTTCACGTTACCCAATGCATTGGAGAGCTATATCGGGCCCACCCGCCCTTAGTTTATCACAGAACCACCCATCTTCAGAATAATGCCCAAGAACCATAACATAATCGTATCACATAAAACATGCATAAAGGAATTATAACATTTCCACTTTTCAATCACAAGATATCAATACAACACATTGATATAAAAACATTATGAAAACCATTTTCAATACCAAAATAAAAGAAAAGTAAAACATGATATTTATTTTTCTTTTAATAAAAAGGTATGGCTTGTAGAGGAAGCTGAAACTCAAATAATGGTCATGGCGGCAGAGAAGTCATTGTCGCCGCATACGTACGACAAAAACATTCCCTTTTGTTGTTTAGTAAAAAGCTTTTTATAAAAAAAAATATTACTTTCAGATAAACATAAAACTAAAATGGGTTTCTACACCGTATAAAAGAAGTTTGTGTATAAAACAAAATATGCCTCAATTAAAGGAGATTGAGACAAAGTCCCATACAAATACGGTATCCTTAGATTAAGGATAAATCAATTACATAATTATGTGTGACAAACTAATACACCAAATATAAGTGGATATTTAGTGTAAAACAATCAGAGGTTATTCACACATATTCATAGAACGGCATATTCAAGGAGTACAATCTTATCCCATAGAATCAAAATTGTGTTAAGAAGTTCCCTTGAAAAAATTTGACAGCCTAACGGCATCACTACAAAATTCAGAAAATGAGTTGATGAGAGAGAAAAAGGGTACCTCATCACTTGGACATAAAATTTAAATCACTAAAGTTATATAAGAACATATCCCAACATAATTTTATGTGAATTAAAAGACATAACAAAAGAAGTATTTTAAAAATAGGAGGTTGAAAGGCTCCCTTACCGACATGGGTATCTTTCGAAACATACACCCCGTGAAAGAAAGACAATACAACATCGATGTAAATACTCATACATGAATGTATATTACAAAATGAGTAAAATAATGGGAAATACATACACCGCTCAAAGGAAATTGTAGCAAATGTAACATAAATCTAACGGGAATAAAAGTGAGATGAAAAATTCCTTACGAATACTCGGCAGCCTAACGGCGCCACTTAAAACTTCCAAAAATGGATTGATGAGATAAAATTGGGTCTCTCATCATATTAAAATAAAATTTACATAAATAAGAATATAAAATAACATCCCCCATCATAAAAAAGAGGAGCTTAAAATAAGTGACATAAAAGAGAGTACTTAAAAATAAAGAGAGAGGTTAGATCTCTTTAAAAAATTCGGCAGCCTAACGGCGCCACTCAAAACTTCCAAAATGGATTGATGAGAGAAAATAGGGTCTCTAATCATATGAAAATAAAAATTATAGTAGGAATAATATAAAATAACATCTAAATCAAAAGAAATATGAGCTTAAAAGGAATGACATAAAAGAGTGTACTTAAAAAGAAAGAGAGGGGTAGGATCCCTTTCCTCGGGTCCGACTTGACTCGATCATTATTTAACGTCCTGAATAATAAACTTGATTTGATTTCTACCTGCTTAAGAACCTTTTTCGAGTTCATTATTCCTTTTATATAACTTATTTTCATGTTATAAACATTATGTAATCATTTATGTTAATAATGTTTGTTTTGTCGATATTTGGTTCTTAAGTCAAAAGTGGACTTCTTACAATTACATGTTGTTCGTGTGGTCAAAGTTTCATTATATCCAGAATGATATTCATAATTTGGATATCGTATATATCATATATATCAAGAATATAAATGTATTTATAATATTAAATAATCATTTAGAGGTAAGAAATGAAATGCACCGTTCAAGGAGATGGTAAGCTGTACGTATGCGTGAACGCTACTTTCATTTCTATGTCATATTAATGGAATTAAAACTAAATGAGAGGTATGCATATTTTAATTCCAGAATTATATTCATCATTTATATGTAACATACATAATATATAATAACTTTAAATACATCCTTTATACATCCCACAAATGGCATTAACGAATCAAATCACTTTGAGGGGGCAGTAGTCCGCACTTCCTAAAATGAAATTATCGTGTTTACCCACAATGGAAACCATAATGGTTTGCCACAAAATAAAAATACAGAAGATTAATTAAAACATAAACATATTATATATCATATATAAATATAGTGACATCTTAATGGCCACCTTTTAAGGTGTTATATGAGTGCTGAACAATCATCATTTCGTGAGGCAGAAATTCACCATCCTCAGAAACAGTATGTTTTTTAACCATTTGATGTAGGTGTGTGTAAGTGTATCTAGAATTATTCTAATAACAACATATTAGTATATTGAAGATACTGTAGTTGTTACAAAATCAATGAATAAAAAGAGTTTAGGGGGTTGAAGAAGCAAAATAAAACAAAAGAACACAAGTGAAGACATTACCTTAAAATCGTGTACCTGTTTTTAATTTGAGCTCAAAGGCTTCCTTGGGAAGACTTCTGCCCATATTGAGGCTTCTAGGAGTAAGAGAGGGATGTGTAGAGGCAAAGAGATCAGGGTTTCGCCGAGCCAAAGGCTTTAGAGGTGTGGTTAAGGTGTTAGAGGTGGGGGCATTTTATAAAAGGAGAGGAGAGGCACTCTTGTAAAGTTACAAAATGTTACATTATTTTCATATGAGTTTTGGATTTTAAAGGTCCCACATTGATGTATTTCTAGGATAAGGTGGTAAGGGTTCTAAATATACTCATCCAATAGGTTTTTTACAAGTGTATGTTATATTTTTAACATTATCTTTTCATTTTATTTAAATCCTTTATTAATGAGGTAATCGCTGCATCATCGTGATGTCATAAATAATTTAATTTACTTAATTTCTAAAAATTAAAAAAAATATCATGATGTATTAAATCTCTTTAGATTTATAATTAATATTTATAGTCAAATATATGACTTGTATAACCCCATTTAAAAATTGTTTTAGTGAATCATCTCATGCTTGTGACATTTTTATTTTAACTTTAAATAAAAAGGTATTTATGTCATTTTCCAACCAAAGTGGATCTATGGGGTCCTCCAGTTGACCCATGGATTTTCTTGGTCGGCCATTACACATCCAATGATGTTAGGACATGTGTCTAGGTCATTTCACATTTTTAAAAAATTATTTTTACCTTAAATTACACTAATTATCTCTAATCGTGATTAAGAACATAATAGTTACTATTCACCCAAAAATTATTTTAATCCCATTGAACCACATTTTACTTCCTAATGATAAACATGTATGTTGGATTTTTGAAATTCAAAACACAGAGGTGGAAAAGTTTAATTTAAATGAAAAATCAGTTTCTTTAACTACCACTTAGTTGTTTCACTATTCATCAAAAATTGAAGTTTTTCAGAAAAATTCCAAAAATCCACCCTAAGATATATTTGATATTTCGAACTCAAAAATGATGTCTATTTTACAAATTAAAAACATATAAGTTGCATTAATTAATTTAATAATTAATTCCCGCTGTCAAAACAAATAGCGTGTTTTTATGAAACAATATCGATTAAAAGATTGACAGTAGTTTAAGTCCAATTTCATAGTGAAATTAATTACAATGACCACTATTGGATTAAATGGTAAAAATATATTCTTATTTTACTTTAAAAACAATTAAAAATATAATCTAATCATACAAATAAATTAGATTAAAAAGTGGTTTTGAATTAAAATAAAACATTTTCACTATTCATTAAAAAATGAACGTTATCGGAAAGATACCAAAAATTTACACAAAGTAAATTTTGATGTCTCTATTATAAAGAATAATTTTATTTTGTCAAATATAACACATAAAATTGTCAAAAAGTGGATTTAAAAGAGGTTCACCATCAAAAGGCGGTTAATCGACCTTCTAAAGAACATTAGAATGTTTACGCTGAAAAAATTGAACTCATTCACATTTTTAATCCTCTAACATTTATTGTAAAAAGTACAAATATTTGACAAACATATATAATCATTTTTTAGTTAGTTCTGTTCATTCCCGCCATTACAATGGATAGACGTTAACTACCATTTAAAATAATATTATTTTATTATTAGAGTGCAATGTAAGATTCTCAAAAACTCTTTGTTGCGTATTGGGTACTCCATCGAGCAAAGCGTCCCCTTTAAAGAAATATTAATATTTTATTCAGAAATATGGATAAATATAAAAATGTCGTATTCTTTATTTACCTGGGGTGTTACATAGATCTTTAAGTTCTCGTGGAAGGAATTGTCCCTCGGGACAATTATACCTCATGGGATTTCAAATCAACTAATGTGGAGGATAACTTCAATTCTCCAACAAATCAGGACATGATCAAAAATAGTAATTACCATGTTAGGCCATTATAAATTCATGGGAATCCCACCATAGTGATTGATAACACTCCCATCAAATAAGAGTATAAAAACACACTCTATCTAAATGTAGTGGATACCATAGAAACCAAATAATTAGAAGGTATTGATCATTTGTATCATTGTTAAACTTTATTATCCACCTTTCATTTTTAATGTTTTATTTTCAATTATAAGACATAATATTACATCCGCAACATGTAATGATCATTAAAGGTATACATACTCCAAAAATTCAACTAGCAAGGAATGTGATGGAATATATAGATATAGGAACCACCAACTCTATGGACACAACACAAGATATTTCATTATGTGATTTGATTCATGAGTACATATTAAAACCTAGTAGTGGCTTTAAATTCAATTTGGAAGCCTAAAAAGATTTCTAAGTCACCCTTCAATATTTATGGAGATAGATATAGAGTTCTTTCTCACATACACCCCTATAATACCTTACTATAAAGTTTTATAATATATATAACATGATCTCGATGATGGGATACAGTGGGATTGATTAAGATGGTATGCATAATATGATATTGAAGGTTCTTCAAATATGGTAGTGAGAGGAGGAATCCGAAATTCTCATTGTTAAGGAAAAACCATCACAATTATCACATTATAAAATTATATCATCCCATTAAGATTTCCACTATACGTAGATAGATATATAATAATTATTCATGAATGATTAAGAAGTTTTTAGGGTGGGACACTTTCATCTAAAACTTTTCCCTATAAGAGAGGTGCTAGCTAAAAAATAGAGGCTACCAAAACAAGATGAAACTTGATAAAAGTGTTATACTACTGAGGTAAAGGTTCTATGATATATTCAAGAATCCTATTATAAAACCCTAAATATAATTCAACAAAACCTTTTTATTTATCCTATAAATTAATTAATGAACTCCAAGTCCTTCTAGAGGTAATTTTATGATATTTCATCATTATGGAGGGTGAATATAACTTCTCAATGTTCCCATTCCTTTTTCATAATGAATTAAAACAAATTCAATTATAAATAAATTATAAATTATTAAAATAATTTTTTACACTGAATTTTATTTCATAATCATTTTTATACATTTAAAAACGATAAATTTCATAATAACATGAATAAATTTGAACATTGAATTCATAATGGATAATGTCAATCATTATTCACTTGAACTTCAGTCAGAATAAATTACCTCATTAGCATGGATCATTAATGGCTATAGGCATACCACTATCACCATAATAATATAGTTGGTCTATTTGGATATGGGATGATTTACTCAATGTTGAGTATCATTGAAGGGTATAATCATAACCCCATTACCATAAAACTAATATTGTTTCATTTAGATAAGGAATGATTTGCTCATAATAATGAATCATGAATGGGTATAGGCATAACACAATCATTTTAAGAGTAGAGTTTATCCATTTGGATATGGATGATTTGAATCCACAAAATATGTATTAGGATGTGGGTATTTAAAAATGTGTATTATAATGATCAAGAGGGATTAAAAACCCTAAAGTCATAATTATTTGTGCTCTCTATGAATCTCCAGACTAATATGTTTTGAAAAAGGGGTGCTATAATTCTTTTCTTATGCCAAGGGATGAAGTGATCTGACTTGAATTTTTCTAACGCCATATGGTAGACCCAAAATATTTTTATAATTGAATTTAGTATCCCTAATTTTTTATTAGGTCTCATATGTGGGAGACATAGTTGTTTGAGACTTTTCGTTTTCTCAAATAACATTTTTTTGGTTTTTGAGCTCACATGTTTTTCACCTATTTTATTTGTGGGACACTCCATATTTTTCCTTATCTGTGTGAGCTATACACCTAGTGAGTAGAGAAATTAATATTTAATGGGATTAGATTTATAATTCCATCAACATAGCATGATTCGTGTCTCTTTTTATGCGGTTTTATTTCATTAAAGTCAAACCAATGTGACTTGATGATTCGATTTGAACAACATTGAGAAAATATAGTAGTCTTCATAGAGATATAGGTGGGGGAAGAATATAAAATAAATGAGATCACATCATCACATATAATTTAAGTGTCAAGTTACAATTCATTTAGTTTATTTTCGTAGTTCTTAGACCAATAGGGGCTAATTATTAAGGTTAGAAAACATCGACCAAGTATACTAAATATTAAGGTTTTATAGCCTTGATAAAACGTTTATGGGAGGTTTACATATTAAATGGTTGGAAAATAAATGTGAATGGAGGTCCTTTTAAATGATATAAACTATCACATAAGGGGAAGAATTTATTTTATGGGTTGAATCTTATACCACTCTGTCATAATGAATAGTGACACAAGAAAATGAATATTCAATGATTGAAGGATGATATTTCATATCATTTCTTTAATAGTGAGTACAATTCACATAAGAGTAACACTAATGGAATTGAATCATCATGAATAGTATAATGGTAGGATATATGAATTAAAACAAAAGAAGCCTAAATCATGGGTGGAGATCTGAGACATGAACACTGGGGATGAAAAGTAGCCACATTTGAATAATTTTTTCTTTTGTAGTAGTTTCAATGCATATAGAGATTAGAGGGCCTTCTCCTCAGGATGAAACAATCTATTTTGGAAGGTCGTTTGGGGAGGGGTGCATTTACAGAGCCACATTGAGGGTATGGATAGTTATCCAAATAAAAGTGTACTTTGAAGTTTAATTCACTCATTAACTATATCCATGGATGGTTTATGAGGATTCAAACACATATAAAATAATATAGTTTTATGAAGAAAATGGATACTCATAGAGGGTTTAGGTACCCAAGAAGTAATATCAATATGCATGGACCACATATTCAGTGAGTATAAATATAAATATAAATTGATTTTACTTATACATAGAACATTGGGTGTAATTATCACATTAAAATTTCTTATATGGCTATTGGGAGATACCCATGATCATTTTATCCTTTAATTTATGTTCTATATTTTTTACTATATCATGAATGTTAGAGCCATAGTGAGGGGAGACTGGAGTTTTTCTTAAAATTCCCTATACATGTTAATGACATAATAATATTTATACCATATTAATATATAGATTAATGTCTTAGGTTTTGACCTATTTTTAGATATAATTTAAGGTTATACAACTTTGACCAAAGTGAACCAATATTTAATGTTTCGATGGTTGAAAAAACAGTGAGATATTCAATCTAATATGGGCAAGGTAAACCCTGATTTTAATGAAGAACTCAATTCTAGAATATAATATCTATAATGGGTACAAAAAATTTATATTCATGATTATTTGACCAATGTTCATATAGTTTAAGGTCATGATACTTAGGAAAAAGTGAACACTATTTATGTTTGTAATTCTTAGACCAATGATTACACCATTTAAAGTCATTGTGCTTGGAACAATGTGTAGAGAGTTTAATTTCATGAGTGCCAGAGAAATGTGTATATAACATAAGGTAATGATATTTAGGAAAATTACCCACAGTTTATGGTCATGATTTTTGGACAAAGCTTCACATAGTTTTTTTAAGAAAAATGAGCACAATGGCTCTAATATTGAGAAACAAATTAGTTACACAATCTGAAAAGAGGGTATTTTACATTTATCCCGAACAAGAAAATACATCAAGTCATCTGGCACCACATTAAGTCTCATGAATCGTTCTTCCAATATAACTTTGTTTGAAAGCCCTTCCATAAAATAATTTCCTTCCAAAAAGGTATGCATGACAAATCAATTCATGTTTGATATCCTTTCAAGTCAGTTGATTAATTTAACATTCAGTTGCCAAGAGATTAGGATCTGACCCACTCTAACCACTTTCACGAGTGTGGATGAATCAAATTAAACTATATATTATTCAAATGATTTTGAAAATACATGTTGACTACTCTAATAAATTCCAGTATTTTAGCTTCTAAGGTAGTGTCATGTCTGTAAGAACCACAATTTCACTCCCCAACATCACCTTGGAAGTCCCTAAAAATCACCCCGAAGCATGAGCGTCCTAGATTTACACAGGTGGTTCCATTAGTATAACACATTAACCATCCATTGAATGGAGGATTCCATAGAACCCCCAAATATCCCCTTGGATTCGAGAAAGATCATGCATCCTTCAGCTACCCCAAGATGATGATGTCCCACTACTGGAAAAATACTTTATACCAACGGTTTGGAACAGTTGGTATAGGCCTACAAACCATTGGTATATCCTATACCAATGATTTGGAGAACCGTGGGAAAGTAAGTAGTTGGTATAAGTAATATGAAAATCTATTCCAATGGTACCATAAAACCGTTGGTATTTGTATTTCAAAAAAAAACATTCGGTGGGATTTGATCCCAGGACCTCTAGTTTATCTTTAAACGACCTAACCACTACCCTAACATGAATTTTGTGAACATAATTTAACATATATATATATATTATCTTCATTATTTTAAATTTTAATTTTTATAATGTTCTCGATAAGAATATTCGATAGAAAATCAACGAACCTATACCCACGGCTGTCAAAACCGTTGGTATAGACTTATACCAACGGTTTTGACAACAGTTGGTACAAGTCCTTTGATTCTGGGAATGATGTTGGTATATGGGGGACTTTTCCGAATGGTTTGGGGTAATTCCCCAACCCCAGTTACCCAGCGTCGGTGCATTATTGCGTAACATTGGCATGATCACAATGATCAAGTCTCAAAAGACTGATTAGTTAATGGCCTTGGAAATACTAGATACATTCATAAATGTTACATTACATAATAAAGTGAAAAAATAACTTAACAAAGTCTCCATAGTCCACACTCATATCCTCTTCTGACTATCCCTACAGGTCATTCATAAAATACTTCTTCACATCCTGGAAAATATTAAAACATTGAAAGGGGTGATCTCAGATGCTCAGTAAGGTTAACAATATAGCGGAAGCTTTCATCAACAAACATAAACATTTAAGGCAATTTATAACTAAAACAAAAGCCTTTTAAACTTGAACTTCAACATAATATGGAAAAAGTAAAATGATATAATGCCATTTACTTCTTCACATGGATATTCTAATGTTCGAATAATCACATGCAATATCAATAACCATTTTCATAATGATGGAATGTATAATTCCAGACTATCATAACCACGTAGCCAAGGCCTCGTACCAAGACTAAAAATAAGATTTTGTCAAGGCCTCGTGCCAAGACAATAGTTTTTCTCATGAGACCAACCGATGCATCGAGGAGCTATAGCGGGCTCCACCCGTCACTTATTAAGTCCAATACATTCCGCATATGAACAGGTTTAAACATATCATAAACCATAACATAATTGTATCACATAAAACATGCATAAAGGAAACATAAGATTTCCTCACTTCCATCACAAGATATCAATAAAAAACATTGATATAATAAAAACTTTATCAAAACCATTTTCAATACCTAAATAAAAGAAAAGTAAAACATGGTATTTATTTTTCTTTTAAAAAAAGTTATGGCTTATAGAGGAAGCCGAAACTCAAATAATAGTCACGGCAGCAGAAAAGTCGTTGTCGCCACATATGTAAGAAAAAAACATTCCTTTTTTCATTTAGTAAAAATGCTTCATATAAAAATATTACTTTTGAATAAAAGTAAAAGTTAAAGGGGTTTATACACCGTATAAATGAAATTTGTGTATAAAACCAAATATGCCTCAATGAAAGGAGATTGAGACGAAGTCCTTACAAAGATCATTTTCAAAATAAAATAGATATATTATGTGTATTCACAATAAGTACACATAAATAAAGTACAAATACAAGATAGGACATAATAATATCATGAAATAATTTGAAAGTAGGAGACTAACCCAAAGAATGGAAATTGGGTTAAGAAGTTCCCTTACCTCGTGTACGACGTGACTCGATTATTCTTTAACATCCTGAATAATAAACTAGAGTTAATCTATACTTCCTTAAGAACCTTTTTCAAGTTCATTATCCCTTTTATATCACTTATTACTATGTTATGAAAATTATGTAGTCATTTAAGTTAATAACGGTCGTTTTGTCGATCTTTGGTACCCGAGTCAACAATAAACTTCTTATAATTACAAGTTGATTATGTGGTAGAATATCCATTATATACATAATTATATTAATGATGTATATATCATATATATCATATATATCCTGTATATACATTCATTTATAATATTACATAACATTTAGAGGTATGAAATGAAATGCACCGTTCATGGAGACGGTAAGTCGTACGTACGCATGAATGCTACTTTCAGTTTTATTTCATATTTAATGGAATGAAATTATAATTATATAAAGGTATACTATAATTACAGTATAATATAATTTATAATACCATTTACTCCATCCTTTATACATCCCACATATGTCATTAACGATTCAAATCACTTTGAGGGGGCGGTAGTCTGCACTTCCTAAAATGAAATTATCGCTTTTACCCAAAATGGAAATCATATAGTATGCCATAAATGGGAAATACATAGGAATAAGTAAAACATAAACATAATATATATCATATATAAAAATAGTGTCATCATAATGGCCACCATTAGAGGTGTTAAAATAAGATTGAACAATCATCATTTTGTGAGGTAGAAATTTTCCAACCACATAAACAGTATGTTCTTTTACCATTAGACGAAGGTGTGTGTAAGTGTAAATCAAATAATTCTCATAAAAACATCATAGAATATTGGGGATACTAGTTTTGTTACAAAATAAATTAATAAAAATATTGTAGGGGGTTGGAGAAGCAAAATAAAATAAAATAACATAAGAGAAGACACTACCGTAAAATCGGGTAACACTTTTTGATTTGAGCCGAAGGCTTCCTTGGGGAGAGTTCGTCCCAAAGTGAGGCTTCTAGGAGTAATATAGGGATGTTGGGAGAGTATTTGGGCAGAGTTTGGTTGACCCAAATGGCTTGATGTTGTGAATAAGGTGGTAGAGGTGGGAGCCTTTTATAAGAGGAGAGGAGGGGCACTCTTGGAAACTCATAAAATGTTACATTATTATGAGATGATTTTCGGATTTCATAGGTCCCAAAATTATATATTTAGAAGATAAAAGGATAAGGGTTTTAAATATACCCATCCAATAGGTTTTTGACAACTTTATGTCTTAGATGTTACATTATCTTTTCATTTTATTTAAATCATTAATTAATGAGGTAATCGATGCATCATCATGGTGTCATAATAATTTTAATTTCTTTAAGGTCTAAAAATTATAAAACAAATATCATGATGTAGTAAATCTTTTTATATTTCCAATGAATATTTATAGTCGAAATGCTAAATTATATAACCCTATGTAATAATTGTTTTAGTAAAACGACACATGTTTGTGACAATTTTATTTTAACATTAAATAAAAAAGTTTTTAATGTAATTTTCCTACCAAAGTGGCTCCATGGGGTCCCCATGTTGACCCGTGGATTGTCTTGGTCGGCCATAACTCATCCAATAGGGTTAGGAGAAGTGTAAAGGTCATTTCATAGTTTTATAATATCATTTTAGCTTAAATTTCACTAATTACCTTTAATCGCGATTAATTAAACTTAAAAGTTACTGTTCACCAAAAAATTATTTTTATCACATTGAACCAAATTTTACTTCCTAATGACAACCATGTATGTCAGATTTTTGAAAATCAAAACACAGAAGTGGTAATGTTTCATTTAAACGAAAAATCAGTTTTTTAACTACCACTTAGTGGTTTCACTATTCATCAAAAATTGAAGTTTTTCAGAAAAATGCCAAAATTTCACCCTAAGCTATAATTGATATCCCAAATTCAAAAATGATGTCTATTTTAAAAAATTCCAAAAATATAAGTTTCATTAATTAATTTTATAATTAATTCCCGCTGTCACAACAAATAGCGTGTTTTTAAGAAACAATATATATCAAAAGATTGACAATTGTTTATGTCCAATTTCAAAGTGAAATTAATTCTAATGAACACCATTGGATAAAATGGTAAAAATATATTCTAATTATACTTTAAAACCACTCAATAGTATAATTTATCACTATAAATTATTTTGAATAAAAAAGTCGTTTTATGTATTTTTCACTATTCATAAAAAATGGAAGTTCTCAGAAAATTACAAAAAATTAATCTTAGGATAATTTCGATATTACGAATACAAAAATGATGTCCATTTTGAAATATAAAATTTCTACAATTTTTAAAAGTGGGTATTACTATTCATAACGGCTACTTTGATTAGTTGCGGTGTGTTAGAACTCGAACTTGCGTACAATGCAAGCTATTGCATTATTGAAAGAGAAGCGTATCGTGGAAGCTCGGGGGTTTACATTCTCCCATCCTTCAATAAATTGCATCCTCGCAATTTGAAATTTTTCTTTGAAAATAAAAGGTTTAAAATAGAAAATACCTTTGTGGAAAACCCATATCGGAAATAAGGTTAATAAAAATATTACTTTAAAATAATGAAAGATAAGTACAAAGGTTACCCGAGAAAGCCCATACTAGGATTCTATGAAAATATGGATATGGAGGAGAAAAAAACCATCAAGGTCTGATGGAGAGTTGTAGAAAACTGGATTAGGAGAAAGTTAACCATAAGAAAATCACAAACTTGTGATTGGTTAAACAGTCATTGAATCCCCAGTTGGAAAATTTAACCGACAACGTTTTTATTTTAAGTTAACTTTTATAAAGTTGAGGAATTTATTTAGGAGATTTACTAAGAACGTAAGGGAATATAAATACATGTCATGTAGGCTTTAATTATTTAATAATTTTTTACCACGAACCCGTCTTTCACTCCAAATGGTAATAGGACTCAAAAATATTTTATTTATCCTAGTTGTATAAGGTTCCAAATATTAACACATTCCATTTAGATTAGGAAAACTATTTGTAATAACCAGGGACTTCCTGTAGGCTAGTGGTAGGTAATAAAGGCCTGTCGTACTATGGTTGTGGGTTCGATTCCTACAGCTTTGTCCGACGCGACGGGTTATCCCTCACCCTACAGGTTGTCCTTTTCCTAAAACTATAGTATTATAATATTCGAAAATAATCTTCAGAAATGTTTTAACCTTAAACAATACTATCCAAGGTTCAACTTAATCCATTCCAACCTATATAGTTATCCAAAATACCTCTGTCCAGACATTCTCTAAAAGGTCTCTAAATTCCAAAATCAATTGTAACATCAGATTCCCCAAACAAAGTAAAGATTCTCTTATTGTCACATACTAAAAATATGATTACCTTCATCATATTAAAACCTTAATGAAAACAACAAGTACTACAGTACAATCCTTATATATATCTCATTATTCTTATAACCCTAATAAAATCATTGTTTCCAAAAGAACCAATACATTAATTATTCCACTTCAACTTTAGTAATAGCATAAGATTTTCCTTGATCCCTTGGCCTTTTCTGAGGTAAGATTCCCTGACGCTTCGGACATTCATTTGCATAATTCCCCATTTCTCTAGAATTGTAGCATTCAACATTAATAGCCTCTTTCTTCCCTTGGAATCACGCGCCTGGTGACCTTTTTCTCCACATTTATAACAAACTCCCATTCCTTTTAGGAACGTACCATGGTGATTCTTCCCACAATTATCACATACTGGAAAATCCTTCTTTCCCTTTTTCACTTTATCTGTCTCTTGTTCCACTGTTCTCTCCCTCTCTTGCTTTACTTTATTGTCATAAGATTTAGAGAATTCCTTTTCTGTCTTGATAGCACACAAGACTATATATTCGTACGACGAGAAGGTTTGTGAGACTAATGCTCGATGAAGAAATGGTTTTAACCCATCAAAGAAACGATCAATCTTACTTATTGGGTTACGTATATAATCTGCTGCATGCCTCGCTAACCATGTAAAGTTGGCCTCATACTTTGCGACATTCTCATCCTCCATTTGTCTCAGACTCAGAAATTGTCTTTCCATATCTGCTCGATGGTCGCGAGGATAGTATTTTTCTAGGAAGATCATTGAACTCCCTCCATTCCATATTTGATACTTCATAATCTTCCTTTGTGTTTTGAATCAATGAACACCATTGATCAGCATCTCCAGTGAGGCGGTAAACTTCACGAAAACCTTCTCCCTTTCACTACTCCCCGAGGCGTGGAATATTTTCTCTAAGGAGTTTATCCATTGCTAAGATACTAATGGATTTGTTCCCCCATTAAATGTTGGTGGTTGTTGCCTCTTGAAGTGGTCTAACATTGATCCTCCACGTTGCGGATCAGGGTGCTCCATACGAGTAAGGTTATTATTCATAACCTGAGTGAGTTGTCCCAGTATGGTAATAAGTTGATCAGCCCCAACTTTATCTCCAGATCCACAATAATTATCTTTAGTATGAGGGCAATCCCTACACGGAGTGCGTCCGTTGATACAGTTTCCATTCCTCCCACTAGGAGCCATTTCTAAACAATGGCATAAACTAGATTAGTTGATGAATTAAAATACATAATTCCATACTTGTAAAACACCTAACATAAATTGAACTATTTATGGATATAATCCATAATCATAAAAAGAAATGTTTTCTTTGAGTAAGTATATACTCATAACCCAACATAATGGTTTGTAAATAAAATGAGAATTATCCTAATCAAATCCCCCGGGAGTGTCGTAACCAAGAGTGTAGCAAGGCATGTTGTCGTGCACCAGTTCCCATTCGAGTCTAGATCAAAGCGGTGTTTTCGGGTTTTACCCCTAGGTACATATGTGCTAGAGTCGCTTCTACCTGCTCGTATCCATACAGGGATGTATTTCTCAGAAAACTCAAAAAATCTCTAAAACTACAAAATTCTAGGAATTTATTCTACTCTAATCCCCAATGTCTATCTTTGGGCTATGTTCTCTAATCAGAGTTTATCTAAATCTAGCTTCCAAGGTTAGTACTAAACTGCTTCTGATACCAACTGTAACGCCCTGACCCCAGTTACCCAGAGTTGGTGCATTATTGCGTAACATTGGCATGACCACAAAGATCAAGTCTCGAAAGACCGATTAGTTTAGTTGCCTTGGAAACACTAGATACATTTATAAATGTTACATTACATCATAAAGTGAAAAACTACAATAAAAAAGTCTCCATAGTCCACACTCATATCCGCTTCTGACTATCCCTGTAGGTCATTCATAAAATAATTCTTCACATCCTTGAAAATATTAAAACATTGAAAGGGGTGAGCTCAGATGCCCAGTAAGGATAACAATATTGCGGAAGCTTTCATCAATAAACATAAACATTTAAGGCAATGTATAACTAAAACAAAAGCCTTTTAAACTTGAACTTCAACATAATACGGCAAAAGTAAAATGAGATAATGCCATTTACTTCTCCACATGGATATTATACTGGTCGAATAATCACATGCAATATCAATAACCATTTTCATAATGATGGAATGCATAATTCCAGACTATCATAACCATGTAGCCAAGGCCTTGTGCCCAGACTACAAATAAGATTTTGTCAAGGCGTCGTTCCAAGACACTAGTTTGTCTCATGAGACCTGCCGATGCATCTAGGAGCTATAGCGGGCTCCACTCATCACTTATTAAGTCCAATGCATTCCTCATATGAACACGTTTAAACATATCATAAACCATAAGATAATTGTATCACATAAAACACGCATAAAGGAATCATAAGATTTCCACACTTCAATCACAAGATATCAATACGACACATTGATATAATAAAAACTTTATCAAAACCATTTTCAATACCAAAATAAAAGAAAATTAAAACATGGTATTTATTTTTCTTTTAAAAAAATTTATGGCTTATAGAGGAAGCCGAAACTCAAATAATAGTCACGGAGGCGGAGAAGTCGTTGTCGCCACATACGTAAGAAAAAGCATTCCTTTTGTCGTTTAGCAAAAACTCTTCATATAAAAATATTCCTTTTGATTAAAAGTAAAAGTCAAAGGGTTTTATACACCGTATAAATGCAACTTGTGTATAAAACCAAATATGCCTCAATGAAAGAAGATTGAGACGAAGTCCATACAAAGATCATTTTAAAATAAAATAGATCTATTATGTGTATTCACTATAATTACACATAAAGAAAGTACAAATACAAGATTGGACATAATAATATCATGACATAATTTGAAGTAGGAGATTAACCCAAAGAATGGAAATTGGGTTAAGAAGATCCCTTACCTCGTGTCCGACCTGACTCGATCGTTCATTAACCTCCTAAATAATAAACTAGAGTTAATATCTACACTCTTAAGAACCTTTTTCAAGTTCATTATCCCTTTTATATCACTTATTACAATGTTACAAAAATTATGTAGTCATTTATTATAATAGCGACCGTTTTGTTAATCTTTGGTACTTGAGACAACAATAAACTTCTTATAATTACAAGTTGTTTATGTGGTAGAATATCCATTATCTCCAGAATTATATTCATGATGTAGATATAATATATATAATATATATCTAGAATATGCATTCATTTATAATATTACATAACATTTAGAGGTGAGAAATGAAATGCACCGTTCATGGAGATGGTAAGTCGTATGTATGCATGAACACTACTTTCATTTCTATTTCATATTTAATGGAATGAAATTATAATTATATAAAGGTATTATATAATTCCAGTATAATATAATGTATAATACCATTTACTCTATCCTTTATACATCCCATATATGGCATTAACGATTCAAATCACTTTGAGGGGGCGGTAGTCCGCACTTCCTAAAATGAAATTATCACGTTTACCCATAATGGAAATAATAAATTATTCCTTAAATGAGAAATACAGAAGCATAAGTAAAACAAAAAAATAATATATATCATATATAAAAATAGTTTCATCACAATGGACACCATTAGATGTGATAAAAGAATATTGAACAATCATCATTTCGTGAGGCATAAATTTTCCAACCACAGAAACAGTATGTTCTTTAACCATTAGACAAAGGTGTGTGTAAGTGTAAATCAAATCCTTCTCATAAAAACATCCTAGTATATTAAGGATACTGGTGTTGATACAAAAGAAATTAATAAAATGATTTTAGTGGGTTGTAGAAGCAAAATAAAACAAAATAACATAAGAGAAGACGCTACATAAAAATCGGGTAACACATTTTGATTTGAGCCGAAGGATTCCTTGGGAAGCGTTATTATCAAAGTGAGGCTTCTAGGAGTAAGAGAGGGATGTTGGGAGAGTATTTGGGCAGAGGTTGGCCGAGCCAAATGGATTGAAGGTGTGAATAAGGTGGTAGAGGTGGTGGCTTTTTATAAGAGGAGAGGAGGGGAACTCTTGGAAACTCATGAAATGTTACCTTATTATGAGATGATTTTCAGATTTCAAAGGTCCCACAATTATATATTTAGAAGATAAGGTGATAAGGGTTCGAAATATAACCATCCAATTGGTTTTTGGAAAGTTTATGTCTTAGAGTTTTCATTATCTTTTCATTTTATTTAAATCGTTAATTAATGAGGTAATCGCTGCATCATCATGGTGTCATAAAACATTTAATTTATTTAATGTCTAAAAATTATAAAAAAAATATCATGATGTAGGAAGTATTTCTTGCTTTACAATTAATATTTATAGTCTAAAATTTAACTTATATGACCCTTTGTAATAATTGTTTTAGTAAAACAACACATGTTTGTGACAATTTAATTTTAACATTAAGTAAAAGTTTTTAATGTCATTTTCCTACCAAATTGGATCCATGGGGTCCCCAAGTTGACCCATGGATTTTCTGGGTCGGCCATTACTCATCCAATAGGGTTAGGACAAGTGTAAAGGTCATTTCGTATTTTTATAATATCATTTTTTTCTTAAATTTTACTAATTACCTTTAAGCGCGATTAATTAAACTTAAAAGTTACTATTCACAAAAAAATTATTTTTATCCCATTGAACCACATATTACTTCCTAATGACAACCATGTATGTCAGATTTTTTAAAATCAAAACACAGAAGTTTTAATGTTTCTTTTAAACGAAAAATCAGTTTTTTAACTACCACTTAGTGGTTTCACTATTCATAAAAAATTGATGTTTTTCAAAAGAATGCCAAAATTTCACCCTAAGATATAATTGATATTCCGAATTCAAAAATGATGTCTATTTTACAAAATTCCAAACATATAAGTTGTGTTAATTAATTTTATAATTAATTCCCGCTATCACAACAAATAGCGTGTTTTTAAGAAACAATATATATCAAAAGATTGACAATTGTTTATGTCCAATTTCAAAGTGAAATTAATTCTAATCAACACCAATGGATAAAATGGTAAAAATATATTCTAATTATACTTTAAAACCACTCAATAGTATAATTTATCGCTATAAATTATTTTGATTAAAATAGTTGTTTCATGTATTTTTCACTATTCATAAAAAATGGAAGTTCTCAGAAAATTACAAAAAAGTCAACTTAGGATAATTTCGATATTACGAATACAAAAATGAAGTCCATTTTGAAATATAAAATTTCTACAATTTTAAAAAGTGGTTATTACTATTCATAACAACTACTTTGATTAGTCGCGGTGTGTTAGAACTCGAACTTGCGTACAATGCAGGCTATTGCATTATTGAAAGAGAAGCGTATCGTGGAAGCTCGGGGTGTTAAATTTGGAAAAACCTTTGGGAAAGCCATACCGTTTCCCAAAATTTTGGCCAAACCGTTGGGAAAAGTGGCCACGAAGTACCCTTTCCCAAAGGTTTGGCCAAACCATTGGGAAAAGTGGCCACAAAGTAGACTTTTCCCAACGAGTTGGCGAAACTTTTGGGAAAGCCATACCCTTTCCCAATGGTTTGTCCAAACCATTGAGAAAAGTTGCGACAAAGTGGACTTTTCCCAAGGGTTTTGCAAAACCATTGGGAAACCCATACCCTTTCCGAACGGTTTTGGAAAACCATTGGGAAAAGTGACCTCAAAGTGGGCTTTCCCAGCAATTTGGCCAAACCGTTGGGGAAGGGGACCTATACCAATGGTTTTTACAAACTTTTGGTATAGAAGGATTGGGAAAGGTGAGATTTCCAGTAGTGTCCCTTACCGAATTGCTTCAGTTGTCGCTGATCCTAGAGATGGTAGCTTGAATGGACACAACAATGTTCGAATGAACTGTGTCTTCATGAAATTGTGCTTATAGGTGCACTATATTATTTCAGTCCTTCCAAATATAGTGGATAACTTCAGAAAAACCAACTCAAAGTAGCATATTTTGTTGTTTAGACTGCTGCACTCCAAACAGTGCATACAGAAAATCCACAATTGAAACCGTGTTGGGATGAATAAGATCAAACATGATGAGAACTACATTCCACATGGAGGAATTAGTGTATTAGAACAAAATAAGTTGTCAACATTCTCAAAATGCAGATGAAAAAACACACTCCTTGAGCAAAGAGATATTCAAATCCATTGAATGATATCTTCAACATGAACTCTGTTATAAAAAATGTTTCCACAGAAAATTGAATCTGGATTGGAGTAGCCATTTTTACTCAGCTCACAAATCCACTTGAAATAAACCTACATCAAATTCTTGTATAAAGTTTCAGAGTCTAGCCCACCACTCTATGACCCTTCCCACAATAGTATATTGTCCTGGTTAATGAAATCATAGTCATTAATAATTGATGCAATCTCTTTGGGAAGGCCCTCAACAATTTAAAGATTCTCCTTAATAGAGAGGTTGATGTTAATACCATGTTTTGGTTTGATTGTCTCAATAAGATTGTTTCTAGTCCAATTGGATTTCAATAATTGTAGTGAAGAGTTTAGGTTAAAAACACAACAGGAGTGCCTCACAATTTTTTGAAAAACAGAGTGCAAACCAGGCCAAATATAAGAGTCAAGATAACCCTTCTTTTTAGAAATAAGTCTTGGGAGAAACCTATTTCTAAGAAAATCTAAGGATACAGATTTCTTATGGATTAGGTTTTATATAAATATGGACTGAAGTGCCTGATTGAAACAACTAAGATTATTGATGCCCAACCCTCCCTTCCTGGTAGGCATACAACAGTTGCTCCACTATGTTGTGATGAGTTTCATTTCCATCAAATTTCCAATCCAGATGAAGTTCCTCATCATTGAGTTGAGAGCCTTAATTACTGAGGCTGGTGTAATGTATACCATGAAGGGATATACAAGAAATTAAAGAACAACATGTTTGACAAGGCAAACACGTCCTTCCATTGAATGATATTTCCCCTTCCAAGAGGAAAGAGTTTTCCGGACTTGGGTTAGGACCATTGAGAAATGTGATTCCCTAGTATTTCCCCAAAACATTGAAACTCCAAGATAGATTTAGGGATGATATCCCTCTAAAATCTTAATCTTATTTAGATGTTGAGTCTTCCTTGTAGCCGAAAAACCATGGAAAAATAAAATGAGGGACTTCCCCAATTAATTTCATGTCATAAAACACTTTCATAACTGATGAGATCCTGTTAGAGAATATCAAATTTCTTCCCATAACCCTATTTAAATATAACAATATCATCAAAAAAACAAGTGACAGAGGGAAAAGATACCTCTAACCGGTCTGATAGTGGAAAGCTTCCCCTTGTCCACCAAATCGATGAGAATTCTTCTTAGGTAATCTTCAGAAATTTCCAAGAAAAGTGTAGAAAGGGGGTCCCCCTATCTCATACCCATTGAACATGTCATGTAACCACCTGGTGACCCATTAATCAGGATCAAGATGAGAACTGACTCTATCAGCTTTGCAATCCATTGAACAAACACTACATTGGATACAAATATGAGGAAAACTTGGCTGATGAAACCCCAATCCATCGTATCGTAATCCTTTCGAATATCATGTTTTAGAGCCACATTTCCTCCCCTCATTGTTTTAATGAGATGATTAAAGAATTAAAAATAATTGAGAAGGAAATATTGAATTGTTTTTTCCTTTGACAATGCTGAACTAGTTCAATGAAATGATTTTATCACTTATATGACCAAGCTTATTCCCTATAATTTCTATGAAGAATATGTGAAATGTGTTCACTAGAGAAACTTTCCTAAATTGAACAATTTCACTTTAATTATCTACCTTATGAATTATGGAAATGAACTGGGCATTAAACCCTAGAGGTAATTACCCACCCCTGAGAAAATGCTTAACAATTATACACACCTCATTCTGAATTATATCCCAATAACTTTGAAAGAAAAAATTTGTGAAGCCATCTGATCCAGAAGAGCTATCCTTTTTGATCCCAAACCCAGCATCCTTGATTTCAAAATCCATTGGAATTAAATTAAGTAGAGTATTATCCTCCTCAGTAATAAATTTAGGAATGATGTTGTCTCTAACCATTTCATGCCAAGTTTCCACATTGAAACGCTTCTTGTAGAAAGAAACAATATGTGTTCCAAGATCCTACCTGGTCTCCAAAATATTATCACCATCTTTAATTAGAAAAAGGGTTATATTCACCCTTCAGACCCTTTGAAGAGTATTGAATAACATGATGTTTCTATGCCCCTCATTATTCTATCTAACTTTTAAGATGTCCTTATTGATGTTGTCCCTAAGCCTTACTAGATTTTTTAGATTAATAGGAAGCTCAATCACCCGTTGTATGTCCCCCAAAAAATGTGATCTTGTGTCCCTTGTCGGAATTTCATGGAGATGGCCTTCAATTACCTCAATTTCTGCATCCAACGAGATGAACTTATCTTTTCTCTATTCCCTCGATTTATTTTTAGTCATTTTGAACATGGAAAATCATGAGAGTTGACTTCCCTTACAACTTTTTAATCTAAAATCTCTTTCACAAACGTAGATAATTCTAGAAGAGTAGCCCAGGAATTTTTGAACCTGAAAGGAATCAGCTACCTTGTTTCTTTCCCAAGAAATCTTATCAGAAGAGGATGATGGTCAGAGGCCATTTTTTGACCAAAATTTACACAATTTAAGGTCATGATGCTTAGAATAAATTTCACAGTGTTTAAGGTCCTGACGATTGGACAAGATTGCACATAGTGTATAAATACAAGAGTTCCAAACACATTTCGAAGAAGTAAGTATTAAATTATAAATCACGAATCATGATTTTTGGATCGAGAAGGATGATACATGACTGGTTTGAGAGGGATGATCACTTCATATATTCTAATGATAGGTTCCAGTAAGATGTTGTGGGGTGTTGGAAGATTAAAATTGTTTGTCCTTATAATGAAACAATTGGAAGCCCGTATTGGGGTATGAATATGAAAATCCATATTAGGGGCATGTATGAGTAGCCTGGTAGAAGTTTCCCTTAGAGATGAATGTGATTGTTATAAAAAAATTATTATGTAAATATGAGGCACTCAGGTGTGAATTGATATTTATGAAGAAAGGATGTTTAGGATAGGTGGAGGTTTATTTTAGGAACTAGGTTTCCAGGATAATTTTTTCATGTTCCATAAGATTGGGGTGAAGAATTATGATGACTCATGTAATGTTGTTTATTTATATGGAATGAGTTTATATAAGGATTTTAGAGGTATATAGTGTTAACCATAGACCATATAGTTTAACATCATGTAACAAAGACTCATGTGATTTAACATTTTAGGCCAATCAAAGAGGACCATGTGTATTGAATCTTAATTTTATGTGACATGGACTCATGTGTTTTATAGTTTAAGTTCATGAAACAAGGACCATATTTCATGTGTTTTAACATCATACAACGAATAATATTGTCTTCTGCTATTTAATGACTAGAGATAAGTACCATATGTAGTGTATTTTAACATCACGAAACCATGAATTAGTTTGAACTATATACAGTTAGGTACTTTTCAGAATAAAAAATGTTTATTGATATAGTAACATATACTTAAATCATTTTCATCAGCTTTATCACACACAAAAAAAATGAAACTACTTTGCCTGAATACCGAATGAGGATTGAAATCCACAAAAAAAGGATTGAGATGGGTTGAGCTCTAGTTGGAGCATGTAGCTCGATTAAGGATAGTAAATCCAAACATAATATCATATACTATAAAAATATAAATGTGTTCATGCGTAGCTCTTATCATGTCCTATTATAAGGGGGCGTTTGGAAATACTCGATATGAATAGGGAGAAACAAAACACTTTGATCGGTATAATTTTCTTATTATATGGTCATGGATGAACCTATTATAGAGGATCCTATCTAGATATATTTCATATATTGAAGGTGGAGGGTATTCTGGTTTTTCTATAAAACCCATATATTTTAAGATATATTCAAAGGGTTCAATAGATTGATTAACACCCAACACCGAGCATTAACCAAAATAAATTATACTATATATTTTTTAAATCTGATAGTTATAAGATAGATTTTAAATTATAAGAATTAATATTATTAACACATTATGAAAAATATAATGGTTTTACATAATTAAAATTTTTTAATCTTTATTAGAGTCATTATATGCTTTAAAAATACATTTTCCTCAAAAATTGTTTTTATTACTTTTTGTGAGAAAACAGTTTAATTAATTTATTCTACATCTAAAAATTATATTTTATAAAATGAAAATAACTTTTAAAATAATTATGTTAAAATTATATTAGAGTTATTTTTTATATGTTTTTTTGAAAAGTTTAATTTTTTAGAGGAGTAGTGAAAAAACTGATTTTAATTAAAAACTATCTTATCATTTTATGAATTTACTATGATTTTTTTAACGGCTTAAAATAAAAATTAATTAAATTATATTTTTAATAATCAAATTATTTTATTATTAATAAATTTTATGTCAGATTTTGGTATAAAATTTTTTATACTTTAGAAAACATTTTTTCAAGAAAAATAATGATTTATATCATTTTACTGGTTAATTTTAAAATTATGTTTTTCCACTTTAATAAATTGAATTTGTTAAAATAGATTTTATTTTTAATAAACAGAATTTATATAAGCTAATAATTACAACTTAATTTTTCATTCATAATTAAGATTAGAAAATTTTGGAAATCTTTTATGATGGATAATGTTAAAATAGGTATATCGATGGGGGGTTCAGACCAACATATATGGGACTATTTTGCAGTTAAAAACTTATAAATCATGTTGGATAGAATTTTTTTGACTTAATTATATCCCCCTTATGTCATCTATAAATTTATAAGCATATGTATTGAGTATGAAATTACTATATTTTAATCCTTTAATAAATCCTATGTTTGTCCTCTCCCCGCCCTTATGAAAGGACACCCCTATTCTCTATTATTTACACCATTTTGATCTATCTATCTCTATACTATCCCAAAATGTTATTTTATAAACATTATAACACATTAATTACAGTTGATAGGATTTTTAAAATTCCATTCCTATCGTACTTAATATGGGATCTAAAAGAGTCCTACTGAAGAATATGTAATCATCATATTCAACCTCTCTCAATTTATTTCATCTTATATCTCCAATAAATATATGATATTCATTAATAAATAATATCTAAATTATTATAAATATACATAAAATTTATTATTATTAATATAGAACCACCATTATCCAACCATTTTTTCATCAAGTGGGAAGTGAACCTATCGCTCATGCTTATGTGTAGACTACAACCTCCATGTAGCAATTTGATTCATTTCCCATCAGCATATTTCATGGATGGTTATTTTATTGGGTTCAAGGGATATAAATGATATTTTTGATATAAATATTCTTATATAATTATAATATATTATATTCATTATTTCTTTTCAATCCAGAGGCAAATGATGAGGTCACCCACGTTTACAGGTAGGCTACAACCTCCACGAAGTGATGTGATTATTTTTCTAATTTCCATAGTACAGAGACTATAATGAGGATATATTTATTGAAAATAATATATATATATATGATAAAATGATTATTTTTTAATGGTGAATTATAACCCTAAAAAATTACTTATACCAACCGATAATATATCTGTTGGTAAAAATGAGAAATTTCAATAGATATTAAGTTTTATTGTTATTGATTTTAAGTAGCAACAGTTATGGTTACCAACAGATCTATCTATTGGTATCGATCGTTTAACAGAAAAAATCTTTTACCAATATTTTAATCTCTTTATTTATCATAATATTACCAATATTTTTTTACCAACACATAAATATATTAATAATAATAACAATTACCCTCAAATATTTTATAATCAATAAAATCTTTTAAAATAACCCATTCAATAATAATAATCAATTTAAAGAAACCGATTTTGTTTATATAAATTATTATTTTTATGACCAATGTCAATATTTACGGTTTTATTAAAAATATATCATTAATTGATTTTAATATTCAATTATCCATAAGTTTAAATAGTGATTATATTTTATAATGATTTTCATTTAATAAAAATTTTAATAATAAATATAATAAATTAAAATAATTATGATTTTTGAATTTTATAAATATAATAAATATAAACATTATAATCAATTACAAAATTAATAAAATTAATTAAAATATGAGTAATAAATAATTTATATAAAACATAATTGAAATTTATAAACATAATTGAAATTTTATTTTATATTATAAAACATATAAGTTAATTTTTTTAAAATATAATATTTATTATAAAACAATGAATTATGTAATTAGTAACATATTTAAATTTTATTTTTTTGTCATATTTTTTCATATATTTAATTTTATTATATATTAAATATATTTAATTTTAAAAATATTGTTATTAGTTTTCATTCCATTGGAGATTATGCCATCATCATAAATCCACCCTGCGCGCACGTTCGATCTCTCGCGTTCCTGAATCTTTACCGCGATGGTTTTGTTCACTTCAATCCACCCTCGAGAAACACCGAAATCATCTTCTTCCAATCCCATCCATGCTATGGTGAGTGGAATAGACTCCATTTCTTCTCCTCCAATACGTGCACATGAAACCTTATCGTTTCCCTTCTCCCTACAAGCAACACCAAAATCTTCTTCTGATTTCCACGAGTTCATCATCCTCTATCCCATAAGCTTTTCAGAACCCTGATCTTCCATCATATCCTCACCTCTTCCATAACCAATCATAAACACGTCCTTCTCCTAGTGTATTCAAACCACCAAATTGAATGGCTTGAAACCCTAATTGGTTGGCTTCTCTAATTAACATCCAGTAATGTAAGGTTGACTGCAAACCCATCCTTTTACCTTGACATGATTTCCCTCTCAAACATTCTTCCTTTACTCAGTACCCAATCCCTCGAACCCCACAAAATACCTGATATGTTTTAGCTGATGGTTTACTATTTTTTTATGTGGAGCCAAATATGTTTTTTTCAGGGTTTCCGTATAATCTTAGATGTCCGCCTCATCGATCCACAACCAATCGGATACAATATGTGATGCTAATAAGTTCATTGTATTTTGGATTTCCAATTCCTTGTCACATTTCCATATTAAGGGTACCCATAGTTTACCTTTATACCCATCTGAGGCTTGGAAATTCATTTTCACTATTTTTTGTTGCATGACATACAAACACATTAGGTTTTCACATGTCTGGATTCACTATTGAAGGATTCATGTTGTTCAAATCATCAAGTGAACCCACATTTTAGTGTTTAAGGTTCCTTCATTGCCCATATTTCATTGCATCACTCGAACCCACATCCTTCCCCCAAATCCCTCCACTACATCGGATTTTTTCATCTTAATGTTTTTCTATATCATTGTTTTTATTTTATACTAACCATTCACAGTTTTTTAAATTGTTAATTGTATTTTTTTTATGTATTTTCTCTAAATGTTATCTATAATTATTCTTTGATCATTAAATTCACACATCAATAGTTCAAAATCTATCATGGTTCCTTGCTTCACAAGATAATTTTTTTTTGTGGTTTGATTTTTTATCTTTGTCCATTTAGGTATTTGTTCTTGTGAGTCCCCTAAAAAAATTTAAATTATGGTTTTTCTTTAGGCAGCAGGTTTATTACATTGAAATTTACTTAGAATTGGTACTGGTGATGTGATTACATTCCCTTACCTTTATTTTCTCATTCATTTGTAAATAACTATAGATTATTTGAAAGCAAGTATTTGATTTATATGAAATAGGGTTTTGGTAAATTACATGTGTTTTTTGAGTTCTTTTGATATGTTGTCTCGACACTAACTGGTTGAGTCGCATTCAAAGCTGGGGTCCTCCACTAATGATACACCCTCTAAATACTTCTGCATATACTACCATGGATGGATGGACATCCCGAATAGGACCAAATAAAAAACCCGAAATAGATTGAATATAAATAAGTAAACCTAATAGTTGGATCAATTGGACTCTTCATGAAACCAAAAACTGAAATATATATATTTCACATCATATTCATGCACAATATGTCTCCATTTGTATAATCATGCAACACCAAAACTCTTTCGATATGTATGTGGACAGCATGTTTTTGTTGTTTCCAGATAGGGTTTCTTCATGGGCATTACTGAGATAACTCAAACAAGATGGTCACCAGAGGCATGAGAATTTGAGGAATCACTAGATGATGTAGTATAATGCTATTGAGGTATATTATATTTCATTAAATTAATTTAAAATGATTAAATAATATGTTTTTTTTATAAATAGAATGATTTATACCAATATTCATTAACTTTTTTAAGAAATAGAATTCTTTATTTCTCTACGATTAATTAAAGAGGAAAAAACGAACCAAAATGCCCATTAATTCACCTTAAACTCATGAAAATATCATCTTAACATTTAACAAACTAAACACTATAATTTTTTAACCAAACAACTCCTGAGTAGTTTTAGATATTCCAATACTTTTTTTGAATGCAATTTAATAGACCACCATAGGGTGCAGCCACAAGGCTACGCCCATGGGGCTAAATTCTAGCACTTATTACAAACAATTTTCTGCTTAAAATGGTTTAAAATTCATTATGATCATCAAGAAATCGTTACCGAGGCATCTAATAATTCTAACATAGTATTTAAACAGCTGTCAATGTTTAAATACATAGCAGTTTTCATGTTCTGCACAACGGGAATCATGTTACTTTCAATAACAAATAACCACCCCTACTGAGTAGATTTTAGATATTCATGCAATTATTACAACTAATTATTTGTTTAAAATAATTTAAAATTTGACATGATCATCAATAAAACATCACCAAGAATTTGAAAAACTATAAATTGTTAAATAGGGTCATTGATGCATTTTCATGTAGTAGTGTTATTTAACAAGTATGAAGTGGGTTACCAAACTATGATAACCCTATGATTTTTTCTACAATGTATCATTTTTATTAGGATAAAGTGTTCCCCTAATGTAGTAGTCCCCAAATTCCCCCTTTCAATGTATGTTCCTAATTTAAAAACATGTTATCCTATGATGTTGTTAAAGACCAACTATGAAGGACTGGTTTTAGTTGGTGAGAATTGAGGTCTCTATTCCATCATAGGATGAAATCATACGAATGGATCAACATCAATTTAAAGGAAAACATGATATGTTGTTCAATATGATATATCATTAAGCCTATATAAATAGGTGTATGCATTGAAAGATAATGATCATTGCAATCTATACTAGCGGTGTCCAGTAGGGTGCTAGTATGGCACTACATTAGGGTGTAGGTATGGAACAGAATGATTAGTTGTCTCTTGATACTGAAGGCTGGTGGGGTCTATCATCATTCTCAGCACTTCTAGGTAGATTTAAATTCATGACAAACTACTTTATATCTTGAAAAAAAATTTGATGATTCTTGGAGCACATTGGTAAAGATATCATTCTTTAACATTAGGGGATTTCCAACCTATCTGGATTCCATGGTAATTTTGTGCTTGATGTTTTAATTCATGATATAGTAAAATATAGATCTATTACTATAGATCTAACATCATTTCAATACCTGAATTTAACACCGTCAAGGAATTAAAACTTTTCATTTTACTAGTCTTTAGTTCTGAAGGGCTATGTTATTTTTCAATTGGCTTTTAACTAATTCTATTTTCCATTTAACTGGGTTGTCTTTTGTTTATCTTGTATTATTGACTCAATTATTTAGAAAAAACACTATTTAATTTCATTTTAACTATTTTAGTCCTTTAGTTTTTATTTTAAAAGAATTTCAATTTCAAATTTGACATTATTTTTTGTAATTAGGCTTCATTTCATTCGGATTTTGTACTGATTTCAGAGTCAGCCATTTAACTTTTTTTAATACTTTTCCCACCTTTAAACATATATCTAGGAAAGTATGATCAGATCCTTCATTTTGAATTTTCTACTTCTTCTTATATACTCATTTGATTTGAAGTGTTAATTATTTGACACTTTAAAAGGATCTAGGTGAATGGTAATAAAATAACCCACTGATATAGTGGTCATCATGCCTTTAATATTATATTTTTTATGAGTTTCTCTCAACTAAATATTTCACCTTCAGGATGTTCAAAAATAAGAAACCTTTTTAGGTCATTATGCATTCAAAATATGTGAAACTACTTTTATTTGGTTTTAGGTATGAAAATTAAGCTAACCTTAGAAATTTTGTTTCTAATTATATTTTGTTTCTATTATTTCCATTATTATCTTTTTTTTATTACTTATGTTATTCTTATTCTATAATGGCATGTATGAAAAATGACTTTTTCCTATTGTATATTCTTATACAGTAATATTAGATTGGGATCCTAGGTTATATATAACCATAATTAGAGGTTCTCTGAAAGGAAACAATTTGTCAGGACATCATGCATTCACAAGAAATGAAACTACTTCTACTTTATTTGAGGTATAACAAATGAGTTTCTTGAACAATTGACTTTCTAATTTTTTTAATCATTCCATTAATATCTTCATTTTTTAACTTTTGTAATTATTGTTTTATAATTTCAGCTATGAAGTTAGATTCTCTTGAGCCCCTTCAATAGAAGAATTAGTTTGTTTGGACACATCATGAAGTTTTAATAAGATTTTATGAGGATTGATTTTCTGAACCTTCATATGTTATTTTAGAGTTTTGGAATTATATATATATTCAAAAAAACTTATGTATTTTCTATATATATGTATACAACTTTTCAAGATATCTATATTTATAGTAAAATTTGTGAACTCCACTATACATGGTACATTCTTTTTTAAAATCCATAATCAGCAATCCAGCCTTGATGTATTTTTATGGTGTTTTCACAGCTTTTAAATCATGAGAAAATTACTGCACATAATATTAAATTAATTTCTCTATTACAGTAAATAAACATATTCATTGAGGACATAATTTTCTCCTACTGTCTCGTGGTTAACATCAGGGTATTGAGTTGAAGAGTGATTTCCCCATATTATAACTTTCTTAACATCAGAAACATCAACACCCAATCTCTCAATGATCTAACCCAATTCCTGGTTAGGATCAATTATAGTAATGCATGTAATGTTTATTTCAGTGATATATGGTGAGAATTCTTCAGGATCACTGCATTAGTATTTGTAGGATTGGCAACAACTACAACCTTGTAGTTTGGTGTGGCATACTTTTCAAGAGAAGAATGTAAATGGATTCATTTTTTGACATCAAATCTTTCGTTTCCATTCCTTACTTACAAGGGAAGAAACTAATCATAACATTAATATTTAATCCCTTTCATGACTCGCCCACATCAGTAGTACCAACAACACCCATCAGTAGTGGGAAGGCAGTATCCATCAACTCTATTTCCACCCTATTCAAAGACTCCGAAGCAATATCAATATAAAGTACGTGGAGGATCATCAGATGGTCTGGACCCATAATTACCCCTCTTGAAATCATGGGGAAAAGAGAATAACCAATTTAGCCAATAGCTCCCTCCAGTAATAAGAATGCAGACTGGTTCCCTAGCCATCTAAAGATTTTTTGTGCAAACAAATCATCATGTCAGCCAAAATGAAAAGGTAGGCTAAGGGAGGATGTTCATAGCATTGGATGTGTTGATAAGAAAACCAGGAGAAGTATATCCCTTAAGGTTCACTTCTTTGTGATCCACATTCATCTTGCACCATCTTAGATACAACGATGTCTATGTTTAGAGAACGTTGCAGGTGCATCAACCGTATATAGTTTATAGATGTTAACAGTTTCACACTTTTTTGATGTTGTTCTAATTGAATAAAAAATCAAAATTGTATGTATCTAGTTTCTAGTTTTTAATATTATGTTATTGATTTTAAATTTCCAATTATTGAATTTCATGTACCTGAATTTGTAGACGAATTTTTAGATTCTAATATTTCAATTTTTAATATCTTGTTTATGATCTTGAATCTTGAGTTCATATAATCTTGTTTATTGCATTTTAGATTTTGATTTCATGTTTTGTATTGTAAATATGAAGCTTCCAATATCTAGATTTACAAATAAAAGTATCTAGATTGCAATTAAGGGTATGAATTTCTAGATTATACTATCAATTTTATGACACTATATCATGTTTTTAATTCTGGTATTTAATTTTGTAGTTTAATCAAATTTGTACATGTTACAAAAAAAATTACTCCAAAACATATGAAATTTTGGTCTATGATATTGGAAGATTTATCTCTTGACATTTAAAGACATTATGTTTCATTTTCGATTGAATCTCATTTCCATTTGTGGTGTAGATACTATAACATGTTAATATTTTAGTTAGTGTCACTCTTAATTGAAATTATGGTGATTCTCAATGGTTTGTGGCCACAAGTTATGTGTCACTTTGGATTGAAATTAGTGACTATGGGTTTTTATTGTAGGTTTATCTTGGTGGACCTGATGTTGGAAGTGGACAGAATGATGTGGTTGGTGGGGTATGTGAGTCAATAGGCATACCTTCTGTTACCAGATTCTTGATATGTCAACAGGGAAGATGACAAATACTAACTATGCTATTCATTTTTTATATCAATTTATATTTTGGTTTCAATTCATGCAGATATTTTGCATTGATTTGAGTTGGAGTTGGCTCGGTGGTCCTGAAGCATGGATGAGTTTCCAGTCCTTGGTGTGGAGTGGATGAGCAGGATATGTCTCGCTAGTCATAGGTGATGGATGGGTTGTTGGTGATCACTGGTTCTTGGTGTGGCATGGATGGATGGTGCTGGCATGGGTGGTAGAGGTGTCGTCATGGGGTGTGTGTGTGTTGGGGGGATGATTTTTGTGTTGATGGATGTGATGGATTTGATAGGGGATGAATTCTGTATTGATTCATTTTTTTTAAATTTTATTCTTAATATAATTAATTTTTTTCTTCTAATTTCATCATGTGTAAAAATTTTCATTCTTTTTAATAATTAAAACTGATGAATTATACATGATAAATTAATAAATATAATATGAAATTTAACTATAAATAAAAAATTATAATTTTTAAGAAAATGTAATTTATCATATGATATTATATGTTGGTATCATTATTACCAATAGAAGAAAATTTCATTATAGTCTCTTGCTAAACACTTTAACCAAAATATATATTATCTGTTGGTATTATTATAATTGCAACAGAATGATTTTATCTGTCGCAAAAACAATTAGCGACAGCGTTTTTACCGAATGTTTAGTGACAAGGAAATATATGTTGGTAAAACTTTTTACCAACCAAAAAAGTTCTTTTACCAACAGATGTTCCCCTGTTGGAAAAACTGAAATATTTTGTAGTGTAATTTAACTTTCTTTATTTCTATTTATTGAAAATTTAAAACGACATTCATGTGTACATATGACTTATCATCTCCATGAATGGTGTAAATGACTTTTCTATATATAAAATTCATGGATGATTATAAATATGTATATAATTAATATATATGATATTTTTATCCTGATTATAATTTTTGAGATTGTATAGAAATTATAAATATGAATGGATCAGTCTTACCAAACTGAAACATAAATGGAAAATGAGATAATTAACACTAAAATAAGATGAGTTAATAAAGCATTATTGACAAATGAGTGTTAAAAATGGATAATATATTAAATTTTATAAAAAATATATTATTATATTATGTAATAATAATAAATCTAAATTTGTTATACATTATCTTAAAATCACATATAAGAAAATTCTGGCTTTTGGTAAGATATTTCTTATCAATTTCCACTCTCTTGAGACATATTTGTCATTATATACCTATTTATTTTTCTGTGGTGTATATAATACACCATAGATTCTTTTAACAAGAATATATATTTATTTAGAATTATTAAATTTTAAATTATTTTTTGAACTTACATGTGTTTATAATGTAAATTTTACCAAAGAGGTAAGAATTTATTTTTTAAACTTATTTTTTTAGATTGCTCTTATTTTTTTGAAGGAATATTATAATCCTTAATTAATAAAATCAATATATTTTGTTATCATATAGGTAGATAATTAGTTTCAATGTTTTCTTCCAAATTTTCCCATATTTGACACTTAAAATATGTAATGAATTTTTTATAAGAAAAGGAGGCCTAATTTCAATTTAGATCAGATACATTTTTCTTTGATGTCTATATTTTCAAAAACTATTTTTCAAAAGTTTCATTCATTAAATAAAAATATTTATTAATAAAATTTAATTATATTTCCATTTTTAAAAGTTTTAAAAGTAATCATTCAATTTTTTTATGAAAGGATCATTTTCAGTTATCTTTAACAAAAGTCGAAAGAAGTTTTTCTTTTTAATATATATGACATTAATAGGTTTTACCACCAACAAAAACATTTTTTCTTTTTTAATTCAT
This sequence comes from Viscum album, assembly GCA_963277665.1. Classification (NCBI taxonomy): domain Eukaryota; kingdom Viridiplantae; phylum Streptophyta; class Magnoliopsida; order Santalales; family Viscaceae; genus Viscum; species Viscum album. The sequence goes on from OY728155.1 coordinate 1,703,662,813, forward strand.
TTATAAGTTTTCAAATTTTTTAAATATAAAAATAATTAAATAAATATTTTTATAATATTTATATTCCATTTTCTAAATTTTTTTAAAGGGCACGATATTATTACAAATCCTATATTATTGATGAATTGATAGACATCATTATTTCACTTACTAATTAAGATTCACAAAATTTCTTTTGATACATTAAGTTTATAATTATCATTTTTCATTAGAAATTTATTTTTTATTAAATATACATATTATCTATATAATGTATATGATTATTTTATAAACTATATAGCATTTATTCATATGGTGTTTTACATTGAACGTTATTTGATTGACTTGGAAAATATTAATATTAATTAATATTTTCTAAAAACAGATATTTGATGATAAGGAATATTTTTTATGTATTAATTCAATCATTCAATAAATGAGAATTGAATTGGATATATAGTGACAGGTAATGATTTCTTATAGATATCCCCTTGATGCCACAAGTAGTATCATGAGAAAAAACTAGTTATCCAAACTTATGAAATGGGTTTCTCATGTATACTTATCCATAAATTAAACAATATTGGCACAATTCCTTGATGGTAATTGTATCATGATGTCTAATATCATGAGGTGAAACATTAAAAATTTCTTTTGTTAATAATACTACTTATATTACCCTTTATATTAATAGATTGTAATATTCAATGAATGTATGTTATGCTCATAAAATTGATAAAATTTAATAGTTTTTAGTTATTTACCTTTCTATATTAATTATGAATTATTTTTTCATGGAAAATTATATTTTACATAAACCATACTAGGTATATGAGGATTTCATTTTTTTCTCCATTCCTCAGGATTTGATGTTGTATAATCAAGATTGCGAGAATATTTCTTCTGGTATTTTTTTTATTTTTACAATATAATATGGGAATCATGTATGCATATTGTTGTTTATGAATACTCTAATGATTGATCTTTTGGGATCTGATCCATTTTATATTACGTTAATGTAATGATTTATAAATTAGATTTGGGTTACTGGAGGTTGGGTTATTATATTTGGTGTCAGAACAAGATTAGTATAAACCATTTGAACTATATTTTTTATGAACATTAAAAACATGATAATTATGATAATAACTTTTTATAATTGATATATTAACGATTATATGGATTTTTAATTTATTTCTCAATATTTACGATGATTATGATCTAACTTAGTGCATTTAATTATTTAGTGATGGTGTCTAAGAGAAGAAAAAAAATCAACACGTGTAGTAAATATAACTATTTCCCTACATAGGAATACAATGTAAATGGTGTTGAATCATTTTATATCCAAGATATATTAGGGTATCTAGCTCAGTTTATGATTAATAACCATTTATTTATATAGAAAAAAAATTTCCATAGTTTTATTCACTTATGTTGGATCACTAAATGTGAAAAAAAATCCATTTTTAAATGAAACAACTAATTTATTCATACCCATGAAATGAATTATTTCCCAATAAACTATATTCATGACATTATGATGTACAAAAAACTAAAAAAGTTATTTTGGTGGTGATTCATTTAAAAAGATACTAATCAGTGGTTTTCTTTGATCCAAAACACAAAAGATGTTGAAAAAGTACAAATCATGGAATCAAGAACCATTAAAGTGATATTCATAGAGAAATAAATACCGTGAAAAAATGATCTGGAAAGGAGAGGAAGTTCCTAATATTACTATTATTGATCTCAAATATTAAAGTGAAATAAATAGAGGAATAGATTGGCATAACACTATGAAAAAGGGAACACATCAAATAAGAAGTTTGGAAAAAGCAATTTCCATATGTAATTTTTTTTGGAAAAAATATATTGTGAAATGCATTAAGGGTGTGGAGTTTTTCATATGTAAAAATATATGGGTTTTATATATAATGAATTTTATTAAATGAAATAAAATACTTCCTTCAATTTCATTATCTATAATATGATGGAGAATAATTGAAACCTATTCCCCATGCATCATAGTAACATACCATTGAATTGTCAAAGGGGATAAGGCTAGGAATATTGAATTATTGTAGTTGATGTGGAAGTTTCATGTAATGGGGTGAATTTTAAACTAATAATAAAATATATATGTGGAAATTTTTTTTTGATTTATTTTTTATCCACTCTTATATATCTAATAAATTTTCTAAGGGTATAAAATCATTACTTTAATGATTAGATACTAAGTTGGAAGTGAAAAATCCAAATGGTAGGATGATTATATCCCAGGTCTATAGAAAATATCTAATAGAATATTTTGGGGATGTACTTCTTAATAATAATATTATTCCTCATCTTGATAAATTTTATTTAAATTTAGGTAGGAATAAGTTCTCTCAGTATAGATATCTTGTTAATTGTTATAAAAGGGATGTTGAAATTTATTTCCAAAACAACTTATTACCATCTCTCATTATGATGATAAACATGAGTAACTAATTGAAATTACTTCCATAATGTGGGTTTCAATACATATTCATAAGGGATATTTATATCGTATGGATATGGAGAAAATTAACATTGATGATATTCCTATTGTATAGGGTTTTTGGATGTATTTCTAGATGAGTTTTCTGTCTTCCCTAAAAAATAATGTTATGTTTCCAAAATAACTCATACCTGGTGAAATTCAAATTTAAAATACACAATATAGAATACCCTTGATTGATTTGAAGGAATTAAATAAGCCAATCAAGGAGGATATTGATAAGGAATTCATTCGGACTAATAATTCATCATGGGATGCACATGTACTTTTTGATATGATGAAAGCCAAGTGAATGCATATTTTCATTTATTATCTCGATCATAAAATTATCATTATTAAGAATAAGAGTCCTCTACCCTGCATAGAGAATTTATTTGACCAATTAAATGGATATTTATATTTTTTTCAAGATTTATCTTTGATCTGGATATGATCAGATAAGGGTTAAGAAGGAGGTAATTTATATTAAAAACTTCCATGTGTGGTACCTTCATTACTAATTTATAGTAATTCCATTTTGACTTACCAATTATCATGTTATATCGAAGGATTTAATGAATAGTGTATTTATATATTACCTTGATTAGTTTTTGGTAGTCATTATAGATGATATTATTATATATTCAAAGAGAATGAAAGAGTATGAAGACTATTAGAGGACTGCGATGATGACCTTATGTAAGGATAAATTATATTCCAAATTTACCATGTGTGAACTTTGGATATTAAAAGACTCTCTCTCTGTTCATATAATTTCATGTTACGGTATATCAGTAGTTCATTCAAATAAGAATGTTATTAAGGAATACCAATACCAAACACAGTAACTGTGACTAGTAGTTTTCTTGAGATGGAAAGATAAAACCATGTATTTATGATATATTTCTCATTACTATTTAGTCGACTCAACAAGTTTACCTAGAAGGGATCGAAGTACTTGCAGATATATGAATGTGAGGAGTATTTTAAAGAAATAAAGAGAATGTTGGTCAGTCCTCCTATGCTTATACAACTCCTCAATGGAGAATCTTCTTCACATATAATTATTCCTAAAAGAAAGTACTGGGGAACATTTTCCTAAATAATGACATGACAATTGATTATTCACCTTCAAAATTAAAAATTAATGTGTAGAACAACCTAAATCGTGATTTGTAACTAGCATCAGTAAATTTTTATTGATGATGTGGAGCCGTTATCTATATTTTTAAAGGATTGATATATAAACTATTAATAAAAATTAGAATTATATGTCTACATATATAAAAGATGAATATTTTCTAGAGAATATGGCCTTCTTTGATCAAATATTATGATTTCTCAATACATTACCACCTTTGGAATGGAAAAAAGGTTTGATGATGATCTAATCTAGAAATAACATTCCAAGGTGTCAATGATGAGGATTGAAATGATTCAGTATTTATGGATTTTTTTATGTTAGATCCTAAAATATTGAGGAAAGGGGAAAATTCTTATCATTATAAGATGAATTTTCAACAATCAATTCTCTAGAGGATTAAGAAGTCATAAAATGAATGTGTATAATTAGAGAAGATTGAGATAAATTTTAATTAGTTCATCCATGATCATGAGAGAATTATTTGTTTTAGAAGATGGGTACGTTTTCAATCAATTTAAAAATTGATGAAAGAGATATTGGATGAAGCTCATAATTTATCATTCTCTATTCATCCTATATGCATAGAGATGTTTATATACATTAAAGAATAATTCAAGTGGGATTACATGAAAAGGGATATTATAGAGTAAGTGTCCTAATTCCTAGTGTGTCAACAAGTTAGGGCTAAAAGAAATAATTATAAGGTGTTGTTACAACCATTATCTATACAAGAATGTAAATGATAATGAATTACCATTGATTTCTTCATCACAAACCCCAAAAAAGTAAAATAGAATATTTTTATTTGTGTTGTAGTCAATATCCATGTGAAATAAAAATAATTTTATTTCTTTTAGAGAATATAAATCTCTTAAATAAGTTACTCAGTTATAAATTATGGAATTTGTGATATTTCATGGAGTATGAATCTCAATTATATCTGATCAAGATTTGTGGTTTAGCTAGATGTTTTTTAAAATAATTTAGTAGTATCTGGACTCAAAGTTGATTTTGTATACTCTTTATCCTTCTTATATAGATGTTAAGTATCGTAGGACCATTGAAAATGTACAAGACATGTTAATAGATTTATCTATGGATCTTAGTGTGCTTGAAGATCAACTCATTCCATTGATAGAACTTTAATACAAAATTAACATCTACATGATAATTCATATTGATCCTTTATGAATCCCTATATATAATGAAGTGCATGAATTCATTTTTTTGAGACAAAATTGGAGAAATAATTTTACCAAGACCAGATCTATCTGGGTAAATGGTGGAGATGTTTAGAGCCAATCAACAACACATAAGTCTTGCTCATAGTTGAAAATAACATTATAATGAAAATCATTAGTAAGATATTGAGTTAAAATTTGGTGAGAAGGTATTCTAATTAATATAAACCTTGAAAATTATTATTATATTTGAAAAAAGAAAAATATAAGACCTAAAAATATCTATCCCTTAAAAATTACTGATCATATTAGGATGATAGCTTGTCTTTTGGTGGTTCAACCGAATATATATCATGTTGATGATGAGTTCCCTCAATCTCAAATAAAGAAGTAAATATATGGTCTTTAAAATTAAATAAACTCTGAGTTCATAACATAGAATAAGGATCCCTCTTATTAGGAACAACTGATGGTGATTTAGGGTCACATAGAAAATGTGATACGTTAGAAGACCACTCACTTGTTCATTGTTTTGTGGAGAAACTATGAATTTGAGGGAGTTATGTAAGAACCTAAGGATGGGATGAGGTATAATAATCATAATTTATTTATATTGGTGTGATGAAATTTTAAGGGATAAATTAATATAAGTGGGCTATAAGGTAACACCACAATATTTTAAGATATGTCTGAAGTATTAAATAGATTGCTTAACTTGCAACACTATGCTTTGAGTGAAATACATTATACTTAAAAATATTAATATTTAAATATGACCACTAAAAAATATTCATTATATTGGAGTTATGAATTGGATTATCAAAAATATAGTAAATATAAATTATTAGTATAATTAAAATTAATTAATTGTCAGTATAGTCATTTTATGCTATAAAATACATTTTCCCTCAAAAATATATTTTATTGTTTTTTGAGAAAATATATAATTAATGTATTAAAATTTTTAGATATTTAATTGATAAAAATAATATTATTTTTATTAAAGGTATTTAAATATTATCTTTGTCTATTTTTTTATTATTTTTTGAAAAGATTGGTTTTTTAATGAATAGTGAAAATACAAATTTGTATTAATTTCATTTATGTCAATAATTTAACAAGATCTATTTTCTTTTAAAATGGATTTAAGTAAAATTAGTTTATTTATAATATTAATAATAAAAATAAGGTAATTGTAATACATTTTTTGTTTAATTTTGCTATAAAATTTCTTATACTTAAGAAAACATTTAATTTTTGGAAAGCTGATTTTTATCTTAATTTTTAGGCTTAATATTAAATTGAATAGAAACACATCTATGAATTGAATTTGATAAAATGAAATCCATTTTTAAATTTTTTATAACAATAATTATATAATAATTTCAACATATTTTTATCTACGATGAATAGTAAAAAGAGTAAAAATTTGTTATGATGGTTGAGGTTAAAACGGGTTTACTGGGATGTTAAACCAAGAGATAATGTTATTGTTTTGAATAAAATTTCATAAATATTATTGGATAGAAAATTTAAACATTATCATATGTGAAATTTGAACCTCTCTATATTTGGAATCATTTTTCTTTATCAAGACGTTATTATTTTTAATCTTTTAAGTAATTCGATGTGTGTCCTCACACCCACCAATTATAAAAGGACACCTTTTTTCTCTCATATTTACACCACTTTATGCAAACTGGTTAGTCCAAAACATTCCAAATTCTCATATAAAATTCCATATACATTAATTAGAGATTCTAGTCATCATAAATTACCATTATTTGGGTCTTAATAAGGGTTCTAAAGGAGGCATACAAAAGTGGAGGTAATCATCCTACCTGACCTCTTTCAAATTACACATTCTTCTAACTCCTATAAAGATATGGTATTTATCATAAAATAATAACATAAATATAATAAATATACTAAAATTTTGTTAGGCTTATGGAACCACCATTATCAACCCTAGTTTTCATCGAGTTGGAAGTAATAGTATCACTCATGTGTATGTGTGGATTACTGCCTTCAAGTAGAGATACAATTAATTTTCCATCAACGTATTTTAAGGATCGATATCTGAATGGGGATAAGGTTTATAGATTGTATTTATGATATAATTATTATTTTCTTATTATAATATTATATATTAATTATTATATTTCAATCTGTTGGAAAATGACAACATTGCTGGTGTGTAGGCGTGGAATGCCACCTCCATAAAAAGATGTGATTAATTTTTCATTTTCTCTTTAAATTAGTTGTATTAAGGGAAAATGTACTGATTATAAATTATATATAAGATATAATGATGATTTTATAAAGGTGATTTAATTTTAATATTTCTTTCATTCCATCCTTTGAAAAGTGAAAACAATGTTCATGTATACATACAACCAACTGTCCCTATGAATGGTGTAATTTATTTTTCTAACTACATACTTCATAGATGATTATAAATATGTATATAAGTAATATAAATTATATTTGTAACATTATTTTCATTTTTTGAGATTATCTTACCTTGATAGTGATGAATGGATAGAAATTACCAAAATGAATCATACATTAAAAACAAGACATTTAACAATAAAAAACATCAATTTTAAAAAATATTTATTAATATAATGGTTTTAAAAATAGATCATAAATGATTTAATTTATATTTATATGGTAATGATTTTTAATTAAAAATAACTCTAAATTTATTACACATGATTTCAAAGTAACTTACGATGCAAGTCAGACATGAGTTAAGAGATTTCATGTAAATTTTCTCTCTATTGTGACATAATTGTTATTATGTGCCAATTTAATTTTATATGGAATATATAATACACTATTAATTAATTTAATATATATATATATATATATATATATATATATTAATTCATTCTTAATGGAGTTTAAACTGATGTTAACTCTTTCAAGGAGTTTCAAATTAAATTTTTCCAAATAGTTAATTGTTTTTACAATACCAATTTTTGGATTTATATTATTTTAATTAATGAAATATTGTAATATATCCTTCATAAACTCTATCTATTTTGATATATTTTGGATATTTAAGGATTTTTAGGGGATATTTTTATTTAAATAATGAACAAGATGAAGGATAAGAACACTTCTCTATATTTTCAATGTTTTCCAACTTTTAGCTATAAGCTTACAACCTCTATCAATCCAGGTACATTGGGCTCATAGATGACCAAGGATACCTGAGTCTCTAGTGGTCACCATAGTTCCCAACTGGATAGACCCCCTTCCTGTCTTGTTGGTAATTTATTTGACGAATGGCACCACCCCCTGGTTTTTTATCAAAGGGTGTTGACAATTGTAAATGTGGTAGGTGGAAAACCCCACCAAACCCAGTAGTGGAGAAAATAAATAGGGTCTTGAGGTGGCATATAAATGGAGGACCTCCCCTATAGATGAGTGAATTAGTTTTCATAATCTCACTAACAAATCTCATTTGAGTGGTTTTTTGTGAAACATATTCCCAAATTATTTATGAGGTTTTTATTATTATAATAGTGAGGGAGTGTGTACTCACGTTTACTTATAATGATCCTTCTATTTGCTCGTGGTTTTTTACCTCCTTCTTTTTGGGGGGTTTTCCAATTTATATAAGGAGTTCATTTATTTCCATATTTTCAATTTTTTAACTCTTTATTATCATTACATAGAAGGGACAATAATTTATGGTCCCAACAATTGGTATGAGCCGGCAGGTTCTAGCCCAATGAAAATCACATTTTTATGAATTAATAATTCATTTAACTTTGAGTATGCTCTGTGATTGTGGCTATGGTTGATCTTTCACATCAAAAATAATTTATTGAAATAATTTAATACAACTTTTGAAATGGAGGAGGTTATGGACTGATTTAATGTCCAAATGGTTGTGAAATTTGAGATAAAAACTCAATGAGAATAACTTTTTGTTATTGAAAATGAAGATTCAGGTAGAGCGGCAGAAATATAATGGTTGACAGAAAGTTGGTAAAAGACCGGAAAATGTGATGATGGAATGTTGTTATAGTGGGATCCATGATCATGAAATGGATAGAAATATGGCTAGTACTTCTAAAATTGGAGATATATAAGTTAGTGAAGTAGTGATGACTGCTGGAAGTAGGCAGCATCTCAACGATGCATAAATAATTAACTTAAGAGCAACATGGCACATAAAATCTCAAAGGGGGTGGTTTGATTAGTATGAAACCATACCATAAGGACTTTTTTTCTTGGTTAATGATCACACCTTGTTGATCAATGGATTATTTACTATCTAATTGAATAAGCATGATGGTATTGTTCGAACTATTCATGGAGTATGCCATGTGAAGGGTCTGAAGAAGAACATATTTTCTTCGGGACAATTTTATGATATCGTATGCAATAATCCCACCGATAATGGAGTGATGAGATTTTTTAATGGAGTGATTGTGTTAATAAAGGAGAATAAGATATCAAAGAACATTTACATTCTTATGGGTGAAACGTACCAGGAGGCATATATTTTGGTCGCATCAACTACCTAAATAGAATTATTGACGACGTTATGGAATCTGATGTTTGGCCATATATCAGAACGAGACCTGAAGATTTATGTGGATCATGTGTTGATTCCTGGTCTTACAATGGTATCCTTAAAATTTTGTGATCATTGTGTCTTTAGAAAGAAACACAAGTTAATGTTTGGGACATCAACAACAAATAGTATGGAGATCTGGGAGTTGATCCATTCTGATGTTTGGAAAGCATCAGTTATATCCCTAGGAGGAGAAAGGTACATTGTATCCATCATTCAGGATTTTTAGGAGATATTGGGTGTACCCAATAAAGACGAAATAATATGTTTTTGAATTCTTCAAAACATTCAAAGAATAGAAGGAAACTGAATCTGGAAAGAAGAATAAGTGTCTGAGGACTAACAATGGTAGAGAATATACCAGTGAAGAGTTTGATATTTTTTTCAAAAGGAAGGCATCACAAGACATTTCACGGGGGAATACATGCCTTAATAGAATGGGGTGTAAAATCAGTCAATATAACCATATTTGATAAATTAATAGTGATGTTGAAGACTGCAAGAATTACCAATACTTTTTGGGTAGAAGTAGTGAATACCGCATGTTACGTGATCAAAATATCTCCTTCAATACCAATTTATCTAAAGACACTGAGGGAGATGTCGACTAGTAATCCAACTAACTATTCTCAGTTACATACTTTTGAAAGTTTAGTATGTGTAATGTTTAATGACTAGGAATGATCAATGTTGGATTTGAGATCTAAGAAATGTATCTTCTTGGTGTATACTGGTTGTTTGAAGGGGTATCATTTGTGGGACCCCACGACCCACAACCATATCATTAGTAGAGATGTCATTTTTTCATAAGATAAGGTGAAAATTACAACTAATTGATATATAGAGTAGGAGAATATAGAAACTACAATAGTCAAATTAAATAAAAAATCCAAGGAAGAACCAATTTCTTATTATGCATTACCAGAGCATGATGATCATGTACCAGTTGAGTATGGACCATGATGGTAAACTCATGATAAAAGAGAACCAATATGGAACTCAGACTATGTCCCTAAGAGAAATATTTCCCATTTCATATTGGTGGAGGATGGAGAGTTATATTCTTTTGTGGTGGGGACCTAGAGTCCAGATGTATCATCATGGATGGTGGCAATGCAGGAAGAACTTGATGCCCTGTATAAGAAGAACACATGGGACCTCATTCCATTACATCATGGAAGGAAGGCTATCAACAACAATTGAGTTTTTAAGATCATGTAATACTGAATGGACTAGGTAGAAATATATCGTGTAAGATTGGTGGTCAATGAATACGCTTATAAGGAAGGTATTCATTTTGAGGTAATATTTTCTCATGTTGTTAGATTGATGACTTATTGGATAGTTCTATCAATGCTCGGTATATATAGTTTACATCTAGAGAAATTGTATTTTAATACTACTTTTCTCCATGATGATCTTGATGAAGAAATTTATATGCTCTCGCCAGATGTTTTTTTAGAAGAAGTAAATGAGAACACGGTTTATAGGTTTAAAAAATCTATGTATGGTCTCAAATAGGAATCAAGGTGTTGGTATAGAAGATTTGATTCCTATATCATGATCCCTGGATACAAAAAACTTCATTCATATATTTTTTCAAATTTCAAGGGTTTGGATGGTAATTATTTCATCATTATTCTATTTTATGTGGATGAAATTTTTGTTTCAGACCAAAAAATTGATCAAATATAGGAGGTGAAGGCACAGTTCTCTAGGGAGTGTGATATCAAGGTCTTGGGACCAGTAAAAAAGATTCTTGGGGTATAGATTTTCCGACATATAAATAATAGGATGATTTTGATATAATATAATAATTAATTACAAAGTGTCTTGAAACTCTTCAACATGAAAGACTATAAGACAATCTTGACCCCCCCCAACCCGTTAATTTCATGTTATCATAAACGATGAGTCCTAGTAGCGAATAAGAGAAGATGTATATGTCTTGAGTACTGTACACATTAGTAGTGTGGAGTTTGATGTTTTCTATGTTTTTTACTATACCATAAATTATAAATACAATGAGAGTAGTTAGTCTGTACATGGAGAGTTCAGAATGGGAGGATTGGATAATAGTGGAGATGATCTTGAGATATATCAAGGAGACCTCAATGAATTATGTAATGCAGGATTAGATTTCACCAATAGAGACTACATTGATTCAGATTTTGCAGGAGATTCTTACTAGAGGGAATCCACTACTAGTTATGTGTTTACTCTTTCAGGAGGTGTGTGAGCTAGATTTCAATGTTACAGTCAGTTTTGGATTTATCAAAAATAGAGGCGGAGTACCTAGAAACAATATAGGATTTTAAAGAGGAGATTTGGATGAGATGTTTGTTGGAGGTGATAGAGAATAGACATGAAAAAATGTACTTAATCTCTGTCTGTCAGAGGTTCTTTCACATTACAAGGAATCCGTCATTTCATTCCAGGAAAAAGAACATTGGGGTACAATATCAATTTATCTAAGATATGGTGGAGGAAAGAAGGTAAGATAGGCAGAAAATTCACACTAAGAAATATGGTATATTTAATAATGAATATTATTTAATCTATTAAGTTCAGATGGTGAAGATCCTCAAGTAGCCTTACATATATGTGAGAAGCATGTTTGGAAGATAGAATGGATGTGTGTAGAGGTGATTTCTTCTCAATAAAATTTCCCTACAGAATATGTGTCATAGATTTATTTGAGAAATGGAATTTCCCCTTTGTTTTTATCAAAGAGGGATGGCGGTGGTAGATGTGGTGGGTGGCCAACCCCAATAAACCTAGCAGTGGAAAAGAGTAAAAGAGGTTTGAGGAGGCCTATAAAAGGAGGCTCTCTGCTCTGGCAGAATATATCTGTTTTCATCATCTCATCAGCAAATCTCATTTGAGTGGTATTTTTTGAGGTGTATCCCCTACTAATTCAAGAGATATTGTTATGTTTGGTTTATCCTTGTAATAGTGAAGGAGTGTGTACCCACATTTACCCATATTTATAATTCTATTTTACCATGGGTTTTCAGATATTTGGGAGATATTTCATGTTATATCTAGTGTCAATATTTGTCAACATTTTGTAATTTATTTTATCTCATGATTAGGGCAACACTGATGGACCAATAATTTATGGTTCCAACATGTCTCACCCCTAGTCCACCACCTAGGACCTCATTCAAATATATTCTCTTCTATCATCGATCTTACCTAGACTCAGGGGGTGTCTTTTTCACATAGGTTCCCATATGAACAATTTCCTCAATTGATAGTGTTTCCCAGGTGCTCTCTGTATCTGTGGAGTCCTTTATTAAAGCACTAGACCAAATAAATTGGACACTTATTGTATAATCGAGTCTATAAAACCCTACACTATACATGTTTTTATATATTATAAGAAAGTCTATGCTCTTCTTCTGACATTTGGACCCCTTGTTTATCAGTTAGAAAGTCTAGGCTCTTCGTCATTTATCCGGGTTTCCTTGAGTGGTTCTTCTACCATGGTGTTGTGTGAGGCATTGAAAGGAGAATAAGCTTAAAGGCCTTTGGTCCCAGTTCAAGAAAGTCTCTGGGGTTCACCCAAGACATTCTTTCATGTTAAGAGAGGTCCATCCCTTCCAAGATCTCATTTGGAATCTCACCAAGTGGATCTAACCCATGCCTGGTTCTTTTGAACTGCTTTAGGGCATTGCTAATAGCTCTGGGGGAATCTTCTTTAGAGGATTGTGTCCTCTCCCCCTTTTCTTGTGGTCCTTATACCGGGGAACATTCAAAACATAACCAAAAATAATCTTCTACTAATACTAAATTATTGTTTATTCCATGTGGAAAATAGGTGCTTTTAGCTCTAATGATCATGATCATCATTTGGAATGCTCATAGCCCGGGGCCACGTAAGGGTTAAGAATAACATTATCTTATATAAGCTTTGGAATTATATGTCTTCTATGGTAGTGATCCTTAATCCTAAACAAAATTTTTAGAAAATTTATAGCTTTTCAAAGAGTCTTAGCCTCTTTGTTTTTTTCCTGATGAACCTATTAATCAATATATATGGGTTTTTTAGAGGATCAATATTTAAGTGGATCTAATGGGTGCATCTAGAAAATCAATATCTGTGTATATCAATAAGGGAAATCAAGAATTCTAATTATTCATTTTCTATAACAAATGAGTGGCTAGGGAAATGGAAGACTAATGGTAGGACCTGGATAACATTGATAAGAGTAACTTGACATGGTTTGTTTGGGGGGGCATTAATGATATACTCGACTCATTAGAGAATAGGGGAGGTGGAGTGGTTCCCATAATGAATTTTCATGATTTTTTGTCCTCCGCTACTCACAATGGTCTATTGTACATGGGTTTTGGATGAAACTAATTTAGTTGGTGTAGCAACTAGAAACATAATTTTTTCACCTAGTGTAGATTGGACCGATGCTTCCTTAATTGATAGAAAATTTACTCTTTTCTAAATGAAATGGTTGATCATCATGGGTGGGATCTTTCAAACCATTCTACCCTTCTCATTCACTTGGAGAAAGGATCTGTGGACAAAATGAACTTTTATTATTCTAATTTTTGGGTGTCTAATAATAGTTTTCATACCATGATTCTAACTTCCTGAAGAAATCCAATTCATCAGGATGGATGAATTAGCCTACACAATAATATGAAGAGACTCAAAGGGGATATCCAAATTGGAACATTAACAAGCCTAAAAATTTAATAATACTAGAGGGGATTACGGAATAGATCGATCACATTGAAACGATGATAGAATATAAATGGGATGAGGAAATTTTTTGAACTCTTATGGAAAAGAGAAATCTGTACGATGGAATTATTTTGGAATAATAAAGATCTATCAAAGAGAGATCTATAGAGACTTGAAAATGGGAGGCGGTAAGAATACAAAATTCTGTCAATAGTTCGTGAAGGAAAGTAGGCATTCCCATATTATAAATATTCTTCTAGAATATGGGGATTTCACATAGGATATGGAGGTTGTGCGAGGTATGGATGATGAATATTTTAAAGAGTTTCTTTCAGATCCTAACCCCAGCATATCGGGAGGCTATCAGAGTGAGAAAACAAAATTATTTTACTATATTCCATGGGTGGTGTCCCATTATATTAACAAGTTTTTTGAAATATATCAGATGAATCAGAGGCATGGGAGGTAGTTCAGGCCCTTAATGCTAAGAGATCTCTATGTCCTAATGGCTTAATAGGTTCCTTTTACATAAATTTCTAGGATATGGTGAAAGGATAGATAATTGGGGATATTCAAGACATATTTAGTGGTGATAGCTTTCCATGGGTTTCTAGTGTGTGTACATTGATCCTCGTTCCGAATGTGAAAGAACCACATTCGATCAATAAATATATGCCAATAAACTTGTGTAACATCCCATATAAGGTCCTTGAAAACATTATCAATTGAAGAATTAGGATGAATATCCCTCAATGGGTCTCAGAGAATAAAAAAGTTTTTTTTAAAGAAGATTAACTCAGTCTGCCATAGCCATAGATCATGAAATGGTTAGGGATATTAACAAAAAATCACATGGTTCAAATGTTGTGATTATGTTTGATATGAACAAACCCTAAGATAAAATGGAGTGGAGATTAATTATCAATGTATTGAATATAATGGGATTATCTAGAGGGGTGTTGGACCTTCTTTTTAGAGTTTTTAGCTCACCAGGGTTGGCTATTTCTTTCATGGAGAAGAAGTGTGGGTTTCGTAAATCAACCCATTGACTAATGAAGTAAGATCCCAATTTTCCAAACATTTTCATCTTGGTATAAGACACTCTTAAATGATATCTAGAGGGTAAAAGTATCAAAGTAAACCATCATCCATATTGTGGTAGAGCTAATACTAGTGATATATCTCATTTCTTTTTCACCAATTACATGATATTTTTCTTGAACGTAAATCAGAGGAACATCCATGAATTAAAAAATTTCAAGGAAAATTTTGGTGTTAATTTCAAAATGGTGATTAGAATTATTGGTAAAGAAGATTGAGGAGTGACTGGTCATGAGAAAGAAATCCTTTCCCATAGAATACCATTGGGCTCCCATAATTCTAGGAAGGGTTTTTATTCATTATTTTTATGGGCTAACACACCAAATACATTTTTTTCATTTTCTAAATAAGCCACTTTTAGGGTTACTGAGAACCTTATAGAAACCGATATCTAAAATTAAATGTGTTTTTTCTTCTATTTTAATGCATTTTATGTGATTTCTTAACTTGTAAAAGGTAGTTTTTAAAAAATAGAATGAATTATGATAGGATTCATATGGGATTTTAATTTTGATGTAAGATATCATTATCCTTCATGGGACATGTTTTATAGGAGGTGGGTGATGGTCATATCAAGATCAGGACTATCAGAGAGGAAATATAGAGAATTAAAACTAGAATTTTATGGGATTTCTGGGAGGATAAGACATTTTGGGATATATTTATCTCTAATAGATATAGAAAAACAGGAAAGAGGAATGGGGGACTGTAACAACCAGAGATTTTATAAGATATATTATTTTTAATTTATTTAATATCTTCTGTTGTATGCTACAAAAATATTATCTTGCGCTATACGCAACACCATATTAGCTTGTAGTATACACAACACTATTCTTGGATCGTGTTACACAAAATTTCGTGTTCGTTTGATAGTAGTTATTCTACGCAACATTGAGTGTGTATATATATATAAATATATATATATATTCAATTTATAAATGAAATATGGATGGATTCGGTTATACGCAACAACAAATGAGTCTTTCACTACACGCAACCCTGACTTCGCTTGTATTACACGCAGTCACGACCTTCCTCGATAGTGTGTGTAGTACGCAATGTCGGGTTTCACTAAACGATATGTTATATAAAATAGCTATTAAGAATAGTAACACCCACTTTTTAAAATTTTATAAATTTTATCTTTCGAATTGGACTTCATTTTTTGATTCGGAATATCTAAATTAGCCTAGGGGAAGTTTTGGTATTTTTCTGAAAACATTCAATTTTTGATGAATAGTGAAAACACTGGGTTACTATTTAAAAACTGACTTTTTATTTAAATAATTATTTATTTTATTTAAATTTATTTTAGGTCAAAATAGATACATAATCCTATATAAGTTCAACGTAATTCATTGAAGTTACTTTATAATAATTTTAGATATATAAAGATTTTATTGAACTTTTCACCATCTTTTACCCACCTCCTATGAGAATATGGAAATTCATATAAAGCATAATTTTACCACTTCTATGAGTGGAATTTTAAAAATTTGAGAGACAAAGTTAATATCAAGGACTAAAATGTGGTTCAATGAGATGAAAATAATTTTTGGTGAATAGTAACTTTTTACTTTTATTTACCACGGTTAAATGTAAATTGGGTAATTAAGGGTAAAAATGATATTATTATTACCATAACACATGTCCTAATTCTATTGAATAAATGTAATTCGACCAAAAACAACCTTAGGAATAAAATATGACCATTTAATTCCACTTGGATTAGATTAAGACATTTATTATTAATTTATTTATAGAAGGGATTAAATAGTTAAAATCAATGTTTAATAACTAATTCATTTTTAAGATAGGGTTATACACAAGATAAATTCGACTATAAATATTAATTATAAATCTAAAAATATTTCCTACCTAATGGTATTTTATTTATAATTTTTAGACATTATATAATTTATGTTATTTATGACACAATGGTGATGCATTAATTACCTAAATAATGAAATATTAAAATAATTGATATTATAAATACCCAAATAAATGTAATTTGAGAATTTTTAGGAATTACACTAATTTTATAGGTTAATATTACATGTTAGTATTTATTTAATTAATTTTTTTTTGAACTAATCATGCTGTTATGATTTTCACAAAAATAAATTACTAAATAGTGTCAAAATTGACATTAAATAGTTTTTAAAACAAATATAATATTATTAATTTTTATTTTATTATTAAAAATCTACGGTTCGGCGAAATGACTTAGATAAAGAAATATATATTAATAATTAACCACTTGGGGTTCTTTTGGCTTGTTATAGTATGTTTATCAACCATATAGTGTAAGGAAACAAGAAGACACGATAAAAGTTAAATTATTTAACTTAGAGTTAAATCTAAATGATAAGGTTAAAATTCTAACCTAAACTTGTCTAAAATCTATTGGTTGAGAAAATTTCGACAAATAACCACTTTATCTTCGAAATAAATCAATTTGGAGCTATTATAAACCGAATATGACATTATTATAAATTAATATTTTATGTTTTTCCAAATGTTCCCCTCTCCTCCCTTATAAAAAGGGCACCACTTCCCTCTTCTATTCACACCCTTTTGATCCTTGAAGCTCGGCCAACCCTTGCCCATTTCTCTTCTCCACTTCCCTAGAAACATTCTGGAGGTTCTGGTCTTCTCAAAGGACCAACTCTACATCCTTAAGAAGAATTTTAAAGGAGGTGCATCAAAGAAGAGGTAATATCTTCTTTCGATTCTGTCAAGTTTCTTTCTTCTTCAACTTCTTCATATTTTGTTGTTTCATTATAATGTAATAGCATCAGTATCACTCATATACTGATATGTTATTATAAATATGAAACAAACCTATTTCACCTTCTATCCATCCTACGGAAAATGAAATCACCGCGCGTGCGTACGTACGGAATACCGTCTCCACGCGGTGGTGTAATATGTTTTCCACCACCACATTACTTGGATGGGTATAATGGTGTAAATAAATAACTATATATGATTATTGTAAATTGGTTTTGATTCTGAAATATTATTCAAACGCTTCAACACATTTTCATGATCATGGGAACGATATCATCGCTCATACGTACGTACGGCCTACCGTCTCCACGATGTGATGCGATGCGTTCTATATGATATTCATTGAATTATGATTATATAAATTAATTTAATGAATTTATATGATATATATTACACTAATACCATTCTGTAAATGATGTTTCTATATCCTATAAATAGGAATAAGAATTTATTCGACAAAACATGCATAAGAACATGAAGCAATAAACACCTGAATAACAAGTAGCAATGAAATATTACTACTATAAAGATACAAATATGACAGTATATGATATCATAACAATGAATATGATTCTGTAATAAGTCAATTAATATTATTTAAACCATATTACAGGAGGTTCAGATTCATATGAAGCATATCGGACCTATGGTAAGGGATATCTTTTCCAATCTCGTTTTTATCCAAGATTGTTTATTCGTAAGTATTTAACTGGGGTTATATTTATCATCCATGTACCTGTTTTCTATACATGGTTTCATGTATTTTTAAAGTCCTTTTTAACCATTTTTGACTTTTACTACATGGTATGTAATGAATCCTTCTTTTACGAGGTACTTTTTGACTTTTCTGGAAAAAGTACAAGAAGAATGTTTTTTTAACTTATACGGCATGAAAGGATTTTTAAGGTTTTATAAAGCCTTATTTTCATGAAGTTTCCCCCAAAATATTTCACGACTATTTTCAAAAAATCATTTTCTTTTAAAATTTCATGTAATTTTGTGAAAAGAAAATGTTTTTCAAGAAGAATGGATATTTTCCTCAAGAATTCATTTCAAGTGCTTTATAAAAACCATTTTCCATATAAGATGATATTATTTCATATGTGTATGTTTCAAGTATAATGTCTCTATGATTTATATGGACTCACTTTTCTTATGATGAAATGATATCCATTTGTTTTATATGGATTGTGTTATGATGGAATGATGTTTATGAAATACAATTTATTATTTGGGTTATGATGAATGATTTATGATTGTTTTGTGGCACACGTAAGAATGATTTCAATATGAGATGGGTGGAACCTATATCTCCCTCCAATTAATTGGGTAAAGATTTATATCTCATGAGATAGGCATGGATGGAACGGAAAGCTAAACCGGTTCAGTGATACAGGACTGGAACGAGGACTGAACTCGGTTTAGTAATGGACTTTGTCCTCTATGATGGTCTTGGAAATGAGCCTTGAATAATATGAAATGATTTTCTATGATTATGTGTGTATGCCACAATGTTTCATGTTTTATGTTATGATTATTTTGGATTACTTTTCATTTCTATGATTTATCCCATGAAATGATATTATGACCTCTTTGACAGGTTATGATTTTCAAAATGTTATGTTCTTATGAATATGATATGACTGATATTTCTTTTGTTTACCCTTACTGATAATTTTAGCTCACCCTTTTGTATGTTTTCTTTTCCCCTTGTCAGGAAAAAGGTGATTAAGTAGGATATGACAAAAAGGGACTCTAGATATGATGAAATAAACGGGAGAAAATGTAGTCGATTTTATGAACCAGTTGTTTATATTTCCCAGTTTCTAAAGACACTATACCTATACGGCCCTTTCATGGTTTTGTTATATGTTGTAATAGGTATGCTTCAAACTCTGAAGTAATAAAAATGTATGTAAAGTATGGGTCGTTATAGTTGGTATCAGAGGAAAGGTTTAGTCAACCTTTGGAAACTAGGATGCGATAAATTTAGTGAGATCCCTAGAGATATTTCTATGGTGTGTCTAGTGATGTTACTAAGGTTAAGTATAAGTATAGGTTATTGTCCTAGAATTATGGTAACGATCTTAGAATTTAACATAAGGTGTTAGATATTGAAGGTAATCCCCTTTTATTATGATTTTCACCTCTCACAGTATTTTTTTGGGTTTTAAAAAATGGATGGGAATGGGAGGATTCACGATAATGGAGGATATGATAGACAATGGATTGATATTCTTCATTGGAAATCAAATAAAATTGGATCTGGAGGTCCACATATCGTTATTATGCCTAATCAGAAATCTCATAATATGATCAATAATATCAACTTCGGTAAGTTTCCCAACTCAGATAATAAGAGAAAGATGGAGTTTCATGATGATCATAGAGGAAGGAAAGTTCAATTTCTATCATGTAAATCATGTGGGAAGAGGCATCAAGGATAATGTTTCAAAGGAACTGGAAGATTCTTTGGGTGTGTAAAAGAAGGACACAAATCCAGTAAGTGAAAAGGAAAAGGTTCAGTTAACACCATGGACAAGGATAATGGTATTTCTAGGACATCAACAATGGTTAAATATTTTAAATGTGGAATGTACGAGCATTATGAAAACCAATTCCCTAAGGGAATGCCTCATGAAGAGAATCAGCATGGTCGTATGGGTAGTATTTATGTTGATGATGATGAAGAGACTACAAATGATATGTGAGATGAAAGAATTTTTGAATCTCAGTCAATGGTTTAAGAAGGTAGTGGGATGATTACATGTTTATCAAGAGTAATGTTGTATAAGTTATCTCATGGTACTATGGAATAAAGAGACATCTAAGGATTGTTACACTATTGAGTTTCCTTATGTTTTTGAAAGTATATGTTTAATGGTACTGGTAACCATGAAAGGTTATTCAGATGTCTTTGGAAAGAAGATGATATGCGCATAATGAATGGATTAGGAGAAAATAATATGTTTGATAGTATTCATGAGCTCATGATTGATATAAGGACTATGTGATATCATGGTTTGAGTATATAGAATTTTTGGTATTTTGGTATGTGGAAAGTGTTAACTTTTGACAGTAATCGTGTTTTCACTAAGGTTCAATGGGTATTCATTTTCCAAGAGAATACATGATTAAGGTATTCACATGTCTGGAATGTGACCAACAAGATATATTTTATGATATATGGGGGGATAAATGATGGTATTCACATGCTCGATAGATGAAATTTCTAGTAATTGTTTTCTTTATACTATGAGCTTGGATAGAAGTATTTTGGATAAACCTAAAGATTGGAATGAACTAATATAGTATTGTTTAAGGCTAGAACTCTTTTCAATATTATTGAAGGAATGTTATAATAGTGTAGTTTTAGAAAAAGGACAACCCATAGGATGGGCGACAACCCGTCATGTCGGAAAAGGTTGTGGGAATCTAACCCACAACCAAAGTGCAACAAGTTTTTATCACCTACCACTGGCCTACAGGAAGTCCCTGGTTAGTAGAAACTAGTTTTATTTTATTAAGTGGTATGATAGATGAAGTATAAGTCCATTTTTGGAATCATATATGATTAACCACACCATAGATCAACTTATGTGTAATTGATAACTTTTTCTATCCTTTTGTTTGAAACAGATGGAAAGAATCATCATTCTATCACATGATCTGCTATCTCTTCACAAATGAAAAATTCAACTTCATTTCTTTAAGAGATGAAGTGGAAATTGTTCAATGCATGAACAACGGTGAGATTGTACCAAAATCAAGTAAGTATTTCTTTTGATTCGAAAATTATACAACATTAGGGAAATGATCAGGAAAACTAAAAATGTTGTCCTAGTGACCTCATATCTGATGAATCATATGGTACCTTAGAAAATCAAAAATTTATGGCTTTGTGATTGTTGGTTTTTTCATAGCCATGTTCTCTACCACTCTCCATCAGAACATGATGGTTAGATTTTTCTTCCATATCCATATTTTCACCTATGTTCTCCTATATGGAAACCCAGTGCTGAGTTACATTGGGAAATCATTACGTTTCATACATTAGTTATTAAAATTATGTTTTAGTATTCCTTTTGATGATGTGGGTTTCTATGAATAGTAAACGATTTAAAACCCCGATGAATTTTGAGGGCGAAATTCATTTTAAGTGGGGTAGAATGTAACAACCCGAGATTTTATAAGATATATTCTTTTTAATTTATTTTATATCTTCTGTTGTACGCTAAACTAATAATAACTTGCACTATACGCAACACCATATTAGCTTGCAATATATGCAACACTATTCTTGGATCGTGTTACACTCAATTTCATGTTCGTTTGATAGTAGTTATTCTACCCAACATTGAGTGTGTATATATATAAATATATATATATATATATATATTCAATGTATAAATGAAATATGGTTGGATTATGTTATATACAAAAACAAAGAAGTCTTTCACTACACGAAACCCTGACTTGTCTTGAATTACACGTAATCACGACCTTCCTCGATAGCCTGTGTAGTACGCAATGTTGGGTTTCACTAAACAACGATATGTTATATAAACAAGCCATTATGTATAGTAATACCCACTTTTTAAAATTTTAAAAATTTTATCTTTTGAAATGGACTTCATTTTTGGATTCGGAATATCGAAATTATCCTAGGGTGAATTTTTGGTATTTTTCTGAAAACTTTCAATTTTTGATGAATAGTGAAAACACTGGGATACTATTTAAAAACTGACTTATTATTTAAATAATTATTTATTTTATTTAAATTTATTTTAGGTAAAAACAGATACATAATACCTATAAAATTTTAATGTAATTCATTGGAGTCTCTTTATAATAATTTTAGATATATAAAAATTTTATTGAACTTTTCACCGTCTATTACCCACCTCCTATGAGAATTTGGAAATTCACATAAAACATAATTTTACCTCTTCTGTGAGTAGAATTTCAAAAATCCATGAGACATAGTTAATATAAAGGACTAAAATTTGGTTCAATTAGATGAAAATAATTTTTGGTGAATTGTAACTTTTTACTTTTATTTACCATGATTAAAAGTAAATAGGGTAATTAAGGGTAAAAATGATATTATTATTACCCTAACACATTTCCTAATTATATTGGATAAGTGTAATTCGACCAAAAACACCTTAGGAATAAAATATGACCATTTAGGTCCACTTGGATTTGATTATGACATTTATTATTAATTTATTAAAAGAAGGGTTTAAATAGTTAAAATTAAAGTTTAATAACTAATTAATTTTTAATATAGGGTTATACATAAGATATATTCGACTATAAATATTCATTAAAAATCTAAAATTATTTACTACCTAATGGAATATTATTTATAACTTTTAGAAATTAAATAATTTATGTTATTTATGACAAAATGATGTTGCAGTAATTACCTAAATAATGAAATATTAAAATAATTGATATTATAGATACCCAAATAAATGTAATTTGAGACTTTTTATGAATTAAACTAATTTTATAGGTTAATATGACATGTTAGTATTAATTTAATTAACGTTTTTAGACCAAATATTGCTGTTATGATTTTCACAAAAATAAATTACCAAATAGAGTCAAAATTGACAAAAAATAGTTTTTAAAACAAATATTATATTATTAATTGTTATTTTTTTTCTAAAAATATAAGGTTCGGAAAAATGACTTAGATAAGGATATATATATTAATAATGAACAACTTGGGGTTCTTTTGTCTTGTTATAGTATGTTTATTAACCATATAGTGTATGAAAACAAGAAGACATGGTAAAAGTTAAATTATTTATCTTTGAGTTATATCTAAATTATAAGGTTAAAATTGGAACCTAAACTTGTATAAAATCTATTTTTTGAGAGGTTTGCGACCCATACCCACTTTATCTTCAAAATAAATCAATTTGGAGCTATTATAAACCGAATATGACTTTATTATAAAATAATATTTTATGATTTTCCAAAGGTTCCCCTCTCCTCCCATATAAAAAGGGCACCACTTCCCTCTTCTCTTCGCACCCTTTTGAGCCTTGAAGCTCGGCCACCCCTGACCATTTCTCTTCTCCACTTCCCTAGAAACATTATGAAGGTTTTGGTATTCTCAAAAGACCAACTCTACTTCCTTAAGAAGAAGTTTAAAGGAGGTGCATCAAAGAAGAGGTAATCTCTTCCTTCGATTCTCTCATTTTTCTTTCTTCGTCAACTTATTCTTAGTTAGTTGTTTCATTACAATGTAATAAAATCAGTATCAATCATAAACTGATATACTATTATGAATATGAAACAACCCTATTTCACCTTCTATCCATCCTACGGAAAATGAAATCACCGCAATGCGTACGTACGGAATACCGTCTCCACGTCGTGGTGTAATATGTTTTCCACCACAACCTTACTTGGATGTGTATAATGGTGTAAATAAATAACTATATATGATTATTGTAAAGCGTTATTGATTCTGAAATATTATACATACAATTCAATATGATTCCATGATCATGGGAACGATATCATCGCTCGTGCATACGTACGACCTACCATCTCCACGATGTGATGGGACTCGTTCTATATGATCTTCCTTGAATAATGATTATATAATCTTTTTCCAATCTCATTTTTATCCGAGATTGTTTATTCATAAGTATTTACTAGGGTTATTTTTATCATCCATGTCCATGTTTTATAGAAATGTTTTCATGTATGTTTAAATTACTTATTACCAATTTTGACTTTTACGACATGGTATGTAAATAATCTTTCTTTTGTTTACGTTAAGAGGTATTTTTTTGACTTTTCCGGTAAAAGTACGAGAAAAATGTTTTTTTGACTTATACGACATGAAAGGATTTTTACGGTTTTATAAAGCCTTATTTTCATGAAGCTTCCTCCAAAATATTTCATGACTATTTTCAACAAAATCTATTTCTATTAAAATTTCATGGAATTTTGTGAAAGGAAAATGATTTTCAAGAAGAAAGGATATTTTCCTCAAAAATTCATTTCAAGTGCTTTATCAAAACCATTTTCCATCTAAGATGACATTATTTCATATACGTATGTTTCATGTATAATTTTTCTATGATTTATATGGTTTCAATTTTCTTATGATGAAATGATATCCATTTGTTTTATATGGATTATGTTATGATGGAATGATATTTATGAAATCCAATTTATTCTTTCGGTTATGATGAATGATTTATGACTATTTTGTGGCACACTTAATAATGATTTCAATATGAGATGGGTGGGACCTATATCTTCCTCCAATGAGTTGGGTATTGATTTATATCTCATGAGATAGACATGGCCGGAATAGAAAGCTAAATCGGTTCAGTGATACAGTACTGGAACGAGGAGTGAACTCAGTTTAGTAATGGAATTTGTCCTCTATGATGGTCTTGGAAATGAGACTTGACTAATATGAAATGATTTTATATGATTATGTGTGTATGACACAAAGATTCATGTTTTAATTTATGATTATTTGGGATTACTTTTAATTACTATCATTTATCCCATGACATGATATTATGACCTCTTTTTTAGGTTATGATTTTCAAAATGTTATGTTCTTATGAATATGATATGACTGATATTTCTTTTGTTACCCTTACTGAGCTTTTGAAATCACCCTTTTGTATGTTTTATTTTCACCGGGTCAGGAAGAAGGATATTATGTAGGATATGACAAAAAGGGACTCTAGATATGATGAAATAAATGGGAGACAATGTAGTTGATTTTATGAACCAGTTGTTTATGTTTCCTAGTTTATAAAGACACTATACCAATACGGTCCTTTCATGGTTTTGTTATATATTGTAATAAGTATGCTTCAAACTCTGAAGTAATAATAATGTATGTAAATTATGGGTCATTATAGGGACACTTCTTGACTTTTTATCACAATTTCTGATAATTTACCCATGTTAGAGAATCTTTCCAAATTGATTTTTTTTGTGGATAGTTTAATTTCTAGAATGATAATTTGGTTGGGTCGGTGCTTGGTTTTCCTGGTTGTTTGACCCCTGATATCACTTTCACTCAACCTAAAAGATTCTATCATTTCATTCATTCCATGCTCAAACATTATCAAATAATGGTCTATGATATTATTATCATGAATGATGAACCATAAAATCTCATCTTTATGAGATAATTGTTATGTGTTTTCTCAACAAAAGGTTTATTCATAGTGACTCATGTGAAAGGTTTGAAGGATGAGTGAAACGAAATAATCTGCTGCAACCACATTCTAACAATATACATCTTCCTGATGTGGTGTCTCTCTAATAAATAAATTCATATGGATGAACAAGATAGATAAAAAATGAATCAAGAAGGATTCTAAATGATTTTTCTTTAGGAATCAAAAAGAAGAATCCTCTGATCATCTCTTCTTTGAGAGTGACTGTTTGGAGGCAGTATGGAGTGTCATGGGTGAGGTCATTGGGCAAGGAGTTAGATCCTTAAACAAAGACTCTTTTCATTATGCTTGGTTTATAGGGAAAAATAATAATGATCATGAATGGAAATTGAGGAAATTACCCATTTTAGTGGGTAGATGGTGTTTCTTGAATGTGATGAACTAATGCCCACATGGAAACATTACTAATTCGTGATAAGACATGGTGGTTAAAACCAGAAGCATCGTGGAAGACCATTCCCCTCTTGTCAAAATATGGTATGGTTCACCCTTGTTGAGAAAGATCATATCTAAAAATACTACAACATAAACATCAAAGAATATCATCAGATATGGGAGATGGGTGAGATGGAACCCCCTGAGTAGTGGATTTAAAAAGAAAGTTGATGATTCATTTGAATTTATGGGGTCATGTTGGGGGAGGTGTGTCTCATGACCACCAAGGGGTGGTGATCATGGATTTTAGTGATGAGTATGGGTTGTGAGACTCCCTTATAGTAGAGTCCAAGAAGATGGGGAAGGGTACTGAGTTGTTCCATTCTCACAACATCATGCTAGAGTATATGGAAACAGACTTAATAGTTTTCTACAATTAACTGTAAGGGAAGCCTCAAAATCCATGGACCATCACATAACTCATTCTCAAATACAAAATGCTTATTGATTCGTGCATGGACTTTATTCATATATGGCATGAGGAGAACAAGGTTATGAATTTTCATGAATCTTAGGAAGTTAATAGGGACTAGTTTTCTTATTTTTCAGGTTGGGGTCTCTTCTATAGGAATGTTGTAGTTTTTATATACTAGATGCACTCAGTCTTCACTATATTATAACTCCATAAATTTGATATGGATTCAGAATTACCGAAACTGAAATAATTTTTTTTAACGTTGGATGGAAAGATTTTTCATGGTTCATTCCAAATATTCCTCTCTTTGAAACATTAATCTAGAAAATAAATGGTTAAAATAAAATCCAAATCTTTATTCTCTTTTTATTGGATATATTTTTCTCCCATGTCTATATTTTGTAATTTTTTTTACAAAGGCAAACTTCATTCACTAAAATAATTTAGTACGGAAATATTATGTTATCTTTTTCTTTTTATAATGCATAAAAGTAATCATTTTAATATTTTCTAAATGCACAATTTTTATCTTTCTATTATAATACTAAAAAGGAATGTATATTTTTAATGTATATAGGTTTAATGGATTTCCCTACCAACATATATTTTTTACTCTATTTAGATCATTGTACATTTAAAATATAAATTTTCAAAGAAAACTCTTTTATTAAAAATTATTTTAATATTTAACTTCTATTTTCATTATTTATCTAGAGGACATGTTTTTTTAAAAGATCTATATTCCTTATGAATTGATAATCATCAAATGTCTCTTATTAATTTTATATTCATATAATATCTATTGAAACATTAAATTTTTTGTCATAATTTTTTATTAGGTACTACATTTCTATTAAATATCCATCATATTTGTATTATAGATATGACTATCATCTAATCCATATACCATTTATATTTAAATTATTTTAATATGAATTTTATTATATTTAATAGAGAAATCAAAATATCCCCTATTCATTTATTGGTATAGATATTTAATGATAAGGTATATTGTTTATGAATTAAGTTGATCATTCAATATATAAATAATTTAGTAGACTCGCAGTGATTATTGGGGTATATTTGTAAATAACTTCTCAATAGTTAGGTAAGTCTCACAAGATAAACAAACTGGACAAAATTATTAAATGTGTTTTTGATGTATACATATCCATCAAATATAATAACTTGGCACAAAGCCTTGATGGTAAATCCATCATGATATTATGGACTAGGAAGTACAATATAAATAATTTAATTCCAATGTGAATTCTATTATTATTTTCCATAATATTAATACATTGATATTATAGATGGATGCATTTTAAGATCATGTTATTAATTAAATGACATATGCTTTTGATTTATTTACCATACCATGTTAATTATTCCTTATTTATTCATGATATATATTTTTTGTATAACCACTATTGAATAATTTACCTCACCCTTAATTTTTTTTCCATTAACCATGATATGAAGATGGATATTATGAATATTATTTAGGATGCAAGAATTATTCTTATTTGATAATTTTTTCCATGGTAAAATGGGAATCATGTATATATATGATTCTTCAAGACTACTAAACAAATAAATTCTTGGTAATGTGATCACTTTTATATTATGCTAATATAAAAAATTAGAAACTATATTGAGGTACCTGGAGTTGGGGTTGTTATATTTTTCATGGAACCATGGATGATAATCTATATTTTCCGTGAAATTTTTCCATCGATATGGTACTCATGTTTGACAGTTTGGAAATGTAAGGTTGGTCACTATATAGTGTTTAATGTCTTGCTGGATAGAAAATATCTCATGTTTTTTAATTTCATGTGATAGGGATTAGATTGTCTATAGTTTAGGGTCATATAATGAGGACCTGTGTTTGGGTAATTTTCAAAAATCTGTATCATGTTCAAATTGAGATAAAATTTTCTCAGTACTAAAACTATTTATCAAAATAAAACATGAATAAAAGTGTATAAATAGTAGGAAGAAGAAGTGGGTTGGATCAGGAATCATGGTTAGGATTAGGATTGAATATTCAGGTGTCACTAAATATCCTATTGTAATAGGAATCAACTGACACACAATTATTATCGTTCCCCTTATGTACCAATCAAAATCATGTGTAGGGGAAAATTGGGGTTGACCATAATGTAGTTTCATTATAAAACTAATTTTTGATGGGTATGGACAAAAAATAAGGCAATTTTTGTGACTTTTTGTTAATATAATTCTCATTTAGCCCATGGGTAGGAGATATGGGCATCACTAGGTTCCCATGATAAATGTAATTAAACCACATGTAAATCCTATGACACAACACATTATAGATCCAACTATTTTTAAAGTAAGGCGTATTTTACAAAAATAAAAGTTCATGGGTCAATAAAATATTATATAGATGTTGTTTTAATGTAAGGGAGTTAAGAAATAATAATTTTGATTATTTAAGAAGTTTAATTTTGTAAGATACCTTCCCTCTTAGAAGGTACATCCTTGTTAAAATTTTAGTTTAACTTCAATTTTTTGTAAATAATTTTTGTTTGAAAATTAGGGGATTTGGGGATGTCTTTGTGTTTTAGGAAATGATAGAGGGAGAAAATAGGTCATCTAGTGTGTAGTTCATGGTTGGCTCATCGATAGAGATAACTTTGCACCATGGTGTGAGTAACTGTGTGCCCTAATCTCCTTGTATAGCGGTAAGGGTATAGGCACCACACAATTGTTTCAAACAGTATTGGTCACCCAGTTAGACCATGTGGTAGTTCCCCCTATTGGATAGTTGGATCTGCAAGGTTGGTGTATGGGTTGGCTAACCTTTCGACCAAAATATTCACTATTTAAAAAGTGAAAAAAAATCATATTTTCCCTTCTCATGTTTTAAGGGTTCTTACCCTATATTCCCCATTTTATCCTCCATCATCCTAGGAGATGGACTAAGAGCTCTGAAGGTCACCAATGTTGTTTATCCTTAAATTCTTGGTTGTTTGATGTACTTTTGGGTGTGAAGCAATGATCCAGGTGAGTCTAGAACTATTTTATTCCTTCTATGTTTTGGAAAAGTATTTGTGTAATCGTTAATCTACTTCTAAATCCATGAAACCTTTCCTTTACATCATATTTTAATTTTTTTTCTTTTGATGGTTGTTTGAGTTCAAATATATGGATAATGTTAAGAAATGGTTCATCTATGAACATGATGTAGGTGGTCTACAAGTTATATCACATAGTACTAACGTTTATTAATATTTATTTGGTTGTTCTTTTGGTAATTCCATGTTGTTCATTCAACTCCCTTGGTAGGAATTTATATATTGGTTGTCAAAATGATATGTTGGACTACTCAATATCCCAGTGGGATCTATTGAGGAAGAGTAGAGCGAGTCTAAGGATACCCAAGGTGTGTGCCACTCTCGTGAACATGGAATTAATTGGTTAAATGTTGAATTGAAGGGTTAATGAGATTAAACCTTGGGTTATTGTGTTTTTCATGTTAGCATAGAATAAAGGGGTGTTTTAATTTACATGAAAGAGTTAAATCGGTTATGGATTTAAAATGGGTACACGTGATAAAGGGTTATAAAGGCATTACCTTGTTTTAAAATAGTTATAATGTGGTGAAATTGGTTGTAATGGGATTAAATGGTAAAATGGGAATTCCAGGAGAAGTGAGAACTTTTTTAATAAAATGAATCCTAGAATTGTGATAAAATTGAAAGGTGTTCCATTTTTGTTATTATTGGTTAAAAAGGTCACCAATGATAATATTTGGATTAAGGGATAAATGTTGTGATTTAGAAATCAGAATGTGGCTCCACTCACATAGGTATGGTTAGTATAATTATATATCACCCACTGATGTATATCATGGATTAAGATATAACAGTTATGCTCTAAGATCCTAATGTAAGGATATGATAAGAATTATGAGACATATTCTCCAATGTATGATGTTAAATATTTTTGGTAAATGAAGGCATTAATGATATAATTAAATTTACCCCCAATTTATATTTCTTAGATGTCCATAAAGGTATGCATCTAGATTGATGTGTATGATAATAACTTGTATCTATGATTGAAAAATTTTAACTTAATTATTTCTAAACAATGATACCTATTAAATATTTCAACATCCCTTTGTTTGCCACACTTTTGTATATGATGTTGTTGAGAGGGTATTTTATAGACACTATTGGTGGTGGGATACTGGGTTGTACTCACACCCTTATCGGGCCATAATAGGGTACCTGATTAGACTTCATGTTTATAGATCCAGAAAAGTCCAAAGGACCTATGTCAGAGGATTAATATGGGATTTGGGATAGAGAATGGATGACGAGACTAGACACGGTGTCTGGTCTATTCCCAAAGAGTCTTTATTATTTCCCTTTTAATTTGGATCTATATGGAATGACATAGTATATTTACTATTTGTATGTAGTCATGTACCCAGTTTTGGGGAATTTTTTTGGGATTCATGGTTATTTTTCATATAGTTTCTTTTATTTATTATTTTTTCTATTATATGTTAGTTTGGTAAAAAGGGTATATTCTACCCATGTTTTCCATTAGACTTTTTATTCTCATTATAAGCCTCTGGAATATGGGGAGTCACGTATGAGGTCATGTAACAAAATGTTTTGGGGAATCGAGCACAATGTTACCTAGGATGGGATGTTATAAACTGGTATTATAGGGTTCTTATTTTCTATTTTTTTGCAAATTGGGAAAGGATTATAGGAGTCTTGGAAGTGTCAAGACTTGTAAATGAGCTCATACATGGGATTATCTAACCAATATATGAGGTAAAACTAGAGTAGATTTTGTGGGATTGTTATTCTTGATGTCTGATGTTTCAGTTTAATGTTATTTCACATTAGACGAAGTACCTTATTTGTGATGTTATAATTTTTTTTGATTTTACTTTTTGTTGGACATGACATTTGTTGTATATATGTATGAATTATTTTAGGAACATAGGGATATATTCGACATGTATCATGTTTGGAACACATGGGATAAACTATTTATGACCATGTATGGGAACTGGAAATGGATTTTATTCCATTTTGATATTAAAAAAAATGTTCCTAATAATGATGATATAATTGAATAAAGAATTGAAAAATGTATATGGGATGGATTAAACAATGTGTAATGTAAAGTAAAATTTTGGGACTTTGGTTTACCACATATTGTACATGGCCCATGATAGGGGTGGTGAATGCGAAGTAGGTAGTTATGGATAGTTGTTAGTTTTCTATTGATTAGATGTGAGAATCCTATGATTTTTTGTGTTGAGACGGGGATTTGGAATTATATAATGATTCCACCATGGAGATATATAATTAATGGGAGGCAAGGGGACATCACTAAGAATTGTCCACTAGTATTGGGGCATGAATACTCATTGATTTCAGGTAATAACGGTTAAGAAAAGTTCCATAATAACTTCACCCATTGGATATAGTTTTTGGAGAGATAAATGAGGTGGGTTATACCTAGTATGTTTTAATTGAAGAGAAATTTTCTGATGTACCACCCTTCAAAATTTTCTAAAGAGGTTGGGCCTAAGGAAGATTAGTTATGGATTGAGTCCACCAAAGATGATCTTGGACGTCTTTGAGACTCCTCTTGAGAATAAGGTCATATTTTCATCATATATAATTTTAGGACCAGGGAAGAAATAGTGGTAGTTGCAGGTTCAGACCGAGGAGGAAAATGATATACTGTGGAAGGATTTTTGGGATTTTATTGTAATATTTATATATAGAGACTCTTATTCTAGAGAGATATGCATAATATTTTTTGTTTGATCATGGGACTATGTTCTTGATGGATTGTGTTGTATTATTTAATAAAATAAAAAGATTTTTTCAAGCGATGGTATGGGATGGGGTAGAAATAGAGAGAATTTTTTTGTATGTAATTCAATGTGAGATCAAGTCCCAGGTAAATATCATTTGTTTGTAGAATTATTCTAATGTATTGTATTAAACCCTCATTTCTAAAGGTAACTTGAAGGAGGAATCTAGTGGTAAAAAATTAGTATCATAGGGGAGGATTAGTGGTATGAATTCTAAAAATATGAAGTTTCATTTTGAAATTTTTCACCAGGGAAGTGGTATAAAGAGTATCCCATGAATATGATCTCACCGTAGGGTAGTGATTATGTGATTTTATATTAGTTATAAATGTTGTGATACATTTATAGTTAGTGTCCCCAACCACCAATCAAGTACCGAGCATGTGGAGGGAGAAACAATTTACAATGGTTTTATAGGAAAACTTGAAAAGTGGGAAGTGATGGAGGATAAAGACAGATTCTAAGTTTAGGAAGCCAGTCTACTACCCCATACCATTCATGAAGATGGATCTCCACTATCATTAATGGTCAGGCTAGCATTAATGGTACACTAGGGAAAGATCATCCCTATCATTAGGGAAGTGCATCATCAGGAACTCCAACCGGTGCCCAGGATAGAGGGGAAGGCCATCTTGACATAGTAAAACCTCCAAAGAGTGGTGGTGAGGTTAGAATATTGACCCTTCAAGGTACGATTCTTGAAGTTTCCGAGTTTTATTTTTCATTATTTGAAATAATGGATTCACATTCCTTCAAATATTTCTAGATTTTGAATGTTTTTTACTTGAGATGGATTTATGTTTAGGATTTTATAGATTATAACACTATTGAGAGCCTATAATGAATGTGTTAAAAAATGTAAGGTGTGATACCTCTTGGTTGGGGAATATCAACTCCTTTAGGGAAGTATTTTTCGTAAAATTCTTCGTTTTTACTAGATATTAGGGATGGACTTGTGACACCCCAATAATTTGTGATTCATGAAATGATAATGTTTATGTTTTTATGTTTTCTATTACCCAAACAAAACTTATATCTTATGGAATTTTAATTATATGATACAATGTAATAAGCACAAAAAATGGACATAAAGAGTTTTATTCAAAAAAGAACACCGTCGTGGTTACAATACACCGAGATCAAATAGAAAATCAAGCTAACCAAAGATACTTATTAAAAATCCTTTCAATATTACAGGAAGACTACCCAAAACAACGAGAACGCCAAGAAAGAAATAAGGGTCCTTTGTATCCATCATAATGAACATGAGAACGTCCAAATCCACTACGGCTACACTAAGCACTAGTGGAACAATGAGAAGAATTTCCTTTCCCTCTTTTGAGTTTTATAGAACTCTAAAGCTTGGTTTTATATGGTACCAATTTAACCATTTCCCTGGATGACCATGGAATCCTAACAGATATAAATATAGCTGTTGGCCATGTCAGTTAATTAATTGAAAAATTATAAATATATGTTAATTATCCAAATAATTAGGTTATGTAATTGAAAAATTATGAAACTAGTCCTAACCATGAGCTTTAAGAGAATGTAATGAAATGTTATTAATTATACATTGTTGTTTTTAAAATGTAATAAGGAATTCAAAACATGTTGCAACTAATTCAAGTGTGTTGTAAATATTTTCATTTAATGTCTTAAACTATGTTTAAATTCTTGTTAATTGAATTATATTTTCAATTAAACTATGTTTTAGACCACTACAAAACTAGTATAATAATTTTCATTTAGTTTATAACATTTAATGTTAAAGGATTAGTATTTATAGACATCCTTATAAAATAATTTTTGGACAGTGTTTAATTTTTAAACATTAACCATATAATGTTTAATAACATCCATGTATAAAAAAATAATAGAAAATGATGTTATTTTCCTTTAAAAAATAATATTTTTTTAAGTTAGGTTATAATAAAATTTTGGCCTGCTATGGCTGGCCCTTTCATGGCTGGGACAAGGGAGGCAACACATGCTAGGTGGTTGAGCTTAGCCCCCGTCCCATGCCTGGGCCAGCCCGTGTTCGGGCATAGGTCACCCGAGAGGTGCACAAGAGCCTTGGGAGTGAGCGCATGAGCGCACAGCGCGGGTGCAAGACGCGAAGAGCGTGGTAGGCAGAAGCCTTTGGGGGAGGTGGGAGGCCTTGTGTAAGGCCCCCTATGTGTGTGTGTTGTCTGATTTATGATCTATGGATCAGAGGCTTAGGCTTATAAGGAAGCTCAGCATGCCACCCTGTTTCGATGTGGGGAGCGATTTTTCAGTTGAAACGAGATCGTGGTCGATGGATCACGTATCACGCGATCTGGGCCATCAAAATCGACCCCACATTCGGAATTCAGAAACCACAGAATATCGCCACATTTAGGTGGACCATTCGATCAACCCTGGATCTATTCTCAATAGTCCAAGAGTTTTAAAATGTCTCGTTATCTCTTGGTCGTCCGATCAATTCTGAGTCGCTCAGTCTTTTTAAAACCCACGGACGCATCCCTGCCCTTGAATTCTCAGCCGAACTGATCCTGGCCATCAAGTTTTCTCCCAGTATTCCACATCAGCATTGTCTTCTTCCTTCTAAGGCATGCCTTATACCAGTACCCTACGTACCCCTTTTCACCATTTTTTTCCACTCTTGTAGCCACCGTCCCTCCATTCACGCAGTTTCCAAAAGGTTTGTCTGTTGGTTTCTTTATAAAGTACACTTGGGCCTCAGATCTCATGCAAGTTGTATTAAAATATATATATATGGTATCAGTTTTGTTTATAAAAATCATCTGAGGCATATGAAGGTCCTCCTGGTTCATTTCACCCAAGCATCCAGTAGACCTCAGGGAGTCCTCCAAGCTTCCCCAGTGTCTCCTGAGTATCTCTCCCTCCGTGAGCTAAGGTAGGGGAGTAATATTGGTTTTTCTTGTGTTGTTTTGTGTTTTGTATATATGTATATAAACTTGTAGCATTAGATACATCACCCTACGGTATGAGGACAATTCTTTCTTCAAGGGAAGCAAGATCTTAAGATATAGGGTATTAATATACCATAAGTAAGGACGCCCATGAAAACTTATCTTATGACTTAAATATGTAATCAGTTATATATATATATATATGAAAATATATATAAGTATAATACATAAAACCCTTGTATTTTCATTGAATTCATATGCCCATGATAAAGGTTTCCAAGGTTGAGTTAATGAAGAGTTAAAATGCATGGAGTCACTTTGAGCATGAAAATTTTGTATCTATTCATGTATGTTCTTATAGATATGAATAAAAATAATATAAGTGAGTTTCTTTCAAAACAATTCGGTAATTGATCCCAAATGAATAAGTACATGATTATGTGTTTTAGTGACAAACTATCTTAGAATAAAAACCCTATGTATACATGATATGTATAATTGGGAATGTGGTTACGTTTGCATATATGCCGTATTTGATCCCCTATTGTATATATAAATTTCTGATATTTGAAGAACATGGGTTTCTAAATGTTTTGTCCAGACAAAACACTACTTTTATGCGTTCCCTGTTGAATAAATGTTTTATACAACATGAAACCCTAATCATGGTTTTCAAAATTCTTCTTTTAACATGCTTAGCCCATGAGTAGTTATTGAAAACTCGTGAATTAATATGAATTTATACTAATTAATTTTTACTCATTATAATAAATGATTATGTTTAAGGTTGAGTTTTATACTTACATGTCTTAGCATGTAATGTTTGGGATAATGTGAGTTTAGTACCCCGCATGAAATGTTATGTTATTCCTTTATTTGTTAGGATAAAGTTAACCTCATTATTTTATCATGAATGTTCTTGAATAATATGGTCCTAGACCTTGTCATTTTATGTGGTCAAGTTGTTATTTCTTTTGTGTTAGTATTCATTACAAGTACCCTTATGTTTTGTATATATTAATGACCTATCCACATAATTTATAGTTCTGTGCCACACTCACTACATATGTATAAATTTTTATGATTGTAATATTAAACTTTTATGCCCTTTCCTGAGTTAATTCATTTAATTGTTCATGGTGGTGTGGGACACCTTGAATAAAATGAAAGGTGAAAAGAGAAACAATGTAATTTGTACACTTGGTTTGATATGTGATATGCAATTTAATATATCAAAGTGAGATGTGCACACTGATTTAGATGTATGAGGAATTCATTGGACTTATTATGTGATGGTTGGGGCCTGTTATAGCCCTTCGATGCATTGGTAGGTCACATGAGACAACTAAAAGTGGAATTGGACGAGGCCTTTACCATTTATGAGTTATGGATTTTGGTCGAGGCCTTAATCACTAGAAGTCTTGGCTGAGGCCTTGACATAGTCCAACATATGATTTTTCCTCATTATGACTATTTAAATTAATTAACCAGGGGATTATTCGACTGGTAGAATATTCCTGGTTATAGAACTTATGTTTATGAGAATTAGAAGAAGTATAAATATGGAATATTATTATGCAATATTCAGAAATTTTTATGTTCAGTGTATGTTGGAGAAGTGTAAAATATGAAATTGATGTCATTATCTTTAATCTAAACTCTGATTATGCATTAAACTTTGAAATTAATCTTGTACATTCATTTCAACATAAACTGTCTTTTTTTTGTTATCCTGAATGATCATTTACTTAATTGAACTATGATAATGTTAGCATGGTTTAAATTTTGCACTTATATCTCTTAGAACAGTCATCATGGAATAATGGTTGTGTTACAACTCTATTTTAAGAAAATGTTTTATGGAATTTTTAAATAATTATTTAAAATGTTATTTTGGGTATAGTATGTTATTTTTGAACCCCTTACTGGGAAATCGTATGCTCGCCCTATGTTTTTGATTAAAATTTTCAGGTATGGGTTTTTACTAAAGGATTTTTCAGACATAGATGGTTTCTCATTGACTGAACTGAATTCGATCCTCTGTATGGCACTGGCTCCGAGTACTCGGGAGCTGGGGCATGACATTGGGTATCAGAGGATTCAGTTCAGATGACTCTAGAAAACCAGAACTGAACAATAAAAATTTACATAAGCAATACTAATGAACAATACTAAGGATGTTATTTTCTTAATTTTTAGATGGAAAATGAAGGTACTAACCTTATGTCCCTTCCCAATGAAGCCCTGAAAATCATAATTTCAATAGTCATCCATACAAGTTATAAAAACTTTTCTCATATCCATATGACATGCAAACATCTTTATGAGATATCCAATTCTCCCTGAATACTTCGACTCCACCTGGGAGCGGGCCTGGATTTCATCTTCATGATGGAATCCCAATTTCAATCCAACATACGATGGGGAAAATACTATGAGGGACTCTTTAGATACTTCACCACAATAGAGGGCATCCAATCTCTAACGGCCTTCCAAGAAGCTACTTTAGTGGGAGACCTCTGTGCAACATTTATGTTTCATGTTCTGTAATATGTCCATTACGGTCAGGTGATGGATTTCAAAGTTCTTGAATATGAAGCCACCCAGTGGGTGTACTGACATAATGTGTATAATGATATCTCTCTGCTATGCACCCCTTTTTTCCATCTATGGAGATACCATAAGTGCTCCCATGATATCGAATCCGATTTCTCAGGTTTCATATGGTTTTGGGAGAGCGATAATTTTGAACTGGAACGGGGGATTCGTATATTTGGAACGTGGGAAAACCATTAGACCTACTTTTTTTATGTACCAGTGATTGTATAAGAATATAACTTGTTGTATTTTCTTTTGTTAACCTTTCATCGGCTATACCTATTGAATGAGTATTACTAAGGGAAGTTTCATAATAAATTTTCAGATGGAAGGACGAACCCATATACTGTATCTCCATAGAGAGGTATAGGATATCATTGCGATAAAGACCTGTCAAGAGGAATACCTAACTCTCAAAAACCTTCGAAAAACGTGAAAAAAACAATAAGAAGTGACAAACAGTCCATACAGTCCCTGTACTTGTCAAGGGAATTCTTTCATTTACTACTGCATAGCCACAACACAACTGGACGAGTATAGGTAAAGAGGAAAATAACACAAAGGGATTTTCCTATGCTTTACCCTAGTTCAGAACTACGAGGCCATAGTAAAGTTTCAAGAGGTAGCTTTGGAGGGAAATATTTGTGCGGCTTACATGTACCAACTTTTCAGTTTTAGCCTTTACGACAACGTCTATGACTAAGATGTTCTCAAACAAGACATTCTTCAAATATTTCTTCGTGAGTTGGTTCATTCGGATATTTATAAACATTCCACCATTCAAGCTTTCCTCTAGAAGCATGAGTGTTCGATGCAAGAGTTCAACCCCTTCTATCGGAGGTGTGTCTAGATCAGAGAACTTGAAAAGTTGAGCATCCATTTGGGTTTACCACTGAATGCACCTATTGACCCTATAAGATGGGGATAGTAGTAAGAACATCAGAGAGTTTATTTTTTGGGTATACGAAAGGAATTGCGAGGATGAAATTATTCATAGAGGGAATAATATGACACCCCAAGAATTTGTGTTTCATGAAATGATAATTTCTATGTTTTTATGTTGTCTATTACCCAAACAAAACTTATCTCTTATGGAAAAATAATTATATGATGCAATGGAATAAGAACATGAAATGGACGCAAGGAGTTTTATTCAAAAAATAACACCTTCGTGGTTAAAATACACTGAGATCAAATGAAAAATCAAGCCAAGCAAAGATACTTATTAAAAATCCTATCATGATTACAGGAAGACCACCCAAAACAACGAGAACCCCAAGAAGGAAATAAGTCACCTTTGTAATTGTCATAATGAACATGGGAATGGCCAAAGCCATTGCGGATACAATAAGCACTATTGGAACAATGAGAACTATTTCCTTTTCCCTCTCTTGAGTTTTATGGCACTCTAAAGCTTGGTTTTATATGGTACCAATTTGGCCGTTTCCCTAAATGTCCATGGAATCCTAACGGCTATAAATATAGTCGTTGGCCATGTTGGTTAATTAATTGAAAACTTATAAGTATATTTCAATTCTCCAAATAATTAGGTTATGGAATTGAGAAATTATGAAACTACTCCTAACCATGACCTTTAAGAGAACATAATGAAATGTTTTGAATTATACATTGCTGTTTTTAAAATGTAATAAGGAATTCAAAACATGTTGCAACTAATTCAAGTGTGTTGAAAACATTTACATTTATTGTCCTAAACTATGTTTAAATTCTTCTTAATTGAATTATATGTTTAATTAATCTAAGTTTTAGACCACTACAACACTAGTATAAAAATTGTCATTTGGTTTATAACTTTTAATGTTAAAGGATTTGTATTTATAGACATCCTTAGAAAAAAATGTAGGAAAATGTTTAATTTGTAAAAATTAACCTTATAATGTATAATAAAATCCATGTATAAAATGGAGACTTTCAAAATGGTGTTATTTTCCATTAAAAATTCATATTTTTTTAAGTTAGGTTATATAAAAATTTGGGCCTCCTAGGGCCATCCCTTTCATAGCTGTGGCAAGGGAGGTAGCACATGCTGGGTGGCAGAGCCTAGCCCTCAGCCCACACCTGGGCCATCCCGCGTTCGGGCATAGGTCACCCGAGAGGTACACAAGAGCTTTGGGAGAGAGCGCATGAGCGCGCAGTGTGGGCGCAACCTGCAGAGAGTGTGGTAGGCCGAGGTCTGTGGGGGAGGCGGGAGCCTGTGTGTAAGTCCCCCTATGTGTGTGTGTTGTGTGATTTCTGATCAATGGATCAGAGGCTTAGGCTTATAATGAAGCTTGGCGCGCCACCCCTTTTCAATGTGGGAAGCGATTTTTCAGGCGAAACGAGATTGTCGCCATTGGATCATGTATCGCGTGATCTGGGCCGTCAAAATCGACCCCACGTTTGACATTCAGAAACCGCAGAATATCACCACATTTAGGTGGACAGTTCGATCAACCCTAGATCTAATCTTAGACGTCTGAGATTTTTAAAACACTGTGTCGTCTCTTGGCTTTCCGATCAAATCCAAGTCACTTATTCTTTTTAAAAACCTCAGATGCATCCCGAACCATGAATTTTTGGCCGAACTGATCCAGGCTGTTGAATTTTCTCTCAATCATCCATCGTAGCGTTTTCTTCTTCCTTCTATGGAATTCCTTATACCAGTA
This sequence comes from Viscum album, assembly GCA_963277665.1. NCBI lineage: Eukaryota > Viridiplantae > Streptophyta > Magnoliopsida > Santalales > Viscaceae > Viscum > Viscum album. The sequence continues at coordinate 1,703,703,984 of OY728155.1, forward strand.
CCCTACTTACCCCTTTTCACCATTTTTATCCACTCTTGTAGCCACCAGACCCTCCAGTCACGCGGTTTCCACAAGGTTTGTCTGTTGGTTTCTTTTTAAAGGCCACTTGGGCCTCAGATATCATGAATGTTGTATTAAAATATATATATATGGTATAGGTTTAGTTTATAAAAATCATATGTGGCATCTGAAGGACCTCACGGTTCTTTGCACCCAATCATCAAGAAGACCTCATCGAGTCCTCCAAGTTTCCCCAGCGTCTCCCAAGTCTCTCTTCCACCATGAGCTAGGGTATGGGAGTATTCATTGTCTTTCTTGTGTGGTTTTACATTTTGTATATATGTATATACAATTGTAGCATTAGATACATCACCCTAATGTATGAAGATAATTCATTCTTCAAGGGTTGCAATATCTTAAGTTATAGGGTATTAATAGACCCTAAGTAAGGATGCCCATGAAAACATATCTTATGATTTAAATAAATAATTGGTTAGATATATATATATATATATGAATATATATATATATATATGAAAATATATATAAGTATAATATATACAACCCTCGGATTTCCATAGACTTCATATGCCCAGGATAAAGGTTTCCAAGGTTGAGTTAATGAAGAGTTAAAATGCATGGAGTCACTTTGACAAGGAAAATTTTGTATCTATTGATGTATGTTCTTATAGATATGGATACACATAATATAAGTGAGTTTTTTCCAGAAAAATTCACTAATTTTACCTGAATGAATAAGTACATGATTTTGTGTTTTAGTGACAAACCAACTTAAAATAAGAACCTTGTGTATACTTGATATGTATAATTGGGAATGTGGGTATATATGAATATATGCCATATTTGATCCCCTATTGTATATATAAATATCTATGATTATCATAACATGGGTTTTTAAATGTTTTGTCCAGAGAAAACACTACTTTTAAGCACACCACGTTGAATAAATGTTTTATACAACACGAAACCCTAATCAGGGTTTTCCAAATGCTTCTTTTAATATGATTAGTTCATAACTAGATGTTGAAAGCTCATGACTTCATATGAATTTTTACTAATTAATATTTACTTATTATATTAAATAATTATGTTTAAGGATTTGTTTTATAATTATAATTTTTTACGTGTAATGTTTGGGATAATGTGAGTTTAGTACCCCGCCTGAAATGTTATGTTATTCCTTTATATGTTACATTAAATTTCACCTAATTATTTGATGATGAATGTTCTTGAATAATATGGTTAAAGACCTTGTCATTTTATGTGGTCAATTTGTTATTTCTTTTGTGTTAGTTTTCATTAAAAGTACTCTTAAGTTTTGTATAAACTAATGACCTAACCATATAATTCATTGTTCTGTGACAGGCTCACTACATATGCATAAATGTGAATGATTGTAATATTAAACTTTTATGCCCTTTCCTGAGTTAATGCATTTAATTGTTCAAAGGGTTGTGAGACACCTTGAATAAAATGATAGGTGAAATAAGAAACCAAGTAATTTTTACACTTGGTTTGATATGTGATATGTCATTTAATAAATCAAATTGGGATGTGAACTTTGATTTAAAGGTATGAGGAATGCATTGGATTTATTATGTGATGGGTGGGGCCTGCTATAGCCCCTCGATGCATCGGTAGGTCTCATGAGACAACTAGAAACACAATTGTCCGAGACCTTTCCCATTTATGAGTTATGGATTTTGGCTGAGGCCTTAATCACTAGACGTCTTGCCCAAGGCCTTGATAGAGTCCGATATATGATTTTTACTTATTAAGACTATGTAAATTAATTAATCATAGGATTATTCGACTAGTAGAGTATTCCTAGTTAAAGAACATACGTTTATGAGAATCATAGGAAGTATAATTATGGCATATTTTTATGCAATATTCAGAGATTTTTATGGCTAGTGTATGTTACACAAGTGTAAAAGATGAAATTGATTTCATTATCTTTAAGCGCAACTCTTATTATGCATTACACTTAGTTATTAATCTTGTACATTCATTTCAACATAAAATGTCTTTTGTTTTTTATCCTGAATGATCATTTCCATAATTAAACTATGATAATGTTAGCATGTTTTAAATTGTGCACTTATATCACATAGAATAGTCATCATGGAATAATTTTTATGTTACAACTCTGTTTTAAGAAAAATATTTAAGAAATATTTAAAGAATGATTTCATAACTTATCTTGGGTATAGTATGCTATTTTTAAACCCCTTATTGGGCATTAATTTTCTCACCCTTTGTTTTTGATTAAAATTTTCAGGTATGGGTTTTTACTCATGGAGTTTTCAGACGTAGTTGGTTTCTCAAAGCCTGAACCGAATTCGATCCTCTGTATGGCACTAGCTCTGGGTACTCGGGACTTGGGGCGTGACAAGTTTGGTTGGTTTTGTATTGAGACCACATTTACTTTTACCACTTAATGCTAATTTTTAGATATCTTAATGGTGAAACTTTTGTTCACCATGGGGAGTGGGATATCCAGCCAGACCATGCAAGGCTAGTTCATCAGTAGATACGAGATATCACAACCGATGTGGTGTGTCTTATTCTAAGTGATGGGAGAGTAGAGAAGAATTTACTTTATCTTGTGGTGTATCAGTTTCATGATGTGTTTCCTAATGATATCTAAGGGTTTCCATCGGATAAGGATGTTGAGTTCACAATTGAGTTGATTCCTATAGAAGATCCAGTTTTAGTTCCACCTTACAAGATGGAACCCGCAGAGCATCAAGATCACACGATTCATCTAGAAGAGTTAGAGGGTATGGGATTTAATCATTCAAGTACATCACTTTATGTTTCCCTAGTTTTTTTAATAATTCCAATGGAATGTTGTGGTTGTATGAAAATTAACAGAAGTTGAATTATATGAGTGTTATGAATTGGAATCCTCTTCCATGTATCAATGGTCTTTTTGAATAGCGGAGGGGTGCTTGTGGGTTCTCAAAAATTAATCTAAGATTATTATATCACTAACTGATGGTGAGACCTAACATAAAGAAAATATTTTTAGAAGAAGGTATGGGTTGTGTGTGTCTTCCATAATTCATTTTTGGTTGAAAAATGATCTTTTGTGTTTATGGACATGATGAACTAAATCATTCACCGATACCTGGATCATTTTGTTTTTTTTTTCAGAATTATTAATTATATACTTCTGGATTCATGATGATCATGTGACACATATTGAAATTATCTTGGTTACACTGAGATGGAATCTACTATACACCAAGATATGTATGTATCATTTTTGGATGGAAATGGTTCATCTTTTTTGCCACATAATTTCAGGGTAAGGTGTGTGTTAGTAGACCTAGGGAATTTTCAAGCAGTTGAATCATGGGATTATCCCAAGAATTATTTTTTTTATTCATATATTTTTGGGTCTGGTGGGTTATTATAGAATATTCATCAAATAATTTTCTTAGTTGGATGTGCCACATGGGGGCTTGAACAAGATTGGTATAAGATTTGAGTGGACTAAATCTTGTGAAATTCATTCCAAGATCTAAAGAAAAACATGGAAACTACACCAATTTTGATCCTACCCAAGGAGGGTATGTAGTATAGCATGTTTTATGATGCGTATGAAATTGTAGATGGAGTAGTGTTGATGTATGGCGTTTGAGTCAAAACATATGTGTCATAGAAGTTGATGCCACATGAACAAAATACATAAATAGTGATCATGATTTCTCCACGTTGGTTTATGAATTAATGTGTTAGTGAAATTACCAATTGGGAGAATGGTTTATTATTAATATGAACCATAAAATAAAAATAACTTATTTTCTCAGTGAGATTTAGATATCTATCTGCAGAGATGGGTTGAGTACAAGAATTCATCTGACTTTGAGATTACATATACATCTATAAAGGGAAATATTGTTAATTATTCGTTGAGTTGTTAGACCCAAAATTAGGATATCTCAGTGTCTAGTTCTGAGTGGAAGATGATAGCCCTATGAACTGAGATTCATATATAGTTTTATGAGGGTTTGGGATAGATAATCCTCATTTTCTTGTGTTTTGAATCAAGAATTTTGATTTTGATCAAGGAAATATAGAATGAGGATCCAAAAAGTTTATCATTGATGTAAATCCTTGAAGGAGGGGTTTCAACTTCCAACTAGACTATTGGTAATTAATTTTTTTTATGATTGAGGTCATGTTGTTGTGCTACTATGTAAGTGAGAAGAGTTGATGTGTGGGTTCCATTCCTCAAAGTTGTTGGTGTATTATATTTAACAAAAATTTATCATGATCATTGTAGATAGTATTCATGGACAAGGATAATGAAAGGGGTTTCATGTTTTCTGATTTAGAGATACATTAGTTTGTAGGTGAAGTCTGCACATATATGGCCGAGTGTGTTTTTACAATCATTTCTCATTACAGAATAGAAATGGGAAGATGTTACCATGGATTTTCTGGTTGTTCTTTTGAGGATTAATGAGAAGAATGATGTGATATGGTTAATTCTAGATTCATTTACTAAGGTATCTCTCTTATTTTCGATCTATGAAACTTTCACTATAGATAATATGTGTGAATAGTATGTATGAGTGTATTATGTTTACATGGGGTACAATATACTATAGTTTTAGATTATGATCTAAGTGAAAAAATTTCACTTTTGGTAAGGGTTTAAAGGGTTATGGGGACCCTTATATTTCTGATAATAACAACCCACCCATAAAAATATGGGAAGTCAATGTGTATTATCTAGGATCTGGAGGAAATTCTAATAAATTGATTCATTGATTATGGTGGAACAAGGGAAAATCACTTTGAACATGTTGATTTCACCAATAATAAAAACTACCAAGTGACTATTAATAGGAACCATATGAGTCACTCTATATCGGTACATGTATATCACCATTTTTTTGGATGGATGTTGGTGAGTCATAGTTTTGGGATCAAGTCTCAAGTAGGGGACATTCGAGTAGGTTCAGCTGATTCAGAAGCATATGGATATTGTGTAGTGTAATTAAAAGTAATATGTTGAACAAATCTATAAAAATATCATGTTTTTAGTTATATTTCATGTGTTCCTTAGATTGTTTCCAGGTTTGGTTCATTATTTAATTTTAAAAGTGGTTAGGATCACACCCAGGTATATGGGGCCATTTGAGATCATGAAGAGGATTGAACTAGTGGTGTACCAATTGGTCTTCCGTAGTGATATTGTTGTATTCTTGATATTTTCCATGTTTCATAGTTATAAATGTATTGACCTGACCCTTCTCATGTGACCGATAATGAGGATGTGGATTTTTAGACTGATGCGTCCTTTGAGGATCATCTAGATCATATTATGGATCGTAGTGTGATTCTTTTGTGGGGTAGAACAATTCCATTGGTCTAAGTGTTATGGTAGTATAGTAACATTAAGCTAGAAACAAGGGAATGGGGTGGATATATAAGACCAGCATTAAAACCATTTTACTTTTGGGGATTTGGGATTCATGGGAGTACAACTCAAGGTTGAGCTATTATAATGTGTGGAGGTTATAAGATCCTGACCTCTAAGGATATATGTACTTGATGAAATTTCAGTCTAACTTCCATTTTTTGGTTAATTTTTTTACCATGAAAGTGTGGTGATTTATGGTTGTCTTAATTTTTCACAGTGTGAAGGATGGATAAAATTGACAATCCAATGCAAAGTGCACAGTTGGATCACAATATGAGATTACTCTGTGCTATGACCTTGCAAAACATTTTCCCTCACCCCTTTTGGAAGAAGTCAGGTGAACTAGAACCACATGATTTTTTCAATCCATGTTTTTTTCAGGTATATCGTGAATCCATACCCTCTCTTTGAATGAGGGAGATGCATGGTTGGCGTATGAATTGGCCAACCCTACACCCATTAAATATTTAGAAAATTACCTTTTTTCCACTCTTACTTTAAAAGATCAGCCCATATTTCCCCCATTTCATCCTCTAATAGCCTAGGTGAAGGACTAAGATATCCTAATATCTTCAATGATGATTATGTTTCAATTCGTGGCAATTTATTGTGCCTTCGGATGTGAATCAATGATCTTTTTGTGTCTAAAACTCATATTCATTCTATTTTTTTGAAAGGAGATCTACGTAACCATTCTTTCCCTTTTAAATACCTAAAACCAAGATTTTACCACAAATTATATATTTTGTATTTGAAGGTTTTTTTATTGAATGAAGGGATAAGGTTATGTGATCCTTAATCTACAATGTTGAGGTTGGTGTTCTATAAGTTATATCCCATAGAATTGACGTTTATTTATGTCTTTGTGATTTTTCTCTTTTTAATGTTATGCTTTAAATTTAACCCCCTTGTTAATAATTAATAAATTGGGAATCAAAATGATATGTTGGACCCATCATGGTCCCTATGGGATCTGTTGTTGGTGCGTATACAGGTGCTAAGGCTACTAAAGGGTTGTCCCACTCCTTTAAACATGTATTTGAGTTGTTAAATATTAAATTGAAGGATTAATGAGTTTAAAATAATAGTTATTTTGTTTTCTATGTTAATAGGGAATAAAGGGATGTTTGGAATAACATTAAAGAGTTAAGTGAGTTATGTAGTATTAATGGTTAAACATGATAAGGGATTATAGCCAATTTTACATGTGGTTAAATTGCATGAAAGTTTTGATAAATGTTTGTAATGGGATTAAATAGTGAAATGGTCTTTCCATGATAGGTGAGAACTTATTGTATGTAAAGAATCATTGAAGTGTGATAAAATGGAAAGGTATACCCTTATTTTTTTTCTTGGTTTAAAAGGTCACCAATGATGAACCATGGAATGGGGGACATATGTTATCATTGGGACATTGGAATAGGGATACCCTCCCATGGGTCAATCTATGATGATGTTATAGGCCCTACTGATGTATTTCATGGTCTTGGACGAAAAAATGATATTGTAATTTCATAAAGTATGGACATGAGAGTAATTATTGAAATGATTCAACATGGTAGTTAATTATATTGTTTGAATAAATTAATTTCCCTATAATGAAAATAAATTGACACCCAGTGTATATTCCTCAGATGACCGAAATGGGCCAAAGAAGGTTTGGTGTGTACATGTATTACCTAAAACTAATAATTAGAATGATTAATTTAATAATTTATTAATAATGATACTTATTCACCCTTTTTTATAAAATTTTACTATACCCTTTCATACACTATTATATATGGATAATATATAGACACTACTGGTGGTGGATTACTAAGTTGTTATCACACCATGCTCAGGCTTCCATTGAGTACTTGAGAAGACTTCATGTTTTCAGGTTAGGCTAATGGAAAAGACCCCATTATAGGGGAAAAATATGGGAGTCATAATGGATAATGGATGAGGGGATTGGAAAAGGTGTTAGGACTCATATTGTGGATTATTTAGCATGACATTATTTTGGGGTTTCCTTATTATTTTTCACTGTAAGACTTGACATGGTATATTTACCATTTCGTTGTCGAAACGTAACCATTTTTTGGGGATTTTTTTTTGGATTATTGATTATTTTTTATATAATATCCAATTTTTTTATAAATTAGTTTACTCTAGTAAAGATGGTATAGTCTCCCCACACATTCAATTAGACCCTCAGTACTAGTCGGTAGCCTCTAGTGTACTGGGAAGTGTGCTTGAGGTCACGTAATAAACCTGATTAGGCAACCTAATATAGTGGTACCTAAGGAATGAAATTTCAAAATTATTTTTTGAAGTAACAAATTGATACATAGATTTTAATCATAAGACATATCAGTTTTAAAAATCTATACAATTAAACCAAATCTCTAAGCTCACACGAGTCATTATTTGTGTATGAAAAATGATGTTATTTAAAGATTAATCATGTTTAGAAATAGTCCCCACCAGGGGAAAATACTGAGTCTATAATTTACATTATTCATTGATTACATATGTGACATGTAGTTTAAGGTTATATAATAAGGAATTTTGGAGTTGGCCAAGGGACTGGCTGTGAATTGGTATTGAATTAAACACTAGAATTGAACAATGTTCAATGGGGTATTACCACACATAATCCAATGTATAAAGCCAATTCGTGGTAGACCCACCGTAAACGTGAAGGCTAAAACTCTAAGATTATATTCTAGACTTATGGTGGCCTTTTTAGGTAGTTAAGGATCATATATAAGAATGTTATGTCTCATAAGGGGGACCAATCCATGTAGTTAATATTCTTACAGGTTGGACCATGAAAATATAATTCAACAGTTTGCAGTGTAAACATAAAGGGTATATGTTGTTTAGAATCATATTTCCATGATAAGGTTGTGTAATTTAACATCATGAAACTTGGATGATTGTCATACAGTTCAATTTAATGTGAATAGGACAAACATTTCATGTAGTTTATGTTGTTACGACATGGGTCCGGATGATTTTTAGTTTTGGTCATAACATCTCAGAACTTGGCGATATGAAGTGATGGTTGTGAAATGTTGATTTTGAAAATCCTTATATTGATGGAAGGTGTTATTACCTCTCTATCCATTGTGAACATATAATATGATGAATTATAATAAATCTTATGTATAGTGTAGGGAACCAATTGTAACACCCCAGGATTTCATAGTACATTATCTCTTTAAAGTAATTTAATAGCATGTGCTACAAGTAACACCAAGTTCGAGCGCACCACAATTTACCAAACTATCCATTCAAAAAGTGGGTATGAATATTATTAACACCATTTTTAATTCTATATATATCCAATATAATTTTAATCATCATCTTTTGTGTTTCTTATGCATAGTATAAGGGCAAATTCAATTTTTCAGATAAAAGAATTATTTTTCAAAAAATGCAATTTTACCTCCTTTTAATGGAGAACACTTTTTAAATCCAATACATTATGGTTTTATATATTCATTCTGACAAAATGATCTTATTATTTTGAAGAGGGACATAAAAAAAATTTGGATAAATTCCTGCTATTTTTCTGATAGATTTCATATTTTGATGAATAGTGAAAATACTAAATTTTAATTAAAAACAAATTTTTTAATAATAATAATTTATAGTGTTAAATTATAATTTTGAATGGTTTTTAAGTATAACTATATTATATTTTTTATCATTTAATCCTGTTTTGGTCATAGGAAGTAATTTTACATTTAAATTGGACATAAACACATATCAATCATTTGCTAGTTTTTACTTCTCAAAAACCCATTTTCTGATTTTGACAATGGGAATAAAATTTAAATTAATTAATGAAACTTATATTTTTTGAATTTGGTAAAATTGAAATCATTTTTGATTTTTAATATCAAAATTATCTTGGGGTGAATTTTTGGTATTTTTTAAAACGTTCAATTTTGTATGAATAGTGAAAAACACTACGTTATAGTTTAATACCGGCTGTTTATTTAAAAATTTATTTTTAATTTAAATTTATTTTAAATTAAAAATAGATAAATAATACTTATATTGTTACAATGTAATTCATTGAAGTCATTTTATAATAATATTAGATATATAAAATTTTATTGAACTTTTTAATGCCTTTTACCCACCTTCTAGGCACATTTGTAAATTTGCATAAAAGGTAATTTTACTGCTTTTGTGATTTGAATTTCAAAAATCTGAGAGAAATTTATGACATCATTAAGGAAAATGTGGTTCAATAGGATGAATATAATTTTGGGTGAATAGTAACTTTTGAATTTTATTTACCACGTTTAAAAGTAAATAGGGTAATTAAGGGTAAAAATGATATTATAATTACCCAATCACAGGTCCTAATTCTATTAGATAAGTTTATTTCGACCAAAATAAACCATACAAAAAAATATGATATTATTTGATCCAATTGGATTAGATTAGGACATTTAATATAATTTTATTTAAAGAAGGGTTAACATTGTTAATTTCAAATTTTAATAACTAAACCATTTTTAATATAGGGCTCTAAAAAATATAAATTTGACTTTAAATATTAATTATAAAGATAAAAATATTTCCTACATAAAGGTATTTTATTTATAATTTTTATACATTATATAATTAAATTTATTTAAGACATAATGATGATGTAGTAATTATGTTTTTAATGAATGACTAAAATAATTGATGTTATAAATTTTAAAATAAATGTAAATTGAAAATTTTGATGAATCACATGAATTTTATAGATTAATGTGACATGTTAGTGTTTATTCAATTAATTTTATTCGATGTAATTATGATGTTATGATTTTTACAAAAACAGAATACCAAATAGTGTCAAAATTGACATAAATGAGTTTTTAAAACAAATAATATTTCATTAAATGATATATTATTCCTAAAAATATAATTTTTGGCCAAAGGACTATTATAATAATATATATGTCATTAATTAACTTCTTGGGGTTATATTGTAATTTTATATTATGTTTATAAACCATTTATTATAATAAAAGAAGTGAAGGTAAAAGTAAAACTATTTAACTAAGAGTTAAATCTAAAAGATACGGTTAATATAGTGACCTAAACATGTCTATAACCTATTGGTTGAGAATTTTCCACCCATCCCCAACTTATAGATGAAATAAATCCATTTCCAGACATTATAAATCGAAAATGATTTTTTATAAACAATATTTCAAGCATTGCAAAAAATGACCCCCATCTCTCTTATAAAAGTGTACTTCCCCTTCTCCAAAAATAAAACCTCCAATGAAATTTGGATTGTCCATACCCAGCTCCAATATCCTCCCAACTACCCTCAAAGCAACCTAGTGGCCTTAAATTGATCAGAAAGCAAACCTAAAGAGCCATTTTTTTCAAATAAAAAGGCAGAACCCGAAGAAGAGGTAATAATTTCATCACCTCATTGATAGTTCTTTTCTTCTTCAACTACCTATTTCTTTGTTATTTCCATGAAAAAATAATAAATCCAGTACCATCTATATAAAATGATATTATTATAAATATTATACAACTATATTCATTATTCTATCCATCCTATAAATGACAAAGTCACCATACATACGTACGTATGACTTACTATCTCCATGTCGTGGTGTAGTTTGTCATTCAACACTTCATTATTTGGATGGGTATACAAATGAGTATAATTGATGTAAATAATAAATATAATATTTTAATTATTATTTATATATTATATATCATCAAATTATATTCAATTTCACCATCAATGGAATGATATTATCACTCGTGCATACGTACGACTTACCATCTTCACGACACCATGAGATTTTGTTCCCCATCGTAACCATTCAAGAATAATTTCGTTTTTGAATTAAAAATAATGTTTAAGAACTTAATAAAATTATCTATAAGAATAAAATACTACCTATCCATAACAAATATGGGTTATGTAATAAAAAATATAAAGGAAAATGAATCAGTTTACACTCGAAACAATGATACTACTATAATATTATTAACAAATCAATATTAGAAGATAATATATGATATCATATTTATGTATATGGTTCTTGTATAATTTAATAACATTGATTTCACCATTATAAATGAGGTTAATGTACCCTCTAATAAGGAAAATTACAAGGTAAGGGTTAATTTTACAATATCATTATTATCTCAAGTTGTTTTTACGTGAGTATCTACTTGGACCTCATTATCACCCACATCCATGTTTCCTAAAAATATATTTCAAAACATTATTTACTAGAATATGGGTTAAATTAATTTATACCCTTGTTTTAATTTTTATAAAATATTTTTAATTGAATCTTTCCATCGTTTTCCAAACAAGGTACTTTATGACCTTTTTGAAAAATTAAGATAAGAATGTTTTTTAACTTATACAGCAGGTGCGACTATTTTCCGCCATTATAACACCATTGAAGCTTACCTTAAAAGATTATAAGAATATTTTCAAAAGAAAACTTTTATTTTATAATTATGTGACTTTTAAATTCATTCAAAATAGAAATATATATTTCTCTCAAATAGTTTTGATTTCATCTATGTTTACATCCTTTGATGGATTTTACATTTGTTTGAAGTTGATTTATTATAATAAAATATTCCATATTGTATTGAAGGTTTTTAATATGATTGATTGTGGATATGTTATTTTTATACCATTCATGGTTTATGGTTAAAGTATTAACATTTTGTATGCTAGTTTTAATATGAATGTTTATGTTAGGTTTCAACCTTTTCATATGAAGAATGCATTGGACTTAGAAAGTGATGGGTGAAGCCCGCTATAGCTCCTTGATGCATTAGTAGGTCTCATGAGACAAACTAGTGTCCTAGAACATGGCCTTGAAAAAAATATTATTTGTAGTCTTGGAATGAAGCATTGACTATGTGGTTATGATTTCGGACATTATGCACTCCAACATTATGAAATTATCTATTGATATTACATGTGAATATTCGACTAGTAGAATATACATGTGAATAAGTAAATGGAATTATTTGATTTATCTTTTCCATATTATGATAAATTTTATCTGTAAAAGGCTAGCGTTTTAATCTTACACGTTGCATTAAATGTTTAGGATTATTTATGAAAGTTTCTGCTACATTGTTATCCTTATTGATCATTTGAGCTCACCCCTTTCTATGTTTTATTTTTCATAGGATGTGACAAAGTATCTCATGATTAACCTTTAGAGATAGGCCCAAAGATACGAGTGTATTCAAAGGGGACATAATGTTTTTGTTTTAATTTCATGATATAATGTATAGCTTTTTCATGTATCTAGTTTTCAAGGATTCTAATCTAATCAGCCCTTCAAGACATAATCACTTGTGATCATGCCAAAGTTATGTAATAACGAACTCACTCTGGGTAACTATGGTCAGGGAATTATACCAATAACATTAATTCATTCATTAGAGGATTCTTTCCCATTATAATTTGATTTATGAGCGGTAACACCAAATCTCCCTATATAGGTGAATAAAAATGTTAGTTTTTTTTTGAAGACCAGAGCTATCTAAATCTGGTGAATATCAAGAATATGTATCATATTCAACATTTTCTTACTATGATACTCTAATTGATCATGTAAAGTTATTGAGAACTTTTCATCTAGGAGGTGACTATATATGGAAACACAAAGAAAATGAAATTAAACCCCAATGGGTAGAAATGTTTCTATCATAAACATGGTGAATATGGGATAACTTGCATATTGGTTCATTCCATTGTGCAATAATCCCACAAAGAATGGATTATCTTGTAAGATAATGAAATTGTTTCTCTATGCACTATATTTCAATGAATATTGTATTTGGTGTTTTGATGTCATATATTAATCCATTGGAAACTAAATGATAGAGGGATTAGGGGTTGGATAGACATTGTACACTTGTTACAAGCATTTCAACTTTGAAGAATTCAACTTGGTACCAATGTCAATTAATATATTGTGAGGGATGCTAAATATTTTAATGATGTTTGGCTTCAAAAAATTGAAAATATCTTTTTTACTGACTTATTTAGGGGGTATATTCTCTTTCTATTTGCATAAAATGGCAGTGGAAATAATTAGAAACATAAACTACCTAACTGTTGATAGGGGATATAGCCCTGTGACCTAAATTCTATATACAAAAAAAATTGTCACGACTACTTGGTGGTGTGAAACAACTCCATGTTTTGATGGATGAAATTTTCATGTACATGGAATTCATGGAACCATATGGGGGCTTCCAAGTAATCACGGGTCATTAATTGCCTTAAATTATAATGTCTTCAGATTTTATAAGAGCTCTTGGTCCCTCGATGGGGAGTTCTACAAAATCCGTGGTGAGATTCTTTTATTACATTGTGTATACCCCTTCTATAGATACCTCTCAAGAGAATCTAGTAAAAACCAAATTTATAGAGGAACTTTTGTGAATAAAGGATTACATATGGGTGAAGTACATCATTTGATGATGAATATGTCTTTTACTAGATCTCACTAGAAAAAAGACCCAATACAAATTGTAATCCGAAATCAGAAACATATGTTCATTAGCTACATCATTTGATGAGTATATGGGTTAGTCCTAGTTAGGAGTATCTTTTAATTCAATGATCTCCCACGTATTTTTATGATAAATGGGGAAATCATCTTACGATGTGAGGTATAGATTACTATATTTCCCTAGTAATGGTCTTCTTGGGTGGTAGTTGCATTTGGTAGGACATATATATGGACATTTTTTGAATGCAGAAGATGATTTTGATTTATTTCGTAAGAAAAACCTGACATCAGTTCATAGAAAAACATCTTTATAAGGAATAAATCCTCATTCTTAATTGAAAACTCTTCATTAATTTTCTTAAATACCATCTCCACATCCCCATTAATGTTTAGATGAATCCAATCCATTTTTTTCGTATATTCTAAAATCCATTTTAAGGTCTAGTGGAAACAAAAAAATTCAAAAATCAAATACAACAACAACAAGAATCCAAATTCAAAATTTAAATAGTTATCCACCAAATCCAAGAATTCAAACTTTGTAATCACACCTCGATCCCAACACCATTAAACCACCTTGGTCATAGATATCCTGAATAGTGAGCCACCTCCAACATCAAGGTATGTCATGAAGAGTCCACATTATTAACCATGTCATTGTCCCCATCATAAAATCAACATCATCTATGTCTCATCAATGATGTCAACTATGCTGACAACTTCATCTGCAAACAAAAATGAACATCACCAAAACCAGAGACACAAATCCACATTTACACTAAACAATAATAAATCATATCAATCCACACAATCCAAGGATGAAAAAACATCTTAACCAATGAATTGAAAGATGTAATGCCATCATGGACCCAAAGAGGGAAAGCCTAAGCCAATCACAACTCTCACAGACTATTGGCCACTCAAAAAACACATCACAAAACCTCCATGGTGACTTCCACATTAGAACAACTAGTAAGGGAGCGTTGGACCAGGATGTTAGAGTATCATTGAGTTGAAGAAGGCCTCAAGAGAGGTATTAAACTTCAAAATAACTGCATCCGTAAAACCAAATCATCGTCTTCAACTAATATAACCATAAATAATCATTAACACTCCATCATCAGAACATCAAACTATATCCAGACAACCAGGAAATCCATCACCAGAAAACAATTCTTCCTAGAAGAAGAATGGTCCCAACAAAACATCATCCAACTCAAAAAATCCTACCTATAATGACCCAAGTACTTATATAATATTTTTTTATTTTGGAATAATATAGATACATTCATTATAAATTTATAATGAAATAAGTATAATTTATAGAAATTATGGGAATTACATCGATATAACATTTACTTAAACATAGGAATAGTAACATGATAATTAGAAATAGTATGCTGTCCAATATAATTTTAACCACACCTCAAAAAGTATAAATAAAACTTTTCCATCTTATAAATGAAAATATGATATATTTATATCATTGAATAGGTAAATAATTTTTTTTTGAAAATTATAAATTATGTTTTGGTATTTTTGTGAGACTTAAATATTTAATTATAATTTTATTATTAAAATAAAAATTTAAAAGAAAATATATTTTCATATAATATATTCAAAAATTATTATTTTGTTATCTTAAATTATAAGATAATTTTTGGACAACTTAATTAAATATTCAAAGTGTTAAAAATTCAGTTATAGTTTTAAAATTTGTAATTTCAAAAAAAATTAAGAATTAAATTAAAAATTAAATTTCACATATTCAAAAAAAAAATCATAAAATTTAGTTCATTTTTGAATTATATATGTAAAAAAATGTATAGGTTTATTTTTCGTGAGTTTTCTAAAATACTGTATTTTTTGTAGAATAGTAAAATACGATAATTTACAGTATTAAACAAATACAAGATTTATTGTGACATAGATGATGTAAGGATGACGTAAGACCAAAATCACAAATACTAATTAATTATTTTATAAATATATTAATAATTCTCAAAAAATACATAGGATTGAGACAAAATAATAAACTAATTTATATAATAATGAGAAACACCCCTCTCCTCCACTATAAATACAACCGCTCACCACCTATCCCCATCACACCTCGTAGCCTTATATCTTCTTTAATTTCTTCCCAATTACATTCCAAAATCTTATTCAATATTCCCAATACCTTATATTCTCAAGAAAATATTAATACCATGGGCCTTAAGGAGGTTCTCAAGGATGATAATTTAAGAGGAAAAATCTTCTTTTATTTTATTTTTTCAATTCCTTTTATTTTAATATAATATCATTACCTCCTCTTATACTTGTGGGATGAAAATTAATTTATATTATATATAATATTATTTTATAATTTTTTTGAAAAATTTCATCATCAAACTTATTCTCCTATTCCTTTTATTCAAAAAATTTGAACATTGTCCGTGATGTGTCAATTTACCACCATCATGAAGGATACACTTTAACGTTTCGTTAGCGCATTAAATGCTGGTCATAAAACCATTATTATGGTTAAATAATATTATATTATACATATTATAAGATATTTAATATTATTGAATCAATATATGAATGTGATATTTAATATAATGATATAAGTTCACGATGAACAAAAAACCATGCAAATAAATTAAATTATTCTCAATTAAGTTTTAACTAATGATTCATCCACATATCATAAAATTGATTTATGGTTTCATTTAAAATTATGGAAACACATTAACACCATTTCATTCCACTATTGGATTTTTTCTTCCATTCAGAATGAAAATCCATATTGAACCAACCATAGAAAATATGAAATAAAAGCATCCAAAACAACGAAAATAACAAAATAATAGTAATAAATGGGTGTAATGATGTTATAATAATTCCATATAAGTAATTATAAATATGAATATGGTTCTATAATATATTTATAACACTATTTAAATCAATATATATGATGTTTTAACACTCATGAAGTAAGACGAACCTGTGGTAAGGGAAATCTTAACCCAATTTCAATTCATTGGGTCAAGCTTCTACTTCATTGATTATGTGGTACAAATTTTTTTTTGTGAAATTAATTTTCTTTATATTATGTTTTATTATGTTTATTTATAGTGTATACTCATTTTCCATTATTTATATTAATTCTCACTTTAAATATATGATAGTTTTAAGGGAATTTTATTTATAAATCCCCTTTTAAATTTATATTTATTTGAAATTTAAAAGGAATGTTTTTATGAATGTTTTCTTATTTTATGATTTAACTTCTTGGTAATTGTTTATGGATATGCTTTAGTACTATATCTACTTAAAATTTATTATATATGTCTACTATTGAGTTCAAACACATGGTTACTCCTAGTGTAACTGTGATGGTTGCACTATAGGGTAGTCGTGAAGGTTACATCATAATGCAGCTATGAGGGTAACATTATAAGGTAGTTGTGAGGGTTACAAATAATATGGTAGTCACAAGGGTTAAAATATGAATTAATTAATTCCCCATGTAATCTTTACAATAATATTTATGTTTTCTATGTTTTAATGAAATATCATGTTTTCACAAGCTACTTTATGATAATTATTTGGTGGGAAGTATGTATTTGTGAAAATTATTTTATATATTAATAATTATTCATATACTAATGATTTCTATCCATCTTTTTATGTCACTTATTGATATTTTTACACCCATCCCAAGCTTTAAATTTTTTTCACAGGGTCTAAGTATGTGTAAGGGAAAAGGTGAAGCTAATATGAATGTTGTGAAGACTTTTCATGTTTTTATTGAAAATAATAGTTTTATAGAATAAATGGAAACTATTTTAGTAGTATTGAATTTTTATTCATATGGGTAGGTTTGTATGAATTATCTTCTAATTTTTTAAAACTCTAAACCATAATGCTCTTTGGTAATGTAATTATGTTATTTCTAAATGAATTTACTAGATTTTGTAATGTTTAAGGTCATGTCCCTATAGTTATTATCAAAGCATGATTTAGATAAATTTCGTGGTTATAATGATGTTAATAGAGTACCATAAATTATTTTTACCATATTTAAATATTGTAATGAAAAATAATGTGAAGACTATTATTTTGTTTCATCTAATATATGTCCGTTCAGAATGGTTTTCTGCAGAAGAAATAGGGAATATGAATTAGAAAATCACTAAGAGAATGATATCATTCTAAATCTTCAACCTGGAATGGTGGGTGTTGGAACCAAACTATTTTTAATAGTAATGGATCAGTTGAATTAGGATATAAATGGTAGTGGAAAACATGAATGATAACTACTATAGCTACCAAAATAGAACACGATGATTGTGGAACATTTTATGGGGCAACACCCTCATGCGTTCAGTGGATCTTATGACCTAGTGGTGACTAATGGATGGATTAAATCCTTGGAAAAAATATAAGATGTTACAGGAGGTTCAAAGAATCAAAATATTAGTCCTTTAATTTAAAATTTTGAAGGAAAACTGTAACACCCCATGATTTTATGAAAAATATTCTTTTAATTTCATTAATGTCTTGTGTTTTATGCTACACCAAGATTACCTTGCGCTATACGCAACACCGTATTAGCTTGCAGTATACGCAAAACTATTCTTGGATCATGTTACACACAATTTTGATAATAGTTATTCTACGCAACATTGAATTTATATATATATATATATATATATATTCAATGTATAAATAAAATATGGTTGGATTCTATTATACGAAACAACGAAGGATTCTTGCACAACACGCAACCCTGACTTGGCTTGCATTACACGCAATCACGACCTTCCTCGATAGCGTGTGTTGTACGCAATACCGGGTGTTACTAACCAATGATATATTATTATAATATTATTATGAACTAGCAGTTATGAATAGTATTAACAAAATTTTGAATTTTATAACATTATTATTCATCTTAAACATTTTCTAGAACATGTTATAAGAACAAAATAAATTTTTCGGGTAAAATAAGTATTTTTCAAAAAAATACAATTTTGCCACCTTTTGATGGCGCACCAACATTAAATCTATTTTTTGAAATGTTTATAAGTTCCATTTTACAAAATAAAATTATTATTTGGAATGATGAAATAAAAATTTACTTTGGATAAATTTTTCATTTTATTCGGATGACTTTCATATTTTAATGAATAGTCAAAACACGCTATATTTTAATTAAAAACAACTTTTTTCATCGTAATATCTTATGTGGTTAAATTATAATATTGAAAGGTTTTAAAGTATAAATATAATATATTTTTACCATTTAATGTAATGTATGTCATTAGCATTGATTTTACCTTGAATTCGTAGGTTAAATCAATTCAATCTGTTGCAATGTTTTAAAGAAAAACCCATTTTTCTTTCGACAATGGGATTGATTTTAATTTAATTTCTGCAACTTTTGTGTATTGAATTTGGAAAAATGGATTCCATATTTGGAATTAGTGGGTCCAAATTATGTTAATAAGCTACTTTTTATTTTTGGGCATTGTAAATAGTAACTACGGTAAATTTTATTTACTATAGTTAAAGGTAAATCGGATAATTAAGGGTTAATATAAGATAATAAAATTACCCTAACACTTGGAAAAATCCTATTGGATGACTAAAAGTCGACCCATATCACATAAGGGTCGGATTAGTTTCATTTAATGTACTTTTTTCCATGAAAATAATTTAATTATTATTAAAACCAAAGAAAGTGACAACATGTCACTCTCTTAAATACTATAAGTATAATAATTTTAAGTTAGTGATAAACTTAATGAAACTTCAAACATTAATAGTATACAGAAATCTAAAAAAATTATCTACATCATGAGAATTCATTTAGAATTTTTTGGGATTAAATAATTATCATTAATTGTGACACAATAGTGATGCAGAAATTATTTATCTAGTGAAAAATCAAGAATATAATTTTTATTAAACTAATAGTGACCATAAAAGGCACAAAACCCTGACCAAAACTTATTGGTCATGTAAATGTAAACTATAATCATCCAATGGTCTAATATGTGACCATTTGGAGTCTTATACAAGAAATTATGACACATATATTATTTTATTTTAAATGATGCCAAAGTTGTCACCTTCATAATTTAATAAATATAACAATTTAACTATTGTGATTTTAAGATGATGAATTCGAGTAAAAGTATTATTGTGAAATTTAATAGATTTATATTCATCATAGGATTTTATTTTTAATTTTTATGGAACATATAAGTATATTAAATAATTATACAAATATGTTGTAGTAATTATTTTATTAAGAAATAAACAAAATGAATGGTTTTAAAAATAATAAAATAAATATTATATGAACTATTTAATGTTCTCCACTAATTTTCTGGATACATATGACCTTTTATGAATCTATTAAAGATTTTATTTCGAACATATCTTCTGTATATATTTTATTTAAATTCAAATAAATGAATAGTGTCAAAATTGACACTATTGTTATTTTATAAAAAAACATATTATAAAATTGGATAAAAATATCAAAAATATTTAAAAATTATAAATTTATATTTATATGGTCTATAATGTTATAAAGTAAACAATTATGGAATATTCAGAACAAATAAGTATTTATTTGTTATAATTTAAAATTTAGAACTTTATTACCACAAATAAACCTAAATAGATTAAATAAGGATAAATCAAAATGATAAGGTTTAAAATAAGATCCAAACATGTCTAAATTCTATTGGTTGATGATATTACAACCCTATATCATATAATATTTTAATATGAGTCATTTTGGGAGGTTTATAAGTGGGGTTATATTTATTATAAATTAATATTTTTAAGAATTCCAAAGGTGCCCCTCTCCTCCCTTATAAAAGGGAACCTCCTCCATCTCTTCCACACACCACTTTGAGCCTTCAAGATCGGCCATACCCTGCCCAATTCTCTTCTCCACTTCCCTAGAAACATCCTAGAGGTATTGGTATTTTTCAAAGACCATTTTTAGTTCCCTAAGAGGAGGTCTCAAAGAGGCGCTTCAAAGAAGAGTTAATTTCCGTTACCGATTCTTTCACCTTTATTTCTTCTTCCACTTCTTCTTCTTAGGTTGTTTCATTATGAAGTAATAACATCAGTATCACTCATAATCTGATATTTCATTATAAGTATGAAACAACCCTATTTCACCATCTATCCATCCTATGGAAAACAAAATCACCGCGCGTGCGTACGTACGGAATACCATCTCCACGCTGTGGTGTAATCTATTTTCCACCACCACCTTACTAGGATGGGTATAATGGTGTACATAATAACTATATATGATTATTTTAAAGTGATATTGATTCTTAAATAGTATATATACACTCCAATACAATTCCACGATCATGAGAACGATATCATTGCTCGTGCGTACGTACGGAATTCCGTCTCCACGACGCGATGAGATTCATTCTCAATGATTAACCATTCATAAATGATTATAAAGTATATATAATCAGTAATCATGAAATATATGACATAATAATGATACTGGATTTATGTATATATATGTATGTATGTCATCCAATTAATTCCATTCAATTCAATAAGGAAACTAAAACAACGTTCATGCGTACGTACGACCTACTGTCTCCATAAACGGTGTATTTCATTCCATTTATCGGTCTATTACATATATGTATATTCTGAATATATATTATATATAAATAATGTTTTACATTCTGGATGTAAGTAATCATGATCTATGTAATCATATGAATAATTACAAGTCAAAACACGGATGACAAATGAAACGATTTTACCCAAAACGTTGTTTAACATGGAATTTACAAAAGAACGGGTAATATAAAGTCATAAGTGAACCATATATGATATCATAACAATTAATATGATTCTGTAATAATTAAATAACATTATTTAAATAATTATACATGAGTTTTGGATACGTACGAAGCATATCGGACCTAAGGTAAAGGAAAATTTTGCAAATCTCATTTTTATCCGAGATTGCATATTTGTAAGTATTTACTGGGGTTATTTCAATCATCCATGTCCATGTTTTATAAAAGTGTTTTCATGTATGTTTAAGGTCCTTTTTAACCATTTTTTACTTTTACTACATGGTATGTAAGGAATCTTTCTTTTGTTTACGTTACGAGGCACTTTTTGACTTTTCCGGCAAAAGTACAAAAAGAGTGTTTTTTAACTTATACGGCACGAACAAATTTTTACGGTTTTATAAAGCCTTAT
Source organism: Viscum album (assembly GCA_963277665.1). NCBI lineage: Eukaryota > Viridiplantae > Streptophyta > Magnoliopsida > Santalales > Viscaceae > Viscum > Viscum album. The sequence goes on from OY728155.1 coordinate 1,703,726,226, forward strand.
TTTCATGATGCTTTCTCCAATATATTTCATGAATATTTTCAAAAAAATCTCTTTCTTTTAAAATTTCATGACTTTTTTGTGAAAAGAAATTGATTTGGATGAAGAAAGGATATTTTCCTCAAGAATTCATTTCATGTGTTTTATCAAAACCATTTTCCATCTAAGATGAAATTATTTCATATTTGTATGTTTCCAGTATAATTTTTCTATAATTTACATGGTTTCAATTTTATTATGATGAAATATCCATTTGTTTTATATGGATTATGTGATGATGGGATGATATTTATGAAACCCATTTTATTTTTTGGGTTATGATGAATGTTTTATGTTTATTTTGTGGCACAAGTAAGAATGATTTCACTATGAGATGGGTGGGACCTATATCTCTCTCCAATGCATTGGTTAAAGATTTATATCTCATGAGATAGACATGGCTGGAACGACAAGTTAAACTGGTTCAGTAATACAGGACTGGAACGAGGAGTGAACTCGATTCAGAAATGGACTTTGTCCACAAAGATGGTCTTGGCAGTAATGCCTTGGCTACTATGGAAATCATTACATGTGCTTAATGGATGACACAATTACATGTTTTATTCCCATGCTATTTTATCATTATTAATGTTTCTTTATGATCTATTCCTTACGTACTTCCATGTTTTATGTCATTTATCAAGCTTTTTATGTTTAAACATTATGTTCATGTTTTTAAGTTCAAATGTATATGGTATGTTTTATTTTATCCATGCTTACCCTTACTGAGAATTTGAGCTCACCCTTTTTATGTTTTCATTTCCCCAGGATATAAAGAAAGGTTTTAGGTAAGAAAAAAAAGGGAAAGATCTTTATGGGAGATGTTGAAGATCTTTCATCGCGATTAGAAGATTACGTTCCAAGTTTCCAAAGAAACTAAACTATTACGGTCCTTGTGTGTCTGTTTTTGTTATGTATTAAGTATTTCGCTAAAGTTATGTAATGTCCATGTACGTCAGGGTTTGGGTCTCTACAGTTGGTATCAGTGGAATGGTTTAGTCAACCTTTGGAAACTAGGATGCGATAACGTTAGTGAGATCCCTAGAGATAAGTCTAAGGTATGTCTTGGGATGTCCCTAAGGATAAGTATACGTATAGGATATAGTCCTAGAATTATGTTAACGATATAAGATTAAACCAAATATGTAAGATATTGAAGTTACTTCCCCTTTATTATGATTTTCGCCTCTCACACTATTCTTTTTGGGTTTTAGAAAATTGCTGGAAACAAGATGATTCACAATAATGGAGGATATGATGGATAATGGAATGATATTCTTCATGAGTAACCCAATGAAATGGTATTTGGAAGTCCAAACATCATTATTATGCTGAATCAGCAATCTCATAAATGATCAATGAAGTAAAATTTGGTAAGTTTCCTGACTCGGCTAATAAGAGAAAGATGGAGTTTCATGATGATCATAGAGGAAAGAAAGTTCAATTTCCCCTATGTGAATCATGTGGGAAGAGGAATCAAGGAGAATGTTTCAAATAAACTGGAAGATGCTTTGGGTGTGGAAAAGAAGGACACAAAGCTAGTAAGTGCAAAGGAAAAGGTTCAGTTAACACCAGGGATGAGGATAATGGTATTGCTTCGACATCAACAATTGTTAAATGTTTTAAATGTGGAATGTATGGGCATTATGAAAACCAATTCCCTAAGGGAAAGTTTCATAAAGAGAATCAGTATGGTCGTATGGGTAGTATTTATGTTGTTGATGATGAAGAGACTACAAATGATATGTGAGATGAAAGAATTGTTGAAGCTCGGTCAATGGTATAAGAATGTAGTGGAATGATTACATGTTTATCATGTGTAATGTTGTATAAGTAATCTCATGGTACTATGGAATAAAGAGACATCTAAGGATTGTTACATTGTTGTCTTTCCTTGAGTTTTGAAAGTGTATGATTAATGGTACCAGTATCCATGAAAGGTTATTCAGATATTTTTGGAATGTAGATGATATGCGCATAATGAAGGGATAAGAAGAAAATTAAATGTTTGATAGTATTCATGAGCTCATGAATGATATAAGGAGAAGGTTATATCATGGTTTGAGTATATAGAATTTTTGGATTTGGTATGTGGAAAGAGTTAACATTTGACAGCATTCATGTTTTCACTAAGGTTTAATGGGTATTCATTTTTCAAGAGAAGACATGATTAAGGTATTCACATGATTGGAATGTGACCAACAAGATATATGAAGGATAAATGATGGTATTCACTTGCTTGGTTGACGACATTTCAAGTAATCGTTTTCTTTATACTATGGGCTTGGACTGAAGTATTTTAGATAAGACTAAAGATTGGAATGGATTATGTTGGACATAAGTTAGGATAAAACTTTTTTCAATATTATTGATGGGATGTTATAGTAATATAGCTTTAGAAAAAGGGACAACCTACAGGACGGGAGAAAGCCCATTGCCTCAAACAAGGCTGTGGGAATCGAACCCACGACCGAAGTGCGACTGGCCTTTATCGACTACCACTGGCCTACAAGAAGTCCCTGGTTAGTAGAAACTAGTTTTATTTTATTAGGTGATATGATATATGAAGTATAAGTTCATTTTTGGTATCGTATACGATTAAACTCACCATAGATAGACTTATGTATATTTGATAACTTTTGCTAACCTTTTGTTTGAAACAGATGGAATGACCCATAATTCTATCACATGATCTATTAACACTTCATGACTAACAAATTCAACTTCATTTCTTTAATAGATGAAGTGTAAATTGTTCAAAGCATGAACAACAGCGAAATTGTACCAAAATCATGTAAGTATTTATTTTAATTCATAAACTTTAGGGAAATGATCTTGAAAACCAAAAATGGTTCCTAGTTCCCTTATATCTGATTAATCAGATGGTACCTTAGATCATCACAAATCAATAGCTTTATGATTGTTGTCTTTTTCATAGCCATGTTCTCTACCACTCTCCATCAGAACTTGATGGTTAGATTTTTCTTCCATATCCATATTTTCACCTATGCTCTCCTACGTGGAAACCCCGTGATGAGTTAATTTGGGTAACCATTACATTTCATACTTCAGTTTTTAAAATCCATGTTTTGGTATTCCTTTTTACGATGTGGGTTTCTATTAAACAAACTTTCGAGTAGCAAACCACTTATAACCCTGATGAATTTCGAAGGAGAAATTAATTTTAAGGGGGGTAGAATGTAACACCCCGAGATTTTATGAAAAATATTCTTTTAATTTAATTAATGTCTTGTGTTTTATGCTACACCAAGATTACCTTGCGCTATACGGAACACCGTATTAGCTTGCAGTATACGCAACACTATTCTTGGATCATGTTACACACAATTTTGATAATTGTTATTCTATGCAACATTGAGTATATATATATATATTCAATTTATAAATGAAATATGGTTGTATTCTGTTATACGAAACAACGAAGGATTATTTCACAACACGCAACCTTGACTTGGCTTGCATTACACGCAATCACGACCTTCCTCGATAGCGTGTGTTGTACGCAATACCGGGTGTTACTATACAACAATATATTATTATAATATTATTATGAACTATCATTTATGAATATTATTAACTAAATTTTTATTTTTATAACATTATTATTCATCTTACACATTTTTTATTACATGTTATAAGAACAAAATAAATTTTTTGGGTAAAATAAGTATTTTTCAAAAAAATACAGTTTTTCCGCCTTTTGATAGCGCACCCACATTAAATCTAGTTTTTGAAATTTTTATAAGTTCCATTTGAAAAAATAAAATAATTATTTGGAATAAAGAAATAAAAATTTACTTTGGATAAATGTTTCATTTTATTTTGATGGCTTTCATATTTTAATGAATAATAAAATCACGCTATATTTTAATTGAAACAACTTTTTTCATCGTAATATATTATGTGGTTAAATTATAATATTGAATGGATTTAAAGTATAAATAGAATATATTTTTACCATTTAATGTAATGTATGTCATTAGCATTGATTTTACCTTGAATTCGTAGGTTAAATCAATTCAATCTTTTCCAATGTTTTAAAGAAAAGCCCGTTTTTCTTTCGACAAAGGGATTAATTTTAATTTCATTTCTGAAAATTTTGTGTATTGAATTTGGAAAAATGGATTCCATATTTGGAATCAGTGGTTCCAAATTATGTTAATAAGCTACTTTTTATTTTTGGGCATTGTGAATAGTAACTACGGTAAATTTTATTTACTATAGTTAAAGGTAAATCGGGTAATTAAGGGTTAATATAAGATTATAATATTATCCTAACACTTTCCAAAATCCTATTGGATGACTAAAAGTCGACCCATATCACCTAAGTGTCGGATTATATTCATTTAATGGAATTTTGTCCATGAAAATAATTTAATTATTATAAAAACCAAAGAAAGTGACAACATGTCACTCTCTTAAATACTACAAGTATAATAATTTTAAGTTAGTGATAAACTTCATGAAACTTCGATCATTAATAGTCTACAGAAATATAAAAAAATTATATATATCATGAAAATTTATTTATAATTTTTTGGGATTAAATAATTATCATTAATTATGACACAATAGGGATGCAAAAATTATTTATCTAGTGAAAAATCAAGAATATAATTTTTATTAAACTAATAGTGACCATAAAAGGCACAAAACCCTGACCAAAACATATTGGTCATGTAAATTTAATCTATAATAATCCAATGGTCGAATATTTGACCATTTGGAGTCTTATACAAGCAATTATGACACTTATATTATTTTATTTTAAATGATGCCAAAGTTGTCACCTTCATAATTTAATAAATATAACAATTTAAATATTGTGATTTTAAGATGATAAATTCGAGTAAAAGTATTATTGTGAAATTTAATAGATATATCTTCATCATAGGATTTTATTTTCAATTTTTATGCAACATATAAGTATATTAAATAATTATAAAAAAATGTTGTAGTAATTATTTTATTAAGAAATAAACCAAATGAATGGTTCTAAAAATAATAAAATAAATATTATATGAACTATTTAATGTTCTCCACTAATGTTTTGGAAACATATAACCTTTTATAAATCTATTAAAGCTTTTAGTTCGAACATATCTTCTGTATATATTTTATTTAAATTCAAATAAATGAATAGTGTCAAAATTGACACTATTGTTATTTTATAAAAATAACATATTATAAAATTGTTTAAAAATCACAAAAATATTTAAAAATTATAAATTTAAATTTATATGGTCTATACTGTTATAAAGTAAACAATTATGGAAAATTCACAACAAATAAGTAATTATTTGTTATAATTTAAAATTTATAATTTTATTACCACAAATAATCCTAAATAGATTAAATAAGGATAAATCAAAATGATAAGGTTTAAAATAAGATCCAAACATGTTTAAATTTAATTTGTTGATGAGATTAAAACCCTATCGAATCTAATATTCGAATATGAGTAATTTTTTCAGGTTTTTATGTGGGGTTATATTTATTATAAATTAATATTTTTAAGATTTCCAAAGGTGCCCCTCTCCTCCCTTATAAAAGGGAACCTCCTCCCTCTCTTCCACACACCACTTTGACCCTTCAAGACCGGCCAACCCCTGACCAATTCTCTTCTCCACTTCTCTAGAAACATCCTATAGGTCCTTGTCTTTTTCAAAGAACAATTTTACTGCCCTAAGAGGAGGTCTCAAAGAGGCGCTTCAAAGAAGAGGTAATTTCTGTTACCGATTCTTTCACCTTTATTTCTTCTTCCACTTCTTCTTCTTAGGTTGTTTCATTATGAAGTAATAACATCAGTATCAATCATATACTGATATTTTATTATAAGTATGAAACAAACCCTATTTTATCATCTATCCATCCTACAGAAAACGAAATCACCGCGCGTGCGTACGTACGGAATACCGTCTCTACGCTGTGGTGTAATCTATTTTCCACCACCACCTTACTGGGATGGGTATAATGGTGTACATAATAACTATATATGATTATTGTAAAGTGATATTGATTCTGAAATAGTATACATACACTCAAATACAATTCCACGATCATGAGAACGATATCATCGCTCATGCGTACGTACGGAATACCGTCTCCACGACGCGATGGGATTCCTTCTCAATGATTAACCATTCATAAATGATTATAAAGTATATATAATAAGTAATCATGAAATATATGACATAATAATGATACTATATTTATGTATATATATAAGTATGTCATCCAATTAATTCCATTCAATTCAATGAGGAAACGAAAACAACGTTCATGCGTACGTACGGCCTACCGTCTCCATGAACGATGTATTTCTTTCCATTTATCGATCTATTACAAATATGTATATTCTGAATATATATTATATATAAATCATGTTTTAAATTCTGGATGTATGTAATCATGATCTAAGTAATCATATGAATAATTACAAGTCAAAACACGGAAGACAAATGAAACGATTTTACCCAAAACGCTCTTTAACGTGGAATTTAAAAAAGAACGGGTAATATAAAGTCATAAGTGAACCATATATGATATTATAACAATTAATATGATTCTGTAATAAGTCAATAACATTATTTAAATCATTATACAGGAGGTTCGGATACGTAGGAAGCATATCAGACCTAAGGTAAGGGATAATTTTGCATATCTCATTTTTATTCGAGATTGCATATTTGTAAGTATTTACTTAGGTTATTTCTATCACCCATGTCCATGTTTTATAAAAGTGTTTTTATGGATGTTTAAAGTCCTTTTTACCCATTTTTGAATTTTACTACAAGGTATGTAAGGAATCTTTCTTTTGTTTACGTTACGAGGTACTTTTTGACTTTTCCGGCCAATGTACAAAAAGAATGTTTTTTTAACTTATATAGAACGAACGAATTTTTACGGTTTTATAAAGCCTTATTTTCATGAATCTTCCTCCAAAATATTTCATAACTATTTTCAACAAAATATCTTTCTTTTAAAATTGCACAACGTTTTGTGAAAAGAAATTGATTTTGAAGAAGAAAGGATATTTTCCTCAAGAATTCATTTCAAGTGTTTTATCAAAACCATTTTCTATCTAAGATGAAATTATTTCATATGTGTATTTTTCAAGTATAAGGTCTCAATGATTTACATGGTTTCAATTTTCTTATGATGAAATATCCATTTGTTTTATATGGATTATGTGATGATGGGATGATGTTTATGAAACCCATTTTATTCTTTGGGTTATGATGAATGTTTTAAGTTTATTTTGTGGCACAAGTAAGAATGATTTCAATATGAGATGGGTGGGACCTATATATCCCTCCAATTCATTGGGTAAAGATTTATATCTCATGAGATAGACATGGCTGGAACGACAAGTTAAATCGGTTCAGTAATACAGGACTAGAACGAGGAGTGAACTCGATTCAGAATGGGACTTTGTCCACTAAGATGGTCTTGGCAGCAATGCCTTGGATACTATGGAAATCATTACATGTTCTTAACGGATGCCACAATTACATGTTTTATTCCCATTCTATTTTTTCATTATTAATCTTTCTTTTTGATCTATGCCTTACGTACTTCCATGTTTTATGTCATTTCTCATGCTTTTGATGTTTAAACATTATGTTCATGTTTTTAAGTTCAAATGTATATGGTATGTTTTATTTTATCCATGCATACCCTTACTGAGCATTTGAGCTCACCATTCTTATGTTTTCTTTTCCCCAGGATATAAAGAATGGTTTTAGGTAAGAAAAAAAGGTAATGATCTTTATGGGAGATGTTGAAGATCTTTCATCACGATTAGAAGATTACGTTCCATGTTTCCAAAGACACTAAACTATTACGGTCCTTGTGTGTCTGTTTTTGTTATGTATTAAGTATTTCACTAAAGTAATGTAATTTTCATGTATGTTAGGCTTTGGGTCTCTACAAAAACCTTACCAAGGGTGGTAAATAGTCAAGAATATCCAGGCTAGAGAGGAGATTTATTCCTTGGATTAAGATGAATTTAAAAATATTTTCCTAAGATGGTTCGACATAGGATGGAAAAATAGTTCCATGAATTGAAAAAAAGCAGAAGGATTTAATGTTCGTGTATGAAGAAAAATTCACATCATTGGAATGGTGTACTCAAAATGTTATTTGGCATCTTGATTGAAAAATGAGTTATTTTTAATCATGATTGAATACAATACATTGACGGGAGTTGGCCATCTATGAATTAAAAAAGTTATAAGAAAAATTTTAGATATGGTGAGGGGGTAGAAATGGAATTTTTATGATGATCACATGTACATTGAAAACAAGTAGAAGAAGAGGTCTCGATGGAAAGCGATTGGTAAGAATAAATCAGAGAAATCTGAAGGTATGAAATTCTAGTTTACATTTTGAGAAATGTGTGGTAAAAATATACCTAGGGAATTTCATAACCAAACTGGGCATTGTTTTAGATGTGTTAATACTGGACATATGACACGATATTTTAATGAAAATTACCTTAAGGTTAACTATGTTAGGAAAGAAACAATGTGTTTTAAATTTGTGAGGTGGTTCATTATGAAAATAAATTTCAAAGAAAGATCCAAATGATGGAAAGTAGCTAGATTATAATAATAAAGGTGTAGTGAGATCCTTTGTGACTATTTTAGTAGTTGTAGAGTTAACCATTTATGTGGTATTTTGTAATATGTTTTTTTACTCAGGTTTTTCTAATGTCTTGTTTGATAGATGGTCTACATATTCCTTTATTTCAAGGAAATTGTTTGGTAAATTAAAAACATTATCACAAGCAATGAGATCAGAACTTATACTCAAAAAATTATGGTGAAATATTATAAAAAATGTATTATAAGAATATTCCTATTGTTGTCTATGGAATGAAATTACCTACACACCTTGTTTTTTCCCTTAGTAATGTTTTTTGTTATTCAAGGTATGGATTTGATTTCTGTTTATCATGATTAGATTGATTGTAGAGCTAAAGAAGATGTTTTGTTTAAAAAACAGTTTTTTTCTTTATTCAAGAATGAACCCATTAAATTTATAACATATGAGGAAGATGATAAAATGTTATAATATGGAAATTAAAGTTATCATTGTCATATTGTTGAAATGTGGGGAACTATTCAGTTTAATGATGTGCCTATGGTAAATGGATACTTGGATGATTTTCCTATTGTGTTACCTCATGTTATACCTCATCAAAAAGTTGAATATATTATTTACATGGTTCCTAATGCAAAGAAAAATTCAAAACCCCCTTATCTAATGGTTGAAGTTTAACTTCTTGAATTTGATAATTATGTGAAAAAAATTCTTGATAAAGGCTTCATTTGTTCAAGAAATTCACCGTGGTGGATCCTATTTTGTTCGTTAAAAGTAAATATTTTCCCCAATACAGTTCAAAGATTTTATAGATTTGAATAACATTAATATTAATAATATGTTTCTTTTTCCTCATATAGATGACTTATTTGATCTTCTATAGGGAGATCGGTATTTTTCCTTGATTGAATTGAGATCCAGGTGCCATCACCTGATAGTGAAGGATAATGACATCCCAAAAATAGATTTTCATAATAGATATGTGAAATATGAGTTTATTGTTATTCCATTTTCCTTGAAACATTCTATTGTCATGTACATGGATCTTATGAATAGAATATTATGTTAATATTGGGATAAGTTTGTTGTTATTTTTATTGATGATATTTTGTTATTTCTAAAAGCCTATGAGGATCAGGAAAAATATTTGAGGACTATATTGAAAACTTTCAAATAAAAGAAGAATATGGAAAATTTAGAAAATGTGACTTTTGGTTGAAACCAATTACTTTTCTTGGGAACATTGTATATAATTATGGAAAAATAGTTGATCCTACCAAAACAAAAGTGGTTTATGAATGGAGATGACCTATAAATGATACTGAGATTTATACTTTTCTTGGATTAGTAGGTTATTACTATCAATTTATTAAGAATTTTTCATGGTTATCTAGCCCGCTAACTATGTTTACAAGAAAATGGGTTAAATTTTTTTGTACAGAAAACTATGATGTTTGTTTTTAGGATATGAATTAAAGATTGATTAATACTCCAGTTTTGGACCTACCTTCAAGAAATAGTGAAATTGTTATCAACAATGATGCCTCATTAAAGGGAATTGATTTTGTTCTGATGCAGAATGATTAGATAATTGTTTATGAATTAAGACAACTAAAACCTCATGAGTCAAATTATCCAACACATGACTTGGAATTAGCAGTTGTGATTTTCACATTGAAAATTTGGAGGCATCATTTATGAGAAGACAAATCTGAAATATAAACTAACTATAAAGATCTGAAGTATATATTCACTCAAAATTAATTTAACATGAGGTAATGAATATGGATTAAACTGAAAAATACAAGTATTATTTACCATTTACCATTTGGAACAAGACCCCTTGATTAATGATATGATTAATTTTATCTTTGAAGTTATTGGTGAAATAAATTCCTTGGTTTTGTTTCAGGTTTCTGTGTAGTTTACACTATCAAATAGAATTAAGAATGCGCAGAAGGAAGAAATTGAGTTATTGAAAAAGTTAGAATTGATAAAAACGGTATGTTACCATAATATAATGTTGATAAAGATTGTTTTTTGAGATTTTTGAAAATAGACTATGTGTCCCGTGTGAATCACATATGAAGAAAGAGTTGTTAAGTTAAGATTGTAATTCTAATTTTTCAGTCCCTCCTGGATGCACATAGATGTACATAGACCTTTAGAAGTATTACTGGTGGGATGAACTGTAAATAGATTTTGTGGATTTTACCATTAAATATTTTACATTTAAACAGGTTAAAATAGAGATATAATTACTAAAGGTGATACTTCATCCTTTCCTAATACCATAGTGGAAATGGGGAAATATATCCATGTAATTCATTTTGGGACTACCAAAGACTTCTCGAGGAAAAAATGTGTTTTGGGTTATTACTGAATGACTGGCTAAATATGAAAATTTCCTTCATATTCAAGAAATAACGTATTTGGATCAGCATTCTCAGCTGTACCTCAATGATATCATTAGGTTACATGGAGTTTCTTTTTTTATTGTATCTGACAGTGATCCCATGTTCACTTCTATATTTTGTAAATTCCATCAGAAGTTGTTAGCCACATAATTAAATTTAGGTATTGTTTTTTTAGCCTCAATATGATGGAAAAATATATAAAACAATTTAGGAATTGGAGGATATAATTTGACCTTTTTCAATAGATTTATAGGGAATTTGGGATCAACATATTTCTTTAGTTGATTTTTCTTATAATAAAAGATTTCATTCCAGTATACAGATGTATTTTTTGGAGGAATTATATAGAAAGTGGTTTCAAACTCCATATTTTTGGTATGAAGTTGGGAAAATGATGTTTATGAGAACATAATTAGTAGAGGACGTTTCTGAGAAAGTGAATATGATCCAACAACACATGAGGACAATTCAGAGCATGTAGAAACGTTATGCTGATAAGAGGTGGAAAGACATTTATTTCGAGGTATGTGATCATATTTTTGTAAAAATATCACCATGGAATAGTGTTATGCATTTGGGTATTAAAGGAATGTTAATTCCATAGTTCATTAGACCTTATGGAATCCTGAATAAATTTTTACAAGTTTCCAACCTTGTCGCTTTTCCCATGAGTTTCTCTTAGGTACGTAATGTTTTTCATGTTTTGATTTTGAGAATGTATGTGAAAGATTCATCTCTTTTTTTGAGCCTGGAATTAGTTTAGTTATAAAAAACCATTATTATAAAGAGAAACCATTTTATATTCATTATCATAGAGAGAAATTATTTCTAAATAAGGTAATTTACGAAGTTAATGTTTTGGGGAGAAACAACATGGTTGAAGAATTAACACAGGAATCCAAAAATATTTTGAGGGAAATGTATCCTCACATGTTTAATATTGTTAACCTCACCTGTTTTGATAATCCCAACTATGCTTTTACATACGTTTAATAATCCCAATTAATGTTTATCTATATTCAAATTTGACCAATCTATGGTAAACTATTCTCATGATGATAATAATATTAAAATAATCCTTGAAATATGTTAATCAATGCTTATCTTTGTTTGTATAAGTTTTGAAGTATTTCTAATAAAATATGATGTGTTTTGCATAAAACAGATAAGTGTCACTGATCTGTGTATAGCTACTGATACAGAGCTACCAAGACATAGTCTACCAATAGACATAGTCTACCCATAGACAATGTCACCGATAAGCTAAGGTCACCGATACACAGAGCTACCGATATGTAAAGAAATATCGATATGTACAAGTCCACCAGTAAGCATAGAACAAGCTACCGATATAGGGTTACCAATAGAACAAGTCTTATGATAGTACAGAATGGAGGTACCGATGTCCATAAGTCTACCGATACTCATAATCACTGGAACTAAGTAAGCTACCGATACAGACAGTCACCAATACATAGAGCTACCGATAAACCAGAGCTACCGATAGACCAGAGCTACCGATAGACCAAGAGCTACTGATATACAGAATCACCGATACAGAATGAAGCTACCGATACAAATCCGAGATATCGATAAATCAAGAGCTACCGATAGAATGAATTCACTAGTATATAAAGCTACCGATACCAAAAGTTAACAATACAGAGTAAGGAGTTACCGATACCAAGAGCTACCGATGCAAATAGCCATCGATACACATTCAAAGAGATACCTATGGAATGTCACTGCTACACAAAGTCCACCGTACACATCTAGCAACAGAATGCTACTAATGATTGACCAACCAGTCAAACTCTATAGTCTAAATATTATTTATTTATTAAGCTAAGAGTTACATTTGATGTTTTTAATGGAGTTAATGTTATTTAATGATTTTTGTTGCCCTTTCAGAGAACCGTACCTAGTACCCATGAAAAAAGTAATCTTTCCGTTTTGCCAGAGCTTAAAGCTATAAAAGGGAAGATAAAGAACTAGCTAAAAAGTAGTGAACATGGGGTGTGCATACAGTGAGAATCAGGGAACTAAGAAGAAACACGAAGGGTGAAAATGAAAAAGGCTCTACAACACTCAAACGTGGTGCATCCACACAATACTACATCCATACACAAAGACCACTGAACATACACGAAGAAATTCATTTCTAGAGGAGAACACAAGCTGCATCTTGAGTGAAGAACTACAACAAACACTTTATGCACTCAGGCTGACAAGCTGAACCTAGAACCAAAGAACAAAACGACACTCTGTTTTTCAAGCAAAAACCGGAGAAGGACTCAGAAGCTTTTCTGACCAATCCAAAGAGTCCAGAGTTCCACTGCCAGTCACTAAATCTATTATAAACTCATTCACACTTACTTTAGTGATTCTTTCCATAACATTTCAACCAGTATGTGTACCCTTTTTATTTTACAGACACACTGTCTATGGAGTTAAGCTGGAGGATTGTTAAATCCTCATTCAAACTATATAACTCCCTTTTATCCCACTGTGGATAGTGGTAGAGGTCGAGTAAGACCTGGAAAGCTGTGAGATATTGATTATTTACCCACATAGATTGTGGTAGAGGTATTTGGACCAGGACAGTATTGCACTATTGTTTACCGCGATCCAGGGTGTGGATCAATTTATATAAATTGTTTGATTGGACTAAGTCTCAGCTTGAGACTGAACCTCTTGGTTACATCTGCTGTACATTTTGGTTTAGGTCATAAGTATACTATATATATTTCATATTCCTCTGCTAACTAATTTAAACTATAATATATTTTAATGTAACTTTGATAGTTAAATTAGAAAGTGTTTATACTTATTTTAAACCAGTAATTTCGTTTCAAAAGTCAATTTAATATTCAGATTAAATAAACTGAGACCTAATCAATCATTGAGAAACTAATTGAAAATTTACACTCTATATAAATTCACAACAGTTTAACTTTGTTTTTAAATAGTGGGATTTAATAGAAATGTTTATTGGAACTCAATTCACCCCCCCTATTGAGTGTCCACTCCGACCAACATTTGGTATCAGAGGTTGTTTTTGTTTTTTAAAGTTTTCAAAACATTCTATTTTTCAACTGTGATTTTAGTTTCATCTTTAAAGATCATAAATTTCTGTTAGTTCTAAATTTTATCTCTTTAATATATTTTCTAAAATCAAGTTATGAACAATAGACTGGAATGTGCTACTACTAACAGTCCATCATTCTTTAACAATACAAACTATGCCCAGTGGAAACTTAAGATGAAAATTAATTTAGAGAGTATGGGTTTTGTTATCTGGACTATTATAGAGTCACAATATAAAATTCCAAAAACTGATAGAACTACTTGGGATGAACCTATAAAGACTTCTTACAATAAGAATTGTAAAGCTATGAATGCATTGTATTGTGCTTTAGGAGATGAAGAGTTTAATATAATTTCTACATGCAAAACTGCTTATGAAATATGGGACACTTTGGATATTTCTCATGAAGGAACAACCAATTTCAAAGAAATGAGATTAAATACATACACTATTAAATATTATAATTTTAAAATGAAGACTGATAAACCTATTTCTGACATGTATCTTAGGTTCAATGAGATTGTCAACACTATGATCTCTCTTGGAAAGGTTGTTCCAACAAAGGAACAAATCATGAGAATCTTAAGATGTCTACCAGACCAAGGGAGAGGCACTTCTGTTTCAATCAGAAAATCATGTGACATTGGTGATCTCCCTGTTAAAGAGTTTATTGGTAAATTAATGATGTATGAGTGATAAATTAAAGTGAACAAAGAATAAGATGATGAACCCAGGATAAAATCGGTGGCATTCAAGTCTACTACTTAAAAGGGAAAAGACAAGGAGAAAATACATGTACCTACTGAAAGTTCAACCAGTGAAGATTCAGATTCTGACAGTAATGCTGAGATGGCTCAAATAGCCAGGAGTTTCAATAAGTTTTATAGGAAAAATAGATTATTTAGAAAATCAAATTACAAAGGTAAGTAGGAAAAAAAGGTCATTGGAAAAAGGACGGGAAGAATTCTGATAAGGAAGATTATATAACATGCTATGAATGCAAGAGGAAAGGTCACATCAAAGATGACTGTCCAAAATTAATATTTAAAAAGAAATATGATTATAAGGACAAGAAGTACAAGAAATCTATGAAAGCTACTTGGAGTGCTTCAGAAGACAACACAAGTGAATCTGAAGTTTCTGATTCTGAAAAGAATCGTGCCAACATGTGTTTCATGACCAACACATCTGACGTAACCTTAGATACTTTTGTTTTAAATTCCTATTATTCTGGAGATGGTGTAGAATCTGAATCTGATTCTGAAGACATGTCTAAGGAAGAATTGTTTGAATATTGTAACACACTAGAAGAAACATTTAATGAACATAAGGAAAAATATAAGTCAGTAATGAAAATTCATGCTCTCATTGCCAATGTTAAATTTGCCTTTGGTATAGAAAATGAAAATAATTCTAAACATTTAAAGGAAAATACTAAACTGAAAATTTATAATGAGAAAATTAGAAAGGACTTAGAAAAATTCACAAAGGTAAAAGATACACTTACTCAAATCTTAGGTAAAAAGGTGGCACCGAAGTACACTACTGGTTTGGGATACCAACCCGGACAGAGATAGTTTACCATAAATTGATTTAATCCTAAATCTGGAAAAAATTCTGCTTATTCCAGTTCTAAAAATATGTATTCTTCAACTAGTTATTCATATGGTTATAGATCAAATAATGTTTATCTCTCAAAATCTATTGATTCTGTAAATTATATGAGACCCATAAGACAAATTTGGGTACCAAAAGCTTTTATTGCTACCTTTCTGGACCCATGAAGATATGGGTACCAAAATCCTTTTTTGTTTAAACTGGTTTTTTAGGAAACCCGTTTGAAGAGTTCTCACAAAAAGGTATGGTACTTGGACAGTGGATGTTCATGGCACATGTACAGAGATTATTCATGCTTTAAAATCTTAATAAAGGTTGATGGAGGTTATGTCACCTTTGGTGATTACTCTAAGGGAAAAATTATCGGCCTAGGCCAGATTGGTAACATTAATTCAGTTTTAATTTCTAAAGTTATATTTGTTGATGGACTAAAGTATAACCTATTAAGTATTTCTCAGTTATGTGATGATGGATTTAATGTGAAATTTGAAAATGATTTATGTAATGTTTTTTATTATAATAATGTTCTAGTATTTTCTTCCTCAAGAAATGAAAATGTTTATGCTGTTGATTTGAATTATTTAGCTAAGAAAAATATTACTTGTTTAAATGATTTTCATAAAGAATCTTCACTGTGGCACAGAAGATTAGGACACTGCAACATCCATTCACTTAGAAATTTGACTAAGAAGAAATTAGTTAGAGACCTACCCAAACATAAATTCTTAAATGATAAAGTTTGTAATACCTGTCAAAATGGAAAGCAACGTAAAGTTTCTATTAAATCAAAGAAAGAAGTCTCAACTTCTCAACCTCTCAAATTGGTTCACATGGACTTGTTTGGACCATCCAGTGTTTCTAGTTTAAATGGGAAGCACTAGGTCTATATCCTAGTAGATGACTTTTCTAGATATAATTGGGTATACTTCTTGGCTCACAAAAGTGAAGCTTGTTCTTACTTTGTTAAATAATCCAAGTCTGTAGAAAACCTTAGTGGACTTAAGATTAAAACCCTGAGAAGTGATCATGGCCGTGAGTTTTAAAATCAAGAGTGTGAATATTATTGCTCACACAATGGCTATAGTCCCAACATTTCTGCCCCTAGGACACCTCAGCAAAATGGTGTAGTAGAAAGGAAAAATAGAACCCATCAAGAAATTGCAAGAACCATGCTTAACGAGTATGACCTGCCTATTTATTTTTGGGATGAATCCATGAATACAACTTGTTATATTATTAATAGATTCTTGATTAGAAATGTTCTCAAGAATACCCAATATTAACTATAGAATAATAGAAAACCCAAATTTAGTTACTTTAGAGTCTTTGGCTGAAAAGTTTTTATTCTCAATACAAAGGAAAATCTGGACAAGTTTTCTTCTAAAAGTGATGAAGAAAATTTTCAAGGTTATTCTTTAATTAGAAAATCCTATAGTGTCTTTAACAAAAGAACCAAATGTGTGGAATAATCTGTTCACATCAAGTTTGATGAAACTGATCCACATGAGCCTAAACCCTCTCTTGATAATCTTGAAGAAGATTTGACTGTTCTGGACTTTAATGACAAAACTAAAGAACCTGGTGTAAAAATATCCAGTTTTGGACATATTCCAGAATCTGCTTCTGTTGAACCCAAACATAGAGATGAACCAGAAATTTCCAGTCCTACCTTTTCTAGATCAACAATGATTCTAATGAATCATCCTTTGGATGTATTTGTTGGTAATCTTGATATAGGGACACAAACTAGAGCTTCTCTAAGAAACCAGGTTGAACATCAAGCTTTTCTTTCACAGTTATAACCTAAAAATGTCAATTATGCAATAAATGATTAATTTTGGGTAATGGATATGCAATAAGAGTTAAATAAATTTGAAAGAAACAAATTCTGGGAATTAGTTGATTGACACAAGGACACTTTGACAATAGGCACTAAATGGGTTTTTAGAAACAAAGTTGATGAATCTGGAAATATAGTTAGAAACAAAGCTGGGCTAGTTGCACAAGGATATAGTCAAGAGGAAGGTATAGATTATGAGGAAACCTTTACTCATGTAGCCAGATTAGAATCCATTAGGATCTTACATGCCTATGCTGCTCATCTGAATTTCAAATTATATCAAATGGATGTCAAAAGTTCTTTTCTAAATGGCTTTATTGTTGATGATTTTTTTGTTGAACAACCACCTGGATTTACTAATCCTCATTTTCCAAATAATGTTTTAAAGCTATATAAAGCTTTATATGGTTTAAAACAAGCTCCAAGAGCTTGGTATGATAGGCTTAGTATTTTTATTATTTCAAAAAAGTTTTACTAAAGGGATTGTTGATCATACTCTTTTTATTAAAATACTATCTAAATATGTTTTAATAGTAAAAATCTATGTTGAGGATATTATTTTTGGTTATTATAATCATTCTTTATGTATTTATTTTTCAAAGAGTACGAAAAATTAATTTGAATTGATTTTAAATGGAGAACATAAATATTGTCTTGGATTTCAAGTTTTTCAAAATGAAAATGGTATTATTTTGAATCAAAGTAAATATACAAAGGATATTTTAAAACATTTTAGTTTGGATAGTATTAAGGAATGTGATACTCCTATGAGTACTATCTATAAATTGGATGCAGATGATGCTGGGAAACGAGTGAATCAAACCAATTACAGAGGTATGTTTGGAAGCTTACTTTACCTTACTGCTAGTCAACCAGATATTATGTTTAGTGTATGTATGTGTGCAAGATTTCAAGATAATCAAAAATAATCTCATTTAATTGCTGTTAAAAGAATTTTTAAGTATCTTAAACACACGGTAAACATAGGTTTGTTTTAACCAAAAGAACAATCCTTTGAGTTAATGAGTTATTCAGATGCTGACTTTTCTGGTTGCAATTTGGATAGAAAATGTACAACTGAAACATGTCATTTATTGGGAAAATCCATAGTATCTTGGTGTAGTAAGAAGTAGATTTTTGTAGCTTTGTTCACTGCCGAAGCAGAGTACATAGCTTCTAGTAGTTGTTGTGCACAAACTCTGTGGATGAAACACAATATTTTGGACTGTGGATTTGATTTTAATCATGTTTCTATCAACTGTGACAACAGTAGTGCAATAAACATTTCGACGAACCCTGTATCTCCCTCTAGGACCAAACACCTTGATGTAAGGAACATTTCTTGAAATATCATTACCAAAAGGGAGATATTACTCTTGAATTTATAGGTATTGAACATCAATTAGCTGACATTTTCACCAAAACATTGAGTTCGGATAGGTTAAGTTACATAAGGCCTGAGTTAGGAATGATTAACCTTGATCGGTAGCTACCTCACCGATGTAACCTCACCGATGTAATACATCGCCAATGTGATACCGCACCGATGTAATATGTCCCCTATGTAATACCTCATCAATGTAACACCTCAACGATGTCATACCTCACCGATGTCATACCTCACTGATGTAATACCTCACTGATTTCATACCTCACTGATGTAACCTCACCGATGAAACCTCACTGAAGGACCTTACTAATAGGAATTCTCACTAATAAACCCTATCGATGAGTGTGTTGTTTTAAACTTCTGTCTGCTTCCAGAATCAGAATTGTTTTTACTTTATTTCATTTTATTTATTTATTTTATGATTCCTAAATGATAAAAAATAAGTCCTAGTTACTTCTGTAATACCCTGACCCTAGTTACCCAGAGTCGGTGCGTTATTACATAATATTGGCATTAGCACAAAAGATTATGTCTTTAAAGAACGACTACTTTAGTAGCCTCGGAATAACTAGATACATTCATAAAGTTTTACATTACATCATAAAGTGAAATCTACAACAACAACATCTTATCTACATATCTCCTCATACTATCCCTAAAGGTCATTCATAAATTACTTCTTTACATCCTGGGAAAATAAAACATTGAAAGGGGTGAGCTCAGATGCTCAGTAAGAATAAAAATATAGCGGAAACATTCATAAAAAAGCATAAACATTTAAGGAAATGTATAAATAACACAAAATCCTTTTAAACTTGAACTTCAACATAATATGGAAAATATAAAATGAAATAATTCCATTTACTTATTCACATGGATATTCTACTAGTCGAATAATCACATGCAATATCAATAACCACTTTAATAATGATGGAATGCATAATTCCAGACTATCATAACCACATAGTCAATGCCATGTGCCAAGACTACAAATAAAATTTTGTCAAGGCCTTGTTCCAAGACACTAGTTTGTCTCATGAGACCTACCGATGCATCTAGGAGCTATAGCGGGCTCCACCCGTCACTTATTAAGACCAATGCATTCCTCAAATGAACATGTTCAAACATAACATAAACATTCGTATTAAAAATAGCATACAAGATGTCAATACTTTATCCATAAACCATGAATGGTATAAAAATAAAACATCCACAGTCAAACATATCACAAAACCTTCAATAAAATTTGGATGTCTTGTATCATAATAAATCAACTCCAAATAATCTTAAAATCCATCAAAGGTTGTTGACAGAGATGAAATCAAAATGTATTTGAGAGAAAGAAATCCTTTTTTGAAATCATTTGAAAGTCACATAATTATAAAATAAAATATTTACTTTAAAAATATTCTTATAAGCCTGTAAGGGATGCTTCGAAGACTTTATAACGGCGGAAAATAGCTGCACCCACCGTATAAGTTAAAAAATACATTCTTACCTTAATTTTGTCGAAAAGGTTAAAAAGGTCCTTGTTTTGAAAAATGACATAAAGATTCCTTTATAAAATTATTATAAAATGTCAAACAAGGATATAAATTACTTTAACCCATATTCTGTAAAATAGTAAGAATGACATGAAATACATTTTTGGGAATCATGGATGTGGATGATGAAGAGGTCCCAATAGATAATTATGTATAAACAACCTCCGATAATGAAAAGATTGCAAAATAAACACTTACCTTATACTTTTACTTAGTAGATGGTATGTTATCCTCATGTATAATAGATTAAACATTGTTATTAAATTATACAAGAACCATATACATAATTATGATATCATATATGATCTTCTAATAATGCTTTGTTAATAATATTTTAGTATTATCGTCATTTCGGGTGTTAACTTACTCATTTTATTTTATATGTTTTGTTACATATGTCATGTTTATTATGTATAGGTTTTATATTATTAATATCCAGAATGATATAAATTTCTTAACCATTACTTTTAATAATCAAATGAGAATTAGTCTTGAATAGATACGATGGGGAAGGAATCTCATCGCGTTCATGGAGACGGTAGTCCGTACGTACGCACGAGTGACAATATCATTCTTTTGATATTAAAATAATATATAATTGGATGGTATATCATATATATAGAATCATTATCATGTTATATTTATTATTTACATGAATTAAACATCATTATTATACCCATCCAAATAATAATACATTGAATAACAATTACACCACGACAAGGAGACGGTAAGCTGTACGTATGCAGGTATGGTGACATGTCATTCTAAGGATGGATAGATTAATGAATATGGTTGTACCAAATTTATAATAAAAACATAGTATATAGAAGATACTAGAGTTATTATTTTAGAATGGGAATAAAAAAGATAGAATAACTTGAAGAAGAATGGAACTTGAAAGAGGGGTGGTGAAAACATTACCTCTTCTTCGGGTTCTTGAATTTAATTTGATCAAAATGGATCCTTTGGATGGATTTATGAACAATCTAAGGCCTCTTGCTAGAATTGAGTTAAGTTGAGAGAATATTTGGGCATGGTTTGGCCAAGCCAAAAGGCTTTGATGGTGTGAAATTGAGAGAAGGGGGACTTCCCATTTATAAGAGGGGTGAGGGGAACCTTAGGAAAAGCTAGAAATATTATTTTATAATAAATTTATATTCAGATTATAATAAATCAAAAGTTGATTATTTAAATTCTAAGGTGGGGATTGGTAGAAATCCACTCAACCAATATGTTTTAGATAGGTTTGGGTCACTTTATTAAACTTATCCTTTAGTTTTAACTCTTAGTTAATTAGTTTGACACTTACCATGTCTCTTTGTAATTTTATATTATATAGTCAATAAAATTACTATAAACTTCAAAAACACCCCCAAGTGGTCCATTAATGATACCCCTATCATTATATAAGTCTCTTTTTCGAAACTTATATTTTTAGAAATAGAATATAAATTAATAATATCATATTTGTTTTAAAAACTATTTTATGTCAATTTTGACACTATTGGGTATTTTGTTTTTGATAATTTCATAACAGCATTATTACTTCGAAAAAAATTATATATTCAGTAATAATATGTCATATTAACCTATAAAATTAGTGTAATTTATAAAAAGCCTCAAATTAAATTTATTTTGAAATTTATAATATCAATTACTTTAATATTTCATTAATTAGGTAATTACTGCATCACCATTGTGTCATAAATAAATTAAATTATTTAGTGTCCAAAAATTATAAATAAAATACCATTATGTAGGAAAATTTTGTATCTTTCTAATTAATATTTATAATCGAATTTATCTTATGTATAACCCTATATTAAAAATGTTTTAGTTATAAAACATTGATTTTATCTCTTTTAACTCCTCTTTGAATTAAATAATAATAAATGTCCTAGTCTAATCCAAGTGGACCAAAATGATAATATTTTATTCCTAAGGTTGTTTTTGGTCGATATACACTTGTCCAATAGAATTAGGACATGTGTTAGGGTAATATTAATATCATCTTTACCCTCAATTACCCTATTTACTTTTAACCGTGGTAAATAAAAGTAAAAAGTTACTATTCACCAAAAATTATTTCCATCTCATTGAACCAAATTTTACTCCTTGATATTAACCGTGTCTCTAGTATTTTTGAAATTCCACTCACAGAAGTGGTAAAATTATGTTTTATGTGAATTTCCAAATTCTCCTAGGAGGTGGGTAAATGACGGTGAAAAGTTCAACAAAATTTTTATATATATAAATTATTTTAAACTAACTCAAATTAATTACATTGAACATATATAGGTATTATGTATCTATTTTTACCTTAATTAAATTTAAATAAAATAAATAATTATTTAAACAAAAAGTTGGTTTTAACCAATAACTCAGTGTTTTTCACTATTCATCAGAAATTTAAAGTTTTCAGAAAAATACCAAAAATTAACCCTAGTATAATTTCAATATTTGGAATCAAAAAATGAAGTCCATTTTGAAAGATAAAATTTATAAAATTTCAAAAAGTGAGTATTACTATTCGTAACGGCTAGTTTGATTGGTTGTGGTGTGTGTTAGAACTTGAGGTTGTGTATAACATATGCTACTGTATTATTCAAAGAGAAGCATACCGTGGAAGATTGGGGTGTTACATTCTCCCCTCCTTCAAATAATTTCATCCTCGAAATTTCAAGAATACTGTCACATGAAAAGACTTGGTTGTTTCTTCATCATGAGTTCCTCGGGTTCCAACATTGCCTCTCCTATCTTATGTTTTCTCTATAGAACTTTTACCAGATGAGTTTTCCGGTTTCTCACCACTTGTTCTCTGGTATCAAGAATACTGATGGGCTCTTCGCAATAAGACAGATAAGGTTCCAGTTCTAATTCCATGTAAGTGAGTACATGCGTTGGGCCAGGCATGAATTTTCTCAATAGTGATATGTGGAACACATCGTGAACTTTGGAGAGACTTGGTGGCATTGCCAAATGGTAAGCTACATCCCCAATTCATTCTAGAATTTCGAATGGTCCGATGTACCTAGGACTAAATTTACCTTTCTTACTGAAACGTATAACTCCCTTCCATGGAGATACCTTCAAGAAAACATGATCTCCTACTTGAAATTCCAAATCCTTCCTTCGATTATCGACATATATCTTCTGCCTACTTTGACCTGCTTTAATGTGGTTTTGTATTACCTTCACCTTTTCCATCGTTTTCAACACTAATTCTGGACCTACATGTTTTCTAACACCAAGGGCATCCCAACAGGTTGGTGTGTCACATCTCTTTCCGTATAACGCTTCATATGGTGCCATCCAAATACTTGAATGGAAGCTATTGTTATAGGAAAATTATACCATAGGTAAATATTGATCCCACATACCCTGAAAGTCAAGTGAGCATGATCTCAACATGTCTTCTAAGGTTTGAATAGTTCGTTCTGATTGTCCATCAGTTTAGGGATGGTAGGCAGTGCTCAAAGGAAGTTCAGTATCCAAGGCCTTCTGAAGACTCTTCCAGAATCTTGAAGTTAAATGGGGATCATGATCAGAAACAATCGATTGAGGTACTCCATGAAGTCTCACAACTTCATTAATATATAGTCTTTCTAGATGTTCCAGTGGTAGATCTTCTCTTATATTAAGAAAATGTGCTGACTTGGTAATACGATCACCAATAACCCATATTGCGTCATTCCTTCTAGGAGTCTCTGGTAGCCCCATGAAAAAGTCCATCGTGATATTATCCCATTTACACTTAGGTATGTGAAGAGGTTGCATGACTCCTCCAGGATGTTGCCTTCAAGCTTTCACTTGTTGAAAAACCATACATCTTGACACAAAATCAGCAATCTCCCTCTTCATTTTTTCCAACCAAAAATGTTCCTACAAGTCTCTATACATTTTGGTGCTCCCAGGGTGTATAGAGAAATTTGAGCTATGAGCATCATCTAACAATTTCCTTTTTAGATCAGGTATATTGGGAACACAAAATCTCTTCCCAAATTTCAAAATTCCATCTTCATACACAAATTCACTCAATCTTCCATCATTCATAGATTTAATCTTCTTTTGAAATTCATCAACATCGGTCTGAGAAATCTATATCCTTTCTAGTAAATATGGTTTGGAAACCATTTGAAAAATTATCAATGTTTCACATTCCATGGTAATTTCCATATCCATTTCACTAGATCCAGGAAAATAGGATCACTTTCAATTCTCATCACGTTCAAAACTCCATGTTCTTTTCTTATCAATGCATCTGCCACCTTATTTTCCTTCCCCGGGTGGTATTGTATCGTTCAATCATAATCCTTTAGTAGTTTAAGCCATTGCCTTTGCCTCATGTTGAGTTCTTTCTATGATAAAATGTACTTTAAACTCTTGTAATTAGTATATATCTCACATTTTCACCATAGAGATAATGCCTCCATATCATCAAAGAAAAGATTACAACAGCTAACTCAAGATCATGTGTAGGATAATTTGACTCATGAATTTTTAGTTGTCGTGATGCATAGTCAATAATCCTATCATTCTGCATAAGAACACAACCAAGTCCTTTCTTCGATGCATCACTATAAATAATGAACCGAGCATTCCCCAATGGTAGAGTCAATATTGGAGCATGGACTAATCTTCTCTTCATTTCTTCAAAACATTCTTTACACTCTTTTGTCCAATAAAATTCTACCCCTTTATGTGTGAGCTTCATTAATGGGTTAGTCATCGAGAAAAATTCTGGACGAAATGCCGATAATAACCTGCTAAACCAATAAAACTGCGCACCTCAGTTATACACCTCGGGGCTGGCCATTCTTGGATTGCCTTGGTCTTAGAATAATAAACAGAGATTCCATATTTAGAGACAATATGGACATGAAAATAAATATCCTGAATCTAGAATTAAATCTTGCTATACATCCCATATAATTCATGTCTTCTAAGAGTCTTCAGGATAATGCGCCAGTGATTTTCATGACATTTGTAGCTTTTGGCATATACCAAGATATCATCAATAAATACCACCACAGATTCATCAAGATATTATTTGAAAACTCTATTCATTAGATCCATGAATACAGAGGGTGCATTAGTCATCCCAAAAGGCATTACTGTAAACTCACAATGCTCGTACCTAGTTCAAAATGATGTATTCGGAATGTCTTCCTTGTTCACACTCAACTGATGGTATCCAGATTGAAGGTCAATCTTTTAAAATTATTGAGCTCTATGAAGTTGATCAAATAAATCATCAATGCAAGGTAGGGGATACTTGTTCTTTATTGTTCTATCATTTATTTCCCTGTAGTCGATACATAACCTCATAGATCCATATTTCTTCTTAACAAAAAGGACATGGGCTCCCCATGGAGAAACACTAGGGTGAATAAATACCTTATTACTCAATTCATCTAGTTGTTTCTTTAGTTCCACTAATTATACAATGGCTATTCTATAAGGGGACTTTGATATAGGCCTTGAACCAGGAATTAAATCAATGGAAAACTCAACTTCTCCTTCTAGAGGATGTCCATGTAAATCTTCCGGAAACACATCTACATATTCTTTCACAATAGGTACATCCTCTATTTGAACATTCCTTTCCTTACCCACAATCATTTCATTCTCTTCCTTCCCAATAATTGAATTTAGTTGAGCTAATGGGGGTGGATCTAGATAATAATTAGGTGGTGACGATTCTTCTCTAAAGATAAGGTGTTCCTTATCATCATCATTAAAAATTGTAAACTCCTTCTTCTAACAATAAATATTCGCATCATGGTTCGAATGACAATCCATACTGAAGATTATATCAAACTTAATCATAGGTATGACGATGAGATCAGCGGATAAAGAACATTTATGTGCTCTAATAGAGACTGATTCAAAAAAAATTGTCGCAATGATACTTCCCATAGGAGTTTTAACTGAAAAATCCATTATTAAATCAAATTGGAAATATCTAATTTTCTTAGAAAACTGGGATGATATGTAGCAATGCGATGATCCAGAATCAAATATTGCATTTTCTAAACTTGAGGAAACCATTAAATTACCTACCACCATGTCTTTTGGAGCTTCTACCTCAGCAATAGTGATATCATAATCTTGGCCTTAATCCCTTGGCCTTTTCTGTGGTAAGTTCCCCTAACGCTTAGGACATTCATTTTCATAATGTCCCATATCCCTGCAATTGTAGAATTGGACCACACTTGTAACAGAATCCCATTCCCTTCAAGCAAGTACCAGGGTGATTCTTCCCACATTTACTATAGGATTGATATTCAAATTTTCCTTTCTTTCCCTAATTTCCATTCCCAGATTGATCAGCAGATCTCTTCTTCTCTTGCTTTTCTTTAAAGTCATAAGACATAGATAATTCTTTTTCTGGCTTGATACCACATGAGACAATGTCTTCATACGACAAGAAGGATTCTAAGACTTATGCTCGACGGAGAAATGGGTTTAACCCATTAACGAAATGATCAATATTACTTCTTGGGTTACGTATATAATTTCTATCATACCTTTCTAACCTTGTAAAGTAAGCCTCATACTTTGCGACATTCTCATCCTCCTTTTGTCTCAGACTCATAAATTGTCTTTCCATATTTGCCCGATGGTTACGAGGAAAGTATTTTTATAAAAATAGATCTTTGAACTCTCTCCATTCCATATTTGATACTTCATCATCTTCTTTCGTGTTTTGAATCAATGACCACCATTGATCAGCATCTCCAGTGAGGAGGTAAACTTCCATGATAACATTTTCCCTTTCACTAATCCCCAAAGCCTAAAATATTTTATCTAGGGAACTTATCCATTTCTTAGCTACAAATGGATTTGTACTCCCATTGAATGTTGGTGTTTTTTGCCTCATGAAGTGATCTAACATTGATCATCCACGCTGCGGATCAGGGTGCTACATATGGGTAAGGTTAATATTCATAACCTGAGTGAGCTGTCCCAGTTTGGTGATTAGCTGATCAGCACAAGTAGCATCACAAGCTCCACTATAATTATCTTGAGAAGGAGGGAAATCCCTACATGGTATGCGTGCATTGATACGGTTTCAATTTCCTCCACTAGGATCCATTTCTAAACAATGTTATAAACTAGATCAATTTATGAATCAAAATACATAATTCCATACTTGTAAAACACTTAACATAAATTGAACAGATTATGGATATAATCCATAATCATAAAAATGTTTTCATTGAGAAATTATATACTCATAAACCCTTCATAATGGTTTGTAATGAAAATGAGAATTATACTAAGCATATCCCCCAGGAGTGTCGTAACCAAGAGTGCAGCAAGGCCCGTAGTCGTGCACCCGTTCCCATTTGAGTCTAGTTCCAAGCAGTGTTTTTGGTTTTTACCCCTAGGTACATCTGTGCCAGATCCGCCTCTACATGCTCGTATCTAGACAGGGATGTATTGGTCGGAAAACTCAAAAAATCTCTACAATACCAAAAATCTAGGAAGTTCTTCTATACTGATCCTCAATGACCATGTTAGGTCTATGTGCTCTAATCAGAGTTTATGTAAATATATCGTCCAAGGTTTGTACTAAACATCCTTTGATACCAACTGTAACACCCCGACCCCAGTTACCTAGAGTCGGCGCATTATTACATAATATTGGCATGATCACAAAAGATCATGTCTCGAAAGACCAATTAGTTTAGTAGCCTTTAAATAACTAGATACATTCATAAAGTTTAACATTACATCATAAAGTAAAAACTACAACAACAACATAATTTCTTAATATCCCCTCATAAAATCCATGTAGGTCATTCATAAATTACTTCTTCATATCCTGGGAAAATAAAACATTGAAAGGGGTGAGCTCAGATGCTCAGTAATGATAACAATATTGTGGAAACATTCATAAATAAGCATAAACATTTAACGTAATGTATAACTAAAAGAAATTCATTTTAAACTTGAAATTAAACATAATATGGAAAGGGTAAAATTAAATAATTCCATTTACTTATTCACATGGATATTCTACTTGTCAAATAATCACATGCAATATCAATAATCACTTTCATAATGATGGAATGCATAATGCCAGACTATCATAACCACATAGTCAAGGCCTCGTGCCAAGACTAAAAATAATATTTTGTCAAGGCCTTGTGCCAAGACAATATTTTGTCTCATGAGACCTACCGATGCATATAGGAGCTATATAGGGCTCCACCCATCACTTTTTATGTCCAATGTATTCCTCATATGAACAGGTTTAAACACAACATAAACATTCGTATTAAAACTTGCATACGAAATGTCAATACTTTATCCATAAACCTTGAATGGTATAAAAATGACACATCCATAGTAAAACATATCACAAAACCTTCAATATAATGTGGTAGTTTTGTATCATAATGAACCAACTTCAAATGAGCTTAAAATCCATCAAAGGATGTTAACATAGATGAAATCAAAAACTATTGGAGAGAAATATATCCTCTTTTGAAATCATTTAAAAGTCACATTATTATAAAATATAATATTTACTTTCAAAATATTCTTATAATCTTGTAAGAGAAGCATCAAATATTTTATAATGGCAGAAAATAGCCGCACCTTCCAGATAAGTTAAAAAAGACATTCTTACCTTAATTTTGACGAAAAGGTTAAAATGGTCCTTGTTTTGAAAATGACGTAATGATTCCTTTATAAACTTCTTATAAAAAGTAAAACAAGGGTATAAATGACTTTAAACAATATTCTGTAAAATATTAAGAATGATTTGAAATAAATTTTTAAGAAACATGGATGTGGATGATAAAGAGGTTCCAGTAGATAATTACGTATAAACAACCTCAGATAATGATGAGATTGTGAAATAAACCCTTACCTTGTACTTTTTTCTTAGGCGACGGTATGTTAACATCCTATATAATAGTTAAAACAATGTTATTAAATCATACAAGAACCATATACATAATTATTATTTCATATATGATATTCTAATAATTAATTCTTAATAATATTTTAGTATTATCGTCGTTTCAGGTGTTAACTTACACGTTTTATTTTATATGTTTTGTTACATAAGTCATGTTTGTTATGAATAGGTTGTATCTTATTCATATCCAGAATGATATAATGTTCTTAAACTTACTCTTAATCATCAAATGAGAATTAATCTTGAATGGATAAGATGGGTAATGAATCTCATCGCGTTCGTGGAGACTGTAGTCCGTACGTACGCACGAGCTACAATATCATTGTTTTGATATTAAAATAATATAAAATTGGATGGTATATCATATATACAGAATCATTATCATGTTATATTTAATATTTACATGAATTTAACATCATTATTATACCCATCCAAATAATAATATATTGAATAACAATTACACCACGATAGGGAGACGGTAAGCCGTACGTACACACATATGGTGACTTGTCATTCAAAGGATGGATATAATACTAAATATGGTTGTACCATATTTATATTAACATCACAGTATATAGAAGATACTGGATTTATTATTTTATAATGGTAATAACAAATATATAAGAAGTTGAAAAAGAAAGGAACTTGAAAGAGGGTGGTGAAAACATTATCTCTTCTTCGGGTTCTTCCTGTTGATTGGATCAAAAGGGCTTCTTAGGTTGGCTTTATGATCAAAATAAGGCATCTAAGTCGAATTTAGGGAAGTTGAGAGAATATTTGGGAAGGGGTTGGCCGAGCCAAAAGGCTTTGAAAGTGTAAAATTGAGAGAAGGGGGAGTGCCCTTTTATAAGAGGGGTGAGGGGCACCTTAGGAAAAGCTAGAAATATTATTTTATAATAAATTCATATTTGGTTACTAATGGCTCAAAAGTGAATTGTTTAAATTTAAGGTGGGGATAGGTAGAAAACCACTCAACCAATATGTTATAGACAGGTTTGGGTCACTTTATTAACCTTATCATTTAGTTTTAACTCTTAGTTAATTAGTTTGGAACTTACCGTGTCTCTTTGTATTTTTATATTATATAGTCAATAAAAATACTATAAACTTCCAAGAGACCCCCAAGTGGTCCATTAATGATACCACTATCATTATATAAGTATCTTGGACAAACCTTAGATTTGTAGGTATAAAATATAAATTAATAATATAATATTTGTTTTTAAAAACTCTTTTATGTCAATTTTGACACTATTGGGTATTTTGTTTTTGATAATTTCATAACAGCATTATTACTTCAAAAACAATTTATATAATCAGTCCTAATATGTCATATTAATGTAAAAAATTATTGAAATTTATAAATACACTCAAATTACATTTATTTTGATATTTATAATATCAATTATTTTAATATTTCATTAATTAGGTAATTACTGCATCACCATTGTGTCATAAATAAATTAAATTATTTTGTATTTAAAAATTATAAATAAAATAACATTATGTAGGAATTTTTTTTTATTTTTAATGAATATTTATAATCTAATTTATCTTACGTATATCCTTATATTAAAAATGTTTTAGATATTAAACTTTGATTTTAACTCTTTTAACTCTTCTTTAAATTAAATAATAATAAATTCCCTAATCTAATCCAAGTGGACCTAAATGATAATATTTTATTCCTAAGGTTGTTTTTGGTCGAGATACACTTGTCCAATAGAATTATGACATGTTTTAAGGTAATAATAATTTCATTTTTACCCTCAATTACCCAATTTACTTTTAACCGTGGTAAATAAAAGTAACAAGTTACTATTCACCAAAAATTATTTTAATCTCATTGAACCACATTTTACTCCTTTATATTAATCGTGTTTCTTGGATTTTCGAAATTTTACTCACATAAGCCGTAATATTATGTTTTATGTGAATTTCCAAATTCTCCGAGGAGGTTGGTAAAAGACGGTGAAAAATTCAATAAAATTTTTATATATCTAAAATTATTCTAAAATAACTCCAATGAATTACATTGAACATATATAGGTATTATGTATCTATTTTGACCTTAATTAAATTTAAATAAAATAATTAATTATTTAAATAAAAAGATGGTTTAATCAAAATAACTCAGTGTTTTTCACTATTCATCAAAAATTGAATGTTTTAAGAAAAATACAAAAAATTCACCCTAGGCTAATTTTGATATTCCAAATCCAGAAATGAAGTCCATTTTAATGATAAAACTTATAAAATTTCAAAAAGTTGGTATTACTACTCATAACGGCTAGTTTGATTGGTTGACGTGTGTGTTAGAGCTCAAGGTTGCGTACAAAACACGCTACTGTATTCTTCAAAGAGAAGTGTACCGTGGAATATTGCGGTGTTACAACTTATCAATCCACCGAGACCCAATTCCTTTACCCTCAAACCTTAGCTCCTGAATCTCTCGAAAACACTAAATCCCTCAAACCAGTGATGGAAAAAACCAAACATCCTACCATCAGAGATGACACTGATGAGCCGAAAAAAGAAGAAGCAGAATTCTAAGCTAGAAGCAAGTGATAGTGTTGGTATAACTAGGTCAGGTAGGCGACCAGTGAACCCTCATTTGCAGAATAGATTTATTGTGATTGAAAAAGAGTTGTGCATTGAATGGTTATTTCCTAGCAAGTCATTAGTAATCAATGTGATAGATGATAAATAGTGGGTATATTTATTTTCGAACAAGAATGGCCCCTACTATCCAAAGCTAGTGAAAGAATTTTATGATTTTGTAAGCTTTGAGAAGTCAGAAGATGATAACTGAGTGACATCTTTTGTGAATGGAAAAGAGATGCCTTTTTCATCTGTTGAGTGGGATGAATGCCTAAGGGTACCACATGAAGGTGTATCTGGATATGTCCCGAAAGCTATGCCACCTACAAGTGATATACTTGACTATGATACTGCCTTGGAGGATCTCACCAGTGATGGAAATCATAGACAAGTAGTGGCTGTTGAAATGGATGGAGAGAATAGATTTCTGTTCAAATTTGTTCCGCATGTCATAATACCAAGGAGAGGAGACTTTGCGAATTTAATATATCAGTATATCTATCTCCTGCATCTCTTGAGACATTGTGTAAAAGTGAATCTATGTAGATTTCTGATGATCCAAATGGAAGATATGACAAGGCCAAAATCAAAGACAAATGCCCTATTCTTTGCCTAGTTGATCTCAGTGAGGATCAAAGTGAAAGGGGTAGCTGAGTCTCATGATGAGACAGTGGTAGTAATGAATAATTTTTGTATCACAACCACAGTTTGAAAAGACATGAAGTTAAATTAGAACCCATGGAGAGGAGTGTGGGTTAATGACGACCAGAAGATATATGATAAATTCAATCTTGTGAATCATTCTTCAAGACCTAAGGATGTGAGGGATCCAGGTCTATGACCTCATGAAGAAGAACACGATTACAATGATGATACTGAAGAAGAAGAGACTTCTATGAATGATGGAAGAGATCCATACTTACCTCCAAGTCCTGTTTCTGAAATTATATCTTCTAGAAAGGAAGCCTTAGTAGAAGAAGAGACTCCTGGTGATGAGGAAGACCATCCATCTCTTGAACATGAAGTAGAAATGGAGAATGAATCTGAAGCCTCTGATTCTGTTTGCTTAAGTCTGAGTCCATCAATTGGAAGCTCAGTTGTACCTACTAAGGATGTACGAGAAATGTAAGAAGTTGTACCTAATCTAGAGGACCCTACTACTATTGTAGAAATGTAATTGGTAGTAAAAGATTATCCTGAAAAAGAAAGACCTTATGAGAATGTTGTTGTTGTACATGGGAATACACCCCTCGAGGGGGATCATCAAACCATGTTTGGAGGTGTGTTAGTGGGTGTTAATATTGAGGACTGGGCAGAAGACCCTGGTTTTTTGGTTTCTGGATTAGACTATCCTGATTCTTATAATGTGACATCCCTCAATAGATGAAAGATTATTTATGATGTCGAAACTGAGTTGGTACCTAACGATGTGGTCAGAATGCATGACCTAGATATTTTGAAGAAAAAGCTTAAGGAATGTTTTGTGGAAGAGACAAGGAAGATGGAAGCTTCACTGGTGTCATCAATCCAATCAATTATGAATGACTCATTTGATATCATGGCATCTGAAAGAGCACATGTTGTAATTGCTCCTGTTAATATGATAACTAGGGCTAACCTTCAATCCATAAAGTTTGAGATTAAAGAGTCCTTTAGTGATTCTGTTGCTGAGTTGAATCACTGCTTTGTTGAAGAGATGAGCAATTTTGTAAAATCTTTTGAACTATCTCTAGGTTGTAATATGTCAACCATTGTGGAAGAAATAGTGGAAGATGTTACAGACTTCCAGAATCAAGTATCTAGACTGGAAGCTGATGTTGAAGCTTTAAATAAATCGGTTATTTCTTTAAAATCTTACATGAGTTCAAAATCCCAAGCATACAAGGAGTTAGCCTATGTCAAAGTATTGTGAGCCAGATGGTTTCAGTGTTTGAAGGTTTTAAAACCTACATGAAAGATCATGTTCAAACCTAGGATTCCCAAGTCCAAAATCATATTAGTGTGTTGACCAAAAACATCAAGGAAACCGTATATTTCTATATTGGTTCTGTTTCTTCTAAACCCTCATTGGTTTTGAATTAGATTCAAGCTGTGATGAAGGTCGAGCTTGGTTTAGGATCAACCAGTGGCTCTGTGGACTCATCTGACCTAAGAAAGGTTGTGATTTATACTAGAGATTCAGAAAGATAAATAATGAAGATAGTTCAAGACTATATGAGAGATGATCTTTCCTCTCATAAAAAGTGAAAGACAAGGTGGAATCCTATTTCCAAAAGGTTTACACCAAGAATCAACTAAACAATCATTTCAAACTTCTATTGGAAAACCTGAAGTTACCTCCTGTCAATCAAGCCTTCCGGGAGAAAGTTAGCACACTAAGGGAATTAACTCCAGCCATGGACAAAATCATGGGGAACAAAGATGATTTCATATCTGCTATAGAGAGAGGAGGAGGAATTATTATGGATTTCAGAAATCTTTTGCTGCCTTTTCTACATGTCGATGCTAGGATGGTGATTGTACATCTAGCTTTACCTGGCTCTGCCTCTACTGCTTCTCCTGTTCATATGACTCCATCCCAATCCATTTTAAGCCTTACACCTATGATCACTCAAAGAACTCCTCAGTACAGGCCAGGCAGAGTTTCTATGGCTCAGCCCCCTATGATCATTTCCGGAATTCCTAAGCCTTCACCAGAATCCACACAGTCTGAATCCTCTTCTGATCCAAAGGGAAATTATCAAATTGAGGATGTGTATTGAATAGGTGTCTAAGATGTTTTATAGGCATCCCTTGTATTTTATTTTCATTCTATGTGCCCTTTTGCAACATTTAATACAACTGGCTTTCTTTTATTTCTGATTTTGTTCCTCTTCTCTTTATTGTTTCACAATTTTTGCATATCACAAAGGGGGAGAAATATTATCACTGTATGAAAGGAGAAATTTTCTCCAAGGGGGAGAAATATTATCTAAAGAAGAGGTACCATGCTTTTCCCCTCTAATGTCATTGAATTTAATTCTACCTCTGATACATTATGTTCTATAACATACTGTTTTCTCTTAGATAATTTCATTTAATGATATATCCTCTAGTACAACTACTCACTATTTTATACTTATAATATCATAAGTTGTGATTTTCAAAAATGGGGAGATTGTTGACCTCACTTATTTTGATAATCCCAACTATGCGTTAACATACCTTTAATAATTCCAATTAATGATTATCTACATTCAAATTCACTCAATCTATGATATACTATTATCAAGATGATAATAATATTAAAATAATCCTATAAATATGTTAATCATTGTTTATCTTTGTTTGTATAAGATTTGAAGTAATTCTAATCCAATCGGATGTGTTTTGCATAAAACAGATAAGTTTCACTGATCTACGTATAGCTACTAATACAAAGCTACCAGTACATAGTCTATCGATAGACAGATTCACTGATAAGCTAAGGTCACCGATACACAGAGCTACCGATATGTACAGAACTATCGATATGTACAAGTCCACCGGTAAGAATAGAACAAGCTACCAATACAGAGTTACTAATAGAACAAGTCTTCCAATAGTACATAATGGAGATACTGATGTGCATAAGTCTACTGATACTCATAATAACTAGAACTAAGTAAGCTACCGATACAGACAGTCACCAATACATAGAGCTACCGATAGACTAGAGCTACCGATAGACTAGAGCTACTGATAGACCAAGAGCTACCGATATACAGAATCATCGATATAGAATGAAGCTTCTGAAACAAATCAGAGATAACGATAGATCAAGAGATACTGATAGAATGAAGTCACTGGTATATAAAGCTACCGATACCAAAAGTTACCAATATAGATTAAGGAGTTACTGATACCAAGAGCTGCCGATGCAAAGAGCTACTGATACATGTTCAAAGAGCTACTGATGGAAGGTCACTGCTATACAATGTCCATCGTACAAATATACCAACGGGAGGCTACTAATGATTGACCAACTAGTCAAACTCTATACTCTCAATATAATTTATTTATTAAGCTGACAGTTACATTTTATGTATTTAATGTAGTTAATGTTATTTAATGATATCTGTTTTCATGTCAGGGAACCGTACCTAGTACCCATACAAAAAGTAATCATTCCACTTTGTCAGAGATGAAAGCTATAAAAGGTATGATAATGACTTAGCTAAAAATTATTGAACACGGGGTGTGAATACAGTGAGAATCAAGGAACTAATAAGGAACACGAAGGGTGAAAAATAAAAAGGCTCAACCACACTCAAACGTGGTGTATCCACACAAGACTATATCCATACACCAAGAACACTGTACATAAACAAAGAAATTCATTTCTAGAAGAGAACACAATCTGCATCTTGAGTGAAGAACTACAACAAACACTTTATGCATTCAGGATGACAAGCTGAACCTGGAACCAAGGAAGAAAACGACACACTGTTTTTCATAAAAAAACCAGAGAAGGACTCAGATGCTTTTCTGACCAATCAAAAGAGTCCAAAGGTGCACTGCCAATCACTAAATATTTTCTAAACTAATTCACACATACTTTAGTGATTCTTTCATTTACATTTCAAGTAGTGTGTGTACACTATTTATTTTACACACACACTGTCTCATGAGCTAAGCTGGAGGATTCTTAAATCCTCATTCAAACTCTATAACTCCCTTGTATCCCAATGTGGATAGTGGTAGAGGTCGAGTAAGACTTGTACAGCTATGAGCTGCTGTTTGTTTTCCCATGTAGAACTGTGGTAGAGGTCTTTGGACCTGGATAGTATTGTGCTGTTGTTTACCCTGATCCAGGGTGTGGATCAATTTATATAAATTGTTTGAGAGTACAAAGTCTCAGATTGAGACTGAACCTCTTGGTTACATCTGCTATGAATTTTAGTTTAAGTCATAAGTATTCTATATATATTTTATATTCGGTTTCTAAATACATTAAAATATAATTTTTTTAAAGTTACATTGATAGTTAAATTAGCACGTTTTTATACTTATTGTAAACTAGTAAGTTAGTTTCAAAAGTCATTTTAATCGTCAGATTAAATTTACTGAGACCTAATCAATCTTTGAAAAAACTTATTAAACATTTACACTCTGTATAAATTCACTATAGTTTAACTTTTTTTAAATAGGGGGATTTAAGAGAAATAATTTTAATAAAATTTTTTATTGGAACTCAATTCACCCCCCCCTCTTGAGTGTCCACTCCGACCAACAAATACGTAAATAAAAATTATGAGGAGGTGATTTCCAGATAGTGGGGAGAATGTAACGAACTAGGTATTTTTATAATATTCGATTCTCATTTCATAATTAAATATTTAAATTCATTATAAATGTATAATGGAATAAGTTAAATTTATTAAAATTATGGAAATTAAACTGATGGAATAATAACATGACATTATGAATGGTTACAAGACCAGTAGGGGTAGTAATATAGCCAACAGAACAATAACCTCACCTAAGAATTTATAAATAAATATTTTCAATCTTATAAGTGAAAATATAATATTGTAATATCATTGAATAAGTAATTTTTTTGAATATTATAAATTAAGTGTTGGTAGTTTTGGGAGTCATAAATATATAGTTACAATTTTATAAGTAATATAATGATTTAGAAAAAAATTATTTTCAGGAAATAGATTCGTAAATTTTTTTTCTTATGGTTATAAGATAATTTTATAAAACAATAATTATTTTTTCAAAGTGTTAAAAATGTATTTATAGTTTTAAATTTGGTATTTTTGGAATAAATTTTGATTGTAATTTAAATGTAATTTTCTCATATTTAGAAAACTATTTTTAAAAAATGGAGTTCATATTTTAATTCTACAAGACAAAAAATTGTTAGAGTTAATTTTTTGGATTTTTTCTAAAATACATGAACATTTGGTGAATATTAAAATACTTTAATTTAAAATATTTTACAATTACATGATTTTTGAGTCGTAGATGATGTAAGTATGGTGTAAGACAAATGTATCAAATCCTCCTTAATTATTTTAATATATTTAGTGATAATTGTCAAACTATTCAAATTCTTGATCAAGAATTATAAACTAATTAATATATTAATTAAAAGAACCCCCCACATCCAATATAAATACCACCTCTAACTGCCTCTTCACCTCACACATAAGAGACGTTTATTTTGTTTAGTTTATACCCAATTACATTCCAAATAATATTTACCATTTCAAATAAATTCTTGTCTCACTCAAAGACCAAAACCAAGGACCTTAAAGAGGTTATGCGAGAGGAGAATTCAAGAGGTAAAATCCTCTTTCATTTTTTTTATTTTCTTTTCAATTCTTTTTCTATTATTATAATCTATTCGCATCAAATTACAAAAGTGGAATGATAACTATAGTATCTTATATATACTATATTTCTATCATTTATATGTAAAATATCATCATCTAACTTCTTCTCATATGCCTTTTATTCTAAAAATGAGAAGATCATCTGGGATGTGTAAATTTACTGCCATCGTGGATGACACACATTAATTATTATATTAGAACCTTCAAGGATGGGAATAAAAAATTTAAAATGGTTAAAAATGTCTTATTATAAGAATTATAAGTTATTTAATGTTCTAGAACCAATATATAAACATGATATTGAATACAATGTTAAAAGTTTTGAAAATCATAAAAATAGCCAAAATAAATTATATTATTCTCATCAATGTTTTATCTGACCATTCATCATCATATCAGAAAAAAAAATTATATATGGAATCCTTTAAATTTCTGTAAATCTATTAACACAATTTCGTTCCCCTTTGGGAGTTTTTTTCTTTCGACAAGAAAATCCATAATGAACCAACCATTGAAACCAAGAAATAAATGCACCCAAAACATTGAAAATAACAGAATATTATTAACAAATGGGTTGAAATATGTTATAATAATATCATATAATACTTATAAATATGAATATGTTTCTTTAATATATTAATAATACTATTTAAACCACTATACACAAGTTTTAAACACATTTCAAGTAAGACGAACCCAAGGTTAGGGAATTCCTAACCCAATTTCTATTCTTTCGATTAACCTTATACTTCATTGATTATGAGGCACTAATAATATTTTTGAAATTAATTTAGTTTATATTATGTTTTATTATGTTTATTTTGATTTTATACAAATATTCCATTCATTTTATTAATTCTCAGTTCAATTATATGAAAATTTTAATGACCTTTTCTTTAAAAATCCTCTTTTCAATATCTATTTTTACACAAGTATAAAGGAATGTATTAATGGATGTATTATTATTTTATGATTATGGTTCTTGGTAATTGGTTATCATTAAGGGTGGAACCTATATCTCCCTCCAATTCATTGGGTATTTTTTGATTGGAATCCGATCGTATGTTTAGTCCAAATGTAACTGTGATGGTTACACCATCATAAGTTAGTCATGAGGGTTACATTGTATGGTATTTGTGAGGGTTAAAAATATTATGGTACCCATGAGGGTTATAATATTAAGTATGTATTTCCTTAAGTTACATTTTCAGTATTATTTATGTATTTATGTTTTATGTAAATCGAATATTTTTACAATGTAACTATATTATACTTATTATACAAGAAGTATGTCTTTGTGAAAATGATTTTATATGATTATAAGTAATCATATACTAATAGTTTCTCTCCTTATTTTTATGTCCCTTTTAGATATTTTTATTGTCATAACATGTTTTAAAATATTGTTCATATGGTTTAAGAATGGGTTAGAGAAAAGGATAAAGGAATATGATTGTTTTCAAGACTTTTCATGTTTTTATTAAAAAAATTGTTATAGAAGAAATGGAAACTATTTTATTAGTACCCACATTTTATGGTTATTGGTTGATATATATGAATTATGTCCTAGTTTTCTAAAACTATTAACTTAATTGATCATTGAGAATGTAAATAAGTGAATTCTAAAATAATTTACTAGATTATTTAATGTTTAAGGATATGTCCTTGTAGTACTGGAGTAAAATATAACTGAAAAATTTTTAAAAGTGATGAAGAAGAGGATATAAAAAATTGAATTCCAACAAAGAGAAAAAAATGAGACCACTACTTTCCCACCTCTAACACCATCCCATGTAAACACAAAACCCTCATCAAAATTGACAAAAATGGGCTAGAGCATGATGGGTTGTCTAGCGAGGGAATATGAGAAGAAGAACACTAGAAGCCACCACTAATACTAAACCAACCCATCTAAAACATTATGACATAGACCTTGAATAAATGTACAATGTGTAGGGATAGTAAGAATGAGATTCAGTGAGAGGTGAAAGATGAGGGAATCATATTCTACCACATTTTTAGTTCATCCTTTTTACAATAAAAAAAAGAATAGGGAAAACCCTCTGTTGTTGGGGAGAAAAACTCAATCCCCTATAAAACCTAATTATTATCTGAGTTCCCCATTATTATTACATTATATTAATGTTATCCTAAGTCACACTCTAATATATGGTACTAAAATCACATACATTACTAATTATATTAGATACCAAGTGATATGACCAACATTATGCACATCTTTATTTTACAATATTTTAATTAGTTAAATATCACATCACAAAAATAATAATACAATCCCTTGAATTGATGGTTTTTTTCTTTTAGGAACAAAAAAACAAGAAACTTATTTTTGTGATACGCTTAAACGTTTATTCATAATCAAACTACACTAGAATCCCTTCTAGACTTATCCTAAGTTTCACTATTCTTTATATCCCAAGGAATAGAATAACAAAAAAATGGTGATATAAAATTATCTATAAATGAAAAAACAACAAAATTTCATATTGGTTTAGATCCTGACCATATGAGAAAATGTGATTATGATAGAAATATATTATAAAAATAAGATAGAAAAAGAAAATGTGTTCATATATTATGATATAATGACATGAAATCTAAAACAAAAAAATATTTACAGTAGTATAACAGTGTGATAAAACATACATGATCCATGGAGTATAATAATTTTAATATGACAGAGAAATGTGTTATTTCATTGAATCATAGAATAAAAAGTAATTATGGAACAAAAAATAAGCATGTTGAATCATTATGTTGGGAGAATATCAGATATGTCCCTCCATTTATTTTGGGATCAAAACCCTGATGGATCACACTTTATATTATGAGAATATCCAATAAGGCACTCCCTTTATGTTTTGATAATATATAAGAATGACCACTATTTATGTTATGTGAAAATCTAGGAAGGCCCACCCATTACATTATAAACAAATATAAGTATGTCGATTAACAATAATCTCATGAGACATAAAATTGTATAAATTTATTAAAGTTATTTAATAGGCCCTATATACCTTATGGATATAACAATAATGACCCATATATGGTCCCTATCATACCCAAAGAATAATAGGATTTGTTCAACCCAACCCATATCCAGGATTTATCAATGTCGAAGAACGATATAATAATCATCCATACAAGTTTGTACCACATGAAATAAACCATTAATACTATTATAGATAACCCATTGAAGGATAATTGGTTTTGAAACATATACAAGTGTCATAATATATAAATAATGTCTTACATTGAATAAAATAATATATGAAAAACAATAATACATCACTTTCTTGGTTACAATAGTCTATATGTATGAACATGCATCCTTCCCATTTTCCGTAGATATGATAAAGGGTATGAATTGGAATATAATTTTATAATATATATAATTTATAAATATCATATTTATTCATTAAATACTTTATTTTAACCTTCAATGATGGATGGTTAAGAAAAATAGATCGCATTGCTTCAGGAGGCCGTAGTCCGCACGTAACACAGGCGATATTTTCATTATTTGAATGGTTTATAGGCAAGAAGAAAATGGTTATTCCATAAAAAATTATATTTATGTATTGTTATTATGATTATTTTTTCATGTCAAAATGGGTGGATTATATTCATATGAGTTAGAATAAGAAATGGTGAAACTAAAATTAAATGGAGTAACTGAGAATTCTACCTTAATATTTGGTAGTGATCCTTATTAAATTGGAAAAAGGCATTGAGAGGTGGTGTTATAAGAATACCCAAAACTTCTAAAATGTTTCTAAGAGTGTTATTGAGGAATATTTATAGGTTGTTTTGAATCTAAGATTCATGTTGTATGAGGATATATGGGTTTGTGATGGATCCCTTTTGAGGGTGAGGAGTGGATTTTTTATAAATATAAAGGTAATGTACGTATTAAAATATAAGGTCGGTCCAATAATGGGAAATAATGGATTTAGGGAAGGTGTATTTTCTATAATACTACAACAATAAATTCCCACCCATGGTTTTCCCATGGCATTATGTATTTTACTCATTGTTGTTCACTTTTACCATTTTTTGTCTTTACCATGGTAACTAATTTTTACATAATTAATTTTACTTTAAAGGGAAAAATAAAATGGAACTAATTTTGAAATAATGATTAAAAAAATGGAATCTTTTTTTCAAATACCTTTTTAATGGTGATTAAAATTAATTTTAAAAATATCACATATAATGTATAAAACGATTTTTAAGAAAAAAAATGCATTCTTTTACTTAAAAATTCTTATTAATATAAAATTTACAACGTTAAAAATTTAAATGAAATTTATTATTTTATTATTAACCAAATACGAATTATGTGGAAAAAACATAATATATTGTTGAATTATACCTTTTGGAATCTCAATTAAAAGGAACACAACAAAAATAATTTACTTGTAAATTTTAATATTACATAAGTTTCCAAATGATAAACAAGGATTTTATAAATTCTTCATAGTATTTTTAAATGATTAATTTTATTCTAAAAATAAAACCATTATATGTTATATTTTTGGTAATTCTCTATTTTTTCTCATATAATGATAAATTCAAGAGTGTTAAAATATTGATAAAAACTATAATTTTTACTATTCACCTAAAAATCATCTCTTTAGATAAAATACATTAAATTCATCCAAATATATTTTAGAGATGGTGAATTCAAAAGAGAATTAATATTAAAAAAATTAAAATTTTAAAATCTATACTGTTTTTAAAATAAAATACAAAATATATAGAATTATTGTCTTTTAATTACATTTTTAATTTTTTTTATATTTTCTCATTTCAATGTATAATTGAATAATTTTTAATATATTATTTACATATTTAATAATGTTTAATATGTTTTTATAATTTTATTTGGATAAAATAAACCAAAATTTAAATTAATAGTTATTTGAGAATGAAAAATCGTTTTTAATATGGAATCATAATAACTATCTATCCTCTAAATGTAGGAAATTTTTTCGAGTAATAGATTCTAATTATTATTGTTATATTCTTAGTAATATTAATCTTATACGTCATGGATTGTTTTATTTTAGATTTTTTTAGGAGAGGTATGTAAAAAATTAAATTGATATATTAAAAAATATATTCCAAAATCATAGGGTGTTACATTCTCACTCTTAAAAAAAATTGGATCCTAAATTTTTTAATTATTGTTCCCTGTTGAAAATGATAAGGGGTCCATAATAAACCTATGATATATTTTATATGATGATATAAACCTCACAATATTTTATA
The DNA here is from genome assembly GCA_963277665.1 of Viscum album. Taxonomy (NCBI): domain Eukaryota; kingdom Viridiplantae; phylum Streptophyta; class Magnoliopsida; order Santalales; family Viscaceae; genus Viscum; species Viscum album. The sequence continues at coordinate 1,703,769,985 of OY728155.1, forward strand.
ATAGGAGACTCATTATTTCATCTATACTAGCGATGTATTGATATTTTACATTATAAACTTTCTCTTGATGTTTGTTATAGGAGTTTATTAGGAAATACCGTTCAAAAATTAATTTTCATGATCCAATTAGAATAAAAACCCAATTTGTTATTATAATATCCAAATAATATTATTAAATGATCATATGAATATGAAAACTCAATCCTAAGATGACTTTTCTAATGAAACCATCATTTCAACCTATGATAATTTCAATTAAACTATGATATAATTGGGTCAATCTATAAATAATTTATATTGTAATAGGTTTTCTATGGTTATTTTTTATAAGGTTTTATATCCATACAAGTTATATATTACCTCCTAACATCCATTTAAATCCTTTATAGTGGTTCAGAAAGAGAATGTGAATTAACTACTATATATCCCTCAAAAGCGTCAGGATGTGGGGAAAATTAGTTCTCTTTATCAAGAACTGAGTGATGATGGAATTCATACCCAACATATCCCTTTCAGGGTTACCACCCAAAGGTACATCTATGCTAGATCCTGAATTCACTATTAGTATTTATATAGGAATACAAATTAATTCAAGAAAATATTATTTACTTCACCAAAATTTTAGGATATTATCATATAATTAGAATTATCCTTATATTTATAACTTATTTTATTTCTTACAAATACCTAAAAATTCAAAAACTAATCCAAATAAATTAATGAACCTATCTACGATACCAAATGAGGCACCCCACACCCACACTCCGAGATCTATTGCTAATAACCTAAACATTACAAGATGAATTAGATACCATGTAAGATGACATATTCCATATATAACTTAATTTTACATCATTTACATAACATATGCATTAAAAATCATAAATAATCACAAAATATCATTAATGGAAGGATAAATGACTTTTATGATCAACTATTTAAGATAAATATTATTATGATATTCATAATCATTTCTTTATAATCAAACCAAACAAGAAACCCTTTCTGAATTCTCTTATGTTATTCCCACCTTCATAACATGGGGAATGAATGAAAAATAAAGGGATAAGACCATCCACACAATAATAATAATAACTGATATTATATCAATTTTTATATCAATATAATATGATAAAACATGGTAATGTGAGAAATATCATTATAAAAATATCAATTAATAATAATATTTGACTATATATCGTGATATAAGGACATGTAATTTCAAATGAGCAATGATGTAACATGGTGTAAGAGTATGCAATAAAAAACATGAGCTATGGGGAACTGTCATTGCAATGTAAAATAGAAATGTGGAATATCAATTTAACATATAAAGAAAATAAAATATGAAATAAAACATATGCTCAAGGAATAATCATGTTATAAGCATATCCAAAAATCCCACCATTTATTTTATTTTCTATCCAAGAAGGTCCACCCATTACATTATAAAAAAATCTATGTATGTCCACGATTCATTATAACATGTGTGATAAACATTAAATAAAGTATTATAGGGATTTAATAAACCCAAACCAGCTTATGGATTTAATGGATTGAACCCTTCTTAATGCTTTATCATACCAAAACCATTAGAGGGGTTTATCAGACCCAAACCATCATAGATATTTATCAAAGATTAATAAACATATAACTTTCATTTATACATTTGTGTCCCATGTTAAATAAATAATTCACAATATCATTTAGAACATGTATCACCACTATATTTTATGATATAGTTCTATATAAATAAAATATTTAATTTGACAACTTACATTTCTGGAATGACCATGTTTAAATAAATCGCATCATAGAATTGAAAAATTATTATTAAATGCATCAATTGATTTTAATTCATTGTATTTTAAGGTTTGAAATAAATATTAAAAATTATATGTTTTATTCATGTATTAAATAAAATCCATAGTTATCAGTTAATTTTAAATGAAATTAAAATAATTTTAAAGTAAAAGTAAAGCTTTTTATGAAAAATTGATTTTTTTTATGCAATGTGTTTTTATATTAATGAATAAAATTAATAAATATTGATGATTTTTAAATGAAATTTAATGATTATATATTCAATAAAATGTTTGAATATTCTTAAATATATTTTTATAAGGCATTAAATAAGAAAAAAATCCACTTTTATGTTTAAAATTTTATTTTTCTAAAAAAGAGTTCTTATTGAATTTTTCATATTTACATTGAAATTAATTTCCTCAAATAATAGAAATAGAATCATGATAAAATGATACAATATTTTTAATCATGTTTATAATATTTGGCAAATAGGTCCCTTTTATTTTTCTATCATTACATACAACAACGTTGGTAAATATTTGTCACCGCTTTAAGGGTAAAACTACTAAAACAAGGTTAAAGAATTTGAACAAGGCTTTAAAATTTCCATAATACATTACTTTATCCTATAATATGATTTTTTCTCATCCACATTAATCAATTTTCAAAAATAATGGCATATTTGTGGAATTTATCTTTAATTATGACCATAATATTATTTTATGAAGGGGATAAACAAAAAATGTAACTCTATTGACAATAATATATATAAATATTTTTCATATGGAAAAAAAGATAATAATTTCCTGTCTAATTTTTTATTTTAAATATTAATTAATTTTTTTTCATATTAACTTGTTTTTATATTTTTATGGAATAATATATTTAAACTCCTATGCATTAATGACACAATATTTATTCAACTAATGAAAAATTTTAATAAATGATTTAAAAAATATTAAAAGTAATAAAATTTTAATGAATTATATCCTTCCATGAATTATTTCGATATAAATTAAAAAATTGGGATATTTTAAAGGATTATATTTGAATTTTATAACTCTATTGATGAATTTAAATTCCATGTTAATGAATAGTTTAAAAATGACATTAATTATATATTAAGAAAATTAATAATTTTTTAAACTATATTAAAATAAAATAAAAAGCCAAAAATTATAATAGTAAAAGGTCTCTAATTTCATATATTTTTTAATTATGAGGCTGTTTTTACCTTATATGGTAAATTAAAACCCTTTACAAAAAAAGTTATTACCATGGTCATGTTTAAATTTTTTTAACACAGGTGTTAATCCAAAAAATTCGATTTAATAATTGAACCAAAATCTATAAAAATATAATTGTATGACGATATTACCACCATATCCTCATTTTATTTGAATTAGTTCAATTTTAAGAATTATTATTGAGAAATACAATAATTATATTTAAATATTTTATTAAATATTAAGTGGGTCATTTCCCTCCCATATAAAATGAAACCCCTTCATACTTTTCCTCACACCTCCTTGATACATATATATATATATATAACCCTAACAATTTCTCTTCTCCAAACCTAAATCCATGAATTAATGTAGTTTTTATTATTAATAATCCATTCAAAGGTTCATTAATAAAATTTCTTAACAGAGGCCCACTAAGGAAGAGGTATTCGTCAAACCCAAACCATTTCAAAATATCCATACTTATACAATATATAAATCATTATTATTCAAAATAATGAAATAAATTGTGTATCCTAAATATGATACAAATTATAACGACAATGTAACTACCACTATCAAACCTCTATTCCATAAAATGAGAATTTAAAGTATCGCTCGTGTGTATGTGTGCACTACCCTCTCCACATTGCGATATAATGAATTTCAATCATTAACATTCATGAATTATTGTTAGGATGAGTTAAATTATTATATATTATATTTATGATGTAGATATGATTATATAATTATTTTATAATATCTTAATTTTTATTGTGTCATCCATTTGAAAATGACAACTTCACTCATGCATACATGTGGACTTCCACCTCCGTGAGGTGATGCGATTTTTTTCATTTCTAGTATAAAAGGACGATAAAAAAATATATTTAATTAATATACATTATATATATATATGATATAATAATTATTTTTGACGTGAATTATTACATTCATTTCTTTAAATATGTCAATCAACTATTGAAAATGACTTTCAGAACTACATAGGACCTACTATCTCTATCAAAAATTCTATTCATTTTTATCTACCTTATATATATATAATGAATATATATGATATTTATATCTTTATTTAAATTCCATATATAATATATACATTATTAGTTTACATATACTGGGACTACCAAACATAATCATGCATGAGAAATGAAACAATTATCACCCAAAACAATGATGCTAATATAAAATTATTAATAAATAGGTGATAAGATGTTATAAGAAAATAATATATAGAATTATATAAATATATATGAGTCTAGTTATTGAATAAATTTATAGTAAATATATATTTATTATACATGAGGTTTGAACATGTATGAAGAAATACATGACATGAGGTATGAGATTTATGTTTCAATCCCATTTTTATTAACATTTTTTATTCTGGAATTTACATTCGGTGAATTTTATGAACGTTATTTACGAAATAAATTTAATTTTATTCTCTAATAATTATTAATTTAATATTCATATAATAGTACGATTTACTATATGTGGTATATAAAATAATCATTCAAATGTTTTTGATAAAATAATCATTATTTCTTCTCTGGTCAAGAATCCTTTTCATCGATGTTCATGATTTATTTGGAATATTTTCAAGGATTTATTAATATTCTCATATTAATTTTTCACATATTTTTTATCCATGTTTGATTTTTATAAAAAATTTTCAAAGGAATATTTTTTTCACGACAAAATTTTTACTAAAAATATGAAGGTAATATTTTTGCTAATGTAAACAATATAAACAAAATTTTCTATTATCATGATTTTTCAATGATTTGGATTTGACTTTACAATTTAATGTGATTATTTTCAAATAAAATGTTTTACATAATATTTTTGAAATTTCTATATTTTAAAGATGTGATTTCAAATTTATAAGGATTTTTTACTCAAGAAATATTCCATTGATATTTAAAAAAAATTCATATGTGATAATGTATTTTGATGTTAATCATACTTTACTATGGATATGATCCAGTGATAAAATCCTTATTATTTCAATGGATAGTTTATGATTATGATGATGATATTTTTAAGAAACACATTTATGTTCCACTCGTAATTCTATGATTAAATAATGAAATATTTATGAATTCTATTTCCTTTAAAAGGGTTATTTTATGAGGGCATTATAAGAACCCATGTATTTTTGGACTGTCGTTTTGAGTAGAAATTCAAATTTTTGCTCTTGGATACTCGTGAGGGGTAAAATGGTCATTTAACAAAACAATTTATCCTAGATAATTTTTCTGACAAATCTATTGGTCGTGAAATAGGGAGTTTAACCTAGGACATGAGTTTGGTGGGAATCTGAGCTGTTTGAATTTTGGAGAAATATTGAATATTTAATATTATTAAAATAAATATTAAATTATTCATGCAGGTTTTTTCGGCAATAGCATTTGAAAGGAGTGTCATATTGAGATTCCTTCTGCTCTTTTGAGTCTAGAATGGGGAGTTTATCCTAGGGAAGACATAAACTCATGTCGGTTTCCAAGGCTGGCCTGCGCCCCTTTTTCATTTTTTTCATTTCTTCTTTCGGTTTCTTTATTTTCTCTTCCTTACTCATCATTCTTGCACACGCTCCATGTGTGATCCTCCTTGGATGTTTCTTTTGAGAGTATTTGGATATTGTGAAAGAGAGAGAGTGTGGGGGAATTAGGGGGGCCGATTCAAATCTCTCAACGTGTTGATTCCGCAAAGGGAAATCATGCATCGTGAAATCAACCGACGCTTCGGCGGTTTCCACCCAAATGCAGGGAAATTTTTTTTCCATATATACCCATTTAAAAAAATAGCCTTTAAAGCCTTATATTTATTACTTTTGGTCCCCTAAATCCGGATCTATAGTTTCGGGGGCGAAAATTGGCGTTTCAGACATTTTGAGGGATTTCCCTTCCGAAAACCCAGAAAACACGGTGTGTGTTCCAGGGGAACACACCGTGTGTTCTTCCCATTTGGGGAAGATGAAGTTTTTCAAATTTCACAACATATAATTTGAGTACATGATGTGTAGTTGATGGATGTGTGACCGACCATGTGAAATAAGATATGAAATAGTTGTTTTTAAAGACTACACACCGTATACTATAAGTACACATCGTGTAGTGGCACATGGGAACGTGTTCAGGTGAAAACGAACATGAGATGAATTTTTGTGGAACATTACATGCTCTATACACTAATTTAAAATATGTTTACTATTACACAGGCATACCCCATTCGTTTTGGCTATGTATTTTTTCCATGTACTACTTCAGCTTAGTAGTTTTGGGATAAATTATGCCCTGGATGTCAGAATTGGGTGTGTGAGTAGTCCATTCTGAGTGTCTCTCTATGTAGATTGCAATGGTTGAATCCTTTTGATATTTTGAGGTTATATAAATGGTTTTTTTGGGAGTTCTATATAATATAGAGGTTCTTCCTCCAGTTATCGAGTTCAGTTGACAAATGAGAGAGAGACTAGGTGTGGATGATAGGTTGGGTGTTCGGACCAACTTAGTTGAGACATTTAATATGAGATGAGATTGGAGATATCTCCCATAACATATGATTTAGAGGAATTTCCCCTTATAAGACATTCCCTTCTGGCCTATGAGGCCGTGAGACTGGGCACTTCCAAGGATCCCCTAAGTGATGCCTTTACTTGTGTGCTATCTTATGGAGTCCCTTGTATGATCTCTCTCATGTTTTACCTTTTAGAGGACCCATGTTATGGAATGCCAATTTTTTCTTTCATTTTAGGATCATGTGTAGGATTCCTCCCTTACTCTTCACTAAGGATCTCGCGTAGGAGCCTTCGCTCGTGTTTACCTGGAGGATCCCAAGTATGATGCCTCCTCAGTGTTGGAATTGAGGGGCCTAGTGGGTGCCTGTTGTTTGACTGACCTTGTGTTTTTACATTATGTTTGGGTATATATGGTTTTTTAAGTTCACCTTGAAACCATTCCAAACTGGTAATCCCATGGGGCTATGGATGTAGTGTTGGGATGGGAATTCGGGCCACCCTCGCATGTTTTTTTATATCAAACTTGGTTTTACTGATGCAATAGTGGTTATCAGAGGTTATTCCTTGTTGGTGGATCTTGAGCCTAACGTGAGGTGTATTTATTTTTTATAGAGATTCCTACTATTCCTCGTGTCCCTGAGTAGAGGTTGTTTGATTGTGAATAGGGTTATTTTTTCCACGCTATGGATGTGTTTCCCATGTTTGTTTTGATTTGACCTTTTGGTCAAGCCTTTCTTGGTAGGCTGCCTGTTTTTTATGCCCAGTGTTTTTTAGATGGAGTGACATTATCGAACATGTTGTTATATTATTGTACCTATTTAGACAAGTTGTTCTTGAAAGATGTTAGCCAAGTATTTCATAAGGTTTTCTTTGGCTGTTGAACATCGTTGGGCACGATTGACTTACACAGGGCAATTGGAACCTGGTGTAGTAGACCATAGAGAGAATGGACACTGAGGGATTCTCTAGAATGTATGTTTCCTTTTAAGTTGTGAGACCATAGGTGGGATGTACATTATGCTCCCATAGAGTGTTTGTAGTTTCCTCGTTTCGAGACCACATGGGGAATTAGACATTTAGTGCTTCCCCAGAGTGTCTATATTTATCAATACGTGACCATAAGGGGAATTGAAAGTGAGTGATTCTTTAGAGAGTCATTGATAAAGCTAAATAGAGGGTATAAACTATGAGGACTTCCCATAGGGTTACTTGTGTTTAATTGGTTGAACCCGAGGGGTTAGTCTGTGAGTAATTCCCAAAGAGTTACTTGTTTTTTATTATCATTCGTAGAGATATACTTCTGACATTGGACAAAGCAAATACATGTTGATGAGATTATAGACCCAGAGATCAACTTACTGATACATGGCATGAGTGGCACAATTTCCAGTTCAATTCCCTTGCATAGGATGTCGAGGATATCGGGCTTATGATCCCACAGATCGACTGCTGATGTGGTTTCTTGTAATTTGATTCACCTAATAATGAATATTCATATTCATGTATATGTGTATTGGTATGGGACTATACATGTGTATTTATATTGATATGGAAATATGTGGTGGCACTTGTCAGTTGAGATGGATTACCTACCCTGAGTTCGATGGTGGTTGCACATTTGGTTTACTTCCTTTTGTTGTGTTCCTGCTAGGTTGATCCCATTGTTATTGCATACACTTTAGAAGCACAATTATAGGTTTCTTGTCAGGGTTCCCAATTGAGATTATTTATCACCCCTTCACGTGAAAATCTGTGTACATGTATACCTTATGTCTTCTTTTCAGGTTGAGCATGAGTTTCAGAGTGGATAGGGTTGAGGCCTAGTTTTGCATGATGGAGCAAAGCTGCTCGAGTGGTTCTACTGACCGGGCTACTACAGTTCAACAGTGTTTAGAGATCGAGTACATTGACTGGATTAGAGTTAGTAGAAGAGACATGCACTTTTACTTTCAGTTTTTTTATACTTTTATCTGTATGGTCGGCCCTGTGGGTGACTAGAGTTATATTGTATTGCATAATTTTTCAGGTTTTTATGAAATTTAACTATTTTATTGTGTTTTATTTCAATGTTTTATTACTTCTCCACTATTTTTACTTTACTCTTTGTATGATACGTAGTTATTTCCACTTTTTGATTACTCTGGTATGAGGGAATAGTCTCCCCACTATCACACCCTAGGCCCTCAGTGCTAGTCGGTAGCCTCTAGCGTACATGGAGGTGGACTTGAGGCCTTATGGAGAACCGGCTCAGAGCACCAGTTAAGTGGATTCCGGGTCGGGATGTTACAGTCATGATTTATGATTTATGATCTTCCAGCACACATATGTGTTGTTTTAAATATGCGGGTGGTGGATCTAAAATTATATATCTCACCAAATAAAAAGGTAATTTTTTTTATTTCATTAGATAATAATGGGAAGCATGTTGATGTCATCCTACCACTATGAGAAATTCGTAAGGATGCCTGATCTAAAATGGTAAAAATGTTTGGATGTTTGATCAACTATGTGAAATATGTGTGGATTTATAATCCTTTATGATATGGGAAATAGGATTTGATTCCTGATGAACTATGAATTGATTCTCTTAGTAATTAACATTGACATATTAAATGATTTCTATATATATGTTTATGCCATGGCACTAGGGAATATTTTTATGATTATGATTTTAACTCATGGTTCATGGTTTATTAGTGATATTTTCTCACTCTAAGGATTAATGTATTTAAAAAGCTAGAGAATTATGTCATGATTATTGATCGGGATATATGATACATTGCGCATTAAAATTATAATTTTTTTTCATAATCTCATACCATTATGGATAAATTAGGATTTCATATGGCCATTGACTGATATCTCCCTTATTTAAAATTTCTCCATCCATGAATGCATCTCCCCCCTTGTAAGACGGTGCACGGTCTTCCCTATCTCGCCTCCTGGCTCCTAGATCCTCAGAACTGTTGGTGTCGCACGGTGTCCCTACCACCCAATCCTCAGAACCTGTGGTGTCTCAGCACTCCCGCGGTGCCCATTATGGCTCATAAATTGAGGATATCCTACTCTTCCTGACGTCTACCTGCTTAGTCTTGCATCTTTCATTCCCAAAATTACTATTAGTAGCATCCTGGTATCTCTGGTCGAGGGGTCCCCAGCAGTTGATTTTCATTCACCATCATTCATTTTGGCTATTGAGATCCACCAATTGACCTTGGTGGCTTGTTTTGGAGTGGATAAGCCCTCTCTGGCTTTGTTCTAAAGATTTTTGGTGTCTTGGAGACTAGAAGCTCCGACAAGGGTCTCACCTCTCAATCGAATGTTGTATTGGATTGTGCTGTACTTGTGTGATGATTTTGTGGAAGCATGGTCGATAATCCCTTGTTCAGTTGGAAAATGTTGTTTCAATCTATTCTGGTGGTCTATAGAGGCTCATTTTGGTAATGATTCATCCCAAGCAGTGGTCTGGGTGAACCTACCAAGCCCCCTTCCTTTTCACAACCTTTCCATCCTTCGCGGTATTAGAGACACCCTTGGTTCTTTGCTTTGTGCTGATGAACAGACTCTCAAGCATTAGGATGGGGGAGTGGCACACATCTCCATCGAGATGAATCTTTCCCATCCAACCTTATCCCCCATCTTGCTTAGGGTGGGTGAAGTGGTGGCTTGGTGTCAATCCCTCGTGTTTCTTTCTCCCACTCAGTTTTAACCACATGTAACTTACAAGGTCACAGTCATCATGTTTTCTGAAAGCTTCAGTTCAAGCTGACCACTCCTCCTCTGACGTATCCCTCGCCCTCTAGTGAACCTGAGGTGGGGTGTCCATCCTCGCCCACACCATCTCTTCCCTACCCCTCAGTTCTAGATCATGACCCTAATCCTGTATCCCCCATGGGAAGCCTAGAAAATCCTTCTCCTTCCCCCTCGGTCCCGGTTGTTAGTTTGGGGATGGCTGGCCGTGGGCAACTCAATTTCTGCCGGAACCTTGTTCTCTTTCACCCTATTCCAGAACTTCCCCTTGAACATGAATAGGTTCATGTTCTTCTTGACCCTCGAGTATCCTTGGGATGTGAGGTTCTACCTTTGGATGTCCCACAACTTTTTCACAGAAAGGGAAAGGAACCACTTCTTGACCCTTATCCCTTGACACCCAATGCATTGGTTTTATCCAATAGTTTATGTTTACAATCCTTCGTGAATTAAGGTATGGATCCTGAGGTTTTATCTCCTCCTTCCGGCGACATCTGAACGGGAGCCCTGACTAGATGGGAACTTTCTTCCTCTTCCTCCCTTCTAGAGTGCTCTTCAGCAGAGGTGGCCAGAACTCGACACCATCATTCCCCATGATTTCCTACTTAATCTAGAATGGTTAGAGACTGGGTCTGTGGGTATAAACTAATTTCTTCATATCTGAACTTAGATTTAGAAAGGTAGCATTGGTAGAAATCCTTGAGCACAAGCATCAACACTCAAGAATCTGGGATGTTTCTAGTAAGTTGGGATTTGGTCACTACATTCATGGAGACCCAGATAACTATGACATTTGGATTTTCTGGAATTAGTATTTGTCAGTGTAGAGGGTTTCTATTTTTATCCATCATATTTCTAGGAATGTTAGTTTTGGTGTTTCCTTCTATTTAATGTCATTCGTTTATTCCATGTGTGATCCAAATGATAGGGAACTTCTCTAGAAGGATTTGTGTATCCTCGACATAGTTCATGAGGCCTGGGTTGTTGATGGAGATTTTTATTTCATCATTGAATCTCATGATAGAAAAGGTGGAGGCATTTTCTTGCTAAGGGACATACTAGCTTTTGCAGGCTTCGTGTCTCAAAATAGTCTAATTGACCTCGGTTTCTCCCGAGATAAATATACTTGGTGCAACAATCAAAAGGGTATCAAGAAAATTTGGATTCATCTCGACCATTTCTTTGATAATCTGAAGATCATTTCATCCTTTCCGACTACTAAGGTGGAACACTTAGTCCGAGTTATCTCAAATCACCCCCTTCTCCTCCTCAGCCTATCGGGTACAAACATTAGCCATGATTGTTTTTTATATTCTAGATGATGGGAGGGCGATCCTGATTTTCTAAATATGGAGTTATCATCATGGGAGAGTACTATGCATGAGAACTATTGGGTGGGTCTTCAAAACAGCCTTCGAAAGCTGAAAGAGTATTTACGTCTATGGGAAAACACCAATCCCTCTCATTTCATGGACTTGTATTCCCTTAAAGACAATATTGAGAAGTATGAGGAGGGAATGGAATCTCAATGGGATTATGTTGTTTTTATCAACCCTGTGAGTTAGAAGAATTGTCTTGTGGACCTTCTCCTTTAGTAGGAAAGAAGTGCTAGATAGAGATCACGAGTAACATGGCTTAAAGAGGGTGAGAAAAATACTGCTTTCTTTCAATATTTCTTTAAGGATAGGAATAGGTCTAAAGCACGAAACATTGTCCTCGATAATGGATCTTTCACAAATGACCCATAGATGGTGGGAGGTGTGGCTGTGAATCATTCTCCCTCCTTACTTGCAGATGTTAACCCTCGCATGCAGGCTGACTACCCAAAAGGGAACTCAGACCTCTTTGACTTCATCCCTGATGTGGTCTCCCATGACATCAATGTGGCCTTTTAAAGGGTTACAGATGAGCAAGAGGTGTGTAAATATGTCTCGGTGTGTAACTATGAGAGTTCCCTTGGACCTGATGGTTTTCTGGGATCTTTCTATATCATCTCTTTGGACTTCATTAAACACAAACTAGTAGAATGTATTCGGGCCTTTTTCTTTGGGGGAATCATACCATGGGTGGCATGTTCCACCATGCTTATTCTCATTCCCAAAGTCAAGGACCCCTTCTCTTTAAAGAAATTCAGGCTGATCATCATGTGTAATTTCCCCTACAACGTTCTTTCAACCGTTATTAATCGAAGGCTCTTGTTTTATCTCCATAAGTGGGTCTCAGATGAGTAGCAAGGCTTTATTCAAGGTAGGTCCACTCAATCAGAAATTGCCTTGGAACTGGAAATGCTGGGTGATATCAACATGAAAATATTAAGCACAAACATTTCCATTATGATTGACATGGAAAAATCATATGATTTGGTTGAGTGGAGTTTCCATATCAGAGTCAAGCGGTGTATGGGTTACACTGAGAGGGTGGTCGATATCTTTTTCAGATGCATTGGGTATCCTTGGTTCTCTGTGACATTTTTGTGGGGAAGCTACAATTTCTTTAAATAGGTTTGGGGACTACGATAGGGGGACCCTCTCTCGCCCAATGTTTTTATTATGATTTAGGATGACTTTAGTAGATACCTGAAAAACTGTTGTTCGGATGGTTTTGTTCGACCCTTTTGGTGAAAACTGAACCCCCCAGGCATCTCCCATATATTCTTTGTAGATTACATCCTTATTTTTCTCAATGGTTGCAACAGTAACATTCAATCCCTCAATCATATTCTTGTTTTTTATTTTATTTGGAGTGGGTATGTCATTAATCATGGGAAGAGTGGTGTTTTTATCTCAAGGTTTTGCTCAGCTGCTAGGGGAAAGAGGATCAAAGATAGCTTGGGGGTCATTAAGAGGGATTTTCCCATGGATTATTTAGGGGCTCCATTTTCACCTGGTCAGGTTCCCATTCATCATTTTGACAGTATTGGGGATAAAATTTCTACTCATATTCTTAATTGGAAAATCCACTTTCTTTCCTTTGGGAGAAGAATTACCTCGGTCAATAGTGTGTTAACATCCATCCCCATGCATGACTTTTCGGCTATTATTTCTCCCAAGATGGTTCTTTTTATTATTGAATGTATTCTGGTTAGCTTCATTTGGGATTCTCAAGAATATGGGAAATACCATTGGGCCTCATGGCGAAGGATGGCTCGCAGTTTTGAGGATGGTGGTTTTAACCTGAGGAGTGTTTCAGATTCCCTATCCTATTTACAGGAAAATATGGCTTGGGATGTTTTGGAGGGGACATCTCTCTAGCCACGTTTCTCTATGAAAAAATATGGATCTCAGTTTGACTTCGCGGGTGGGAGATGCTCCAAACTTTTGAATGCTACTCACTGTGACATCCTTACTCTACAACAGCATTCTCAGTGGATTGTTTGTGATGGGGCGATCAACTTTTGGAGGTCCAAATGGTATGGGAGTATCCATGGTTTTCCAAGATACCCTATTCCAGAATTTTCTTCTTCACATGCCACTTATGTCCCTACCTTCATCCAAGATATTCTCTCCCCCTCTCAACTAGATTTTTTCAACCATATTAAGATCACAAATGAACCAGACCTACTATTGTTCAGGTTCTCCTAGTCTGGCTACTTATCAACGAAGGATTATCGTGGGGTTCTATATACCAACTAAGGTCATGTATCATGGGGAGGTTTTCTTTTGGTGTAATGATATCCTGGAAAAGTTCATCTTCCTCTTTTGGGGGATTCATAATCATACACTTCCCACTGATGAAGAGGTGCACCGAAGAGGAATTTCTTTTCCCTCCAAATGCTTCCGTTGTGGCGATTCTCAAGAGGAGACGAAAGAACGCCAATTCTTTGAGGGAGAATGGGTGGCCTACATCTGTAGCACTTTTAGTGACTTCTCAGGGCATGATATTCAAGGCCTCTTCGGGGATGCCTTCCTCTAGGCATGGTTCTTCGGATCAACGGATTGTGTGCATGAGCAGAGGGCTCGATTCCTGGTGTTTTCCATTGGCTGTTGGATTTTATGGGATTATCAAAATAAGGCTTGGCACGATGGGCACTCCATCACATCGTTGAGGGTCCGGGTGAAGTCCCTGGTGTTGTAATTTTAACTGCTGCTCAAGCGGGGCGGTCTGGACCCTTCTCTTCGGCGCTTCATGGCTAGTAGCATGACACACTTTTCCTCCTCAAGGGACATTCTCATGGTAATTGGGTCTGATTGAACCCCCCCCCCCATATCAGGCCTCAAATTAAACCTTGATAGCTAATGTTTAAACGAATACATGAGGGGCGAGGGTGTGGTTCATAATCAGCAGGGGTCTGTTGTCTTGGCCTTCAGTTGGTGGTTCGGTCCATGTGATTCCCTCATGGATGAGGCGTCCCCTATTCTCATAGGGATGGAGGTGTTTTCTTCCCTCAGATTCATTATTCAGCACATGGAGACTGATTCCATGACTCTTCTTAGATCTATTAAATGTACCTCTACCACTCCGTGGGCTATCATTTACTTTCTATGCAACTACATGGGGATTTTTCATGATGACATTAGTCATAAACACACTTGGAGAGAAGGAAATAAGGTTGTGGACTTCCTGGTGTCAGGGGATTCTCCTGCCAACCCCCATCTTATTTTTAGTTGTATTGGTTCTCTCCCCCCCCCCTAAGTGTGATAGCCCGGTCCATGCTGATGCATTAGGCTTGCATTATTTTAAACCTCCTTGACTGTGTTCGGGCCATGGCCCTCCACTTTTTATCCTTTAAAAAAAATTCTCAAGGTTGGATGGATGTGTAAAGTGGGAATAAATTTATGATATATGACTTAAAATGTACCTATATTATATTATTATGTATATATTCTCTAAAAACACTAAACATTTATGGTTTTAGTGTGGATTTTAATGTTATGTATTGAATATTCATCTAAAATGTGGTAATATTAATATAGGAAAATTTTATTTTACCTTTGTTGGAATTATAACAAGGATTATTTAATTATTTTAGATTAGGGTTTGAATTTTTTTAAATGTTAGGGATAAGTCTATGTATAAGATAATGATCGTACCACAATTCACTCCTTTATTTTACCTTTACACCACTCTTTTAAACAATTTTTTTTATAATTACAAATATAATAAAAAATATCACTTCACATTTGATTCATTTATTCAATTAATATCACTATTAAAATGTTAAAATATACTTGTTTTGGTGACTTCATTTGAAGAAGTAGGGGAATTAGAGGGCTGGAGATGATGTAAAAGGAAAATGGCCAAACTGTATGGAATCCCAGTGAAATATGTACACTATTTTACATGTTTTGGTAGATTTGTTTTAAAAAATGGACTAAAATTTTGTGAGACGATCCGAAACTCAGTGGGATATAACTTTTCTCAAGACATCCAATCCCAATTTATCCATTTGATGGAAAAATGGAACAGATCTATCCCAATAACCGAATATGAAAATTTTCAAAAGTTAGGTTATGTATTTTAACAATATCTCCAATTCTAGATTTCCAATTTCCAAAATAAATTGTAATGATATTCATGATTCTAGTAAACTTATGTTTTTTTTTTTCAATGTTAGGATAATTCCATTTAGGTACCTAAAACATAGAGACAAGTGGTATCCCAAGATTTGAGTGCCCAAAACCACAATCAATTTTTTCTAAAAAGGGAACCATGGGGACCTCATTTGGGATTTTTATCAAAGAGTGATGTGCTACCATTTTTGAGTTCTAGTGGATTATTTTGATCGCCTAGGAGGTTTTGAAACTCCTTATTATCAGAGGGAGAGATCTTGAAGAAATGATCACATCATCAAATCATTCTTCTCCATCTTATGTTGTATTACTTGTGTTTGAATAACAAAAATCATAGTTTCTATTTCAATTACTGTATTTTTCCAAATTTTCATATTCTATATTCATAATATGTAGTCTAGAAATAATTATTAAAAATATTATTATGTTATACCATTCTAAACATTTACACATGAAAAATGTCTCTATAATGACTACACCGCCCATGAAAGAGTAGTTTCTATTAGTAAATGATCTAATTATCCCATTATTCAATTTTTTTGAATCGGTGAGATAATTAAACTCACATAATATGATCAATGAAAATAGTTTTATACATAAGAGGAACAATGTACTAATTTGAACAATTCAGAAAAAACTCATGAGGTTATGTAATGTGTGAATTGTGAGAGTGCAATCATAATCAGTAAAACAAAGACACATGGAATTTTAAAGGGTTGATATTTAATAGGTAAAATCTATTAAATATCATTTAATGAATTTATATGTGCACTAATTTATCACTGAGCATAATATATACTTCTAATGATAATCAACAAAGTGTGTGATAGTTGTATGTTCTAAAATTAGCCTATGAATTAATTCATATCATAATTGTGGTCAAGTTAACTCATGTTGGGTTTGAGGGATAAATAATTAGTGGATCAAAATTAATGGAAGATTAATTTATATAATAATTATTAATAATTATGTTAATTTGTCTAGTTAGATTAATTATTCATTATAAAATATTATCTAGAAAAACATATTCTCATTGAGTTTTCTCAATCTCATTTCAAAAACCAAAAACAAAATGAAAAAAATACAATCTTCTTCTTGAATAATTCATATTCTTGTTTTATAAACATAAATAAACCCCCAAAACTTTTATGTGGTTTATTTCTTATATCTTTATTTTAATAACATATTTAATATTTTTAAATTACTTTCTCTTTTAATAGGAGTCCTTGGACGGGATTTCTGTTGCACCAAAAATACAATAAAAACCTCATTTGAGATCTCTAATGAAAACACCGTTCATATTGGTGGATTTCATATGTAGGAATGTGTTTCTTATAACTAATTAGTTGAAATTTTTTTACTTTTATTTAATTATATTATTCTCTTATTTCATCATTATTTTCCCTTTCTAAATTTTACTTCCTTTTCTTTTTTGGATCATCAACTAATTTTTTTTTCTTTATTATTATTTATAACATTTCATTA
Source organism: Viscum album (assembly GCA_963277665.1). Taxonomy (NCBI): domain Eukaryota; kingdom Viridiplantae; phylum Streptophyta; class Magnoliopsida; order Santalales; family Viscaceae; genus Viscum; species Viscum album. The sequence continues at coordinate 1,703,787,300 of OY728155.1, forward strand.
TTTTATTTTTATTTTATTTATGACATAGAATAATTTATATGATCTCTTAGATCTTGACCATGAGATTTAATATAGCCACATGGATCTAATTAGAATGTCTCAACCTATGGGAAGTTTCAATATTCAAATTGATGGAGAATTCTACCATTCTAGAAACATTGAAATAAGAATCACATTAAAAATATTAAACCAAATACAATGGATAATAATAAAAATTAACCCAATAGGACCATTTGAGAATTGGATCTACCTGATATAAATTATCATCCTACATAAATTGAATATACAACTCTCAAATCAGATTCTGAATTGAAATCTGGGTTAATTCATCATCCTCTAAAATTTTATGGAATATATGGTGTAGAAAAAACAAGAACTTTAATGAATTCATTGTGCTATGATCAACAATAAAACTAAGTAATATATCTGAATATCAAATCATACCAAGATCGTTACCATTTTAACTTGAGGGAATAATATAGGATTGTATATATTATTTAAACCTGACGACATAACATGTTGTAATAATTTGAAATGACTTTTCTTGTAGAGATTTTTTCCATCATCTAAGATCACTTCAATTATAAAAGAGATCTCAGGGATGGAGCAGCATAAGGGAAGTTAATGTATGTTACCTGGATAGATTCAAGAAGTTCTTTGCAAGGTTCCCACATTTAACAAATATTTGAGAAACTTATCATCCAGAACTTCTACGAAAGACTCACATCTATTGAGAGGAGTATGGAAGATTCCAATGTTTGAGGGGCATTGGTTGAAAAAATACCAGAATTTTCACATGCATTGATTGAAAAGATAGCACAAAGATCCCAATAATTTGGTTATTGAGATACACCATATGTTATAGGAGAACAACATGTAAGTACTTATTCTCTTGAAAATAGTTTAATTGATACTAATTTTTATGAATTGGACTCTATCATGATATATATTTATTTGAAAAAAACATCCCAACCCTCTCCAATAAGGCCTTTTATAATTTCCCTGAAATAGACCACCCAAAAGACTATTTCCCCCAAATACAAGAGGAAAAGGATTGTGGATCTATACTTACCTAGAGACCATATCAGCTGCAAAAAAACCACATTCATTGAAGAAGTATTTTTACTTTTTAAAATATAAAAATAATGGTGGAAGTATCAATTAGTCAATAGGTATGGCTCTAGATAACAAAAATGTATCCCTTTTCAAATAAACATTGAGTAGTCTATGCCTTACCAACAGTGTTTGCAAAAACTATAAAAGAGATTTGATGCTCATGAATCAAAAAGTAAAAAAATAAGGAAATTATCAACCAAATGATGATTCTACTAATGAACATTTGAAACAAAATTCTAATTAAACATAATGTGCTAAAGTGTCAACGTTCAGAGTTGAGGGATCTGAACACATAGATAAGCCATATTGCCACCACCCTCCCTAAAATTGTAGTAAATCTTGAAATATACCTTTACAGTCTACTCAAAATATGTACAGGAATGTCAGTGCTATCATATTGATATTTGGGAAGAAAGTTACTAATAGATATACACATACCATTCCACTATAACTCAACACAACTCCCGAGAATCTCCATTGAAGACAAGTTGAGGTGTAACCCAAGGAGAATGAAAAATGTATGAATTATATTTCTGATGTTCCTCTTAAACCCCTTACATTTCTAAATATAGTTTTCAAAACAATAATAAGGATGAATTGGAAATTAAAAAATGTGGTGTTGGATACATTAAAACATGTTGAGATGAAAATCCTTCTACTTGATGAAATTATTCAAATCTCAAGGTATATCGAATTATTATAATAAAATTGTATAAATCAAAGAGGAATTAAGGGAAATTAGAGGATCAATCCAAGAAGGATTGTGTAATAAATAATTACACAAAATCAATAAATAAAAACAATGTGAAATTATCTAGTGGTATTCACCATCCCATGAACCATAGGAAAGTTACATCTAATTGATGATTTATGTGATTTGGGAGCATCCATAAATGTGATTCCTCAATCTGTATTCTCTTATTTACAAGTTGGTGTGTTGAATATGATGACAGAAGTTATGTACTTGGAGAATAGAGTTACAACATATCCAATGATTTGTCGTGAGTATGTTCTTGTTAAGGTAAGAGAAATGATCTTTCTAGCATATTTCTACATGTTTAACATAGATGATGACTAGTTAAATTATCTTTCTCATTTTATCATAGGAAGGTCCTTCCAAAAAACGTCCAAAAATTTTCAAATATTTCCATAATGATACACTTTCCATGGAATTTGGATATGAATTTGTTATATTTAATGTTATTTACTTCATGATGTACCCATCATAGGATCATTTTTCTTTTTTTATCTCTCATTTTGAACCACAAAGTAAAACCCCTATGGATCTTGATTTTAGTATTCTAGAGACATTGTGATAATTGGTTATAGGATGATGTATAAGATAGCTTCCACACTTATTTCTAATGAGAAAACATCTATTGTATTTTGGGTTTGATGTGGATTCATATTTTGAATTTGATCATGTTCACTCTAATTATGACATGGTTGTACAGTATGTGGATGGATTTGATGAATTATTCTCTGATTTTGATGATGTGTATTCTGATACTGATGTTTATTTTCAACATATGTTAGTTCCTTAAATATATCCATCCATAAATCACCCCCACACATTAGAACTAAATACATTTCCAACATATCTCAAATACTCGTACTTGTTCAGTGTGGGGAGATTACCTATTATAATTTCTATCAATATCCATTTTGACCATGAGGAAATACTTTTGATTATTTTTATGGGAATATGAGGGAAATAGGGTAGATATTGTATGACATTTAATGTATTATACACTCTATTTTCATGCATAGTATTCTTTTAGATATTGGGGATTAATCGGTTAGGATGCCATAAAGTAGAATTAAGTCAACTCTTCTAAAATTTGTTTAAAAATAATTTGAAATATTTCTCGAGGAAGGTATCGTTTATCTCATTTCCGGTTTCTAGTGGGTGATTCCTATTTAGGTGTTCCAAATATAAGTGATGAGACTATTTTTAGAAATGAGAGAGAAATTTATTTCCAGTGAGGGTACAAAACTATTTTTGTTTCTGTTTTGATAAGAGGAAACTAATTCTACCCACCTTCAAGGACTATTTCCCCTTGAAATTAATTGACCAAATGATTGAGAGTCTAAAAATTAAGGCACAATACTGTTTCATGGTTGGATTTTATAGTTTTTTAGGTTCCAATATCTCCATAGGATTAGGAGAATACAACATTAACTTGTCCATTCAGTACATTATCCTATTGAAGGAAGTCATTTAGAAATTTCAAGGCCCTAGGTAATTTCTAGAGATTCATGATGAGTATTTTGTTTAGATCTAATTGAGACCCCCATGGAGATAATTATGGATAATTTTATAGTGCATGGATCATCATATGATGAATGTATAATTATTTTGGGAAAGGTCTGGAATCAATTTATTGGGTTGAATCTGGTATTCTACATTGAAAAATGTCATTTCACGGTAGATCATGGAATTTTCTAATGGCATGTAGTGTAAAAACATAAAATAGAGGTTGATAGATCTAAGGTAGATATTATTTTAGCCTTTAAATATCCAACATGTGTGCGTGATATTTGAGCATTCCTTTCACATGTAGGTTTTTATCGACGCTTCATCATATATTTCAGTTATATTTCTCTACACTTATCTTAATTACATCAAAATATAATGACTTCATTTTTGATGATTCATGAACTGTATCATTTTATGATCTAAAGAAGCATCTGAACACTCCCCCAATAATGCAGACCCCCATGGTGGTAGCTTTCTTTTGAGATTATGTACAATGCTTCAATCATTGTAGTTGGAGCTCTCTTATCATAGATGGTGGAAGGGCGGTCCCAAGTCATTGATTCTAAATTGAGAAATTTTGATTAAACCGAAAGAAATACACCAGAATGGATATGTGCTTCCTTGATGTCATATTTTCATTAGATAAATTCCATTATTATTTATTTGGCTCTAATGTAGTTGTTTTTTCTAACCATGCATCTCTAAGGTACCTCCTAAAGAAGTGAGATGCAAATACCAGGACTATCTGATGGACAATCCTACTTAACTAGTTTGATACTGAGATAATGGAAAATAAGGGGTTGGAAAACTTGGTTTATGACTACATGAGTAGTGTTACTCATACACTAGATATTTACACCTTCAACCAGGTACCACAACATGACACTTTTCCAAATAAGCATCTTTAGGAACTCTCATTTACATATCCTTGGTGTGATGATTTATTTAACCACCATGTTTCCATTAAAATTTCCATTAATTTATAGAAAAACAGGATTTTCAAAAATTAATGTGTGATTCAAGGTTTTATATAAGGGTTGATTTGTACCTATGGAACATGTGTAGTTATCAAGTTATAATGAGGTGTGTTCCTAATAATGAGTTTGATCTGGTTCTTCATTTTATCCATACTCTTTCATGTGGATGTCACTTTGGACCCCAAAGGACAACTCTAAATGTTTTAGAATCTAGATTATATTTTCCTAGCTTATTCCATGATGCTCATGCGTTTTTTAAGTCATGCACACATTACCAATACCCTGAGGATATTTTTTGGAGACACAAGATTCACCAAAACCCATATTATTCTATGAGAATTATTACGTATATGGAATTGATTTAATGGGCCATTTTCTAATTTCATTTGTTTTTTTATATTTTTGTTGATGTTGATTATATTATAAAATGGGTGGAGGCCAAGGCCACAAGGACTTATGATTCTCTTATTGTAGTTGATTTTGTCAAGGCATACATTTTTTGTTTATCTGGTGTACCACAAGCCATCTTGAATGAATAGAGAACACACTTTTGTAGATATAATTTTAATTTATTCTTTTACATGTATTAGGTGATAGAAAAAACATCAACACTACACCACTCCCAAACAAATTTCTAGGCTTAAGTTTCAAATTGGGATTTGAAACATATTTTGGAGAAAAAGTGCAGCCAAATTGGATAGATTGGAGCAAGCACTTGGATGATATTATTTGAGATTACAAGAAACCATAAAAAACTCCCATTATTATGTCCCCGAAACAAATTATTTTTGTGAAATATTGTATTCATCCTATGGAAGTTGAGCATCTAGAATACTGGGCTATAATGAAATGAAATATAAATTTGGCCCAAGATGTAATTCAATGGAAGTTGAAAATTCAAGATCAAGAGGATATTTTATTTTCACCATATTAGAACTAAATGATTTACAATGAATGATTAAAGGTGGATCAGGATAGAATGATCCAATAGGGGGTTTCATGTAGGGGATAAATTACAAGTCTACAATATACAACTCAAATTGATTCCTGGTAATTTGTATTCAATATGGTTAGTTCCTTTTTTTGTTTGTAATGTTTATCCTTATAGAGCAATAGAGATCACAGAAGAGGACACATGAATGATCTATACAGTCAATGGGAAACATTTAAAGAAATACATTGAGGGACTTCACACCCATGTAGTTGATTTCATTACACAACATGAGCCCATCATCACTTGAGAATATCAATTTGTACCTAACCCTTTCACTTTTTTTTAATTTAAATTTTAATTTCATTACATTTATCATCTCATAGGTTCAATTTTAGGAGAGTGAAATAGTTTTATTTGGGGGTGTGGAGTACATTTTTAAGTTAGTTCGTAATTTAAATCATCTTTCCAATTTTTCTCTTTTTAACATTCTACAATTTATTATTACTGCCCTTCTCTCCCCCATAACATTTGAGCTACAATGTTAATTTTCAATTCCAACTTAATCAAGAATGTTATTGAAAATGAATTTTTAATTTACCTATTTTATTTAACTTTTTAAAAAATTCAGTGGTGGAATGTGTGTTTTCAAATTAATTTAACATTAAGGTATGACTTTTTATAGATAATTGGTTGTTTTTTATGATATCAATCGTTTTATTACTTTGAATCCATTGAGAAAATTTATACCCTTTATGTGAGTAATTTATATCAATATTGTGTCACTTAATATCTCCACATATATTTATACCCAACAATGATGTGTGAATTTTTATTACCTAATAAATGGTAAATATAAGTTAGGTTCATATTTATAATCTCTCCAATGATATTTTTCCATACCTTCATTACTTATCCATTCTTTTTCATTACTTTACCAGATTGAACTATGCATATTTACCTGTTATCCAGCTATTTCACACCCAAAAAAAAGAACACAAAAAATAGGGGTTGTGTGTTGGTTAGGCCTTAATCCACTCTTACCCAACCTTTACTCTTGTTATAACTATTATAATTAGTGTCTTGAAGATATTAAACAAGGGATGATAGATGAATGTGAGATTTGTTCTACGTAAAACTTTTGAAAAAAATAATAAATTAGGGGCATGATGAAATATACAATATATGGAGATCTATTTGTAGATATATTAAGGTTTGACTTTTGGGAATTCAAAATTGAATGGGTTTAGAAATTTTATTTCAATGGATGTTGGGAAGGTTTGGCAGAAAGAATAATATAAGAAAAAATTTATTAAAATAACCTCTAATTACTTGATAAAAAAAGGAAATAATAGCATGAAATGGTTTTCACACACACATTTGGTTATTTAGTGACATTCTTGACTATTGAATTATTTTCTCAAATTGTATCATTCATCTCCATTAATTTCATTCTGATACAATTTTGAGACACCTTTTTCCATTATAATTGAGAATAACTGTTTGGTGTAATTTCTAATTTGATCACATTTATGTAAAGAATTATTTTTTCCATTATTGATAAATATTCATGACGTTCTAAATGACCCCATTAATTATTTTTTAAAATGTTAATTTTCCTAGGAGTGTAATTGTTTAGGTGTGGGGGTGTGATCTCACCCTGATTCACTACTTTATTTCACATTTACGCCACTGTTTTAGTCTGTTTTTGTATTGAAAATTCCAAATATAATAAAAAAATCAATTTACGTTTGATTAAATTATTCAATTTTATCATGGTTAAAAATTGAAATTATACTTTTTTATTGATTTAATTATAGGAGGAAATTATTTGGAGTGACAAAGATTATACAGAAGGAAAATGGTCCAAAATGTATAGAATCCCAAGTATATATGTCCACAGTTTTACATATTCTGTGAATTAGGTACATAAAAATGGATTGAAATTTTGTGATATGATCCAAAATTCAGTGGAATATAAATCATCTCAAGACACCCAATACCAAATCATCCATATTTTTACCCAACCAAACTAATCATTCCAGAGAACCAAATCTGAATGAAGTCAAATATTAGGTTCAATATTTTCCCTATATCTCCCATTACAGATTTATAATTTCAACCAAAATTTTCATGGTGATATTATAGATTTAGGAAAAAATATTTCCCCTTTTTCCAACTCTAGATAATGTTATTTACCATTATAAAACTAAGAAACATATTGTATCTTGAAATATGGATGCCCAAAATTACTTCCCATTTTTTCTAAAAAAGGGAACATGGGAACCTCATTTGGGAGATTAAAAAAGGTGTGAATTTCCTCTATTTTGGAGTTATGAAGGTTTGTCTTTATCACTTTGTATTTTTTGGAACTCACTCTACTCATAGGGAGAACTATGAAATAAATGAACCCTTTATAGATGCCTTCTTCAGCTTCGCATGTTGTAATATTTGTGTTTTCATTATAAAATTTATATTTCCTCATTAAATTATTATATTTTGATAAATTTTATTCTTATATACACATAATATTTAGTATCAAAACCAATATTATAAATGTGATTGTGTTTTACCATTTTTAAACCTTCGTACATGAAAAACATTTCTACAATCACTACACCACCATGGAAGAGTATTTTTTCATAGTAATTGATATAATTCTCACCTTAGTATCATATTTTTATAGATCAATGAGATAATATAATTCACATAATATGATCCATGAAATGAGTTTTTAAATTAAATGAAAATAAGAAATAAATTTAATAATTTACATGAAACATGCTAGGTCAAATATTGGATGAATTGTGAGAGTGAGATCTTAATCAGTAAAAAAACACACTGGATAAATTTGTAGAGATAAAATGTAATCCCTAAATTAAATTTATTTTCATTTTCAGAATGTATATGTGCCACAATTTTCCACTTACCAAATGATACCCATGAAACCAAAATCAACATAGGGTTCAATGATTTCATTTTATGAATATATCTAAGGGTTTAGTTATTTTCATCTTTGTGGTTATGTTTACTCTTGATGGGTTCAATGGTTAATAAATTAGGGGATCATATTTTAGATTATAATAACATAAATTATAATGAATAATATGTAAGAGAATTAGTATAATTATATAGACTATTCCATCTAAAATATTTTCTAAAAAAATAACTTCTCATTGAATATTCTTAATCTCATTTCAAAAACAAAAAAAATACAATCTCCATCCAGTATACTTATTATTCTTATTTTATAAACAAAAAAACAACACCCAACATTATATGTTGGTTATTTTTGTTATATTAATTATAATAATACCCTTAATATGATGTTTTAATTACTACATACTTTCAAATTTGTTCTTTCTTATCCACTATAGTACACAAAAAATTCCCAAAAACCAAAAAAAGTAATTTGAGAGAACCAATGAAAGTTCCTTTTAGATAACATAAATAAGTGTTGGTAATGAACATTTATATCTTATTTAAATCATAGGGTTTCATATATTGAGAAAATATTTTAATGATTTAGACACAATAAAAATGATATTTCATGATTATATGATATACCACTCTGGTTGTTATAGCTTTATGAAAGCACTATGATTTTTTAATTTATTCAATGGATAAAACCAAAAATAAATCATTATAACAATTATTGTGATATAATATATAATTATTTTCCATATATGTAAAAATATTCTAGGAGATCTGGAATATATAATCTTGTTTATATGCTCACAAAAAATTTTCATCTTATGAACCACACTAAGATCCAAAACGATTGAAGGAGGGAACTGCATACTATTTAGTATTTCATGAGGAAACATAAATTTTTTTAGTGGGTGTTATTTTCCACTGGTGTGTGGGTTATGGATTTACACCATTAATAAAATATTTTCTATTCTCTAGTAACTGAGAGATAAAAATGTAGTTTAATCCATTTTTCATTTTGAAGGAAAAATGATAAATGGTGGAATCTTACTAAGAATTATATGTACAAGGAAGAAATTGACACCATATAATAGGTTGAGTTTAATAAGATAATTTTTTTAGTAATTTATTAAAAAAAATTCAACATAATAATATTGATAATAAATTATTTATATTATTCAATAGGATTATGAATCAGTTGGTTAGGATGATAAATATTTTATAAAATATGCAAGGAATTATTAAGGTATATATATCAACCATAAAAGAAAAATCCATAAATTATTTTGTAGCTAAAAACCAATTATTATAATTCATTTAGATATAGGAAACATTATTATCTATAAAGAAATCATTCGATGTGCTTTCAATGTAGAAATAAAATTTTAAATTTCTCTCATTCCAACAGTTTTGAAAAGAAAAGGGAGATGTTTTCCCATGAAAACATGAGTAAATAACATGGTTGAAATAAATTCTATAAATATATGCTAGAAGTGTGGGAGTAAATAGTAATGGGGTTACTTTAATCGATTATTGAGGTGCTTTATATATAGAATGGTTTGTTATAATATCTGTGAATTTCAAAAGGAGATTAAGTGGATAGTTGATACAATGGAGGAAATAATGATTCCACATAATACACCACCCATGGTCTAATGATTAAAATGATAGAATTATGATAATTACAAAATCCATTGAATGAGTAAATATGTTTATTATGATTATTAATTTCAAAATTCTATTAATCCAAAAGATAATGAGAAATGTCATGTGACCAAGACTGTCGATGTGGGTTATGCGAATGACGTAGTGAAAGGTATAATTTTTTTCCTCTCTGGAAAAACTATAATTTTATTATGAACTAACCACTCATTAATATCTAATTAATTTTCTAATGTTCTCAAATTACCACAAAAATGAATATATGTTGAGTTAGTGGTGAATATTCCTAATGGTTTGATGGTTTCACTCAAGTATATTGTTCATATTTGATTGATTTTTGTGGGAACATTCTTCCTAAAAATCTTATGATTCTCCATTATGATGAATTTTATGTAATTTTATGCATGTATTAAATTTCATTACATAGTGACCATATCAACAACTTAGGAATCGAAGTCACATTTTATATTAAAAATGAACCAATGATCATTTTTTGGTCTAAGGATAAATACTAAATTCCAATGAAAATTACATTAACATTGCGGGTCTTAATTCTTATCATGGAAGGATATCTATCTCAGATTGTTTTGGGGGAAACTAAAAATTGTGTATATTTCTATTTTACAAGAGCTTTTTTATGTTTTTCAAAAGAATTTAAAAGTCTACCTTAAAATGATAATGTTGAGTTTTTAGGAGAACTAATAACCAGTGAAACACCTACTTCAAAAAATAATTATAAAATGGCCCCATTTTACTTGTATAAATATAAGAAATAACTATAGTAGAATATTTATAAGGAAATCATATTACATAGTGGTTCAGAATACAATGGACTTGTTTATGTTTTTAAGAAGAATAATGGGTCTATGTGTCTTTACATTGATTTTTAATAACTTTAGAATATCAATATCAAGAACAAGTATCCTATACACTATTCCAACTTTTTTCTTATCAATTAAAAAAGATGAATATTTTTTTTATATTTAAATAAAATTGTATATAATTAATTGTTGGTTGATATGGAGGATATAACCAAGAAACATTTTCGTATGAATTATGGTAATTAAGAATTTTCCATGATTCCATTTGGACTTACTAATGCCCCTAAAATATATATGGTTTTAATGATTTGAGTATTTATAGAATACAGTGATGTCACACACCACCTTTTCCATGATGAGGGAAGGAATAAAACACATCTAGACCCTTATTTATGTTGAAGGAGAGATAATGATCCCCCCGAGTCCATCCATCAATAGGCCTCAGAGTTGAGACTGGCACAAAGGGTGTAGAATCTCATGTAATACGGAAGGAATTACCCTTTTTATAGAACATGATTGGGAGATAATACATTGAATACCAAAAAACTTCAAATACTAAAGGTAAAGTAAAACCAAAAACCCTTTTTTCCCATGCATGTTCAAATGTAAAGTTGATGAAAGGCACACAAAAACCCCAAAATAAAGTACCAAAATAACAGAGGATCACCAGAAACAAAAACTAATCCCAATGCTCAAGAAATTAATGCCCATCATGGTCATCAATGTCCTCCTGGAAACCTAATATTAGTTTTATAAATGTATGGTGAGGATACAAGTATACTCAGAAGGGAAAATTAAAGCTACTCATGCACAAGTGAGGGAACATACTAATTCCCCTATGAGAAAATAGAATAACCTCAAGAACCTACCAAGGAATATTGACCAGCCCAACCTCACCAATGTACACTCATCCATGTAACACAAGCCAAGTAATGTTTTAGTATAAGAACATCAATATTTGGGAATGCCACACACTGATTTTCCCACAGGTTAACTACTCATTCCAAATAATCTGATGTCTTGACGCTTCCACACTTCCCACACGTAGTCCCACTGCTATACCATTTTCACAAACACATAGGAATCAATAAACACACAACCATTCCCATAGACACCAGGGCCCTAACAAACATTGCCATGCCTAAAGACAGCTGGTCCATAACAACCACTACCACAGCCAAAGACACATGTGCCAGAACAACCGCTGCCATACTTGAAGACACATGGGCCTCATCCCGACGATACTTGGGAAAACACACGTGGCCTACAAACACCATATCGACTCATCCAAAACAAACCGTTTTACATATAATATTTGACTATGATAAGCAAAAATCCATTACATCCTACCTAGGTATGCTCGAGTTGCAAGATTCAGAATAGGGTGTGAGGATGAAAATCAGTAACCAGCAACCCATCCTTCCACTGAGATGGTGGGAAAGACACCCTCCCCCCAAAAATGGAGGTGTTCGTCACATTGTTCTCAACAAGGTAAGGTTGCATATAGAAATCACAAGGAAATAAAATATATATATATAGGTAATCAAACACTCAGCCCATACATATGGGTTTTCACAATAGTCAACAAGCCCACACAAGCGCTGCTTTCACTACTACTCCTATATGCACTACCATACAACATCCTCTTCCAAAGCATAATCCATCCGCCTTTTTGTTCAATTTCCATTTATGTATTTATTTAAGAGGATTCACTTAAATTTTTACAACACTACTAGGAAACTAACAACCGTAGCCACACCAAGCTACCAACAAAACCAATCTAAGTCCCATTGTACAACAACACAAAAAAATAACACAAAATTAGATTTGTAATCCCACTACACATCCTTATTCAACTACTATCGACTATCATTATTCAAGGTAAATACAACCCATTACTTATTCCAAAACCATACCATGCATCCCCATTGAAAAAACAAACTCCCAATGTTGTCCAACTGCATAACCGGTCCACAACAACACCACAATCCCACTACTCGACGTTGCTTCACGACCATAACACAACAAAAGGTTTTTTCAGCTGCCTACAAGTTCATAATTCCCATAATCAATCAGTCTCTTAGACTGGATAACCAACACACCCTTCTGTACCACCCCACATACCAATCCCACAAAACCCAGACCAGAACACACAACACATAACCACCAACATCGACCAAGCGTATTCAAATTTAACCAACAGGGGTTCCTTAATTTCCACTTTAATATGACAGGGGTTATCATAGATGTAGTTTGATCCTGGGGAATCCTTTTATTTAACCAAGTGTATGTAATTATTCAGATTTCCTGTAATATTTGTATATCAAAACATCATATTGAATGATAGGGTATTACAAGTGCACAAGGAAATACCACCAATGGTCATGATTATCAGAAGGCATACAACCAAAAAATCCATAAAAGGAAACAAATATAACAAGTAAAAAAGGCAATCAAACATCAATCCAAACCCTGCCCATTATTTTAATTATACGAGTTATTTTTGGAACAAATTAATTTTTTGTTAAATTCCCACTTCAAAAATTGTATACGACCATTCCTTTCTAGGAACCATTAATATACCCTCCCTGCCTAATACACAAATGTAGAGAAGAAAGGGAAAAATACCTATTGGATGATCAATTATTGAAGTTACCTCTTAAGCCAAGAACAAGTGATGAAAATACATGTAAGAAGAACTTCAAGGATGGCCGAGAAAGGCTCCAGTAGGGGTGTATGACTTGTCTCGGGAGGAAGCCTCGATGCATACAAAGAGAAATGAAAATCAACAAGGATGAGAATATTTAGTTTTAAAAATAGGATATATCCTAAAACCAGGGATACAATTTTGAAGTATATAAAAGTAGGATCATGTCTTTAGGATGTGACTTTGCAGTTTAACACATTGGAATTAATTGAAATATAATAATTCCCCTCAGAAATGGTGGAGATAGACCAACACACGAATGAGTGTTTATAGGCTGCCTTTAAATGGATAAAAACACCTAATATGGGTCTAATTGAAAAAACATATGAGACTATAAAATGCAGTAAAGGGTTTGACATCGATAAAAAGGCCACACATTTTGGTAATTCAAGGTCCTCTTAACTCCTAAAGGATTCAAAATATCTTTATAGGATTTAAATTACATTTAAATGGGTATTAAAACACTTTGAGGTCAAAAGAGACATTACTGGGGAAAAACTGAAAATTCTTGGAGAGGCTGGGAATGAATCACCATAGGGTGAGTCATAGACACCCTAGAACTAGATGGTGTGGCACCACTTCATATCGGTTCTATCGATGCCGATCGGTGCCACTGATGGCTAATTAGTTCCACCGCTGCCCATTGATGCCACTGATACCCCTCAGTGCCATCGATGCCCATCGGTTTCACATATGGCCGACTGGTGCCACCACTGTTGATTTGTGTCACCACTTGTCGATCGGTGCCACCGCTTGTCAATCGGTGCCACTGATGGCCTACCGTTTCCACCGGTGGCCAACGATGTCACCAATTGGCCACCTGGTGCCACCACTGCCAATTGGTGCCACTAATGCTGATGGGTGCCACCAGCAGTAGATCAGTGCCACAGATGTCGATCGGTGCAACCTATGCTGATCAAAGCCACGGTTTGTTCAACCTAAATTTTTTAAAACTCTTTAATGAGTCACTAATGGTCCCCTGGATACCTCAAACATTAGGATTTGGAATAGTAATGGACCAGGAGGGTTGAGAACATTACATCAGATACCTCTCAAAATATGATTTCCCTTGAGAATTCAAGTGTAAACCTAAAAAGAAGAGTGGGGTCTAAACAACAAACTCTTAAGATAACTCTTAGGGAAAAACATCCCTAGAGTTGTTTGAAAGTGTTAATAAAACCTTGAAATCTAGGAAAATATCTCTCACAAATATCTAATGATGAACTTTTGAAACACTTCCGCTCCTCTCCCTCATGTAACCACACAAACACCAAAAGTTCATAATGTCCTGACACATGGATTTGGGAGATCCTTCCTCCCTTTAAAGATAATATCCACTTTGGGTGGAATTGACTCATCTTCATGGTTTTAATCCCATCCAAATTAATGCATCTTAATAAGGGATCAGGTTCTCTCCTCCTCATAGTCAGTCATTTTCACACAAAATACGGAACTAGGAAGAAACTTATCAAACAGTAAGCAGCGTCAAATTTTTCCTTATAAGCTAGGCACTAAGAAAACACAAGATCAAAACATATAAAATCTTTAGATACTAGGTACACATCTATTCATCCTATTTCCAGGTACTCATTTTGAGGCCTCCATGCCACCATAACATAGGAACCAAGGGAATGGCCTATCCACAAATCACCATGTCCTTATGATCCTCAATTCTCACTGGTCATTCCATGAATGTCACATTGTCCTTGATATCTAGCTCTCCCCAGTTGAGGATGTGGAAGTCATCATGTAGATACTGATAAAGCTA
The DNA here is from genome assembly GCA_963277665.1 of Viscum album. Classification (NCBI taxonomy): domain Eukaryota; kingdom Viridiplantae; phylum Streptophyta; class Magnoliopsida; order Santalales; family Viscaceae; genus Viscum; species Viscum album. The sequence continues at coordinate 1,703,802,473 of OY728155.1, forward strand.
AGAGACATTAAAGACTTTTTGGACCTACTCCAAACATAGTGGTAATGCCAACTGATATGCCACCTCCCGGACTCGTCCCAACACCATGAAGGTTCCAATTAACCTAGGAGAAAGCATACCCCCTACAAACCTCTACTAACCATGCTGAGGGGAGACCTTTAAGAAAACATGGTCCCCAACCTCATACTCCAATGGTATCCTCATATTATTGGATTATGACTTATTCTGGTCTTGATCTGCCATCATCATTTCACATAGAAGCCAAACCTTCTCTGTCATGTTGTGACCCACCTCGGGGACAAGAACACATACCTCCCCAACCTCTGTCCAGAACATGGGTGAATGAAATGGTCTTCCATATAAGTCTTCCAATGGTTCCATTCCAATGGTATAGTGATATCTATCATTGTAGGAAAACTCCACCATGGTAATGTGTCATATTCAAGGTCCTTTGAATTCTAGAACACACGCTTGCAACATATCCTCCAACGTCTGGATGGTCCTCTCTGTCTTCCCATCCTTCTAAAGGTGGAATACAGTATTGAGGCATAGCTGGGTGCCAAAAACATTTTGTAATACCTTCCAACATTGTGAAGTAAATTGTGTATCCCAATATAAAAATATGGATCTGGGAACTCCATGAAGCCGCACAACCTCACCCATGTACCTCTGGGAAAAGGAATCCACTGCGCTCGACTCTATAATAGCTAAGAAGTGAGTTGATTTAATAAATTTGTCCACCACTACCCATACGTCATCTTATCCTCCCCCAAACCTGGGTATCTCTGTGATGAAAACCATCAAGATGTCGTCCCACTTTCACTCGAGAATGTGTAAGGGCTACGACAGACTGTCGGAAACACAGTTTTCAGCTTTCACCTGCTGACACATGAGGCACTTTGAAACAATCTCAGACACTACCCGGTTCACTCTGAGAAACAAAAAATGACCTCTCAAGTCCTATTACATATTAGAAACTCTTGGATATACTGTCAGGGTGAGTTTTGGAACTCACTAAGAACTCCCTCATGCATCTCCACTGGGGAAAATAGTTTCCCAAAGCACAAAATATGATTCAGACTATCCTCCGACTATCCTTCTGGTGCATCACCCTAGCTAACATGATCATGCATCACTTCATCCTCTAAGTATACCCACTAAGAATCCTCCACCTACTGTATAGGGGAAGACTGCATTGTCATGTGAAATAGACAGCCTCTACCATTCTCCACTCCCATGCACATTTGTAAAGAAACCAACTATTCCATTTCCTTCCAAGAATCTACTGACTCCCAAACCACATACTTATGTGAATTCCTACTCAAATCATCATCCATCACATTCCCCTATCCTGAGGTGTAGAAGATCACTAAATTTTAGTCCTGAAGAAACTCTATCCACCATTATTTTCTCAAGTTCAGGTCTCATTGGGAGAAGATGTACCTCAAGATTTTGTGATTTGTGAATATCACAATGCATTCCCCAATTCCGCCACATATTCAATGAAAACACAACCTATAAAAGTTCTAGGTTGTGTGTGGCATAGTTATGTTCATGAGGGCGTAACTTCTTAGACCCATAAGAGATCACTCCTAGTTGATGCATCATCACACACCCCAAAACCTAGACCAAATGTATCACAGAACACTTCAAAACGATACCCCTTCCTCTAGAAACCTTAGTAGTAGGGCACTGAACAACTTCCCTTTCAGATAACTGACTACTGACTGACACTACTCACTCCAAACGAAAGCGTGGTCCTTTCTGATAACGGTAGTAAAAGGCTCTGAAACTCGATAGAAGTCGGGTACAATCCCTTGGAAGTAACCTTCCAGACCCATGAAACGACAACCCACTACCACATTCATGGGTTCTTCCCAATAATAAATTTCCTCCACCATCAACGGGTCCACTACTATTCCTTACTAGGGCACCACATGTCCAAGATTGTTTACTTATTATCTCTAGAACTTGGACTTGGACAACATCCCATAGAGGTGGTGTTGTCAGAGGAACTCCAAAACAATCCACAGATGCTTAGCATGATCCTCCAATGATCTTAAGTAGATCAAGATTTCATCGATGAACAAGGCCATGAACTGATCTAGATACACAAGGAAAATAGAGTCTATGAGCCCCATGAACATAGTTGGTGTGTTTGTAATGCTGAATGGTACAACCACGAACTCAAAGTTCCTATACCTGCACCTGAAAGTAGCCTTTGGGATGTCACCTTCCTTCATCCTAAACAGGTGATATACAAACCATAGGTTGATCTTGGAGAACCAACCTGATTCCTTAAACTTGTAAAAAAGGTCTTCAATCCACAGGAGGGGGTAATGGTTCTTGACCATCACCTCATTCAGTCTTCGATAGTCTATGCATACCCTTAGACCACCATCTTCTATATTTGCGAACAAGACTAGAGCACCCCATGGTAACATGATTGGTCAGATGAAACCCTTCTTCATCAAGTCATCAACCTGAATTCACAACTCCGGAAACATAGAATACATCATCCAATAGGGATCCATCTAAATCGGATGGGCACTAGGTTGTATGTCTATCTTGAACTCAACATCACGTCTAGGGGGTAGAGTCACAACATCTTTAGGGAAGACCTCTAGGAACTCTTTGAAAATCCTCAAAACATCTACCATCTCTATGTCTGGCGATTCCACTGAATGCTCGACTAATAGAAAAATATGGGGCCCATATTCCAACAACCCTCCTAAAAACCCCACTCACCAACGAAAGGAACATGTTGGTCGCTAATAACTGAGAAAATGACAGTTTTCTGGAAGTATTCAATAATATATTTCACAAGAATAAGTTAGCCGATGACCAAGTTGATATTTTATGGATGCCTTTGCAGTAGAAAGAAATCCCCAATAGAATGATGCGGCCCCAACATCAGTCAGTATCATCGACAGACATCAAAAAACATGTTCTGACCTCCAACTGGAGTACTAAACACCCAGGGAATTTAAATTATTTCAACGTCTAGACCCAAGGCATGTGCTAGACTTGGTGAAAAAAATGTGTGGGAAGCTATGAAATCAAACACGGCACAAGCAAGAGTACTAAATAGACTTATCGTACCTCAAATGATGTATGGACCTTCTATACATGTTGCCTATATGGTGTTCAACTGCCCATGCCCAACTCCTCTACCCCTCGTTGATTGGTTGCATCCCCAACCATGACCTATTTTAGGTCCCTGAGGTGTGCCCTGAAGTCATCCTCCTATAAAATCATCAACCCTCAGTGGAGGGGGAGATCACCACCCCAACTACTAGAAGGGACTGGATGGAAACTATTGCTACTTAGGTGGGCACAGAACCTACCCACCCACACCATATTACCATCAGATATGGCTCTAATTCAAAATATTCCCATGGTTGACATAGGTATATCACCTCAGTCCTAGGCCTGTGGAGAACGAACGAGGAGAGGGAGATCGAAACTGGAACTACTAAGGCCTGCTCCCCGCCGGCCGAAACCTGGAAGGCCCTAATGTAGGAGGATTGCGACTGACGGCCTTCAACTATGAAAAACTCAAATAGATACCCTCTCGTGACACACCTCCATGTGTGTGCATCATATCCACTACTTCTGCCTTCTTATGATCCTCAATGTATGTTAGTAGAGTGAAGGGATTAACATCATACAGAAGAGAAGGTCAGAGTTCCTCCTCTAAGAATCTTTCCTGTGACTCCTCATCCAGAAAGAGGCCCATATAAAAATGAAGGATATCCTTGAACATGATGTCCAACTCCACCACAAACATACTCCATTGCTGAAGGGGGAGAAACTCATAACTCTTCTCAGAATTTATCATGGAAGAAAGGAATTATGCCTGAAATGCCTTCTGAAAGTCAGTCCACAAAACCTCAGTTTCCTTCTTCTCCTCGAGATAAAGCTTCTACGACTGATGCGCCGCTCCTTGCATATGGATCACTCACTAATTAAAAAAAATGGTCTTTATCAGTGCTCAAAATGGGATTTAATAGTTCTAAAAAAGCAATGTGAAGCACATCCCTAATAAATGATCCTTTATCACCACTAAAAAAGCACTGATAAATTCCCTGCCTACTATAATATAAAAATCTACAGCAGAAAACCCAAAAAAGATCTGCAAAAAAATCATCATATCAACAAGTATACCCATAAAAAATAAACACATAATTCGTAAAGTAATTTCAGCAAGTATACCCATATAAAAAGTATTCTCATGCACCATTAACACATAATTAATAAATTATTTAAATACACAAATAATTCAATTCAGAATTCAAGGGGTTGGGGAGCTGTTCAGGGGTTTGGGGTGGCTGTCCTAGTGGGTTAGGGGGTGTCAAGGGGGGTGGTGGTGTCTCGGGGGGTCTGGGGGATAGGGGTGTCTGGGGGGATAGGGTTGTCCAAGGGATGTGGGGTGGTGTCCAGGGGGTGGGTGGGGGGGGGGGTGGGGGTGGGGTTGTTAATGGTGGTGGGGGTGTCCATGTGGTGGGGTGGTGTCAGGGAGGGGTGGGGGAGGCTTCCAAGGGTGGGGGTCATCCAGGTGGTTGGTGGGGTGTCCATGGGGTGGGGGGCTTTCCATGGGGTTGTCCAGGGGGTGGGGTGGTGTCTAGGGTGTTGGGGGGCTTTCTAGGGGGTTGGGGTGTCCAGAGGGTGGGGGGGGGGGGAAGGGTCCAGGGGGTTGGTGGGGCTGTCCATGAGGGTGGGGGTGTCCAAGGAGGTGGGGTGGATGTCTAAGAAACTGGGGGTGTGTAGGGTGTGGGGGTGTCTAGGTGGCAAGGTGGTGTCTAGGATGGGTGGGGCTGTCATCTAGGGGGTTGGTGGGTGTCCAAGGGTGGTGGTGGGTGGGTGGGGGGGGGGGGTTCTAGGGGAGGGGGTGTGTTCAGGGGGGGAGGGGTGTTCATGGGGGTGTCTAGGGGGGGTGGGGTGATGTCTAGGGGGTTGGGGAATTTCCAGGGGTTGGGGGTGTCCAGAGGGGTTGGGGTGTCCAGGGGGTGGGGTGGGGCTGTCCATGGGGGGTGGGGTGGTGTCCAGGGGATGGGGGTGGTTTTCCAAGGGGGTGGGGTGCCCAGGTGTTGGGGTGGTGTTTATGAGGGTTGGGGGTGCCGTCTAGGGGGTTGGTGGGAGTTCAAGGGGGTGGGGGTGTACATGAGGGGTGGGGGTGTCCATGGGGGTGTCTAGGGGGTGGGGTGGTGTCTAAGGGGTTGGGGTGGGATTTATAGGGGGTGTGGGTGTCCAGAGGGATGGGGGTGTCTAGGGGGTGGGTGGTGTCCAGGGGAGGTGGGGGTAGTCCAGGGGGTTAGTGGGGCTGTTGATGGGGGTGGGGTGGTGTCCAGGGGTGGGATTAACTGTCCAAGGGGGGTTTCTAGGTGGTGGGTGGGGTATATGAGTGGTGGGGGTGTCGTCCAGGGGGTTGGTGGGTTTCCACGGGGTGGGGTGGTGTCTAGGGGGTTGGGGGGCCTTCCAGGGGTGGGGTGTCCAGAGGGTGGGGTGGGGTCCAGGGGGTGGGGGTGTAGGGGGGTTGATGGGGATGTCCAATGAAGGTGTGGTGGTTTTCAGTGGGTTTGGGGTGGTTTTTCATGGGGGTGGGGGTGTCCAGGTGGTGGGGGTGTTTATAAGGTGTGGGGGTGTCTAGGGGGTGGGGGTGTTCAGAGGGTTGGGGACTTCCAGGGGGTTGGGGGTGTCCATTTTAAACAAATGATAGACACTTTGAGTGATACCAGCAACATCGTGCTTTAGATTGAGGCGGGGTTGACTCGTACACGTTATAAATGACTCATGGATCATTACCCTAAAGTATCAATACAGTCCAAATGCATTTGGTCGGATTTCTGTATGTCAGTTGTTGTTTTCACTAAAAATTCTATCCATTTTAAACCAAAGAGAGACTTTGAGTGATGCTACACACACCATGCATCAAATTTAGGCAGGGTTAACTCTTACACATCACAAATGACCCATGGATCATTCCCCCTAAACTATAAACCTAATCCAAATGCATTTGGTTAGATTTCCGTATGCCAGTTGTTGTTTTCACTTAAAATTATTTTCATAAAAAAAAAGAGATACACTTTGAGTGATACCAGACACAACATACCTCATATTGAGATGGGGTTGAATAGTACAAATCAAAAATGTCCCATGGATCATTCCCCTAAAGTATCAACACAATCTGAATGCGTTTGGTTGGATTTCCGTACGTCTGTTATTGTTTTCATATATAATTATGTCCATTTTAAACAAAAGAGAGACACTTTGAGTGATACAAGCCACACCATGCCTTGTAATGAGGCTGGGTTGACTCATTCATGTCAAAAATGACCCATGAATCATTCCCCTAAAGTATCAACAAAATACGAATGCATTGTTCAGATTTTCGTACGTTAGTTGTTGTTTTCACTTAAAATTATGTCCATTTTAAGCAAAAGAGAGAAAATTTGAGTGATATCGGCCACACCGTGCCTCAGATGGAGGTTTGGTTTACTCTTACATGTCACAAATGACCCATGGATCATTATCCTAAAGTATCAACACAATCCTAATGCATTTGGTTGGATTTCCTTATGTGAGTTGTTGTTTTCACTTAATATTCGGTACATTTTAAACAAAAGAGATACACTTTTAGTGATACAGGCCACACCGTGCCTCGGATTGAGGAATGTTTGACTCTTACACATCAAAAATGACCCATGGATCTTTCCAATAATGTATCAACACAGTCCAAATTCGTACATCAGTTGTTGTTTTCACATAAAATATGTCCATTATAAACAAAAGGGATACACTTTGAGTGATACCAGCCATACCGTGCCTCAGATTGAAGAGGGGTTGACTCTTATATGTCAAAAATGATCCATAGATAGTTCCCCTAAAGTATAAACATAATCCTAATGCTTTTGGTTCATTTTTGGTACCCTAGTTGTTGTTTTTACTTAAAATTTCTCTCTGTTTTAAACAAAAGAGAGACACTTTGAGTGATACTAGCCACACCATGACTCAAATTGAGGCAACATTGACTCATACACGTCAAAAATTACCCATGGATCGTTTCCATAATGTATAAACATAATCCTAATGCGTTTTTTCAGATTTTCGTACTTCAGTTACTATTTTCACTTAAAATTATGTCCATTTTAAACAAAAGAGAGACACTTTGAGTGATACCAGCCACACCGTGCCTCATAATTAGGTGGGGTTGACTATTAAATGTCAAAAATGACCCATGGATAATTCCACTAAAGTATCAACACAATATGAATGCGTTTGGTCAGATTTCCATATGTCAGTTGTTGTTTTCACTAAAAATTTTGTTCATTTCAAACAATAGAGAGACACTTTGGGTGATACCGGCCACACCATGTCTTGGATTGAGGCGAGTTTGACTCTTATATAGAAAAAATGACCAATGGATCATTCTTATAAAATATCAAAACAATCCTAATTCATTTGTTTGGATTTCCTTATGCCAGTTGTTGTTTTCACTTAAAATTATGTCCATTTTAAACAAAAGAGTGACACTTTGAGTGATATCGGCCACCCCGTGCCATGGATTGAGGAAGGTTTGACTTTTTAACATAAAACATGACCCATGGATCGTTCCACTAATGTATCAACACAATCTGAATGAGTTTGGTGAGATTTCCATATGTCGGTTGTTGTTTTCACTTAAAATTCTGTCCATTTTAAACAAAAGAGAGACACTTTGAGTGATACCAGTCACACCATGCCTCAAATTGAGATGGGGTTGAAACATACACAAAAAAATGACTCATGGATCATTCCCCTAATGTATCAACACATTACGAATGCATGTGGTTAGATTTTCGTACGTCAGTTGTTGTTTTCACTTAAAATTCTGTTCATTTTAATCAAAAGAGAGACTTTGAGATATACCGGCCACAACGTTCCTTGGATTGAGGCAGGGTGGACTCTTACACATAAAAAATGACCCATGGATATTTCCCCTAATTTATCAACATAATCCGATTGTGTTTGTTCAGATATGAAGGTATTTTGGAGATTTTACTATTTTTTCTTATCCAAAGCCCAAAGATAAGTGGTTCATCATTCTTGCATGTTGTGGATGAATTTAATCTATTAAAATGGGAAAATGACTCATTGTATAAAGGATTTTATATTTAATTACAATTACATTTTTCCTAAAAACATTTACATACAACAATGTTTCATCTTTTGATCATCTTAACCCCTCTCAAAAATGATTCAAATTATACATGTCCCCATGTCATATATTCATGCTATTTGCATACAATCTTCCATCAGGTATGCAGTCCACTCATTTCTGAACAAATATATATTTTCTTGTGAGTATGATGATTTTTGACAGTCACAGTAGTACTACAAAATATAAAAATAATGAATTAAAAAATAATTTAAATGAAATAAAAGTTGTGTTTTAGAATACCTCTTTAGGGATGATATTTTGTTGATGAATGATCTCTTTCATAAATTTACAAATAGTATAACCACAATCAATATCGTTTGATTGTTTTGGACGCTGAAAAAAATTTGATCATTAGGAGAATAAGTAACTTGTGTTGATATGTGTTTGGATAGTGAAATTTTATTATATATACCCTGATATTTGTCCGGAAGTAGTACTTTATTGCCTCCTTATGAATACACCCTATACCCATTCTTTTTTTAGACGATAATGATACACCTCCCTATCATACTATAATTCTCAGTAAAATATAATATAAATTATATTACTTTATGATTATACCTGAAATGTAGGATGTATTGTCTTACAGATTTAAAAACTCCATCATGTGTGGTCGGTTTGTTGGTTATCCTTGCATTGAATCTAAAAAATATATATTTGGAGTATCCAAGTTCACCGAAATTAACAGGCAATGTTGCCTAAAAACAAAAAAAGGAATAATTAATAAAAGAAGTAAAAATATAATTGATATTTTTTTAATCGTAGAGTTTTTCACCTGCATGGTTGGTATTAGGAAGAGTCTGTCATCAGTAATGTTTCTTTCAAATGTTTTCAGCAAGCCGTTAACTATTTCATCCTTTTTGATGGATCTAATTTTGTTAGTTGTGTTGATGTGGTATGAGGAGTAACGATTCCAAATTTTGGCTCATGGAAAAATTCCTTCAACTATTTTTCATATATACGACTGTCAATAATATAAAATGAATTTAGTCATAATTTTCACATTATATCATCTTTTAGAAAATAAATTCATGAAAACAATCCTCATATATAAATTTACAACTGTGACATCTAGACAACCGTATTCAAGGATCTCATTTACGTTTTCAACAACAATGAAATCTTGAATTTCCTCTCCATCTATATTCTTTTCAAAAACCACTATATAACTACTTCCACCTCTTTACTTCATATCCACATGAGTCTTTAATGATTGTACATGTGGATAGAGAACTTGTGGTGTTATTATTCTTTAAGAAGCTCTTTGGGATCAGTTGGTAGATCCTTTAGATGCTTTTGAGTCAACGTTTCTTGTCACCCCCTTCCCCTTCTCCATCTATAATAACATTCATTGGTTCATACCCCCTTTTTCATTAATTGTTAAAGGTTTATCTTGAAAAAATTGAAATAAATACCTCTTCATCCACATGTACTCTTATATGTTGTGATGACCATGCAATGATTGTCCCAATAGCCTTTTCGACTGTATGAATATCATTGTCATCAAGTGGAACAGGTATCTCTACATTTGGCTCTTTATGTATAGTAATCGTCACTTTCAGATGATCTTTCTTATGTAATCTATTATGCAGCTTGTCCTATAGGATGTTGAACACCATAGCCCTCGCGAAAAGGTGATAGGTGGGTGTTGACAGATATAAATCAGATTTATTATCACCCTATAGAATATAAGTACAAGAAATATATTAGTGTTTGTTTGATTCACATTTCCGGGGAACAATTATAAAATATTGATTACCATGACTAAGATAGTTCTTTGAGGGGAATAGCTCACCTCAAATCTGGTGGGGGGTGGGACAAGATCTTCATGCGCTGGTTGTTCCTGAGTTGTGTCTTATCCTTGCTTCCCACCCATAAAAGTTTCTAGAAACTATCCCTGCCATTGAAATCGTTCTTCAAGAGTTTCTAGTCTTTCACTCATTTGTTTCAATTTTTCATCTATATCGTCCATTTTTTTTCTCATAATGTACTCAGGGCGTCAACCCAAACCCCACACCTCTGAAACTATATTATTTTTTTGGTCACTTCAAGGCCGTCGATAAGAGGTCTGCATCCACTATAGGAGTACCTCATTCTTGTGACTGTCAGATATAGTAAAATAATTAATTATTTTTATGTAATAGAAATTTAAAAGAAATATTTTTATCGTTTCATATTTACACATATTTCCGACACTTTTTGTGTGTTTTCATCTACAAGATTCCCTTATTTATTCATACATACCTCCTTCCATAGCACATGATGTGGGATGGAAGTTTATTTGGTTTTAGACTCATCAATATACATATAAATATATAAATATAATTATGATGTTGTTTCTTGGAACCTAACAATATTTATGTAAAGTTAAAATACATACCATTTTCTTTTCTAGTGAATCATACCCCATCCTTTCTTTATTATTGGGGTATGTTGGGTTTGATGCATGTCCTTATTTTCAGTACTGAGTTTCTGTTTTATAAATGAAATATTGAAAATCAAAGTGATGAATACGTGTATCCTCAAACAACAAATTATCAAACACAATGTACCTGAAACTTATCATCACCACGACGACCAATAAATTCATCCCATGATTCTTGGGATATCAAGTGAGCGTAGACAAGGGATGGGTGCTGGTTTATTTTACCTTTGGAATCTTTCAGGTGACATTTTGTTAAAATAGTGTGAAAACCTCGATGACACCTTCTAGCAAGCCTTAATACCCAATTCATGTGTGAGTCATCTACTATATATGTACTCTGCAATAGATTGAGATGAGTATGGCACTGTTTCATTATTTTATTTTCTAGTAAATTAAATAAATAATATCATAATGTTAGCATACTTTCTTCCCAGATCACAGTATTCAGCCTGGACACAACATGGTGCCATGAATCTATGTCAATCGGCATGCGTTGCCGATTGAAAATTACAATGTAACTAATAAACATAGCCTTGTTGGGATTCACATGTTGGCCTCATGTATTCCATCCGACATCAAATTTTATGTCTTTGCTTTTCTCCTTAAGAACATTGGCTAACAACATCAAACTATGAAACACCTGTGTTTTCTATGATGTCGGTCTTTTATCCCTGACCATTTCATCAATATCAAAATCATCTATACGTTCATCAGAAATGATAACAACACCATGTGCTGATGGTTGATGGAACTCGACATTAGGAGCAGCAACAGGTTCAGAAAATTGTTGTTTCCCTGCACTGTGAGCAGCCGCAGCAGCAGCAACATCAACAACAGCTTAAGAGACTTATTCATCTATGAGGTTAGAAGCACTAGAACATGCAGAAGTCATTATCTGCAAAACACGTTGAATAGTTAATTTATATTACGTAAATTCATTAATGATAAGATAATAACATGAGATAACAAGATCTATATTACAAACAAAATATAACCTGTTTATTGAAATCTATTTCTTTTTTTCAAAGGCAGAATGGATTTTACACCTCTATCGATTATCCAAATCCCTTCATTGTGGTATCTTCTCACATATAAAACATCATCTACATTGTAAACATTGTGAAATGATTGAAACATAACACTTAAAGGATCATCCTCTACTGAATTTTCATCAGACCCTTCAGTAGTTTTGGATGATAACAGAACAATCGACCACTTTCTGTTTGTGGGATCTGGAACATATAATACTTGTACTGCTGGTGATACCATTATAAAATGTTCATCTTTGTATCCTTATTTACTAAAATAAAATTTCACAAATCCCAATTCATCTATTTTAACACCACTATTGTTATCAACCCATTTGCATTGAGAAATTGGCAATTGGAATGCCGTATAATCCAAATCCCATATTTGTTTGATAATGCCAAAGTATGACATATTTGCATAAATTGGATTTAAGTCCTTACTACCAGAAACATGCATCGCTTTAGCCATAAGTGTAACTCCACTATTTTGTATGGTACTATCATCACCATGATTATCTGTAGAGAATGTATAACCATTAATTACATATCCATTGTAAGATAATACATACACACTTGGTCTAGCAGCTATCCATCAAAGTCTTTGTGAAATTGAATTCGGATTTTCATCTAACTCCTTAAAAATATGGTCTAGAAACCATCCTATAAACTTGTGATTATGTGTATATGATATCCATTTTTCATCCCTTGAAGGATTTAACTTCCTAAGAATATATTTTTGGGTTTAAATATATTAAGGAACCTACCAACTGTTATGAGAAACATAAAGGTGAGCCTGCTTCTGATCTGTAATATTGATTGTCACAACATTTCTTCCAGAAATTCCCTCACCGTCAATGCCTCCAGTGTGACGAGATTTTGGGAGACCAATTATTTCCACATCAGATAGGTATTAGGTATAGAATTCAATGGCTTCCTAAACAATATATCACTCCCCTATACAACCCTATAGCTGACTTAGATTTTTGACATACCCTTTCAAAATATTCATATACTGTTCAATGGGGTACATCCATCTATAGTGCACAGGACCACAATGTTGAATCTCTCTCACTAAGTGAAGCATCAAATGAACCATAATATCAAAGAATGTTAGTGAGAATGACATTTCTAATTCACATAATATGATGACAATTTCTCTTTCCATAGTTGGAAATTTCGTCGGGTCTAAAACTTTTCGACATATAGCATTGAAAAAGAAACAAAGTTTGGTTAACGTATGATGAACATTCTTGGGAAAAATAAAACATAAAGATATAAGAATTAAATGTTGCATAAAAACATGGTCTTCATGTGATTTCAAACCTTTTAACTTCAAATCATTCATTGAAACAATGTTCTTGATATTTGATGAATACCCCTCTGGAACCATTACACCATTGAAGAAGATGAAAAATTGATATCTCTCCTCCTTGAAAAGAGTGTATGTATCTGGAGGAAGAAATATTTGATTTTCACCCTCACGGGATCTAACTCTTCTCATATTCCCATGCTAACCATATACAACCTTGCCTTAATTCCATCCTTTGTTTTTCCAGGGGCATTTCGCAATGTTCTGATAACACTATCACATACATTTTTTCCCACATGAATTACATCAAGAAATATTTTGACATACAAACAATTCTAGTATGGTAATTCAAAAAAACAGAACTCTTTTTCAAACCGATTTTCATATGGTTTTTCGAAAAAGGTTTACCAAAAATAGTTTTCACATATTTTACTTTCTCAAACAGCTGATCAGCTGTCAGTGGAGATAGTGTTGTGCACTGTTCTGAACTTCGATTGAATGAAGTCGTCCAAGATCGGTACTTATGCCGACGAGGTAGAAATCTATGATGTCTTAGAAGCACAGTTTTCGATGAATTTTTCAACCTAATTTATTATATATATTTTTCTCACAAGGGACACCCTTGAGTTCCTTTAATGTTATAGCCTGAAAAATTTCACTAAGTAGGGAATTCGTTTATCATCCCATACAACATCGCTCTCAACGTGAAGTATTCACTTTAACAAACATCATACAATATAACACCTGAATCCCACAATTACTTCAAATCCTTGATCAAATGAGACAAATAAACATCAATATTGTTACCTGGTTTTTTTGTTCCTAATACAAGCATAGATAACATGATAAATTTCTGCTTCATGTATTACCATGGTGGAAAGTTATAATTTACTAACATAACAGGACATATAATGTTAGTGCTGGTTTGAAAACAAAAAGGATTCACTCCATCTGGAGATAACTCAAGATGATGGTTTCTCAACTCGTTTCCAAATTTAGGATACTCGTGATCAGTTATCTTCCATTGAGGAGAGTCGGTTGGGTGGCATAATTTCCCAAATTTATTTCTTTTATCTGCATGCCACGATAATTGTCTTACAGTTTCTTCACTTCCATATAAATGTATAAACCTTGTAATGATTGGAAAGTACCATACAACTATCGTTGGACTGGATTCATCTATCTTGTATCGAGAAGCACCACACTTCGAGCATTCTCTAAGTGATTTGTTCTCCTTGAGATATATTATATAGTCTTTCAGACAGGCATGTATTCTTTCATAAATCATACCCATCGAGTGTAGTATTCGTTTAGCTTCATATGTCCGGTTTGGGAGCTCATTATCTTCTAGGAGCATGTCATTAAAGAGAGCAAGTAGTTCCATAAAACTGACATCACTCCATCCATTTCCATCTTTCAATTTATACAACTTCAGTATAGCTGACAATGCTGTATATTTAGTGAAACCAGCATAAAATGGCATCTTTGCACAACCCTTTAACATCTCAAACAATTTTGGGCAATCACGAAGTTAATCTTCAACTGTCCTTGTCATTTCCTCAATACGATCTTCATCATCATTGACATATGTAATCATATCCTCCATATAGTCTTCTACATTATCCATATTCGTATTAATTTATGATGATTCATAAAACACAATTTTATCCCAGCCAATAGTGGCATTTTCTTTTTCTAAATGTTTATTCAAACATTTATAACTCTGATCGATTCCATGAAAAATCAAATGTTCTTCCAACCACTATGGAGTAATTAGTCTAGAATAACACCATCAGAATCATGGACAAAGGATTTGAGAAGAATACTTTGCGTGATGTGTTTCAAACATGATGAACTCTTTCACTCCGTTCTCATACTATATTATTAAATGATTAACATCCATCTGATATGTATTCATCTCTATCATATTTGAATCTCAAATATTATTATTTATTATTAAAATACACAAAAAGAGACTTCCAAATATAGTAGAACAGAACCACTTCCTAATAAAAATAGTGATTAATAGACCCTACCATATACCTATAAAATAATTTAATAAATTAGGGAAAATAATATCTTGTACCTATTTCTAACAGTACTACAAGAAAAGTATAACGAACATAGATCATACCTCCAAAACCTCTTGGAGCCTCCTAGTAAAAAGTATCTAGTGACTACAACTATCCGAGATTCTAACCACTAAATTCCTAATATAGGAGTGGTCTATTGAGGGGTAGTATTATTAGAATAAAACCAAAGTTCCATCCACCTCATGCTGCTCCCCAATATCCTTCATCACATTAGTGTTGTACATACCTCCTTTCTCTAGTTCCTTCCTATGGCTAGGCTATTCATCGACTTCCTCTCTGACTGTTGCATGAATGTTAAGAAAATGCAATGTGATATGTCTATAGACATCACAATCATATTAAATTCCACAGAGTAATGGGATATCTTTGAGGTACCTATGAGTGATAGTGCCTCCTAGGATGAGACTTGAATCACACACATACTGTGGGTGGGTTCTGCTAACCCAACATCACAGAACATCACTACCTTAAAAGATTATGATATCCATTGAAACCATATGCATAATCATAGAAAACTAATACAGTCATCCAAATCTTAGTATTACATGTTGAATTCCCCCAAACCACTAGAGGTTGGTCTATGAATTGATTAAAAAATTAATTCATTTAAAAAAAAGATATAAAATACAATCCAACCAAGTGAAAGACATTTACAATATCCTGAAAATAAATTCATCCCCCCATCACGTAATCGGGTTCTCCATAATATAGGTGTACTTAACCAAAATCACTTGGCATGACACACCAAGGGTAGTTCATTACTAGAGCAGCCTCCATTAAAAATAATAATCTTGATACCCATAATAGGTATCAAGGAAGAATCACTATCTACGTAATGAAGTGCATGGTATCTCCCCATTTTCACGAAAAAAACCTTCTAGACAAGCACATAGGAACAACTGGTCATAGAGGTTCACTATGTTGACACCACCCTTAAATTATCCTTGAAATAAAAGAAATATGTGTGGAATTTACCATTGATAATTGTCAAGAAACATCCCACAATCCTAAAAAGAATTAACCACCCAAATACAACGACCATAATGTTCATACCACTATCTAAACCCAACGTAGACACTAAAATTCTAGAAGAAAACTACATAAAAATGTGCCAGATTATCACATTTCCAACAACCAAGCTGGAAAAAATTATACATAACCATTTATTATAATTGATAAGTGCTTTAAACAATAATAAATATGTTTTTTCAAGATGAACACCAAGTGTAGTCAAATGTATCCTTATACACAATCAATTGTGATCAGTTGTGAGAACATTTCAATATGTGATGTCAAACATAAACTATGTAACCTATAATCACTTACACAAAATCATTTTTCATAAATGGTTTCACAAACTTTTTTGTAACTGTCAAAAACAATCTACATAAATGATAGACATCTAAGAACAGACACTAAGTATATAGAAAACGGCTAGACAGCTACCACTGAGGAGGAAGAAAACTGAAGAAAACACTATGAGAGAGATCCCGCCCAAACCGAAGCCAATCCAAGTCTCACAGCTGATTCCTACTTAATTTTCTCTACCTATCCATTGCTCAACCCTACCTATATAACAACCCCCGTGAGGCCCATAACAAAGTAGAACCTTCCCCATAAACAGAATCATAAATAAATCCTTCCCCATGAACAAAACCACCAACACATTATGACACACACAATGTGTAACCAATTAATAATGAGGCAGGTACTATCGAAACTCTTCTTTTTGATGAAGGGGATTACAAAAAGACCACTTTCCCCAATATTGATACACCCACAAGAATGATGAGGGAAAACACTCAACATTAATAGAATATTCATGTATAACAAGGTCTAGCTTGAGGTTGCATGAGAATATCAAACCCTCAAACATATGACACTTGGTGAAAAATAAATTCTAGTTCCAAAAATCATAAGGACCCATGGGGAATCATAAAGAAGTCATAATTCAGTTCAAATCATCTACTAACCAAGACTAAGAATCCACTACCTGTGGGATTTCATGACATAGATTGTTAGAACTCTATGTTAGTTAGCATCTAATCCAAGGGGTGGTGATCAGGGGGATGAATCCAAACATCACCCTAGTGAAAACTATTATCACAAAACTTATCCACCAAAAATAATCCTAATTGGAGAAGTGCGAGACATACCTAGAGTAGATCGCACCTGTGATGGAGGGAGAGAAGAAGATCGAGCAGTCCGGAAGCCTTCTGCGCTACGTCGGGAGGGGAAGGCGCGACCGCAAGGGGGTGGTGCATGGGAGGAGATGCCACCATTGAGAAATGGAGGAGTAGGGTTCACAGGGAGTCCAATGGAGAGGAGGATGTAGGGTTTGTAGGGAGGAGGATCAGTGGAAGGGGTTGGAGGGGGAGGAGAAGGAGTAGGGAAAGTGTCGGAGCTCCGTCAAAGAGAAAATCACGGGGGGGAGTTGTCATTGGGGTATAAAACCATGAGGGATTGAGGACGCGCTAAACAGAGTATACTATGCACCATATTTTGTAAAATTGGGGACTATGGTATTATCATCGCTAAAAAATAACTCATAAAGGAAGCCTTTATCAGCACTTTTTTAGCAATGATAAAGGCATACTTTTCAATACTTTTTTAGTGCTTATAATGTGTAATCTTTATAAATGCGAAGGAAAAAGCACTGATAAAGAATGAATTTATCAGCACTAAACTTTTATCGCTAATAAAGGGTTCCTTTATCAGCGCTTTTGTTTTAGCATTGATAAAATGTGGTTCTTCCTTTGCCCATTTTTTGAAGTAGTGACTACCAAGGGAACCCAACACTCTATTGAAGGCCATATCAAGATGAAAGACATCACCAAAACCTCAAGCCATCTCTTTTTCTACAAGATTGAGATATTTCCCTGGTGCTTTCCTAGTGTTTCTTGCAAGAAGGAAAGAAGCATCTTCTGCCACCGGTCATTATCCTCCTCTTGACCGTCGCTCCGCTGATCAATCAGATCATCCAGCTGGGCCTTGACTTCTTGTTGCACAAATGGATGATGTCTGGGTTCCATAGCTAGAAAGAGAAACAGGAAACTCCTAAGCCCAGGTAGTGTGGAAAATTCTTTTTTAAATTTTGTTTGAACGTTTTTTTTTATTTTAAATTCCCAAAACACCCAAGACACAAAACAAAACAAGTCATTATGATGTATGTACCTTTTCCTAGGGTCTCTACCCTATAATCAGGGTAGCATCTACTGGAAGATCAGTAGGTCCAGAGTCCTTACATTGGATGACGGGGGCCCTAAAATTATGTGTCCTAGATGGACTTCCCTGTCCTATTTCACATACACAGATTTACTAACTTTGTTTCCCTACTATACCATGCAATCCAAACTGTGATTGACACCAAACTCCATCACATCCCTCAACCATTATCCTTTGATACCATTCGGTCATGACCCGCCTTCTCTAAGATGAGGTAAAGAACATCAAACTGCCAGACCCTTCCTTCTTCTAGTTGAAGGAGGGATGATGACCCCCCGAGTCTCGCCTTCAATCGGCCATGGAGTGGAGACTATAACCAATGGTGTAGAATATCTCGTAATATGGAAGAAATTACCCTTTTATAGAACAAGATCAGGAGATAAGATAGTGAATATCAAACAACTCCAAATACCGATGGTAAAATTAAATCAAAAAACCCATTTTCCAATTTCATGTTCAAAAGTAAAGCTAATGCAAGGTGCAACAAATATCCAAAACCGTGTACCAAAGAAAAGAGACTCTGTAGAAATAAAAACTAATCCTGAAGACCAAGATAGTAATGTTTAGAATGGTTCTCAATGTTCTGCTAGAAACCTTAAAATAGATTTATATATGTAGGGTGAGCATACAAGTATACTCTGTAGGGAAAAATAAAGCTACTTGTTCACAGGTGAGGGAACATACTAATTCCCTTGTGAGAAAATAGTATAACCTCAAGCACCTACCAAGGAATAAAATCCATCCCAACCACACCAAGGTACACTCACCCAAGTAACGTAAGCCATGCAAAGTAGTAGTTTAAGCACATAGATATTTGGGGACCTCGTACACTGCTTTTCCCATTGGTTAACTTCTCTCTCCTAAAGATCTGACCTCTTGAGCCTGAAACTTTTCCCACACACAGTCCCACTGCCCCAACATACCCGCACACACCTGGGCCTCAAGAAACACACAACCACGCCCGAAGACACCTGGTCCACAATAACCACTGTCACACCTAAAGATAGTTAGGCCAAAACAACCACCGCCATTACCGAAGGCACCTAGGCCACACCAACCACTGACATGACCGAAGACACTTGGGCCTCATACTGAAGATACTTGGGAAAACATACCTAACCCACAAACACCAGATCCTCTCATAAAATAACTTTTTCCCATAGAATCATGGACTATGGTAAGCCTCAATCCATTACAGCCTGGTCGGGTATGCCCGAGTAGCAAGATCTAGAAGAGGGTGCGAGGAATAAAATCAGTAACTATCCACCCATCCTCCCACCGGGATGTTAGGAAAGTCATCGTCCCCCATGAAATGGAGGTTTTTGGAATATAGTGCTCAACAAGGGTGGGGTGTGTGTAAAAATCACAAGGAACTACAATATATATATGTATGTAATCAAACACTCAACCCCAACCTATGGGTATCTTACAACAATCTAGAAGCCCACACCAGCACTGCTTTCACCACCACTCCTATATGCTCTACGAAACAACAACCAATGAAAAAGCATAACCCATCCCCCTTCTTGTTCAATTTCCATTCATATATTTATTTAAGAGGATTCGCTTAAATTATTCCAACACTACCGAGAAACTAACAACCGAAGCACCAACAAGAAACCAAAAAAACAAAACTAAGTGAAACTGTACAAAAAAAACAATAGTACAAAACTAGACTTGCAGTCCCACTACACATCCCCATTAAACTACTATATACTATCATTTTCCAAGGTCAATAACACCCATTCCTTATTCAAAAACCTTGACATACAACCCCACTTCCCAAACAAACCCCCAATAGAGTCCCAGTGCATGACCAGTCCAAACCACACCACATTCACACTACTTGACGTCACTTCCTAACCTTAACACAACAAAAGGATGTTCATCTGCCTACAAGTTCATCCATTACATCATCAATAAGTCTCTTAGACTGGAATACCAACACACCCCATGTACTACCCCACATACCTAGCCCACAGAACACAAACTAGAACACACAACTCATAACCACTACCATTAACCAATCATATTCAAATTTATCCAATATGGGTTCTTTAGCTTCCACATTAATATAAATAGGGTGATCATAGAACAAGTATGATCTGGAGTAATCCTTTTATTTAACCGAGTGTACAAGATTAATTATGTTTCATGTTATATCTATATATCAAAAAATCACAATGAAATATATGGTATTACAAGAGTGAAGTCAAAGAACACCCATAATCATGATTTTTATAAGGCATACAGCCAAAAAATACATAAAATGAAACAATGAAAATAGGTAAAACAACAGATCAAACATCATGCCACACCCTGTCCATTATTTTACTTATTCGAGTTATATGTTGATCATATTAAGTCTCTATTAAATTCTTACTTCAAAAAGAGTATTCATTCCTTCCTTACAATGAACCATTAATATACCCACCCCACATGATGCACAAATAGAGAGAAGCAAGATAAAAATACCTACTTAGATGATCAATGATCGAAGTTCCCTCTTTTGCCAGGAACATGGGATGACGTGACTTGCAGGAAGAACTCCAAGGATGACCGAGAAGGCCTCCAACAAGGGTGCATGACTCATATTGGGAGGAAGTCTCAAGGCACATTAAGTGAAATGAAAAAAAGAAGGAAGAGAGGATCTCAGCTTAAGAAGAGGAAAAATCCTAAAATCAGGGATACCATTTTGAAGTACATAAAATATGAATTTTAGAATGACCATGCGGATTTTTGGATTCACACATTGGAATTGATTAATATTTAATAATTCCCCTCAGAAACAGTGGAGATTGACCAGCATATGTCTATGAGTTGATATATTTCCATTAAATGGATAAAAACACCTAACTAGGGTCTAAATGAAAAAACACAGGAGATTAGGAAACACGGCCAAGGGTGTGACACTGATAAAAAGGCCACATGTTTTGGTAATTCAAGGGACTCCTAACGCATAGGGGATTTAAAATATCCTTTACCGGCATTAAATCACTTTAATCGGGGTTTTAAAACACTTTTATGTCAAACAAGACATTATTGGAATGAAACTGAAAAATTTCAGGACAGGCTCGGTTTGACTCACCAATGGGTGAGTCACAAAAACCCTGGCACTAATGCCCGACATCGGTAAGTGTGGCACCACTACTGATCGGTGCCACTGATGGCCATTGGTGCAACTTATTCCCATCTGTTCCACCGATGGCCGGACGGTGCCACTAATTCCCATCACTACCACCATTGGATGATAGGTTCCACTAAGGGACATTAGTGCCACTGATTCCCATCAGTTTCAGCGATGCCCGACCAGTGACACTGATGTCCATTGGTGCCCCCGATGTCGATCGGTTCCACCGATTCCCATCTGTGCCACTGATAGCCGATCAGTGCCACTAATTCCCATTGGTGTAATCATTCGTTTAACCTGAAATTTGGAAAACTTCATAATGAGTCACAGATGGTCCCCAGGATACCTCAAAAATCAGGATTTGGAAAAGTAATGGACCATGAGGGTATGTGCCATTTCATTTGATTATTTTTTGTTTGTATTTATAGATTATATTCTTATATATTCAAAGAGATTGAAAGTTCATGAATATAATTTAATAATTTTTATGAAGACGCAATGGAAGGAGATGTTTTATGAAGAATTTACAAAGAGAAAATATTGGATTGAAAAAGTTTCATTCATGGGACATATAATCCATCATTAGGTTAAATTAGTGTTTCATTCAAATATAAAATTTATTGAGAAATGATCTAGGAAAAACGTGGTAAAAAATACAGTCTTCTTTGGTTAGATGGAAAATAAAAAAATATAATGTGAAATTTCGTAAGACTATAATTTAATCTCACTAAGTTGAATCATAAGGGGGTTACGTTCACCTGGACAGATAAATTTTAATAGAATTTCATTGATATATAGAGATAGTTAGTTCATTTATTCATACACTAACCTACAAAATAGAATTTTTTTTGATATAGAGTGGTGTATCAAAGAAGGTTCTTGTATGTTTACTCATATAGAATGATATTGTGATCTATATGCCTCATGCCAATTAAAAATAAAAGAGAAAAATTAAAATACTCATGATTTGGTTTTAGATGATGTATTTTTGTGTTAATGATGTAGATGTATATCATTATGGGGAAATGTGGGGCAGATATATAGATTATAAAAGATTGAAGTATATATACACACATAATGATTCAAATTTGTTCCATATAAGATAGTTGGAATTGATTAATGATCATGAATTCTCAATTAATTACCACCATTTGGAAGGTGAACAAGGTAGATAGTGCACTAATTAAAAATGACCACTGTTAATTATCAATGATAAATATTAGAAAATATCTAATGGTTATGTATTTTCAAAAAACCATAATTCATAAGTAAAGGAGAAAGATCCAATCATTCTCAGATAAATGATCAACCATATATCCATGTGAGGATTAAAGAGGCACATTAAGAATATGGGGAACTATATAAGAAGGTTAGAAATGCTCCTACGTTAAACCATGATTTTTATAGAATGATACAGTTCAGGAAAATAATATATGTCTTATTAATACCATAATTTAATAAGGAACTTTTAGATGAATCTCATAGTTTTTCATTATATATACATCCAAAAAATAAAAAAGATGCATGGATATTGGAAAGAATATTTCAAGTGGGAGACCATGAAAAGAGACATTGAAGAGTATATATCTTAATTCCTATATGTTAGAATTTTAATGATAAGGGAAATAATTATAAGGGGATTTCATATCAATTACCCATACAAGAATGTAAATGGGAATTTGTTTATATGGATTTCAAAGTGGGACTCCCAAAAACTAGTAATAGAAACAATTATATTTTGGTTGTAGTCACCCATCGTATGAAATAGTCATATTTCTTTACAATTAGACAATATTTCCTTCTAGATCTTATTTCTAGGTTATAAATTAAGAAATTGGAAGGATATAATGTAGTACCACATTCTATTATATCTGATCAGGATATAAGTATTACCTTGACAATATAGAGAAGTCTTCAATATTATATGGATACATTGTTGAGTTTTAGTACCACAAATCAACCTAAAAAATATAGTTATATTAAGAGTACTATAAAAAATATAAGGCATTTTTATATCTATCTCTGTAGATTTTAATGGTTTTTGGTATCAACACCTTTATTTGGTGGTGTATTCTTACAATAATTTATTTCACTTGAGCACTCAGATTACCAATTTTGAAGCCCTCAATGGAAAAAAAGTTAACAAGTCCTATATATGGGGATAAATTTGTAGAAAGAAATATATTGAGAGTCAATATTTATGAGGATAATAAATAAATGTTTATATTCATTCAATATTTCATAAGGGAAGATCAGAGTTGATATAAAAGTTTTTTTGCTAGTCATAAGTGAGATCTTGAGTACCAAGTTGGTGATAAGCTATTCCTTTGAATATATCATTGAGGAAATGTTATGAGATTTATAAATAAGTTCAAGATATAACCTATATATAGTAGTTACTTTGAGAGTGTTGATTTTATTAAAATGGTATCTTAATAAATGGAACATCCACTAAATCATTCACAAGTTCATATTGTGTTCTATGAATCTCTCCTATGGAAGTATATACATAATCCTTCACTTGTATAAAACATAGAGGTTATACCAATGGAACATGATATTTCCAATGTAGATCACCTGTAAGAAATCATGGGTCGTAGATATATATTACTGTGAAACCAAACTAAACACATAGTTAATGTTATGTGGTGAATCCATAAATTAGAGGAAGCTACATTGGAAACCGAGGACGTGTTGATGCATAAGAATCCCTAGTTGTTTATATTAGAGTGATGGAATTTATATGGTGAAATTATTATAAGGGGATAAATTGTAACATCCCACTATTTAATGATGTAGTTATCTATAAATAAATTTTCTTTTTTTCATTGATACCAAAATTTATTTAAATAAACAGCATTATACTATTAAAATAATATTATTTAATGTGGAAGTTATTGTCTATATATTGGATTGAATAAAATGAATATTAATAACTAAATTATAGAAAATTAATGTTTTATACATGTATTAAATTAATTAATTTGTTATCAAATAGTTTATAATTAAAATAAAATCATTTGATGTTAAGGATAATTTTTTTTGAAAAATAGTTTTAATGTGTTCAATTTTTTTTAAATTAATAAATTAAATTAATCACTATTAATGAATAAATAGAATGAAATTTATTTATTATATATTAAATTAAATTTTTTAATATTCATATAATGGTTTTTATTAGGTATGAAATAAAAATGAATAGAATTTTATTCATAAAAATGTATTCAAAATGTTTTCTATTATGTTTTCCACATTAAATTTAAAATGAATTTTTAAATTTTATAGAAATAGAATACTGAAAAATGAATTAAATTATTCTAATCAGGTTTGTGAAATTTTGTACACAGTCCACTATTTTTTCATTTGGAATATTAACCATGGTAGATATTTGTCACCTCAGAAAGGGTAAAACTGGTAAAATATGGTTACAACTTTGGGATAAGGCTTTGAAATTTATTTGACAATTTCATTTATCCTATTAGATGAGTTTTGTTAAATCATGGATATATATTTTTCAATAATATTTAATCATGGTGGATTTTTTTGTGATTATGACTAGTATATTATTTTAAGAATATAATTAATACAAAATTTCACTCTCATGAATTTAATATAAAAAAATTATTTTCATAAGGATAAATATTGGTTAAGTTCAGTAATAAATCATTATTTTAAATATATATTGTTTTATTGTCTTATTAAGTTTGTTTTAAATTTTATTGATAAAATAATGAACTGAAATGATTAGGCAATGACGACATAATATTTATTTAATAAGTAGAAAAATAATATAAATTATTATAAAAGTATAAAAAATAATATTATTTTGTTGAATTATTTTATTCCATGGGTTCTTTTAGATGAACATAACATTTTGGGAATTTAGGAATTGTTTATATTTTAATTCCATAACTATCATGACCAGTATAATGTCAATGTAAATTAATAGTGTAAAAAATTACATTAATGATATTTTATGAAATATAATATTAAATTAAATTAATAAAAATAATAAATTTTTTACTATAAGGAAATTATGGACATAAATGCTCAAAAATATCATCTATTATAAATTTATGATCCAATGGGTAAATAAAAAGTAAAATAATAACCCTTTATGATTAATAATGTTTTTACCACATTTAGGTTTAAAATTTGTTATTAATGATGTTAAACCAAAAGATAATTTTTGATCTAAATCCAAAACGTATATGATTTATTAATGATTATATATTTAAAAAATACTCCTTTTCTAATTCATTTCTATTTGGGAAAATTATAATTGATAAAGACACTAATTATATCAAAATATTTTTTGAAATTCTCTGGGTGTTCTTTCCCACCCTTATAATTAGAACCACCTTATCACTTTTATATACATATTATTGAGAAATATATCAAGTCCAGAGCCTACCAATTTATATTATATACTCTAGTATAATTTATGTAGATTTTTTTGCATTCTTAAAATACAATTCCAAGAGACCTTAATTAGGGATATAAATGATGCTTATTGAGGAAGAGGTTATCATCTTATCTGACATGTTTAAAATTATTTCTTTTTATACCTCCTATAATTCATTACTATTCGTTATAAAAAATTTAATAATATATAAAAAATATATTTAAAAATTATTTGAATTATAGAGAAATCATTATCCAAAATATAATCCTTCAAATGTTAAGTGAAAGTATTACTCATGCGTACATGTGGACTACCGCCTCCATGTAGATATACAATTAATTTTCCATCAGCATCTTTCAGGGATATATATTTTAATTATTTTAATGTTCATATATAATATTTATTATATAAATATTATTCTATAAAAATAATATCATATTGACTTTCTTACCTTCCCATCCATTGGAATACAGTAACATCGCTTATATGTACATGTACACTACCTCCTCTTTGAAGCGATGCTATTCTTTTTCACTTTATAATTACATGGATGGTAATAAGTACATATTTAATGAATATATATGACATATATTTTATGAAAAGTATTATTTATAGGTGATTTGTTATTAACCTTTCCTTTATTCATCCTTTGAAAAGTGAAAATAGTGTTCATGGGTACATACCACATATTGTCTCCATGTGGAGTGTAATTTATTTTTCAATATCATCATTTTATATATGACTATATGTATATAATTAATATATAATATATATATATATATATACCAGTATAACAATTATTTTTAAGTTAGAAACATTATCACATTGAATGAACCAGGACCACCGAACACAAACGTGGATGGGAAATAATGTTTTATCACCCAGAGCAGAGATTTTAATAAAAACATTATTAATAACCAAGTGATAAAATGTAATATATAAATAAAATATATAATGATATATACATATATAAGTATGGTTAATTAATACATGTTTAATATATCTATATTTATTATATAGGAATTTTGAATGCGTATGAATACAAACAAGACATAAGGTATGATATTTGTGTTTCAATACCATTTTAATCAGAGTTTTTTATGATTGAGTTTTATAATAGAAATTTTATTGTCCATTTTTAAAATATACATATAATTTTATTCCAACCTTATTTTTCAACGAATTTTAATTTAATAATACCATTTTCCTCTTTGTGAAACATAAATTTACTGGAAAAATGATTTTGAAAAAAACAAACATTATTTTTTCTTTGATCAAAAATATTTTTATTCCATGAAAATATTTTTATTAAAATGGTTTAAATAATGTTTTACTACTATCCAAAGAATTTTTACAATAAATTTTATAAATTTTTTATAAACATTTTTAAAGGAATTGTCATGTCATTTTCTAATTGAGGTACTTGTTATTTTTTCCCCAAAAATGTTAAAGGAATTTTTGTTCTAACGTACACATCATGGAAAACATTACCCTTTGTAATAAATACTCAAATACACGAAGAATTTATTATATGTTTTCTATTTTTCAATTAAATGAAAATTTGTTTCACAAAATTTTGTAAATATTTGTGTTTTATAGAATTGATTGAAAAAAGAAAAGGGAAGATTCTTGAAGAAATATTCCTATGGTATTTTATGGTAATATTCGCTTTTGATATACTCCCTTGATGTTAATTATTACCTACGTGGAATATGATCTAGTAATACAATCATTATTATTTCTTTGGATGGTTTATGATTATTATTATTTGATTCTTAGGATTCCATATTGTTTTCCATGGGTTATGCTATGATAAAATGATGTCATGTTTATAAAAAATGTTTCATTTCAATTTATTATAGTATTATGATATGATCAATGTATTATTTTATTGTGTAAAACGTATTTGTGGTTTTAGTTATGTGATTGGTGGTCTTGTAATTATATAACCCTCTTATTTATTTGGTATATCTTGATTTCCAATGAGATAATTATTGGAATCAAGTTGATCAACTCAATCCAGTATAATAAACTTGTAAGGATTACTGATCCAATATAGGAAAAAAGTAGGGATTCTGCATCCACTATAGGATAAATTTGGTGATTCTAGATATATTATGATATTGTAAATTGGTATTTATGAATAATTAATTATCATTCTATGGTCTGAATAGTTATACATAACATGTGAATTGGTTAATATGACTATGGTTGTGCCACACTTTTATTACGTGTTTTTCTGTTTAGGATTTGAACTCATGGTTTATGATTTATTAGTGATGATTTCTCACTCTTATGATTCATAGCATTAAAATTATAATTATTTATGTAATCGTTCATGACTATGACCCATGATAAATTTAATATTAGCTATATATTTAATTATAATAATCTCAGACACATATGTTTTTTTATGCTTTCGTATGATCATAAATTGATATCTCCCTTGTTTAAACTTACGAGGAATCATAGATCAATTTTTCTTATGATATATTTTCTAGTTTATAAATAATGGGTTTTATTATTGTATTTAAATAAGGGTATAAGGATATAATAACTTTATAGTGAATGGTGTAGAATGTAACTAAACAAGATGTTTTTATATCTAGTCTGCTTAGAAACTAAAAATTATTTGATATAGAATGGATATTAATGTTTTTAATTTAATATTAATCTAAAATGATGTAATATTTTTATATAAAAATCATGTTTCACCTTGTAACCCATGGAATTAAAATGTGTTTGCAATATTTCCAAGTTATATCACTTAAAATAGATGCAAGTGTTTGATTAGATGGTACAAAAAAAATAATCACTAAAATGTATTTTTTCAAAAATTAATTTACAAATAGATTCATATAATAAAAATCTATCAAAGATAAATATTTTATATTTATAAAGGAAAATGTAAAAAAGATAAAAGATCCTTTTGAAAACATTTCATAACATTTTTTTACAATGAATATGTTATAGATCACTTTTTAGAAGATCAATTTTGAGAAATTGAGAATAATGCGATTTATATATCATTAGATTGAATAAAATATCAATAATTAAGTCTTAAAATTATGTAAATAAATTTTACAAAAGGGTGAAGTGAATATTTTTATAAATTTACATTTAAAAATAAAATTTATCAATGGAGTGTTAAAAAATATATAAATGTTTCAATAAGGGATGTGAATTAAATTTTGAAATATTTTTATTTAAGAATAATCCTAAATAATATATCCTTTAAAAATATATAATGTTTAGATTTTGTAAGTTTGTGTTCGATTTAAAACATGTGATCATGAAAGGGAAACCATTTTTATATTTTAAAATACCATTGTTGGGAACCGCTTTGTAAAAATGGATAATAAAACATCCTTTTGAATATAGGGGAAGGTAATGATGGAGGCCATGTGATATAACACATAATTATGCTTCCAATGTTAATGGAGAAAATTTTGGGGATGAATTATTTTAGAAATGGAAGAGAAACCGTCATTAAAGAGAATCATAATTATTCTTAACAAAGTCATTATTTTATGGGGAAAAGATTCATCAAGGAGGAAAATTTGAATAAAAATTGTCATTCTATAGATAGAGAAATAAAAATCTTAATATCAAATCATAGGGTAGGATAAACAAATCACATACATAAAAATTTTGAAATGAAACATTATAACTCATTAAACGGTCAGTTTGAGTTAATATTGTCCCATAAAACATTGTTATATTTCAAATCCTAATTCCATGAACAATACATCATAATATGGATTTTTAAATCATTAATTTTCATTAATAATATTATAAAAATATACTCATGGGTGTTATATTGACCATAAAAAATTATAACAATTGTGAATAATACATAAGTCTCTTATAATGAAAATTACGACGAGAATCCCCTTGCAACTAAATTAACGGTTTAATAGAAACCTCTTGAAATATATTTCATGTAATTTTAAATAAAATACTATTATTGAAATATAATTTTTGTTATTGTATATATAATATACCTTATACACACCATCTAAATGACATTAGGTGCATAAAATAAAACATGTCTTAAAAATAAATAAGATTTAAATGAAACACCCTTACCATTAATACTTTATTCCTGGGAAAGTGAATCCACCTATTCCATAAAGAAATATATTAATCACCTATTTAAGAAAAATATTTTTACATATAAACATCTTTAAAGTTTATTTATAATCATTAATTACTAATATATTAGTTATGTATATTTTATTTTTATCATTGGGTGTTTTAAGTTTCGATTGAATTTTTTATAGTAGTACCATAATGGTTATGTCAATTCATAAATTTAGATTAAATTTTCATAATTATAATATAATAATAAGTAATAATTTATATTTTCTATAACAATTTGTAATGTTTTAAATTCATTTGATATTTATTTTAATTATAATTTGTGAATATGTAGTTGTTAAAGTTCTTGCTTCTTGTAATTTATAATGCTCAATAGTTGCAACATTGATAATTAGTAAAATAAAAATTTAACGATTAAATAACGTTAAATAAAAATTTCCATTTAAATTAATTTCAAATAACACTATAATAACTGTTTTCATAGTCATCCATTATAGTGATTTATAGTATTGTTCATGTATATTGTCAAACCGAACCAAACAAGAACAAACTATATTCCATGGGAGTGTATGGTGAAAAAGTGATTTTTTGGGATAATATCACTACTAAATAATAAATATGAAATTATATATATGTTTTTAATGAGGAAAAACATATTATAATATGTTTTTTTAAATAATAAAATACTATATTAAAAATTTAACATCTCACTTTCATGGAGGCGGTAGTTCACATGTATGTATGGGAATTGTTCTCAGTGTCCGTAAAAGGTAATGAAGTGATGAACATGATTAAATTTTTGTAGTATTTATAATATATTAAAGATAAAATTTATTTATTAAATTACCCAATTTATCCATCCATGTATGTTTGTTAATAAAAATAGATCACCATGTCTTTGGAGGTGGTATTCCACATGTAAATCAAACAACATTATCATTTTTTGAAAGGTTTGGAGGAATGTAAAAAATGGTTTTACGAGATAAATAAATTTTTTTATAAATATGATACATATTTAATCATTAAAAAAAAGACTATATTTCGAAGAGGTATAATAATAAATAATATAAATAAATGAGAAATAAATAATTTGGATTTTATCCTTAACCCTTGGAAAAGAAAAATTTTGATTATGGCTTTGAAAGGAAGTATGATAAGAAGACCAAATTTTCATGTTTATGTATTGGAGTGTAATTGAGTAATTTGGGAAAAAAATTCATATAAATGAGTCTTTTTTGAGAGGAGAAGTGGGGTGGCTATTGACCTTTTATAAGGTTGAGGAGTAGAATATTTTTATGTATAAAAGGAAATGTTTCTATTCAAAAGTAATGTATATTATAAAAGAAACTAATAATTTGGTGTAAGGGGTAAGTTATATAAATCCTAAAACATACATTGGAACACATGTTTTTAATTCTTTTACAAATATATTTTTAAATTTTACCATTTTCATTTTTAACGTGGTAAAAATAATTTATATATGTAATTTAATATTAATGAAAAAAATAAAATAAACCTTATTAGTTAATTTGTATAAAATGATTTTCAACGTGAAATAAAAATTTTCAAATAAAATTTCGGTTGCTGATAAAATTTAATTTTAGTATTAGCATAGCTAAATCATTAAAATAATTTTTATTTGAAGTGTATTTTTATGCATATAAGTGACAAATAAGATATAATTATCCATGTTGTTGAGTGAGAAAATATAAAATGATTTATTATTAATTAAATAATAGTTATTTTAATTATAATTTTTAAAATAATAGAATTATACCTTATAAATACTTAATTGAAAGGAAGATACCAAAAATAATTTTTTATTAATGTAATGAGAAATGATGTTTGAAAATTTTAAGAATCGATATTATAAATTCAACACAGAATTTTTAAATAGAAAATACTATTTAATAAATTCATACTTGATCTGTAAAATTATTTTATAAACTTCTATGATTTAATTATATAATGATAAATTCATAATAGTTATAGTATTGGTAAAGACAATATTTTCCCATGTTAACCTAATAATAAACTATTTCAAAAAAAATAACAAAAACATCTTATGATAATATAGACATAATGAATTCAATAATAAGTTTTATTTTATGAAATTAAAATTTTACATATCTATTTTTAATTGAATATTTTTAAAATAAATAGAAACTAATATTAATGAAAAATTCCTTTTTTATTCTTTTTTAATATTATTTCATATCAATTTCTAATTTATAGATGTCGACATATTTTTTTTATATTTAAGAATGTTTTAAAAGTGTTTAATATAATTATTTAGGATAAAATATACAACACTATAAAAAATTATTTATTTATGAATGAATAATCCTTTCTAAAAATGAATCACACTAATTATTTATCATCTAAATAAGATCAATTTTCAATGTGTTGTACCATTTTATTTACATTAGGTTTCATTATTCTTATAATTTTGTTAATAATAATATAACATGTCATGGATAATTTTAGGTCCATGTTTATTATGAAATAAGCTATCAACCATAATATTAAATTAGATAAAGATATATTTCAAAACATTAGGGAGTTTCTTTATGATTCCACAAGAACCCTAAAAGAACATATCTCGTGCCTAAGATACATCATGTAACATGATGATTTATTCATAATAGAGATTCATATGTAATGGATGGATATCTGGACTTAGGCTTACTATAATAATGTATATTAAATCCCTCCCTATGACTTCCCTTTAAGGCATAAACCAAATGTAAAACTGTTGTAAGATGATTCTGATCATATTAGATGTCCTATAAATATTAGAAAGTTGGGAATATATTTTTTTGGATCAACATGGGATACTAAATGAGTCTGATAATGATGTAGATATTGCCTTAGATTTTGTTCCATATTGATTGATTCCAAATACTTATTCTCAATATTATAATATCTAGTTTCAGAGTCCAAAATCATTTGAATGAGAAAATATAGACTGATTTATTATCAAGTATCATTTATTTCAACCAACATCACACCAAGTGATCCATTATGAGTTACCTATATTATATGACTATATTTCCTTCAAATGGTAGTCCAATAACTAGTATGTAGATGTGGTAATGCATCATGTCATCAAATTCTCTCAGATAGTCCTTATACCTCTAGTAAGAAACTACATCATTCATAAATCTAGTTATGGGTAAACATTAAATACATAGAATGAAAATAATTAACATAATATTTTATTGACTCATATATATCCCTATAAATTATTTAATGCTCAAGGATAGATATATACTATGAATTTTACTATTATTCTTAAGGTTGATGTTGATATTGAAATAGTGTACAAAAAAGAAGAGGAATTCTTTATCTAACCCAAAAAGTGCCTTTCATGGGATTCATTATTAGGTTAGGACGTCACAGTTTTTCAAAAAAAAAATATCAGGATCCGAAATATGGTTACAATATTGTTGATTATTTACCAAAAATCATTAATGTAGAATTCCATAGTCTTCCCTAGGAAAATATTGATGATATGGTACATGGAAGTTTGATATATTACACAATTTTTCTTAAAAATATGTAGAATAAAATGGATGAAATAAACTCCATTGGGTACCATAAATTTAGTGGAATTATCAAAATTAGAGGCCATTAAAATTTTATCATAACCATAGTGTTCTCCCATGGGGTAGGGGGATTCAAAAAAAGTCATTTCATTGATCAGTAATTCCCTGAATATGATATGGAATTCATCCTTCATGTAATTTTGTTGTAGTCACTGAAGATGATACATACTCAAATATGAATGTTCTTATTCCGGATAGGAATGTTGATTTCCAAAATCATTAAATACTGAAATTCCCCTAAAATCGAGTTTTAATGTGTTTGAAAATATTGGCTACTACCCTTGAAGAATGTTACGGATGCATATTTCTTTCAAATTTTTTGTATCCAATGTTTTTCTTTGGAAAATATATGTTAGGAGTGGAAACCATAGGATTCAACCAATTATTTTATATTTAGTTATGTGTGAACTCATCATGATGTTATTTTTGGAAATTAATTTAATATTCTTAATTCTTTAGATACATTGATGAACTGATGAATGTGGGATATATATCTTTTTTTCTTGAGGTTTTCCTACTTGATCTCATAAATGGTATTAGAGATGCCTTTCTTAAATGTTGTAGTGAATATTTGAAATTATCCTCCTCCCCTTCTTCTATCAAATTTTTTCAAAACTAGATGATTAAGGGTCATTTCTATATCTAAAATATGATAAATGGGGTTTTTTTATCTGATGAATAATGAGAATACATATCTATACTATTAGATTTCCAATTTGGGGACATAACTATCAAGAGATTTCAGGATACCTTATTTTTCCTCCTTATTATCATTTGGACCATTAATATTCTCTACATCATGGAATTCATGAGGTAATTTTTGTGTATCATTAATATTCACTTATGGAGAAGAGGTATGTTTTGATATTAACTATAATGAAAAGATAACATTTGGGTTTAAATATAATGTGGGAGAATTCTTAATTAAGGAAATGTGATTTGTGATGTCAATTTAATTCGATAAACCATGATTTCCTTCCAAAAATCTCACATCTTCTAATATAGTTATTATTATATGAATAGAGGCATGTAAAATCCTTTGACATAGGTAGTGTTTTTTATTTTGATTCATTTCCATAATAAAATTATTTCAAAATACATAATCCTCATTGAGTTAGCTTTGGGGGCTTAGTGGAGTAATTCTGTAACTAATAGGATCGATGACCTAAATTTCATCTCTTATCATTAGTTGTTTTCATTCTCTCCTGTATAAAATTTCCTCAATATATTGGGATTTTCATGACTGAAAGGAATCAATATCACCACAAACACACAAACCTATCCACTGATAAGTTATATTAGGTAATGTTGGTATGATAAATTACATGTTACAAGATTGTGGTGCCACAATCTTCCTGTTAGAATAAAAAATATTGTCTCCTACTAAACTACCTTGAAATTCGAGTAAGATTAAGGATCCACAACATGATATTTGAGTTTGAAACTAGTGAGAGAATTATAAAAAGTTTATCACACCCTTTAGTAGTCAAATTAAAGGGATATTAGTCATCCTCTTTATAACTTAAGAATAAATGGGTTTGGACAAGTATCATATTGATACTAAAATTATTTCAATCAATTATCAATGAATTTCAATATTTTAATGATTTCAGGCATTGAACAGGGGTCAAATGTTTCCCTCGATGGAGTTCTCCCAATCACGCCCTATGAATGAATATCTACCTGTCATTCCACTACATTTGTCTCTATATGATATACCTCATCTATGGATACATCATACTCAATTTACTAGATTATTTGAAGGGCCTCGATAATTTCATACCTAAGTTCTTACTCAAGGTATACTCAATCTACGATCAAAATGTTGGCATGAAAGATATTAAGTTATTTTAATATGTCATAATTTAATACTAGAGGTTGATCCCTCCCATCATTGTAATTTTCCTCTATTAGAGTCTTGGAATATTGAGATACATGTTCTAGTGGTTTCTTTAACTCAATAATTTTTTTGTGCATTTTCATTATTTTTGTAATTGGTTCTGCTTACCTCCTTACATTTTTTAATGACTAGGAATTTTTTTCCATTGAACCTCAAGAATTATTTTTCCGGAATGAGTCTTAGATGATTCTATAGTACAAAAGTTCTCTATTTGATCCCATTTATGTTCATAATATTGTGTTTTAGCTACATATATAGATTCAGTGGAGATATGGATTGAATGTTGAGATCTGCGTTGAGCTTATATACATTGACCCCATGAATCTTTATAACCTCCTCCCCTCCTTACTAATTTCATGATGGTAGCTAAGGTTCTCATGTATCCTCTTCATTAGAATTGGGATCTATATATAATCAACATTAATGGATATGTAATGTGATTCTTCATCCAACAATGTTTCTATAAGACAAGGTTGTTCCCATCCTCCCAAGGATAGAATATGAAAATATATGAGGGTATAGATAAGTTTTGGAATTGGATAAAATTATTATCATATTCTTTGTTTCACATATTTTAACTATTATTTCCTCTAATGATTCAATTTGGAGGAATTTCATTGGAATATGTAGTAGGAATTGGGGTCCCAAATGAATTGTTACCTTGTTTCTTTTGAATTTTATGGGATTTATTAATTTTACATTGGGTAATTAAATATCATTGCTTTTATTTATGCCTAGAGGGGACTTCCCACTAGTCAAGTTCATCCTTTGGTCGGGTAGTTGATCAATAATCCACTTGTTATTGACGTTTTTCTATGATCACCTTACAAAAAATTTTCCATTTTCTATCGAATATCCTTAAATATGAAGGAATAATGATTTTATGGTCCAACATATGGTGGAAATATAAATAGTTATGGGGATCACTATGGAAAATTTAATATAGATTTCAAGCCTCATATAGATTGGTCAGATTATTTTACATGTATTCAATGAAGTATCTAAGAACCTATAATTTTTAAAAGGTATAGTTCTTATTTCAATGGTCTTCATATCCTAGGTGTCCTTCCTCAATTATTTTCTCTAGATGAGGTTGGTTTTTTATGGTCATTATTTAATAAGATGTATTAGGTGATATTGATCTTGTTTTGGTGCTCTAATTGTCATCAGTACTAATTCATGTGTAATGGTGATTCATTCCACATTACCAGACCTCTATCATTGAACAACAACTGTTTGTTGATTTTTGGATTTGGTTCAACAATTGAAAACCTCTGGATAGTGATCCATACTTATATACTCCATGAACCCACTGTGATTAATTACAAGGATTAAAAGTGTCTACAATTTTTCCAAGATATTCTATATACAAATATCTTGAAATTTGTTATGTGGAAGGTATATGTTGAATGAATGTGTTAGAGAATTAAAAATTGTGATAAAATTATAGATTCCACCACTTTTAAATTTTATTGTATTCTATAGATATAATACCCTTAAATTCATTACCATAGATTATAATATTTATATGAATAGATGATAATGGTTTTCCTATCCAGTAGGGAATCTACCCAAAAGCATTTATAGTAAATAAATTCTAAAATCTCTAGTCTATAAAAAACCCATGAGTTTTTAGCCTTCTTTTAATCATATATTCCCATTATAGGGACAAACAAGGAAAAAAAAATTTATATACAATTCTATACATTCCATTCCATTTAAGGATATGAATGTGGTATTTTAGAAGTTGGAAGGAGGTGGTGTAGCTGACACCCATTTGGGATATGGATTTGACTCAAGCTATATTGTGGAATTCCATCCTTCTATGGATACTATTAGAGGGATAAAAGACTCAATTATTTCGAGACACAAAGGATGTAATGTTTTTTAGAAGATAATTAAACATGGGTGGAATATTAATATTGATGTGATCGCCATCCATATGTTGGTTTTCGATACATTCATTAAGCTAGAAATGAGTGATTTTACAGAGATAAGGGATCCTGAAATAATAATAGAGGACACTCTTGGTTTTCCTTAATCACCTGGTTCAAATATACATTTTTTGGGACATAGATCAAGAAAAATGATTGGACTGTGCTCGCATAGCCTTTGTACCCCCTGTTATTAAATGGGATTTATAGTAGGGGATAACTTCATATCGCATAAAATGTTTTACTACGATAGAATATTTCCTCTTAGTAATGGGTCATTGAGTCATTCCAGATCATCTATCTTGGCTTTTTTCTATGCCAACTTCCCTTAAAAATAAATAATTTTAACTACCTTGTGTGGTAGGTGAGATATATCCATGTATTCTATTTTTATTTAGATTATGTACATTGGGTAGTTGGAAAATAAACATTTCTAATGACCTCATTTTAAGTATTCTACAAATTCCATGGAAGGAATAATTTTTTTTGTGATTCAGTATTTTTTGGGTTTAATGAAATGGATTAATTATCATTTCCTAATATAAAAGTGTCTTACCTTGAATCCTCTACCAAATTAGCACTGAAAGTATTCAACGAAACATATTGGATTTTTGAGATTAGGTCTCCCTCACCATCAATATAATAAGGTAGGACTATATCTCCTAAGTCATCCTTAAGAGTAAAACCCTGATTTGTCTTTCTATTGCCTTAACTAGTTGGACATTTCAACTTACAACCATTGTGATTATTATTCAACCCCTTATTGTTTCCGTGGGAGTATTCTATTAATGGTGATTCAAATTAAATCCAAAATACTCATTTACAATTATTCCCCAAATGATAGGGATGTTTCACATAATGATAGGAATGGTTATGGTACTTGTTAGTAGAGATCACTACTTAGTCTAGAAAATGGAAAATTTCTTGGAGAAGGTATAGGAGGGGTGAACAATTCTCATATACTGGAGGATTATGGTTGGATTGATTCTTCTATCACCACCCACCAATGTTGTTTATGATTTTATGATATTTAGGGTTGTGATGATGTTAAAAATTCACCAAACCCTGTGGACTAGGACTATTCAAGGATGGATACAATTGTATTTTCCAGCACATTATTTTAAACTTTTCATAGATTCATTTGGTCAGGGATATGTGTAGTAAAAATTTAAAATGTGAGATTCTTTCCTTCAAGGATTTTACTATGGTTGAGGAAATTTATATTCCCAAAATAGATAACCATTAAACCATTTTGAGATCTTAATGCATGATTATATCATTGGATTATTCTCTATAATCACACTTTGTATGCATCTTAGAGGTTTAATGATTTATTTGGATGAACTGACATCCATATATTGATTCCAGAACCAAGAATTCTCCTATTGCAATACCATTATATCATTAATACTTTGAGGGGACTCTAATGAACTACGTTCTGAGTAAAATATAATTTTCCATACTCACCCCATGCCTTAATACACACATCCAATAGGGAATATGTGATTATCTATTGAAATATGATCAATATGTGGATGCAAGAATGATAATTTTTTTCAATATTTCCCTAACATTGGGTTTAGAGATATTAAGAAAGCAGAAAACTCGGTCTGTTAAAAATGATTTATTATATTGTGGAGATGTTTTTAGTATTCCTAATCAATTATATTATACACCTTTTTCGTATGAAGATTTTACCACGTGTTATGGAATAATAATATAATACAGTCTTATTTTAAGAACTCTAGAATGTTATATTGGGGAGTAGAAATGGTCTATGTCTTAATTGGGAGGTTATACTTGGGCAATTATTTCCACATATCCATGATATCTTTATCATCACTTATAGGAGTCTCATCCCCCTTTTCTGAATACAATGGTTGTTTTCAAATGAAATTAATAGAAAATTGATATTTTCTTCAAGTACATTTGATCCAAATAAAGTATATTTGTGATCATTAAGGTGATGATAATGACCATCACCAGAGATCAACTATTAATAAATTTGAAATATGACAGTTTAGTTTTATGTCCATGGTTGTAATTGGCCTTGTAACTTTGTGTTTTTCTTGGTATAAGGACATTATCAAAGTTACTTCGATAATGGGAGATGCATTTTATTATTATGAACTGTTACTACTAGGATGACCTTCCTATTTAACATTTAATGGGATTTCAAAGGGATTCTATTCATTGATGTTGAAATAATCACAATGAGAAGAAATGTCACAATGATTATCTTAAAAAGAGATCCCATAATTGACCATTTTGTTTCTATATAGGGGAAGTTTGTGTAATATGTTATAGCGACGAACACCATAAAAATGTTCATAATATTATAGGGTGGTCCTATGTTTCTCAGGATGATCTTATTTTGGGATAATAATTTTTCACACTCATGGGCCACTATGGAATGGTTTTTTATGGTTCATGAACACTGATAGTAGTCACTTAAGGGACATGGTCCTCCAGCTAGATCATTGTCTTTAATTGGTGTGATCTCATTTTGGATGATACCCTAAGGGATGAAAAATTACCCTTTTAAGAGGGAGCTTTCCTAGTAAGATCCTAAGTCACCATCATATCTATATTATGAGTATCTTTAATTTAGAAATGAAGATGGGATGATATATTTCTATAAAATAGAATATATTGATAGGTTACTTCAAATTAGGTGGGAATGTGTTCCCACCTTTCAGAAGCTATTCAGATATGTCATTGATTCTCACCTGGTTAAAGGTAGACGGAATGTGTGTCTTATTTTTATCCTATACTCAAATTTACTAAAAGAAATCCTAAATGTATTTGGTGATATTATCACACTCTCATGTCTTTGTAATAATATATTCATTTTACACTATAAAAGAAGTGGGGATATGATCCATCTCTCGAGGATACTAAAGAATATAGTGATGATATTATTCAACATTTGAGGGATTATGGTTATAGGATTTCCTTCTAGTGGTCAATAAGAAATGATTACGATCATATTTTACTAATACAATCTAGATATACTAATATATCTTTAGGGTTTGGATATGGATATTAGTCTACCTAAATATTTCTGGAATTTTTTTTGATGGGATTCTAAAATTTGAATAGTAATATGTTCTTATTCGATGGTTAGATTGGTGATATGTGTACATTTTTATCATATACTATCTATTGAGTTATTTAAATGAGCTTCACATGTGGGGATAGTAATATGGGCCTATCCAATTATCAATGTTGGAATATTCTATTATACTTCTCTAGAAATGGCTAGAGAAGACCAATAGGGTTGTTTAGAATGAGTAGGGATATGAGCATGCTCTTTCACTAGGGTTTGTCTTCACAATTCTTCATGACGAATAGAAATATTAATATAATCTTGATGTTAATGGTCCATCTATCTCTAGAAACAAATTTATTTTGGTGCCATGGATTGAATGAATAAGACTATGATATCTTGGGTAGTATCATCAGTGTATTCATGGGAAACAGAGCCACAAAATGATGGATGTTAGTAAAATTGTCCCTTATAGGTTACTCATATGATGTAGTGACACCACTAACATCCAAATATTCCTCCCTTGATATAAGGGAGGTTCATTTTTCTAGAATATAAGTAGATTCTCCTAAAGATGTAGGGGGTAGTTATTGGAATTAATGGCTTCATCATAGATTTACAATAATAGGGTTAGTTGTGAGGATTCAAAACCAAAAGGGTATCCCAAGATTCCTCTAGGGTTATAATAGTATTATTTTGATTGTAGTACCACACTAATGTATTTGATACTTATTTTGAAGGTGCTTCATTGGAGGTGTTATCTATCTGGTTTCTATTGAAACAAACTTTGAATCAATTGAGGTGTATGAATATTTTCCTAATCAAGATAAAAATACTTTAAATCATTGTGGGATCATTAGTGAGGATCTAATAACTTTTGAAAACTATATACAAGAGAAATATACCAGTTCAAAATAAACAATAAACATATATTTGACTAATAATTTTCATAATTAAATAAATTCATATCTAGATCACAATCTCTTATCTCGAAAATCTTTTTATGACAAAATAAAATGTTGTTGGGAAAATTGAGTTCATTTTTTATCCACAACATTTATACATTTTGTAGACCTATATACCAATGTAATGTGATCACTAAGACATACCCAAATACACCTGGGAATGCACATGTTCAAGAGTATGGGATGGAGGTCTCATCCATAATTTTTTATGGGAATTCATTCCCTACTCAAGGACCCTCTTATAGTTTTATGTTCGTTTAGTGAATGTGGTATTTATTACCACTTTGATAAATATTGATCAATAATATAAAATTATTTCAACATATATAGGTATTAATGTTTTATACCTATTTTATTCATTAATATTTGATGCTATAGTTTGAATCCACTTAATTGGGAACTCTATAGATTAATGTCATATTGGGAGGTTGTATTTTTTTGGGTTTTTGGATCAGGACCTTAAATATGGATTCTTATGTATGACTATAAATGGTATTAGAACCTATCGAGTTTGATGCCACTTAACGGGAAATTTCATTCCTTTTCATGTTATGTGACATGGACTATCATGGAAAATTTTGGGGTCATATATCCATATCTAGTAGTCTAGAAAGTGAAAATTTCCAAGAAATGTTTAGTGTGAGACTTACACATGACCATCCATTTCTGGTTGATCTGAATGATAATTTTTTATAATGATTATGGATTCGTTTTCATAGTGAATATGGTCATCTGAGATATGCGGTCTCTTCATCATATAACCTAATGATAGATGTTTTTGAGAATATATCCCCAATAAAGAGATATGAGATCCTAAGGAATATGGTCCTTCAAGTAAATATTTAGATTAATTAATGAACATTATAAAACTATAAATATTGGTTTATAGGGAATATATCCCTATAAAAAATATTATAATTTTGGATTTTGGGATTCTTCCTCAAGGAGGCTTCATATGTATGGTGGTTAAAAATAATCAGGTATGGCGTAGTTTGAGTTTAATGTTTACTAGAATGTGGTAGGAATATACTAATCATTTTATCATCATTCATGAAGGGTAATGTCATGTAATATTGTGTCATGTGACCAAGACATTGTTCATGCTGTTTAGAATGATGAAAAAATGATGTTTTGTTGTGAATGGGGGAACAAAAATGAATAGAGAGGGGCACACACATGGGATTCCTAGATGATGGGGTTCATATCATAATCATCAGATCTAGTATTTTAGGTTCATCACCTAGGTTATCTTGGGCACATCATATAGGGTATGTTGTATTTTCTTATCTTACATAAAGGATTGGCATGTTACAAAAGGGGTAAAAATGAATGATATAATGTACACACACAATAAGGAAATTTGAAATTGATATCCATTATTCATTGATGGTTCTTGGTAATGAAACCATCATAGGAAACATGGTTAGGACATACACTTATGAAGGAAGAGCATGTATGCATGAATCATTATTTTGAATCTGGAGATAAGATGAGAATGATATTTCATGAGAGAATTTTTTAGTTTCATCATGATAGGGACACTCATTATCAATGTAATACGAAAACATGATTAACTCAAGGTTTCCAACTATCTGGGATCAAAATTTTCGAGAATCCTATTATCAAGGGGTGAACTATCATTGGGGTTTATTTTTATGTGCATATGATGACCATATATGTCTATTGGTTTTGGAGAAGGTATGGATTTTTATTTTTTCAGGGTTTTGAAATTGGTGAAAGGAGTCCATGAAGATATTTTGATAATGTTTTCCCCTGGGAGAAAATCATAATTTTTTTGTATGATTATAGGTAGTTGTAGTCTTACCGTATGTTGAGTAGACTATGTATAGCTACTATATGCTGGTCAAAAACTCTGTTCCTAAACACGAGTAGGAGGAGGGCTTGGACTTCCTCCGGGAGGATGGTCTTTATAGTATTTATTTTTGGAGTGGGGAATGTAATTATTAGAATTTTATCAAGGGATATCAGTCTGTTCAGTTGGATTTTCAGGGAGGCTAACACAAAAAACTCATAGAAGAATAACTTTCATGTGGTCATCCTTTGAATGTGTATGTACAAGGGTGGTTTTCAAGAAAAGGTAATGAAGAAGGATTTTCAACATGGTCGTTATGTGATGGATTATGATTAGTATTCTATATGAGTGGGGAGATCCTTCATGGTGGGATTTGTGTTGGGAACAAGTAGAATAACTGTCAAAACATAGCTTAAATATAGGAGAGGTGTCTATGTACTAGGTTCATGAACTAACTGACATGAAAAGGGTATGTGATACTTCCATTAAAGTCTTTGTAGCTCAATATTTACCTATATATTTCTATAAATACTCAATGAAACAAATAATTTATCTCATTCTCCATTTACCTTCTTTGTTTTCCTTTATCCATGTCCCATTCATGAAATTTAAACTATTGTATTTACATGAAATCATAGGGTAAAACTTCTTCTAAAAATTGAAGGACTCTTAAGAGAGAATATGAAACTATTAAAGGTCATATAAAGTGTACATTAATGATGGTCCTATTGTATATATACTGAATTATCATAGATGTTTGTGTCGTCATGCTCTCAATGTAGGGCTTACTGCACGGTTTGAGAGAATCTGTGTAGGATTCGTCTATC
Source organism: Viscum album (assembly GCA_963277665.1). Classification (NCBI taxonomy): domain Eukaryota; kingdom Viridiplantae; phylum Streptophyta; class Magnoliopsida; order Santalales; family Viscaceae; genus Viscum; species Viscum album. The sequence continues at coordinate 1,703,846,485 of OY728155.1, forward strand.
ATACCACCCAATTCGGGGTTACTGTTTGAATACTATATGCCCAAAGAGGTACCCCACATACCAACCCCAGTATGACTTCATACTGTACTCTAACACATTTTCTTGTAGATATATGGTGGTCATAAACTAGTTTGATGGAAACCACCTTCACGTTGTTTTTTAGAGATTTGGATGGTTAATTCTTTACTGTTCAATCCAAAATTTTGTAAGAATTAACATATTTGAGGGGATAATATTTTGTAATACATAAATACCATTCCTATTTTCCAAAAAAATTTGTTTTCTATAGAAAATCATATTATATCTATATTTCTCTATTTATGTCACGACCCGTCCCCCGAGGCCCATGCTGTGACTACCCCAAGCCTGCCTTCCATAGGCCAGGGGCTGGCGACTAACACGAAAGGCATAATTACCTAAAACTAGGATGACATTGCCATAATAACTTGTAAAATCACACTCATGCAAGAACACAGCTAGACCGAACACCAAGTAAACTGTATACAAAAGATTGCTGAAAGAAAAAGTGAAAAGAATACAAGCCCAACAGGAAAGTACCAGAAAAACAGTGATACAATAAAACTAAAAGAAAAGGGAACACAACTACTGGATTGTCCTCCGGGGTTCCTACCTGAAGGGTAGGTACAGATCACCTCCTTAACACTCCATGTCCACCCGTCTCCTCCACGTATCGACACGCCGTATGGTCCACCTCCGGGTATCGTCCAGTCCTGGTACTCTTTGCCTCAGTCAGTGATGTCCGTTGTCTGCAACCAACACAACATGGTGCAATCATAGCCTGTGCATGGGTGAGTATTATGATACTCAGTAGGGACCCAAAGACCCTCAAGGTCTCACAAAATCCAAAAAGTATAAATTACAAAGTATAAAATAAACATATAACCTTACATAGGTATATGCCCATACATATACCTATGTTATCAAGTGATCTTTATCTATCATGAGGAAAACACATAAAAACATACTCAGCTCCACCATGATTTTATTCCAGGGGTAGGATCAAGTAACATCCCCAGTCACATTCTCGAAAACATGGATGCTGGAGAACTCCTCCCTTATGTAGTGCAGTGGGCCTGCAGTGACACCAAGTGCGCTTCCCATTAACCTTGGACTACTGAGGTACTCATCCTATTGAGTATTGTGGATCTGCTGCGTCACCAAGCACGCTCCCCAACATGGTTCTGTATGTCACCAAGCATGCTCCCCCTCATAGCCTTCTGAGGTACTCCTCCGGTCGAGTACCGTGGGTCTGTTGCGACCCCAAGGCACTCCCCACTGGGCTAGTAGAGTCACTCTGAGTCAAAACGGTCTGCAGTTGTCAAGTCTCAGCCAGCTACTAGGTCTCAGCCAGCTACTAAGTCCCCACACTATGCTCGCTCATCTCCTAGAGGATTCTATCCACAAGTTATCCGAAAATACTCCAACTATTACGAATTCCATGATGAAGTATCTCAAAGGTCCGCCATGTCAAAGGGGACTCAATGTAATAGACAGCTCATCAATCGGACGCCCAGTCTGTGAGTTATTAGCCTTTTAGCCCGGGGGCCCGGTTGGATTCGTGCTCGATCCAACCTGACCGTTTCCCATCTCAAACCAAAATTCCATTGAAGTATACTCAAAAGGACGGTCTCTCTCCAAGATTTATAGCGCCACTAATAGTTCGTCAAATGGACATCTAGTGCCAACGATATGGCTGAAGGAGGGTAAATGGGTCATAGTGGGCCCGGGTCCTGTCTGAACCGGTCAGACTGACCGGACCCAACCTGGAATGGGTCAACCCAGTTCGGGTCAACCCGGCCCATCCCGCTGGGTTAGGCCCAGTCCGTGATGTGGCCCGGTCCGCTGGGAGGTCCAGCAGGCCGTGATGGCTGCTAGGGGCCGTGGAGCCCATAGGTGCCTCAGGGCGGCTCGGCCGCGGGAGTGCTGGAAGGGCGCAGGTCCGGTTTGGTGGGGCTTCATGGGGGCATGGAGCCATCTCATCTGGGGCATTATGAGGGGCGCATTCCGGTTCGGTCGGGGCACCGCAAGGGGGCACCGCAAGGGGTGCGGGCTGTTTTGGGTGGCCGGCAGGCAGTGTGAGCTAAGGAGGATCGGCCGGTGGATGGCGCTGTTGTGGTGGTGAAGCCAATGGGTGGCACGGTCGGTGGGCGGCACGGCCGGTGTGGCTCGGCTGGCGGGCGGTGTGACTAGGTCGGCTCGGACGGTGGGTGCGGGGGCCAGTTCGGCCGGGAGGCTGGACCGACGCAGGGGCGGCGTGGGTCACGGTGGTCGTGTGTGGCGACACCATTACCTTTGTCACATTCATCAGCTTCATTCATTCCTATGAACACCACAAGGAAGAACCACCAAGGGGAATCATGCCTTGTCAGTTTGGCCCGCACCCTCCGCGTTTAGAGTGGTAGCATACGGTTCACAATAACAAAGAAAAGAACATCAACTGTGATCTTTCGTAATTTAATCATTCATAATCCCACACAAGAGAAGAAGGGAGTACATGGAAAGTGATAAACCAATAACATTAAACCCCTACCTCAAGATGATATGTTGATGGTGTTGCGGGGAAGAAGACAAAACTTTGGAAAAAAGACTGATGTCAGTGTCATCGGCGTTTTCCTCGATTGTCAGTTTGTACGTCAGTTTTTCATAGTCGAAGACATCCTACGTCGGAGGAAGTCTTGGGGAAGAAGGTCAAAGTCGAGGTCGGCATTCATCATTGGCATTCATAGTTGGAAGAACATGTTCTTCGTTCAGAGAAATTGTTCTTCGTTGGATAGATTTTCTTCCAAGGCTCCACCAAAAAAGAAACTGGCCTAATGATGTATTTCCCCCAACATTTATCGTTGGAAGAAATTCAAAATAGCCTAATTAAACACCTATGTTGGCACATTTAATTAAGGTGGGTTGGCGTAATTAATGTGGAGGAAGCTCAAGAGGCTCCTCCACATTAAAGAGGGGGGGGGGGGGTTGGGTGGTTTCTTCTCCCCCCATTAATAGGGGTCGGGTGGTCCCCGCCCCTAAATTCAATTTAGAAGATTATTGAAAACTCAGGTGGTCCCCACCACTATTAATCATGATATAGTGGTTTTTTTCCAGTGTACCCCACCCCTGAACATCCACATGGAGGGTGGTTACAACACAATAAAATAAATCGTGTGTTTATTTTATTTATTATTTCCACGAAAACCCAAAAAACTAAATTTCACCCTCGACCATCTGTCATCGAGGTGAAAGTATCCTTAAGTGAATACCCATGCTGCGAGTTGAACGGTGCCCTAATATTTCAATTTTGAGCACTAGTTCAAAAGTTATAAAATCCCACTCATACATTTACTAAACGTACCCGTAAAAAAGCTCAGCAATTTATTGAGGGAACTCTGGGACTCGGAATAATGCGCCGTAAATTTTCAAAGGCTCATAAAATTCTCATTTATTTAAAAAAATTACATGGAAATACCAGGTCATTACAATTTATAGGGATAGGTTTCTCTTGGTTCATTGCTATATTTGGTTAATATAATCACATGTAGATATAAGGATAAAATATTCCTACCACATATTGATTGAACTGAACTTTTATTCCTAAGAAATCACAAATGTGGGTAAAAACATATTTTAATTCCTTTTTAATTGAACTATTCTTCTAGGTATATACCCCGTATATTCCAAGGGTGTTACCGATCCATAAATACTAAGGGTATGTTTAAGAAAATTCACATCCTCTTACTAATCAACTATTTCCATGGGGAGAAAGTCATCCAAGAAAACACCAAATAACATTATAATCCTTCATGAAACATGCAAATGTATATATTGATGAAACTCTATCTATGATATATAATCCTTCCAAGGAAAACCTAAGGGTAGAGTCCCAATTGATATCCCCTATGGTTTGAGTGATTTTGCCTTATGATTAAAGTCCTCAAAAGTTTCATAGGACCATTCTTCCATTGGGTTTCTATGACATTTGAAATGATTTATCATACAAGATATATATTTTTTAAGTGAGACTCACTGAGAGGTAGATTATTTTTAAAGAAACAATGTTATTTTCTCTATATTATAGATGAATTACTTGGGATTAGAAATGTCATGTTCCCAAAATGTCTTACCTTTATTACCAATCAAACAAAGTTCATAGATTATTTAATCTAGTTAGTGGCCCTATGCCTAGTTGGAAATTATAGTGTTGTTACCAAATGGGTTTCAATAATCCTTTGAGTTGTTAATGATAAATTATTTTTGAGGCATTAATAACTATAATATCTTTGAATGAGGTAGTTTATGGGGGATCCATAAGGTTAAAAATAATGGATCCATAGTGTTATAGGTTAATAAAAGTGGAATGAAAAAAAGTAGCAACCCATAATTGGGGAGTATATAAGGGAGTGTGGATAAAATATTTTCAATATAGTCAGGCCATTATTAAGTCCCCAAAAATTCATATAACTAGTGAAACAGAAATTTATTTCCATCCCTTACTGGATATTTCAATGATTAATATCTCAATAAATCTACAGTGATTATGTAATATCAATAGTAATCATTCATCTATGATGGTATTTTAGGACATTAGTGAATAAAATCTCTTACAAGGGGTATTAAATTCCATATATCATGCTTTTGGAGGCCCATGATTTAGTTATTAGTAGTTGAGAATGATCCAAAATTCTATTCATTCACCTGAGTGATGATATATTAGGTATGCATCATAGTGTTTTTATATATATATATTTTACATGAACTTTATTTAACATCATTGGATATAGGGAATGTGATAACCATTGGAAATTCATCAACTACTAATACAGGGAACCTTTCGGTTGAGTAGGGAGGGGAATCAATTTCTGTGGATAGATTATTCTATTATAGGGACATGTCATGTAAGTTAATCCTTGAATTTTCATTATATAGTTTAGGTTCCATAACCCTTTTAATGATCGAATCATTTTAATATAGACACATCATTTGAAGTGGTTTTCAGATCCATAGGATGATATAATACCCTATTGTTTATGGAATCCCCACTTCCTAAAAAGGTTTTAATATGGTAAATTTATGGGTTCTTGCCTCTTATTTGAATTGATACTCACTATATTTCTAATGTATTTCTAGAAATACAGGATGGTAAAATGGACAAAACATGAGGATATTTCATGATTTAATTTAATTGAATGAATTAAAAGTATATATTAATCATACAAATAGATAATTTAGAAAAAATAAGCCCCATTTTATACATTTGAACCCCATTGGTTATAGTTATATCTATAAAAGTAAATTTTTAATGATGATGATAGAATTACTCACACATGGAACTAGAACGGTGTCATGATAACAAGATGTATTAGGGATAATTTATAGTGAGGTAGAGCCGATGATTATTCAATTTTCATTAGATATAGTTGAGGTTACACATATGTTATAACTCCTTCTTGTTCCATATATCAATGGTCTCATTATAGATGAAACTGGATATAATGTATATTATATACATCCCTTTAAACAACAATGTGATAAGTCATGTAGTGCTAAAAATTTCCAAACATGTTATTAAGATAGATCACTATATATTATTATAGAATAAACACCACCAATAAAGTTAGGGGTTGATGTTTCAGATGACAAAGATTCCTAATGGGGTCCATTTAGGGTTGATCCCATCCCAGATTATGAACCCATTCCAGCAATAGAATTATAGTCTTAATCAAATATGATTAATGAAAATTTCACTGTGATGAAGAGTTATTGATGAAATATATATAACTCTATTAATGAAACCCATTTATAAAATCCTGATTTTTAGATAGTTCCAATTTAAATAATATCCATTCGCAAGGGGTCAACAGTATCAATTATTGTGAACTATGAGGGATTAATTAGGTGATGTTGGAAATTAAAGATACATAAGAAAACTACAAGGAATGTTATTGTGTATAAAATGACATGGGTTAACATATATAAATCTTATCTAAAGAAATATATGATGTAACACCCCAGTTCCGGAAGCCACCTAGAGGCACCCCGTACCAAGTTGGTCACATGGCCTCAAGCGCATTTACCCAAATTCCAGAGGATGCTGACTAGTAGTGAGGGCCTTGGGTGTGACAGTTGGGAACCTATACCCTCATTGGCAGAGTAACACAGCGGAAGAGAAACAAATACACCATATCAGAAGCAATAAATATACCAACAATAGTAATAGAGAAAGACTTGTATAACAAACAACTGAAGCACATATATAAATGATGCATGGAACATATTTCTAGGTAATAATCCAAATAAATATAAATGTTGGAATACAAACAGTAATAAAAAAATGTTCAAAAGAAATAGATCAATGGATCCTCAGTATCGTAAGCCTATGATTGGTCCCATGCTCTCCAGCTCCACTACAAGTCAAGTACCAGAAGTAGAAGGGCGCTTTCCCTTCTCTATACCTGCGACAATATAATCTGTTTGGGCCCAAAAGCGTGGCCCAAATAGGGTGTGAGACTAAATCCCAGTAGGCAACCACCCATAGAACTGTGCCAAACAGTTAGTGAATATATGACCGCTAATAGTATTGAAATCAGTAAACAAGAAAGTACTCAGTAGTAAACAATCCACAGTTTCAATATCAAGCAATAGCTAAACAAGAAGCTAAACACAAACAGGCAACCCTCTCGGAAATACTCACAACCCATACCCTATGGTCCTACCTAACATGTAAAAGAAACCCTCTGGGTAGTACACTCAGTCTAACCCCTTTGGTTCTATCACAAGAATATATAAATAGACTCTTTGAGGAAGCACTCACAATCAATTCCCTTTATCGTCATAAGTAAAACAAGAATCTCTGAGGAAGCTCACAAATTCAATTCCCTTTATAGTATAAGGTAGTCAAGGACTCTCTGAGGAAGCCTACAAGGTCAAATACCCTTATAGCCCCAAGTTCAATGACTCTCTAAGTAATATCACTCAGTCAGTTTCCCTCATAGCCCAAAGTCGTTCAAGTAATTCAATGACTCTCTGAGGAAGCTCACACGATCAATTCCCATTATAGTCTAAATTATTCGAGTAATCTCTAAGGAATATCCCTTGGTCAATTCCCCTTATATCCTCAAGTGGTCCTAGGATCTCTGAGGAAGATCAATCAGTCAATCCCCCATATAACCTAAAGTGCTCAAGGACTCTCTGAGGAAGCTCACTCAGTCAATTCCCCTTATAGTATACTACACCTGGTTATCGTGGCCCTGTATTGGTCAAAGAGGATAGAAATGAAATATGAGAAAAGTAAAACTATATAACTACTTGGCTAACCAGTCTACAACATATAAAGCATGTCAGAATACAAACTCTCTGCCCTACAGCAACAGGCATGGAAAACAGGCATGGTGGCCAAAAGGAAAAGTAGGACCAAACGGTCGTAAATATATCATGCGTGCGTAAAACATATAAAGAATATAAAAAAAACTATTCATATCCAATTAACCTCTACACAAGCATACAATAATTCCATACAATCACCAGGGGTAAAATGGTAAACACATAATACCCATTTCAAGGGTATTGGTCAAAATTGCACATAATACTAAAATACTTTCTAAGGAAAGGCACAAACCACCTACCTCGTCATTGTAGGAATGATATACATGAACCTCAATGCATGAATCTTCCTAGAATGCCAAAGATCTAAAAATCATCTAAAGTGTTCAACCCACGATATCTCAAGAGAGACAAGAAATCATAAGTTGGGGCACTAGGAGAAAATAGATCTCACCGATGCGATTCCAACACAACCGATGATATTCGATTCGGAGGACGGACGCTTGCTCAGGGGTTCGTCGATGATTCGTGTCCGTACTGAGATCATGGTAGAACAAGACCTAGAAAGAGAGTGTTCTGGTGATTAGACATGACTCTGATGCGTTTAATGGGAAAATAGAAAGTACACAGCGTGTACTTGTGAAGTACAAGACATGTACTCACCTTTTCCATACTTTGCTTTAGGCGGCCTCCAAGTCACCCCTTTGTGCTCATACATCGGCCTCCATCTCCCAAGTGTATTTATGACTAATGTCATCATGAAAAATCCCATTGCAGATGTGTAGCAGGTAAATGACAGCCCATGGAGTGGTAGAGGTACCTTTAATAGACTTGAGCAGAGTCATGGAATCAGTTTCCACGTGCTGAATAATGAATCTGAGGGAACAAAACACCTCCAGCCCTGTGAGAAGAGAGGACACCTCATCCATGAGGGAATCACTTGTACCGAACCACCAACTGAATGCCAAGACAACAGACCCATTCTGATTATGAACCACGCCCTCGCCCCTCATGTATTCATTCAAACATTAGCTATCAATGTTCAATTTTAGGCCTGATCATAGCGGGTTCAATCAGAGCCAATTACCTTGAGAAGGTCCCCTTGATGAGGAAAAGTGTGTCCTGCTACTATCCATGAAGCGCCGAAGAGAAGGGTCATGACCACCCCGCTTGATCAGTAGTGAATGTTCCAACACCAGGGACTTCGCCTGAAACCTCAACGATGTGATGTAGTTACCATTGTGCAAAGCCCTACTAAGAGAATCCCATAAAATCCAGTAGCCAATAGAAAACACCATGAATCTATCCCTCTGCTCATGCACGCAGTCCGTTGAGCCGAAGAACCATGCCTAGGGGAAGGCATCCCTAGAGAGGCCTTGTATGTCATCCCCAGAGAAGTCACTAAAAGTGCTCCAGATGCAGGCCACCCATTCTCCCTCAAAGAATAGGTGTCCTTTCATCTCCTCTTTAGAATCGCTACAACAGAAGCATTTGGAGGCAAACGAAATTCCTCTTCGATGCACCTCTTCATCAGTGGGAAGTGTATGATTATGAAGCCTCCAAATGAGGAAGTTGAACTTTTCCAGGATATCATTACACCAAAGGAAACCTCCCCATGATACATGAACTTAGTTGGTATATAGAACCCCACGATAATCTTTCGATGATAAGTAGCCGAACTAGGAAACTATGAACACCAGCTGGTCTGGTTCATTTGTGATCTTAATACGGTTGAAGAAATATAGTTGAGAGGGGGAGGGAATAGCTTGGATGAAGGAAGGGAAAAAGTGTCATGTGAGAAAGAAATGTCTAGAATAGTGTAGGATGGAAAACCATGGATACTCCCATACCAGTTGGCCCTCCAAAAGATGATCGCCACATCACAAACAATCCAATGAGAATGCTTCTGAAGAGTAAGGATGTGACAACAAGTAACATTCAAAAGTTTGGAGCATCTCCCACATGAGACTTCAAACTTAGATCCATATTTTTTTCATATAGAAATGTTCCCAGAGAGATATCCCCTCCAAAGCATCCCAAGACAACTTTTCCTGCAAATAGGATAGGGAATCTGAAACACACCTGAGTTTAAAACCACCCTCCTCAAAACTGCGAGCCATCCTACACCACGAGGCCCAATGGTATTTCCCATCTTCTTGGGCATCCCAAATGAAGCTAACCATAATACGTTCAATATTACAAAGAACCATCTTGGGAGAAATAGTAGACGAAAAGTCATGCATGGGGATGGATGTTAACACACTATTGTCCGAGGAAATTATTATCCCAAAGGAAATAAAGCGACTTTTCCAATTAAGAATACGAGTAGAAATTTTATCCCCAATAACGTCAAAATGATGAATGTGAATCTGACCTAGTGAAATTGGAGCCCCTAAATAATCCATGGGAAAATCCCTTTCAATGACCCCCAAGCTATCTTCCATCCTCTTGCCCTTAGCAGCTGAGCACAACCTTGAGATATAAACTTCACTCTTCCCATGATTAATGACATGCCCACTCCAAATACAATAAAAATCAAGAATATGATTGAGGGATTGAATGTTAATGTTGAAACCATTGAGAAAAATAAGGAGGTAATCTACAAATAATATGTGGGAGATGCCTGGAAGGTTCAGGTTTCACCAAAAGGGTCGAAAAAAACCATCAGAACAACACATTTTCAGGTATCTACTAAAGGCATCATGAACCATAATGAAAACATTGGGAGAGAGAGGTTACCCCTATCATAGTCCCCAAACCTATTTAAAGAAATTTTATCTTCCCCCCAAATAAGTAACAGAGAACCACAAGTACCCAATGCCTCTGAAGAAGAGATAGACCACCCTCTCAGTGAAACCTATACACCACATGACTCAGATAAGGAAACTCCACTAAACCCAATCATATTCTTTTTCCAGGTCAAGATTAATGGAAATGTTTGAGCCTCGGATTTTCCTGTTGATATCACCCAGCATTTCTAGTTCTAAGGCAATTTCTGATTGAGTGTACCTGCCTTGAATAAATCCATGCTTCTCATCCAAGACCCACTTATGGAGAAACAATAAGAGCCTTCGATTAATGATACTTGAAAGAACGTTGTAGGGTAAATTATACATGATGATTGACCTGAATTTCTTTAAATAGAAGAGTTCCTTGACTTTGGGAATGAGAATAATCATGGTGGAACATGCCACTTGTGGTAAGATTCCCCTGTAGGAAAAGGCCCAAATACATTCTACTAGTCTTTGTTTAATGATGTCCCAAGAGATTATATAGAAAGAGCCCGAAAAACCAGGAGGCCCAATGGTACTCTTAGAGTTACGTAACGAGACAGCTTTCCACACCTCTTGCTCATCTGGAACCCTTTCAACGACCCCATTGATGACATGGGAGACCACATGAGGGATGAAGTAAAAGAGGTCTGAGTGCCCTATTGGGTGGTAAGCCTTCACGCAAGGGTTAACGTCTGCATGTAAGGAGTGAAAATGAGTCACAGCCATACCTCCCACCATCTATGGGTCATTTGTGAAAGAGTCTTCATTGAGGAGAATGTTTGGTGCTTTATACCAATTCCTCTCCTTAATGAAAGCATGAAAGAAAGCAGTATTTTTCTCACCCTCTTTAAGCCATGTAACCCGTGATCTCTCTCTATCAATTGTTTCCTGCTCTAGGAGCAGGTCCACAAGGCGATTCTTCTAACTCACAAGGTTGCTAAAAACAACATCATCCCATTGAGATTCCATTCCCTCCTCACAATGCTCAATAATGGCTTTATGGTTCTCCAGGTCCATGAAACAAGAGGGATTGGAGTTTTCCCACAGACGTAAATTCTTTTTTAGCCTTTGAAGGCTGTCATAAAGGCCCACCCAAGGCTGTTAGGAAGGCCCACCCAAAATCGATGTGGGAAGAAATTTTTCAGGCGAAATGAGATTGTCGCTGTTGGATCACGTATAATGTGATATATGACATCAAAATTGACCCCGCATTCGACATTCAGCAACCGTGGAATATCAGCACATTTAGGTGGACTGTTCGATCGACCCTAGATGTAATCCCGGCCATTTGAGATTTTTAAAATGCTATGTCGTCTCTTGGATTTCCAATCAAATCCGAGTCACTCGTTATTTTTAAAACTCGCGGACGCATGCCAACCCTTGAATTTTGGGATGAACTGATCATAGATTTCGAATTTTCTCCTAGTCTTCCACCACAGCGTTGTCTTCTTACTTCTGTGGAATTCCTTATACCAGTAACCTACTTACCCCTTTTTACCATTTTTCTCCACTCTTGTAGCCATCAGACCCTCCATTCACGCGGTTTCCACAAGGTTTGTCCATTTGTTTCTTTTTAAAGGCCACTTGGGCATCAGATATCATGAAATTTATATTAATATATATATATATATATATATGTTATAGGTTTAGTTTACAAAAATCATTCGTGGCATCCAAAGGACCTCCCAGTTCCTTGCACCCATTCAATAAGCATACCTCATCGAGTCCTCCATGTTTCCCCAACGTCTCCCGAGTCTCTCTTACTCCATGAGCTAAGGTAGGGGAGTATTCTTTGTCATTCATGTGTGGTTTTAAGTTATTTATATATGTATATACAATTGTAGCATTAGATAAATCTCCCTACAGTATGAGGATAATACATTCTTCAAGGGTTTCACGATCTTAAGTTATATGGTATTAATAGACCCTAAGTAAGGATGCCCATGAAAACTTATCTTATGACTTAAATATGTAATTGGTTAGATATATATATATATATATATATATATATATATGAAATTATATATAATTATAATATATACAACCCTCAGATTTGCATAGACTTCATATGCCCAGGATAAAGGCTTCCAAGGTTGAGTTAATGAAGAGTTAAAATTCATGGAGCCACTTTTACAGGGAAAATTTTGTATCTATTCATGAATTTTCTTATAGATACAGATACACATAATATAACTGGGTTATTTCAAAAAAAATCAGTAATTTTACCAAAATGAATAAGTACATGATTTTTAGTTTTAGTGACAAACAATCATAGAATAAGAACCTTGTGTATACTTGATATGTATAATTGGGAATGTTGGTACATGTGCATATATGACATATTTGATCCCCTATTGTGTATATAAATTTCTGATATTTGAAAAACATGTGTTTTTAAATGTTTTGTCCTGAGAAAACACTACTTTTATGCATTCCCCAATGAATAAAAGTTTTATACAACATGAAACCCTAATCATGGTTTTCCAAATGCTTCTTTTAATATGATTAGTTCATGATTAGATATTGAAATCTTGTGAGTTCATATGAATTTGTACTAATTAATATTTACTCATTATATTAAATAATTATGTTTATGGTTGAGTTTTATACTTATAATTTTTAACATGTAATGTTTGGGATAATGTGAGTTTAGTACCACGCATGAATTGTTATGTTATTCCTTTATATGTTACGTTAAATATCACCTCATTATTTTATCATGAATGTTCTTGAATAATATGGTTATAGACATTGTCATTTTATGTGGTCAATTTGTTATTTATTTTGTGTTAGTTGTTATTAAAAGTACTCTTAAGTTCTATATAAACTAATGACCTAACCATATAATTCATAGTTCTGTGCCAAACTCACTACATTTGCATAAATGTTAATGACTGTAATATTAAACTTTTATTCCCTTTACTAAGTTAATGCATTTAATTGTTCAAGGTGGTGCGGGACACCATCAATAAAATGAAAGGTGAAATAAGAAACCATGTAATTTTTACACTTGGTTTGATATGTGATATGTAATTTAATAAATCAATGTGGGATGTGAAATTTGATTTAGATTTATGAGGAATGAATTGGACTTATTATGTGACGGGTCGAGCCTGCTATAGCCCCTCAATACAATAGTAGATCTCATGAGACAACTAAAAGCGGAAATGGCCAAGGCCTTTTCCATTTATGAGTTATGGATTTTGGCTGAGGCCTCAATCTCTAGACGTCTTGGCTGAGGCTTTGACCCAGTCCGACATATGCTTTTTTTATTAAGACTATGTAAATTAATTAATCAGAGGATTATTTGACTAGTAGAATATTCATGGTTAAAGAACTTATGTTTATGCGAATCATAGGAAGTATAATTATTAAATATTATTGTGTAATATTCAAAATTTATATGGCCAGTGTATGTTACACAAGTGTTAAAGATGAAATTGATGTCATTATCTTTAATTGAAACTCTGATTATGCATTAAACTTAGTTATTAATCTTGTACTTGCATTTCAACATAAAATTTCTTTTGTTTTTTATCCTGAATGATCATTTCCTTAATTAAACTATGATAATGTCCGCATGTTTTAAATTGTGCACTTATATCACTTAGAATAGTCATCATGGAATAATGTTTATGTTACAACAATATTTTAAGAAAATGTTTAATGGAATTTTTAAAGAATTATTTCATAACTTATTTTGGGTATAGTATGTTATTTTTTAACCCCTTACAGGGAATTCGTTTTCTCACCCTATGTTTTTTATTAAAATTTTCAGGTATGGGTTTTTACTAAAGAATATTTCAAATGTAGTCAGTTTCTCAGAGCCTGAACCGAATTCGATCCTCTGAATGGCACCGGCTCTGGGTACTTGAGAGCTAGGGTGTGACAAGATTGGTTGGTTTTATATTGAGACCATATTTACTTTTACTACTTAATTGTAATGTTTAGATATCTTAATGGTGAAACGTTTGTTCACCATGGGGAGTGGGATATACAGGTAGTCCATGCAAGGCTAGTTCATCAGTAGATATGAGATATCATAACCGATGTAGTGTGTCATATTCTTGGTGATGGGAGAGCAGAGATGAATTTAATTTCTCTTGTGGTGTATCAGTTTCATGATGTGTTTCCTAATGATTTCTTAGGGTTTCCACCAGATAAGTATGTTTAGTTCACAATTTAGTTGATTCCTATAGAATATCCTATTTTAGTTCCACCTAACAAGACGGAACACGTAAAGCTTCAAGAGCTCACGATTCGGCTAGAAGTGTTAGAGGGTATGGGATTTAATAATTCATGTACATCGCTTTATGTTTCACCAGTTTTTTAATAATTCCAATGGAATGTTCTGGTTGTGTGAAAATTAACAGAAGTTGAATCAGATGAGTGTTATGAATTGAAATCCTCTTCCATGTATCAATGATCTTTTTGACTAGCTGATGGGTGCTTCTGTGTTCTCCAAAATTAATCTAAGGTTAAGATATCACTAGATGAAGCTGAGACCTAACATAAAGAAAATATTTTTATAAGAAGGTATGGTTTGTGTGTGTATTCCATAATTCCTTTTGGATTGAAAAACACTCTGTTGTGTTTATGGACATGATGAACTAAATCATTCACTAATACCTGGATCATTTTGTTTTTTTGTAGAATAAAAAATTGTGTACTTCAGGACTCATGATGATCATGAGGCACATATTGACATTATCTTGATTACACTGAGAGATAATATACTATACACCAATCTATCTATGTATCATTTCTGGATGGACATGGTTCATCTTTTTTGTCACATAATTTTAGGGGAAGGTGTGTTAGTAGACCTAGGGAATTTGCAAGCAGTTGTATCATGGGATTATCCCATGAATGCTTTTTTATATACATATATTTTTGGGTCTGGTGGGTTATTATAAAATATTCATAAAATAATTTTCTTATTTGGAAGTGCCACATTGGGGAATTAATAAGAAGAGTATAAGATTTGAGTGGACTAAATCATGTGAAATTCATTGTATGAGCTGATGAAAAACATGGAAACTACACCAATTTTGATCCTACCCAAGGCGGGTATGTAATATAGCATGTTTTAAGATGCGTACGAAATTGCAGATGGAGTACTGTTGATGTAAGGAGTTTGAGTCAAAACATATGTGTCATAGAAGTTGAGGCCACAAGAATGAAATAGCTAAATAGTGTTCATGATTTCTCCATGCTGGTTTATGAATTAATGTATTGGTGAAATTACTTATTGGGAGAAAGATTTATTATTAATATAAACCATAAAATAAAAAATAACTTATTTTCACAGTGAGATTAAAATATATGTCAGCAGAGATGGGTTGAGTATATGAATTCATTTGACTTTGAGAGTATATATTCATCTACAAAGGGAAATAGAGTTAATGATTTTTTGGGTTGTTAGACCCAAAATTTGGATATCTTAGAGTCTATTTCTGAGTGGAAGATGATATCCCTATGATCTGAGATGCGTATAGAGTTTTAAGAGGGTTTGGGATAGATGATCCTCATTTCCTTGTCACTTGAAAAAAGAATTTTTATTTTCATCAAGCAATGAAGTGTGAGGATCCAAAACGTTTATCATAGATGGAAATCCTTGAAGGAGGGGTTTAAACTTCCAATTATACTATTGGTAATTAAATATTTTTTTATGTTTGTGGTCATGTTGTTGGGCTACTATGTATGTGAGAGGAGATGATGTGTGGGTTCCATTCCTCAAAGTAGGCGGTGTATCCTATTTCATCAAAATGTATCATGATCATTGTAGATAGTATTCATGGAGAAGGATGAAGAAAGGGGTGTCATGTTTTTTGATTTAAAGTTACATTATTTTGTAGGTGAAGGCAGCACATATGTGGTCGAGTGGGTTTTTACAAAAATTTCTCATTACAGAATAGAATTGGGAAGATGTTGCCAAGAATTTTTTGGTTGTTCTTCTGAGGATTAATGAGAATAATGATGTGATATGGTTAATTATAGATTAGTTTATTAAGGTATCTCTATTATTTTCGATCTATGAAACTTTTACTATAGATAATATGGGTGACTAGTATGTATGAGTCTATTATGTTAACATGGGGTACCATATACTATAGTTTTAGATCATTATCTAATTTTTAATTTTCACTTTTGTTAATGGTTGAAAGGGTCATGGGGACCCATACATTTCTGATCATAACATCCCACCCATAGAAATATTGGAATTCAATGTGTATTATCTAGCATCTGGAGATAATTCTAATAAAGTGATTCCTTGATTTTGGTAGAACAAGGGAAAATCACTTGGAACATATTGATTTCACCTATAATAACAACTACCAAGTGACTGTTCATAGGAACCATATGAGTCACTCTATATTAGTACATATAGATCACCATTTTTTGGATGGATGTTGGTGGGTCATTGTTTTTGGGATCAAGTCCCAAGTAGTGGACATCCGAGTAGGTTTAGTTGATTCAGAAGCATATGGATATAGTGTAGTGTAAGTAAAATTAATATGTTGAACAAATCTACAAAACTATCAAAATTTTAGTTAGATTTCATGTGTTCCTTAGATTGTTTCCATGTTTGGTTCATTATTTAATTTGAAAAGTGGTTAAGTTCACACCCAGGTATGTGGGGCCATTTGAGATCATGAAGAGGATTGAACCAGTGGTGTACCAATTTGTTCTTCCTTAGTGATATTGTTGTATTCTTGATGTTTTCCATGTTTCACAGTTATAAAAGTATCGACCTGACCCTTCTCATGTGACCGAGTTTGAGGATGTGGAGCTTTAGACCGATGCATCCTTTGAGGATCATCTAGCTCATATTATGGATCATAGTGAGATTATTTTGTGGGGTAGAACAATTCCATTGGTCTAAGTGTTATCGTAGTATGGTAACATTATGGTAGAAATAAGGGAATGGGGTGTATATATAAGAATAGCATTAAAACCATTTTATTTTTTTTGGGGATTTCGGATTCATGGGAGTGCAGCTCGAGGTTGAGCTATTATAATGTGTGGATGTTGTAAGATCCAGTCCCTCTAAGGATGTATGTTCTTGATGAAATTTCATTATAACATCCATTTTTGGATATTTTTTTTACTATGAAAATGTGGTGCTTTATGGTTGTCTTAATGTTCCACAGTGTGAAAGATGGATACAATTGACAATCCGATGCATAATGCACAGTTGGAGGACAATCTGATATGACTCTATGCTATGACGTTGGAAAACATTTTCCTTGACCCCCTTTGGAAGAAGTCAGGTGAACTAGAACCACATGATTTTTTAAAACCATGTAGTTTTCCGAGGTATACCGTGCATCCATACCCTCTCTTGGAATGAGGGAGAGGCATGGTTGGTGTATGAATTGGCCAACCATACACCCATTAAATATTTGGAAAATTACCTTTTTCCTACTCTAACATTAAGCAATCATCCCATATATCCACCATTTCATCCTATAATTGCCTAGGTGATGGAATAAGAGATCATAATATCTTCAATGATGTTTATCTTTTATTTTATGGCCATTTATTGTGACTTTGGATGTGAATCTATGATCTTTGTGTGTCTAACACTCATATTCATTCTATTTTCTGAAAGGAGATCTGTGTAACCGTTCTTTCCCTTTTAAATACCTAAAACCAAGATTTTCCCACAAATTATATATTTTGTATTTGAAGGTTTTTTATTGAATCAAGGGATAAGGTTATGCAATTCTTAATCTAAAAAATTGAGGTTGGTGTTCTACAGGTTAAATCCCATAGACTTGACGTTTATTTATGTCTCTGTGATATTTCTCTTTTTAATGTTATGCTTTAAATTTAGCTCCCTTGTTAGGAATTAATAAATTGGGTATCAAAATGATATGTTGGACCCCTCATGGTCCCTATGGGATCTGTTGTGGATGCGTATATGGGTCCTAAGTCTACTAAAGGGTTGTTCCACTCCATTAAACATGGATTTGATTTTTTAAATATTAAATTGAAGGTTTAATGGGTTTAAAATAATAGTTATTTTGTTTTCTATGTTAATAGGGAACAAAGGGATGTTTGGAATAACATGAAAGAGTTAAGTGAGTTATGTAGTATTAATGGGTAAACATGATAAGGGGTTATAGGCACTTTTCCAAGTGTTTAAATTGCATGATTGTTTTGATAAATGTTTGCAATGGGATTAAATAGTGAAATGGTCTTTCCATGAGAGGTGAGATCTTATTGTATGTAAAGAATCATTGAAGTGTGATAAAATGGAAAGGTATACCCTTATTTTTATTCTTGGTTAAAAAGGTCACCGATGATGAACCATGTAATGGGGGAAGAATGTTATTATTGGGACATTGGCCTAGGGATACCCTCCCATGGGTCAATCTGTGATGATGCTATAGGCCCTACTGATGTATTTCATAGTCTAGGATGAAAAACTGATATTGTTATTTCATAAAGTATATACATGAGAGTAATTATTGGAATGATTCAACATTTTAGTTCATTATATTGTTTCAGTAAATTAATTTCCCTATAATGAAAATAAATCGGCACCTACTGTATATTCCTCAGATGACCGACATGGGCCAAAGAAGGTTTGGTGTGTACATGTATTACCTAGAACTAATAATGAGAATGGTTAATTTAATAATTTATTAATTATGATACTTATTCACCCTTTATTTTCAATTTTTTACTAAACTTTTTCATACACTATTATAGGTTGATAACTTATAGACACTGTTGGTGGTGGATTACTAAGTTGTACTCACACCATGCTCAGGCTTCCATTGAGTACTTGAGAAGACTTCATGTTTTCAGGATAGGATAATGGAAAAATCCCCATTCTTGGGGGAAAATATGGGAGTCATAAAGGAGAATGGATGAGGGGATTGGAAAAGGTGTTAGGACTCATATTGGGGATTATTTAGCGTGACATTATTTTGGGGTTTCCTTTTTATTTGGCACTGTATGACTTGACATGGTATATTTACTTTTTATTTGTTGAAACGTAACCATTTTTGGGGAATTCTTTTTGGATTAATGATTATTTTTTATATAATATCTAATTTTGTTTTGGCTAAAGTTGTTTACTCTAGTAAAGAGGGAATAGTCTCCCCACACATTTTATTAGACCCTCAATACTAGTCGGTAGCCTCTAGTGTACAAGGAAGCGTTCTTGCGGTCACATAATAAACCTAAATAGTGAACCTAATATAGTGGTACCCGTGGAAAGAAATTACAAAATTATTTTTTGAAGCTCCAAATTGATTCTTAGATTTTAATCATAAGACATATCAGTTTTAAAATTCTATACTATAAAACCAAATCTCTAAGCTCACAGGAGTTATTATTTGTGTATAAAACATGAAATTATTTAAAGATTAATCATGTTTAGAAATAGTCCCCACCATGGGAAAATAATGAGTCTATAATTTACTTTATTCATTGAGGATATAAGTGACATTTAGTTTAAGGTTATATAATAAGGACTTTGGGAGTTAGCCAAGGGATTGGCTGTGAATTGGTAACAAATCAAACACTAGAATAGAACAATGTTCAATGGGGTATTACCACACATAATCCAAAGTATAAAGCCAATTTGTGGTAGACCCAGTGGTAACATGAATGCTAAAACTCTAAGAATCTATTCTAGAGTTATGGGGGCCTTTTTAGGTAGTTAAGGATCATACATAAGAAAGTTAGGCCTCATAAGGGGGACCCGTACAAGTAATTAATATTCTTACAGGTTGGACCATGACAATATAATTCAACAGTTTGCAGTGTAAACATAAAGGGTATATGTTGTTTAGAATCATATTTCCATGATAAGGTTGTGTAATTTAACATCATGAAACTTGGATGATTGTCATACTATTCAATTTAATGTTAATAGTACAAACATTTAATGTAGTTTATATTGTTACAACATGGGTCAGGATGTTTTTTCGTTTAGGTCATAACATCCCAGACCTTGGCGATCTGAAGTGATGGTTGTGAAATGTAGATTTTGAAAATCCTTAAATTTATGGAAGGTGTTATTACCTCCCTATCCATTGTGAACACATAATATGATGAATTATAATAAATATTATTTATAGTGTATGGAACCAATTGTAACAACCCATGATTTCATAGTACATTATCTCTTTAAAGTAATTCAATAGCTTACGCTACAAGCAACACCAAGTTCGAGCGCACCACAACATACTAAACTATCCATTAAAAAAGTGGTTATGAATATTATTAATAAAAAATTAATTCTATATATATCCTATATAATTTTAACATTCAACCTTTGTGTTTCTTATACTTAATATAAGGACAAATTCAATTTTTTAGATAAAAGAATTATTTTTCAAAAAATGCAATTTTACCGTCTTTTAATGGAGAACCCATTTAAATCCAATAATTTATAATTTTATATATTCATTTTGAAAAAATAAACTTACAATTTTGAAGCAGGACATAAAAAAATTAGGAAAATTTTTTGGTATTTTTCTGATAACATTCATATTTTGATGAATAGTCAAAATACAAAATTTTAATTAAAAACAAATTTTTTAATAATAATAATTTATTGTGTTAAATTATAATTTTGAATGGTTTCTAAATATAATTAAATTATATT
Source organism: Viscum album (assembly GCA_963277665.1). NCBI lineage: Eukaryota > Viridiplantae > Streptophyta > Magnoliopsida > Santalales > Viscaceae > Viscum > Viscum album. Next base: position 1,703,867,215 of record OY728155.1, read on the forward strand.
TTTATCATTTAATCATGTTTTGTTCATTGGAAGTAATTTTACATTTAAATTGGACGTAAACACATATCAATCTTTTGATAGTTTTTACTTCTAAAAAACATGTTTTCTGGTTTTGACAACAGAAATTAAATTTAAATTAGTAAATGAAACTTATATTTTTTTAATTTGGTAAAACTGACATCATTTTTGGATTTGTAATATCAAAATTATCTTAGGGTGAATTTTTGGGTTTTTTTTTGAAAATGTTCAATTTTTAATCAATAGTGAAAAACACTGCATTATTGTTTAATACTGACTTTTTATTTATAAAATTATTTTTATATTACATTTATTTTAAATTCAAGATAGATACATAATACTTATATTGTTACAATGTAATTCATTGAAGTCATTTTATAATAATATTAGATATATAAAATTTTATTGAACTTTTTAACGCCTTTTACCCACCTTCTAGGCACATTTGTAAATTTGCATAAAACATAATTTTACTGCTTTTGTGAATTGAATTTCAAAAATCCAAGAGAAATATTTGACACCATTAAGTAAAAAGTCTTTCAATAAGATGAAAATAATTTTGGGTGAATAGTAACTTTTGAATTTTACTTACCAAGGTTAAAAGTAAATAGGGCAATTAAGGGTAAAAATGAAATTATAATTACCCTATCACATATCCTAATTATATTGGATAAGTGTATTTCGACAAAAATAAACCTTAGGAATAAAATATGATATTTTTTGATCCAATTGGATTAGATTAGCACATTTAATATTATTTTATTTAACGAAAAGTTAAAATTTATAATTTAAAATTTTAATAACTAAATAATATTTAATATAGGGCTCTAAAAAATATAAATTCAACTATAAATATTAATTAGAAAGATAAAAATATTTCCAACATTATGGTATTATATTTATAATTTTTTGACATTATATAATAAAATTTATTTATGACACAATGATGATGTATTAATTACGTATTCAATGAATGACTAAAATAATTGATGTTATAAATTTTAAAATAAATGTAAATTGATACTTTTGATGAATTAAATGAATTTTATAGATTAATGTGACATGTTATGGTTTATTTAATTAATTTTTTTTGATTTAATAATTATTTTATGATTTTCACAAAAACAAAATACCAAATAGTGTCAAAATTGACATAAGTGAGTTTTTAAAATAAATATTATATTATTAAATGATATATTATTTCTAAATATCTAATGATTCACCAAAGGACTATTATAATAATATTTATGTCATTAATTAACCACTTAGTGTTATATTGGAATTCTATAATATGTTTATTAACCATTTATTATAATAAAAGAAGATAAGGTAAAAGTAAAACTATTTAACTAAGAGTTAAATCTAAAAGATACGGTTAATATGGTGACCTAAACTTGTATATAACCTATTGGTTGAGAATTTCCCACCCATCCCCACATTATAATTGAAATAAATATATTTTGAGATATTATAAATCAAAAATTATTTTATTATAAAAAATATTTCAAGAATTGCCAAAAATGACCCCCACATCTCTTATAAAATGGTACTTCCCCATCTCGAAAAATCAAACCTCCAATGAAATTTGGCTCAGCCAAACCCAGATCAAATATCCTCCAAAATCCCCTAAAAGAATCCTAGATGCCTTACATTGATCAGAAATCTATCCTGAAGAGCCATTTTTTCTCAAATCAAAAGGCAGAACCGGAAGAAGAGGTAATAATTTCATCACCTACTTGAAAGGTCTATTCTTATTCAACTTCTTCTTTCTTTGTAATTTCAATGACAAAATAATAACTCCAGTACCATATACCCAAAATTATGTTATTATAAATATGGTACAACTGTATTCATTATTCTATCCATCCTATAAATGAAAAAGTCACCATACGTGCGTACGTACGGCTTATCGTCTCCATGTCATGGTGTAGTTTGTCATTCAACAATTCATTATTTGGATGGGTATAATAATGAGTATAATTGATGTGATTAATAAATATAATATTTTAATGATTCTTTATATATTATATATTATCCAATTATATAAAATTTCACCATCAATAGAATGATATTATCACTCGTGCGTACGTACGACTTACCATCTCCAAGACACAATGAGATTTTGTTCCCCATCGTAACCATTCAAGAATAATTTTGTTTTTGAATTAAAAATATTTTTTATGAACTTAATAAAGTTATGTATAAGAATAAAATACATCCTATCCATAACAAATATGGATTATATAAAAAAATATTTAAAGTAAAATGAATCAGTTTACACTCGAAACAATGATACTACTATAATATTATTAACAAAGAAATATTAGAAGATAATATATAATATCATATTTATGTATATGGTTCTTGCATAATTTAATAACTATGATTTAACCATTATAAAGGAGGTTAATGTACCCTCTACTAAGTAAAATTTCAAGGTAAGGGTTAATTTTACAATCTATTTATTATCTCAGGTTGTTTTTACATGAGTATCAAATTGGACCTCTTTATCATCCACATCCGTGTTTCTTAGAAATATGTTTCATTACATTATTTACTAGACTATGGTTTAAATTAATTTATACCCTTGTTTTACATTTAAAAAAATGTTTTTAATTGAATCTTTTCATCATTTTCCAAACAAGGTACATTAGGACCTTTTTGATAAATTAAGGTAAGAATAGTTTTTTAACTTATACAGAAGGTGCGACTATTTTCCACCATTATAACACCAATGAAGCTTCCCTTACAGGATTATAAGAATATTTTCAAAATAAATTTTTTATTTTATAATTATGTGACTTTTAAATTCATTAAAAATATAAAGATATATTTCTATCAAATAGTTTTTATTTCATCTATGTTTACATCCTTTGATCGATTTTACATTTGTTTGAAGTTGATTTATTATAATAAAATCTTCCATATTGTATTGAAGGTTTGTGATATGTTTTATTGTGGATGTGTTATTTTTATACCATTCATGGTTTATGGTTAAAGTATTAACATTTTGTATGCTAGTTTTAATACGAATGTTTATGTTAGGTTTCAACATTTTCATATGAGGAATGCATTGGACTTAGAAAGTGATGGGTGAAGCCTGCTATAGCTCCTTGATGCCTCAGTAGGTCTCATGAGACAAACTAGTGTCTTGGAACATGGCCTTGAAAAAATCTTATTTGTAGTCTTGGAATGAAACATTGAATATGTGGTTATGATTTCAGACAATTTTTATTCCAACATTATGAAATTATCTATTGTTATTACCTGTGAATATTTGGCTAGTTGAATATCCATGTGAATAAGTAAATGGAATTAATTGATTTATCCTTTCCATTTTATGATAAAGTTTATGTGAAAAAGGCTAGTGTTTTAATATTACACATTGCCTTAAATGTTTTGTTTTATTTATGAATGAATCTGCTACATTGTTATCCTTATTAATCATTTGAGCTCACCCCTTTCTATGTTTTATTTTTCCTAGGATGTGACAAAGTATATCATGATTAACCTGTAGAGATAGGCCCAAATATACGATTGTGTTCAAATGGGACAAAAAAATTTTTATTTTAATTTCATGATTTAATGTAAAACTTATTTATGTATCTAGTTTTTCCAAGGATACTAAACTAATCGGCCATTAAAGACTTGATCTCTTGTGATCATGCAAAAGTTATGTAATAACAAACCGACTCTGGGTATATATGGTTAGGGAATTCTACCAATTACATTACTTCCATTATTAGAGGATTCTATACCATTATAATTTAATTTATGAGGGGGAACACCAAATCTCCCTATACAGGTGAATAAAAATAGTAGTTCTTTTGGATGACCAGAGTTATCTAAATCTGGTGAATATCAAGAATATGCATCATATTCAACATTTTCTTGCTAAGATAATCTAATTCATCCTGTCAAGTTATTGAGAACTTTTCCTCTAGGAGGTGACTATAAATGGAAACACAAAGAGAAATAAATTAAACCCCAATGGGTAGAAATGTGTCTATCATAAACATGTCTGAATATGGGATCACTGGAATATTTGTGCATTCCATTGTGCAATAATAACACAAAGCATGAATTATCTTGTAAGATAATTTTTTTATCTATATCCACTATATTTCAATGAATATTATATTTGGTGTTTTGAAGTCATATATTAATCCATTGGAAAGTAAATGTAAGAGGGATTAGGGGTTGGCTATACATTGTACATTTGGTACAAGCATTTCAACTTAGAAGAATTCAACTTGGTACCAATGTCTGTTAATATATTGTGAGGGATGCTAAATATATTATTGATGTTTGGCTTAAAAAAATTTACAATATATTTTTTACTGACTTATTTAGGGGGTATATTCTCTACATATTTGCATAAAATGGTAGTGGAAATAATTAAAAACATGAACTACCTAACTGTTGATAGGGGATATAGCCCTGTGACCTACATTATATATACAAAAAAAATTTCTCGACTACTTGCTGGTGTCCAACAACTCTATGTTTTGATGGATGAAATTTTCATGTACATGGAATTCATGGAACCATATGGGGGTATCCAAGTAATCACGAGTCATTAATATCCTTAAATTATCATGTCTTCATATTTTATAAGAGATGTTGGTCCCTCGATGGTGACTTCCAAAAAATCCGTGATGAGATTCTTTTATTACATTGAGGATATCCCTTCCATCGATACCTCTCAATAGAATCTAGTAAAAACCACATTTATAGAGGAACTTTTGGGAATAAAGGATTCCATATGGGCGAAGTACATCATTTTATGATGAATATACCCTTTCCAAGATCTCGCTAGAAAAAAGATCCAATAAAAACGGTAATCTGAAATCAGAAACATTTGTACATTAGATACATCATTTGATGAGTATATGGCTTAGTCCTGGTTAGGAGTATCTTTTAATTCAATGATCTCCCATAAATTTTTGATGATAAATGGGGAAATCATCTTATGATGTGTGATATAGATTACTATATTTCCCTAGTAAGGGTCCTCTTGGGTGGTAGTTTCATTTTGTAGGACATATATATGGACATGTTGTGAATGTAGAATATGGTTTTGATTTATTTCATAAGAAAAACCTAGCATCAGTTCACAGACAAGAATCTTTATAAGGAATAAATCCTCATTATTAATGGAAAACTCTTCATTAATTTCCTTAAATACCATCTCCACATCCCCATTAATGTGGAGATGAATCCAATCCATTTTTTTCATATATTCTAAAATCCATTTTAAGGTCTTGTGGAAACCAAAAATTTCAAAAATCAAATACAACAACAAAAAGAATCCAAATTCATAATTTAAATAGTTATCCCCCAAATCCATGAATTCAAACTTTGTAATCACACCTCGATCTCAACACCATGAAACCACCTTGGTCCTAGATATTCTGAATAGTGAGCCACCTCCAACATCATGGTATGTCATGATGAGTCCACATTATTAACCATGTCATTATCCCCATCATAAAATCAACATCAGCTATGTCTCATCAATGATGTCAACTGTGCTGACAACTTCATTTGCAAACAAAAATGAACATCACGAAAATCGGAGACACAAATCCACATCTACCCTAAAAAAGAATAAATCATATCAATCCACACAATCCAATGATGAAAAAACCATCTTAACCAATGAAGTGAAAGATGTTATGACATCAAGGCCCCAAATAGGGAAAACCTAAGCCAATCACAACTCTCACATACCATTGGCCACTCAAAAAACACATCCTAAAACCTCCATGGAGACTTCCACATTAGAAAAACTGGTAAGGGAGCATTAGACCATGACATTAGAGTAGCATTGAGTTGAAGAAGGCCTAAAGAGAGGTATTAACCCTCAAAATAACTCCATCCCTAAAACCAAATCATCGTCTTCGAGGATGATAACCATAAATAATCATTAACACTCCATCATCAGAACATCAAACTATATCCAGACAACTAGGAAATCCATCACTAGGAAACAATTCTTCCCAGAGGAAGAATGGTCCCAACCAAACATCATCCAACTAAAACATCCTACGTATAATGACCCAAGTTATTAAATAATATTTTTTTATTTTGGAATGATATAGATACATTCATTATAAATTTATAATGAAATAAGTGGAATTTATAGAAATTATGGAAATTACATCGATATAATAGTAACTTGACCTTAGGAATAGTAACATGACAATTAGAAATAGTAATCTATCTAATATAATAGTAACCACACCTCATAAAGTATAAATAAAACATTTCCATATTATAAGTGAAAATATGATATATTTATATCATTGAATAAGTAAATAATTGTTTTTAAAATTATAAATTATGTTTTGGTATTTTTGTGAGACATAAATATTTAATTACAATTTTATTATTAAAATAAAAGTTTAAAATAAAATATATTTTCATAAAATATATTCATAAATTATTATTTTTTTTATCTTATTATTATAAGATAATTTTTGTAAAACTTAATAAAATTTTCAAAGTGTTAAATATTCTGTTATAGTTTTTAAATTTTTAATTTTAAAATAAATTACGATTTAAATTAAAAATTAAATTCCACATATTCCGAAAATATTTTTCATAAAATAGAGATCATTTTTGAATTCTATATGTAAAAATATGTATAGGTTGATTTTTCGTGATTTTTCTAAAATACTGTAATTTTTGTAGAATAGAAAATATGATAATTTATAGTATTTAACAAATACATGATTTATTGTGACATAGATGATATAAGGATGATGTAAGATCCAAATAAAGAATACTAATTAATTATTTTAATAAATTTATTAAAAATTCTCAACCAATTCATAGGATTGAGAAAATATAATAAATTAATTTATATAATAATGAGAAACACCCCTCTCCTCCACTATAAGTACAACCGCTTACCACCTATCCCCATCACACATCTTAACCTTGTATCTTCTTTAATTTCTTTCCAATTACATTCCAAAAGACGATTAAACATTTCCAATACCTTATAGTCTCAACAAAATATTAATAACATGGTCCTTAAGGAGGTTCTCAAGGAAGATAATTTAAGAGGTAAAATCCTCTTTTATTTTATTTTTTCAATTCCATTTTTGTTCTTATAATATCATTACCTCCTATTATCTATGTGGAATGAAAATTAATTTATATTATATATAATATTATTTTATCATGTTTTTGAAAAATTTCATCATCAAACTTATTCTCTTCATCGTTTTATTCAAAAATTGAGAACAGTGTTCGTGATGTGTCGACTTACCGCTGTCGTAGATGATACACTTTAACGTTTCGTTAGTGCATTCAATTCAAGTCATAAAACCATTATTATGATTAAATAATATTATATTATACATATTATAAGATATTTAATATTCTTGAATCAATATATGAATGTGATATTTAATAAAATGATATAAGTTCACGATGAACTAAAAATTTCCAAAATAAATTAAATCATTCTCAATTATGTTTTATCTAATGATTCTTCCTCATATTAGAAAAAATTATTTATGGTGTCATTTAAAATTATGGAAAGACATTAAAAACATTTCATTCCACTATTGGATTTTTTATTCCATTCCGAAAGAAAATCCATAATGAACCAACCATAGAAAATATGAAATAAAAGCATCCAAAACAATAAAAATAACAAAATATTAGTAATAAATGGGTGTGATGATGTTATAATAATTCCATATAAGTAATTATAAATATGAATATGGTTCTAAAAAAAATAAATAACACTATTTAAATCAATATATATGAGGGTTTAACACTTTTTAAGTAAGACTAACCTGGGGTAAGGGAAATCTTAACCTAATTTCAATTCTTTGGGTCATGCTTCTACTTCATTGATTCTGTGGTACAAAAATTATTTGTGTAACTAATTTTGTTTATATTATGTTTATATTATGTTTATTTATAGTGTATGAACATATTCAATTATTTATATTAATTATCACTTTAAATATATGATAGTTGTAAGTGAATTTTTTTATAAACCCCCTTTTAAATTTATATTTTTAGAAATTTGAATGGAATGTTTTTATGAAAGATTTATTATTTTATGATTTTAATTCTTGGGAATTCATTGTGGATATTTTTTAGACCTATATCTACTTAAATTTTATTGTATATGTTCACTATTTCGTTCGACCATATGGTTACTCCAAGTGTAACTGTGATAGTTTCACTATAAGGTAGTCATGAAGGTTACATCATAATGCAGCTATGAGGGTAACATTATAAGGTAGTTGTGAGGGTTAAAAATAATATGGTAGTCACAAGGGTTAAAATATGAATTAATTAATTCCCCATGTATGCTTTATGATAATATTTATGTTTTCTATATTTTAATGAAATATCATGTTTTCACAAGCAACTTTATGATAATTATTAGGTGGGAAGTATATATTTGTAAAAATTATTTTATATATTAATAAGTATTCATATACTATTGGTTTATATCCATCTTTTTATGTCCCTTATTGATATTTTTACACCCATCCCAAGATTTAAATTTTTTTCATAGGGACTAAGTATCTGTAAGAGAAATGCTGAAGCCGATATGAATGTTGTGAAGACTTTTCATGTTTTTATAGAAAACTATAGTAATATAGATGAAATGGATACTATTTTAGTGGTATCAAATTTATATTCATATGGGTTGGTATGTATGAATTTTGTCCTTATTTTTTAAAACTGTAAACCAGAATGCTCTTTGGTAATGTAATTATGTTATTTCTAAATGAATTTACTAGATTATGCAATTTTTAAGGCAAGGTCCCTGTAGTTATTATCATAGCATTATTTAGATAAATTTAGGGGTTATAATGATGTTAATAGAGTACCACAAAATATTATTACCATATTTTAATATTGAAATGATAATGAATTTGATTATTATTATTTTGATTCATCTAATATATGTCCACTTAGAATGGTTTTTTGCAGAATAAATAGGGAAGATGAATTAGAAAATCACTAAGAGGATGATATCTTTCTAAATCTTCAACCTTGAATGGTGGGAATTGGATCCAAACTATTTTTTACAGTAATGGATCAGTTGAAGTAGGATATAAAAGGTAGTGGAATCCATGAATGATAACTACTATAGCTACCACAATGGAACATGATGATAGTGGAACATTTTATGCGGCAACACCCTCATGAGTTCAGTGGATCTGATGAACTAGTGGCAACTGATGGATGGATTAAATCCTTGGAAAAAATATTAGATGTTACAGGAGGTTCAAATAATCAAAATTTTAGTCCTTAAATTTATCATTTTGAAGGAAAACCTTACCAAGGGTGGTAAATAGACAAGAATATCCAGGCTAGTGAGGGGATTTATTCCTTGGATTAATATGAATTTAAAAATATTTTTCGTGAGAAATATTTTCCTAAGATGGTTCGACATTGGATAGAAAACTAGTACCTTGAATTGAAAAAAAGGAGAAGGATTTAATGTTCGTGTATGAAGAAAAATTCACATTATTGGAACGGTATACTCCAAATGTTATTTGGCATCTTGATAGAAAAATGAGTTATTTTTACTCATGATTGAATCCAAGAAATTGAATGGAGATGGCCACCTATGAATTCAAAAGTTATAATAAACCTTTTAGATATGGTGAGGGGGTAGAAATCGAATTTTTTTGATGATCACATGTACATTGAAAACAAGTAGAAGAAGAGGTCTAGATGGAATGTGATGGGTATGATTAAATAAGAGAAATCTAAAGGTACTAAATTCTAGTTTAATGTTTGTGAAGTGTGTGGTAAAAATATACCAAGGGAATTTCTTAACCAAACTGGGAAGTGTTTTAGATGTGTTAATACTAGACTTATGACCTAATATTTTAATGAAAATTACCTTAAGGTTAACTATTTTAGGAAATCAATAACGTGTTTTAAATTTTTGGGATGGTTGATTATACAAATAACTTCAAAATAAATATCTAAATGATGGAAAGTAGCTAGATTATAATAATAAAGGTGTAGTGAGATCCTTTGTGACTATTTTATTATATGTAGAGTTAACCAATTATGTGGTATTTTGTAATTTGTTTTTTTACTTGGATTTTTCTAATGTCTTGTTTGATACATGGTCTACACATTCCTTTATTTCTAAGAAATATTTTGGACAATTAAAAATTTTATCACGAGGATTGAGATCAAAACTTATGATCAAAACAATATTGTGAAATATTATAGAAAAAAGGTATTATAAGAATATTCCTATTGTTTTATATGGAATGAAATTACCTACACACCTTGTTTTTTTCCCTTAGTAATGTTTTATGCTATTCAAGGTATGGATTTGATTTCTTCTTATCCTGATTAAATTAATTATATAGCTAAAGAATATGTTTTATTTCAAAAATAGTTTTTTTATTTTTTTAAGAATGAACTAATTCAATTTATAACATATCAGGGAGCTAATAAAATGTTATAAGATGGAAATTATTGTTATCATTGTCATATTGTTGAAAACAGGGGGACTATTCAATTTAATGATGTGCCTATGGTAAATGGATACCTGGATGATTTTCTTATTGTGTTTCCTCATGTTATACCTCATCAAAAGGTTAAATATATTATTAACATGGTTCCTAATGCAAAGAAAAATTCAAAACCCCCTTATCTAATGGTTGAAGTTTAACTTCTTGAATTTGATAATTAGGTGAAAAAAATTCTTGATAAAGGATTTGTTTTTTCAAGAACTTCACCCTGGGGGATCCTATTTTGTTCGTTAAAAATAAATATTTTCCCATGATAAATTTCAATGAATATATAGATTTTAATAACATTAATATTAATAATATGTATCCTTTTCCTCATATCGATGACTTATTTTATCATCTCTAGGGATCTCAATATTTTTCCATGATTGACTTGAGATCCAGGTACCATCACCTGATGGTGAAGGAGAATGAAATCCCAAAAATAGATTTTCGTAATAGATATGTGAATTATGTGTATGTTTTTATTCCATTTGGTTTAAAAAATTCCCTTTCCTTTTATATAGATCTTATGAATGGAATATTATGTTAGTATTGGGATAAGATTGTTGTTGTTTTAATTGATGATATTTTTTTTTATTTTTAAAAAATTGTGAGGATCAGGAAAAATATTTAAGGACTATCTTGAAAATTTTCAATTAAAAGAAGAATATGGAAAATTTAGAAAATTTGGCTTTTGGTTGAAACAAATTTCTTTTGTTGGGAATAATGTATATAATTATGGAAAAATAGTTTATCCTACCAAAACAGAAGTGGTTGATGAATGGAGAAGACTTATAAATGATACTGAGATTTGTACTTTTCTTGGATTAGTAGGTTATTACTATCAATTTATTATGAAATTTTCATGGTTATCTAACCCGCTAACTACTTTTACAAGAAAATGGGTAAAATTTATTTTTACAGAAAACTATGATGTCTGTTTTTAGGATATGAAGAAAATATTGATTAATGCTCAAGTTTTGGACATACCTTCTAGAAATAGTTAATTTTTCATCAATAATTATGCTTCATTAATGGGATTTGATTTTGTTCTGATGCAGAATGATCAGATAATTGCTTATGATTTAAGAAAACTAAAACCTCAGGAGTCAAATTATCCAACACATGATTTGGAACTAGCAGTTATGGTTTTCACATCAAAACATTAGAGGCATCATTTTTGAGAATCCAAATCTGAAATATAAACTAACTATAAGGATATGAAGAATATATTCCCTCAAAATGAATTAAACACGAGGCAAAGAATTTGGATTGAACTGAAAAATACATGTATTATTTACCATTTTATATTTGGAACAAGACCCCTTAATTAATGATATGATTAATTCTATCTTGGAAATTATTAGTGAAATAAATTCCTTGGTTTTGTTTCAGGTTTCTGTGTAGTTTACTCTATCAGATAGAATTAAGCAAGCGTAGAAGGAAGAAATTGAGTTATAGGAAAAGTTAGAATTGATAAAAATGGTATGTTACCATAATTTAATGATGATAAAGATTGTTTTTTGATATTTATGAAAATAGACTATGTGTCCCTTGTTATTCACATATGAAGAAAGAGTTGTTAAGTTAAGATTGTAGTTCTAATTTTTCAGTTCCTCCTTGAAGCAAATAGATGTACATAGACCTTTAGAAGTATTATTGGTGGGATGAACTGAAAATAGATATTGTCTATTTTACCATTAAATATTTTACATTTAAATAGGTTAGAGAAGATATATAATTACTAAAGGTGATACTTAATCCTTTTCTAATACTAGAGTGGAAATGGGGAAACATATCCATGTAATTCATTTTGGGACTACCAAAGACTTCTCAAGGAAAAAATGTATTTTGGGTTATCACTGAATGACTGACTAAATATGAAAATTTCCTTCATATTCAAGAAATAGCATATTTGGATCAGCAATCTCGATTGTACCTCAATGATATCATTAGGTTACATGGAGTTTCTTTTTTTTATTGTATCTGAAAGTGATCCCATGTTCACTTCTATATTTTTGTAAATTCCTTCAGAAGTTGTTATCCACATAATTAAATTTATGTATTGTTTTTTAGCCTCCATATGAAGGACAAATATAGAAAACAATTTAGGCATTGGAGGATATAATTTGACCCTTTCCAATAGACTTCTAGGGATTTTGGGATCAACATATTTCTTTAGTTAATATTTATAATAATAAAACATTTCATTCCAGTGTACAGATGGATTTTTTGGAGGAATTTTATAGAAAGTGGTTTCAAACTCCATATTTTTGGTATGAAGTTGGGAAAATGAAGTTGATGAGACCATAATTAGTAGAGGAAGTGTCTGAGAAAGTGAATATGATCCAACAACACATTAGGATAGCTCAGAGCATGTAGAAAAGTTATGATGATAAGAGGTGGAAGGACATTTATTTCGAGGTATGTGATCATATTTTTGTAAATATATCACCATGGAATATTGTTATGCATTTGGGTATTAAAGGAATGTTAATTCCATAGTTCATTAGACCTTATGAAATCTTGAATAATGTTTGAACAGTTTCCAACCTTGTCGATTTTCCTCTAAGTTTATCTTATGTACATAATGTTTTTCATGTTTTGATGTTGAGAATGTATGTGAAACATTCATCACTTGTTTTGAGCCTGGAATTAGTTTAGCTATAACAAAACAATTATTATAAAGAGAAACCTTTTTATATTCAGTATCATAGAGAGAAAGTATTTCTAAATAAGGTAATTTAACAAGATAATGTTTTGGGGAGAAACCACATGGTTGAAGAAGTAACATAGGAATCCAAAATGTTTTGAGGGAAACGTATCCTGACATTTTAATACTATTGACCTCACCTGTTTTGATAATTCCAACTATGCTTTTACATACCTTTAATAATCCCAATTAATGTTTATCTATATTCAAATTCACTCAATCTATGATATACTATTATCAAGATGATAATAGTATTAAAATAATCCTTTAAATATGTTAATCAATGTTTTTCTTTGTTTGTATAAGTTTTGAGGTAATTCTAATCCAATCGGATGTGTTTTTCATAAAACAGATAAGTGTCACTGATCTTCGTATAGTTAATGATACAGTGTTACCGGTACTTAGTCTACCGATAGACCTAGTCTACCAATATATAGAGTCACTGATATGCAGAGCTATCGATATGTACAGAACTATCGATATTTAAAAGTCTGCCGGTAAGTATAAAACAAGAAACCAATACAGAGTTACCAATAGAACAAGTCTTCCGATAGTATAGAATGGAGCTACCGATGTTCATAAATCTACTGATACTCATAATAACTGGAACTAAACAAGCTACCGATACAGATAGTCACCAATACATAGAGCTACCGATAGACTAGAGCTACCGATAGACCAGAGCTTCCGATAGACCAAGAGCTACCGATATATAGAATCACCGATACATAATGAAGCTACCGATTCAAAGCAGAGCTACCGATACAATGAAGTCACTTGTATATAAAGCTATTGATACAAAAAGTTAGCAATATAGAGTATGGAGTTACCGATACCAAAAGAAACTGATGCAAAGTGCTACTGATACACGTTCAAAGAGCTACCGATGGAAGTTCACTGCTACACAAATTCCACCGTACACATCTACAAACAGAAGGATACTAATGATTGACCAACAAGTCAAACTCTATACTCTCAATATTATTTATTTATTAAGCTAATGGTTACATTTGATGTTTTTAATGCAGTTAATGTTATTTAATGGTTTATGTTGCCATGTTTGGGAACCGTACCTAGTACCCATGAAAAAAGTAATCATTCCTTTTTTCCAGTGATGAAAGCTATAAAATAGAAGATGAGGCCCTAGCTAAAAAGCAGTGAACCCGGGGTGTGCATACAGCGAGAATCTGGGAAAAAGAAGGCACGCGAAGGGTGAAAAAGAAAAAGTCTCAACAGCACTCAAACGTGGTGCATTCACACAAGACTACATACATACACTAAGAACACTGGAAAACACGAAGAAATTAATTTCTAGAGGAGAACACAGGATGCATCATGAGTGAATAACTACATAAAACACTTTATGCACTCAGGCTGACAAGCTGAACCTGGAACCAAGGAAGAAAACAAAATTCTTTTTTTCAGACAAAAGCCAGAGAAGGACTCAGAAACTTTTCTGACCAATCAAAAGAGTCCAGAGCTGCACTGCCAATCAATAAAGTTTTTCTAAATTCATTCAAACTTACATTAGTGATTCTTTCATTTGCATTTAGATAAGTGTGTGTACCCTATTTATTTTACACACACTGTCTGCTGAGCTAAGATGGAGGATTCTTAAATCCGCATTCAAACTCTATAACTCCCTTGTATCCCACTGTGGATAGTGGTAGAGGTCGAGTAAGACCTGGACAGCTGTGATCTGTTGCTTGTGTTCCCACGTAGAACTGTGGTAGACGTCTTTGGACCTAGATAGTATTGTACTGTTGTTTACCCCGATCCAGGGTGTGGATCAATTTATATAAATTTTTTGAGAGGACAAAGTCTCATCTTGAGACTGAACCTCTAGGTTACATCTACTATGCATCTTAGTTTAAGTCATAATTATACTATATATATTTCATATTCCACTGGAAACTACTTTTAAATATAATCTATTTTAAAGTTACATTGATAGTTAAATTAGAAAGTTTTTATACTTATTGTAAACCAGTAGGTTAGTTTAAAAAGTCAATTTAATCTTCAGATTAAATTAACTAAGACCTAATCAATCATTGAGAAACTTATTGAACATTTACACTGTATAAATTCACTACAGTTTAACATTGTTTTTAAAAATGGGGATTTAAGAGAAATATTTTTAACAGATATTTTTATTGGTACTCAATTCACCCCCCCACCTCTTTAGTGTCCACTCCGACCAACATTTGGTCTCAGAGGTTGTTTTTTTCGATGTTTTCAAAACATTCTGTTTTCAACTGTGATTTTAGTTTCATCTTTAAAGATCTTAAATTTCTATTAGTTCTAAATTTTATCTCTTTAATATATTTTCTAAAATCTAGTTATGGACAATAGACTAGAAGGTTCTGCTACTAATAGGACACCTTTATTTAATGGTACAAACTATTCCCAATGGAAACTTAAGATGAAAATTCATTTGGAGAGTATGGGTTTTCATATCTGGATTGCTATAGAGTCACAATATAAAATTCCAAAAATTGATAGAACTACTTGGGATGAACCTAAAAAGACTTATTACAATAATAATTGTAAAGCTATGAATGCCATGTATAGTGCTTTAGGAGGTGAAGAGTTTAATAGAATTTTTTCTTGCAAAACTACTTGTGAAATATGGGACACTTTGGCTATTTCTCATGAAGGAACAACCAATTTGAATGAAATGAGATTAAATACTTATACTATTAAATATGATAATTTTAATATGAAGACGAATGAACATATTTCTGACATGTATCTCAGGTTCAATGAGATTTTCAATACTATGAGCTCTCATGGAAAGGTTGTTCTAGCGAAGGAACAAATCATGAGAATCTTGAGATGTCTACCAGACCGATGGAGAGGAACATCTGTTTCAATTAAGGAATCATGTGACATTGGTGCTCTCCCTGTTAAAGTGCTTATTCGTAAATTAATTATGTATGTGGAATAAATTAAAGTGAACAAATAATAATGATGATGAACCCAAGATAAAATCTGTGGCATTCAAGTCTATTGCTTCAAAGAGCAAAGATAAGGAGAAAATACATGTACCTACTAAAAGTTCAACGAGTGAAGATTCAGATTCTGTCAGTGATGCTGAGATGGCTCAAATAGCCAGGAGATTCAAGACGATTTATAGGAATAATAGATTCTTTAGAAAATAAAATTACAAAGGTAAGTATGACAATAAAGGTCATTGGAAAAAGGACATGAAGAAGTCTGATAAGGAAGATGATATAATCTGCTATGAATGCAAGACGAAAGTTCACATCAAAGCTGACTGTCCAAAATTAAAATTCAAAAAGAAATATGATTATAAGGACAAGATGTAAAAGAGAGCTATGAAAGCTACATGGAGTGCTTCAGAAGACAGCACAAGTGAATCTGAAGTTTCTGACTCTAAAAAGAATCGTGCCAACATGTGTTTCATGACCAACACATTCGAGGTAACCTTAGATACCCCTGTTTTAAATTCCTATTATTCTGGAGATGGTGCAGAATCTGATTCTGATTTTGAAGATATGTCTAAGGTTGAATTGTTTGAATATTGTAACATGCTAGAAAAACATATAATGAACTTAAGGACAAATATAAGTCATTAAAGAAACAGGATGCTCTCACTGCCAATGTTAAATATGCCTTTGATATAGAAACGGAAAATAATGCTCAATATTTAAAGGAAACTACTTAACTAAAAATGTCTAATGAGAAAATTAGAAAGGACTTAGAAAAATTCCCAAGGGGAAATGATGCCCTTACTCAAATGTTAGTTAAACATGTGGCACTAATGTACACTACTGGTTTGGGATACCAACCTGGAAAGAGACAGTTTACCAAAAAGTCTATTTATTCCTAAATCTGGACAAAATTCTACTTATTCCAGTTCTAAAAATATGTATGATTCAACTAGTTGTTCATATGGTTATAGATAAAATAATGTGTATCTCTCAAAATCTATTGATTCTGTAAATTATATGAGACCCATAAGACAAATTTGGGCACCAAAAGCTTTGATTGCTAACCTTTCTGGACACAAGAAGATCTGGGTACCAAAATCATTTTCTGTTTAAACCTATTTTGTAGGAAACCTATATAAAGAGTTCTCAGAAAAACGTATGGTACTTGGACAGTGGATGTTCAAGGCACATATCTGGAGATTATTCATGCTTTAAAAGCTTAATAAAGCATGATGGAGTCCATGTCTCCTTTAGTGATAACTCTAAGGAAAAAATCATAGGCCTAGGCCAGATTGGAAACATTAATTCAGTTTTAATTTCTAAAGTTTTATTTGTTGATGGACTTACGTATAACCTGTTAAGTATTTCTCAGTTATGTCATGATGGCTTCAATGTGAAATTTTAAAATGATTCTTATAGTGTTTTAGATTCTAATAATGTTCTAGTATTTTATACCTTGAGAAATGAAAATGTTTATGCTATTGATCTGAATTCTTTAGCTAAGAAAAATGATACTTTTTAAATTCTTTTAATAAAGAATCATGGATGTGGCACAGAAGATTAGGACACTGCAACATCCATTCACTTAGAAAAATGACTAGGAAAAACTTAGTTAGATACCTACCCAAACTTGAATTCCCAAATGACAAAGTTTGTAATCCCTGTCAAAAGGGAAAGAACATAATGTTTCTTTTAAATCAAAGAAAGAACTCTCAACTTCTCAACCTCTCGAATTGGTTCACATGGACTTGTTTGGACCTTCTAGAGTTTATAGTTTAAATTGGAAGCAATATATCTATGCCCTAGTAGATGGATTTTCTAGATATACTTGGGTATAATTCTTGTCTCATAAAAGTGAAGCTTGTTCTTACATTGTTAAATACTCCAAGTCTATAGAAAACCTTAGTGGACTTAAGATTAAAACCCTGAGAAGTGATCATGGTAGTGAGTTTGAAAATCAAGAGTTTGAATCTTATTTCTCACATAATGGCTATAGTCACAATGTTTCTGCCACTAGGACACCTCAGAAGAATGGTGTAGCAGAAAGGGGAAACATAACCCTTCATGAAATTTCAAGAACCATGCTTAACGAGTATGACCTACCTATTTATTTTTGTTCTGAAGATGTGAATACAGCTTGTTATATTATTAATAGAGTCTTGATTAGACCTGTTCTCAAGAAGACCCCATATTAACTATGGAATAATAGAAAACCCAAAGTTAATTACTTTAGATTCTTTGGCTGCAATGCTTTTATTCTCAATAAAAAGGAAAATATGGACATGTTTGCTTCTAAAAGTGATAAAGTAATTTTTCTTGGTTATTCATTTACTAGAAAAGCCTATAGAGTCTTTAAAAAAATAACCAATAGTGTGGAATAATCTGTTCACATCAAGTTTTATGAAACTAATCCACATGAGCCCAAAACCTATCTAGACAATATTGAATAAGATTTGACTGTTCTGGACCTTAATGATAAAACTAATGAACCTGCTGTAAAAATATCCAGTTTTGGACATATTCTAGAATCTGATTATGTTGAACCCAAACTTAGAGATGAACCATAAATTTCTAGTCCTTCCTTCACTAGATCAACTAGGATTTTAAAGAATCATCCTTTGGATACTGTTGTTGGTAATCTTGATAGAGGGACACCGACTAGAGCTTCTCTAAGAAACCAGGTTGAACATCAAGATTTTCTTTCACAGTTAGAACCTAAAAATGTCAATGATGCAATCAATGATGAATTTTGGGTAATGTATATGCAAGATGAGTTAAATCAATTTGAAAGAAACAATTTCTAGGAATTAGTTGACAGACCCAAGGACAATTTGACAATAGGTAGTAAATGGGTTTTTAGAAACAAAGTTGATGAATCTGGAAATATATTTAGAATAAAAGCTAGGCATGTTGCACAAGGATATAGTCAAGAGGATGTTATAGATTACGAGGCAACCATTACTCATGTAGCCAGATTAGAAGCCATTAGTGTAAAGACCCATAAAATTCAAGGGAATTTTTTTCATAATTTTCTTTGGAATTTTACAAGAGCGCGGTTTCTGACGGCACCTGATTCCGAGGCCCGGTGTGCCCGGAATCAATTTCTGAAGTTTGGCTCGGGTACGTTCAGTGAATGAACGAGAGGGTTTTCCTATCCTTTGAACCGGTGCTCGGAATTGAAATCTGATGGCACCGATGAACTCGCAGCGCCGATATTTGCTTAAGGAGACCTTTTTCGAGGTTGCGTTTTATGCGGGTTGAGAGTTAGTTTTGTGGGAAATTACAAGAAGTTAAATAAATTGTGGAACACAATTTATTTTTAACTTTGTTGGTAATTTCCTCCCAAAGGGAGTTAGAGGTGGGACCCACACCCACATAACCTCCCTTGAGAGGATTAAGTGTGGTGGGGACCACACGAGCCCTAACTCTTCAACTTCCCTTAAACTCCCCAATAACTCCACTCTAATTATTTTGACAACTTGAGTTTTTAATTGAGATGAGTTACTTAATTTGAATCTTTTGAAATTCAAAGAGCTTAGGATGTGTAAATAAAATAAGTATTGGACTTATTTTATTTTGGTTTGTTTCTATTGCAACCTTGAGAGGATTGGGATGCTTTCTTCATCTTCTTCATCCTCGACGAAGAACGTGAAGAACACCGTTCTTCAACGAAGAACTTCTCCGCCGAAGAACACGGTTCTTCCGCAACGCAGTATCCACGACACGACGTTCTTCTTCCGCGACATCTCTTCCGCGAAGGTTTTCCGTGACGAAATCTCCGTCAACGACTTCGAATCCTCGCTTCGTGACGTCGACGTTCTTTCCCTGCGACACACGACCTCCATTACGCTCGTCTTCTGCGGGTCGTTGACGAACGCCATTCCAGAACCGAGGTAGGGGATTATTGTTATTTTATTAACATATTTCCATTCTTGATTCTAGCATGTCGAACTTTGTGGTTAATCGACAAAAATGTTATCGTTTAACGAGAGGGGGCCGGACCACACAAACACGGCCTAACCCCCTCCTATGTTCATGATTGTTTCTTTGTGAATGAAACGGGATGGCTTGGTGCCATCGCACCATGCAAGAATCGCTCGAAAAGTATTACGCGACGCCGTCGCGCCACGCCGAGAAGTCGAACAAGAACGCGATGTCGTCGCGCCGCGTCGAAAGAAGTCGAAGGCGCCGCGGACAGAGCGGAGCCGCGGCGGAGGGGCGCGGTGCCGTTGCACCGCGCCGGAAGACAAGGGCCGCGGCCGGTTCTGGGCCATGGTGGAGCATGGTGACCAGTGGCTAGCCGGGCCGCCGGTGTCAGAGCCAGAAGGGGACCGGCCACCGCCGGTCCTGTTGAGAAGGAGCCGGCCGGCCAGGTCGGGCCGGCCGGAAAAGAGAATGCCGGGGGAATTAAATTCCCTCGGCCAGCATCAACGGCCCCCCATTATGAGGGGGGGCCATTTTTACACAAGGGGGGTAGGCGCCCCCTCTTTTTTTCCAACAGCTCGGCCGAAGCCGAGCTGGCAGCGTGCTGCGCTGAGCCGGACCGGCGCCTGGCCGGTCTTCCAGTCAGGTCCAAGCCCAGCCAGGCCGGGCCACGTCGGGCCGGGCCATGCTGGGCCAGGCCACACCCAGCTGGGCCGGGCCGGGCCGACCGGGGAGTCTCGGGCCGGGTCGGTCTGGGCCCGAAACCCCCTTTATCAGACTGTTTGGGTTCAAATGCCCATAACTCGGGCTACGGACCTCCAAACGATGCGCCGTTAGTGGAGATGTGATCCGTGGATCGAGACGGTCGTTTCGGTATAACACACTCAAGGTTTCGGAATACTTGGAGTTTGGACGGGTTGGTTCGTACACGAAACCAACAGGGCCCTCGGAGCAGAAACGATCATATCTTGAGCTACGAACATCCGATTGACGTGTTGTCAACATTGTTGAGTTCCTATTAGTGAGGCGTATTTTTTTGGCATACTCCGCCCGAGGTTTGGACGCAGGTGGTGTACGGTCGGGTTGGTTTTACCTTAAAACCAACCGGGCCCCAGGGACGAAAAAGCCAATAACTCTCAGACCGGGCGTCCGATCGACGTGCCGTCTGCGACGTTGAGTTCCTGATGACCATACGGAACTTTTGGATACATCAACTCTGGACTATGTGACAGTTGATGTATCAGCCTCTCAGCTCGTGGAGCAGACCCTCCCGAACGAGCTTTCTATGTGTGGGAACGCTAGAGCTGGCTGCGACTACTACTGTGACTGCGACGACGACTGTGCAGAGATCCTCAGTGGATACGACGACGACGACTATAGTACTCAGCGATCCTGTGTGGATCAGTGCTACCGATCTTGTGTGGGTCCGATCCTGTGTGGTTCAGCGCTCAACGGTCCTGTGTGAACCAGGGCCTACAGATCCTGTGTGGGTCCGATCCTGTGTGGGTCTTTCCGGGGGTTAGTACCTATTGAACCTTTGTGGGTCCAACGACTTAGATGGATCAGTGATCATCCTTATCGTCTTCCGAAGAAGTATACCTATGTGAGCTGAATCCGGTTTTCTTTCCTGTGTGGATTGTGTTGTGCTATCCTGTGTGGATTACGTTTTTCTTTCCTATGTGGAATACGTATACTTTCGTGTGTGGACTGAGTTGTACTTGGGCTCGGAGGTTGGAGCGTATTGGAATTGATGACTTAGGTATATGTATGGGCATATACCTAAGCAGTGTCGGTTATTACTTCGTGTTTGTATCTTTCCTTTGTAGTTTATCCTTTGTGGATTTTGGGAGACCTTCAGGGGTCTCGGGGTCCCTAATGAGTAGCTTATACTCACCCCTTCACGGTCTATGCCCGCACTACGTTGTGTTGGTTGGAGACGACGGACAGTGTTGATCGTGGTTGAGGCTTTTAGAGCAGGACAATACCTGGAGGTGGACCAATGGGCGGGACGTGCTCAGAACGGACGGCGGGACCCGAGGTGCAGTGGAGCTATCTGTACCCACCCTTCAGGTGGGATTTCCAGTGGACAGCTCGGCGTAGCAGCTTTTACTTTTCAGTTGTTGTTTTCCCTTTCGAGTTGTACTTTACTTTCAGTTTGGGTTTGTATACTGGCCCACTTACTTTTCCACACTTATAGTTGTACTCTGCATTCACTTAGTGTTTACTTTTCCGCTTGCTTACTCTTTGGTGCTTGTTTACTTTACAAAGGAAATGCCTTCCCTTTTTACCGGGATTTACGCCTTGGTGCTAGTCGCCAGCGCCTGGCCTATGGAAAGCGGGCTTGGGGTAGTCACGACACGGGCCCCGAGGAAGGGTCGTGGCAAATTGGTATCAAAGGAGTTCCGTTCTACCACGAAATCTGATCTTTTATATGTGAAGCAACAGTGTTTGGCATATTGAGTGTGGTTATCAGTCCAGGGAGTCCAGTGTTGGTGCGGTAGTCGATGTATCCGTACACCAGGACACTGACTTCTGATTTCCGACTTAATGCACGAAAACATTGATTGCGTGTGTGTTTCAAGTTTTCTTTGTGATTACTTTGTATCAGCTCACCAGGTATACTATTCTGACCGCGGTGCACCTGTTTCCTTTTCAGGATGTCCCCACGATGGTAGCCAGGTAGGGTTCCGAGAGTCGAGCATGGCGACAACCCACCGAGCGACGAGGTCTCGGTGCAGGGCCCTTTGTCAGTAGTGGCACCGGTGGTAGCACTACCCGCCGAGCAACCGATACTTCCAGCACCAGCCGCTGACGATGCACGTCGCCTCAGCGCACTGCATGAGTTCCAGCGCCAGCGACCACCCAGGTTCCGTGGGGAGACGGACCCCCAGGCAGCTGAGGACTGGAAGGAGGCAGTCGTACGTGTTTTTAGGCTAGTTTGGACACCAGCAGACCTCATGGTGATCATCGCGGCGAGCCTACTTCACGCAGCAGCAGGACGATGGTGGAGCTTGATGCTCCAGGTGCATGATGAGGCATATCTACTTTGGACGGACTTTTAGAGTCTCTTCTGCTCGGAGTTCGTCCCAGACACCCTCCGTGCGGTGCGCATTCAGGAGCTTCTTCAGCTGCGGCATGGCAGCATGACGGTCGCCCTGTACTCAGCGAGATTTACAGATCTCTCACGCTACTCGACCGACATGGTACGAGACCCATTATTCTGGGGCGGACCTTCGATCAGGGATTGAGACACGAGATCAGGGCATCACTGATCTCCCTCAGCATTCCGACTCAGAAAGGAGTACTGGAGAGAGCCCTTTTGATCGAGAGCTTTCTTGCTGAGTCAACACCAGCACCGAGACCCACCGTAGGGCGGCACGTGGCAGATTCTTCTGCAGCAGGCATTCGACGGATGACTCAGGGGTCTAGGCAGACCAGACCCTCATGCAGACGACCTCAGGACACTGGCTCAGCAGTGCGGGGCACACAGTGTGGAGCCAGTCTTACGAGAGGCAGACAGTGCTACGCGTGCGGCGGGCAGGGCCACATGGCTCGTGATTGCCCGACCCGCCGTGCCAAGGAGCAGCAGACAGTTGAGGGACCACCGAGGCTGAGGCAGAGGGTCGACCGTGGCGGTCTGCAGGGAGGAGGCGGACGAGGCAGATGAGCTGGCCGAGCAGCAGGTGGTGGGTGACGCTTTGAGGCTCTACCACCACCACCACCAGGAGGTCCACCCCGACAACAGGGAGCTGGCAGGAAGAGACAGGCACAGCTCCAGGCAGCAGAGGCCTATGACCACGGCGTGCCCGAGATGATTCGAGGTACTATCTGTGTCTATTCCACCCTTGCTGCAGTACTTATAGACACAGGAGCGAGTCACTCTTTCATAGCAGCTGCCCCTGTTCGGAGCTCGGAGATTCCGACAGAGCCGTTGGCTCGATCCTTACGGCTAGAGACTCCTACGGGAGCAGACTCGATGATTACGCACTGGTGCCGGCAGTGTGAGCTTACTCTAAGAGGCGAGAGCTTCGGCTGTGATCTTCTTGTAGCAGCGTCGAGGCCATACGACGTCATCTTGGGCATGGATTGGTTATCTACGGTCCATGCACAGATTGACTGTTTTAGGCACAAGGTGTGATGTGTACGCACCGACGGGAGCAGGTTCACCTTCACCTGCAAGAAGGGAGCCTTTGCAGCACATGATGGACTTCCGCAGAGGAGAGGACAACCCATTACTCATCAGTTGGCTAGCCTCATCCTAGGAGCAGTTGACGTGCGGAGTCCTGGTTTTCCTGCAGTGGTGGATCAGTTTGCGGATGTTTTTCCCGATGACGTTCCAGGGCTACCTCCTCGTAGAGAGGTAGACTTTTATATTGAAAAGTCCCTCGGGATAGACCCGATATCGACTCCAGCATATCGGATGGCCCCCGCTGAGCTTCGAGAGATACGGCTACAGTTGGAGGACTTGCAGGGCAAGGGGTTCATCCGACCCAGTGTTTCACCCTGGGCTTCCGCGATATTGTTCGCCAAGAAGGCGGATAGGATATTGAGACTGTGTGTTGATTATTGTCACCTGAACCAGGTGACAGTGAGGAAAAAATATCCACTACCAAGGATTGATGACCTCTTTGATCAGCTCAAGGGAGCACGGTGGTTCTCGAAGATAGACCTCAGATCAGGCTATCATCAGCTCAGAGTTAGAGACAAGGACGTGCAGAAGATGACCTTCAGATGTCAGTATGGCCACTATGAGTTCTTGGTTATGCCTTTCGGCATAACCAATGCTCCAGCCGTGTTCATGGACCTCATGAACAGGATCTTTCATCCATACCTCGATCGATTTGTTGTGGTCTTCATCGACGACATTTTGATCTACTCGACGACTGAGGAGGAGCACGCCTACAACTTACGGGTTGTACTAGACACACTCCGAGAGCACCAGATTTATGGTAAGCTCTCGAAGTGCCAGCTCTGGATACGTGAGTTCCACTTCTTGGTGCATGTCATCTCTGAGGCGGGAGTTGCAGTGGATCCTGTGAAAATCGAGGCAGTGTTAGCTTGGGAGCCACCCAGGAGCGTGACGGAGGTACGGAGTTTCTTGGGTCTAGATGGATACTATCGGAGATTCGTTCCAGACTTCTCTAGAGTTGCGGCACCACTCTCAGCTTTGACGAAGAAGGAGAAACCCTTCATGTTGTCAGACAGATGTCAACAGAGCTTCTAGGAGCTGAGACAGAGATTGACCAATGCCCATATCTTGAGGTTGCCTGAGGAGGGAGTAATGTACGTAGTCAACTGCGATGCATCAGGGACCGGACTTGGATGTGTCTTGATGCAGGAGTGGGAAGTGATCACCTATGGATCACATCAGTTGAGGCCGAATGAGAAGAACTATGCTACCCATGACCTGGAGTTAGCAGTAGTTGTCATCGCTCTGAAGACATGGTGACACTACCAGATGGGTGAGCGCATTACAGTATTTTCTGACCATCAGAGTCTCAAGTACATCTTCTCTCAGACGGACCTGAACCTGAGACAGCAGCGATGGCTAGAGTTCCTCCAGGACTGTGACTTTGAGATAGTCTATACTCATGGGAAGGGGAACGTGGTAGTCGATTCCCTCAACAGGAGGACGGGCATTCAGCTACTTGAGGAGGCGAAAGAGTAGCTAGCCTCTTTGCAAATATCCTTTGTGGATATAGATGAAGCAGCCTACCTTCAGTCTCTCACAGTCACTCCTCCACTACTACAGCGGGTCAGAGAGGCACAGCGTGGGGATGCTGATTGTGAGACGCGGCGTGCACAGATATCCTCAGGACAGGAACCTGATGGTTTCTCCTTTGGAGTAGAGCACGACATCCTTTTCAGAGGACGTACCTTGGTACCAGTCACTTTAGGAGAGGAGGTGCTGAGAGAGTTTCACACTTCTCCTTTAGAGGTACATCCTGGAGTGGAAAAGATGTACCAGGATCTCAGCCGATAGCACTGTTGGCCAGGCATGAAGAAGGCTGTGGCAGAGTTCGTTTCTCGATGCCTCACCTGCCAGCAGGTGAAGGCTGAGCACCAGGTACCAGCAGGCTTGGTACAGCCCTTGGAGGTCCCGGAGTGGAAGTGGGACGGGATATCTATGGACTTCGTGACTGGACATCCACACACTTCAAGAGGTCACAACTCCATCTGGGTGATTGTCGACCGACTCACCAAGTCGTCTCACTTCTTACCCATCAGAGAGCAGGGCTCAGTGGAGATCTTGGGACGTCTTTACGTTCAAGAGATTGTACGGCTTCATGGTGTGCCATCTTCTATCATCTCTGATTGAGATGATCGTTTTACTTCCCGACTATGGAAGGGATTGCAGGAGGCGTTCGGGGCGCAGCTACGTCTGAGCACAACCTTTCACCCTCAGACAGATGGTCAGACGGAGAGGACCAATCAGACTCTCGAGGACATGCTCCGCGCATGTGTCCTCGAATTTGGTCGTAGCTGGGAGGACCACCTACCCTTGGTAGAGTTCGCGTACAACAACAGATACCACTCCACCATCGGGATGTCACCATACGAGGCATTGTACGACAGACCTTGTAGATCTCCTTTGTGCTGGACAGACCCTTGGGAGTCAGCACTTGTGGGACCAGAGATGGTCCAGGCCACGACAGAGAAGGTCCAGGTCATCCAGGAGCGGATGAGGATAGCTCAAATCCAGTAGAAGTCATACGCTGACAGGAGGCGGAGGCCACTAGAGTTCGAGGATGCCGACCACGTCTTCTTGTGTGTCTCACCTCGACGTGGATTACGGAGATTTGGCTGAGGAGGAAAGTTATCTCTGCTCTTCATCGGACCATTCCAGGTCCTAAGTAGGATTGGAGAGGTGGCTTATCACCTGGCTCTACCACCTCAGCTGCACCGGGTGCACGACGTCTTCCACGTATCTCAGCTGAAGAGATACGTGCACGACCCGATGCACATCATTGACCATGGGGAGTTTGACGTTGACGATGGGGCGACTTTTATGGAGGTCCTGGTAGAGATCAAGGATCGAAAGTAGCAGGTCCTATGTGGATGGTCGATTCTTCTAGTGCGCATCAGATGGCAGCACGGGAACCTCCAGGAGAGCACTTGGGAGTGGGAGGCTCAGATGCGTGCTCAGTACCCTTATTTGTTTCCCTAGTTTTGATGTATCTTTATGGGGACGTAAAGTACTGAGGTGGGAGTAACGTAAAGTCCTGTAAAATTCAAGGGAAATTTTTTCTTAATTTTCTTTGGAATTTTACAAGAGCGTGGTTTCTGACGGCACCTGATTCCGAGGCCCGGTGTGCCCGGAATCAATTTCCGAAGTTTGGCTCGGGTACGTTCCGTGAACGAACGAGCGGGTTTTCCTATCCTTTGAACTGGTGCTTGGAATTGAAATCTGATGGCACCGATGAACTCACAGCGCCGATATTTGCTTAAGGAGACCTTTTTCGAGGTTGCGTTTTATGCGGGTTGAGAGTTAGTTTTGGGGGAAATTAGAAGAAGTTAAATAAATTGTGGAACACAATTTATTTTTAACATTGTTGGTTATTTCCTCCCAAAGGGAGTTAGAGGTGGCACCCACACCCACATAACCTCCCTTGAGAGGATTAAGTGTGGTGGGGCCCACACGAGCCCTAACTCTTCAACTTCCCTTAAACTCCCCAATAACTCCACTCTAATTAATTTGACAACATGAGTTTTTAATTGAGATGAGTTACTTAATTTCACACTTTTGAAATTCAAAGAGGTTATGATGTGTAAATAAAATAAGGCTTGGACTTATTTTATTTTGGTTAGTTTCTTTTGTATCCTTGAGAGGATTGGGAAGCTTTCTTCATCTTCTTCAACCTCGACGAAGAACACGAAGAACAACATTCTTCAATGAAGAACTTCTCCGCGGAAGAACACGGTTCTTCTGCGACGCCGTATCCACGACGCGACGTTCTTCTTCCATGACATCTCTTCCGCGACGGTTTTCCGTGACAAAATCGCCGTCAACGACTTCGAATCCTCCCTTCTCGACATCGACGTTCTTTCCCCGCGACGCCCGACCTCCGCGACGCTCGTCTTCCGCGGGTCTTTGTCGAACGCCATTCCTGAACCGAGGTAGGGGATTATTGTTATTTTATTAAATTATTTCTGTTCTTGATTCTAGCATGTCGAACATCGTGGTTAATCGACTAAAATGTTATCGTTTAAGTAGAGGGGTCCAGACCGCATGAACACGGCCGAACCCCCTCCTATGTTCATGATTGTTTCTTTGTGAATAAAATGGAATGTCGTGGTGTCGTCGCACCACGCGAGAATCGCTCGGCAAGTATTACGCGACGCCGTCACGCCACACCGAGAAGTCGAACAAGAACATGACGCCGTCATGCCACGTCGAAAGAAGTAGAAGGCGCCACGGCCAGAGCGGAGCCACAGCAGTGGGGTGCAGTGTCGTCGCACCGCGCCGGACGACAAGGGCCGCGGCCGGTTCCGGGCCGCGACGGAGCATGGTGACCGGCGGCCAGCCGGGCCACCGGTGTCAGAGCCAGAAGGGGACCGGCCACCGCCGGTCCCATTGAGAAGGAGCCGGCTGGCCAGGCCGGGCAGGCCGAAAAAGAGAAAGCCGGGGGAATTAAATTCCCCCGGCCAGCATGAACGGCCCCCCATTATGAGGGGTGGTCGCGGTTGCACAAAGGGGGCAGGCGCCCCCCTCTTTTCTTCCAACAGCTCGGCCGAAGCCGAGCTGACAGCGCGCTGCGCTGAGCCGGACCGACGCCGGGCCGGTTGGCCAGGCCGGTTGGCCAGGCCGGGCCGAGCCCAGCCGAGCCGGGCCACGACGAGCCGGCTGCGCCGGGATGGGCCGACCCGGTTCGGGCCGACCGGGGGGGTCTCGGGCCGGGTCGATCTGGGCCCGAAACCCCCGTTATCGGACTGTTTGGGTTCAAATGCCCATAACTCGGTCTACAGACCTCCAAATGACGCACCGTCAGCGGCGATGCAATCCTTGGACCACGACGGTCGTTTCGGTATATCGCGCTGAAGGTTTCGGAATACTTTGAGTTCGGCCTGGTTGGTTCGTACACGAAAACAACCGGGCCCTCGGAGCAGAAACGCCCATATCTTGAGCTACGGACGTCCGATTGACGTGTCGTCAACTTTGTTGAGTTCCTCTTAGTGAGATGGATCTTTTGGCATACTCCGCCCGAGGTTTGGACGCAGGGGGAGTACGGTCGGGTTGGTATTTCCTTAAAAACCAATCGGGACCCTGTGACGAAAAAGCCAATAACTCTCAGACCGGGCGTCCGATCGACGCGCCGTCTGCGACGTTGAGTTCCTGATGACGATACGGAACTTTTGGATACATCAACTATGGACAATGTGACCGTTGATGCATCAGCCTCTCGGCTCGTGTAGCGGACCCTCCGGAACGAGCTTTCTGTGTGCGGGAACACTAGAGCTGGCTGCGACTGTTACTGTGACTGCGACGTAGACTGTGCAGAGGTCCTCAGTAGATTCAACGATGACGACTACAACACTCAGCGATCCTGTGTGGATCAGTGCTACCGATCATGTGTGGGTCCGATCCTGTGTGGGTCAGCACTCAGCGGTCCTGTGTGAACCAGCGCCTACAGATCCTGTGTGGGTCCGATCCTGTGTGGGTATTTGCGGGGGTTAGTACCTCTCGATCCTTTGTGGGTCCGACGACTTAGATGGATCAGTGATCATCTCTATCATCTTCCGAAGAAGTATACCTGTGTGAGATGAATGCTGTTTGCTTTCCTGTGTGGATTGTGTTGTGCTATCCTGTGTGGAATACATTTTTCTTTCCTGTGTGGAATACGTATACTTTCCTGTGTGGACTCAGTTGTACTTGGGCTCGGAGGTTGGAGCGTATTGGAATTGATGACTTAGGTATATGTATGGGCATATACCTAAGCAGTGTCGGTTGTTACTTCATGTTTGTATCTTTCCATTGTAGTTTATCCTTTGTGGATTTTGGGAGACCTTCAAGGGTTCGGGGTCCCTACTGAGTAGCTTATACTCACCCCTGCACAGGCTATGCCCGCACTACATTGTGTTGGTTACAGACGACGGACATCGTTGATCGTGGTTGAGGCTTGCAGAGCAGGACGGTACCTGGAGGTGGACCACTGGGCGGGACGTGCTCGGAGCGGACGGCGGGACCCGAGGTGCAGTGGAGCTATCTGTACCCACCCTTCAGGTGGGATTTCTAGTGGACAGCTCGGTGTAGCAGCTTTTACTTTTCAGTTGTTGTTTTCCCTTTTGAGTTGTACTTTACTTCAGTTTGGGTTTGTATACTGGCCCACTTACTTTTCCTCACTTAGAGTTGTACTCTGATTTCACTTAGTGTTTACTTTTCCTCTTGCTTACTCTGTGGTTCTTGTTTACTTTACAAAGGCAATGTCTTCCCTTTTTACGGGGATTTACGCCTTGGTGCCAGTCTCCAACCCCTGGCCTATGGAAGGCGGACTTGGGGTAGTCACAGCACGGGCCCTAAGGACGGGTCGTGACAATTAGGATCTTACTTGCCTATGCTTCTCATCTTAATTTAAAATTATATCAAATCGATGTCAAAAGTTCTTTTCTAAATGGTTTTATTGTTGAATATTTTTTTGTTGAACAACCACCTGGATTTACTAATCCTCATTTTCCAAATTATGTTTTCAAGCTATCTAAATATTTATATGGTTTAAACCAAGCTCAAAGAGCTTGGTATGATAGACTTAGTAATTTTCTTATTTCAAAAAGTTTTACTTAAGGGATTGCTGATCCAAATTTTTTTATTTAAAGAATTTTTAAAGATGTTTTAATATTACAAATCTATGTTGATGATATTATTTTTGGATCTTCGAAATGTTCTTTATGTATTGATTTTTCAAAGAGTATGAAAAATTAATTTTAAATGAGTTTAATGGGAGAACATAAATATTTTTATGGATTTTATATTTTTCAAAATGAAAATGGTATTATTTTGAATCAAAGTAAATATAAAAAGGATCTTTTAAAATATTTTGGTTTGGATAGTATTAAGGAAAGAGATACTCCTATGAGAACAGTCTGTAAATTGGATGCAGATGATGC
The DNA here is from genome assembly GCA_963277665.1 of Viscum album. Taxonomy (NCBI): domain Eukaryota; kingdom Viridiplantae; phylum Streptophyta; class Magnoliopsida; order Santalales; family Viscaceae; genus Viscum; species Viscum album. The sequence continues at coordinate 1,703,898,453 of OY728155.1, forward strand.
GGGGAAACCAGTGGATCAAACCAATTATAGAGGTATGATTGGAAGCTTACTTTAACTTACTGCTAGTAGACCAGATATTATGTTTAGTGTATGTATGTGTGCAAGATTTCAAGATAATCCAAAAGAATCTCATTTTCTTGCTGTTAAAAGTATTTTTAAGTATCTTAAACATACGGTAAACATAGGATTGTTTTACCCAAAAGGGAAATCCTTTGAGTTAATAAGTCATTCAGATGATGACGCTCCTGGTTGCAAGTTGGATTGAAAAAGTACATCAAGAACATTTCATTTATTGGGAAAATCCTTAGTATCATGGTGTAGTAAGATTTAGAATTATGTAGCTTTGTCCACTGCCGAAGCAGAATACATAGCTGCTGGTAGTTGCTGTGCACAAATTCTGTGGATGAAACACATTCTTTTGGACTACAGATATGATTTAAATCATGTTTCTATCAACTATGACAACACTAGTGAAATAAACACTTTGAATAACCCTCTATCTCACTCTAGGACCAAACACATTGATGTAAGGCACCATTTATTGAGATATCATTACACAAAGGGTGCTATTACTCTTGAATTTATTGGTTCTGAACATCAATTAGCAGGCATTTTCACCAAACCTTTGAGTTTAGATAGGTTATGTTACATTAGGCATGAGTTAGGAATGATTAACCTTGATCGGTAGCTACCTCACCGATGTAACCTCACCGATGTAATACCTCACCGATGTAATACCTCTCCTATGTGATACCTCAACGATGTAACACCTCAGCAATGTGATACATCACCGATGTAATACCTCACCGATGTCATACCACACTAATGTCATACCTCACCAATGTAATACCTCACTGATGTAATACCTCACCGATGTAATACCTCACTGATGTAACCTCACCAATGAAACCTCGCCGATAAACCCTACTGATGAGTGCGGTATTTTAAACTTCTGTCTGCCACCAGAATCTGAATCATTTTTACTTTATTTCATTTTATATATTTATTTCATGATTCCTAAATGATAAAAACTAAGTCCTGGTTACATATCAATCCACCGATCCTCAATCCCTTTACTGTCAAACCTTAGCTCTCGAATCTCTCGAAAACCCTAAATACCTCATACCAATGATGGAAAAAACCAAACTTCCTACCATCAGAGATCAAACTGATGAGCCTAAAGCAAAGAAGCAGAAGTCCGAACCAGAATCAATTGATAGTGTCGGTAGAACTAGGTCGGGTTGGCGACCAGTGAACCCTCATTTGAAGAAAAGAGTTATTGTGATTGAAAAATAGTTGTTCATGGAATGGTTCTTCCCTAGAAAGGCATTAGTACTCGAAGTGCTAGAAGATCAAAAGTGGGTAGATTACTTTTCGGACAACAATGGCCCCTACTCTCCAAATCTATTGAAACAATTTTATGAGTTTATAAGTTTTGAGAAGTCAGAAGATGAGAACCAAGTGACTTATTTTGTGAATGGAAAGGAGATATCTTTTTCATCTGTTGAGTGGGATGAATGCCTAAAAGTACCACGTGAAGGTATATCTGGATATGTCTCAAAAGCTATGCCACCTACAAGTGATATACTCGAATATGAGACTACTTTTGAGGAGCTCACCGGTGATGGAAATCAAAGTTAAGTAGTGGCTGCTGAAATGGATGGAGAGAACATATTGTTGTTCATATTTGTTCAGCATGTCTTAATACCAAGGAGAGGAGACTTTGCGAATTTAAGATATCAAGATATCTATCTCCAACATCTCTTGAGACATTGTGTAAAAGTGAATCTGTGTAGATTGCTGATGATCCAATTGGAAGACATGACCAGGCCAAAATCAAAGACAAATGCCCTATTCCTTGCCATGTTGATCTCAGTGATGATCAAAGTGAATGGGGTAGCTAAGTCTCAAGATGAGACAGTTGTAGTAAAGAAAATTTTTTTATCACCACCACAGTTTGCAAATACATGAAGATAAATTGGAACCTATGGAGAGCAGAGTGGGTTAATGATGACCAGTAGATATATGATAAATTCAATCATGCTAATCATCCTTCAAGACCTAAGGATGTGAGGGATCCAGGTCTAGGATATGATGAAAAGAACCTGAGTACAGTGATGAGACTGAGTAAGAGACTTATATGAATAATGGAAGAGATCCGGACTTACCTCCATGTATAGTTGCTAAAATTGTATCTTCTAGAAAGGAAGCCTTAGTATAAAAAGAGACTCCTACTGATGAGGAAGACCATCCATCTCCTAAGCATAAAGAAGAAAAGGAGAATGAATCTGAAGCCTCTGATTCTGTTTTCTTTTGTCTTATTCCATTAATTGGAAGCTCAGTTGTGCCTACTAAGGATGTATGAGAAAAGTAAGAAGATTTACCTAATCCAGAGGACCCTACCGTTGTTGTAGATATGGAATTGATAGTAGAAGATTCTCCTGAAAAAGAAATACCTTATGAGTATGCTGTTGCTATACATGGGAATGCACCCATTGAGGGGGAGCATCAAACCATGTTTGGAAGTGTGTTAGTGGCTGTTGATATTGAGGACTGAGAAGAAGACCCAGGTTTTGTGGTTTGTGGATTAGACTATCCCGATTCAGATAATGGGGCATCCCTCAATAGACCAAATATTATTTGTGATGTTGAAACTGAGTTGTTACCTAATGATGTGGTTAGAATGCATGACCTGGATATTTTGAAGAAAAATCTTAAGGATAGTTTTGTGGAAGAGACAAGGAAGATGGAAGCTTCACTGGTGTCATCAATCCAATCGATTATGAATGACTCAGTGGCTAGAAACGAATCTTAAAGAGTAGTTGTTGTAATTGCTCCTGCTAATATGATCACCAGGGATGACGTTGAATCCTTAAAGGATGAACTGAAAGATTCCTTTAGTTCTTCTGTTGCTGAGTTGATGCACTGCTTTGTTGAAGATATGAGCAATTTGGAAAAATATTTTGGACTCTCTATAGGTTTTAAAATGTCAACCTTAGTGGAAGAAATAGTGGATGAAGTTACAGACTTCCAAACTCAAGTATCTAGACTGGAAGCTGTTGTTGATGCGTGAAAGAAATTGGTTATCTCTTTAGAATCTTACATGAGATCAAAATCCCATGCAGACAAGGACATAGCCTATGTCAAAAGTGTTGTTAACCAGATGGTTTTAGTGTTTGAAGGAGTTAAAACCTCCATGAAAGATCATTTTAAAACCCAGGATTCCCAAAACGAAAATATTATTAGTTGGTTGACCAAAAAATTCAAGGAAACCGTATCTTTCTCTATTGTTTATATTGCTTCTAAAACCTCAGGGGATTTGAGTCTGATTCGAGATGTGATGAAGAAAGGGCTTGGTTCAGCATCAACAGGTGGCTATGTGTACTCAACTATCCTAAGAAAAGTTGTGATTTCTACTAGAGATTCCGCTAGATAAATAATGAAGATTGTTCCAGACTATATGAGAGAATCTTCTTCCTCTCAGAAATAAGTGAAAGACAAGGTGGAATCCTATTTCCAAAAGGTTTACACCAAGCATCAACTCAACAGTAATTTCAAACATCTGTTGGAAAACATGAAGTTACCTCCTGTCAATCAAGCCTTTAGAGAGAAAGTCATCAAACTAAGGGAATTAACTCCATCCTTGGAAAAATTCATGGAGAACATGGATGATATCATATCTGATATAGAGAGAGGAGGAGGAATTATTATGGATTTTAGAAATCTTTTTCTACCTTTTCTGCATGTCGATGCTAGGCCAGTGATTGTACCTCCTGATTTACCTACCTCTTCTTCTACTGCTTCTCCTATTCAGATGACTCCAGCCTGAGCCATTCGAAGCCTTAAACCTATGATCACTCAAAGAACTCCTCAGTACATGTCAGACACAGTTTCTGTGGCTTAGCCCCCTGTGATCATTTCCGAAATTCCTAAGCCTTCACAAGCATCCACACAGTCTGAATACTCTTCTGATCCAAAGGGAAAATTTCACATTGAGTATGTTGATTGAATAGGTGGCTACGATGTTTGATAGAAATCCCTTGTATTTTGTTTTCATTCTATGTACACTTTTGCAACATTTAATACAGTTGGCTTTCATTTATTTCTCATTTTGTTCCTCTTCTATTTATTGTTTCCCACTTTTCTTATCACAAAGGGGGAGAAATATTATCACAACATCATAGGAGAAATATTCTCCAAGGGGGAGAAATATTATCTAAAGAAGAGCTACCATGCTTTTCCCCTTTGATATCATTGCATTTAACTCTACCTCTGATATATTATGTTCTATAACGTACTGTTTTCTCTGAGATAATTGCATTTAAGGATATATACTCTGATACAACTACTCATTATTTTAAACCAATAATATCTTATGATGTGATTATCAAAAAGGGGGAGATTATTGACCTCAATTATTTTGATAATCCCAACTATGCTTTTACATACCTTTAATAATCCCAATTAATGTTTATCTATATTCAAATTCGATCAATCTATGATATACTATTATCAAGATGATAATAATATTAAAATAATCCTTGAAATATTATTATCAATGTTTATATTTGTTTGTATATGTTTTGAAGTAATTTTAATCCAATCGGATGTGTTTTTCATAAAATAGATAAGTGTCACTAATCTGCGTATAGCTACTGATACAGAGCTACCAGTACTTATTATACCGATAGACTTAGTCTACTGATAGACAGAGTCACCGATAAGCTAAGGTCACCAATACGAAGAGCTACCGATTTGTACAGAACTATCGATATGTAGAAGTCCACAGGTAAGCATAGAACAAGCTACCGATAAAGAGTTACCAATAGAACTAGTCTTCCGATAGTACAGAATGGAGCTACTGATTTGCATAAGTCTACCGATACTCATAATCACTGGAACTAATCATGCTATAGATACAGACAGTCACCAATACATAGAGCTACTGATAGACCAGATCTACCGATAGACCAGAGCTACCGATAGACCAAGAGATGCCGATATACAGAATCACTGATACAGAATGAATCTATTGATGCAAATAAGAGCTACAGATAGATCAAGATATACCGATAGAATGAAGTCACCGGTATATAAATCTACAGATACCGAAAGTTACCAATACAGAGTAAGGATTTACCGATACCAAGAGCTACTGATGAAAAGAGCTACCGATGGAAAGTCACTGCAACACAAAGTCCACCATACACATCTACCTACAGAAGGCTACTAATGATTGACCAACCAGTCAAACTCTATACTCTCAATATTATTTATTTATTAAGATAACGGTTACATTTGATGTTTTTAATGCAGTTAATGTTATTTAATGATTTATGTTTCCATGTCAGGGAACCGTACCTAGTACCCATGAAAAAAAGTAATCATTCCTTTTTTCCAGAGATGAAATCTATAAAATGGAAGATAAAGACCTAGCTAAGAAGTAGTGAACACAAGGTGTGCATATAGAGAGAATCAAGGAACTAAGAAGGCACACGAAGGGTGAAAAAGAAAAAGTCTCAACAGCACTGAAACGTGGTGCATTCACAGAAGACTACATCCATACAACAAGAACACTGGACATACACGAAGCAATTAATTTCAAGATGGGAACACAAGATGCATCTTGAGTGAAGAACTAAAACAAACACTTTTTGCACTCAGGCTGACATGCTAAACCTAGAACCAAGGAAGAAAACGACACTCTGTTTTTCAGACAAAAGACAGAGAAGGACTCACAAGCTTTTCTGACCAATCAAAAGAGTCTAGAGCTGCACTGCCAATCAATGAAGTTTTTCTAAACTCATTCACACTTACATTAGTGATTCTTTCATTTAAATTTAGAGCACTGTGTGTACCCTGTTTATTTTACACACACTTTCTCCTGAGCTAAGCTGGAGGATTCTTAAATCCTCATTCAAACTCTATAACTCAATTGTATCCCACTGTGTATAGTGGTAGAGGTTGAGTAAGACCTGGACAACTGTGATCTATTGTTTGTTTTCCCACGTAGAACTGTGGTAGAGGTCTTTGGACCTAGACAGTATTGTACTGTTGTTTACCCCGATCCAGGGTGTGGATTAATTTATATAAATTGTTTGAGAGGAATAAGTCTCATCTTTAGACTGTACCTCTTGGTTACATCTGCTATGCATCTTAGTTTAAGTCATAAGTATACGATATATATTTCATATTCCACTGCTAAATACTTTGGAATATAATCTGTTTTAAAGTTACATAGATAGATAAATTAGAATGTGGATATACTTATTGTAAACCAGTAAGTTAGTTTCAAAAGTCAATTTAATATTTAGATTAAATTAATTGTGACCTAATCAATCTTTGAGAAACTAATTGAACATTTACACTCTCTATAAATTCACTATATTTTAAGCATGTTTTTAAATTGGGGGATTTAAGAGAAATATTATTAACAGAAATTTTTATTGGAACTCAATTCACTGCCTCCCCCCCCATGAGTGTCCACTCTGACGAACATTTGGTCTCAGAGGTTGTTTTTTTTCAATGTTTTCCAAACATTCTGTTTTCAACTGTGATTTTAGTTGCATCTTTAAAGATCTTAAATTTCTGTTTGTTCTAAATTTTATCTCTTTGGTATATTTTCTAAAATCTGGTTATGGACAATAAACTAGAATGTGATGATACTAACATGACTCCTTTATTTAATGGTACAAACTATGCCCAGTGGAAACATAAGATGAAAATTCATTTGGAGAGTATGGGTTTTGATATCTGGACTGCTATAGAGTCACAATATAAAATTCCAAAAACTGATAGAACTACTTGGGATGAACCTAGAAAGGCTTCTTACAATAATAATTGTAATGGTATGAATGCCCTATATTGTGCTTTAGGATATGACGAGTTTAATGGAATTTTTTCTTGCCAAACTACTTATGAAATATGGGACACTTTGGATATTTCTCATGAAAGAACAACCAATGTCAAAGAAATGAGATTAAATACTTATACTATTAAATATGATAATTATAAAATGAAGACTAATGAACCTATTTCTAACATGTATCTCAGGTTCAATTATATTTTTAACACTATGATCTCTCTTGGAAAGGTTGTTCCAGCTAAGGAACAAATCATGAGAATCTTGAGATGTCTACCAGAGCGATGGATAGGAACTTCTGTTTCAATCAGAGAATCATGTGACATTGGTGCTCTCCCTTTTAATGTGCTTATTGGTAAATTAATGATGTATGAGGAAGAAATTAATGTTAAAAAAGAAGAAGATTGTGAACCCAAGAAAAAATCTGTGGCATTCAAGTCTATTGCTTCAAAGAGAAAAGACAAAGAGAAAATACATGTCCCTACTGAAATTTCAACCAGTGAAGATTCATATTCTGACAGTGATGATGAGATGGCTCAAATATCCAGGAGATTAGTGAAGTTTTATAGGAAAAAGAGATTATTTAGAAAATAAAATTACAAAGGTAAGTATGACAATAAAGGTCATTGGAAAAAGGACTTGAAGAAGTCTGATAAGGAAGATGATATAATTTGGTATGAATGCAAGAGGAAAGTTCACATCAAAGCTGACTGTCAAAAATTAAAATTAAAAAAGGAATATGATTATAAGGACAAGAAGTACAAGAAAGCTATGAAAGATACTTGGATTGCTTCAGAAGACAGCACAAGTGAATCTGAAGTTTCAAATTCTGAAAAGAATTGTGCCAACATGTGTTTCATGACCAACACATCTGAGGTAACCTTAGATACCCCTTTTTCGAATTCATATTATTCTGGAGATGGTGTAGAATATGATTCTGATTCTGAAGATATGTCTAAGGTTCAATTGTTTGAATATTTTAACATGATAGAAGAAACATATAATGAACTTAAGGATAAATATAATTCATTAAAGAAACAACATGCTCTCACTACCAATGTTAAATCTGCCTTTGATATAGAAAAGGAAAAGAATGCTCAACATTTAAAGGAAAATACTGAACTAAAAATGTCTAATGAGAAACTTAGAAAGGACTTAGAAAAATTCAAAAAGGTAAAGGATACACTTACTCAAATGTTAGGTAAACAAGTGGCACCAAATTACACTACTGGTTTGGGATACCAACCTGGAAAGAGACAGTTTACCAAAAATCTATTTATTCCTAAATCTGGACAAAATTTGGCTTATTCCAGTTATAAAAATATGTATGCTTCAACTAGTTATTCATATGGTTATAGATTAAATAATGTTTATCTCTCGAAACCAATTGATTTTGTAAATTATATGAGACCCATAAGACAAATTTGGGTACTAAAAACTTTGATTTCTAACCTTTCTGGACCCATGAAGATCTGGGTACCAAAATCATTTTCTGTTTAAACCTGTTTTGTAGGAAACATATTTGAAGAGTTCTCACAAAAACGTTTGGTACATGGAATGTGGATGTTCAAGGAACATGTATGGAGATTATTCATGCTTTAAAAGATTAATAAAGGTTGATGGAGTCCAATTCACCTTTGGTGATAACTCTAAGGGAAAAATCATCGGCCTAAGCCAGATTGGAAACATTAATTCAGTTTTAATTTCTAAAGTTTTATTTGTTGATGGACTTAAGTATAACTTGTTAAGTATTTATCAGTTATGTGATGATGGATTCAATGTGAAATTTGAAAATGATTCTTGTAATGTTTTAAATTCTTATAATGTTCTAGTATTTTCTACCCTGATAAATGAAAATGTTTATGTTGTTGATCTGAATTCTTTAGCTAAGAAAATTGTTACTTGTTTAAATGCTTTTCATAAATAATCCTGGTTGTGGCTCAAAAGATTAGGACACTGCAACATCCATTCACATAGAAAATTGACTAGGAAAAACATAGTTTGAGACCTACCCAAACATGAATTCCCAAATGACAACGTTTGTAATCCTTGTCAAAAGGAAAAGAAAAATAATTTTTCTTTTAAATCAAATAAAGAAGTCTCAACTTCTCAACCTCTCGAATTGGTTCACATGGACTTGTTTAGACCTTCTAGAGTTTCTGTTTAAATTCGAAGAACAATATCTCTGACCTAGTAGATGAATTTTCTAGATATACTTGGGTATACTTCTTGGATCAAAAAAGTGAAGCTTCTTCATACATTGTTAAATACTCCAAGTCTGTAGAAAACCTCAGTGGGCATAAGATTAATACCCTGAGAAGTGATCATGGCTGTGAGTTTGAAAATCATGAGTTTGAATCTTATTTCTCACATAATGGCTATAGTTACAAATTTTATCCCACTAGGACACCTCAGCAGAATGGTGTAGTAGAAAGGAGAAATATAACCCTTCAAGAAATTGAAAGAACCATGCCCAACGAGTATGACCTGCCTATTTATTTTTGGGTTGAAGCTGTGAATACAGCTTGTTATATGATTAATAGAGTCTTGATTAGACCTGTTCTCAGGAATAACCAATATGAACTATAGATTAATAGAAAACCAAAAGTTAGTTACTTTAGAGTTTTTGCCTGCAATGTTTTCATTCTCAATTCAAAGGAATATCTGGACAAATTTGCCTCTAAAAGTGATGAAGGATTTTTTTTCATGGTTATTATTTAACAAGAAAATCCTATAGAGTCTTTAACAAAATAAAAAAATGTCTGGAAGAATCTGTTCACATCAATTTTGATGAAACTGATCCACATGAGCCTAAAACCTCTCTAGAAAATATTGAAGAAGATTTGACTGTTTTAGACCATAATGATAAAACTAATGAACTTGCTGTAAAAATATCCAGTTTTGGACATATTCCAGAATCTTCTTCTGTTGAACCCGAAATTAGAGATGAACCAGAAATTTCTAGTCCTTCCTTTACTAGATCCACTAGGATTTTAATGAGTCATCCTTTGGATGCTGTTGTTGGTAATCTTGATAGAGGGACACAAACTAGAGCTTCTCTAAGAAACAAGGTTGAACATCAAGATTTTCTTTCACAGTTAAAACCTAAAAATGTCAATGATGCAATCAATGATTAATTATGGGTAATGACTATGAAAGAATAGTTAAATCAATTTGAAAGAAACAATTTCTGGGAAATAGTTGACAGACCCAAGGACACTTTGACAATAGGCACTATATTGGTTTTTAGAAACAAAGTTGATGAATCAGGAAATATAGTTAGAAACAAATCTAGGATAGTTTCACAAGGATGTAGTCAAGAGGAAGGTATAGACTATGAAGAAAAAATTACTCCTGTAGCCAAATTAGAAACCATTAGGATCTTACTTGCCTATGATGCTCATCTGAATTTCAAATTATATCAAATGGATATCAAAATTTCTTTTCTAAATGGTTTTATTATTGATGATTTTTTTTTTGAACAACCCCCTGGATTTACTAATCCTCGTTTTCCAAATCATGTTTTCAAGCTGCCTAAAGATTTATATGGTTTAAAACAAGCTCCATGAGCTTGGTATGATAGACTTAGTAATTTTCTTATTTCAAAAGGTTTTACTCATGGGATTACAGATCCAATTTTTTTATTAAAAGAATTTCTAAAGATGTTTTAACAGTACCAATATATGTTGATGAAATTATTTTTGGATCTTCTAAATATTCTTTATGTATTGATTTTTCAAAGAGTATGCAAAATTTATATGAAATGAGTTTAATGGTAGAACGTAAATATTTTCTTGGATTTCATGTTTTTCAAAATGAAAATGGTATTATTTTGAATCAAATTAAATATAAAAAGGATCTTTTAAAACATTTTGGTTTGGATATTATTATGGAAAGTGATACTCCTATGAGTACAGACTGTAAATTGGATGCAGATGATGCTGGGAAACCAGTGGATCAAACTAATTACAGAGGTATGATTGGAAGCTTACTTTACCTTACTGTTAGTCGACCAGATATTATGTTTAGTGTATGTATGTGTGCAAGATTTCAAGATAATCCAAAAGAATCACATTTTCTTTCTGTTAAATGTATTTTTAAGTATCTTCAACACACGATAAACTTAGGTTTGTTTTACCCAAAAGGAAAATCCTTTGAGTTATTGAGTTATTAAGATGATGCCTTTGCTGGTTGCAAGTTGGATAGAAAAAGTACATCTGGAAAATATCATTTATGGGGAAAATCCTTAATATCTTGGTGTAGTAAGATTTAGAATTATGTATCTTTGTCCACTGCCGAAGCAGAATACATTGCTGCTGGTAGTTTCTGTGCACAAATTCTGTGGATGAAACACACTCTTTTGGACTATAGATATGATTTAAAGCATGTTTCTATCACCCGTGACAACACTAGTGCAATAAGCACTTCGAAGAACCCTGTATCTCACTCTAGGACCAAACAAATTGATGCAAGGCACCATTTCATGAGATATCATTACCAAAAGGGTGATATTACTCTTGAATTTATAGGTACTGAACATCAATTAGCAGTAATTTACACCAAACCATTGTGTTTGGATAGGTTAAGTTACATTAGGCTTGAGTTAGGAATGATTAAACTTGATCGGTAGATACCTCACCAATGTAACCTCGCCGATGTAACCTCACCAATGTAATACCTCACCGATGTGATACCTCAACGATGTAATACCTCATCGATGTGATACCTCACCGATGTAATACCTCACTGATGTCATGCCACACTGATGTCATACCTCACCGATGTAATACCTCACTGATGTAATACCTCACCGATGTAATACATCACTGCTATAACCTCATCAATGAAACCTCACCAATGGCCCTTACTGATAGTAATTCTCACCGATAAACCTACTGATGATTGCGCTCATTTAAACTTCTGTCTGCCGCCAGAATCTGAATTGTTTTTACTTTATTTCATTTTATTTATTTATTTTATGATTTCGATATGATAAAAAACATGTCCTAGTTACTTCTGAATCCACCAAGCCTCAAACCCTTTACCGTCAAACCATAGCTCCTGAATCTCTCGAAAACTATAAATCCCTCAAACTTGTGATGGAAAAAACCAAACTTCTTAACATCAAAGATCAAACTGATGAGCAGAAAGCAAAGAAGCAGAAGTCCGAACCAGAAGCAATTGATAGTGTTGGTAGAACTAGGCCGGGTAGGCGACCAGTGAACCCTCATTTGCAGAATAATGTTATTGTGATTGAAAAAGTGTTTTGCATGGAATGGTTGTTGCCTAGAAATTCATTAGTACTCGAAGTGTTGGAAGATCAAAAGTGGGTAGATTGCTTTTCTAACAACAATGTCCCCTACTATCCAAAGCTAGTGAATTTTTTTTATGTGTTTATAAGCTTTGAGAAGTCAGAAGATGAGAACTGAGTGACTTATTTTGTGAATGTAAAAAAGATATATTTTACATTTGTTGAGTGGGATGAATGCCTAAAAGTACCACATGAAGGTGTATCTGGATGTATCTTGAAATCTATGACACCTACAAGTGATATACTCGAGTATGAGACTGCCTTGGAGGAGCTCACCGGTGATGGAAATCAAAGTCAAGTAGTGGCTGCTGAAATGGATAGAGAGAACAGATTGTTGTTTATATTTGTTCAGCATGTCTTAATACCAAGGAGAGGAGACATTGCGAATTTAAGATATCAGGATATCTATCTCCATCATCTCTTGAGACATTGTGTAAAAGTGAATCTGTGCAGATTGCTGATGATCCAAATTGAAGACATGACAAGGCCAAAATCAAAGAAAAATGCCCTATTCTTTGCCAATTTGATCTCAGTGATGATCAAAGTGAATGGGGTAGCTATGTCTCAAGATGAGATAGTGGTAGTAAAGAATAACTTTTTTATCACCACCACAGTTTGAAAATACATGAAGATAAATTGGAACCTATGGAGTGGAGAGTGGGTTAATGATGAACAGATGATATATGGTAAATTCAATCCTGTGAATCATCCTTTGAGACCTAAAAATGTGAGGGATACAGTTCTAGGACCTAATGAAGAAGAACCTGAGTACAGTGATGAGACTGAAGAAGAGACTTATATGAATAATGGAAGAGATCCGGACTTACCTCAAAGTCCAGTTGCTGAAATTGAATATTCTAGAAAGGAATCCATAGTATAAGAAGAGAATCCTGCTGATGAGGAAGACCATCTAGATCCTGAGCATAAAGAAGAAAAAGAGAATGAATCTGAAGCCTCTAATTCTATCTGCTTATGTCTGAATCCATTAATTGGAAGCTCAGTTGTGCCTAATAAGGATGTAGGAGAAATGTAAGAAGATTTAAATAATCCAGAGGACCGTACTACAGTTGCAGAGATGGAATTGATAGTATAAGATTCTGCTGAAAAATAAAGACCTTATGAGAATGATGTTTCTGTACATGGGAATGCACCCATTGAGGGGGAGCATCAAACCCTGTTTGGAAGTCTGTTAGTGGCTATTGATATTGAGGACTGGGCAGAAGACCCATGTTTTGAGGTTTGTGGATTAGACTATCACGATTATGATAATGAGGCATCCCTCAATAGACCAAATATTATTTATGATGTTGAAACTCTGTTGTTAGCTGAAGATGTGTTTAGAATGCATGACCGGGATATTTTGAAGAAAAAGCTTAAGGACAGTTTTGTGGAAGAGACAAGGAATATGGAAGCTTCACTGGTGTCATTAATCCAATCGATTATGAATGACTCAATGGCTAGAAAATCATCTGAAAGAGAAGCTGTTGTAATTGATCCTGCTGATACGATCACCCGGGATGACCATGAATCCTTAAAGAATGAGCTGAAAGAGTCCTTTAGTGCTTCTGTTGTTGAGTTGAAGCACTGCTTTGTTGAAGAGATGATCAATTTGGAAAAATATTTTGAACTCTCTATAGGTTTTAAAATATCATCCTTTGTGGCAGAAATAGTGGAAGAAGTTACAGACTTCCATACTCAAGTATCGAGACTGGAAGCTGATGTTGATGCTTTATTGAAATTGGTTATCTCTTTAGAATCTTACATGATTTCAAAATCCCAAGAAGACAAGGACATAGCCTATGTCAAAAGTGTTGTGAGCCAGATGGTTTTAGTTTTTGACGGTTTTAAAACCTCCATGAAAGATCATTTTAAATCCCAGGATTACCAAGCCCAAAATATTATTAGTTGGTTGACCAAAAACTTCAAGTAAACCATATCTTTCTCTATTGGTTCTGTTGCTTCTAAACCCTCATGTGATTTGAATTAGATTCGAGCTGTGATGTAGGAGGATCTTGGTTTAGCATCAACCATTGGCTCTGTGGACTCATCTAACCTGAGAAAAGATGTGATTTCTACTAAAGATTCAGCTAAATAAATTATGAACATAGTTCAAGACTATATGATAGAAACTTTTTCCTCTCATAAAGAATTTAAAGACATGGTGGAATCCTATTTCCAAAAGGTTTACACCAAGCATCAACTCAACAGCCATTTCAAACTTCTATTGGAAAACCTGAAGTTACCTCTTGTCAATCAAGACTTTAGAGAGAATGTCAGAAACTAAGGGAATTAACTCTATCCTTGGACAAATTCATGGAGAACAAGGATGATTTCATATCTACTATGGAGGGAGGATGAGGAATTATTATGGATTTTAGAAATCTTTTTCTGCCTTTTCTGCATGTCGATGCTAGGACAGTGATTGTACCTCTTGCTTTACCTACATCTACCTCTACTACATCTCCTGTTAAGATCACTCCAGCTGAAGCTATTCGAAGCCTTACACCTATGATCACTCAAAGAACTCCTCAGTACATGCCAGACACAGTTTCTGTGGCTCAGCCCCCTGTGATCATTTCCGAAATTCCAAATCCTTCACAAGCATCCACAAAGTCTGAATCCTCTTCTGATCCAAAGGGAAAATCTCACATTGAGTATGTGGATTGAATAGGTGGCTAAGTTGTTCGATAGAAATCCCTTGTATTTTGTTTTCGTTCTATGTACACTTTTGAAGCATTTAATACAATTGGATTTCTTTTATTTCTCATTTTGTTCCTATTCTATTTATTGTTTCCCACTTTTTCTCTATCACAAAGGGGGATAAATATTATCACAGTATCAAAGGAGAAATATTCTCTAAGGGGGAGAAATATTATCTAAAGATGATCTACCATGCTTTTCCCCCTTTGATATCATTGCATTTAATTATACCTATGATATATTAGGTTCTATAACATATTGTTTTCTCTGAGATAA
The DNA here is from genome assembly GCA_963277665.1 of Viscum album. Lineage (NCBI taxonomy): Eukaryota > Viridiplantae > Streptophyta > Magnoliopsida > Santalales > Viscaceae > Viscum > Viscum album. The sequence continues at coordinate 1,703,913,602 of OY728155.1, forward strand.
TTGCATTTAATGATATATCCTTTGATACAACTACTCACTATTTTAAACCTATAATATCATATGTTGTGATTATCAAAATGGGGGATATTATTGACCTCGCTTATTTTGATAATCCAAACTATGATTTTACATACCTTTAATAATACCAAATAATGTTTATCTACATTTAAATTAGCTCAATCTATGATATACTATTATCAAGATGATAATAATATTAAAATAATCCTTGAAATATGTTAATCAATGTTTATATTTTTTGTAAATGTTTTGAAGTAATTCTAATCGAATCGGATGTTTTTTTTCATAAAACAGATAATTGTCACTGATCTGTGTATAGCTACTGATATAGAGCAACCGGTACTTATTCTACCGATAGACTTAGTCTACCGATAGACAGAGTCGCTGATAAGTTAAGGTAATCGATACGCAGAGCTACCGATATGTACAGAACTATCAATATGTACAAGTCCACCGGTAAGCACAGAACAAGCTTCCAATACAGAGTTACCAATAGAACTAGTCTTACGATAGTAAAAAATGGAGCTACCGATGTGCATAAGTCTACCGATACTCATAATCACAGGAACTATGCAAGCTACAGATACAGACAGTCACCAATACATAGAGTTACTGATAGAACAGAGCTACCGATAGACCAGAGATACCGATAGACCAAGAGCTACCGATATACAGAATCACTGATACAGAATGAATCTATTGATACAAAGTAGAGCTACAGATAGATCAATATATACAGATAGAATGAAGTCACCGGTATATAAAGTTACAGATAACGAAAGTTACCAATACAGAGTAAGGAGTTACCGATACCAAGAGATAATGATGAAAATAGCTACCGATACACGTTCAAAGGGCTACCGATGGAAAGTCACCGCTACACAAAGTCCACAGTAAAAATATACCAATATAAGGCTACTAATGATTGACCAAACAGTCAAACTCTATACTCTCAATATTATTTATTTATTAAGCTAACGGTTATATTTGATGTTTTTAATGCATTTAATGTTATTTAATAATTTCTGTTGCCACGTCAGGTAACCGTACGTAGTACCCATGCAAAAAAGTAATCATTCATTTTTTTGCAGACCTGAAAGCTATAAAAGGGAAGATAAAGACCTAGCTAAGAAGTAGTGAACACGGGGTGTGCATACAGAGAGAATCAAGGAACTAAGAAAGCACATGAAGGGTGAAAAATAAAAAGGCTCAACAAAACTCAACCGTGGTGCATTCACACAAGACTACATCCATACACCATGAACACATGACATACATGAAGAAATTAATTTCTAGATGAGAACACAAGATGCATCTTGAGTGAAGAACTACAACAAGAAACTTTTTCACTTAGGCTGACAAGCTGAACCTGGAACCAAGGAAGAAAATGACATTCAGTTTTTCACACAAAAACTAAAGAAGGACTCAAAATATTTTCTGACCAATCAAAAGAGTCCATAGATGCACTTCCAATCACTAAATCTTTTCTAAACTCATTAAAACATACTTTAGTGATTCTTTCATTTACTTTTCGAGCAGTGTGTGTACCCTGTTTATTTTACACACACACTATCTCTTGAGAAAAGCTGGAGGATTCTTAAATCCTCATTAAAACTCTATAACTCCCTTGTATCCCACTGTGGATAGTGGTAGAGGTCGAGTATGACCTGGAAATCTATGAGCTGTAGTTTTTTTACCACATAGAACTGTGGTAGAGGACTTTGGACCTAGAAGTTATTGTACTGTTATTTACCCCGATCCAGGGTGTGGATCAATTTATATAAATTGTTTGAGAGCACTAAGTCTCAACTTGCGACTGAACCTCCTGGTTACATCTTCTATGCATTTTAGTTTTAGTCATATGTATACTATATATATTTCATTTTCCACTGCTATCTACTTTGAAATATAATCTGTTTTAAAGTTACATTGATAGTTAAATTACCAACTATTTATACTTATTGTAAACTAGTAAGTCAGTTTCAAAATTCAATTTAATATTCATATTAAATTAAGTGAGACCAAATCAATATTTGAGAAACAAATTGAAAATTTACACTCTGTATAAAGTCACTACATTTTAACTTTGTTTTTGAATAGGGGGATTTAAGAGAAATATTTTTAACAGAAATTTTTATTGCTACTCAATTCACCATCCCCATCTTGAGTGTCCACTCTGACCAATAAATACGTAAATAAAAAATTTGAGGAGCTGATTTCTAGATGGTGGGGAGAATTTAATGAACTAGGAAATTTTATAATAATCGATTCTCATTTAATAAATAAATATTTAAATTCATTATAAATTTATAATGGAATAAGTGAATTTTATTAAAATTATGGAAATTAAACGGATGAAATAATAACATGACTTTATGAATGCTTACAAGACCAGTAGGGATAGTAATATAGCCAACAGAATAGTAACCTCACCTAAGAGTGTATAAATAAATATTTTTCATCTTATAAGTGAAAATATAATATATTTATATCATTGAATATGTATTTTTTTTAGAAAATTATAAATTAAGTTTTCTTAGTTTTCTGAGTCATAAATATATAGTTACAATTTTATAAGTAATATAATGATTTAGAAAAAAATGTATTTTCATAAAATAGATTCGTAAGTTGTTTTTTCTTATGGTTATAATAAAATTTTATGAAACATTAATTATTGTTTCAAAGTGTTAAAATTTCATTTATAGTTTTAAATTTGGTAATTTTGGAATAAATTTGGATTGTAATTTAAATGTAAATTTTTAATATTTAGAAAAATATTTTAAAAAAATGGAGTTCATATTTTAATTCTACAGGAAAAAAATGGTTGGAGTTATTTTTTTGGATTTTTCTAAAATACATGAACTTTTGGTGAATATAAAAATACTATAATTTACGATATTTTACAATTACATGATTTTTGAGTCATATATGATGTAAGGATGGTGTAAGACCAATGTATCGAATACTCCTTAATTATTTTAATATATTTAGTGATAATTATCAAACTATTAAATGTCGTGATCCAAAATTATAAACTAATGAATATATTAATTAAAAGAACCCCCCTCATCCAATTTAAATACCACCTCTAAGTGCCTATTCTCCTCACACATCAGAGACTTTTATTTTGTTTAATTTATACACAATTACATTACCAATAATATTTACCATTTCAAATACCTTCTCATCTCACTAAAAGGCCAAAACAAAGGTCATTAAAGAGGTTATGAGAGAGGAGATTCAATAGGTACTATCCTCTTAAATTTTTTTATATTCTTTTCAATTCCTTTTCTATTCTTATAATCTCTTCACATCCAATTAAAAAAATGGAATGATAACTATAGTATCTTATATATAATATATTTTTTATCATTTATATGTAAAATATCATCATCTAACTTCTTCTCATATGGCTTTTATTATAAAAATGAGATGATAATCCGTGATGTGTAAATTTACCGCCATCGTGGATGATACACATTCATTTTTTTATTAGAACCTTCATGGATGGAAATAAAACCATTAATGTCACGACCCGTCCTCAGGATCCATGCCGTGACTACCCCAAGACCGCGTTCCATAGGCCAGGGGATAGCGACTGGAACCAAAGGCGTAAATCCAGATAACTCGGAAGGCATTGCCTTTATAAAACACAAATACATCCAACCAGAGTACAAGCGGAAGTAAAAACACTAAGTGAAAAAGAAAGTACTGAAAAGTAAATGGGCCAAAATACAATCCCAACTGAAAATTACAGCTACAACTAAACGAAATTACAACAGAAAAGACAACAGCTGGAATGTTGAAGCAGCTCTGAGACCGTCCACCACGGATCCTACCTGAAGGGAAGGTAGAGATGGCCACCTCAGCTCTCCACGTCCCTCTGTCACCTCTGGGTACTGTCTCATCGTGAAGTCCACCTCTAGGTGCCACCTCGTCATGACATCAACCTCCAGGTACCATCTCGTCCTCATACACTAGCTCTTTGACAGCGCTGTCCGTCGTCTGCAACCAACACAACGAAGTTCAGGCATAGCCCGTGCATGGGGGAGTATAACGATACTTAGTAGGGACCCCGATACCCTCAAGGTCTCACTATATACAACAAGGATGACCAAAAAGAAGGATTTCAATAGATAACCCTTAATTCGGTATAAGACCATACTTATATCTAAGTTACCAAGTAACCCATCTCAATCATGAGGAAATACAAAGGTTAATGACTCAATGGATAACCACTACTTAGGTATATGCCCAAACATATACCTAAGTTATCATGTAACCCATCTGAATTATGATGTAAACACAAAGGACATTGACTCACCTCAAACCTGGATTTTCATTATCGAAACCAGAATTGTTGGAGAACTCCTACTCTATCGAGTACAGTGGCCCTGTCACGACCCCGAGGTGCTAATAACTAATGATGGACTGCTGATGTACTCCACCTGTTGAGTATTGGGGGCCTGATGTTACAAACAAGTACTTCCCACCATGGGTCGGCCTCTAAAACCATGCACACCCCCTCATAGCCTATAGAGGTACTCCTTCTGTTGATTACTGCGGGTCTTCCAGTACAACCAAGTGCTCCTCCGTCGCGGGTCTTCCACTACAACCAAGCACACCCTACTGGGCTATCTGAATCACTCCGAGTCGATCGATTAGCAGTCATCAAGTCTCAGCCTGCTACTAGGTCTCTACACTTTCCTAGCTCGTCACCGGGAGGGTCCGCTCCATGATCTACTAGTCGTTACTCAATGTATCACAAGGTTCCATGAAGAAGTAACCCAAAGGTCTACCACGCCATAGTAAACTCAACACAACAGACAACGCATCAATCGGATGCCCTATCTATGTGTTATTAGTCTTTTCGTCCCGAAGGGCCGGTTGGTTTCGTGTACGAACCACCCCGACCATATAAAAAATGTACCCTAGAACTCTCATAGGGTATACTCATAGGGTCCATTTCTCAAAGTGATAAACAACACCACTGACAGTTCGTCAAACGGACGTCCGGTCTGAAAGTTATCAGCCTTTCCGTTCTAGGGGTCCCGGTTGGATTCTGGGTACAATCCAACATGGCCTTACTCCAAATGCAACCAAACATCAGGTGATGTATGCCAAAAGTTCAGTCTCATCAAAAGGAATCCAACAATGTCAATGACACGTCAATCGGACATCCGGAGCTCATGTTATAAGCATTTCCGCTCCAACGGCCCGATTGGTTACGTGTTCGAACCAACCTGGTCATACCCAAAGTTCACCTAAAAATTAATGTAATATACCGAAATTTCCGTCTCATTCCATGGATCCCTACGCAACTAATTGTGCATCGATCGGAGGTCAGTAACCCAAGATATGGGTGTTTGAACGAACCTGGTCCAAAAATAGGTGGTCGGGGCCCGATCCGACCCGGCCTGGTACCCCCTAGGTAGGCTCGAACCGGGCGAACCGAACCGGCTCCGTGTCTGGCCCAATTGGGCGCAGTCCCGCCCGGTTGGGGTGGCCTGGCTCGACGCAGGCAGCCCAGCCCGGCGTGGGCGGCCCGGCCCGGCCCGGTGCGGCGGGCCCGACCCCGTGCGGTCGGCCCGACCCAGCGTGGCTGGCCCGACCCGGCGTGGCTGGCCTTGGCTGGCGCGTCTGGCTCGGCCCGGCGTGGGCGGCCCAGCCGTGGCTCGGCTCTCGGCTGAGCGGGGTGCGATGGGGGGGGGGGGGGGGGGGGGTCACCGCCCCCCAGTTTTTGTATCAGTGGACCCTACGGGGTCCGCCCTTTGAACTGGCTAGGGGTTTCAACCCCCCGTTTATCCGGAGAAACGGCCAGCCATTAAGGCCGGCCGGTTGGACTACCGCTGGACACCTTGGGGTCCCACCTGACGGAGCACCAGCGACCGGTTGTCCGGCTGCCCCTGTTGGACCATTGTGGCTCTTCCTCGGCTGGCGTGGCACAACGACGCTGTGCCCCTCCGCCGCGGCCCGCCCCGGCCGAAGCCTCTCTTGGTTTTTCCAGCGCGACGCGACGGCACCGCGTGCCACCTCCGTGGCCCGCTTCGGCCGCAGTTCTCATCGTTCCCGCGCGGTGCAACGGTATCGGGCTGTCTTCGACACAATTCTCCAGAAATGTTCAACAAGGTAACAGGGAGGAGAAATCGGCGGTGTTTGTGCGGTCTGATCTCCTCCCATTAAGTTGGTAACAATCTGCCAAATTTAACCAATGAAGAATGATGAATTAAACATGGATGAAGATAACCCCTACCTCGCAAAGAAATTCACAGTTGTCGAGCGTCGTTAAAAAAAATATGGCGTCATTTCCATCATCGATGGTGTGCACCCGAGGAAACATCATCTTCTCTTTTATCACAGTGAGAATAAGATGATTGTGCATCATTGGAGAACTCCCGAATCAGTGTCTCCTTCCTTGTGGTGATGGTGTTCTTCATCAAAGGTTGTCATTGTTCGCGGAAAGATGATGTTCTTCCAAATCTAGATCTCTCTCCTCCCTTTTTCGAACACAAACAAACTAACCCCAAAAATAAAATAATCTTATATCAATTTATTATTACATGAAATGGGTTCAAATTACAAAATTCAAATACAAAATTAAATTAATTGAATAAGTGTTGGCATGGTTTAATGAGGGGAAGCTGGAAGAGGAGAAGTCACCCTCTTAATTACAAAAGAGGTTTAATGGGAAGTTTAAGGGGTTATGGGGAATGTGAAGGGGTGGGGCTCGTGTGGGCCCCACATCACAAATATCCTAACTAGAGTAGTCAGGAACTAGAGGTTTCCACCCCAACTCCCACACTTAAGATATAACCACATAGATATTGAAAATAAAACTGTACAACAATTTTATTTACTTCACATTTAATCTTCAATTTTTATCAACTCCTCCCGAGGAAACACACCTTCGGGAAAGGTCCTCTTAGGAAATTTCTGGTGCTTCGGTTCCATTGGAGCCCTCAGATTTCAATTCCGAGAACCGGTTCAAAATATAGAAAAACCCGCTCGTTCGTTCCCCGAAAGTACCCGAGCTAAAATTCATAAATTGATTCCGCTCACACCAGGCCTCGGAATCAGGTGCCGTCAGAAACTGCGTACTCGTAATATCCCAAAGAATTTATGAAAAAAATTTCCTTGAAATTTACGGGTCATTACATTACTCCAACCTCAGGGATTTACATCCCCGTAAAGATACATCATACACTAGGGTAACAAATGAGGGTACTGAGCATGCATTTGAGCCTCCCGCTCCCAGGTGCTGTCTTGGAGGTTCCTGTACTGCCAGTGAATGTTCACCTGAGGAATCGACCATCCATGTAGGACCTGCTCCTTTCGATCCTCGATCTCCACTGGAACCTCCATGAATGTCTCCCCATCATCGATGTCCAGCTCTCTGTGGTCGATGATGTGTGAAGGATCGTGTACGTATCTCCTCAGCTGAGATACGTGGAGGACGACGTGCACTCAGTGCAACAGAGGTGGAAGAGCCAGGCGACAAGCCACCTCACCTATCCTGTTGAGAACCTGGAATGGTCCGATGAAGCGCAGATATAACTTACTGCCTCATCCAAATTTCCCTAGACTTCATCGAGGTGAGACCCGTACGAAAACAAGGTCACCATACTTGAAATCCAATGGTCTCTATCTCTTATCAGCTTAGGACTTCTATCTGTTCTGTGTAGTCTTCATCCGCTCCTGGATGATTTGCGCTTTCTCTATCGTAGTCTGGACCATCTCTAGTCCTATAAGAGCTACTAAGATTTCACCTTTTCTGATAAGAGAAATCCGGTCTCATCCCCTAGATGAACCACAATCTTTGCCTAATACAGTCAATCTTGATGTGAATGATACTAATCCATTCCATGGATGACGTTGTAAGTCCTCAAATCTACTACTAAGAGATCCTACCGTTACTCTCACCTCCAAGGTTGAGTCACACTGTCAGCATCAATGTGTGGTAACTGGGTCTCTCATAGTAGGAATCTCAAAAGTGAGGTTCAAGTCAAAAGTTTAAACGGGAACCTCTTAGTACACAAAAAGGAAGGAAGCAAATGCCAAAAGGACAAGTTTCTTTTATTATAGTAGCTCGATGTACATAGACATATAGAAACTAAAATCATTAACAATTACAACAAGGAAATTAGAAGCACAGAGATCAAAGGCCTCCATGCCTGGAACTAGTCCCGCTCCTGGCCGCCTGCTTCCAGAGCTCCATAGTCGTATGCTTCAGCTACGTGAAGCCGAGCTCTCCCATATCCACCCATTCCCTATGCTCGGGGTGGAATTCCTAGTGGTGGAGGTGGAAACACCTCGAAGCATCGTCCACCTCCCGCTGCATGGCCATCTCCCTTTCCTCGGTCTCCTACGCCTTGCGGTCCACCTCAATTGAACCTCTGCCTCTACTTGGGAGGTCCTTCATTTATCTGCTGATCATCTGTACGGTGGGTCGGACAGTCACGTGCCATGTGACCAAGCTTGCCGCTGGAGTAACACTGTATCCTCCTGGTAAGTCGTTCTCCACCCCTGGTGCCTCGCACACATGATCCTGTGTCATGCGGTCGACCACCTATAGGTCTGGTCCTCTTGGACCTCTACGTCATCTGTATACTTCCCGCTACTGAAGACTCTGCCGCATGCCGGCTAGTGGGGGGTTCTGCTACTGGAGACTGCTCAGTAAAGAAACTCTCCCCTAAGAGGGCTCACTCCAACAACCCTATCTATGTCGGGAAGCTGTGAGAAACAACTGAAGCTCTAATCTATCGTCTAAGCCCCTTCTCGAAGGTCTGGGCCCTGAAGAACGGGTCCCGTACCATATCAGTGGAGTAGCGCAAGAGGTCGGTGAACCTCGCTGAATACCGCTCCACCGTAAAGCTACCATGCTGAAGATGAATATGCTCCTGTATACACACCGCTTGAAGGGTGGCTGGTACAAACTCTGCTCGAAACAGGTTCTCAATGTCTGCACACAGAAGTGTCGCCTCGTCATGCATCTGGAGCATAAGGCACCACCATCTGTCTGTTGCTGCATAAAGGAGGCTGGAAGCAAGGATCACCATTAACTCTGCTGGAGTCCCTACTAGCCTGAAGACTCTCACCACAGCATCCAACCAATCCTCAGCTACCTTTGGGTCCGTATCTCCCCTAATAATGGATGGCCTCTGGCGCTGGAACTCATGCACTACGCTCAAGCGGCGTGCACTCTCTACTATTGGGGCTGGTGGAATCGGTGGCCCAATGGGTGGTAGTACCGCTAGTGCCTACTCTGGTGCCTCAACTGGAAGAGGGCCATGTACTGAGGCCTCCTTGCTCGGCAGGCTGTCAGTACGTACAACTCTCGGGGCTCTAGCTGGTCGTCTATGGAGAGGCATCCTGAAATAAATAGATGTGACACGGTCAAAGACTATTCCTGGTGAGATGACCTGTTTTGAGATGACATTAAAAAAAATTTGGAAACACACATTCAATTAGAGTTTTTGTGCACTATGTCAGAAATCAGTAGTCAGGGTCATGGTGTATGGATATGTCGACCACCGCACAAACACATGACCCCTTGATTTGATGACCACACTCAGTACCCGTATCACTATTCCATCCCAAAAATGAATGATCAGAGTCCTAAGTTCTTCAGTAGAACCGACTCCTCTTATACCAATTTTTCACAACCCATCCTCAGGATCCGTGCCGTGACTACCCCAATCCCGCCTTCCATAGGCCATGGGCTGGCGAGTATCACCAAAGGCGTAAATACCGATAACTGGGAAGACATTTCCTTTATAAAACACAAACACATCCAACCAGAGTACAAGCGGAAGTAAAAACACTAAGTACAAAAGAAAGTACTGAAAATTAAATGGGCCAGAATACAAACCCAACTGAAAAGTACATCTACAACTGAACAAAAGTACAACAGAAAAGATAACATCTGGAAGGTTGAAGTAGCTCCTAGATCGTCCACCACAGATCCTACCTGATGGGTAGGTACTGATGGCCACCTCAGCTCTCCACATCCGTCTATCACCTCAGGGTACTGTCTCGTTGTGATGTCCACCTCCAGATACTGCCTCGTCATGAAACCCACCTCTAGGTACCGTCTCATCCTCATACACTAGCTCTTTGAGAGTGTTGTCTGTCTTCTGCAACGAACACAACGAGGTGCGGGCATAGCCCGTGCAGGGGTGAGTATAACAATACTTAGTAGGGACCCCGAGACCCTCAAGGTCTCACTAAATCCAACAAGGATAACCACAAAGAAGTATCTCAACAGATAACCCTTACATAGGTATAAGCCCATACTTATACCTAAGTTATCAAGTAACCCATCTCAATCAAAAGGAAACACAAAGGTTACTGACTCAATAGATAAACACTACTTAGATATATGCCCATATATATACCCAAGTTATCATGTAACCCATCTCAATCACGAGGTAAACACAAAGGTCACTGACTCTGCTCAAACTAGGATTTTCATTATCGAAACCACAACTGCTGGAGAACTCCTCCCCTATCGAGTACAGTGGCCATGTCACGACTCTGAGGTTCTACTCACTTCCCTTGAACTGCTTAAGTACTCCACCTTCCAAGTACTATGGGCCTACTGCTACAACCAAGCGCTTCCCACCATGGATCTGCCGCTACAACCAAGCACACCCCCTCATAGTCTATAGATGTACTCCTTTTGTCGAGTACCGCGGGTCTGCCGCTACAACCAAGCGCTCCTACGCTATGGGTCTGCCGCTACAACCAAGAGCACCGCACTAGGCTATCTGAATCACTCCGAGTCGATCGATCAACAGTTGTCAAGTCTCAGCCTGCTATTAGGTCTCTGCGCTCTACTAGCTCATCACCGGGAGGGTCCGATCCACAAGCTACTGGTCATTACTCCAAGTATCACATGGTTCCACTAAGAAGTACCCCAAAGGTCTGCCACGTCATAGGAAACTCAACACAACAGACGAAGCGTCAATCATACGCCTGGTCTGTGTGTTATTAGCCTTTTCGTCTAGGGGGCCTGGTCGGTTTCATGTATGAACCAACCTGAACATATCACAACTGTACCCCGTACTCTCATAAGGTATATTCATAAGGACCGTTTCTCAACGTGATTATCAAAGCCGCTGAAGGTTCATCAAATAGACGTCTGTTTTGAAAGTTATTGGCCTTTCCGTTCTAGGGGCTCAATTGGATTTCAGGTACAATACAACCCATCCTTACTCAAACTGCCTCCACAACTCAGGTGAAGTATTCCAAAAGTTTTGTCTCATCAAGAGGAATCCAACAAAGTCGACATCACGTCATTCGGACGTCCGAAGCACATGTTATAAGCGTTTCTGCTCTGAGGGCCCGGTCGGTTTCATGTTCGAACCAACCTGGCCATACACAATGTTCATCTAAACCTTTAGTGTAATATACCGAAACGACCGTCTCTATCCAATGATCATTATGCAACTGACGATACGTCGATCAGAGGTCCGTAGACCACGATATGGGTGTTTGAATGAACCTGGTCTGAAAATAGGGGGTATGGGCCTAGTCTGACCTGGCCCAGTACCCCCAGGGTCGGCCCAAACCGGGTCGACCCGACCCGGCTCTGGGTCCGGCCCAATTGGGAGCGGCCCGACCTGGCTAGCGAGGCCCTGCCCAATGCTGGCAGCCGGGCCCAGCGTGGCTGGCCCGGCCCGACGCGGGTGGCCCATCCCGGTGAGGCTGGCCCAGCCTGGCACCGCCTGGCCGGCCCAGCGCGTCGGGCTTCGCGCGGGCGGCCCGGTTGTGGCTCGGCTCTCAGCCGAGAGGGGTGCGAAGGGTGGGGGCGCCCCCTCTGTTTCCGTAATGACGGACCCTACGGGGTCTGCCCTTTGCACTGGTCGGGGGTTTCAACCCCCGGTTTATCCGAAAAAATGGCCAACCATTAAGGCCGGTCGGTTGGACTGTCGCGGGACCCTTTGGGGTCCCACCTCCAGGAGCACTGGTGGCCGGTTTTCCGGCCGCCCCTTCTGGACCGCCGCGACCTAAGGTCACCGCTCTTCCTCAGCCAGCGCGGCGCGACGACGCCGTTCCCCTCTACCGAGGACCGCTCTGGTCGTGGCCTCTCTTGGTTTCTTCGGCGCAACGCGACAGAGCTGGGCACCCCCACCATGGCCCACTCCAGCTGCGATTCTCCTCATTCACGCGCGATGCAATGGTTCTGCACTGTCTTTGCCACAACTCGCCATCAATGTTCAACAAGGAAACTGGGAGGAGAAATCGATTGTGTTTGTGCGGTCAGATCTCCTCCCATTACGTTGGTAACAATAAGAAAATTTTAACAAACAAAGAACATTGAATTAAACATGGATGAAGATAACCCCTACCTCGGAATGAAATTCGTGTTTTTTGAACACCGTCAAAAAAATATGGTGTCGTTTTCGTCGTCGATGATGTGCACACGAGGAAACATCATCTTCTATTTTATCAAGGAGAGAAGAAGATGATTGCGCGTCATTGGAGAACTCCCGCGTTGGTGTCTCCTTCCTTGTGGTGGCGTTGTTCTTCGTCGAAGGGTGGCATTCTTCGCGGAAGGATGAAGTTCTTCCAAAGCTAGAGATCTCTCCTCCCTTTTCCCAACACAACCAAACTGACCCGAAAAATAAAATAAACTACTCTTATGTTATTATAACATGCCATGGGTTCAAATTAAGAAATTCAAATACATAATTCAATTAATTGAATAAGTGTTGGAATGGTTTTGTGAGGGGAAGTGGGAATAGGAGAAGTCTCCCACTTAATTACAATGAATGTTTAATGGGAAGTTTAAGGGGTTATGGGAAATGTGAAGGGGTGGGGCTCGTGTGGGACCCACCTCACAAATATCTTAACTAGAGTAGTTAGGAACTAGTGGTTTCAACCCCAACTCCCACACTTAGGATATAACCACATAGATATAGATAATAAAATTGTACCACAATTTTCTTTACTTCACATTTAATCCACAATTTTTATCAACTCCTCCCGAGCAAACGCACCATCGAGAAAGGTCCTCTTAAACAATTACCGGTGCTGCGGTTCCATCGGTACCCTCATATTTCAATTCCGAGCACCAGTTCCAAAGATAGAAAACCCAGCTCCTTCGTTCCCTGATCGTACCCGAGCTAAACATAGGAAATTGATTCCGGGCACACCGGGCCTCGGAACCAGGTGCTGTCAGAAACTGCGTACTCGTAAAATCCCAAAGAATTTAAGAAAAACATTTTCTTGAAATTTACTGGTCTTTACAAATAATATGTTTATAAAATGTCTTATTTTAAATATTATAAGTTATTTAATGTTCTAGAACCCATATATAAACACAATATTGAATAAAATGATAAAATTTTTCAAAGATCTTAAAAAAAGAAAAAATAAATTATATCATTCTCATCAATGTTTTATCTGACGATTCATCATCATATCAGAAAAAAATTATATATGGAATCCTTTAAATTTTGGTAAATCTATTAACACAATTTCATTCCACTTTGGGGGTTTTTTTCTTTCGACAAAAAAATCCATAATGAACCGACCATGGTAACCATGAAATAAATGCACCCAAAACATTGAAAATAACATAATATTATTTGAAAATTGGTTGAAACATGTTATAATAATATCATATAATACTTATAAATATGAATATGGTTCTTTAATATATTAATAATTCTATTTAAGCCATTATAAACAAGTTTTAAACACATTTCAAGTAAGATGAACCCAAGGTAGGAGAATTCTTAACCCAATTTCTATTCTTTCGATTAACCTTATACTTCATTTATTTTGCGGTACTATGAATATTTGAGAAATTGATTTAGTTTATATTATGTTTTATTATGTTTATTTAGATTTTATAGAAATATTCCATTCATTTTATGAATTCCCAGTTCAATTATATGAAAATTTTATTGACCTGTTCTTTAAAAATCCTCTTTTAAATTTCTATTTTTACAAAATTATAAAGGAATGTATTAATAGATGTATTATTATTTTATGATTATGGTTCTTGGTAATTGGTTATCATTAAGGGTGTAACCTATATCTCCCTCTAATTCATTGTGTATTTTTTGATTGGAATTCGATCATATGTTGAGTCCAAATGTAAATGTGATGGTTACACCATCATAAGGTAGTCATGAGGGTTACATTGTAAGGTATTTGTGAGGGTTAAAAATAATACAGTAGCTATGAGGGTTATAATATTATGTATATAATTCCTTAAGTTACATTTACGGTATTATTTATGTATTTATGTTTTATGTAAATCTCATATTTTTACAATGTAACTATATTATACTTATTATACGAGAAGAATTTCTTTGTGAAAATGATTTTATATGATTATAAGTATTCATATACTAATAGTTTATATCCTTAATTTTATGTCCCTTTCAGATATTTTTATTCTCATGCCAGGTTTTTAAATATTTTTCATATGGTTAAAGAATGGTTTAGAGAAAAGGATAAGGGAATATGAATGTTTTCAAGACATTTCATGTTTTTATTAAAATAAATTATTATAGAAGAAATGGACTCTATTTTATTAGTACCCACATTGAATGATTATTGGTAAATATATATGAATTATGTCCTAGTTTTCTAAAACTCTTAACTGAATTGATCATTGAGAATGTAAAGATGTGAATTATAAAATAATTTACTATATTATTTAATGTTTAAGGCTATGTCCTTGTAGTACTGCAGTAAAATATTACTAAAAAATTGAAAATGTGAAGAAGAATAGGATATAAAGAAATGAATTCCATCAAAGAGAAAAAAAAATGAGACCACTGCTAGCCCCCCACTAACACCATCCAATGTAAACACAAAACCCTCATTAAAATTGACTAAAATGGGCTACAGAATGATGTGTTGGCTTGCAAGGGAATATGAGAAGAAGAACACCAGAAGCCACCACTGATGTTAAATCAAACCATCTAAAACATTATGACATAGACGTTGAATAAATGTACAATGTGTAGGGATAGTAAGAATGAGGTTCAGTGAGAGGTGCAATATGAGGGATTCATATTCTGCCACATTTTTAGTTCCTCCTTTTGACAATAATAAAATAATAGGGAAAACCCTCCGTTGATGAGGAGAAAAACACAATCCCCTAGAAAACCTAATTATTATCTGAGTTTCCCATTATTATTCCATTATAGTAATGTTATCTTAAGTCACACTCCAATATATAGTGCTAACAACACATACATTACTAATTATATTAGATACCAAGTGAGATGACCAACATTATACACATCTTTTTTTACACTGTTTCAATTAGTTAAATATCACATCTCAAAAATAATCATAAAATCTCATGAATTGAAGGTTTTTTGTCTTTTCAGATCAAATAAACAAGAAACTTATTTTTGTGATACTCTTAAATGTTTCTTCATAATAAAACTACACTAGAATCCCTTCTAGACTTATCCTATGTTGCACTATTATTTATATCCCAAGGAATAGAATAATAAGAAAATGGTGATATAAAATTATCAGTAAATGAAAAAACAACAAAATTTCATCCTAGTTTAGATCCTGAACATATGAGAAAAT
Source organism: Viscum album (assembly GCA_963277665.1). Lineage (NCBI taxonomy): Eukaryota > Viridiplantae > Streptophyta > Magnoliopsida > Santalales > Viscaceae > Viscum > Viscum album. Next base: position 1,703,929,187 of record OY728155.1, read on the forward strand.
GTGATTATGATAGACATATATTATAAAAATAAGATAGAAAAAGAAAATGTGTTCATATATTATGATATAAGGACATGAAATATAAAACAAAAAAAATATTTACAATAGTATAACAGTGTGAAAAAACATACAGGATCCATGGAGTATAATAATTTTAATATGACAGAGATATGGGTTATTTCATTGAAACATATAATAAAAGGTAATTAAGGAACAAAAAATAAGCATGCTGAATCATTATGTTGGGAGGATATCAGAGATGTCCCTCCCTTTATTTTGGGATCATAACCAAGATGGATCACAATTTATATTGTGGGAATATCCAATAAGGCCCTCCCTTTATGTTTTGATCATATAATAGAATGACCACAATTTATGTTTTGAGAAAATCTAGGATATCCCACCCATTACATTAAAAAAAATATAAGTATATCGATTAACAATAATCTCATGAGACATAAAATTGTAAAAAATTATTTAATGTATTTAATAGGCCCAATATACCTTATGGATCTAACAATCATGACCCATATATGGTCATTATAATACCCAAACCATAACAGTATTTGTTAAACCCAACCCATATCCATGATTTATCAAAGTCGAAGAACCATATAATAATCATCCATACAAGTTTGTGCCACATGAAATAAATCATTAATCCTATTATAGATATCCCGTTGAATGATAATGGATTTTGAAACATATAAAAGTATCATAATATATAAATAATGTCTTACATTGAATAAAATAATATATGAAAAACAAAAATACATCACTTTTGTGGTAACAATAGTCTATATGTATGAACATGCATCCTTACCATTTCCCATAGAAAGGATAAAGGGTTTGAATTGGAATATAATTTTATAATATAAATAATTTTTAAATATCATATTTACTCATTAAATTCATTATTTTAACCTTAAATGAGGGGTGGATAAGAAAAATAGATCACATTGCTTAAGGAGGCCATAGTCCACACTTAACACTGGCGATATTTTCAATATTTGAATGGTTTATAGGGAAGTAGAAAATGGTTATTCCATAAAAAATTAAATTTATGTATAGTTATTATGATTATTTATTCATGTCAACATGGGTGGATTATATTCGTATGAGTTAGAATAATAAATGTGGAAACTAAAATTAAATGGATTAACTGAGAATTATACCTTAATACTTGGAAGTGATCCTTTTTAAATTGGAGAAAGGCATTGAGATGTGGTGTTATAAGAATAACCAAAACCACTAAGATGTTTCTAAGAGTGTTATTGAGAAATAGTTATAGGTTTTTTTGAATCTAAGAGTCCTTTTTTATTAGGATATATGGGTTTGTGATGAATCCCTTTTGAGGGTGAGGAGTGGATTTTATATAAATATAAAGGTATTGTCCGTATTAAAATATAAGGTGGGTCCAATAATAGGAAATAATGGATTTAGGGAAGGGATATGTTCTAGAAAACTAAAACCATTCATTTCCACCCATGGTTTTACCATGGCATTAAGTATTTTACTCAATGTTGTTCACTTTTACCATTTTTGTCTTTACCATGGTAACTAATTTTTACATAAGTAATTTTCCATTAAGGGAAAAAATAAAATGGAAGTAATTTAGAAATAATGATTCAAAAAATGGAATATTTTTTTCAAATAAATTTTTAATGGTGATTAAAATTAATTTTAAAAATATCACATATAATGTATAAAATGATTTTTTAGAAAAAAAATGCATTCTTATACTTAAAAGTTATTATTAATATAAAATTTACAATGTTACATATTTAGATGAAATTTATTATTTTATTATTAACCAAATAAGAATTATGTGGCATTAAAAATAATATATTATTGAATTATACCTTTTGGAATCTCAATTAAAAGGAACACAACAAAAATAATTTATTTATAAATTTTAATATTACATAGGTTTCCAAATGATAAACATGGATTTTATAAATTCATCATAGTATTTTTAAATGAATAATTGTTTTCTAAAAATAAAACCATTATATGTAAAATGTTTTATAATTCAGTATTTTTTTTCTTATATAAAGATAAATTCAGGAGAGTTAAAATATTAATAAAAACTATAATTTCACTATTCACAAAAAAATATTCTATTTTGATAAAATACATTAAATTCTTTTAAAAATATTTTAGAGATGGTAAATTCAGAATAGAATATATATTTAAAAAATTAAAATTTTAAAATCAACAATTTTTTTAAAATAAAATACAAAATATATAGAATTATTGTCTTTTAATTACATTTTTAATTTTTATTAATATTTTTTCATTTCAATTTAAAATTTAATTATTTTTAATATATTATTTACATATTTAATAGTGATTAATATGTTTTTATAATTTTATTTGGATAAAATAAAGAAAAATTTAAATCAAAAGTTATTTAAGAATGAAAAACCTTTTTTAATATTGAATCACAATAACTATCTATCCTCTAAATGTAGGCAACTTTTTGAGTAATAAATTTTAATTATTATTAATATTTTCTTAGTAATATTAATCTTATATGTTATGGATCGTTTTATTTTAGATTTTTCTTTGGAGAGGGAAGTAAAAAATTATATTAATATATAAAAAAATATATTCCAAAATCATAGGGTGTTACATTATTACTCTTAAAAAAATTGGATCCTTAAAATTTTAATTATTATTCACTATTGAAGATGATAAGGGGTCCATAAGAAACCTATGATATATTTTAATGATGATATAAACCTCAAAATATTTTATAATAGGAGACTCATTATTTCATGTATAATAGTGATGTATTGATATTTTACATTATCTATAAACATTATACAAAAATTTCCCTTCAAGTTTTTTATAGGAGTTTATTTGGAAATACCTTTCACATATTAATTTTCATGATACTGTTAGAATAAAACACCCAATTTTTTATTATAATATCTAAAAATAGTATTAAATGATCATATGAATAGGAAAACTCAATCCTAAGATGACTTTTCTAATGAAACCATCGTTTCAACTTATGATAATATCAATTAAGATATGATATAATTGGGTCAATATATAAATAATTTATATTGTAATAGGTATTCCATGATTATTTTCAATTAAGGTTTTATATACATACAAGTTATATATTACCTCGTAACATCCATTTAAATCCTTTACAGCGGTTCAGAAAGAGAATGTGAATTAAATACGATATATTTCTCATAAGCGTCAGGATATGGGGAAAATTAGTTCTCTTCATCAAGAACTGAGTGATTATGGAATTCATTCCCAACGTATCCCTTTCAGGGTTACCACCCAAAGGTACATCTATGCTAGATCCTGAATTCACTGTTAGTATGCTTATAGGGATACATTTTAATTCAACAAAATATTATTTACTTCACCAAAATTTTAGGATATTATCATATAATTAGAATTATCCTTATAGTTGTAACTTATTTTATTTCTTCCAAATACCCAAAAATTAAAAAACTATTCCAAATAAATAAATAAACATATCTACGATGCCAAATGAGGCACCCCACACCCACAATACAAGATCTATTGCTAATAACATAAACATTACATGATAAATTAGATACCATGTAAGATGACATATTCCATATATAACATAATTTTACATGATTTATGTAACATAGACATTAACAATCATAAATAATCACCAAATACAAATAATGGAAGGATGAATGACTTTTAGGATCAACTATTTAAGATAAATAATTTTATGATATTCATAATCATTTCTTTGTAAACAAACCAAACATGAATCCCTTTCTGAATTCTCTTATGTAATTTCCACCTTCATAACCTGGGGAATGGATGCAAAATAAAGTGATAAGATCAACCACACAATAATAATAATAATAAAGGATATGAAATAAATTTTTTATCTATATAATATGATAAAATATTGGAATGGGAGAAATATCATAATAATAATATCAATTAATAATAATGTTTGTTTATATATCGTGATATAAGGATATGTAATTTCAAATGAACAATGATATAACATGGTGTAAGAGTATGCAATAAAAAACATGAGCTATGGGGAACTGTTATTGCAGTGTCACACAAGAATGTGGAATATCAATGTAAAATATCACGAAAATAAAATATGACACAAAACATAAGCTCATGGAATCATCATGCTATAAGCATATCCAAGAATCCCACCATTTGTTTTATTTTCCTTCCAAGAAGGCCCACCCTTTACATTATAAAAAAATCTATTTATGTCCATGATTCATTATCACATGTGTGATAAACATTAATTTAAGAATTATATGGATTTAATAAACCCAAACCAGGATATGGATTTAATGGATTGAACCCTTCCCAATGCTTTATCATACCAAAATCATCATAGGGGTTTATCAGACCCAAACCATCAAAGAAATTTATCAAATATAAAAAAACATATAACATTCATTTATAAATGTGTGTTCCACAATAAATAAATAATTCACAATATCTTCGATAACATGTATCACCACTATATTTTATGATATAGTTTTCTATAAATAAAATATTTAATTTGACAGCTTACATTTCTGGAAGCACTATGTTTAAATAAACCGCATCATAAAATTAAAAAATTATTATTAAATGCTTCAATTAATTTTAAATCATTATATTTTATGGATTGAAATTAATATTAAAAATTATATGTTTTAGACATGTATTAAATAAGAAACCTAGTTATCAGTTAATTTTAAGTGAAAATAAAATAATTTGAAAGTAAAAGTAATGCTTTTCATGAAAAATAGATTTTTGGTATGCAATGTGTTTTTATATTAATGAACAAAATTAATAAATCTTGATGATTTTTTAATGAAATTTAATGATTATCTATTCAATAAAATTATTAAATATTCTTAAATATATTTTTATAAGGAATTAAATAAGAAATAAATAAACTTTTATGTTTAAATTTTTATTTTTCTAAAAAACAGTTCTTATTGAATTTTTCATAATTACATTGAAATTAATTTCTTCAAATAATATAAATAGAATCATGAAAAAAGGATACAATATTTTTAATCATGTAGACAGAATTTTGAAAATAGGTCCCTTTTATTTTTCTATCATTACACACAACAACATTGGAAAATATTTTTCACCTCTTTAAGGGTAAAATTACTAAAACAAGGTTAAAGAATTTGAACATGTCTTTAAAATTTCCATAATACCTTAATTTATCCTATAGTATGATTTTTTCTCATCCACATAAATCAATTTTCAAAAATAAGGGCATCTTTGTGGAGTTTTACTTTAATTATGACCGTGATATTATTTTATAAATGGGATAAACAAAAAATGGAGCTCTATTGACAATAATATATATAAATACTTTTCATATGGAAAAAAGTGAATAATTTACATTCTAAATTTTTATTTTAAATATTAATTAATTTTTTTCATAGTAATTTTTTTTATATTTTTATGGAATAATTTCTTTAAACTCATATGCATTGATGACACAATATTTATTCAATTAATATAAAATTTAAATAAATGATTTTAAAAATATTAAAAGTAATACAATTTTAGTGAATTATATTCTTCCACGAATTATTTCGATTAAAAATAAAAAATTGGGATGTTTCAAAGGATTATATTTTAATTTTATAACTCTATTGATGAATTTAAATTCCATGTTAATGAATAGTTTAAAAATGAAATTAATTATATATTAAGAAAAATAATAATTATTTAAATTATATTAAAATAATAAAAAACATTAAAGAGGAAATTTATAATAGTAAAATGTCTTTAATTTAATATATTTTTTATTTATGAGCCTGTTTTTACCTTATATGTTAAATTAGAACACTTTACAAAAAAAAGTTGTTACCATGGTCATGTTTAATATTTGTTAACACAGGTGTTAATCCAAAAAATTAGATTTCATAATTGAACCAAAATATATAAAAATATAATTGTATGACGATTTTACAACCATATACTCATTTTATTTGAATTAGTTCAATTTTGAAGCATTATTATTGAGAAATAAAATAATTATATTTAAATATTTTATTAAATATTAAGTGGGTCCTTTCCCTCCCATATAAAATGAAACACCTTCTTAATTTTCTTCACACCTCTTTGATACACATATATATAAAATAACCCTACCCATTTCTCTTCTCCAAACCTAAATCCTTGAATTAATGTAGTTTTTATTATTAAAAATCCATTCCATGGTTCATTAATGATTTATCTTAATAAAGTCCCACTAAGGAAGAGGTAATCGTCAAACCCAAACCATTTCAAATTATATATACTTATACAACATATAAATTTATTATTCATAATAATAAAATAAATTTTGTATCCTAAATATGATAAAAATTATAAGGACAATGTAACTACCACTATTAAACCTATATTCCATAAAATGAGAATTGAGGTATTGCTCGTGTGTATATGTGCACTACCCTCTCCACATAGCAATATAATGAACTTAAATCATTAACATTCATGAATAATTGTTAAAATGAGTTAAATTATTATAGATTATATTTAGGATTTAGATATGATTCTATAATTATTTTATAATATCTTAATTTTTATTGTGTCAGCCATTTGAAAATGACAACATCACTCATGCATACATGTGGACTGCCACCTCTACGAGGTGATGCAATTTTTTTTCATTTCTAGTTTAAAAGGATGATAAAAAATATATTTAATTAATATACACTATATATATATATATATGATATAATAATTATATTTAAGGTGAATTATTACTTTCATTTCGTTAAATATGTCAATTAACTATTGAAAATGTCTTTCAGAACTACGTAGGACCTACTATCTCTATGAACAATTCTATTCATTTTTTATCTACCTTATATATATATATAATGAATATATATGATATTTATATCTTGATTTAAATTCCATATATAATAGATACATTATCAGTTTACAAATACCGGGACTACCAAACATAATCATGCATGAGAAACAAATCAATTATCACCCAAAACAATGATTTTAAAATAAAACTATTAATAAATAGGAGATAAGATGTTATAAGAAAATAATATATAGAATTATATAAATATATATGAGTCTAGTTATAGAATAAATTTATAGTAAATATATATTTATTATACATGATGATTGAACATGTAAGAAGAAATACATGACATGAGGTATGAGATTTATGTTTCAGTCCCATTTTTATCAACATTTTTTATTCTAGAATTTACATTCAGTGAATTTCATGATTGTTATTTACGAAATAAATTTAATTGTATTCTCCAATATTTATACATTTAATTTTCATATAATATTACCATTTACTATATGTGGTACATAAAATAATCATACAAATGTTTTTGATAAAATAATCATTATTTCTTCTCTGGCCATGAATCCTTTTCATCGATGTTCATGATTTGTTTCGAATATTTTCAAGGATTTATTAATATTCTCATATGATTTTTTCAGATAATTTTTATCCATGTTTGAATTTTAATAAAAATGTTTCAATGGAATATTTTTTTCACGACTAAATTTTTACCAAAAATATGAATGTAATATTTTATAATGTACACAATATAAATAGAATTTTCTATTATCATGATTTTTCTATGAATTGGATCTGACTTTAAAATTTTACGTGATTATTTTCAAATATAATTTTTTACATAATATTTTTGAAATTTTTATATTTTAAAGATGTCATTTCAAATTTATAAGGATATTTTACCCAAGAAATATTCCATTGATATCATAAAATAATTTCCATTTGTGATAATGTATTTTGATGTTAATCATACTTTACAATGGATATGATCCAGTGATAAAATCCTTATTATTTCAATGGATAGTTTATGATTATGATGATGATATATTTAAGAAACACATTTATATTCCACTCGTAATTCTATGATAAAATAATGAATTATTTATGAATTTTATTTCCTTTAAAAGGGTTATTTTATGAGGACATTATAAGAACCCATGTATTTTTGGACTATTGTTTTGAGTATAAATTTGAATTTTTTCTCTTGGATGATATTGAGGGGTAAAATGTAATTTTCCCCACAAAAAATTTCTCAGATAATTTTTATGACAACTCTATTGGTCATGAAATATGGTGTTTAAACTAGGACATGAGTTTGGTGGAAATCTGAGGTGTTCAAATTTTGGCGGAATGTTTAATATTTAAAATTATTAAATTAAATATTAAATTATTCGCACAGGTTTTTTGGGCAATAACATTTGAAATGAGTGTCTTATTGAGATTTCTTCTACTGGGTTGAGTCTAGAATGGAGAGTTTAGCCTAGGGAATGCATAAACTCATGTCGGTTTCCAGGGTTGGCCTAGGCCCCTTTTTCATTTTTTCATTTCATCTTTCTATTTCTTTATTTTCTCTTCCTTCCTCAGCCTTATTTAACATTCTATATGTGTGATACTCCTTCGATGTGTCTTTTGAGAGGATTCGGATATTGTGAAATAGAGAGAGTGTGGAGGCAAGAGGGGTGCCGATTTTACGCTCTCGATGTGTTGATTCAGCAAAGGGCAATCATGAGACGTGAAATCAACCGACGCTTTGGCGGTTTCCGCCCAAATGTTGGGACATTTATTTTTTTGCAATATATCCCCTTTAAAAATGATTTTTTTCCTTTAAAGCCTTATATTTCTTTATTGTGGTCCCCTGAATCGGGATCTGTTTTTTTGGGGCCAAAAATTGGCGTTTCAGACGTTTTGAGGGATTTCCCTTCAGAAAACCCAGAAGACACGGTGTGTGTTCCAGGGGAACATACCGTGTGTTCTACCCATTTGGGGAGGATGTATGTTTCCAAATTACACAGCATATACTTTGAGTACACGCTATGTAGTGGATGGCCGTGTGACCGAGCATGTGAAATAAGACACGAAATAGTTGTTTTTAAAGAGTACACACCGTATACTATAAGTGCACACCATGTAGTGGCACGTGGGCATGTGTTCAGGTGAAAATGAAAATGAGATGAATTTTTGTGAACATTACATGCTCTCTACAGTAATGTACACAATTTTTACTATTACACAGGCATACCCCATGTGTTCTAGCCAGGTGTTTTTGCCATGTACTACTTTAGCTTAGTAGTTTTGGGATAACTTATGCCCTGGATGTCAGAATTGGGCATGTGAGTAGACCATTCTGAGTGTCTCTCCATGTAGATCGTAATGGTGGAATCCTTTTTATATTTAGAGGTCATATAAATGGTTTTTTTGGGGAGTTATATATAATAGAGAGGTTCTTCCTCCAGTTATCGAGTTCAGTTGACACCTGAGGGTGAGACTTGGTGTGGATGATTGGTTGGGTGTTCGGACCAACATAGTTTAGACTTTTAATATGATATGATATGGTAGATATCTCCCATAACATATGAATTGTAGGAGGTTCCCCTTGTAAGACATTCCCTTCTGGCCTATGAGGCCGTGAGACAAGGCACATCCATGGATCCCCTAAGAGGTGATTTTACTTGTGTGTTGTCCTACGGAGTCCCTTGTAAGATCTCTCTCATTTTTTTTCTTTTTAGTGTACCCATGTTATGGAATGCCTATTTTTTTCTTTCATTTTAGGATCCGGTGTAGGATTACTCCCTTAATCTTCACTAAAGATCCCGTGTTGGATGCCTTCGCTCGTGTTTAACTGGATGATCCCAAGTATGATGCCTCCTCAGTGTTTGAATTGAGGAACCCAATGGGTGTCTATTGTTTGACCGAACTTGAGTTTTTACATTATTTTTGGGTAGATATTGTTTTTGAGGGTCACCTATAACCCGTTCCAAACTGGTAATCCCATGGGGCAATGGATTTAGTGTTGGGTTGGGAGTTCATGCCACCCTCACTTGTTTGTTTATATCTGACTTGGTTTTGCTGATGCAGTAGTGGTTACCAGAGGTGATTCCTTGTTGGTGGATATCGAGACTAACATGAGGTGAATTTTTTTGTAGAGATTCCTACTATTCCTCATGTCCTTGAGTAGAGGTTGTTTGATTGTGAATTGGGTTATTTTTTCCATGCTATAGATGTGTTTCACATATTTGTTTTGAATTGACCTTTTGGTGAAGCCTTTCTCCTTAGGCTGCATGTTTTCTAGACCTAGTGTTGTTTAGATGGGGTGAATTTATCTAACACGAGGTTATATTCTTGTAGCTATTTAGGCAAGTTGTTCATGAAAGTTGTTAACCAAGTAGTTCTTAAGGTATTCTTTGGCTGTTGAACATCGTTGTGCATGATTGACTTACACGGGGCTATTGGAACCTGGTGTAGTAGACCATAGGGATAATGGAAACTGATGGATTCCCAAGAGTGTGTGTTTCCATTTATGTTGTGAGACCATAGGGGGGATGGACATTATGCTCCAATAGAGTATTATTAGTTTCCTCGTTATGAGACCACATGGGGAATTGGACATTGAGGGCTTCCCCATAGTGTCTATAGATATCAATACATGACCAGAGGGGAAATTTTAAGCGAGTGATTATTTATAGAGTCGTTGCTAAATCTAAACTAGAGGGGATAGACTATGAGTACTTCCTAGAGGGTTGCTTGTGTTTAATTGGTCAAACCAAAGGGGTTAGTCTATGAGTACTTCCCAAAGGGTTACTTGTTTTTTATTATCATTATTAGAGATATACTTTCGGCATTGGCCAAAGCAAGTACATTTTGATGGGATTACAGACCCAGAGATCAACTTACTGATACATGGCTTGAGTGGCACGATGTACAGCTCAATTCCCTAACATAGGATGTCCAGGAGATCGGGCTAATGATCCAAATGATCTACTACAGATGTGGTTTCTTGTAATTTGATTCACTTAATAATGAATGTTCATATTTATGTATATGTGTATTGGTATGGGACTATACATTTGTATGTATATTGATATGGAAATCTGTGGTGGCACTTTCCAGTTGATAGGGATTACCTACCCTTAGTTCGATGGTGGTTGCATATTTGGTTTAGTTCCTTTTGTTGTGTTCCTGCTAGGCTGAGCACATTTTTGTTGCATACACTTTTAGAAGCAAAATTATAGGTTTCATATTAGGGTTCTCTACTGAGATTATTTCTCACCCCTTCATGTGAACCTCGATGTACGTGTATACATTATGTCTTCTTTTCAGGTTGAGCACGAGATGCATAGTGGATAGGGTTGTGGCCCAGTTTTGCTTGATCGAGCAAAGCTACACGAGTGGTTCTACTGACAGGGATACTACAGTTCGACAGTGTCGGGAGATCGAGTACATTGATTGGCTCAGATTTAGTAGAAGAGCCCAGTACTTTTACTTTCAGTTTATTTTGTACTTTTATCTGTTTGGTCGGCCCTTTGGGTGACTATAGTTGTATTGTATTGCATAATTTTTCATGATTTTATGAAATTTTACTATTTCATCGTGTTCTATTTCAATTTATTATTGCTTCCGCACTATGTTTACTTTACTCTTTGTATGATACGTAGTTATTTCAACTTTTTTATTACTCTGGTATGATGGCATAGTCTCCCCACTATCACACCCTAGGCCTTCATTGCAAGTCGGTAGCCTCTAGCGTACTGGGTGGTATGCTTGAGGCCTTGTGGCGAACTGGCTCAGAGCACCAGTTTACTGGCTTCTGGTTCGGGATGTTACAGACATGATGTATGATTTATGATATTCCATCACACATATTTGTAGTGTTAAATATGTGGGTGGTGGATATAAAATTATATATCTCACCAAAAAAATGGTAAATTTTTATATCTCATTAGATAATAATGTGAAGCATGTTGATGTGATCCTACCACTATGAGAAATTGGTTAGGAAGACTGATATACCATGGTAAATATGTTTGGATGTATGATCAACTATGTGAAATAGGTTTCGTTTTCTAATCCATTATGATATGGGAAATATGCTTTGATTCCTGATGAACTATGAATTGATTCTATTAGTAATTAAAATTGGCATATTAAATTATTTCAATAAATATGTTTTTGCCATGATTTTATGATATATTTTTATGATTATGATTTTAACTCATGGTTCATGGTTGATTAGTGATATTTTCTCACTCTAATATTTAATGTATTTAAAATGATAAAGAATTATGTCATGATTACTGATTGGGATACCTGATAAATTCGGTATTAAAATTATAATTTTTTATCATAATCTCATACCATTATGGATAAATTATGATTTCATATGACCATTGACCGATATCTCCCTCATTTTAAATTTCACCCCCCATGCCTGCATCTCCCCCCTTGTAGGACGGTGCACTGTCATCCCTGTCTCACCTCTCGGCTACTGGATCCTCAGAACTGGTGGTGTCACACGGTGTCTCTACCCCCCAATCCTCAAATTCGGTGGTGTCTCAGCACTTCCGCGGTGCCCAAGATGGCATGTTGCTTATGTATGTCCAACTCTGCCCGACGTCTCCCTGCTTAGTCCAGTATCTTCTGATTCCCAAAATACCTATTAGTAGCATCCAGGTGTCTCTGGTCGATGGGTCCCTAGTGGTTGATTTTCATTCAACATCCTTCATTTCAGCTATTAAGATGCACCAGGGGACCTTGGTGGCCTGTTTTGGTGTGGATAATCCCCTTCTAGCTTTGTTCCAAAGCATTGTGATGTCTTGGGGAATGTAGGCTCCGAAAAGGGTCTCGTCTCTCAATCAAAAGTCGTTTTTCATTTCTCTGGCCTTGCATGCTAATTTTGTGAAAGCATGGTCGATAATCCATTGGGCAGTCGGAAAATGGTGTTTTAATCTATTCTGGTGGTCTTTGGAGGTTCATTTTGGTAAAGATTCACCCCAAGCGGCGGTCTGGGTGAACCTACATAGCCCCCACTTCCTTTCCACAACCTTTCCTTCCTTCATGATATTAGAGACACAATTGGTTCTCTCCTTTGTGCTGATGAACAGACTCTCAAGCATTATGATGTGGGAGTGGCACACATCTCCATCGAGATGAATCTTTCTCAGCCATCCCTGTCACCCATCTTTCTTAGGGTGGGTGAAGTGGTGTCTTGGTGGAAATAATTTTTATTTCTTTCTCCCACTCGGTTTTGCACCACATGTAACTTACAAGGTCACTCTCATCAAGTTTTCTGCAAGATTCAGTTCAAGCCTACCGCTCCTCCTCTGAAGTAGCCCTCGCCCTCTGGTGAACCTATGGTGGGGTTTCCATCCTCACCCGCACCATCTCTTCCCTACCCCTCGATTCTGGATCACGACCCTAATGATGTATCCCTCGTGGGCAGCCTAGTACAACCTTTTCCTCCCCCCTCGATCCCAGTTGTTAGTTTGGGGATGGTTGGTCGTGGCCAACTCAATTTCTTCATGAACCATGTTATCTTTCTCCATGTTCCAGACCTTCCCCTTGACCTTGAAGAGGTTCATGTTCTGCTTGACCCTCGAGTATCCTTGGGACGTGAGGTTCTCCCTTTGGATGTCCGGCAGCTTTTTCACAGAAAGGGAAAGGAACCACTTCATGACCCTTGCCCTTTGACACCCAATGTGTTGGTTTTATCCAATAGTTTAAGTTTACTGTCATTTGTGAATTAAGGTAAGGATCCCAAGGATTTATCTCCTCCTTCCAGTGGAATCCGAACAAGAGCCCAGACTAGACGGGAACTTGCTTCCTCTTCTTCCCTTACAGAGTGCTCTTCAGAAGAGGGGGCCAGAACTCCCCACCATTGTTCCCTATGATTTCCTAATTAATCTGGAATGCTCAGAGATTGGGTATATGGGTAAAAACTAATTTCATCATATCTGAACTTAGAGGTTGAAATGTGGCCATGGTTTCAATCCTTGAGCACAAGCATCAACACACTAGAATCCAGGATTTTTCTAGTAAGTTAGGATTTGGTCACTACGTGCATGGAGACCCAAATAACCATCACATTTGGATTTTCTAGAATTAGTCTTTGTCAGTGTAGAGGGTTGCTATTTTTAGCAATCATATTTCTGGGAATGTCAGTTTTGGCATTTCCTCCTATTTAATGTCATTCCTTTATGCCAAGTGTGATCCGAAGGATAAGGAACTTCTCTAGAAGGATTTGTGTGTCCTCGACATAGTTTATGAGGCCTGGCTTGATTGTCGTGATTTTTATTTCATTCGCGAATATCATGAAAGAAAATGTGGAGGCATTTTCATGCTAAGGGAGAGAATAGCTTTTGCGGGCTTCGTGTCTCAAACTGGGCTCCTTGACCTCAGTTTCTCTAGAGATAAATATACATGGTGCAACAATCAAAAGGGTATCTGACAAATGTGGATTTAGCTCGACCGTTTCATTGCTAATATGAATCTCATTTCATCCTTCACTACTACTAAGGTGGAACACTTAGTCTAAGGTATCTCAAATCACTCCCTTCTCCTCCTCAGCCTAGCGGGTACAAACATTATCCATGATTGATTTTTTCTATTCTAGATGATGGGAGGGAGACCCTGATTTTCTAAATATGGAGCGCTCATCTTGGGAGAGTACTATGCATGAGAACTCTTCGGTGGGAATTCATAAAAACATTTGAAGGATGAAGGAGGATTTACGTCTATGGGAAACTGCAATCCCTCTCGTTTCATGGATCTGGATACCCGTAAAGCCAATATTGAGCAGTATGGGGAGGGAATGGAATCTCAATGGGATGATGTTGTTTTTAGCAACCTTGTGAGTTAGAATAATTGGCTTTTGGACCTGCTGCTTGATCAGGAAAGAAGTGCAAGAGAGAGATCATAGGCTATATGGCTTAAAGAGGGTGAGAAAAAATACTTCTTTCTTTCAAGCTTTCATTAAGGAGAGGAATATGTCTAAATCACCAAACATTATCCTCGACAACGACTCTTTCAAAAATGACCCATATATGGTGGGAGGTATGGATGTGACTCATTTTCACTCCTTACATGAAGATGTTAACCCTCGCATGCAGGCTGACTACCCAATAGGGAACTCAGACCTCTTTGACTTCATCCCTCATGTGGTCTCCCATGACATCAATGGGGTCTTTGAAAGGGTTCCAAATGAGCAAGAGGTTTGGAAAGCTATCTTGGTACATAACACTAAGATTTCCTTTGGCCCTGATGGTTTTCCGGGCTCTTTCTATATCATCTCTTGGGACTTCATTAAACACACACTAGTAGAATGTATTCTAGCCTTTTGTTGCGGGGGAAGCATACCACGGGCGGCATGTGTCACCATGGTTATTCTCATTTTCAAAGTCAAGGACCCCTTATCATTAAATAAATTTAGGCCGATCTTCATGTGTAATTTCCCCAACAATGTTATTCCAACCGTTATTAATAGAAGGCTCATGTTGTATCTCCATAAGTGGGTCTCGGATGAGCAGCATGGCTTTATTCAAGGCAGGTCCACACAATCAGCAATTTCCTTGGAACTGGAAATGCTGGTTGATATCAATAGGAAAATATTAGGCTCAAACTGTCTATTAAGCTTTACATGGAAAAGGCATATGATTGGGTTGAGTGGAGTTTCTTTATCCGAGTCATGTGGTGTATGGGTTTCACTGAGAGGGTGGTCGATCTCTTCTTCAGATGAATTTGGTATCGATGGTTCTCTGTTACTTTTTTGGGGGGAATCTACAATTTCATTAAACAAGTTTGGGGAATATGACAGGGGGACCCTCTCCCACCCAATGTTTTTATTATGGTTCAGGATTCTTTTAGTAGAAACCTGAAATAGTGTTGTTCTGATGGTTTTGTTCGACCCTTTTGGTGCAAACCGAACCTCCCAGCCATCTCCCACAAATTCTTTTTAGATGACCACCTTATGTTTCTCAATGGTTGCAACATGAACATTCAATACCTCAATCATATTCTTGATTTTCATTGTATTTGGAGTGGGAATGTCATTAATCGTGGGAAGAGTGGTGTTTATATCTCAAGGTTGTGCTCACATACTAGGGGCATGAGGATCGAATATAGCTTGGGGGTCATTCAGAGGGATATTCCCATGGATTATTTATGGGTTCCAATTTTACCAGGTCAGATTCGCATTCATCATTTTGATGGTATTGGGGATAAAATTTCTACTCATATTCTTAATTGGAAAAGCCGCTTTCTTTCCTTTTGGAGAAGAATTACCTCTATCAATAGTGCGTTAACATCCATCCACATGCATGAATTTTCCGCTACTATTTCTCCCAAGATGGTTCTTTGTAATATTGAACATAGTATGGTTAGCATCATTTGGGATGCCAAAGCAGATGGGAAATACCATTGGGACTCATGGCTTAGGATGTCTTGCAGTTTTGAGGAGGGTGGTTTTAACCTCAGGAGTGTTTCAGATTCCCTATCCTATTTGCAGGAAAAGTTGGATTGGGATGTTTTGGAGGGGATATCTCTCTAGGTATGTTTCTCTATAAAAAAATATGAATCTCAGTTTGACATTGCAGGTGGGAGATTCTCCAAACGTTTGAATGTTACTCACTATCACATCCTTACTCTGCAGCAGCATTCTCAATGATTTTTTTGTGATGGGGCGATCAACTTTTGGAGGGCCAACTAGTATAGGAGTATCCATGGTTTTCCAGGATACCCTATTCTAGACTTTTCTTTCTCACATTACACTTATTTCCCTGCCTTCATCCAAGCTATTATCTCCCCCTATCAACTAGATTTGTTCAACCCTATTAAGATCACAAATGAACCAGACCGGCTGGTGTTCACAGTCTCCTAGTCCGACTACTTATCAACGAAGGATTATCGTGGGGTTATATATACCAAATAAGGTCATGTATCATGGGGAGGTTTCCATTGGTGTAATGATATCCTGGAAAAGTTTAACATCCTCGTTTAGAGGCTTCATAATCATACACTTCCCACGGATGAAGAGGTGCACCGAAGAGGAATTTATTTTGCCTCCAAATTCTTCTGTTGTAGCGATTCTAAATAGGAGATGAAAGAACACCTATTATTTGAGGGAGAATGGGTGGCCTGCATCTAGAGCAATTTTAGTGTCTTCTCAGGGTGTGACATACAAGGCCTCTCCAGGGATTACTTCCTCTAGGCATGGTTCTTCGGCTCGACAAACAATGTGCATGAGCAGAGGGCCCGATTCGTGGGGTTTTCCATTAGCTGTTGGATTTTATGGGATTATCATAATAGGTCTTGTCACGATGGGCACTCCATCACGTCGTTGAGGGTCCGAGTGAAGTCCCTGGTGTTGGAACTTTCACTACTGCTCAAGCGGGGTGGTCTGGTCCCTTCTCTTTGGCGCTTCATGGCTAGTAGCAGGACAACACTTTTCCTCTTCAAGGGGACCTTCTCTAGGTAATTGGGTCTAATTGAACCCTCCAAGATCATGCCTCAAATTGAATGTTTAGAACTATTGTTGGAATGAATACATGAGGTGTGAAGGTGTGGTTCGTAATCAGAAGGGGTCTGTTGTGTTGGCCTTCAGTTGGTGGTTCGGTCCAAGTGATTCCTTCATAGTTGAGGCATCCTCTCTTCTCATAGGGCTGGAGGTGTTTTGTTCCCTCAGATTCATTATTCAGCATGTGGAAACTGATTCAATGACTCTGCTCAGATCTGTTAAAGGTTCCTCTACCCCTACATGGGCTATCATTTACCTATTACACAACTACAAGGGGATTTTTCATGATGACATGAGTCATAAAAACACTTGGAGAGAAGGCAATAAGGTTGTGGACTTCCTGGTGTCATGGGATTCTCCTGCCAACCCCCATCTTATTTTTAGCAATATTGATTCTCTCCCTCCTGAGTGTTTTAGCCTGGTCCATGCTGAAGCCTTAGGCTTGCATTATTTTAAAACTCCTTGACTGTGTTCGGGCAATGACCCTCCCTTTTTTATCGTTTAATAAAAATTCTCAGTGTTGGATGGATGTGTAAAGTGAGAATAAATTTATGAGATATGACTTTGAATGTACCTATATAATATTCTTATTTATATAGTCTCTAAATACACTAAACCTTTATGGTTTTAGTGTGTATTTTAATGTTATGTATTGAATATTCATCTAAAATGTGGTAATATTTATTTAGGACAATTTCATTTTACCTTAGTTCGAATCATAACTAGGATTATTTAATTATTTTATATAAGAGTTTGAATTTTTTTAACTGTTAGAGATAAGTCTATGTATAGGATACTGATCGTACCACAATTCACTCCTTTATTTTACCTTTACACTACTCTTTTAAACAATTTTTTTATCTATAATTACAAAT
Organism: Viscum album; assembly: GCA_963277665.1. Lineage (NCBI taxonomy): Eukaryota > Viridiplantae > Streptophyta > Magnoliopsida > Santalales > Viscaceae > Viscum > Viscum album. The sequence continues at coordinate 1,703,947,401 of OY728155.1, forward strand.
ATAATACAAAATATCACATCACATTTGATTCATTTATTCAATTAATATCACTATTAAAATGTGAGAATTTACTTGTTTTGGTGATTTAATTTGAAGAAGTAGGGGAATTAGAGGGTTAGAGATGATGTAAAAGGAAAATGGGCCCAACTGTATAGAATCCCAGAGAAATATGTACACTATTTTACATGTTTTGGGAGATATGTTTTTAAAAATTGACCAAAATTTTGTGATATGAGCACAATCTCAGTGGGACACAACTTTTCTCAAGACATCCAATCCCAATTTATCCATTTGATGGCCAAATGGAATAGATCTATCCCGAGAACCGGATATGAAAAATGTAAAAAGTTGGGTTAAGTATTTTAACTATACCTCCCATTCTAGAATTCCAATTTCCAAAAAAGAAATTGTAATGATATTCATGATTACAGAAAACATATTTTTTCTTTTTTTATGTTAGGATAATTCCATTTTGGAACTTAAAACTGAGAAACAAGTGGCATCCAAATATTTGGGTGCCCGAAACCACAAACAATTTTTTTTTCTAAAAAAGGGAACCATGGGAACCTCATTTGGGAGTTCGAACAAAGAGTGATGTGCTACCATTTTGGAGATCTAGAGGATTCCTTTGATCACTTAGGTGGTTTTGAAACTCATTATACTCATAGTGAGAGATCATGAAGCAAGGATCCTATCATCAAATCGTTATTCTCCTTTTCATGTTGTATTATTTGTGTTTGAATAATAAAAATCATAGTTTCTATTTCAATTACCATATTTTTCCAATATTCATCTTCTATACACAAACTATTTAGTATGGAAAACATTATTAGAAATATTATTATGTTATACCTTTCTAAACATTTACATATGAAAAATGTCTATATAATGACTACACCTCCCATGGAAGAGTAGTTTCTGTTAGTAAATGATATAATTATCTAATTATTCATTTTTTTTTAATCAGTGAGATAATTTTACTCACATAATATGATCAATGAATATAGTTTTTTATTTTAGAGGAACAATATAATAATGTGAACAATTAAGACAAAACACATGAGGTTAAGTAATGTGTGAATTGTGAGAGTGAAATCATAATCGGTAAAACAAAGACACATAAAAATTTAATGGGTTGATATTTAATATGTAAAATCAATTAATTATCATTTACTGAATGTATATGTGAACTAATTTATCACTGAGAATAATATATACTTGGAATTATAATTAAAAAAGTGTGTGATAGTTGTATGTTCTAAAATTATCCTAAGGAGTAATTTATATCATCATTGTGGTCAAGTTAAATCATGTTGGGTTTGAGGGTTAAAAAATTAGTGGATCAAAATTAAGGGTAGATTAATTTATATAATAATGATTAATAATTATGTGAAGTGGTCTAGTAAGATTAATTATTCATTCTAAAATATTTTCTAGAAAGACATATTCTCATTCAGTTTTCTCAATCTCACTTCAAAAACCAAAAAAGTAAAGGAAAAAAATACAATCTTCTTCCAGAATAATTTGTATTATTTTTTTAAAAACATAAATAAACCCCCCACCTCTTTGTGGTTTATTTTTTATATCTTTATTTTATTGACATGTTTAATATTTTTTAATTGCTTTCTCCTTTGAGAGAAGGCCTTGTATGGTCTCTATATTGCACCAAAAATACATTAAAAACCGCATTTGAGATATCTAATGAAAACACCGTTCATATTGGTGGATTTTCTATGTAGGAATGTATTTCTTATAACTAATTAGTGGAATATTTTTTACATTTATTTAATTTTATTATTCTATTATTTCATCATTCTTTTTCCTTTCTCAATTTTACTTCCTTTTCTTTTTTAGACCATCAACTCAATTTTTTTCTTTATTATTATTTGTAACATTTCTTTATTTAATTATTATTTTATTTACGATATAGAATAATTTCTAGGATCTCTTAGATCTTGAACATGAGATTGAATATAAACACATGAATCGAATTAGAATGTCTCAAACTACAAGATGTTTCAATTTTCAAATTTATTGAGAATTCTAGGATTCTAGAAACATTTAAATAAGAATCACATTAAAAATATGAAACCAAATAAAATGGTTAATAATAATAACAATTAACCCAATATGACAATTTGAGAATTGGATCTACCTGATATAAATTATCATCCTACATGCATTGAATATACAACTCTCAAATCAGACTCTGAACTGAAATCTAGGTTAATTCATCTCCCTCCAAAATTTTATGGAATCTATGTTATGGAAAAAACAAGAACCTTAATGAATTCATTGTGATATGATCAAAAATAAAACTAAGTAATATATATGATGATCAAATCTTACTATGATCATTACCATTTGAAATTGAGGGAATAATACAAGAATATATTTATTATTTAAACCTGACGACTTAACATGTTAGAATGATTTGAAATGACTTTTCTTGTAGAGATTTTTCCATCATCGAAGATCAATTCCATTATAAAACCGATCTCAGGGATGGAGCAACATAAGGGGAGTTAATTTATGTTACCTGGATAGTTCAAGAAGTTGTGTGCAAGCTTCCCATATTACCAAATTTTTTAGAAATTATTATCCAGAACTTCTACGAAGGACTCACACCTATTGAGTGGAGAATGGAAGATGCCAATTTTTGAGGGGCATTGGTTGAAAAAATACCAGCATTTTCACATGCATTTATTGATAATATAGAACCACGATCCCAATAATTTGGTGATTGAGATACACAACATGTTATAGGAGAACATCATGTAAGTCCTTATTCTCTTGAAAATAGTCTAATTGATACTAATTTATATGAATTGAAAACTATCATGATATATATTTATTTGAAAAAAAACATCCCAACCCTCTCCAATATTTCCTTATAGAATTTTCCCCGAAATAGACCACCCAAATGACTATTTCCCCCAATTACAAGAGGCAAATGATTGTGGATCTATACTTACCTAGAGGCCATATCAGCAGCAAAAAAAACCGAAATCATTGAAGAAGTATTATTACATTTTAAAATATAAAAGTAAGGGTGGAAGGATCAATTAGTAAATAAGTATGGCTCTAGATAACAAAAATGTATCCCTTTTCAAATAAACCATGAGTAGTCTATGCCTTACAAACAGTGTTTAAAAAACTATAAAGGATATTTGATGCTCATGAATCAAAAAGTAAAAAATATGGAAATTATCAACCAAAGGATGATTCTACTACTAATGACCTTTTGAAACAAAATTCTTAATAAACAAAATGTACTAAAGTGTCAATGTTCAGATTTGAGGGAGCTGAACACACAGATAAGCCAGATTTCCACCAACCTCCCTAAAATTATAATAAATCTAGAAATATACCTTTTCAGCCTACTCAAAATTTGAAGGGGGGAATTTCAGTTCTATAACATTGATATTTGGGAAGAAAATTATTATCCTATATGCACATACCATTCCACTAGAACTCAACACAACTCCTGAGAATCTCCATTGAAGACATGTTGAGGAGTAACCCAAGGAGAAAGAAAAATGTATGAATTAGATTTTTTATGTTCCTCTAAAACCCATTATATTTCGAAATATCTATTTCTAACCCAGAATAAGGATAAATTGGGAATTCAAAAAAGTGGTGTTGGATACATTAAAACATGATGAGATGAAAATTCTTCTACTTTAAGAAATTAATCAAATTCCAAGGTATATCAAATTATTATAATAAAATTGTACAATTCAAAGAGTAATTAATGGAAATTAGTGGATAAATCCTAGAAGGAATGTGTTATAAATCATTACACAAAATCAATAAATAAAAATAATGTGAAATTATCTAGGGATATTCACCATCCCATGAACCATAGGGGAGTTACACTTCATTGATGATTTATGTGATTTGGGAGCTTCCAGAAATGTGATGCCTCAATCTGTATTCTCTTATTTACAAGTTGGTGTGTTGAATATAATGAGATTAGTTCTTTACTTAGAGAGTAGAGTTACAAAATATCCAATGAGTTGTCGTGAGTACGTTCTTGTTAGGGTAAGATAAATGATCTTTCTAGCAGATTTATACATGTTTAACATTGATGATGACTAGTTAAATTCTCATTCTCATTTTATCATAGGCAGGACCTTTCAAAAAACTTCAAAAAATTATCATATATGTCCATAATGGTACACTTTCCGTGGAATTTGGATATGAATTTGTTATATTTAATTTTATCGACTTCATGATGTACACATCATAGGATAATTTTTCTTTTGTTATCTCTCATTTGAACCACAAAGTAAAACCCATGTGGATCATGATTTTCCTATGCTAGAGAGATTGCGAGAATTGGTTCTAGGTTGATGTATAATATAACTTCCACAATTATTTCTAATGAAAAAACCTTTATTGTATTTTTTGTTTCATATTATGAATTTGATCATGTTCACTCTGATTATGACATGGTTGTGGAGTATGTGGATGAATTTGATGAATTATTCTCTGATTTTGATGATGTGTATTTTGATAATGATGTTTATTGTGAACATATGTCAGTTACTTCAATATATCCATCCATAAATCACCCCCATACATTGGAACTACATACATTTCCACTATATCTCAAATACTCATACTTGTTCAGCGGGGGAAGATTACCTATTATAATTTCTAACAATATCTATTTTGAAGATGAGGAAATACTTTTGATTATTTTTATGGTAATATTAGGGAAATAGGGTTGATATTGGAGTACATTTAATGTATTATACACTCTATTTTCATGCATAGGATTCTTTTGGAGATTGGGGATTAATCGGTTAGGATGCCATAAAGGAGAATGAAGTAAACTCTTCTAAAATTTGTTTAAAAATAATTTGAAAATTTTCTCGACCAAGGTATCATTTATCTCATTTCTGTTATCTGGTGTATGAGTCCTCTTTATGTTGTTCCAAACATAAGTGATGAGACTATTTTTATAAATGAGAGAGAAATGTTTTTCAAATGAGGTTTCAAAATTATTTATGTTTGTGTTTTGATTGTTGGAAACTAATTTTATCCACCTTCAAGGACTATTTCCCCTTGCATTAATTGATCAAATTCTTGAGAGAATAAAAAGTAAGACACAATATTGTTACTTGGTTTGATTTTATAGTTTTTTAGGTTCCAATAGATCCATAGGATTAGGATAATACAACATTCACTTGTCCATTCGGTATATTATCCTAATGAAGGATGTCGTTTAGAAATTTCATGGCCCTAGGTAATTTCTAGAGACTCATTATGTGTATTTTTTTAGATTTAATTGAGTCCTCCATGGAGGTATTTATGGATAATTGTACAGTACATTGATCCTCATTTTATGAATGTATATTTATTTTGGGAAAGGTATGAAATCATTTTATTGGGTTGAATCTGGTTTTCAAATTTGAAAAATGTCATTTCATGATAGATCATGGAATTTTATAAAGGCATGTAGTGTAAAAACATAAAATAGAGGTTGATTGATCTAAGTTAGATATTATTTTAGCCTTTAAATATCCAACATGTGTGCGTGATTTTTGAGAATTCCTTTCACATGTAGGTTTTTATCAACGCTTCATCGTATATTTCAGTTAGATGTCTCTACACTTATCTTAATTACATCAAAAGATAATGACTTCATTTTTGATGATTCATGAACTATATCATTTTATGATCTAAAGAAGCATCTGACCACTCCCCCAATAATACAGACCCCCATTGTGGTAGCTTTCTTTTGAGATTATGTAAGATTCTTCAATCAGTATAGTTGGAGCTCTCTTATCAAATATAGTGGAAGGGCAGTCCCAAGCCATTGATTTTTAATTGAGGAATTTGTATTAACCAAAATAAATACACTACAATGGATATGTGCTTCCTTGACATCATATTCTCAATAGATAAATTCCATTATTATTGATTGGGCTCTAATGTAGTTGTTTTTTCTAACAATTCATCTCTAAGGTACCTCTTGAATAAGTGAGATGAAAATACCAGGATTAGCTGATGGACAATCCTTCATAACTAGTTTGATATTGAGATAATGAAAAATAAGGGGTTATAAATCTGGTTTATGACTAAATGAGTAGTTGTACCCATCCACTAGAGATTGACACCTTCAACCAGGTACCACAACATGACACTTTTCCAAATAAGCATCTTTATGAACTCTCATGTACATATCCTTGGTATGATGATTTATTTAACCACTATGATTCTATTAAAATTTCCATAAATTTATAGAAAAACATGATGTTCAAAAATTAATGCGTGATTCAAGGTTTTATATAAGGAATAATATGAACCTATGGAACATGTGTAGTGATCAAGTTATTTTGAGGTGTGTTCCTAATAATGAGTTTGATTTGGTTCTTCATTTTATCCACACTCTTTCATGTGGATGTCACTTTGGACCCCAACGGACAACTCTAAATGTTTTACAATCTAGATTATATTTTCCTATCTTATTCTATGATGCTTATGTATTTTTTAAGTCATGCACACTTTACCAACACCCTGAGAAAATTTTGAGGAGACACAAGATGCCCCAAAACCAATATTATTCTATGAGAATTATGATGTATGGGGAATTGATTTAATGGGGCATTTTCTAATTTCATTTGTTTTTTTATATTTTGGTTGATTTTGATTATATTATAAAATGGGTGGAGACCAAGGCCACAAGGACTTATGATTCTCTTACTGTAGTTGATTTTGTCAAGGCATTCATTTTTTTGATGGTCTGGTGTACCACATTCCATCATGAATGAACATGGAACACACATTTGTAGATATAATTTAATTTATTATTTTATATGTACTAGGTGATAGAAAAAACATCAACACTATTCCACCCCCAAAAAAATGGATAGGCTAAAGTCTCAAATTGGGTTTTGAAACATATTTTGGAGAGAAAGTGTAGCCAAATAGGATATATTGGAGCAAGCACTTGGATGATATTATTTGAGATTACAAGACACCATAAAAACTCCCATTATTATGTCCCCAAAACAAATTGTTTTTGTGAAATAATGTATTCTTCATATGGAAGTTGAGCATCCAGAATACTGGGCTATAATAAAATGAAATAAAAATTTGGCCCACGATGTAATTCAATATAAGTTGAAAATTCAAAATCAAGAGGAAATTTTATTTTCATCATATTAGAACTAAATGATTTAAAAAGAATGATTAAAGGTGGATCATGATGGAATGATCCAAAAGGGGGTCTCATGTTTGGAAGAAAGTACTACACTACAATATACAACTCAATTTGATACTTGGTAAGTTGTATTCTATATGGTTAGTTCCTTTTTTTTGTAACGTTTAACCTTATAAAGAAATGGAGATCACACAAGAGGACACGTGAATGATTTATACAGTCAATGGGAAAAATTTAAAGAAATACATCGAGGGACTTCCCACCCATGTAGTTGATTTCATCACACAACATGATCCCATCATCACTTGAGAATATCATGTTTTACCTAACCCTTTCACTTTTATATTTTTTTTTGATTTTAAAATTTGAATTTCATTACATTTATCATCTCATGGGTTCACATTTAGGATAGTGAAATAGTTTAATTTGGGGGTGTGGAGTACATTCTTATGTTAGTTGGTAATTTTAATCACCTTTCCACTTTTTCACTTTTTAAATTTCTACAATTTTTTGTTACTACCCCTCTCTCCCCCGTCACATATGAGCGGCAATGGTCATTTTCAATTCCCACTTAATCATGAATGTTATTGAAAATGAATTTTGAATTTACCTGTTTGATTTAACTTTTTTAAAAATTCAGTGATGGAATGTGTGTTTTTAAATTAATTTAACATTAAGGTATGAATTTTTCTAGATAATTGGTTGCTTATTATGATATCAATGGTTTTATTACTTTTAATCCATTGAGAAAATTTATACCTTTTATGTGAGTAATTTATATCAATATTTTGTCACTTAATATCTCCACATATATTTAAACCCAAAAATTATGTGTGAATTTTTATTACCTAATAGAGGGTAAATATAAGTTAGGTTCATATTTATAAGCTCTCCAAAGATATTTTTTCATATGTTCATTCGATATCCGTTATTTTTCATTACTGTACCAGATTGAACTACGCATATTTATCTATTATCCAACTATTTCACACCCCAAAAAAAGAACACAAAAAATAGGGGTTGTGTCTTGGTTAGGCCATAATCCACTCTTACCCAACCTTTAATCTTGTTATAACTATTATAATTAGTGTCTTGAAGATATTAAACAAGGTATGATAGATGAATGTGGGATTTTTTCTAAGTAAAACTTTTGAAAAAATAATAAATTAGGGACATGATGAAATGTACAATATATGGAGATATAGTTGTCAAGATATTACGTTATGAATTTTGGGAATTCAAAATTGAATGGGTCTAGAAATTTTATTTCAAAGGATGTTGGGAATGTTTGGCGGAAAGAATTATTTAAGAAGAAATTTATTAAAATAACCTCTAATTACTAGCTAAAAATAGAAAATAATAACATGAAATGGTTTTCACACAAACATTTGGTGATTTAGTGACATTCTTGACTATTGAATTATTTTCTAAAATTGTATCATTCTTGTCCATTAATTTCATTCTGATAAAATTTTCAGACACATTTTTCCATTATAATTGAGAATAATTGTTTTGTGTAATTTATAATTTGATCGCATTTATATCACAAATTAAATTTTCCATTAATTTTAAATATTCATGACATTCTGAAAGACCCCATTAATAATTTTTAATGTGTTCAGTTTTTAGGAGTGTAATTGTTTAGGTGTGGGGGTGTGATCGCACCATGATTCACTACTTTATTTCACCTTTACACCACTGTTTTAGTTTGTTTTTGTATTGAAAATTCCAAATATAATAAAAAATATCAATTTACATTTTATTAAATTATTTAATTTTATCATGTTTAAAAATTGAAATTATACTTTTTCAGTGATTTCATTATAGGAGGAAATGATTAGGATTGACAAAGATTATGCAGAAGGAAAATGGGCCAAAATGTATTGAATCCCAAGTATATATGTCCACGGTGTTACATGTTCTGTGAATTATGTACATAAAAATGGATTGAAATTTTGTGATATTATCCAACATTCAGTGGGATATAAATAATCTCAAGACACCCAATCCCAATTCATCCATATTATGACCCAACCAAACTAATCATTCCAGAGAACCAAATCTGAATAAAGTCAAATGTTAGGTACAATATTTTCACTATATCTCCCATTATAGATGTTTAATTTCTACCAAAATTTTCACTGTGATATTCATGATTTTGGAAAAAATATTTCCTCTTTTCCATCTCTAGATAATGTTATTTACTATAACATGACTAAGAAACATGTTTTATCTTGAAATATAGATTCCCAAAACCACTTCCCATTTTTTCCAAAAAAAGGAACATGGGAACCTCATTTGGGAGTTTAAAAAAGGTGTGAATTTCTTCTATTTTGGAGTTATGAATGTTTCTCCTCATCACCTTGTATTTTTTGGAAATGACTATACTCATAGAGAGAGCTATTGAATAAATGAACTCTTTAGAGAAGCCTTATTCTACTTCGCATGTTGTAATATTTGTGTTTTCATTATAAAATTCATAGTTCCTAATTAAATTATTATATTTTGTTCAATTTTATTCTTCTATACACATAATATTTTTTAACAAAACCAATATTAGAAATGTGATTGGGTTGTACCATTTTTAAACCTTCGTACATGGAAAACATTTCTACAATCACTATACCACCCATGTAAGAGTATTTTTTTCATAGTAATTGATATAAGTCTCACGTTATTAACATATGTTTATAGATTAATGAGATAATATAAATCACATAATAAGATCCATGAAATTATTTTTTAAATTAAATGAAACTAAGAAATAAATTTAATAATTTACACGAAACATGCTAAGTCAAATATTGGGTGAATTGTGAGAGTGAGATCTTAATCAGTAATGAAAAACCACACTGGATAAATTTGTAGAGTTAAAATATAATCCCCAAATTAAATTTATTTTCATTTTCAGAATGTATACTTTCCATAATTATCAACTTACCAGAAGATACCTATGAAACCAAAATCAACATTGGGTGCAATGATTTCATGTTACGAATATATATATGGGTTTAATTATTTTCATTATTGTGGTTAAGTTTACTCTTGTTGGTTCAATGGTTAATAAATTAGGTTATCATAATTTATAGGATAATAATATAAATTATAATTATTAATATATAAGATAATTAGTATAATTATTTTGACTACTCCATCTAAAATATTTTCTAAAAAAACAACTTCTCATTGAATTTTCTTAATTTCATTTCAAAAACAAAAAGAAAGAAATAAAATTACAATATTCATCCAGTATACTTATTATTCTTATTTTATAAACATAAAAAACAACCCCATCCTTATATGTTGGTTATTTTTGTTATATTAATTTTAATAATACCTTTAATATGATGTTTTAATTACTACCTACTTTCATATGTGTCCTTGATTATCCACTATAGTACAAAAAACAAATCCCAAAAACCAAAAAATCATTTGAGAGCACCAATGAATGTTCCTTTTAGATAACATAAAAAAGTGTTGGTAATGAACATGTATATCATATTTTAATCATAAGGTTCCATATATTGAAAAAAAATTAATTATTTAGACACAATAAAAATGATATTTCATGATTATATGATATACCACTCTAATTGTTATAGCTTTAAGAAAACACTCTGATTTTTTATTTTATTCAATGGATAAAACCAGAAATAAATCATTATAACAATGATTCTGATATATAATCAAATTATTTTCCACATATGTAAAAAGATTCTAGTATATATCTAATATATAATCTTGTTTCTATGCTCACAAAAAATTCTCATCCTATGAACCACACTAAGATCCCAAAAGATTAAAGGAGGGAACTACATAATATTGAGTCTTTCATGAGGCGACATAAATTTTTTTTAGTGGGTGTTATGTTCCACTGGTGGTTGGGTTATGGATTTACACCATTAATAAAATATTTTCTATTCACTAGTAACCGAGAGATAAAAATGTAGTTTAATCCATTTTTCATTTTGAAGGAAAAATGATAAATGGTGGAATCTTACTAAGAATTACAAGTACAAGGAAGAAATTAACACCATATAACAGGTTGAGTTTATTAAGATATTTTTTATTGTTAATTATTAAATAGTTTTCTACATAAAAATATTGAGAATCAATTATTTAGATTATGCAATAGGATGATGAGTTAGTTGGTTAGAATGATAAATATTTTATTTAATATGCAAGGAATTATTATGGTTTATATATCAACCATAAAAGAAAAAATATATCAACTATTTGGTAGCTAAAAACCAAGTATTGTAAATAATTTAGCTATAAGAAACTTTAATATCTATAAATAAATCATTCGATGTGCTGTCAATGTAGAAATAAAATTTTAAATTTCTATCATTCCAATAGTTTTGAAAAGAAAAGGGAGATGTTTTCTCATTAAAAATTGATTAAATAACAGGGTTGAAATAAATTATAGAAATATATGCTAGAAGTGTCGGAGGAAATAGTAATGGAGTTACATTAATGGATCTTTGAGGTGCTTTATATATAGAATGGTTGGTTATAATATCTGTGAATTTCAAAACGAGATTATGTGGCTAGTTGGTACAATGGAGGAAATAAAGATTCCACGTAATAAACCACCCATGGACCAATGATTAAAATGATAGGAGTATGATAATTAAAAAATTCATTGAATGAAAAAATATGTTTATTATGATGATCAATGTTAAAATGATATTAATCCAAAAGATAATAAGAAATATCATGTGATCATGACTGTTGATGTGGGTTATGATAATGATGTAGTGGAAGGTTCAATTTTTACCCACTCTGGAAAAACTATTATTTTATTATGAACTAACCACTCATTAATATCTAAATAATTTTTAATGGTATGAAATTACCACCAAAATGAATATATTTTGAGTTAGTGGCGAATATTCCTAATGGTTTGATGGTTGAATTTCAAGTATATTATTCATATTTGATTGAATTTTGTGGGAACATTCTTCCTAAAAATCTTATGATTCTCCATTAAGTTGAATTTTATGTAATTGTATGCATGTATTAAATTTCATTACATAGTGACCATATCAACTATTTTGGAAGCGAAGTCACATTTCATATTCAAAATGAACCAACTATCATTTTTCGTTCTGAGGATGAATACTAACTTCCAATGAAAATTACTTTAACATTGCGGGTCTTAATTCTTATCATGGAAGAATATATATCTCAGATAGTTTTGTTGTAAACTAAACATTGAGTATATTTCTATTGTAAAAGAGCTTTTTTATGTTTTTGAAAAGAATTTATAAGTCTACCTTAAAATGATGATGTTGAGTTTTCAGTAGAACTAATAACTAGTGAAACACCTACTTCAAAAAATCATTATAAAATTACCCCATTTGACTTGTATAAATATAAGAAAAAACTATAGTAGAATATTTATAAGGTATTCATATTCATTAGTGGTTCAGAATACAGTGGACTTGTTCATGTTTTTAAGAATAATAATGGGTCTATGTGTCTTTACATTGATTATTAATAACTTTAGAATATCAATATCAAGACAAAGTGTCCTCTACTCTAGTCCAAATTTTTTTATGAATTAACAAAGATGAATAATTTTTTTTATATTTAAATAAAGTTGTATATAATCAATTTTTGGTTGATATTGAGGATATAACCAAGAAACATTTTCATATGAATTATGGGAATTAACAATTTTCCATGATTCCATTTGGACTTACTAATGCCCCTAAAATAATTATGGTTTTAATGATTTGAGTATTTATTGATTATAGTGATGAAACACACCACCATTTCCAAGATGAGGGAAGTAATAACAAACTTTTAGACCCTTATTTAAGTTGAAGGATAGATAATGACCCCCAGATTCCATCCATCAATGGGCCTCGGAGTGGCGACTGTCACAAATGTTGTAGAATATCATGTAATATGGAAGGAATTTCCCTTTTTATAGAACAATACTGGGAGATAAGACATTGAATACCAAAAAATATCAAATACTAAAAGTAAAAGTAAACCCAAAAACCCTTTTTTCACATGCATGTTCAATTGTAAAGTTGATGCAAGGCACAAAAAAACTCCCAAATAAAGTACCAAAAGAAAACAGGACCAGCAACAACAACATCTAATACCGATGCTCAAGCTAGTAATGTACATCATGGTCCTAAAAGTCCTCTTATAAACCTAAAATTAGTTTTATAAATGTAGGGTAAGCATACAAGTATACTCAGTAGGGAAAACTAAAGCTACTCGTGCAAAAGTGAGGGAACATACTAATGCCCCTATGAGAAAATAGCATAACCTCAAGCACCTACCAAGGAATATTGACCATCCCAACCTCACCAATGTACACTCATCCATGTAAAACAAGCCAAGTAAAGTATTAGTATAAGCACATCCATATTTGGGCACCCCACACTCTGATTTTCCCACAGGTTAACTACTCATTCCTAATGACTTGACGTCTTGACGCTTCCACTCTTCCCACACATAGTCCCACTGCTACACCTTTTTCAAACACACCTTGGCATGAATAAATACACAACCATGCCCACAGAAACCTGGGCCATAACAAACATTGCCATGACTAAAGACAACATGTCCAGAACAACCACCACCACAGCCAAAGACACATGTTCCAGAACAACCACTACCATGATTGAAGACACATGGGCCTAATCCCGATGATACTTGGAAAAACACACTTGGCATGAAAACACCTGATCCACTCATCCAACACAAACCATTTTCCATATAATCTTGTTCTATACTAATCCAAATTCCATTACATCCTACCTAGGTATGCTCGAGTGACAAGATTCAAAAGAGGGTGCGAGGAAGAAAATCAGTAACCAGCTACCCATCGTTCCACATGGATGATGGGAAAGACACCCTCCCCCAAAAAATAGAGGTGTTCAAAACATAGTTCTCAACTAGGTAAGGGTTATTATAGAAATTACAAGGGAATAATATATATATATATATATATAGAGGTAATCAAACACTCATCCCAAACTTATGGGTTTTCACAATAGTCCACAAGCCCAGACAAGCACTACATTCACTACTACTTCTCTATGCACTACCATACAACATCCTCTTCCAAAGCATAATCCATCCTTCTTCTTTTTTCAATTTCCACTTATGTATTTATTTAAGGGGATTCACTTAAATTTTTACAACACTACTAGGAAACTAACATCCGTAGCCACACCAAGCAACCAACAAAACCAATCTAAGTCCCACTGTACAACAACACAAAAAAATATCAAAAAATTAGACATGTAATCCCACTACACATACCAATTCAAATAATATATATTATCATTATTCAATGTAAATACAACCCATTACTTATTCCACAACCTTTCCCTACAGCACCATTTCCCAAACAAACTCTCAATGTAGTCACACTACATAACCGGTCCACAACCACAACCCAGTCCCACTACTCGACGTTTCTTCATGACCATAACACAACAAAATGTTTGTTTAGCTGCGTACAAGTTCATCAATCCCACAATCAATCAGTCTCTTAGACTGGATAACCAACACACCCTTCTATACCACCCCACATACCAAGCCCACAAAACCCAGACCAGAACACACAACACATAACCACCACCATTGACCAAGAGTATTCAAATTTAACCAACATGGGTTCCTCAATTTCCACTTTAATATATCAGGGGTGATCATAGAGGAAGTTTGATCCTAGGGAATCCTTTTATTTAACAATGTGTATGTAATTATTCAAATTTCTTGTAATATTTGTATATCAAAACATCATACTGAATGATAGGGTATTACCAGTGCACAAGGAAATACCACCAATGGTCATGATTATCAAGAGTCATACAACCAAAAAAATCTATAAATGAAACAAATATAACAAGTAAAAAAGGAAATCAAACATCAGGCCACACCATGGCCATTATTTTACTTATACGAGTTATTTCTGGATCAAATTAAATCTTTTTTAAATTCTCACTTCAAAATGAGTATACCACCATTCCTCACTAGGAACCATTAATATACCCACCCCGCATGATGCACAAATGTAGGGAAGAGAGGGAAAGATACCTATTGGATCATCAATGATTGAAGTTACCTCTTAAGCCAAGAACAAGTGATGAAAATACTTATAGGAAGAACTCCAAGGCTGGCCGGGAAGGGCTCCAGCACATGTGCATGACTTGTCTCGGGAGGAAGTCTCGATGCATAATAAGATAAATTAAAATCAACAAGGATGAGAATATATCATTTTAAAAGAGGCTAGATCCTGAAACCAGAGAGACCATTTTGAAGTATATAAAAGTAGGATCATGTCTTTACGATGCGACTTTGCTGTTTCACACATTAGAATTAATTGAGATATAATAATTCCCCTCTGAAATAGTGTAGATAAACCAACACACAAATTTTTGTTGATAGGTTTCCTTTAAATGGAGAAAAACACCTAATATGGGTCTAATTGAAAAAAACATAGGAGACTAGAAAATTCATTAAAGGGTGTGACATCGATAAAAAGGCCACATGTTTTGGTAATTATAGGGCCTCTTGACTCTTAGGGGATTTAAAATATCCTTTATAGGACTTAAATTAAATTGAAATGGGAATTAAAACACTTTTAGGTCAAAAGAGACATTACTGGAGAAAAAATGAAAAGTCTTGGAGAGGCATGGAATGATTCACCATTGGGTGAGTCATATACACCCTAGCACCAATTGGTGTTGCACCACTTCCTATGGGTGCAGTCGATGACGATCGGTGCCACTGATGGCTAATTGGTTTCACCGCTACCCATTGATGCCACCAATACTCCTCAGTGACATCGATGCCCATTGGTGCCACTGATGGCTGACTGGTGCCACCGCTGCCGATTTGTGCCACCACTTGTCGATCGGTGCCACTGCTTGTCGATCGGTGCCACCTATTGTTGAACGTTGCCACCGGTGGCCAACAGTGTCACCTATTGGCTGACCAGTTCCAGGGATGCCAATCAGTGCCACTGATGCTTATGGGTGCCACCGGTGGTAGATCAGTGCCACAGATGCCGATCGGTGCCACCGATGCTGATCAGTGCCACCGTTCGTTCAACCAAAAATTTGGAAAACTCTTTAATGAGTCAGTGATGGTCCCCGGTATACCTCAAACATTAGTATTTGGAAAAGTAATGGACCAGAAGGGTCAATCCATTACATCAGATACCTCTCAAAATATTCTTTTCCCTGAGAATTCAAGAGTAAAACTGAAGAAAATAGTGGGGTCCGAACAACAACCTATTAAGATATCTCTTATGGAAAAACAACCCTAGAGTTGTTTGAAAGTGTTAATAAAACATTGACATCTAGGAAAATATCTCTCACAAATATCTAATGATGAACTTTTGAAACACTTCCGCTCCTCTCTCTCATGTTACCACACAAACACCAAAATTTCATACTATCCAGACACATGGATTAGGGAACTCCTTCCTCTTGTAAAGATACTATCCACTTTGGGTGGGATTGACTCGTCTTCATGGAGTTAATCACATCCATATTAATGCATATTGATAGGGTATTAGGTTCTCTCCTCCCCATATTCATTAATTTTCACACAAAATACGGAACTAGGAAACAACTTATCAAACAATAAGAAGCATCATATTTTTCCATAGAAGCTAGGCACTAAGAAAACACAAGATCAAAATTTAGAACAGGTCTTGGTACTAGGTACAATTCTATTCATCGGATTCCTTGGTACTCTCCTCGAGGCCACCATGCCTCTATAACATAGGTACCAAGGGAATGGTCTATCCACAAATCACCTTGTCCTTATGATCCTCACTTCTCAGAAGTCATTCCACGAATGTCACATCGTCCTCGATTTCTAGATCCCCCCATTCAAGGATGTGGGATTAATCCTGTAGATACTGACGAGGCTAAGGGAAAATAAAGACATTTTTGATCTACTCCAACCATGGTGGTAATGCCAACTGATATGCCACCTCACCGACTCGTTCCAACACATTGAAGGTTCTAATGAACCTATTAGAAAGCATACCCCCTCCAAACCTCAGTTATCCAAGCTAAGGGGAGACCATTAAGAAAACATGGTCCCCATCCTCATACTCCAAGGTTCTCCTCATATGATTGGAATATGAATTATTCTGGTCTTGATATGCCTTCATCTTTTCACACAGAAGCTGAACCTTCTCCATCATGTTGTGCACCACCTCGGGGACAAGAACACTTGCCTCCCCATCCTATGTACAACACATGGGTGAATGAAACGGTCATCCATACAAGTCTTAAAATGGTTCCATTCCAATGGTGTAGTGATAGCTATTATAGTAGGAAAACTCCACCATGGTAATGTGTCATATCCGAGGTCCTATGAAGTCTAGAACTCATGCTTGCAACATATCTTCCAATGTCTGGATTGTCCTCTCGGTCTTCCCATCCTTATGAAGGTGGAATACAGTGCTGAGGCATAGCTGGGTGCCAAAAAAATTTTGTAATCCCTTCAATCATTGTGAAGTAAATAGTGTATCCCGATCTAAAAATATGGATCTGGGAACTCCATGCAGCCGCCCAACCTCACCCATGTACCTCTGGGAAAAGTCATCCACTACACTCGACTCTTTAATAGCTAAGAATTGAGTTGATTTAAAAAATTAGTCCACAACTACCCATATGGATCATATCCTACCTCAACCCTGGGTAGTCCTGTGATGAAAAAAATCATGACGCCATCCCATTTTCCCTCGAGAATGTGTAAGGGCTACACCAGACTGCCGAGAACACAGTTTTCAGCTTTCATCTCCTGACACATGAGGCACTTTGATACAATCTCAGACACTACCTACTTCACTCCTAGCCACCAAAAATGACCTCTCATGTCCGGTTACATATTAGAATCTCTGGGATATACTGCCAGGGTGAGTTATGGAACTCACTAATAACTCCCTCAAGCATCTCCACTACGACAAACCGTTTCCCACAACACAAAATCCGATTCAGACTATCCTCCGACTATCCTTCTGGTGTATCACCCTAGAAAACATGATCATACATCACTTCATACTCTAAGTCTCCCCACTAAGACTCCTCCACCAACTGTACTGGGGAAGGCTGCACTGTCATGTGAAATAAACATCCTCTACCATCCTCCACTCCCATGCCCATTTGTAAAGCAACCAACTATTCCATTGCCTTCCAAGAATCTGCTGACTCCCAAACCACATACTTATGTGAATTCCTACTCAAAGAATCACCCATCACATTCTCCTTTCCCGAGGTGCAGAAGATCACTAAATTTTAGTCCTGAAGAAACTCTATCCACCATTTTTGTCTCAAGTTCTGGTCTCACTGGGAGAAGATATACCTCAAAATTTTGGGATTCATGAAGATCACAAAGCATTCCCTGATGAGATAATACCGCCACAAATTCAATGAAAACACAACCTATAAAAGTTCTAGGTTGGGTGTGGAATAGTTATGTTCATGAGGGCGTATCTTCTTAGACCGATAAGAGATCACTCCCAGCTTCTACATCAGCACACACCCCAAACCTAGACTGAACGCATCACAGAACACTTCAAAACGATACCCCTTCCTCTTGAAAACTTATCAGTAGGGCGATGACCAACTTCCCTTTCAGATAATAGAATGCTACCTGACACTGATCACTCCAAAAAAAAGCCTGTTCCTTTTTGGTAATGGTAGTAAAAGTCTCTGAAACATGATAAAAGTCAGGTATGAACCTTTGGAAGTAACCTTCCAGACCCAGGAAACTACGATCCTCTCCCACATTCATGGGTTCTTCCCAATAATAAATTTCTTCTACCATCAATGTGTCCGCTACTATTCCCTACAAGGGAACCACGTGTCCATGTAAGTTTACCTATTGTCTCTAGAATGTGCACTTTGACAACTTCCGTTTGAGGTGGTGGTGTCAGAGGAACTCCATAACTGTCCACAGATGCTCAGTATGATCCTCCAATGATCATAAGTAGATCATGATGTCATAGATGAACAACACCATTAACCGATCAAGATACACATGGAAAACAGAGTCTATGATCCCCCTGAACATAGTTTCTGTGTTTGTAATGCCAAACGGTACAACCATGAAATCAAAGTTCCCGTACTTTCACCTGAAAGTAGTCTTTGGGATGTCACATTCCTTCACCCTCAATAGGTGATATCCAAAGCATAGGTCGATCTTGGAGAACCAACTTGCTTCCTTAAACTGGTAAAAAAGGTCTTCAATCCACAGGAGGGGGTAATAGTTCTTGACCATCACCTCATTTATTCTTTGGTAGTCTATGCATAGCCTGAGACCACCATCTGCTTTCTATTTGAACAAGACTAGAACACCCCATGGTAACACGCTTGGTCAAATGAAACCATTCTTCATAAAATCATCAACCTAAATTCACAACTCCTGAAACACAAACGGCATCATCCAATAGGGATCCATCTTAATTGGATGGGCACTAGGTTGTAAGTCTATTCTGAACTCAACATCACGTCAAGGGGGTAGAGTAGCAACCTCTTTGGGGAAGACCTCTATGAAATCTTTGAAAATCCGCAAAACTTCCACCATCTCTGAGTCTGGTGATTCCAATGAATTCTCGACTAATAGAAAGATATACGGCCCCACATGCCAGCTACCCTCCTAAAATCCCCACTCACCATCGAAATCAACATGTTGGTCTCTAATATCTGAGAAAATGAAACTTATCTGGAAGTATTCAATAATATATTGCACAAAAATCAGTTAGTTGATTCCCAAGTTGACAATATATGGATGCCTTTTCAGTAGAATGAAATCCCCACTAGAATGATGTAGACCCAACATCAGTCATTATCATCGACAAACATCAAAAAAGATAGTCTAACCTCTAGCTGGCGTACTAAACACCAGGGGAATTTAAATTATTTCTACGTCGAGACCCAAGGCATGTGCTAGACTTGGTGCAAGAAAGGAGCGGGAAGCTCTGAAATCAAACAAGTCATAAGAAAGAGTACTAAATAGAATGATCGTACCTCAAATGACGTCTAGACCTTCTATACATGTTGCCTCTACAAAGCGCAACAACCCACGCCTAAATCCTCTACCCCTCGGTTATTGGTTGTATCCCCGACCATGGCCTAGTTTAGGTCCCTGAGGTGTGCCTTGATGTCATCCTCCTCTTACATCATCAACCCTCAGTGGAGTGGGAGATCACTACCCCAACGACTAGAAGGGCCTGGCTGGAAACTATTGCTACTGAGGTGGGAATGAACCTGCCCACCCACACCATATTTCCATCAGATAGGGATCTGATTCCAAATATTCCCACGACTTCCATAGGTAAATCACATCAGTCCTAGGCCTGTGGAGAATTGACGAGGAGATGGATATCGAAACTAGAACTACTAAGGCATGATCCCCACCGACTGAAACCTGGAAGGCCCTAATGCTGGAGGATTTCTACTGACGACCTTCACCTATGAAAAACTCAAATAAATACCCTCTCGTGACACACATTTAAGTGTGTGCATCCTATCCACTACATCACCCTTCTTATGAACCTCCATATATGTTAGTAGAGTGAAGGGATTAACATCATACTAAAGATAATTCTAGAGTTCCTCCTCTATGAATCTTTCATGCGACACCTCATCCAGAAAAAGGCCCATAGAAAAATGAAGGAGATCCTTGAACATGATTCCCAACTCCCTCACCAACATACACCCTTGCTAAAGGGAGAGAAACTCATACCTCTTCCCAGACATTATCATGGAAGAAAGGAATTATGCCCGAAACGCCTTCTCATTGTTAGTCCACAGAACCTCAGTTTCCTTCTTCTCCCTGAGAAAATGCTTCTACCACTGACGCGCCACTCCTCGCATATGGATCAATCACTATTACAAAAAAGGGATTTATCAGTTCTCAATACATGAATTAAAAGTGCTAAAAAAGTGTCATAAAGCACATCCCTGATAAAGGGATCATTTATCAGCGCTAAAAAATAACTAATAAATGCCCTGCCTACTATAATATAAAAAACTGCAGCAGCACACCCAAAAACGATCTGCAAAAAAATCATCATATCAACATGTATAACCATAAAAAATTAACACATAATTCATAAATTAATTTCAGAAAGTATACCCATACAAAAAGTATACCCATACACCATTAACACATAATTCGTTAATTATTTAAATACACAATGAATTCAATTCAGAATTCAAGGGTATGGGGGGGGGGGGGGTTGTTCAAGGGTTTGGGTTGGATGCCCAAAGGGGTTAGGGGGTGTCAAGGGGGTGGGGTGTCTAGGGGGGTCCGGGGGGGGGGGATAGGGTTGTCCAGGGGGATAGGGCTGTCGAAGGGGGTGGGGTGGTGTCCAGGGGGTGGTGGGGGCTATCCATGGGGGTAGGGTTGTCTAGGGGTAGGGGGTGTCCATGTGGTGGTGTGGTGTCAAGGAGGGGTGGGGGGAGGCTTCCTAGGGGTGGGGGCCGTCCGGGGGGATGGTGGGGTGTCTAGGGGTGGGAGGTTGTCCATGGGGTTTTCCAGGGGGTGGGGTGGTGTCCAGGGTGTTGGGGAGTTTCTAGGGGGTGGGGGGGTGTCCAGGGGGTGGAATGGTGTCCAGGGGTGGGGGGAGGTCCAGGGGGTTGGTGGGATTGTCCAAGGGGGTGGGGTGGTGTCCAAATGGGTGGGGTGGCTATCCAAGAAAGTGGGGGTGTCTAGGGGTGGGGTTTTCCAGGGGTGGGGGTGGGTGGGGGTGGGGGTGTCCTGGGGGTGGGGGGTGTCCAGGGGGTGTTCATGGGGGTGTATGTGGGGGTGTCTAGGGGGTTGGGGGGCTTTCCAGGGGTGGAGGGTGTCCAGAGGGGTGGGGTGTCCAGGGGTGGGGTGGTGTCCAGGGGGTGGGGTGGGGCTATCCATGGGGGGGTGGGGTGGGGTGGTGTCCAGGGGATGGGGTGGATGTCCAAGGGGGAGGAGTGTCTAGGGGGTGGGGTGGGGTGTCTAGGTGGTGGGGTGGTGTTTAGGAGGGGTGGGGGTGTCGTCTAGGGGGTTGGTGGGAGTTCAAGGGGTGGGGGTGTACAAGGGGGTGGGGGTGTGTCTATGGGGGTGTCCAGGGGGTGGGGTGGTGTCCAGGAGGTTGCGGTGGGATTTATAGGGTTGGGGGTGTCCAGGGGGTGGGGTGGTTTCCAGGGGAGGTGGGGGAAGTCCAGGGGGTTGGTGGGGCTATCCATGGGGGTGGGGTGGTGTCCAGGGGGTGGTAGTGGCTATCCAAGGGGGTGGGGGTGTCTCGGTGGTGGGTTGGTGTCTAGGAGGGGTGGGGGTGCCATCTAGGGGGTTGGTGGGTGTCCAAGGGGTGGGGTGTGGTCTAGGGGGTTAGGGGGATTTCCAAGGGTGGGGGTGTCCAGAGGGTGGGGTGGGGTCCAGGGGGTGGGGGTGGGTCCAGGGTGTTGGTGGGGATGTCCAAAAAAGGTGTGGTGGATTTCAAGGGGTTTGGGGTGGTTGTTCATGGGGGTGGGGGTGTCCAGGGGGTGTCTAGGTGGTGGGGTGGTGTTTAAAATGGGTGGGGGTGTCCAGGGGGTGGTGGTGTTCAGGGTGTTGGGGGAATCTAGGGGGGTTGGGGGTGTCCATTTTAATCTAATGAGAGACACTTGGAGTGATACCGGCCACACCGTGCTTTAGATTGAGGTGGGGTTGACTCTTACACGTTATAAATGTCCCATGGATCGTTCCACTAAAGTATCAATACAATCAGAATGCATTTGGTCAGATTTCTGTATGTTAGTTGTTGTTTTCACTAAAAATTATGTCTATTTTAATCAAAAGAGATACTTTGAGTGATACTAGCCACACCATGCATTGAATTGAGGTGGGGTTGACTCTCAGACATCGCAAATGACCCATGGATCATTCCCCCTAAAGTATTAACATAATCCGAATGCGTTTGGTCAGATTTCTATAGGCCAGTTGTTGTTTTCACTTAAAATTATTTCCATTTTAATCAAAAGAGATACACTTTGAGTGCTACTGGCCATAAAGTACCTCGGATTGAGATGGGGTTGAATCGTACAAATCAAAAATGTCCCATGGATTGTTCCCCTAAAGAATCTACACTATATGAATGCGTTTGGATGGATTTCTGTAAGTCAGTTTTTGTTTTCACATAGAATTCTGTTCATTTTAAACAAAAGAGAGACACTTTTAGTGATACTGGCCACACTGTGCCTTGGATTGAGGCAGGGTTGACTTGTACATGTCAGAAAATGACCCATGCATCCTTCCACTAAAGTATCAACAAAATACGAATGCATTTGGTTAGATTTCCATACGTTATTTTTTGTTTTCACTTATAATTCTGTCCATTCTAAACGAAAGAGAGAAACTTTGAGTGATATCGGCCACACCGTGCCTCAGATTGAGGCGTGGTTGACTCTTACATGTCAAAAATGACCCATGGATCTTTATCCTAAAGTATCAACACAATCATAATGCATTTGGTTGGATTTCCTTATCTGAGTTTTTGTTTTCACTTAATATTCTGTACATTTTAAACAAAAGAGAGACACTTTTAGTGATACTGGCCACAACATGCCTCAGATTAAGGCAGGGTTGACTTGTAAACATAAAAAATGACCCATGGATCTTTCCACTAAAGTATCAACACAATCTGAATCCATACGTCAGTTGTTGTTTTCACATAAAATATGACCACTTTAAACAAAAGTGAGTCATTTTGAGTGAAACCAGCCTTACCATTCCTCGTATTGAGTCTAGGTTGAATCTTATATGTCAAAAATGACCCATGGATCGTTCCCCTATAGTATCAACAAAATCCGAATGTGTTTGGTCTGATTTCTGCACCCTAGTTGTTGTTTTTACTTAAAATTTCCCTCCGTTTTAAACAAAAGAGAGACACTTTGAGTGATACCAGCCACACCATGCCTCAGAATGAGGAAAGATTTACTCATACACATAAAAAAATGACCCATGGATCATTCCCAAAAAGTATAAACATATTCCGAATGCGTTTGTTTGGATTTTTGTACATCAGTTGTTGTTTTCACTTAAAATTCTGTCCATTTTAAACAAAAGAGAGACACTTTGAGGGATACCAGCCACACCGTTCCTCGGAATTAGGCGGGGATGACTGTTACATGTAAAAAATGACCCATAGAACGTTCCAATAAAGTATCAACAGAATCCAAATGCGTTTGGTAAGATTTATGTACGTCAGTTGTTGTTTTCACTTAAAATTTTGTACATTTCAAACAAAAGAGAGACACTTTTGGGTGATACCGGCCACACAATGTCTCAGATTGAGATGGGGTTGACTCATACACATAAAAAATGACCTATGGATCGTTCCTATAAAGTATCAACACAATCTGAATGCATTTGGTCATATTTCCTTTTGTTAGTTGTTGTTTTCACTTAAAATTCTGTCAATTTTAAACAAAAGAGAGACACTTTGAGTGATATCGGCCATACCATGCATTGGATTGAGGACGGGTTGAATTTTTAAAATTAAAAATGACCCATTTATTGTTCAATTAATGTATCAACACAATCCTAAGGCATTTGGTCAGATTTCCGTATGTCAGTTGTTGTTTTCACTTAAAATTCTGTCCATTTTAAACAAAAGAGAGACACTTTGAGTGATACTGGTCACACCATGCTTCATATTGATACAGGATTGACTCATATACATCAAAAATGACTCATGGATCATTCGCCGAAAGTATCAACACAATACGAATGCATTTGGTCAGATTTTCGTACGTCAGTTATTGTTTTCACTTATAATTCTATTCATTTTAAAAAAAAGAGATATTTTGAGTGATACCAGCCACACCGTGCCTTGTATTGGGGTGGGGTTGACTCGTACACATCCCAAATTACCCATGTATATTTCCCCTAAATTATCAATATAATCTGAATGTGTTTGTTCATATATGAAAGTATTTTGGAGATTTTACTATTTTTTCTTATCCAAATCCCAAAGATAAGTGGTTCATCATTCATGCATGTTGTGGGTGAATTTAATCTATTAAAATTGGAAAATGACTCATTTTATAAAGTATTTTTTATTTAATAACAATTAAATTTTTACTAGAAAAATTTACATACAACAATGTTTCATCATTTGATCCCCTTAACCCCTCTAAAAAATGACCACCAATTGTACACGTCCCCAAGTCAGATCATCATGCTATTTGCATACAATCTTCCATCAGGTATGTGGCCCAATCATTTCTGAACAAATATATACTATCTTGTGAGTATAAGGATTTTTTACAGTCATAGTAGTACTAAAAAATATATAAATAAATAAGTAATAAATAATTTAAATGAAATAACATTTGTTTTAAAAATACCTCTTTAGGGATGCTAGTTTGTTGATGAAAAACGATCTCTTTCATAAATATACAATCATAATAACCACAATCAATATCGTTTTTTTGTTTTGGAAACTGAAAAAAAAAATTCATTAGGAGAATAAGTAACTTGTGTTGATATGTGTTTGGATAGTAAAATTTTATTATATATACCCTGATATTTGTCCAGACGTAGTACTTGCTCGCATCCTTATTCTTAGCCCCTATCCTCATTCATTTTTTAGACGATAATGATACACTGCCCTTTCATAATAGAATACTCAGTAAAAGATAATATAACTTATATTACTTGATGATTAGACCTAAAATGTCGGATGTAGTGTCTTACAGATTCACAAACTCCATCATGTGTTTTCGGTTTGTTGGTTATCCTTGCATTGAATCTAGAAAATAAATATTTGGAGTATCCAAGTTCACCGCAATTAGTAGGCAATATTGCCTAAAAACACAAAAATAAATAATTAATAAAATAAGTAAAAATATAATTGATATTATTTAATCGTAGAGTTTTACCCTTTCATTTTTGGTATTATGAAGAGACTATCATCAGTAATTTTTCTTTCAAATGTTTTCAGCAAGCCGTTCACTATTTCATCCTTTTTTGGTGGCTCTAATTTTGTTAGTTGTGTTGATGTGGTATGAGGACTAACGGGTCCAAATTTTGGCTCATGGAAAAATTCCTTCAACTATTTTTCATATATACGACTGTCAATAATATAAATTGCATTTAGTCATAATTTTCACATTATATCATCTTTTAGAAAATCAATTCATGAAAACATAACTCGTATATAAATTTACAACTGTGATAGCTATACAACTGTATTCAAGGATATCATTTGCATTTTCAACAACAATGAAATCCTGAATTTCCTCTACATATATATTATTTCCATAATCTACTATATGACTACTACCACCTCTTAGCTTCATATCCACATGAGTCTTCAATACTTGTTCATGTGGATAGAGAACATGTGGTGTTATTGTTCTTTACGGAGCTCTTTGGGATCAGTTGGTAGATCCTTTAGATGCTTTTGAGTCGACGTTTATTGTCACCACCTTCCCTTTCTCCGTTTATAATTACATTCATTGGTTCAGACCCCCTTTTCCATTAATTGTTAAAGGTTTAGCTTGAAAAAATGGAAATAAGTATCTCTTTGTCCACATGTACTCTTATAAGTTGTGACGACCATGCAATGAATGTCCCAATAGCCTTCTCGATCGTATGAATATCATTTTCATCAAGTGGAATAACTATATCTGCATTTGGATCATGATCTATAGTAATCGTCACTTTCAGATGACCGTTTTGAAGTAATATATTATGCAGCTTGTCCTCCGGGATGTTGGACACCATAGCCCTAACTACAAGGTGATAGGTGGGTATTGAAAGATATAAATCAAATTTATTATCACCATGTAAAAGATTAGTACAGGAAAAATATTAGTGTTTGTTTGATTCACATTTCCGGGAAACAATTATTATAATATTGATTACCACGACTAAGACAGTTCTTTGAAGGGAATAGCTCACCTCAAATCTGGTGGGGTGGTGGGGTGAGATCTTCATGCGCTGGTTGTTCCTGAGTTGTGCATTATCCTTGCTTCCCACCCATAAAATTTTCTAGTAACTCTCCCTACCATTTAAATCGTTCTTCAAGAGTTGTTAGTCTTTCACTCATTTGTTTTATTTTTTCATATCTATCGTCCATTTTCTTCTCATAATGTACCCATGGTGTCACCCCAAACCCCACACCTCTAACACGATTTTATTGGTCTGGCCACTTCAAAGTTTTCTATAATAGGTCTGCATCTACTACAGGAGTATCTGATTCTTCTGAGTGTCAGATATAGTAAAATAATTAATTATATTTATGTAATAGAAATTCAAAACAAATATTTTTATCGTTTCATACTTACACATATTTCCCACACTTTTTGTGTGTTTTCATCTACTAGTTTCCCTTCCATATTCACACATGCCTCCTTCCATAGCACATGATGTGGAATTAAAGTGTCTTTGGTTTTAGACTCATCAATATACATATAAATATAGAAAGATAGTCATGATTTTTTTTATTGCCACCTAACAATATTTCTGTAAATTTAAAATACATACCATTTTCTTTTCTAGTGAACTATACCCCATACTTTCTTTATTATTGGGGTATGTTGGGTTTGATGCACGTTACTTATTTTTAGTACTGAGTTTCCATTTTATAAATGAAATATTTACAGTCAATGTGATGAATACACATATCCTCCAACAATATATTTTCAAAAAAAATGTACCTAAAACTTATTATCCCCACAACGGCGAATAAATACATCCCATGCTTCATGGGATATTAGGTGAGCATAGACAAGGGATGGCTGTTGCTTTATTTTACCTTTGGAATCTTTCAGGTGACATTTTGTTAAAATAGTGAGAAAACCTCAATGACACATTCTTGCAAGCCTTAGTACACAATTCTTGTGTGAGTCATCTACTATAAATATACTCTACAAGAGATTGAGAAGAGTATGACACTGTTTCATTATTTTATTTGCTAGTAAATTAATGAAATAATACCATAATGTTAGTGTAATTTCTTCCCAGATCACATCATTCAGTCGAGACACAACATGGTTCCATGAATCTATGTCAATCGGCATGCGTTGCCAAGTGAAAATTCCTATGTAACTAATAAACACAGCCTTGCTGGGATTCACATGTTGGCCTCATACATTCCATCCGACATCAACTTTTATGCCTTTTCTTTTCGCCTTAAGAACATTGTCTAACACCATCAAACTATGACACACCTGTGTTTTCTGTGATGTGGGTCATTCATCCCTAACCATTTCATCAATATCAACATCATCTTTACGTTCATCTGAAATGATAACAACACCATGTGCTGATGGTTGTTGGACCTTGACACTAGGAGTAGCAACAAGTTCAGAAACTTGTTGTTGCTCTGCACTATGAGCAGCCGCAGTAGTAGCAGCATCAAAAATATCTTAAGAGACTTTTTCATCTATGAGGTTAAGAGAACTTGAACACGAAGAAGTCATTATCTACAAAAGTGGTTGAATAGTTAATTTATATTACATAAATTCAGTAATGATAAGATAATAACATGAGATTAGAATATCTATATTAAAAACAAAATATAACATGTTTATTGAAATCTCTTTCTTTTTTTCAAAGGTTGAATGGATTTTACACCTTTATTGGTTATCCAAATCCCTTCACCATGGTATATTCTAACATATAAAACATCATATTCATTGGAACCTCTATGAAATGATTGCAACATACCACTGAAAGGATCATACCCAACTGAATTTTCATCGGACCCTTCAGTAGTTTTTGATGATAATAGAGCAATTGACCACTTGCAGTTTGTAGGATCTAGAACATAAAATAATTGAAGTGCTTGTGATTCTATTATAAAATGTTCATCTTTGTACCCTTCTTTACTAAAATCAACTTTCACAAATCCCAATCCATCTATTTTAACACTACTATTGTTATCAACCCATTTTCATTGAGAAATAGACAATTGTAATTTCATATAATCCAAATCCCATATTTTTTTTATAATGCCTAAGTATGACATATTTTCATAAATCAGATATCATTACTTACTACCAGAAACATGCATCACTTTAGCAATAAGTGTAACTCCAATATTTTTCATGGTACTATCTTCATCATGATTATTTGTAGAGAATGTATAACCAATAATTACATAACCATTTTAAGATAATATAAACACACTTGTTCTAGCGGCTAGCCATCAAAGTCTTTCTGAAATTGAATTCGGATTTTCATCAAACCCCTTTAAAATATGGTCTTGAAACTGTCCTATAAACTGGTGATTATGTGTATATGATATCCATTCTTCATCCCTGGATGGATTTAACTACCTAATAATTTCTTTTTGGGTTTAAAAATATGAATGAAACTCCAAACTATTATGAAAAACATAAAGGTGATCCTGCTTCTGATCTGTAATATTGATTGTCACATCATTTCTTCTAGAAATTCCCTCACCCTCAATGCGTCCAGTGTGATGAGATTTCGGGAGACCAATACTTTGTACATTATATAGGTATTCGGTATATAATTCAATGGAATCCTCAACAATATATCGCTACACTATACAAACCTCTAGCCAAATTTGATTTTTTACATACCCTTTCAAAATATTCATATACTGTTCAATGGGTTACATCCATCTATAGTGCACAGGACCACAAAGTTGAATCTCTCTCACTAAGTGAAGCATCAAATGAACCATAATATCAATGAATGTTAGTTGGAAGAACATTTATAATTCACATAATATGATTAAAATTTCTCTTTCCATAGATGGAAATTTCATCTGGTCTAAAAATTTTCTACATATAGCTTTGAAAAAGAAACAATGTTTGGTTAACATATGATGAAAATTATTGGGAAAAATGAAACACAGAGCTATAGGAATTAAATTTTTCATCAAAACATGGCAGTCATGTGATTTAAAACCTTTTAACTTCAAATCATTCATTGAAAAAATGTTATTGATATTTGATGAATACCCCTCAGGAACCATTAAATCATTGAAGAAGTTTCAAAACTGCTATCTCTTCTCCCTGAAAAGAGTGTAAGCAGCTGGAGGAAGAAACATTCGATTTTCACCCTTATGGGATCCAACGCTTCTCATATTCCCATACTAACCATGTACAACCTTTCCTTAATTCCATCATTTATTTTTCCAGGGGAGTTTAGAAATGTTCCGATAACACTGTCACATACATTTTTTCCCACATGAATTACATCAAGAAAATGTCTGACATACAAACAATTTCAGTATGGTAATTAAAAAAAACTGAACTCTTTTTCAAACCGATTTTCGTATGGTAATTCGAAAATGGTTTACCAAAAATAGTATTCACATCTTTTACTTTCTCAAATAGCTAATCACCTATTAGTGGAGACGGTGTTGTGCACTGTTCTGAACATCCATTTAATGATGTCGTCCAATATCGGTACTAATGCCGACAAGGTAGAAATCTACGATTTCATAGAAGCATAATTTTCAATGAATGTTTCAACCTAATTGATTATGTAACTTTTTTGCACACGGAACACCATTGAGTTCCTTCAATGTTATAGTCTGAAAAATTTCCATAAGTAGAGAAATCGTTTATCATCCCATAAAATATCACTCTCATCATGAAGTATTCAATTTTATAAGCATCATACAACATAACACCCGAACCCCACAATTACTTCAAATCCTCGATCACATGAGACAAATAAACATCAATATTGTTACCTGGTTATTTTGGTCATAATATAAGCAAAGATAACCTGACAAGTTTCTCCTTCATGCATAACCAGTGTGGAAAGTTATAATTTACTAACATAACAAGCCATGTACTGTGAGTGGTGGTTTGAAAACAAAATGGATTCACTCCATCTATAGATAATGCAAGATGACGGTTTCTCAGCTCTTTTCCATGTTTAGGTTACTGAAGATCAGTTATCTTCCATTGAGGAGAGTCGGCCGGGTGATGTAATTTCCCATATTTATCTCATTTATCTGCATGCCACAATAATTTTCTTCCAGTTTCTTCACTTCCATTTAGACTCCTAAACCTTGGAATGATTGGAAAGTACCATAAAACTATCATTTGACTGGATTAATCTTTCTTTTATCAAGAATCACCACTCTGGGGGCATTCTGTAAGTGATTTTTTCTCCTTGAGAAATAGTATATAGTCTTTCAGGGAGGCATGTATTCTTTCAGAAATCATACCCATCGAGCGTAGTAATCATTTAGCTTCATATGTCCGGTTTGGGAGCTCATTATCTTCCAGCAACATGACATTCAAGAGTGCAAGTAGTTCCATAAAACTGACATCACTCCATCCATTTCCTGCTTTCAATTTATACAACTTCAGTACAGCTGACAATGCAGTATATTTAGTGAAACCCACATACAATGGCATCTTTGCACAACTCTTTAACTTCTCAAACATTTTTGGCCAATCAGGAAGTTCATCTTCAACTGTCCTTGTCATTTACTCAATACGATCTCCATCATCATTGACATCTATAATTACATCCTCTATATGGTCTTCTTCTTTATTCATATTTGTATTAATTTAATATGATCCATAAAATGCAATTTTATCCCAGCCAATAGTGACATTCCCTTTTTCTCTATGTTTATTCCTACATTTATAACTCTGATCGATTCCATGACATATCAAATGTTCTTCCAACTCCTATGGAGTAATTAGTCTAGAATAACAACAATGGAATCACGGATAAAGGATTTGAGAAGAATCCTTTGCATGATGCTTTTCAAACGTGATGAACTCTTTCACTCCGTTATCATACTCTATTGTCAAATGATTAGAATCCATCCAATATTTGTTCATCTCTATCCTATTTGAATCTAAAATATTAGTATTTATTATTCAAATACACAAAACAAGATTTCCAAATATAGTAGAACATAACCACTTCCCTATAAAATTAGAGATTAATATAGCCTACCATATACCTATAAAATAATTTAAAAAATTACGAAAAATAGTTTCTTGTACCTATTTCTAACAGTACTACAAGAAAAGTATAACGAACATAGATCATACCTCCAAAAACTCTTGGAGCCTCCTGGTAAAAAGACTCTAGTGACTACAACTATCCGAGATTCTAACCACTAACTTCCCAATATAGTAGTGGCCTATTTAGGGGTAGTATTAGTAGAATCAAACCAAAGTTCCATCCACCTCATGATACTCCCCGATCTCCTCCATCACTTTAGTGCTGTACAGACCTCCTTTCTCTAGTTCCTTCCTCTGCCTAGGCTATTCGTCGACTTCCACTCTGACTGTTGAATGAATGCTAAGAAAAAGTAATGTGATATGTCTATACCCATCACAATAATATTAAATTCCTTTGAGTAATGCGATATCCTTGAGGTACGTATTTGTGATAGTGCCTCCTGGGATGAGACATGCATCACACACCTACTGTGGGTGGGTGCTGCTAACCCAACATCCCAGAAGATCATTACCCTACATGATTATGATATCAACTCAAACCATATGCATAATAATAGAACACTAATATAGCCATCCAAATCATAGTATTACATGTTGAATTCCCCCAAACCACTAGAGGTTTGACTATGAATTGATAAATAAATTATTGGATTTTATAAAAAGAGCTAAAATAAAATCCAAGCAAGTGAAAGACATTTACAATCTCCTGAGAATAAATTCACCCCCCATCACATAATCGGGTTCTCAATAATGTAGGTCTACTTAACAAAAATAACATGGCATGACACACCAAGGGTAGTTCATTTCTAGAGTAGTCTCCATTAAAAATAATAATCTTGATACCCATAATAGGTATAAAGGAAGAATCACTATCTACCTAATGAAGTGCATGGTGTCTCCCCAATTTCAAGAAAAAACATTCTATACTAGCACCTAGGAACAACCGTTCATAGAGGTTCACTAAGTTGACACCACCCTTAAATTATACATGACCTAAAAGAAGTATGTGTGTAATTTACCATTGATTAATGTCAAAAAACATAACACAATCCTAAGAAAAATTAGCCACCAAAATACAAATTCTCACATGTTCATACCACTATCTAAACCCAATGTAGACACTAAAATTCCAGAATAAAACTACATAAAAATGTGTCAGATTATCACCTTTCCAACAACCAAGCTGGAAAAAATTATACAAAACCATTTATTATAATTGATAAGCGCTTTAAAAAATAATAAACATGTTTTTTCAAGATGAACCCCAAGTGCAGTCAAATGTATCCTTATACACAATCAATTGTGATCAGTTGTGAGCACTTTTCAATAAGTGACGTCAAACATAAACTATGTAACCTATAAAAACTTATACAAAATCATTTTTCATAAATGGTGTCACACACATTTTTGTAACTGTCAAAAACAACCTACATAAATGATAGACAACTAAGAATAGACACTATGTATATGGAAAACGGCTATAGATCTACCACTGTGGAAGAAGAAAACTGAAGAAAACACTATGAGAGAGATCCTTCCCAAGCCGAAGCCAATCCAAGTCTCACAGCCGATTCCTACTCAATTTTCTCTACCTCTCCATTGTTGTACCATCTCTATATAACAACCCCCGTGAGGCCCATACGAAATTAGAACCTTCCCCATAAACACAATCATAAATAAAACCTTCCCCAAGAACACAACAACCAACACATCATGAAACCCACAAAGTGTAACCAATTAATAATGAGGCGGGTACTATCGAAACTCTTTTTTTTAATGAAGTGGTTTACAAAAATACCACTTTCCCCAATATTGATAAACCCACGAGAAAGATGAGGGAAAAAACTCAACATTAATGGAATATTCATGTATAATAAGGTCTAGCTTGTGGTTTCATGAGAATATTAAACCCTCATACATATGACACTTGGTGAAAAATAAATTCTAGTTCTAAACACCATAAGGTCCCATGAGGAATCATAAAAAAGTCATACTTCAGTTCAAATAATCTACGAACCAAGTCTAAGAATCCACTACCGGTGTGATTTCGTGACATAGATTGTTAGAACTATATGTTAGTTAGCATCTAATCCAAGGGTGGTGATTGTGGGGAAGAATCCAAGCATCAACCTAGTGAAAACTACTAACACAAAACTTATCCACAAAAAGTAAACCTAATAAGAGAAGTGTGAGACTTACATAGAGTAGATCTCACCTATAATGGAGGGAGAGAAGAAGCATCAAGTGGTCAGGAAGCCTTCTGCGCTACGTCGGGAGGGGAAGGTGTGACCGTGAGGGGGAGGTGCATGGGAGGAGCCGCCCCCATTGAGAAATGGAGGAGTAGGGTTCACAGGGAGTCCAACGGATAGGAGGATGTAGGGTTTGTAGGGAGGCGGATCTGTGGAAGGGTTTTGAGGTGGAGGAGAAGAAGTAGGGCTAGTGTCGGAGCTCCATCAAAGAGAATATCATGGGGGAGGGGAGTTTTCATTGGTGGATAACACCATGAGGGATTGAGGACGTGATAAACAGATGATATTATCCACTGAATTTTATAAAATATGGGACAATGGTTTTATCAGCACTAAAAAAGCACTCATAAAGGAAGCCTTTATCATCACTTTTTTAGCACTGATAAAGGCATACTTTATCAATAATTTTTTAGTGATTATAAAGCGTATTAATTATAAGCGTGAAGGAAAAATTACTGATAAATAATGAATTTATCAGCACTAAAATTTGAGCACTGGTAAAGGGTTCCTTTATCATTACTTTTGTTTTAGCACTGATAAAATGTGGTGCGTCCCTTGCCCATTTTTTGAAGTAGTGACAGACAAAGTAACCAAATAATCTGTTGAAGGCCAGATCAAGATGAAAGACATCACTAGCACCTCGAGCAATCTCTTTATCTCCAAGGCTAATATGTTTCCCTAGTACTTTCCTAGAGTTTCCTACTAGACAGAATGAAGAATCTTCTTCCACTGGTCATCCTCCTCCTATCGATCGGCCCTCTGCTGATCAATCAGATCATTCTGCTGGGCCTTGACTTCTTGTTCCACTCATGGATGATGTCCAAGTTCCATAGCTAGAAATAGAAAGAAGAAACTCCTATGCCCGTGTAGTGTGGATTTTTTTTTTAAATTTTTTTTGAACTTTTTATTTATTTTAAATTCCCAAAACACCCAAGACACAAAACAGCACAAGTCATTATGATGTATATAACTTTTCGTAGGGTATCTACCCTATAATCAGGGTAGCTTCACCTGGAATCTCGGTAGGTCCAGTGTCCATACATTGGATGATGGGGTGCCCTAAAATTATGTGTCCTAGCTAGATTTCCCTGTCATATTTCACATACCAAGATTTACTAACTTTGTTGCCCTATCATCCCATGCAATCCTCACTGTGATTTACACCAAAATCCATCATATCCCTTAACCATCAGCCTTTGATAAAATTTGGTCATGACCCGCCTTCTCCAAGATGATGGAAGGAACATCAATGTGCCAGACCCTTCCTTCTTCATGTTGATGGAGAGATAATGAACCCCCTAAGTCCCGCCTTCAATAGGCCCCGGAGTGGCGACTAGGACCAATGGTGTAGAATATTTCGTAATATGGAAAGAATTACCCTTTTATAGAATAATATCAGGAGATAATATAGTGAATATCAAACAACTCCAAATAACGAAGATAAAATTAAATCCAAAAACTCATTTTCCATTTTCATGTTCAAAAGTAAAGCTAATGCAAGGTACAACCAAAATCCCAAACCAAGTACCAATGAAAAGAGACTCTGTTGAAATAACAACTAATCCTAACAACCAAGCTAGTAAAGTTAGGAATGGTCCTCAATGTTCTCCTAGAAACCTAAAAATAGTTTTATATATGTAGGGTGAGCATACAAGTATACTCTATAGGAAAAAATAAATCTACTTGTGCACAAGTGAGGGAACATACTAATGCACCTATGAGAAAATAGTTGAACCTGAAGAACCTACCAAGGAATATAATCCATCCCAACCCCACCAAGGTACACTCACCCATGTAATGCAAGACATGTAAAGTAATAGTATAAGCACATCGATATTTGGGCACCTCGTACACTGCTTTTCCCATTGGTTAACTACTCACTCCTAATGATCTGACCTCTTGACACTGCAACTCTTCCCACACACAGTCCTACTTCCCCAACCTACTCGCACACACCTGGGTCTCAAACCACACACAACCATGCCCGGAGACACCTGTTCCACAATAAACACTATCACGCCTAATGATATCTAGGCCAAACCAACCACCGCCATGGCCAAAGGCACCTAGGCCACGAAAACCAACGCCATGCCCGAAGACACTTGGGCCTCATCCTGAAGATACTTGGGAGAACATACCTAGACCACAAACACATGATCCCCTCATAAAAAAACTTTTTACCATAGAATCATGGACTATGGTAAGCCTCAATACTTTACATCATGGTCGGTTATGCCAGAGTATCAAGATCTAGAAGAGGGTGCGAGGAATAAAATAAGTAACCATCCACCCATCCACCAACCGGGATGTTGGGAAAGTTATCGTCCCTCGTGAAATTGAGGTGTTTAGAACATAGTGCTCAACAATGGTTGGGTGTGTATAAAAATCACAAATAACTAATATATATATATATATATATATATGTAGGTAATCAAACACTCAACCCCAACCTACGGGTCTCCTACAACAATCTGCAAGTCCACACCAGCACTGCTTTCACCGCCACTCCTATATGCACTACGAAACAACATCCAATGAAAAAGCATAACCAATCCCCCTTATTGTTCAATTTCCACTCATATATTTATTTAAGAGGATTCTATTAAATTATTCCAACACTACCAGGAAACTAACAACCATATCACCACCAAGCGACCACCAAAACCAAACAAAGTGATATTGTACTACAAAAAAACAATTGCACAAAACTAGACTTGCAGTCCCACTACACTTCCCCATTAAACTACTATATACTATCATTTTCCAAGGTTAATACCAACCATTCCTTATTCAAAAACATATCCCTACAACCACACTACCCAAACAAACCCCCAATACAGTCCCACTACATGACCGATCCAAACCACACCACAGTCACACTACTTGACGTCACTTCCTAACCATAACACAACAAAAGGCTATTCATATGCCTACAAGTTCATCCATTACACCATCAATAAGTCTCTTAGACTGGAATACCAACACACCCCATGTACTACCCCCCATACCTAGCCCGCATAACACAAACCATAACACACAACACATAACCCCTACCATCAACCAAGCATATTCAAATTTATCCAATAGGGGTTCTTTTGTTTCCACATTAATATAACAAGGGTGATCATAAAACAAGTTTGATTAGGGGAAATCCTTTTATTTAACAGAGTGTACAAGATTAATTAGATTTCATGTTATATATATATATATATATCAAAAAATAATAGTGAAATATAGGGTATTACCAAAGTGAAATCAAAGAACACCGACAATAATTATTTTTAGAAGGCATACAGCCACAAAATATATAAAAGGAAAGAAAGACAACGGGTAAAACAACAGATCAAACATCAAGCCAGACCCTTCCCATTATTTTACTTATTAGAGTTATCTTTTGATCATATTAAATATCTATTAAATTCTTATTTCAAAAAGAGTATTCTGTCCTTCCTTACAAGGAACCATTAATATATCCACCCTTCATGATTCAAAAATGGAGAGAATCAAGAAAATAAATCCCAACATAGATGACCAATGATCGAAGTTCCCTCTTGTTCCAGGAACATGGGATGACGTGACTTGCAGGAGGAACTCAAAGGACGACCAAGAAGGGCTCCAGCATGGGTGCATGACTCATCTCGGGAGGAAGTCTCAAGGTGCACTAAGAGAAATGAAAAGAAAGAAGGAAGAGAGGATCTCGTCTTAAGAAGAGGCCAACTCCTAAAATCAGGGAGACAATTTTTAAGTACATAAAAGTTGAATTGTGGAATGACCATGAGGATTTGTGGATTCACACATTGGAATTAATTAATATTTAAAAATTCACCTCAGAAACGGTGGAGATTGAGCAGTGTACGTCTTTGAGTTGATAGTTTTCCATTAAATGGATAAAAACACCTAACTGGGGTCTAAATGAAAATACATATGAGACTGGGAAATGCGGCCAAGGGTGTGACACTGATAAAAAGGCCACATGTTTTGGTAATTAAATGGACTCCTGACTCATAGAGGATTTAAAATATCCTTTACTGGCCTTAAATCACTTTAATCGGGGTATTAAAACACTTTTATGTCAAATGAGACATTATTGGAATGAAACAGAAAAATTTCGGGAGAGGCTGGGAATGAATCACCAATGGGTGAGTCATAGAAACCCTGGAACCGATGCCCCGGTATCGGTCAATTTGGCACCACTACTGATCGGTGCCACAGATGTCCATCGGTGCGACCGATTCCCATCCGTGCCACCGATGGCCGAACGGTGCCACTAATTCCCATCACTACCACCATTGGCTGATTGGTTCCACCAAGGGCCATTGGTGCCACCGATTCCCATGGGTTCCAGCAATTTCCGGCCAGTGATATTGATGCCCATTGGTGCCTCTGATGTCGATTGGTGCCACTGATTCCCATCTGTTCCACTGATGGCAGATTGGTGCCACTAGTGCGCATTGGTGCTATTGTTCGTTCAACCTGAAATTTGGAAAACTTCATAATGAGTCATGGATGGTCCCCATGATACCTCAAAAGTTAGGATTTGTAAAAGTAATGGACCATTATGGTTTGTGCCATTTCAATTGATTAATTTTTGGTTGTATTTATAGATTATATTCTTATATATTCAAAGAGATAGAAAGGTCATGAATATAATTTAATAATTTTTATGAAGACCCTATGGAAGGAGATGTTTTATGAAAAATTTACAAAGTGAAAATATTGGATTGAAAAAGATTCATTCATGGGACATATAATCCATCATCAGGGTAAATTAGTGTTTCATTCAAATAAAAAAGTTATTGAGAAATGATCTAGGAAAACCATGGTAAAAAAATACAGTCTTCTTGGGTTAGCTGGACAATAAAAACAATTATGTGAAATTTCGTATGACTATAATTTAATCTCACTAAGTTGAATCTTAATGGGGTTATGTTCACCTAGATAGATAATTTTTAATATAATTTCATTGACATATAGAGATAGTTAGTTCATTTATTCACACACAAACCTACAAAATAGAATTTTTTGTGATATAGAGTGATTTATCAAAGAATGGGCTTGTATGTTTCCTCATACAGAAAGATATTGTGATCAATATGCCTCATTCCAATTAAAAATAAAAGAGAAAAATTAAAATACTCCTAATTTGGTTTTAGACGAGGTATTTTTGTGTTAATGGTATAATGGTATATCATTATGAGGATATGTGGGGGAAATATATATATAATAAAAGATTGAAGTATATATACACACATAGTGATTCAAATTGGTTCCATATAAGATAGTTGGAATTGATTAATGATCATGAATTCTCAATAAATTACCGCCATTTGGAAGGAGAACATGGTATATAGTGCACTAATTCAAAATGACCACTGTTAATTATCAATGATAAAGATTGAAATAGATCAAATGGTTATGTATTTTCAAAAAAACCTTAAATCCTATGTAAAGGAGAAATATCTTATCATTCTTAGATAAATGATCAACCATATTTCTATTTGAGGATTAAATAGGGACATAAGGAATATGGGGAATTATATAATAAGGTTAGAAATGTCCCTAAGTTGAACCATGATTTTTATAGAATGATACATTTCAGGAAAATAATATATGTCTTGTTAATACCATAATTGAATAAGGAACTATTATATGAGTCTTATAGTTTTTCATTATATATAAATCCAAAAAATAAAAATGAATCATGGAGATCAGAAAGAATATTTCAAGACTGATACCATGAAAATAGACATTGAAGAGTATATATCTTAATTCCTATATGTTAGACTGTTAAGGATGAGGGACATACTTATATGGGGATTTCATATCAATTTCCCATACAAG
The DNA here is from genome assembly GCA_963277665.1 of Viscum album. Taxonomy (NCBI): domain Eukaryota; kingdom Viridiplantae; phylum Streptophyta; class Magnoliopsida; order Santalales; family Viscaceae; genus Viscum; species Viscum album. Next base: position 1,703,987,600 of record OY728155.1, read on the forward strand.
AATGTAAATTGGAATTTGTTTATATGGATTTCATTGTGGGACTCCCCAAAAATAGTAATAGAAACAATTATATTTTTGTTTTAGTCACCCATCGTATGAAATCGTTAGATTTCTTTACAATTAGACAATATTTCGTTCTAGATCTTATTTCTAGGTTATAAATTAAGAAATTGGAAAGATATCATGTAGTATATGGATAAATAGAGAAGTCTTCTATAGTATATGGATAAATAGTAGAGTTTTAGTACCACAAATCAACATAAAAAACATGGTTAGTTTAAGAGTACTATAAAAATTATAAGGCATGTTTATATATATCCCTATTGATTTTAATGGTTTTTGGTATCAACACCTTCATTTGGTGGATATTTCTTACAATAATATATTTCAATCGAGCATTCAGATTACCAATTTTGAAGCCCTCAAGGGAAAGAAGTGAACAAGTCCTATATATGGGGATCAAATTATGGAAAGAAATATATTGAAATTCAATATTTATGAGGATAATAAATAAATGTTTAGATTCATTCAATATTTCATAAGTGAAGCTTAGAGTTGATATAAATGTTTTGCTGCTAGTCATAAGTGTGATCTAGAGTTCAAAGTTGGTGATAATGTATTCCTTTGAATATATCATTGAAGAAATATTATGAGATTTATAAATAAGTTCAAGATACAACACACACACATATATATATATATGTTACATTGATAGTGTTGATTTTATTATAATGGTAGCTTATCAATTGGAACATCCACTAAATCTATCACATGTTAATGTTGTGTTCCTTGAATCTCTCCTATGGATGTACATAAATAATCCTTCACTTGTATAAAACATAGAGGTTATACCAATGGAACATGATATTTCCAATGTAGATCAACCATAATAAATCATGGGTCATAGATTGAAATTACTGTGAAACAAGACTGAACACATAGTTAATGTTATGTGGTGAATCCATAAGTTAGAGGAAGATATATGGGAAACTGAGGACGTGTTGATGCATAAGTATCCCCAGTTGTTTATATTAGAGTGATGGAATTTATATGGTGAAATTATTATAAGGGGATAAAGTGTAACATCCCACTATTTACTGATGTAGTTCTCTATAAATAAATTTTATTTTTTCCTCGATACCAAAATTTATATGCAACAATGAGTTTAAACAAACTGCATTATACATTTAAAATAATATTATTTAATGTGGAATTTATTTTCTATCTATTGTATTGAATAGAATGAATATTAATAACTAAAGTATATAACATTACCGTTTTATACATGTATTAAATTAATTAATTTTTTATCAATTATTTTATAATTAAAATAAAATCATTTGAAGTAAAGGAGAAATTTTTCAGAAAAGTATTATTAATGTGTTCAAATTTTTTTAAATTAATAATTTAAATTAATCACTATTAATGAATATATTCAATGAAATTTATGTATTGTATATTCAATTATTTTTATAATATTCATATAATGGTCATTATTAGGTATGAAATAAAAATCAATTGAATTTTATGCATATAAGTGTATTCAAAATATATTTTCCATTATGTTTTCCGCATTTAATTAAAAATGAATTTTTAAATTTTATATAAATAAAATACTGAAAAATGAATTAAATTATTCTAATCAGTTTGGTAAAATTTTGTACACAGTCCCCTATTTTTTCATTAGAAATTTTAACCATAGTTGATATTTTTTACCTCAGAAAGGGTAAAGCTGGTAAAATATGGTTACAACTTTAAGATAAGGCTTAGAAATTTATTTGACAATTTCATTTATCATATTAGATGAGTTTAGTAAAATCCTGGATATATATTTTTCTATAATATTGAATCATGGTGGATTTTTTTGTGTGATTATGACCTTTATATTATTTTAAGAATAGAATTAATACAAAATTTCACTCTTATGAATTTAATATAAAAAAATTATTTTTATAAGGATAAATATTGTTTAAGTTCAGTTATAAATCATTATTTTAAATATATATTGTTTTACTATCTTATTAATTTTGTTTTAAATTTTATTGACAAAATAATTAACATAAATTCTTATGTAATGATGACATAATATCTATTTAATAAGTAGAAAAATAATATAAATTAGTATAAAAGTTTAAAAAATAATAAAATTTGGTTAAATTATTTTGTTCCATGGGTTCTTTTAGATGAATATAACATTTTGGGTATTTAGGAATTGTTTATATTTGAATTCCATAACTATCATGACCAGTATAATGCCAATGTAAATTAATAGTGTAAAAAATTACATTAATGATATTTTATGAAATATAATATTCCATTAAATTATTAAAAATAATAAAAATATTGCAATAAGATAATTATAGACATAAATGATCAAAAATATCATTTATTATAAATTTATGATGCAATTGGTAAATAAAAAGTAAAATTGAAACCCTTTAAGATTAAGAAAGTTTTTATCACATTTAGGTTTAAAATTAGTTATTAATGGGGTTAAACCAAAAGATAAGGTTTAAACTAACACCAAAACCTATCTTAGTAATTTATGATTATATATTTAACAAATACCCCTTTTCTAATTCATTTCTATTTGGGAAAATTATAATTGATAAAGACATTAATTATATCTATTTTTTTTTTGAAATTATCTTGGTGTTCTTTCCCACCCTTATAAATAGATCCACCTTAACACTTTTCTATACATATTTTTGAGAAATATATCAAATCCAGAGCCTACCACTTTATAATATATACTCTAGTATAATATATGTATATTTTTTGGTATTCTTAAAAAAATATTCCAAGGGACCTTAATAAAGGATCTAAAGGATGCCTGTTCCGGAGGAGGTAATCATCTTATCTGACATGTATAAAATTATTTATTTTTATACCTCCTGTAAATCATTATTATTCAATATAAAAAATTAAATAATATAAATAAATATTTTAAAATTATTATAATTATAGAGACATCATTATCCAAAATATAATCCATCAAATGTTAAGTGAAAGTATCACTCATGCGTACATGCGGACTACCGCCTCCATGTAGATATACAATTAATTTTCCATCACCATCATTCGGGGATATTGATTTTAATTATTTTAATGTTAATATATAATATTTATGATATAAATATTCTTATTTAAAAATAATATCAGATCAACCTTCTTACATTCCCATCCATTGGAATATAGTAACATCGCTTATATGTACATGCAGACTACCACCTCTATGAAGCGATGCAATTATTTTTCACTTTAGCCTTACATGGATGGTAATAAGTACATATTAACTTAATATATATCACATATATTTTATAAAAAATTATTATTTATAGGTTATTTGTAATTAAACTTTCTTTTATTCATCCTTTGAAAAGTGAAAATAGTGTTCACGGGTTCATACCACATATTGTCTCTATGTGGAGTGTAATTTATTTTTCAATATCTTCCTTTTATATATGACTATATATTTATATAATGAATATATAAGATATATATATATATATAATTATAAAAACTATTTTGAAGTTATAACCATGATTCATTGAATGAACCGGGACCACCGAACACAAACATGGATGGGAAATAATGTTTTTATCACCCAAAACAGAGATTTTAATAAACAAATTATTAATAAATAGCTGATAAGATGTAGTATATAAATAAAATTTATTATGATATATATATATAAGTATGGTTAATTAATACATGTTTAATATATCTATATTTATTATATAGGAATTTCGAATGCCTATGAATACAAACAAGATTTAAAGTAAGAGATTTTTCTTTTAATACCATTTTAATCAGAGTTTTTTATGATTGAGTTTTATAATAGAAATTTTATTGTACATATTTAATAAATATATTTAATTTTATTCTCCACTTATTTTTCAAGTAATTTTAATTTAATAATATCGTTTTCCTCTTTGTGAAACATAAATTTATTGGGAAAATGATTTTGAAAAAAACAAACATTATTTCTTATTTAATCATTAATATTTTTCCTCCGTGAACATGTTTTTATTAAAATGTTTTAATTAATGTTTTACTACTATCCAAGGAATTTTTAAAATCAATTTTATAATATTTTTTCTTTTTATAAACTTTTTAATGGAATTGTCACTTCATTTTCTTATTGAGGTACTTTTTATTTTTTCCCCAAACATTTTAAAAGAATTTTTGTTTTAACGTACATATCATGGAAAACATTACCCTTGGTAATCACTACTCAAATAATTGAAGAATTTATTATGTGTTTTCTATTTTTCAATTAAATGAAAATTTGTTTCACAACCTTTTGTAAATTTTTCTGTTTTAGAGAATTGATTGAAAAATGAAAAGGGAAGATTCTTGAAGAAATATTCCTATGGTATTTTAAGGTAATTTTTACCTTTGATATACTCCCTTGATATTAGTTATTACCTAAAGGGGATATGATCTAGTAATACAATCATTATTATTTATTTGGATGGTTTATGATTATTATTATTTGATTCTTATGAATCCTGATTATTTTCCATGGGTTATGCTATGATAAAATGATGTCATGTTTAGAAAACATGTTTCATTTCAATTTATTATTGTATTATGATATGATTAATCTATTATTTTATTGTGTAACACATATTTGTGGTTTTAGTTATGTGATGGGTGGGCTTGTAATTATATACCCCTTTAATGTATTTGGTATATCTTGATTTCCAATGAGATAATTATTAGAAAAAAGTTGATCAGCTCAATCCATTATAGTAAATTTGTAAGGATGCCTAATCCAATATAGAAAAATGGTAGGGATTCCACATCCACTATGGGATAAATTTGGTGATTCCTGATATATTATGATATAGGAAATTTGTATTTATGCATCATTAATTATGATTCTATGGTCTGAATAGTTAGACATGACATGTGAATTGGTTAATATGACTATGGTTGTGCCATACTTTTATTACGTGTTTTTCTGTTTAGGATTTGAACTCATGGTTTATGAATTATTAGTGATGATTTCTCACTCTTATGATTAATATCATTAAAATTATAATTATTTATGTAATCATTCATTACTATGAACCATGATAAATTTAAAATTAGCTATATATTTTATTATAATAATCTCACACAATTATGTTTTTTATGCTTTAGTATGATCATAAATTTATATCTCCCTTGTTTATACTTATGAAGAATCATAGATCAAATTTTCTTATGATTTATTTCCTAGTTTTTAAATTATGGGTTATATTATAGTATGTGAATAAGGGTATAAAGTGATAATAACATTATAGTGAATGGTGTAGAATGTAACTAAACAAGGTGTTTTTATATCTAGTCTACATAGAAACTAAAAATTAGTTGTTATAACATGGATATTAAGGTTTTTAATTGAATATTCATCTAAAATGATGTGATATTTATATATATAAATCATGTTCCACCTTGTAACCCATGGAATTAAAATGTGTTTGCAATATTTCCAAGTGAAATCACTTCAAATAGACTCAAGTGTTTGATTAGATGGTACCCAAAATTTAATCACTAAAATTAATTTTTTCGTAAATTAATTTAGAAATAGATTTATATAATAAAAATACATCAAAGATAAATATTTTATATTTAAAAAGGAAAATGGAAAAAATCCTAAAATATCCTTTTGAAAACATTTCATAAATTTTTTTTAAAATGAATATGATATAGATCACTTTTTAAAAGATCAATTTTGAGAAATAGAGATGAATGAGATTTATATATCATTAATTTGAATAAAATATCAATAATTAGGTCTTAAAAATATGTAAATAAATTTTACAAAAGGGTGAAGTTAATTTTTTTATAAATTTACTTTTAAAAATATAATTCATCAATGGAGTGTTAAAAAATATATAAAGGTTTCAATAAGTAGTGTGAATAAATTTTTGAAAAATTATTATATAAGAATAATCATAAATAATATATCGTTTAAAAATATATAATGTTTATATTTTGGAAATTTGTGTTCGATTTAAAAACCTGTGATCGTGAAAGGGAAACCATTTGTATATTTTAAAATAAAATTGTTGAGAACATGCATTGTAAAAATGGATAATAAAATATCCTTTTGAATATAGGGGAAGGGAATGATGGAGTTCACATTAGATAACACATAATTAGGCTTCCTATGTTAATGGAGAAAATTTTGGGGATGAATAATTTTAGAAATGTAAGAGAAACCGTCATTAAAGAGAATTAGAATTATTCTTAACAAAGTCAATCTTTTATGGGGAAGAGATTCATCAAGAAGGAAAATTTGAATAAAAATTTTCATTCTATAGATAGAGAAATACAAATATGAATATCAAATCATATGTTGGGAAAAAGAAATCACATACATAAAAATTTAAAAAGGAAACATTATAACTCATTAATGGGTCGGTTTGCCTTAATATTTTCCCATAAAACATTGTTATATTTCAAATCCTAATTCCATGAACGATACATCCTAATAATGTTTTTTAAATAATTAATTTTCATTAATAATATGATAAATATATATTCATGGGTTGTATATTAGCCATAAAAAATTAAAAAAACTGTGAATAATACATAAGTCTCATATAATGAAAATGACGATGAGAATCCCCTTGCAACTAAATTAACGGTTTAATAGAAACCCATTGAAATATAATTCTTGTAATTTTACATATAATACCATTATTGAAATATAATTTTTTTTATTTTATATATAATATACCTTATACACACCATCTGAATGACATTAGGTGCATAAAATAAAACATGTCATAAAATGAAGTAAGATTTAGACGAAACACCCTTACCATTAATACTTTTATCCCAGGAAAGTGAATCAACCTATTGCATAAAAAAATATTAATCACCTATTTAAGAAATTGTTTTTTACATATAACATTCTATAAAGTTCATTTATAATTCTTAATTACTTATATATTTGTTATTTATATTTTTTTATTATCATTGGGTGTTTTAAGTTTCGATGGAATGTTTTATAGTAGTACCATAATGGTTATCTCAATTTATACATTTAGATTAAATTATCATAATTATAATATAATAAAAAGTAATAATTTATATTTTCTTTAATGATTTGTAATTTTATAAATTCATTTGAAATTTATTTTAATTATAATTTTTAAAGATGTAGTTGTTGACATTCTTGTTTCAGTAATTTATAACGATCAACAATTGAATCATTGATAATTAGTAAAATAAAAATATAACCATTAAGTAACCTTAAATAAAATTTTCTATTCGAATTAATTTCAAATAACACTATAATAAATGTTTTCATAATCATCCATTATAGTGATTTATAGTATTGTTCATGTATATTGTCAAACCGAACCAAACAAGAATAAACTATATTCCATGGGAGAGTATGGTGAAAAAGTGATTTTGTGGGATAATATCATTATTATATAATTAAAATTAAATTATATATATGTTTTTAATGAGGTAAAATATATTAAAATATGTTTTTTAATAATAAAATACAATATTAAGAATTTAACATTTCTCTTTTATGGAGGCGGTAGTTTATATGTATGCATGGGCATTGTTCTCGTTTTTCGTAAAAGGTAGTGAAGTAATGAAAATGTTTATATTTTTGTAATATTTATAATATATTAAAGATAAAATTTATTTATTAAATTACCCAATTTATCCATCCATGTATGTTGGTTAATAAAAACAGAGCACCATGCCTATGGTGGTGTTATTCCACATGTAAATCAAACATAATTATTGTTTTTCGAAAGGTTTGGAGGATTATAAAAAATGGTTTTACCAGATAAATAGTAATTTTTTTACAAATATGATACATATATAAACATTTTAAAATACTTAGACTGTATTTGGAAGAGGTATTATAATAAATAATAAAAATAAATGAAAAATGAATAATTGGGATTTTTACCTTACCCCTGGGAAAAGAAACTTTTTGATTATGTATTTGAAAGGAAGTATGATAAGAATAACAAATTTTCATGTATATGTATTGGTGTGTAATGGAGTAATTTGGGAAAAAAATTTCATATAAATGAGTCTTTTTTGAGAGGAGAAGTGGGGTGGTGATTGACCTTTTATAAGGTTGATGAGTGGCATTTTTTGTATGTATAAAAGGAAATGTTTCTATTAAAAGGTAATGTATATTATATAATAGAAACTAATCAAGTAGTGTAAGGGATAAGGCATATAAATCCTAAAACATACTTTGGAACACATTTTTTTAATTCTTTTACAAATATATTTTTAAATTTTGCAATTTTCATTTTTAACGTGGTAAAAAAAATTATATATGTATTTTCATTTTAATGAAAAATATAAAATAAAACTTATTAGATAATTTGGATAAAATTATTTTCAACTTGAAATAAAAATTTTTAAATAAAATTTCTGTTGTTGATAAAATTTAAATATAATATTAGCATAGATAAAGCATTAAAATAATTTTTATTTAACGTGTATTTTTATGAATAGAAGTGACGAATAATATATAATTATCTATGATATTGAGTGAGAAAATATTAATTGCTTTATTAATAATTAAATAATAGTTATTTTAATTCTAATTACTAAAATAATAGAATTAAACCTTATCAATACTTAATTGAAAGGAAGATACCAAAAATAATTTTTTATTAATTTAAAGAGAAATAATGTTTGAAATTGTTAAGAATAGATATTATAAATTCAACATAGAATTTTTAAATATAAAATACTATTTAATATATTCATACTTGATCAGTTAATTTTTTTTATAAACTTCTATGTTTTTATTATATAATGATATATTCATAATTGTTATAGTATTGGTAAAAACAATATTTTTCCATGTTAACCTAATAATAAACTTTTTCAAAAAAATAAAAAAAACATCTTAGGATAATTTAGACATAATGAATTCATTAATAAGTTTTATTTTATGAAATTGAAATTTTAAAAATCTGTTTTTTAAATGAATATTTTTAAAATAAATAAAAACTATTTTTAATGAATAATTCCTTTTTTATTCTTTTTTAATATTATTTCATATCAATTTCTAATTTATAGATGCTCAAATATTTGTTTACATATAACAATGTTTTAAAAGTGTTTAATATAATTATTTATGATAAAATATACAAAAATATAAAAAATTGTTTATTTATGAATGAATAATCCTTTATAAAATTAAATCACACTAATTATTTATCATCTAAATATGATCAATTTTCATTGGGTAGTACCAATTTATATACATTAGGTTTCATTAATCTTATAATTTTGTTAATAATAATATATCATGTCATGGATAATTTTAGTTCCATGATTATTATGAAATAAGCTATCACACATAATATTAAATTAGATTAAAATATATTTCAAAACATTAGGGAGTTTCCTCAAGATTCCAAAAGTACGCTAAAAGAACATATCCAATGCCTAAGATGCATCATGTAACATGATGATTTATTCATAATAGAGATTCATATATAATGGATTGATATTTGTACTTAGGCGTACAATAATAATGTATATTAAATCCCTCCCCATGACTTCCCTTTAAGGCATAATCAAAATTTAAAACTGTTGTAAGATGATTCAAATCATATTAGATTTCCTATAAATATTGGAAATTTGGGAATATATTTTTTTTGATCAACATGGGAGACAAAATGAGTCTGATAATGATGTAGATAGTTCCTTATCTTTTGTTCCATATTGATTGATTCCAAATACTTCTTCTCAATATTAGAATATCGAGTCTCAGAGTCCAAAACCATCTCAATGAGAAAATATAAAATGATTTCTTATCAAGTATCATTTTTCCGAACCAAGATCACACCAAGTGATCCATTATGAGATACCTATATTAGATGAGTTTTTTTTCTTTTAAATGGTAGTCCAATAACTAGTCTGTAGATGTGGTAATGCATTATGTCATCAAAGTCTCTCTGATAGTACTTATACCGCTAGTAAGAAGCCACATCATTCATAAATCTAGTGATGGGTAAACATTAACTACATAGAATGAAAATAATGAACTTAATATTTTAAAGGCTCCCATATAGCCCTATAAATTATTTAATGCTCATGGATAGATATATACTATAAATTTTACTATTATTCTTAAGGTTGGTGTTGATATTGAAATAGTTTACCGAAAAGAAGAGTAATTTCTGATCTAACCCAAAAAGTGCATTTCAAGGGATTCATTACTAGGTTATGACGTCATAGTTTTTCCAAAAAAAATATCAAGATAAGAAATATGGTTACAATATTGTTGATTATTTACCACAAATCATTAATGTAGAATTCCATAGTCTTCCCTGGGGAAATATTGATGATATGGTACCTTGAATTTTGATATATTACACCATTGTTCTTAAAATTATGTAGAATTAAAGGGAAGAAATATACTCCATTGGGTACCATAAAGTTAGTGGAATTATCAAAATTAGAGGACATTAAAATTTTATCATAACCAAAGCGTCCTCCCATGGGGGAGGGGGATTCAAAAAAAGTCATTTCATTGATCTGTAATTCCCTGAATATGATCCAGAAGTCATCTTTCATGTAATTTTTGTTGTAGTCTTTGAATTTGATACATACTCAAATATGAATATTCTTATTCATGATAGGAATGTTGTTTTCCAAAATCATTAGATACTGAAATTCCACTAAAAAGCGAGTTTTAATGTGTTTGACAATATTGGATACTACCCTTGAAGAATGTGATGGATGCATTTTTCATGAAAATTTATTGTATCCACTGTGTTTCTTTGGAAAATCTATGTTAGGAGTAGAGACCTTGGGATTCAACCTATTAATTTATATTTAGTTCAGTGTGAACTCATCATGATGTTATTTTTGGAAATTAATTTAATAATCTTAATCTTTTAGATACATATATGCACTGATGAATGAGGGATATATATCTTTTTTTCTTGAGGTTTGCCTACTTGATCTCATAAATGGTATTAGAGATTCCTTTCTAAAATTCCAGATTGAATATTTGAAATTATCCTCCTCCCCTTCTTCTGTCAAATGTTTTCAGAACCAGATGACTAAGGGTCATTTCTATATCTAAAATATGATAAATGGGTCATTTTATCTCTAATGAATAATTAGAATACATATCGATAATTTTAAATGGCCATTTTGTTGACATAACTATCAAGATATTTTAGGATACCTTATTCTTCTTCCTTATTATCATTTGGACCGTAAATATTTTCTACATCATGGAATTCATTAGGTGATTTGTGTGTATCATTAATATTCACTTATGGTGAAGAGGTATCTTTTGATATTAACTATAATTAAATGATAAATTTTGGGTTTAAATATAATGTGGGTGAATTCTTAATAAAGTAAATGTGATTTGTGATGTCAATTTAATTCGACAAACCATGATTACCTTCCAAAAATATCACATCTTCTAATATGTTTGTTACCATATAAATAGAGGCATTTAAAATCCTTTGACCTAGGTAGTGTTTTTGATTTTGATTCATTACAATAATAAAAACGTTTCAGAATACATAATCCTCATTGAGTTCGATTTGGGGGATTAGTGGAGTAATTCCCTAACCAATAGGAGTGATGATCTAAATGTCATCTCTTATCATTAGTTGTTTTCATTCCATCCTGTACAATATTTCCTCAATATATTGGGATTTTCATGACTCAACGGAAACATTATCGCCACAAACACACAAACCTATCCATTGATAAGTTATATTACGTAATTTTGGTATGATTAATTACATGTTATAGGATTGTGGTTCCACAATCTTCCCATTAGAATAAAAAATATTGTCTCCTACTAAACTACCATGAAATTAGAGTAAGATTAAGGATCCCCAACATGAGATTTGAGTTTGAAACTTGTGAGATAATTATAAAAAGGTTATCATTCCCTTTAGTAGTCAAATTAAAGGTATATTAGTCATCCTCTTTATAACTTAATTATAAATGGGTTTGGACAAGGATCATATTGATACTAAAAATATTTTCAATCAATTATCAATGAATTTCAATATTTTAATTATTTCTTACATTGAATAAGGGTCAAATGTTTCCCTCGATGTATTTCTCCCAATATTGCCCCATGAATGAATATCTACCTGTCATTCAACTACATTTTTCTCTATATGATATACCTCATCTATAGATACATCGTACTCTATTTACTAGATGATTTGAAGGGCCTCGATAAGTTCATACCTAAGTTCTTTCTCGAGGTATAGTCAATCTACAATCAAAATGTTTGCATGAAAGATATTAAGTTATTTTAATATGTCATACTTTAAGACTAGAGGTTGATCCCTCCCATCATTGTAATTTTCCCCCATTAGAGTCTTGGAAGATGGAGATACTTGTTCTAGTGGTTTCTTTAACTCAATAATTTTTCTGTGCAATTTAATTATTTTGTAATTGGTTCTGCTTACCTCCGTACATTTTCTATTGACTAGGAATTTTTTTCCATTCAAAATCAAGTATTATTTGTCCAGAATAAGTCTTATATGATTCTATAGTACAACAATGCTCTATTTGAGCACATTTACGTTCTTAACATTGAGTTTTAACTGCATATATGGATTTAGTGGAGATATGGCTTGAATGTTTAGATCTGCATTGACCTTATATTCTTTGACCCCATGAATCCTTATAACCTCCTCCCCTCCTTCCTAATTACATGGGGGGAGATTAGGATCTCATGTATCCTCTTAATTGGAATGGTGATCAATATACAAGCAATATTAATGGATATGTAATGTGATTCTTCATCCAACAAGGTTTCTATAAGACTAGGTTGTTCCCATTCTCCCAATGATGGAAGATGAAAATATATGAGGGTCTAGATAAGTTTTGGAATTGGATAAAATTATTCTCATATTCTTTGTTTCACATATTTTAACTACTATTTCCTCTAATTATTCAATTTGGAGGCATTTCATTGGAATATGTAGTAGGAATTGGGGTCCCAAATGAATAGTTACGTTGTTCCTTTTTAATTTTATGGGATTTATTAATTTTACATTGAGTAATTAAATATTATTGAATTTATTCATGCCTAGAGGGGACTTCCCACTAGTCAACTTCTTCTTTTGGTCAGGTAGTGGAACCATAATCCACTTATTATTGATGTTTTTCTAGCACCACCTTACAAAAAATTTACCATTTTCTATCGAATATCCTTAAATATGAAGGAATAATGATTTTATGGTCAAACATATGGTTGAAATAGAAATAGTTTTATGGATCACTAAGGACAATTTAATATAGTTTTCTAGCCTCATATAGATTGGTCGGATAATTTTACATGTATTCGATGAAGTATCTAAGAACATATAATTTTTAAAAGGTGTAGTTCTTATTTCAATGGTCTTCATATCATAGGTGTCCTTCCTCAATTATTTTCTCTAGATGGGGTTTTGTTTTTATGGTCATTATTTAATAAGAGGCATTAGGTTATATTGATATTGTTTTGGTGCTACAATTGTCTTCAGTGCTAATTCATGTGTAATAGTGACTCATTCCACATTACCAGACCTCTATCATTGAATAACAAGTGTTTTTTGATTTTTGGATTTGGTTCACCAATTCAAAACCTTTGGATGGTGATCCATACTTATATACTCCTTGAACCCTATGTGATAAAATACAAGGATCAAAAGTGTCTATAATTTTTCCAAGATATTCTATATACAAATATCTAAAAATTTGTTCTGTGGAAGATATATGTCGAATGAATGTGTTAGAGAATTACCACTAGTGAAAAAATTATAGATTCCATTATTTTTAATTTGTATTATATTCTATAGATACAAGACCATTAAATTCATTACCATAGAATAAAATTTTTATATGAATAGATGATAACGTTTTACCTATCCAGTAAGGGATCTACCCCAAAGCATTTATACAAAATAAATTCTAACCTCTCCAATCTATACAAAACACATGAGTTTTTAGCCTTCTTTGGATCATATAATCCCATTATAGGGACAAACCAGGACAAAAAATGTTTTATATACTATTCTAGACATTCCATTCCATTGAAGGATATGAATGTGGTATTTTAGAAGTTCGAAGGAGGTGGTGTAGCTTACACCCATTTGGGATATGGATTTTAATCAAGCTATATTATAGAAGTACATTCTTCTATGGATACTATTAGAGTGATAAAAGACTCAATTATTTCAATACACAATGGATGTAATGTTTTCAAGAAGAGAATTAAACATGGGTGGAATATTAATATTGATGTGATCATCATCCATATGTTGGTTTTTGATACATACTTCAAGCTAGAAATGAGTTATTTTCTTGAGATAGGGGATCCTAAAATAATAATAGAGGACACTCTTGGTTTTCTCCAATCACCAGGTTTAAATAAACATTTTGTTGGGACATAGATCCAGATGAATGATTGGACTCTACTCGCATATCCTTTGTAACCCCTCTTATTAAATGGGGTTTATAGGAGGGGATAACTTCATATCGCATAGAATGTTTTACAATGATGGAATATTTTCTCTTAGTAATGTGTAATTGAGTCATTATAGATTATCTATCTTGGGTTTTTTCTCTGCCAACTTCCCTTAAAAATAAATAATTTTAACTACCTTGTGTGGTAGGTGAGATATATCCATGTATTCTATTTTTATTTAGATTAATTACATTGGGTAGTTGGAAAATAAACATTTCTAATGTCCTCATTTTAAGTATTCTACTAATTTCATTGAAGGAATAATTTTTTATGTTATTTAGTATTTTTTGGGTTTAATGAAAGGGATTAATTATCATGTCATGATATAAAAGTGCCTTTGCTTGAATCCCCTACCAGATTAGCACTGACAGCATTCAACGAAACATATTGGTTTTTGGAGATTAGGTCTCCCTCACCATCAATATTATAAGGTAGGACTATATCTCTTAATCCTTCCTTAATTATAAAACCATGATTCGTCTTTCTCTTGCCTTTAATAGTGGTCCATTTCAACTTACAACAATTTTGATTATTACTCACCCCCTTTGGTGTTTCCTTGGGAATATTCTATTAATGGTGATTCAATTGAAATCCCTAATTTTCCTTTACAATTAGTACCTAAATTATAGGGATGTTTCACATAATGGTAGGAATGGTTTGGGTACTTTTTAGTAGAGATCACTACATAGTCTAGAAAATGGAAAATTTCTTAGAGAAGCTATAGGAGGGGTGAAAAATTCCCATTTACTGGAGGATTATGGTTGTATTGATTCTTATATCACCACCCACCAATGTTGTTTATGATTTTATGATATTGAGGGATGTGATGATGTTAAAAATTCACCAACCCCTGTGGACTAGGGCTATACGAGGATGGATACAATTGTATATTCTAGCAGATTATTTTAAACTTTTAATAGATTCATTTGGTCAGGGTTAGGTGTAGTACAAATTTAAAATGTGAGATTCTTTCCTTCAAGGATTTTCCTATGGTTGAGGAAATTTGTATTCCCAAAATAGATACCCATTAAACCATTTTTAGATCTTAATGCATGATTATATCAGTGGATCATTCTCTACAATCACACTTTGTATGCATCTTAGAGTTTTAATGATTTATTTGGATGAACTGACATCGATATATTGAATCCAGAACCAAGACTTCTCCTATTGCAATACCATTATATCATTAATACTTTGAGGGGACCCTAATGAAATACATTCGGAGTAAAATACAATTCTATATACTCACCCCATTATTTAATACACACATCCAATAGGGAATATGTGATTATCTTTTGAAATATGATCAATATGTGGATGTAAGAATGATAATTTTTTTTCATTAATATTTCCCTAATATTGCGTTTATAGATATTGAGAATGCATAAAACTTAATCTGTTAAAAATGAGTTATTATATCTTGGAGATGTTTTTAGTATTCCTAATCAACTATATTATACACCTTTTTCATATAAAGATTTTACCACAAGTTATGGCATAATAATATCATACAGTCTTATTTTAACAACTCTAGTATGTTATATTAGGGAGTAGAAATGGTCTATGTCTTGACTGGGAGGTTATACTTGGACAATTATTTCCACATACCCATGCTATCTTCATCATCGCCTATAAGAATATCATCCCCCTTTTCTGAATACAATGGTTGTTTTCCAATGAAATTACTGGAAAATTGAGATTTTCTTGAAGTACATTTGATCCAACTAAAGTATATATGTGATCATAACGGTGATGATAATGACCATCACCAAAGAAAATCTATTAATAAATTTGAAATATGATAGTTCATCTTTATGTCCATGGGTGTAATTATCCATGTTACTTTGTGTTTTTCTTGGTATAAGGACATTATCAAAGTAACTTCTAAAATGGGAGAACCTTTTTATTATTATGAACTATTACTATTAGGAAGGCCTTATTATTTATAATTTAATGGGATTTCAATTTGATTCCATTCATTGATGTTTAAATAATCACAATGATGAGAAATGTCACAATGATCATCTTGATAAGAGTTCCCATAATTGATCATTTTGTTTCTATAGTGGGGATGTTTATCTAATATGTTATAGGGATGAACACCAAAAAAAATGTTCATAATATTATACGGTGGACCTGTGTTTCTCAGGATTATCTTATTTTTGGATAATAATTTTTCACACCCATGGACCACTATGGAATGGTATTTTAAGGTTCATGAACACTGATGGTAGTCACATAAGGTACATGGTCCTCCATCTAGATCATTGTCTATAATTGGTGTGATCTCTTTTTGGATGATACCCCGAGGGATGAAAAATTACCCTTTTAAGAGGGAGTCTTCCCAGTAAGATCATAAGTCACCATCATATCTAGATTATGAGTATCTTGAATTTATAAATTAATATGGGCTGATATAATCTATAAAATCGAATATGTTTATAGGTTACTTCAAATTAGGTGGGAATGTGTTCCCACCTTTCGGAATACATTCAGATATGTCATTGACTGTCACCTGGTTATAGGTAGAAGGAATGTGTGACTTATTTTTATCCTCTAATCAAATTTACTAACAAAAATCCTAAATGGATTTTGGGATATTATCACACTCTCAGGTCTCTGTAATAATATATTCATTTTCCACTAGAAAAGAAGTGGGGATATGATCAATCTCTCGAGGATACTATGGAATATGGTGATGATATTATTCAACATTTGAGGGATTATGGATATCGGATTTCATTCTAGTGATCAACAAGATATGATTAAGATCATATTTTACTAATTCTATCTAGATATACTAATTTCTCTGTAGGTTTTGGATATGGATATTAGTCTACCTGTATATTTCTGGAATGGTGTTTTGATTGGATTCTAAAATTGGAATTGTAATATGTTCATATTTGATGTTTAGATTGGGGATATGTGTACAATTTTATCATACACTATCTATTTAGGTATTTAAATGAGCTTCACATGTGGGGATAGGAATATGGGCCTATCCAATTATTAATGTCGGAATATGCTAATATACTTCTCTAGAAATGACTAGAGAAGACAAATAGGGTTGTCTAGAATGAGTAAGGATATGAGCATTCTCTTTCACTAGGGTGTGTCAGCACACTTCTTCATGATGAATAGATATATTAATATACTCTTGATGTTAATGGGACATCTATATCTAGAAATAAATTCATTTTGGTTCCATGGATTGAATGAATAAGACTATGATATCTTGGGTAGTATCATTAGTGTTTTCATGGGAAACAGAGCCACAAAATGATGGATGTTTGTAAAATTGTCCCTTATAGGTGACTCATATGATGCAGTGACCCCACTAACAACCAAATATTCCTCCCTTGATATAAGGGAGGTTCATTTTTCTACAATATAATTACAGTCTCCTAAAGATGTAGGGGGATGTTATTGGCATTAATGGCTTCATCATAGATTTACAATAGTAGGGTTAGTTGTGAGGATTCATCGCCAAAAGGGTATCCCAGGATTCCTCTATGGTTATAATAGTATTATTTTTATGGTAGTACCTCACTAATGTATTTGATACTTATTTTTAAGGTGCTTCATTGGAGGTGTTATCTATCTGGTTTATATGGACACAAACTTTGAATCAGTTGAGGTGTGTGAATATTTTCCTAATCAAGATACAAATACTCTAAATCAAAGTGGGATCCTTAGTGAGGATCTAATAACTTTTGAAAACTATATACAAGAGAAATATACCAGTTCAAAATAAAAAATAAGCATATATTTGAATAATAATTTTTACAATTAAAGAAATTCATATTAGGATCACAATATCTTATCTCCAAAATACTTTTTTTTACAAAAATCATATGTTGTTGGGAAAATCATGTTCATTTTTTATCCACAACATTTATACATTTCGTAGACCAACATACCAAAGGAATGTGATCACTCGGACATCCCCAAATACAATTGGGAATGAAAA
Organism: Viscum album; assembly: GCA_963277665.1. Classification (NCBI taxonomy): domain Eukaryota; kingdom Viridiplantae; phylum Streptophyta; class Magnoliopsida; order Santalales; family Viscaceae; genus Viscum; species Viscum album. The sequence continues at coordinate 1,704,006,073 of OY728155.1, forward strand.
TGTTCAAGAGTATGGGATGGAGGTCTCATCGATACTTTTTGATGGGGAGTCTTTCCCTACTCATGGAACCTCTTATAGTTTTATGTCCTTTTAGTGAATGGGGTTTTTATTACCACTTTGATAAATATTGATCAATTATTTAAAATTATTTGAACATATATAGGTATTAATGTTTTTATACCTATTTTTTCCATTGATTTTTGATTCTATAGTTTGAATCCACTTAATTGGGAACTCTATAGATTAATGTCGTCTTGGGAGGTGGTATTTTTTAGGGTTTTGGGATCAGGACCATAAAAATGGATTCTTATTTATGACTATACAGGGTATTAGAACCTATCATGTTTGATTCCAATTAACGGGACATGTCATTCCTTTTAACGTTATGTGACATGGACTGTCATGGAAAATTTTGAGGTCATATATCCATAGCCAGTAGTCTACAAAGTGAAAATTTCCTAGAAATGTTTATTGTGAGACTTACACATGAGCATCTATTTCTGGTTGATCTGAATGATAATTTTTCATAATGATTATGGGTTTGTTTTCATAGTAAATAGGGTCGTCTGAGATATTTGGTCTATTCATCATATAACCTAACGACAAATGTTTTTTGGGAATATATCCCCAATAAAGAGATATAAGATCATAAGTAATATGTTCCTCCAAGTAAATATTTAGATTAATTCATGAACATTATATAACTATAAATATTTGATTATATGGAATATATCCATATAAAAAATATTAGAATTTTGGATTTTGGGATTCTTCCTCAAGGAGGCTTCATATGTTTGGTGGTTAAAAAGAATCAGGTCTTGCATAGTTTGAGTTTAATGTTTAATGGAATGTGGTTGAAATATACTAATAAGTTTAACATCATGTGTGAAGGGTAATGACATGTAATTTTGTGTCATGTGACCAAGACATTGGTTATGCAGTTAAGAATGAAGAAAAAATGATCTTTTGTTGTGAATGGGGGAACAACAAGGAATAGAGAGGGGCACACACATGGGATTCCCAGATGATGGGGTTCATATCATAATCATCAGATCAAGTATTTCAGGTTCATAACCTGGGTTATCTTGGGATCATCATATAGGGTATGTTGTATTTTCTTATCTTACATAAAGGATTGGCATGTTACAAAAGGGGTCAAAATGAATGATATATTGTACACACACAATAAGGTAATTTGAAATAGATATCCATTATTAATTTATGGTTCTTGGAAATGAAAATATCATGGAAAACATGTTCAGGCCATACACATATGAAGGAAGAGCATGTATGCATGAATCATTATTTTGAATCAGGAGATAAGATGAGCTTGCTATTTCATGAGAGACAGCTTTAGTTTCATCTTGATAGGGACAATCATTATCAATGTAATACAAAAACATGATTAACTAAAGGTTTCCAACTATTTGGGATCAAAATTGTTGAGCCTCCTATTATCAATGGGTGCACTATCATTGGGGTTTATTTTTATGTGCATATGATGATCATGTATGTCGATTGGTTTTGGAGAAGGTATGGATTTTTATTTTTTAGTGTTTTGACATTGGTGAAAGGAGTCCATGAAGATATTTTGAAAATGTTTTACTCTGGGAAAAAATCATAATTTTTTGTATGAATAGATGTAGTTATAGTATTACCGTATGTTGAGTAGACTATGTAGTGCTACTATATGCTGGTCAAAAACTCTGTTCCTAAACACTAGTAGGATGAGGGCTTGGACATCTTTCTGGATGATGGCCTCTATATTATTAATTTTTGGAGTGGGGAATGTTATTATTAGAATGATATAAAGGGATTTCAGTCTGTTTAGTTGGATTTTCAGGGAGGCTCACACAACAAACTCATAGAGGAATCACTTTCATGTGGCCATCCTTTGAATGTGTATATACAAGGATGGTTTGCAAAAAAAGATAATGAAGATGGATTTTCCACATGGTCGTTATGTGATGAAGTATGATTAGTATGCTATATGAGTGGGGAGAGCCCGCATGGTGGGATTTGTGTTGGGAATAAGTAGATATCTGTCAAAACATAGCTTAAATATAGGATAGGTGTCAATGTACTAGGTTCATGAACTAAATGACATGAAAAGGGTATGTGAGACTTCCTTTAAAGTCTATGTAGCTCATGACTTACCTATATATTTCTCTAAATACCCAGTGAAACAAATAATTTCTCTCATTCTCAATTTACCTTCATTGTTTTCCTTTATCCATTTCCCATTCATGAAATTGAAACTATTTTATTTACATGAAATCATAGGGTAAAATTTCTTCTCAAAATGGAAGGACTCTTAAGATAGAATATGAAACCATGAAAGGTCATATAAAGTGTACATTCATGATAGTCCTACTGTATATATATTGAGTTATCATAGATGTTGGTGTCATCATGCCATCAATGTAGGGCTCACTGCACGGTTAGAGAGAATCTGTGTAGGATTCGTCTATCATACCACCCAATTCGGGGTTACTGTTTGAATACTATATGCCCAAAGAGGTACCCAACATACCTACCCCAGTAAGACTTCATAGAGTACTCTAACAAATTTTCATGTAGATATAGGGTGGTTATCAATTAGTTTGATGGAAATCACCTTCATGTTGTTTTTTTGAGTTTTGGATGGTGAATTCTTTACTGTTCAATCCAAAATTTTGTGAGAATTAACATCTTTGAAGGGATAATTTTTTGTAATACATAAATACCATTCCTATTTCCAAAAAATTTTGTTTTCTATAGAAAATCATAATATATTTATCTTTCTCTATTTATGTCACGACTCGTCCCCCAAGGCCCATGTTGTGACTACCCCAATCCCATCTTCCATAGGCCAAGGGCTAGCGACTAGCACCAAGGCATAATTACCTAAAACTAGGATGAAATTGACTTAGTAACCTGTAAACTCACACTCCAGCAAGAACATAGTTGGATGAAACACCAAGTAAACTGTATAACAAAAGAGTGCTGAAAGAAAAAGTGGTAAGAATACAGACCCAACTAGAAAGTACCAGTGCAACAGTGATACAATAAAACTGAAAGAAAAGGGAAAATAGCTAATGGATCATCCTCTGGGGTTCCAACCTGAAGGGTAGGTATAGATCACCTCCTCAACACTACATGTCCGCCTGTCTCCTCTGCGTATCGAAACATTGTATGGTCCACCTCTGGGTACCATCCAGTCCTGGTACTCTCAGCCTCAGTCAGCGATTTCCGTCGTCTGCAACCAACACAACAAGGTGCATGCATAGCCCGTGCAGGGGTGAGTATTATGATACTTAGTAGGGACCCCGAGACCCTAATGGTCTCTCAAAATCCAACAAGTATAAATTACTAAGTATGAAGTCAACAGATAACCTTACATAGGGATCTTCCCATACATATACCTAAGTTATCAAGTGATCCATCTCAATCGTGAGGAAAACATATAAAAACATACTCAGCTCAACCAAGATTTTATTCCAGGGGTAGTATCAAGTAACATCCCCAGTCACATTCTCAAAAAGACGGCTGTTGGAGAAATCCTCCTCTATCTAGTAGAGTGGGCCTGTCGCGACACCAAGTGCGCTTCCTATTAACCTTGGACTACTGATGTACTTCTCCTATAGAGTATTGTGGATCTTTTGCATCACCAAGCACGCTCGCCACCATGGGTCTGCATGTCACCAAGCATGATCCCCCTCGTCTCTTGCTGAGGTACTCATCCGGTCAAGTATCTTGGGTCTGCTGCGACACTAAGGCTCTCCCCACTGGGCTAGTAGAGTCACTCTGAGTCAAAACGGTCTGTAGTTGGAAGGTCTCAGCCAGCTACTAGGTCTCCACACTCTGCTCATTCATCTCCTAGAGGATCCACTCCACAAGTTACCAGAAAATACTCCAAATATTACTAATTCCATGAATAAGTATCTCAATGTTCCACCATATCAAAGGGGTCTCAACGTAATAGACATCTCATCAATCGAATGCCCAGTCTATGAGTTATTAGCCTTTTGGTACTGGGGGTTCGGTTGGATTCGTGCTCGATCCAACCTGACCATTTCCCATATCAAACCAAAATTCCATTAAGGTATACTAGAAAGGACCGCCTCTCTCCAAGATTTCCAGTGCCACTGACGGTTCATCAAACAGACATTTGGTGCCAAAGATATGGCCGAAGGAGGGTAAATGGGTCGTAGTGGGCCCGGGTCCGGTCTGAACCAGTCGGACCGACCCGACCCGACCTGGCATGGGACAACCCGGTTAAATTCAACCAGGCCCGACCCTCTGGGTTAAGCTCAGTCCGTGATGCGGCCTGGTCCGCTGGGAGGTCCTGTAGGTCGTGATGGCCGCTAGGGGTAACGGAGCCCGCAGGTGCCTAAAGGAGGCTCGGCCGCAAGAGTGCTGCATGAGCGTGGGGCCGATTTTGTGGGGCTCCATGGGGTCGCAGGGCCATCTCAGCTAGGGAACCATGAGGGGAGCGGGCCAAGTCGGCCAGGGCACCATAAGGGGCGCGGGCTATTTCGGGAGGCCGGAGGGCAGCGTGAGCCGGGGCGGCTCGGCCGGTGGATGGGGCAGTTGGTGTGGTGAGGCCGACGGGTGGCACAGGTGGTGGGCGGCACATCCGGGGTGGCTCGGCTGGCGGGCGGCGCGACCAGGGTGGCTCGACTAGTGGGTGTGGGGGCCGGTTCGGCCGAGAGGCCAGAGCGCCGCAGGGGCGGCGTGGGTCACAGTGGTCGCGGGTGGTGATGCCATTACCTTTTTCTCCTTCATCAGCTTTATTCATTCCTAATAACACCACAAATAAGAACAAAGAAGGGGTGTTGTGCCTTGTTAGTTTGGCTCCCACCCTGCACGTTTAGAGTGGTTCCATACGGTTCACCAGAACAAATAAAAGAACATCAACCATGATCTTCCGTAATTTAAGCATTCCTAATACCGCACAAGAGAAGAAGGGACTACCTGGAATGTGATAAACCAATACAATTAAACCCTTACCTCAGTTTGATACATCGATGGAGTTGCGGGGAAGAAGACGAAATTTTGGAAATAAGATGAACGTCGGTGTCATCGGCGTTTTCCTCGATTTTTGGTTTGTGCGTCGGTTCGTCATAGTCGAGGACATCCTACACCAGAGGAAGTCTCTAGGAAGATGGTCGAAGTAGAGGTTTGCATTATTCATTGGCGTTCTTCGTTGGAAGAACATATTCTTCGTTCAGAGAATTAGTTCTTCGTTGGAGAGATTTTCTCCCAAGGCTCCAACAATAAAGAAAATGGCCTGCTGATGTGTTTCCCCCAACTTTAATCATTGGCACAAATTCAAAATAGCATAATTAAACACATATGTTGGAATCTTTAATTAAGGTGGGTTGGCGTAATTAATGTTGAGGAAGCTCAAGAGGCTCCTCCACATTAAAGAGGGGGGTTGAGTGGTTTCTTCTCCCCCATTAATATTGGTTGGGTGGTCCCCACCTCTAAATTCAATTTAGAAGGTTATTTAAAACATGGGTGTTCCCCACCACAATTAAACATCAAGAGGAGTTTTGGTTCAAGTGGACCCCACCCTTGAACATCCACATGGAGGGTGGTTACAAAAAAATAAAATAAATCGTGTGTTTATTTTATTTATTATTTCCACGAAAACCCAAAAAATAACTTTCACCCACGACCATCTGTCGTCGAGGTGAAAGTCTCCTTAAGTGAATACTGGTGTTGCGAGTTCAACAATGCCCTCAGATTTCAATTCTGAGCACTGGTTCAAAATTTATAAAAACCCACTCGTACATTTACTGAACGTACCCGTAAAAAAGTTCAGAAATTCATTCAGGGTACTCCGGGCCTCAGAATAAAGCACCGCAAGTTTTCGCGAACTCGTAAAATTCCCATTTATTAAAAAAAATTACATGGAAATTCCAAGTCTTTAAAATTTATAGGGATTGGTTTCCCTTGGTTCAGTGCTAAATTTGGTTAATATCATCACATGTAGATATAACTATAAAATATTCCTACCACATATTGATTGAACGGAAATTTTATTCCCATGAATTCTCAAATGTGAGTAAAAAATATTTTAATTCCTTTTTAATGGAACTATTCTTCTTGGAATATACCCTGTATATTCCAAGTATGTTACCAAACTGTAAATACTAAGGGGATGTTTAAGGAAATTCACATCCTCTTACTAATAAATTATTTCCATGGGGGAGAAAGTCACCCATGAAAACACCAAATAACAATATAATCCTTCATGAAACATCCAAGTGTAATTATTGATGAAACTTCATCTATGAGATACGATCCTCCATAGGAAAATCTGAGGGTTGAGCCCCAATTGATATCCCCTAAGTTTTGAGTGATTTTTTCTTAAGATTAAAGTCCTCAAAAGTTTCATAGGACCATTATTCCATTATGTTTCTACGAAATTTAAAATGATTCATCATACTAGATATATATTTTCTAAGTGAGACTCACTGAAAGGTAATTATTTATAAAGAAACAAAGATATTTTCTCTATATTATAGATGAATTACTTGGGATTAGACATGTCATGTTCCCAAAATTTCCTTCCTTTATTTCCAATCAAACAAAGTTCATAGATTATTTAATCTAATTAGTTGCCCTATGCCTAGTTGGAAATGGCAGGGTTGATACCAAATGGGTTTCAATAATCCATTGAGTTGTTAATGATAAATGATTTTTGAGGCATTAATAACTATAATATCTATGAATGAGGTAGTTTATGGAGGATCCATGATGGTTAAAAATAATGGATCTATAGTGTTAGAGGATTATAAAAGTGGAATGAAAAAAAGTAGAAACCCATCATTGGGGATTATATATGGGAGTGTAGATAAATTTTTTTTAACATAGTGAGGCCATTATTTAGTCCCCAAAAATTTTTATAACTAGTGAAACCACAATTTATTTCCAGCCCTCACTGGATATTTTAATGATTAATATCTCAATACATCTCCAGTGATTATGTAATGTCAATAGTAATCTTTCATCTATGATGGTATTTTAGGTGATTAGTGAATAAAATCTCTTACAAGGGGTTTTAAATTCCATATATAATAGTTTTGGAGGCCCATGATTTAGTTATTAGTATTTGAGAATGATCCAAAATTCTATTCATTCACCTCAGTGACAATATATTAGGTATTCATCATAGTGATTTTATATTTATATATTTTACATGAACTTTATTTCACATCATTGGATATAGGGAATGTAATAACCATTGGAAATCCATCAACTACTAATACAAGGAACCTCTCGGTTGACTAGGGAGGGGAATCACTTTCCGAGGTTAGATTTTTCTATTATAGGGACAGGTTGTGTGAGTTACTCCTTGAATTTTCATTATATAGTTCAGGTTCCATAACCCATTTAATGATCAAATCATTTTAATATAGACACATCATTTGAAGAGGTTTTCAGATCCATAGGATGATATAATACCCTATTGTTTATGGAATCCCCACTTCTTAAAAAGGTTTTAATATGGTAAATTTATGGGTTCTTTCCTCTTATTTGAATTGATACTCACTATATTTCTAATGTATTTATAGAAATACATTATTGGAAAATGGACGAAACATGAGGATATTTTATGACTGAATTTAATTGAATGAATTACAAGAATATATTAAACATACAAATAGATAATTTAGAAAAAACAATCCTCATTTTATACATTTGAACCCAATTGGTTATAGTTATATCTATAAAATGAGAATTTTAATGATGATGATAGAATTACTCACACATGGAACTAGAACGGTATCATGATAAGAAGATGTATTGTGGATAATTTATAGTGAGGTAGAGCCGATGATTATTCAATTTTCATTAGATATAGATGAGGTTACACATATATTATGACTCATTCTTGTTCCATATATCAAGGGTCTCATTATAGATGAAACTAGATATAATGTATATTCTATACATCCCTTTAAACAACAATGAGATATTTCATGTAATGCTAAAAATTACCTAACATGTTTTTTATCTAGATCACTATATATTATTATATAATAAACACCACCAATAGAGTTAGGGGTTGATGTTTCAGATGAAAAGGTTTCATAATGGGGTCCATTTAGGGTAGATCGCATCCCGGATTATGAACCCATTCCAGTAATAGAATTATAGTCTTCATCAAATATGATTAATGAAAATTGCACTGTGATGATGAGTTATTGTTGAAATATATATACCTATATTAATGAAACCCATTTATAATATCCTGATTTTGAGATAGTTCCAATTTAAAAAATATCCATTGGGAAGGGGTCAACGGTTTCAATTATTGGGCACTATGAGTGATTATTTCGGTGATATTGGAAATTCAAGATACATAAGAAAACTATAAGGAATGTTCTAGGGTATAAAAGGACATTGTTTAACATATATATATATCTTATATAAAGACATATATGATGTAACATTCTAGTTCTGGAAGCCACCCAGAGGTGCCCTATACCCGGTTGGTCACATGGACTCAATTGCATTTACCCAAATTCCAGAGGGAGCCGACTAGCAGTGAGGGTCTTGGGTGTGACAGTGGGGAAACTATACCCTCACAAGCAGAGTAACAGAGCAGAAGAGAAACAATTACACAATATCAGAAGCAATAACTATACCAACAATAGTAATAGAGGAAGACTAGAATAACAAACAACTGAAACACATATATAAATGATGCATGGTACATATTTCTAGAAAATAATACCAACAAATATAAATGTTGGAATACAAACAGTAATAAACCAATGTTCAAAAGAAACATATAAGTGGCTCATCAGCATCGTAAGCCTAAAATTGGTCCCATGCTCTCCCGCTCCACTACAAGTCATGTACCTGAAGTAGAATAGAACTTTCCCTTCTCTATACCTATGACAATATAATCTGTTTGGGCCCAAAAGAATGGCCCAAATAGGGTGTGAGACTAAATTTCAGTAGGCAACCACCCAAAGAACTATGCCAAACATTCAGTGAATATATCACAGTTAATAATATAGAAAGTAGTAAACAAGAAAGTACTCAGTAGTAAACAATCCACAGTTTCAATATCAAGTAATTGTTAAACAAGAAGCTAAACAAAAATAGGCAACCCTCTAGGAAATACTCACAACCCATCCCCTCTGGTCCTACATAACAAGGAAAAGAAACCCTCTAGGCTGTACACTCAGTCTAAACCCTTTGGTTCTCTCAAAAGAATATATAAATATACTCTCTGAGAAGTACTCATAGTCAATTCCCCTTATAGTCATAAGTAAAAAAAGACTCTCTGAGGAAGCTCACACATTCAATTCACTTTATAGTATAAGGTAGTAAAGGAATCTCTGAGGAAGCCTACAAGGTCAAATACCCTTATATCCCCAAGTTCAATGACTCTCTAAGGATGCTCACTCAGTCAGTTCCCCTCATAGCCCAAAGTCATTCAAGTAATTCAAAGACTCTTTGAGGAATCTCACACAATCAATTTCCCTTATAGTCTAAATTAGTCAAGGACTCTGTAAGGAAGATCACTTGGTCAATTACCCTTATAGCCTCAAGTGGTCCTAGGATCTATGTGGATGATCACTCGTTCAATCCCCCATATAGACTAAAGTGATCAAAGACTCTATGACGCAGCTCACTCGGTCAATTCCCCATATAGTATACTACACCTAGTTCTCAAGGCCCTGTGTAGGTAAACGAGCATAGAAATGCAATATAAGAAAATTAAAACAATAGAACTATTTGAATAACCAGTCTACAACATATCAAGCATGTCAGAATACAAACTCTTCACCTTACAGCAACATGCATGGAAAACAGGCACAACGACCAAAAGGAAATGTAGGACCAAACGGTCGTAAACAGATCATGCATGTGTAAAATATATAAATCATATAAATAAACCCTATTCATATCTAATTAACCTCTACACAAGCATACATGAATGGAAAAAAATCAACATGTGTAAAACGGTAAATATGCAATACCCCGTTCAAGGGTATTGGTCAAAATTGCACATAATACTAAAATACTTTCAATGGAAATGCAAAAACCACCTACCTCGACATTGTAGGAATGATATACATGAACCTAAAAGGATGAATCATCCTAGAATGATGAATATCTAAAAAACATCTAAAGTGTTCAACCCATGATATCTCAAGAGAGTGGAGAAATCATAAGTGGGGCTCTAGGAGAAAATAGAACTCACCTATGTGATTCCAACGCAACCAATGATGTTATATTCAGAGGACGGACGCTTGCTCGGGGTTTGGTAAAATATTCATGTCCATATAAAGCTCTCGGTCGAAAGAGACCAAGAAGGAGAGTGTTCTGGTGATTAGACATGCTCCTGATGCATTTAATGGAAAAAAGAAAGTACACGACATGTACTTTTGAAATTAATGGCATGTACTCGCCTTTTCCGTACTCCACTTTAGGTGGCCTCCAAGTCACCCCACATTACCATGTGCATGGCCGCTATGCGGCCAGCACTCGGCTACATGCGGTAACTGAGTACACGGCGTGTACTCATAAAGTACACGACCTGTACTTTGAAATTTTCCAGAATCCCCCTTTTTTCTAAAAAAATGAAAAGATAAAACTAACCTAAAATTAAGATTTGTGTTTATACAAACTTCCCCCATTAAATAAATTCATCCCTGAATTTATCTAGCATGATGTAGAAGAAGAAACCTCAAACAGTTCTTGCCACTATTCTCATACATCGGCCTCCCTCTCCCAAGTCTCGTCTTGTACCCGCCCGTGCTGCCACAGCACTCGTACTAGAGGAACAGACCAGCCACAGAGAACCTTTGTACTACGATCAAAAATCTAGATATGATTCTCCTCCAGCAATGCATATACATCATGCTCATGCTCCTCAGGTTGAAGGAAATGATATGGGTCTGAAAAGTAACATCAGAGCTGAGAAACGTAAAAAATGTTATGCATATCCCGATACCTCTGGGGTAACTTCAACTGATAGTCAACCTGGCCAACTCTCTCCACAGCCTCATAATGGCCTGATGTACTGTAACACCCGAGACTTTTATGTTATATAAATCATCAAAGGAATCTTTTTCTACACAACACTTGCTTGGCTTGCTTTGCACGCAATCGCGACCTTCCTCGATAGCTTGCGTCGTACGCAATACCGAGTTTCACTAAACAACAATATGCTATTAAAACTAGCCATTATGAATAGTAATAACCACTTTTTAAAATTTTATAAATTTTATTTTTCAAAATGGACTTCATTTTTGGACTCAGAATATCGAAATTAGCCTAGGGTGAAAATTTGGTATTTTTCTGAAAACTTTCAATTTTTGATGAATAGTGAAACCACTAAGTGGTAGGTTAAAAAACTGAATTTTGCATAAAACTTAATTTTACCGCTTCTGTGAATGGAATTTCGAAAATCCGAGAGACACGGTTAATATCAAGGACTAAAATGTGGTTCAATGAGATGAAAATAATTTTTTGGTGAATAGTAACTTTTTACTTTTTTTACCGCGGTTAATAGTAAATAGGGTAACTAAGGGTAAATATGATATTAATATTACCATAACACATGTCCTAATTCTATTGGACAAGTTTATCTCGACCAAAAACAACCTTAACTGTAAAATATTATCATTTAGGCCCACTTGGATTAGATTTGGACATTTATTATTAATTTATTTAAAGAAGGGTTAAAATAGTTAAAATCAAAGTTTAATAAGTAAATCATTTTTAATATGGGGTTATACATAAGATAAATTCGACTATAAATATTCATTAGAAATCTAAAAAGATTTCCTACATAAGGGTATTTTATTTGTAATTTTTAGACATTAAATAATTTAATTTATTTATGACACAATGATGATGCAGTAATTATCTTATTAATGAAATATTGACATAATTGATGTTATAAACACCAAAATAAATGTAATTTGAGACTTTTTATGAATTACACTAATTTTCTAGGTTGCTATGATATATTAGTGTTGATTTAATCAACTTGGTTCGAACATATAATTCTGTTATGACTTTCACAAAAATCAGATATCAAATAGTGTCAAAATTGACACAAAATAGTTTTTAAATCAAATATTATATTATTAATTGTTATTTTATTCCTAAAAATCTAAGGTTCGGACAAATGACTTAGATAAGGATATATATATTAATAATAAACAATTTGGGGTTCGTTTGGCATGTTATAGTAAGTGTATTAACCATATAGTGAAAGAAAACAAAAAGACACGGTAAAAGTTAAATTAATTAACTTAGAGTTAAATCTAATTGATAAGGTTAAAATAATACCCTAAACTTGTCTAAATCCTATTGGTTGATAGGATTTCGACCCATCCCCACTTTATCTTCGAAATAAGACCCTTTGGAACCATTATAAACCGATTTTGACTTTAATATAAAATAATATTTTGAGATATTCCTAAGGTGCCCCTCTCCTCCCTTATAAAAGGGCACCTCCTCCCCCTCCTCCTCACACCAATTTGAGCACTCAAGCTCGGCCAACCCCTGCCATTTTCCCTTCTCCACTTCCCTAGAATAATCCTAGAGGTCCTGGTCTTCTCCAAAGACCAATCTTAGTTCCTTAAGTGGAGGATTCAAAAAGGCGTTCCAAAGAAGAGGTAATATCCATTACCGATCTTTTCAATTTCTTTCTTCTTCAACTTCTTCTTCTTTAGTTGTTTCATGATAAAGTAATAACATCAGTATTACTTACATACTGATATGTTATTATAAATATGAAACAACCCTAATTCACCTTCTATCCATCCTACGGAAAAATGAAATCACCGCGCGTGCGTACGTACGGAATACCGTCTCCACGCCGTGGTGTAATCTATTTTCCACCATCACCTTACAAGGATGGGTATAATGGTGTAATCAGTAACTATATATGATTATTATTAAGTAATATTGATACTGAAATAATATATATATATACTCCAATACAATTCCACGATCATAGGAACGATATCATCACTCATGCGTACGTACGGAATACCGTCTCCACGATGTGATGCGACTCGTTCTACATGATCTTCATTTCATAATGATTATATAAATGAATTGAATGAATTAATATGGTATATACTACACTAATACCATTATGGAAATGAATTATCTATAACCTAAAGATAAGAATAAGAATTTATTCGACAAAACACGCATAAGAACAAAAAGTTATAAAGACCCGAGTAACAAGTAACAATGAAATATTACTAACAAGAAGCTAATAATATGACCATATATGATCTCATATCAATATTTATGATTCTGGAATAAGTCAATAACATTATTTAAACCATTATACTGGAGCTTCGGACACGAACAAAGCAAATCGGACCTAAGGTAAGGGAAATATCACAATCTCATTTTTATCCGAGATTGTTTATTCGTAAGTATTTACTGGGGTGTATTTTATCATCCACATCCATGTTCCCTCAATATGTAATATTGTTTCCATCCACTTGAAATAGTTTAAATCCAATTTTACCCTTAGGTGAGTTTTTAGTAATGAATATGAAAGGAATCTTTTGTCGTTTTTCCGTACGAGGTACTTTTTGACTTTTCCGACAAAAGTACGAAGAATGTTTTTTTAACTTATACGGCATGAATGGATTTTTAAAACATTACTTCAAAGAAGCTTCCTTTACAAGTTTTCAAGTTTATTTTTAATCAACTTCTTTTATTTTAAAGTTGTATGACATGTTATGAAAGGAAAAATGTTTTTGAAGAAGAAAGGATATTTTCCTCAAGAATTAAATTCAAGTGTTTTATCAAAATTATTTTCCATCTAAGATAATAAAGGGTTCTGTTTCTATCCATATTTTTACATTGGTTTGACTATGTTGTGATGGAATTATGTTTATGAATTCCTTTATCATATATGAATTGATTTATGATGTCATGATGTTTCAAGAATCCCATTTTTGTTATATGTGTTATGCGATGATGTATGTTTTATGATTATGTGGCACACATAAGAAAGGATTCATTATAAGATGGGTGGGACCTATATCTCCCTCCAATGCATTGGGTAAAGATTTTATATCTCATGAGATAGACATGGCTGGAACGGAAGGTTATTTCGGTTCAGTGATACAGGACTGAAACGAGGAGTGAACTCGGTTCAGAAAGGGACTTTGTCCACTAAGATAGTCTTGGCAATGAGTCATGACTAACAAGAAATGATTTTCCATGATTATGTGTGCACACCACAAAGATTCAAGTTTTATGTTATGATTATGGGGATCTCATTTTCACTTCTATGATTTATTCCATGTTAAGATATTATGATCTCTTTTGCAGGTTTTGATTTTCATAAAGATATGATATGATTTTTATTTCTTTTATTTGCCCTTGCTGAGCATTTGAGCTCACCCTTTTATGTTTTCTTTTCCCCAGGTCAGGAAGATGGATATTAAGTAGAATATGCTAAAAGGGACCCTAGATATGATGAAATAAATGGGAGACACTGTAGAAGATTTATGAACCAGTTGTTTATGTTTCCCCAGTTTCTAAAGACACTATACCTATACGGTCCTTTGTGGTTTTGTCATATGTTGTAATAAGTGTGCTTCAATTTTGAAGTATTAACAATGTATGTAAAGTGTGGGTCGTTATAGTTGGTATCAGAGGAAAGGTATAGTCAACCTTTGGAAACTAGGATGTGAAAGCCTTAGTAAGAACCCTAAGGATAAGTCTAAGCATAGAACACAATCTTAGAAATGGCCATGAATAACCTAGGATAAGGCCATAAGCATGAAAATTTTATTCTTGAATTATGTGGTTTCCTATTATAATTAGTGTTGCTCACACTATTCTTCTTGGTTTTAGTCAATGGCTGGAACCCGAAGGAACCGTGTTAATGCGGAATGCGATGGGCAATGCAATGATTGTCCCCCTGAGCAACCAAACGATATGGGAGCTGGAATGCAAAATCTTGTAGCCATGCTCACACAACTTTCTCAAGCTATGAATCATGCAGGATTTCCAAACGAACAAAGGAGGGAGCAACATTCTGTTGAATCCTTCATGAGGCAGCGTCCACCATCTTTCAGCGGGTCTACTGATCCATTAGTTGCTGAACAATGGATTAGTACTACTGAAAAGATATTTTCAGTTCTTCAATGTTCTGAGCATGATAATGTCATCCTAGCAGTGTATCGTTTGGAAGGAGATGCTGATCAATGGTGGAATCTTGTTAAGAATACAAGGCAAAGGGATGAAATTGAGTCTATGGAATGGGACGAGTTCAAGAACTTATTTTTCAATAAGTACTTCCCTCGTATTCTCCGAACAAAGATGGAGAAAGAGTTCCTTGAACTGAAGCAAAGGGATGATGAATCTGTTAGTACCTATGAAGAAAATTTTACAAGACTTGCAAGGTACGCTTCTGGTATTATTATCCAACCTGAGAGTAAGATCGATCGATTCTTTAGTGGCTTAAAACCAAGTCTTCGAAGGGCGTTAGCCATAAGGGACTTCAATAGCTACGAGGAAATCGTTCGATGTGCTCTCAAAGTCGAGATGGAGATTGGAGTAACCCATCAGTCACATGGGTTTGATAAGAAGAGGAAGATGGAATTCAAAGAAAAATCTAAAGAGCACACGGAAAAGAAGATGAACTTTCCCTTATGCTCAAAGTGTGGAAAGAAACATGGAGGGAGTTGTCTTAAAGGGACAAGTAAATGTTTTAAATGTGGAAAGGAAGGTCATCGGGCATTTGAATGTCGTGATAATGGGAAGAAGATGTCTAATGATGCAAACAAAGGAAGGGATACACAGAATGAACCTGCTACACTTCAATGTTTCAAGTGCAAGGAGATGGGGCATTATGCCAATCAATGCCCAAATCCAAGGGTTGATGATGATGGTCGACGTCAACAAACTCTTAAGGCTAAAGAAAAAGGAAAGTCACATGCAATTTCTATCAGCGATGTGGAGTACGATAACGATGTGGTGAAAGGTACACTTACCATCCACTCTAAAGTAGCAAATGTTTTATTTGATTCTGGATCCACCCACTCTTTTATTTCTGAAAAATTTTCTAAGGGTATCACCGTATTACCTCAACAATTAGATGTTGAGTTAGCTGTGACAACACCTAATGGCACATCAATCGCATCAGAAGTTTATAATTCTTCTCCGATCGAAGTTTGTGGGAAAGTGCTTCCTGCAAATCTTGTGATCCTTCCTTTAGTGGAATTTGATGTGATTCTTGGCATGGATTGGCTTTCTCTACATGGAGCTCATATCGATTGCCAAAGAAGGGAAGTCACATTTCATATTCCAGATCAATCTACGATCGTCTATCAATGCAAGGATGAACATAACCTTCCAGTGGAAATTTCTTCCATCTTATGGGTATTGATTCCACTAAATGAAGGTTATTTATCTCAAATGGTTGGTGAGAAACTCACAATTAAGAATATGCCCATTGTACGGGAGTTTGATGATGTCTTTCCGGAGGAATTGCCGGGTCTTCCACCAAATCGTGAAGTTGAGTTTTCAATAGAACTCGTACCGGGTGCTTTGCCTATTTCAAAGACACCTTATAGAATGGCCCCAATTGAGTTGCAGGAATTGAAGAAGCAACTCCAAGAGAATCTTGATAAGGGATTCATACGCCCTAGTGCGTCACCTTGGGGAGCACCTGTTCTATTTGTTATGAAGAAAGATGGATCAATGAGACTCTTCATTGATTATCGAGAACTTAACAAGATCACTATCAAGAACAAATATCCTCTCCCACGCATTGATGACTTATTTGACCAACTACGCGGAGCTCAATACTTTTCCAAGATTGATCTTCGTTCAGGGTATCATCAATTAAGGGTCAAAAGGGAGGATATACCAAAGACAGCTTTCCGTACAAGATATGGACACTATGAATTTATAGTGATGCCATTTGGTCTTACTAATGCCCCTGCTATCTTCATGGATCTAATGAATAGAGTCTTTAGAGACCATCTTGATCAATTTGTGGTAGTCTTTATAGACGATATTCTTGTCTATTCAAAGAGCAAGGAAGAGCATGAAGATCACTTGAGAATTATATTGAAGACCCTGAGAAAGGAGAAGCTTTATGCCAAATTTACCAAGTGTGAATTTTGGCTTCAAAAAGTTGCATTTTTGGGTCATATAATCTCAAAAGAGAGGATATCTGTGGATCCAGCAAAAACAGAGGTTATCGAAAGATGGTCAAGACCAACAACAGTAACTGAGATCCGAAGTTTTCTTGGTTTGGCTGGTTATTATCGACGTTTTGTAAAAGATTTTTCACGATTATCTAATCCACTCAACAAGTTGACTCGGAAAGGAGTTAAGTTTGTCTGGACAGAGGAATGTGAAGAGAATTTCAAGGAGTTGAAAAGAAGGTTATCCAGTGAACCTGTGCTCACACTGCCTTGTAGTGGAGAAAGGTTTGTGATCTACAGTGATGCATCCAAGAAGGGATTGGGGTGTGTTCTTATGCAAAATGATATGGTGACAGCTTATGCCTCACGACAGTTGAAAATCCATGAGCAAAATTACCCAACACATGATTTGGAGTTGGCTGCTGTAATCTTTGCATTAAAGATTTGGAGTCATTACCTTTATGGTGAAAGGTGTGATATTTATACTGATCATAAAAGTTTAAAGTATATTTTCACACAAAAGGAGCTGAATATGCGCCAAAGAAGATGGTTGGAGCTGATTAAGGATTATGACTGCTCAATCCATTACCACCCTGGGAAAGCAAACAAGGTGGCAGATGCATTAAGTCGACAAGACCATGCTAGTTTATCCATGATGAGGATCACAAAAGATCCAATATTTATGGATTTACAAAGGATGGATCTTGGAATTATAATGGAAGGGGAAAAATCTTATCTTTCTCAAATGAATGTTCAACCATCTATACATGTGAAGATTAAAGAGGCACAGAAAGAAGATGTCGAGTTACAAAAGAAGGTGAGAAATGTTCCTGAATTCAACCTTGATTGTGATGGGATAATAAAGTTCAGGAATCGGGTTTTTGTTCCTCCCATCCCCGAATTAAAGAAAGATCTGCTGGATGAGGCTCATAGTTCTTCATTCTCTATTCATCGTGGAAGCACGAAGATTTATAGGGACCTGAAAGAGTACTTCTGGTGGGATGGAATGAAAAGAGATGTTGCTGAATATGTCTCTCGATGCTTGGTTTGTCAACAAGTTAAAGATGAGAGACAGAAGTCTAAGGGGATGTTACAACCATTACCCATACCCGAATGGAAATGGGAAAACATCACTATGGACTTTGTCACAGGACTTCCTAAAACATCCAAAGGCAATAATGCTATCTGGGTCATAGTTGATCGTCTTACAAAGTCTGCACACTTCATTGCTATTAGAGAGGATTTCTCTCTAGATCAACTTGCCAGGATATATGTAAAGGAAGTGGTAAGATTGCATGGAGTACCACTTTCTATTATATCTGATCGAGATCCGAGATTTACCTCGAAGTTCTGGCGAAGTCTTCAGCATACTCTGGATACAGAGTTGAGTTTCAGCACTGCTTATCATCCCCAGACAGACGGTCAGTCTGAGAGAACAATTCAAACCCTAGAAGATATGTTGAGAGCTTGCTCTATGGATTTCAAAGGAGGTTGGGATCAACACCTACCTTTGGTGGAATTTTCTTATAATAATAGCTTTCACTCCAGTATTCAGATGGCTCTTTATGAAGATCTCTATGGAAAGAAATGCAGGACTCCAACTTGCTGGAATGAAGTTGGGGAAAGAAAGCTATTAGGACCTGATCTCGTTGATGAAATGGCAGAAAAGGTCAGATCTATTCAACAACACATAAGAGCAGCTCAGAGTCGACAGAAAAGTTATGCCGACAACCGAAGAAAAGACCTAGAGTTTGAAGTGGGCGATAAAGTGTTCTTACGAATATCTCCCTGGAAGAGGGTTATGAGATTTGGAAAGAAGGGGAAGCTGAGCCCTAGATATATCGGTCCTTTTGAAATACTGGATCGTGTTGGGAAGGTAGCTTACCGATTGGCGCTTCCACCGAATCTCTCTCAAGTTCACGATGTGTTCCACGTATCTCTCCTGAGAAAGTACATACCAGATCCTTCACATGTACTCAGCTCAGAAGTTGTACCGCTGGAGCAAGATCTTTCTTATGAAGAACAGCCGATAGAGATTCTGGATCGTAGTGAAAAAGTCCTACGAAACAAGACCACTCACTTGGTGAATGTTTTATGGAGGAACCACCAACTTGAAGAAGCTACATGGGAGCTTGAGGATATGATGAGGGAGAAGTATCCTCATTTGTTTGTTACAAAGTGACGAATTTCGAGGGAGAAATTATTTTTAAGGGGGGTAGAATGTAACACCCG
This sequence comes from Viscum album, assembly GCA_963277665.1. Taxonomy (NCBI): domain Eukaryota; kingdom Viridiplantae; phylum Streptophyta; class Magnoliopsida; order Santalales; family Viscaceae; genus Viscum; species Viscum album. The sequence goes on from OY728155.1 coordinate 1,704,025,464, forward strand.
AGACTTTTATGTTATATAAATCATCAAAGGAATCTTTTTCTACACAACACTTGCTTGGCTTGCTTTGCACGCAATCGCGACCTTCCTCGATAGCTTGCGTCGTACGCAATACCGAGTTTCACTAAACAACAATATGCTATTAAAACTAGCCGTTATGAATAGTAATAACCACTTTTTAAAATTTTATAAATTTTATTTTTCAAAATGGACTTCATTTTTGGACTCAGAATATCGAAATTAGCCTAGGGTGAAATTTTGGTATTTTTCTGAAAACTTTCAATTTTTGATGAATAGTGAAACCACTAAGTGGTAGGTTAAAAAACTGAATTTTGCATAAAACTTAATTTTACCGCTTCTGTGAATGGAATTTCGAAAATCCGAGAGACACGGTTAATATCAAGGACTAAAATGTGGTTCAATGAGATGAAAATAATTTTTTGGTGAATAGTAACTTTTTACTTTTTTTACCGCGGTTAATAGTAAATAGGGTAACTAAGGGTAAATATGATATTAATATTACCCTAACACATGTCCTAATTCTATTGGACAAGTTTATCTCGACCAAAAACAACCTTAAGTGTAAAATATTATCATTTAGGCCCACTTGGATTAGATTAGGACATTTATTATTAATTTATTTAAAGAAGGGTTAAAATAGTTAAAATCAAAGTTTAATAAGTAAATCATTTTTAATATGGGGTTATACATAAGATAAATTCGACTATAAATATTCATTAGAAAGCTAAAAAGATTTACTACATAAGGGTATTTTATTTGTAATTTTTAGACATTAAATAATTTAATTTATTTATGACACAATGATGATGCAGTAATTATCTTATTAATGAAATATTGACATAATTGATGTTATAAACACCAAAATAAATGTAATTTGAGACTTTTTATGAATTCCACTAATTTTCTAGGTTGCTATGATATATTAGTGTTGATTTAATCAACTTGGTTCGAACATATAATTCCGTTATGACTTTCACAAAAATCATATATCAAATAGTGTCAAAATTGACACAAAATAGTTTTTAAATCAAATATTATATTATTAATTGTTATTTTATTCCTAAAAATCTAAGGTTCGGACAAATGACTTAGATAAGGATATATATATTAATAATAAACAATTTGGGGTTCGTTTGGCATGTTATAGTAAGTGTATTAACCATATAGTGAAAGAAAACAAAAAGACACGGTAAAAGTTAAATTAATTAACTTAGAGTTAAATCTAATTGATAAGGTTAAAATAATACCCTAAACTTGTCTAAATCCTATTGGTTGATAGGATTTCGACCCATCCCCACTTTATCTTCGAAATAAGACCCTTTGGAACCATTATAAACCGATTTTGACTTTAATATAAAATAATATTTTGAGATATTCCTAAGGTGCCCCTCTCCTCCCTTATAAAAGGGCACCTCCTCCCCCTCCTCCTCACACCAATTTGAGCACTCAAGCTCGGCCAACCCCTGCCATTTTCCCTTCTCCACTTCCCTAGAATAATCCTAGAGGTCCTGGTCTTCTCCAAAGACCAATCTTAGTTCCTTAAGTGGAGGATTCAAAAAGGCGTTCCAAAGAAGAGGTAATATCCATTACCGATCTTTTCAATTTCTTTCTTCTTCAACTTCTTCTTCTTTAGTTGTTTCATGATAAAGTAATAACATCAGTATTACTTACATACTGATATGTTATTATAAATATGAAACAACCCTAATTCACCTTCTATCCATCCTACGGAAAAATGAAATCACCGCGCGTGCGTACGTACGGAATACCGTCTCCACGCCGTGGTGTAATCTATTTTCCACCATCACCTTACAAGGATGGGTATAATGGTGTAATCAGTAACTATATATGATTATTATTAAGTAATATTGATACTGAAATAATATATATATATACTCCAATACAATTCCACGATCATAGGAACGATATCATCACTCGTGCGTACGTACGGAATACCGTCTCCACGATGTGATGCGACTCGTTCTACATGATCTTCATTTCATAATGATTATATAAATGAATTGAATGAATGAATATGGTATATACTACACTAATACCATTCTGGAAATGAATTATCTATAACCTAAAGATAAGAATAAGAATTTATTCGACAAAACACGCATAAGAACAAAAAGTTATAAAGACCCGAGTAACAAGTAACAATGAAATATTACTAACAAGAAGCTAATAATATGACCATATATGATCTCATATCAATATTTATGATTCTGGAATAAGTCAATAACATTATTTAAACCATTATACAGGAGGTTCGGACACGAACAAAGCAAATCGGACCTAAGGTAAGGGAAATATCACAATCTCATTTTTATCCGAGATTGTTTATTCGTAAGTATTTACTGGGGTGTATTTTATCATCCACATCCATGTTCCCTCAATATGTAATATTGTTTCCATCCACTTGAAATAGTTTAAATCCAATTTTACCCTTAGGTGAGTTTTTAGTAAAGAATATGAAAGGAATCTTTTGTCGTTTTTCCGTACGAGGTACTTTTTGACTTTTCCGACAAAAGTACGAAGAATGTTTTTTTAACTTATACGGCATGAATGGATTTTTAAAACATTACTTCAAAGAAGCTTCCTTTACAAGTTTTCAAGTTTATTTTTAATCAACTTCTTTTATTTTAAAGTTGTATGACATGTTATGAAAGGAAAAATGTTTTTGAAGAAGAAAGGATATTTTCCTCAAGAATTCAATTCAAGTGTTTTATCAAAATTATTTTCCATCTAAGATAATAAAGGGTTCTGTTTCTATCCATATTTTTACATTGGTTTGACTATGTTGTGATGGAATTATGTTTATGAATTCCTTTATCATATATGAATTGATTTATGATGTCATGATGTTTCAAGAATCCCATTTTTGTTATATGTGTTATGCGATGATGTATGTTTTATGATTATGTGGCACACATAAGAAAGGATTCATTATAAGATGGGTGGGACCTATATCTCCCTCCAATGCATTGGGTAAAGATTTTATATCTCATGAGATAGACATGGCTGGAACGGAAGGTTATTTCGGTTCAGTGATACAGGACTGAAACAAGGAGTGAACTCGGTTCAGAAAGGGACTTTGTCCACTAAGATAGTCTTGTCAATGAGTCATGACTAACAAGAAATGATTTTCCATGATTATGTGTGCATGCCACAAAGATTCAAGTTTTATGTTATGATTATGGGGATCTCATTTTCACTTCTATGATTTATTCCATGTTAAGATATTATGATCTCTTTTGCAGGTTTTGATTTTCATAAAGATATGATATGATTTTTATTTCTTTTATTTGCCCTTGCTGAGCATTTGAGCTCACCCTTTTATGTTTTCTTTTCCCCAGGTCAGGAAGATGGATATTAAGTAGAATATGCTAAAAGGGACCCTAGATATGATGAAATAAATGGGAGACACTGTATAAGATTTATGAACCAGTTGTTTATGTTTCCCCAGTTTCTAAAGACACTATACCTATACGGTCCTTTGTGGTTTTGTCATATGTTGTAATAAGTGTGCTTCAATTTTGAAGTATTAACAATGTATGTAAAGTGTGGGTCGTTATATGTACCTCGTTAAAGGCTTACCATGTCTGCGAATCATTCTATGCCCCAACCTCAGTGTAACACGCAGGAAAACTTGATCCCCATCCTTGAACGCCAGAGTTCGTTTCTGCTTATTAGCATAAGACTTATTTCGAGACTGTGTAGTATCCATCCTCTTCCGAATCAACCCTATCTTCTCTATGGTCTCCTAAACAATATGGGGTCCCTACAGAGCTGCCTCTCTTGCCTCTATCAAACATATGCGTGATCGACATGGCCTACTATACAAAGCCTCATAAGTGTCCATTTGAGTAGTTACTTGAAAACTATTATTGTAGGCAAAATCCACAAGAGGTATATGCTTCTCCCAAGAACCTCCAAAATCTAGGCTTCATGGTCGGATCATGTCCTCATGAACCTGAATTGTACGCTCGAACTGGCCATCTCTCTGGGGTTGTATGATGTACTCAAAAGTACCTTTGTACCCAAGGCCTTCTGAAGCCCTTGCCAGACCCGAGAAGTATAACGTGCATCCCTGTATGAAACTATGGAGTGTGAAAGTCCATCGAGACATATAATCTCACGGATGTACAACCGTCCTAGGTCATCAACACTGAAGGTCTCCTTAATTGATAGGAAGTGAGAAACCTTCATAATCCGGTCAATAACAACCCAAAATGCATCATTCTATCAAAGAGACCTTGACATCCCTGTTGTGAAGTCCATCACGACGTCGCCCCACTTCCACTCAGGAATGGGTAACTGCTATAAAAGCCCTGCTGGCCATTGATGTTCCACCTTCACCTGTTGATAAGTGGATCAACTCATGACAAAACCAACAACAACACTCTTCATACCTGGCCACCAATACTGGAATTGTAGATCACGATACATCATGATGACACCAGGATGAACTTCCCAAACTGAGGAATGAAAATCCAGCATCAGCTCCTCGCGTATATCTGTTGGCACCCATACATGCCCAAGGAAATGCAAGATCTCATCCTCATCTATGGTCCATCCCGGAATAGGGTCCTCTCCTGACACACTCTTCTGTAGGACTAGGCCTTCTTGAATCTGATAGCTGCCTCATTCGCACATGATCAAGAATATTATAGGTAACGACTATAGAAGAAAGAAACGTCTACCCATGACTTTCGTGCACCACCAAATGCATCTTAGGGAATATAGACATAAGCTACCACTCACTTCTGGCCTCCTGAACTTCTCGTATCTAAGTCCTCATACTCAATACATCAGCCACTGCGTTGCCTTTCCCAGACGTATAGGCAAGCTCAAATTGAAAGGACTGAAGGTACTCAACCCACCTTCGCTATTTCAAATACAAGTCATATTGAGTGAAAATGTACTTGAGACTCTGGAGGTCGGTGAAAACCAAAAAATTATCTCCCATAAGATAATGTCTCCAACAGCGCAAGGCATGAACAACTGCCGCCAACTAGAGATCGTGTGTTGGGTAATTTTTCTCCTGTGGCTTCAAATGCCAAGACCTGTATGCAACAACTCCATCTACCTCCATAAGCACAACTCTTAGCCTAATACCTGAAGCATGCCAATAAACAGTATCGATCTTTCCGGGCTCTTGAATGTCTATTATCATTGATGAAGTCAACCTCCATTTCAACTCGTAAAAGGCTGACTCACAAGTATCATTCCGTAAGAACTTTGTACCCTTCTTAGTCAAACCCATCAGCAGTGCCGCTAAGCGTGAAAATTCTTCTATGAAACATCTGTAGTATCCATTCAACCCTAGAAAACACCGCACCACAAATACGTTCATCAACTGCTCCCAGGAAACTACTGCTCTCACTTTTTCTGGGTCTACTGATACTCTTATCTCTGAGATAACATGACCCACAATGTGAATCTGATCCATCAAAAGGTGGAATTTTGACAGCTTAGCATATAACTGATTCTCTCTCAGTGTACTCAAAATGATCTCAAGATGAGTAGCATGGTTGGGTTGAGTGTGAGAGTACACCAAGATATTGTCCACGAAGACAATCACGAAAGAATCCTAGTATGGATGGAACACTCGGTTCGTCAGTTCCATGGACACTAGAAATTCATTCGTGAGACCGAACGACATAACCATTTACTTCTATAGACCATACCAACTACGGTAGGCTGTAAGAGGTATATCTCATGATCTAATGCGCAACTGAGGGTAACTGGACCTTATGTCAATCTTTGAGAACACCCAGGCGCCTCAAAGATGATCAAAGAGATAATCAATCCTAGGAAAGGGATATCGGTTCTTGACCGTCAACTGGTTCAACTTTTAATAGTCCATAAAAAGCCTGAGGGTACCGTCTTCCTTCTTCTCAAACAGGACTGGCGAACCCCAAGGAGAAGTATTGGGTCAGATGAAACCCTTTTCCTGTAACTCCTCAAACTACTTCTTGATATCCTTCAACTCAGGTGTAGCCATCCTATAAGGATAACTATACAGTGATGCCACTCATGGAACAAGCTCAATATAAAAGTCTACCTCATGCTCCGAAGGTAAACATGAAAAGACATCTGGAAAGTTATCTCTAAAACAATCCACCATTTGTGGAAAGTCTAATTGTGAAGTCCCCTAGTCATCCAGCTATAAACTAGAAATTTGGGCTGTAACTTTTCCCAACCCATGATGATATATTCCCACTATACTCACCTAAACATCCCATTCCACTTATGAATAAATGATTCACCTGTAAGTGACGTGACACTCAACCTACGGCGATAACCTTCGATGAATGCCTGGAATGGAACTAACCAGTCTATCCCGAGAATGACATCATAGCATGTCATTTCTAGGACATAGGGGTCCCATATGAAGGGACACCCACAAACCTATAGAGGGAACTCCCTGAACTGATGTACACCAGCCGTTCTAGTCCCCAAAAAAGTGTCTAGCGTCAACATATCAACAGTGGAAAAGATGTAGAACCCAAGTCTCTCCACAACAGTAATATATATAAAGCTATGGGAAGCCCCTATGTCTAAAAGAGCTAAAGATAAAACTAAGGCAACGAGGATTGTACCTCAAACTTTAGAGGGTCTGAGATCCTACTCTTTCTTGGTCTACTTCACTATAAAAGTCTAGCAAGATCCATGACCCTGAGACCCTACCTCACCACTCTGAGCTGATCCAACCTAATGTCGGTAAAATCTTAGGGACTGACCACCATGGCCACAACCTACACCTCGTCCTGAACAACCGAAAGAACTCTAGATCCCTGAATGGTGAGAAACTGGTGGCGCAGCTCCTGAACGCGGAGTCATAGAAGAAATCATATAACTAGCTGCTGGTGAGAAGATATTACAGAAGCACTGAAGGTGACCCATTTTCCCGCAATATAGGCACTCCACTAGGTCTCTCAGGAAATGTGGCCTTGTATGCCCACTCTTCCTGTATTGGTAGTACACCACCTAGCTACCAGAAGATGTATCCCGCCTACTCCGATCTCCTCAAGTAGTCTCCATACGATGCTTCCTTTTATCCGTAGGAGGAATACTAACTCTGGATGCTGAACCTCCCTGGCTCACATCTCCAAAATCACTTAGATTATGCTATGTGATCAGCACCTGGTTGACAATAGAGGGTATCAAAGTCAACCTGAAGAGGTTCACCTGAGATCGGATGTCGTGCCTCAGACCATCCTCAAACATCCATGCAAGTAACAACTAATAAACTCCTCAAATAAGATTTAAATGTTATAGCTCTATGAAGAGAGAGGAATACTCTATAACTTTAAGAGTACCCTACTCTAGACTCATGACCTCCCAGGCTTGATTAGCCCTCAAGGTCTCTGGATAGAAGTAATCGTAGAAGATGCATAGAAATTCATCCCAATCCATATTTTGCTGGTGTCCCGCCTATGAGATCACATACCACTACCTCTTGGAAGAGTATCGCAACATGTAGGTAGAAATCTTGACCCTCTTCTCTGGAGGTATCTATAGATGCTCAACAATCGTCAGCATGGCTTCTGGCCCTGACTCTGCAGCCTGGGGTCCTCCATCCCCTGAAAATGTGGGATGTTGCTGCTGCTGCTGAAAGACCACCATCAATTCTTCCATCGACGGGGAAAGAGGTGGCACTCCCTGAGAGATCTGCATCATCCTCAAAAATCCCTCTCTGAACTGTGCATCAACACCTATGTCAGGTATAACGGCTGGTTCCAAAACTGGCATGATAGGAGGATCTGCAGGTAGTCCATAATCAGCCATGTTCAGTGTCTGATCACCGCCAAGAAACTAGCGTACAACTAGAGGACGTCTCGATGGCATGACTCTGCAAGGTCAAGTTCACACCTTAAATCAATATTATCTAGGAATGAAAACTAGAAGTGTAAGAAGGGAACATGAGGAAGAAAGCACTCATGTTTTACAAAACATGACTACACAGTGTGTATAATTCCTACACTGTGTGTTCCCTTAAGTAATTTACATAGGCATGTACTCCTGCCTAAACTGGTCATGTAGCACCCCAAACACACGAAATGTTATCTTAACACACAACATGTACTTGAATCCTCTTTCCTTTCCGGAGTCCTTCTACACAGTTAAGCCACACGACTCTCCTAAGACAAGACTACATGGTGTGTTCATAGTAGACATGACTTGTACTTGACATTGCTTCACCTGGACCATGTTGTTAGTGACACGGATTGACACACGACTCACACTGCACAACGTGTTCAAGATGAACACGGAGTGTACGTGAAAGGATAACACCAACCTATGTTTTTTGTGACACGGCTGGGTACCTGGGTTAGACTACATGGTGTGTTCAATCCTAACACAGTGTGTGTAACTTAATGTTTATCCGTCCGTATAGTTACATACATGGGAGGACGCAGGGTCAACACTACACGACATGTTCAACTGGTACACGACGTGTTCCCACAAGACTTTCCCCATCTCGTGTCTCTACCCACATGGCCTATGACACAGTTAGGGATTACCCGACGTGTACATAAATTACACGATGTGTATTTAAGAGAAAAGAGTTTCTTCCTAAACATAAGAAGACATGGAGTGTACATAACATCACCCAAAATGTATTTTGGGTTTTTGCAGATAGTAAGCCTCAAAAACTACTCTAGAACCCAAAAAACACTGAAATGAACATCGAAAGTTCCAAATTCTGATATGTGAGGGCCCATACTCCCCACAAATCAATGTTTGGAATCTTTTACATGTTATAATAAGGAAAAACTCAATGATCCTCCAAAGTCCGGTCCATGAGGGCCCATAACTCCTCAAGAACCGAAGTTTGGTGTTAATTCCAACCAAAACCTTACACAAACAACCCCCTATTAAATAGAAGGTATTTTTATTGAGGCATCTATCAAAATAAAATGCATATTCTACACAACATCTATCACAATAACATGCAATAACTAATTCATCCTAGATGGCATGGAAAGAATGCATGACATGTGATTTCTAGGAAGTGACTATATGATGCATGAAATGGATTACCCTCATCTCATTGGGTTTCAACAGATATAAAACCTCAATAACATCAATGGTAACATCACAAAACATGTGAATCACCCAAAGGTGAAAATCAAATCAACCGTAAAGTTGAAAAACTAGAAAAATTGTAATAAATGAGGTAGATTGTCTTTTCCCTGTAAAAGGGATAGCTACTCTAAGGAAATATTTTTACCAAGTACCTATTCTGTCCTATCCCGGACATAGTCTCCAAAAAGTAAGTCAAGAGGAGAATAATTCATCTGATACCACGTTGTAACATCCCAGTTTTGGAAGCCACCTAGAGGCGCCCCATACCCGGTTGGTCAAATGGACTCAAGCACATTTCTCCAAATGACAGAGGCTACCAACTAGCAGTGAGGGCCTTGGGTGTGATAGTGTGGAAACTATGCCCTCATTGGAAGAGTAACATAGAAGAAGGGAAACAAATTCACAATAGCAGAAGCAGTAAATATACCAACAATTGTAATAGCAAAAGAATTGAATAACTAACCACTGAAGATCATATATAAATAATGCATGGTACATATGTCTAGGAATGCAGCCAAAAAAATTGAAATGATTCAATACAAATAGTACTAAACGAAAGTACAAAATATACAGATAAACAGCTCCTCGTTATCATAAGCCTAATCTTGGTCCCATGCTCTCCAGCTCTACTGCAAGTCAAGTACCTGAAGTAGAAGGGTGCTAGCCCTTGTATATACCTGCAACAACATATTCTGTTTGGACCCAAAATAATGTCCCAAACAGGGTGTGAGACTAAATCCTAGTAGAAAACCACCCAAAGATCTATACCTAACAGTCAGTGAATATATGGCAGGTAATTGTACAGAAAGTAGTAAATAGGAATGTACTCACCAGTAAACAATCCACAATGTCATTATCAAGCAACTACAAATCAAGTAGCAAAAAACAAACAGGAAATCCTCTAGGAAATACTCACAGCCCATACCCTCTAGTCCTACATGAAATGTATAAGAAACCCAATGGGTAGTATACTCAGTCTAACCCCTCTGGTTAAATCACAAGAATATATAAATAAACTCCATGAGGAAGCACTCACAGTCAATTCCCCTTATAGACTTATGTAAAATAAGACTCTATGAGAAAGCTCACATAGTATGTTACCTTTATTGTCTAAGGTGGTCAAGGACTTTTTTAGGAAGCTCAGACGGTGAGTTCCCCTTATTACCCCAATGTCAAGGACACTCTGGGGAAGCTCACTTAGTCAATTCCCCTCAAAGCCCAAAGTCATTCAAGTAATTCAAAGACTCTCTAAGGAATCCCACACGATCAATTACCCTTATAGTATAAAGTAGTCATGGAATCTCTAAGGAATCTCACTCGGTCAATTCCCCTTATAGCCCAAAGTGGTCCTAGGATCTTTGAGGAAGCTCACTCTGTCAATCCCCCTTATATCCTAAAGTGCTCAAAAACTCTCTGAGGAAGTTCTTGCAGTCAATTCCCCTTATAGTCTACTACACTATGTTCTCATGGCCCTATGTAGGTCAATGAGCATAGCAACACGATATGGCCAATGTAAACCTACATAACTACTTGGCTAACCAGTCTAGAACAAATCAAGCATTTCAGATTACAAACTCTCCACCCTACAGTAATAGGCATGGAAAACAGGCAAGGCATCGAAACTCAAAGAAGAACCAAATTTTCATAAACATATCATGCGTGGGTAAACCATACAAAGCATAGCAATCAACCCTATTCAAATCCAATTAACATCTACACAAGAATAAAAACATGGTAGGCAATCAATAGGGGTAAAACGGTAATCACACAATATGTCGTTCAGGGGTATTGGTCAAAATTGCACATAATACTCAAATACTTTAAATGAAAAAGAACAAACAACCTACCACATCATTGTAGGAATGATATACGTGAACCTCGAAGCTTGAATCACCCTAGAACGCTGAAATCAACAAAAACATCTAAAACATTCAACCCACGATATCTCACGAGAGAGGAAAAATCAGAAGATGAGGATCTATGAGAAAAGAGAACTCACTAATGCGATTCCAACGCAACCGGAAATGTTTGATTCAGAGGATGGACGCTTGGTCAGTGTTTTGTCAAAGATCTATGAATATACGGAGCTCTCGGTCGAAGAAGACATAGAAGAAGTGCATTCTGGCAATTAGATGCGACCCTGGTGCGTTTAATGAAAAAAGAAAGTACACAACGTGAAATTTTGAAGTACAAGACATGTACTCACCATTTCTGTACTCCACTTTAGGTGGCCTCCAGGTCACCCCACATGACCATGTGTAGGGCCGATACACAACCAACACCCAGATACCTACGGTAACCGAGTACACAACGTGTACTCATAATGTACCCGATGTGTACTTTGAAAATATCCAGAATTTCCTATTTTTCTCAAAAATGACCAGAAAATAAAAAAACCTAAAAAGAAGATCTGGGTTCACACATATGGGCTTTATTAGTAGGAATTGTATGATTCTAAACTTTCATCATTGTTTACTGAATAAGTGGTCATAGTTGAACAACATTTTCAATATAGAACTAAGAATATGATTTCATAGGACACAATATAGATCAGGGGAATAAATGGAGAATGAAAAGAATTAAATATGGAAATATAGAAGCTATGAATCTAAGTGAAATTACAAAATACATGGACGAAATATCTATAGGAAATGATTTATAATTCTAACCGTTCATTAAATAATTTTAATGATTCATCAAACCAAATGATTTTATCATTATCCATAATTGTATATCAAAACTATATAGATATTTAAGAGTGAGGATCAAAATTAATGATGTCCTTAGATCTCTAGTTTCCCAGATTAGATAAATAATAGTATCTTGTTTGAGGTAATATATATCTTATCATTTGTACTACCACCCATGGAATCCATTATCAGTAAATCAATGATAGATTATATGACTTAGATGTCAATGATATATCAACCATATGACCTTTTTATTGATATGAATCTCAATGACTGAATATATACATACTTACCATGTTGGATTTAAAGGATTCATAGTTAAGTATTGTCAAATTTAATAAACATACTTAAACATGAATTAAATCATGGTTTATAAATTTTGATTTAGATTAATTAAGTCAAGGGTGAGGAACACGTTCTGATTTTAATTATCTTTTATAAGTGAATTCATGGTGAAGATAAGTATCCCATATATTTTTAATATGTTCCACCTACGTAAGCCTTGTTTTTCTTATGAAGAAATATATGATGATTCATTTAACATATAGATACGTAAACATAAATAATTATTAGTATATTATATTTAGTTATTCATTTACTAAGAACCATGGATGGTCTCTCTATATATGAAATTGTGTAATGTATTCTACGAAATGTCAACAAGAATTATTATAGGAAGTAAGTAATTTGGGAACATGTTCGACCATCATAATCCATGGTCTAACCTTTGGATATATAATGGTGTAGATTCTTAGAGTAGCTGATGTCGTAAAGATGATTAGATTAGGAAAACTATTTGATCATGAAGGGTTTATGTACACCAAGGTGTAATTTTTTTTCCATTTTTGTGGTATGACAATTGAAATATATAGATAATGTAAATTTGATGTTAAATTTTTAGATCATTAGATATACCATTCTTGGATCAAATATTTATTGTATAAGAATTTTTTTCATATGAATCCATTCATTTTATTATTTAATCATTGTTTTTCTTCAAAACATTGTAATGATTCATAATTATTAGAGGAAGAATAAAAAGTTAATCTTTCAATTATTTGTCATTTTTAAACCAAATGGATTTTATATCTCTTAATAATATATTTTATGCTCTCATAATTTTGATCAAGTATTTCATAATAGTAGGTTTTCTATAAATTTTAATCGTTGGTTTCCCTTATTTTATTTTCTTAGAGCTCAAACAAAATATTTGTACTTGATCTTAATGTTAAAAAAACATTTATTGAAATCATTACTATACTTTTATTGTCATTGAGAATGGATAAAAATGGGGTTGAACTCCCAACATAAAAATAGAAAACTAGATATGAATAGAGATTGAAATTTTGGTGCAAGAAATTTTTTGTGTGTTGAAGAGTGGGAATTAGATACACATAATTTTAGGTCATTCTATCATGTCCAAATTGGGAGTCTCTTAGTATATGTTCATACCATTCAAATTGAAATGTTCTTGAATATTATTGTTATATAATGGTGATTAACATATTAATATTATTTTTTGGTTGTATATATTATTCCATAATGGGGTTTTTATCCTAGCCTCATCATAACAAAACTAACAGAAATATATATTTTAAATATAATACAATAAACATTGATTTAATGATATGATAAATAATATAGACAAATAACATATATTTTGAAATGAATATAACTCTATCCTAGATCTATAAACCTAGAGAGAATAGTTTAACTATTATGAGGAAATTTATTCCATAAAAAAGATATGTGATAAATTTCTTCTCATGTAGTAACTTTTTCCTAAACCCTTGAAATGTTGAATTTAGTGATAGATGGCTTACTTTTTTAAGCTACAATTTCCTAGTTTTTATCTTTAAATTTTATGTAACTCATAATTTTTTATTAATTTTTTTTATTTTATACCTCAATAAGGTTTATACGATTTAAATTCATATATATTTGAGAAATATTATTGTTGGTCATGTTTAAATTCATACAAAATTTAACAAAACATATCTTAGTATATTATCATATAGTTTGGACAAACAAATTGATCGTAGTTTAAGGTCTTTGATTATGAACAAAAAACATTATATTCTAAGTATAAGTGAGACTAACCAAATGTGAATGTTGAATCTATGAACCTTGATAGTTTAAATGATTCGAATAGACATTATAATATTTATTTTTCATGATAAAAATAGCTTTGTATAGAATGGTAGAAAATATACTAGAATAGAAAGAGGAATTCACTACTAGTCCTATGATGGGAGATCCAACAATCACCAAATATCCAACGAAAATAGGTATCCTTCCATGCATAATTTCAAAATAAATGATTATATCTTTTTATAGGTGTACTGGAGAAAAAAAATTGTGAATTTTCTATTTTAGAAAATAATATTACTCAAATGAGGCATTATACGAAGGTAATATTTATAGATTGGGTGATCAAGAATAATTACTTATCTAGTGGGAATAGAAAGAAAGCCAGTCTTAATTATACAGAAGGGGAATCACACCTCAATGTGGGAATGGTGAAGGATATCATCATAATAAGGTGTCAAACACTAAAGTTCTCATTGAATGTATTATATCTTTTTTTAATAATGAAATCTACATTTATCTTGAATAAGATGTCAATATTGGTTGAGTGTTCATAAAGATTTTATGATGGTTATTATATGGTAAGTGGTAAATAATTTTTGAGGATATTTACTTTAAATATTTATTTAAAAGACTCAATAGAATGGAACATTTTAAATGTGATGATTTATGTGATTCTCTACAATTGAATGTTTTGTACGAGTGATGGAAGAAAAGTCTAACACCTTTGATGAATGTTGTAATTTTCTACCAAGTGGGGGAGTTTAAATTTTATGTAAGACATTATAAGGTAGCTATTAAATAATTTCTATTTTTTATTCTAGTGAGAAGAGAATATTTTATTGAGAGATGGAGTTTATTTGTGTTGATTGAAAAGGATTGGAATAAGTAAAAGGAGTTCTATGAATGTTTAAGAAAAGTATATCTGATCATATGAAATGTGTTGAATTGGATATGGATTTTTAATATGATACTTTTTATATAATATAATGATAATTGGAATTAGTATTTCCTTACTAAATGGATGTTTTAATGAGTTCATGTAATAAATTTTTGACGTTCTAGTGAAAGATAGTATGATTTCTTATATGACTTTATTCTAGCACATAAGACTTGTCAGAAAGATGTAATTCCTTAAGAATAGTGCATATGAATTTTTTAGGTATATGTATATAATTTTTTATATGACAAAATATATATTAAATTAATATTCATACAAAATAGTTGAAATTAAAAACCCAAATATTTTAATTACTGAAAAATTAAATCTAACAGTGTTGCTTCACAAATATTCAATGAAAAAAATCTCAACGGTTATAAATATACCTATGATTCAATATGAGAATAAATTGAGAATAATTACACAATGAGAAACACAACCACCTCACTTGTATGGGTCCATGGTCAAATTAATGGAGATTTCAATGGAGTTTAAAGATAAAGATTATGTAGAGAATACTTTTCAATATTCAATATCACGTAAGGAGAAGAAATTAACTAGGAATTAAGGAAAATTAAAACAAATAATTTATTAAATATTTAATTGAGAATTAAATACTAGGACATAAAATTTTATTTTAATATAATATATTTCAGGGATTGGTGAGTTTTATGAAGTGTCCAAAATTCTATTTTCTAGATATTATTTGAATATAAAAAATATAGGAAACATATATGAAAAATGAACTTAAGAATATAGAGATAATTAATATAGTTCATGAATTATAGCATTACAATGCCCCAAAACACCTATTTGGTGTCTGGATCAGTGGTTGTTGCTTGAACATAGGCACATTTTCTGTACTCTAATGGTTACCAATAATGACTAAGGGTATAGGGTTTTTCCATAGAGATACTATATTTTCCTATCATAATGATAAATAATAATGAAAATAACCAAAAATAATACAAAACAATTATCAGAGTATAAAGAATAAGTAAAAAAGAATAATGATATAAAAATATTTAATGTGGAATCATATTGTCATACTAAAACACAATCATTTTATTATACATCATCTAACTACACACTGGGATAATGATGTATAAATAATAAATTAAATGATAAAAAAGGATCCACAATTGTCATCCTTGACACTCATTATATCGAGGTATCTAGCCTCAATGCAAGCTATCTGATTTGATCATATAATATTATGCCTTTAACACACCAAAATTAGTTAATAGTGAAGTACACTTATATACCCAAGTTACATGGATAGCTAAGCATGTTTTGAGTACAAATACAAATCGAACCACAAATAGGAACCAAACAAGGACTAGTATATCATTTTATACTCATATAACATGCCTAATATAATTAAACAAATATCTTCATATTTTTTATGAAACAATAATCACCTATTATAAAATTTTGACAGGTCACCTGAGATCAACCACACCTAAATTGGCCAATTTCAAATTGTCACTAGGAATGTTTCATACCATCCCATAAAATATTTGGTGTAACAAATAATCCTCGGTAAAATAAAAATCATCATCAGTAAGCATAAAACCTTAATGTTTTGAAACAACATAAAAAATATGTATAATAATACTTTCCAAATCATGGATAATAATCTAGTCATTAAATATAGTAAAACGTATATAATCACAGATAATAATCTTGGAATTAAATATATTCATACAAACTAAAAAAAATTAAAAATATAGGTAACCTAGGTAATCATGATCAATGAGAAAATAATATGAATAAATAAGGGATATATATATTTCGGGGCCTAGTATCTAGATCATAGGGATTATCCTAGTAATCCATATAGGCAGTCACTAAATCTCGGGTGATAATATTATCATTCCTTGTGGTTTTATGACCAATAACTAGATTCTAGTGTGTATCATAGGTATCCAATATAGTATACCAATATTTTATACATAAATATTACATATTTTAATATTAATATACAATACTTTTCATAAATAGGTTCATAGGGACCATAAATGTTTAATCTAATAAGAGTCTACATACACAATCATTTTATTTCATAACATATCATCAACATCTCCCATACAGATATTTTAATTTTATGGAATTCATAATCAAACCTTAATTAATCCGTCCTTTTTAACCTGAGGAAAAGAAACATAAAAAAGAGTTATATTAGATGCTTATTATAGGTAAACATTGATGATATCAATAGATGATCATAATAATGTATAAGATAATTATATTGGTAAGAAATCATGAATGTAAATTACAAGGTTCATACTAAATATGTAAAATATTATAAACATGAGTCATGGTATAAATAATTATCATTTAAAATACATGCATTATAAGAGTAAGAAATATTCGAGAATCAATCATGAACCATAAGTTCATAACATTAAAAGTGTGGTACCTTTATAAGTATAAAAACCATATGATATTTTTTGGTTATCTATAAAGACCATCAATCCCTATTGGATAACACACATCTGTCTATTTCCCATAATGAATCAATCACACCCAAATGTTTCTAAAAAATATCTCATGGAATATATATCATTGAATAATGAGTTTGAGGGTTATATAATTCCCACCTAACACATTATCTACAAAATTGTGAGCCAAAAGTTCAAAAAAACATTTTTCATACCATAACCTAGGAAAAATAAGATATTTTCAGAAACATTTCATCATTTCATATCCTATATTAAAAAATGGTTTTCGTAAATATTTACTTAATTCATCATATCATAACCCCTAAAAAAGATGTAGGTTTCATAAACATAATTTCATCATAATCATAAACATAAAACAACGAAAGAAAGAATAAGTTTGTTTTCATTTGATAATATAAATAGTACATCATAAAAAATACAAAATACTATTGTATTTATTGAATATAAATTCCATAAATAGAACACTAAACCATTTTTTGAGGAAAATATCATTTAAATTTTAAATCTATTATTTAGATTTATAAAAATTCAGAAAAAAACTAAGGGAACCAATTTATTTGAAAATATCCTTGAAAACATATAATGGAATATTCGTATAATTGTGTGGCCATGATGATGGACAATTATGTTTAAGTAATACACATTAAAACAAATATTCCATTTTCATTTTTGGTAAACTATAAAAAATACCTCATTTTGAAAATAACAAGTATATTCCATTTATAACATTCCTTATAGATTAAAAAATGGGTAAATTTTTTATATAATAAATCATTTTATAATTGAATAACTTTATTTACAATATTATTAAAAAACATGGACATGGAAGAAAAAGGATTTTCGACCGAATAGAGAAATAAAGATGATTTCTCCTAAAAACAATCTATCAGTATCTTGTATTATTAAAATAGAAGAAAATGATAGTAAAACATGTATTCTCCAAAAAAAATATAGTACAATAAAATAAATGAGTATATTGAGAGTAATAGTATAATATTTCATTCTTTAAACTTAAGTATGAATAATAATGATAAAAATTGAGATTGAAACATAAAAATGGTACCGTAGAGAGAAATTTTAAATCATAATACCCAGAAAAACAAATCCAATATGGATAAGTATATCACATAATTTTCATGATATTAATAATTAAATACATTCATGGGTGATATATACACCATAAAAAAATGAGGGTTGTATAGGATATTTGTCCCATAGAATTAAGGTTTGACAAAATCCCTTACATAAATTCTTGGAATTTCATTATACCTATTCATAACTCCAATATAATAAATATATATTATTGTAAATATATTCTATAACCAAAATCATAAATATCACATGATATATTATTTACTTATGACCTTTTATTACCTATCTATTATCAAATCATTGTTAAAATCACATTTCAGGCAATAACAACTTCATTTCTCATATATGTATTGGCTTGGTATTTTATATTCTTTTAATTTTAGCATGGTAAAATATTATAAATACTGTTAATAAATGATATAAATATCATATAGATTAATTATATATGTTTTTATTTTTATACAAAAAAAGATTTATATAGAAAATTAATTACACCGTTTCTGGAGGCGATATGCCATACATACGCATGAACAATGCTTCCATTTTAATGAATAATGGAATCAAATAAAGGTAATTATTAATTGTAATTTAAAAAATAATTTTTATATCATATATTTTAAATATATTTACAAAATCTATCATTATTACAATCCATGTGAAAATCAAATGAAAACAAACTCCATTAGTTCATGTAGCCGGTAGTCCACAGGTATTTACGAGTGATACTATCATTTTCCAACACATTGGAAATTAAGAAGGTAGAGGTGATATTATAATTTTATAAGTATAATTATATCATAAATATCATATTAAAATGTTAAATATTTTCTTATATCCATATATTAGAGGTAGTGATAGAAAACGAACTATATCGTGTTGTGAGGAAGTGGCCTGTTGTACACACGATCGATTGTTTCATTTCCCGTTTAATGGGAGATGAGATGAATATATGTAATTACAAAAAAATAATAAAGTATAATTATATGGTATATGAATTTTTTACTTATATTATAATTATTAATACATGAGTGAATGTGGTAATATATGAAGTAATAAGAAAGAGCATATTAAAGACAATTACCTTCGCTTGGAACACAATTTATTTGATCTCTTGTGAAAGAGCATATGGCTGATATTTTGGAAAGAATAGAAGCTATATTTAATGTATAAGTATCTTATGTTGATATTTTTGTATGGGGGTTTCTATTAAAATTTCTTAATAGGAGTGAAAAAGTGAGGAGATGAGGTCCCATTTTATAATTGAGGAGGAGTGGCATTTTTTAAAATAACCAAAACTATTCCATAATTGGAAGTAAACCTCAATACATGTGCCTCCAAAATTGGTATATAAAGGATTATAAGGAGTATATTAATTATTAACTCTACCAAAAAAACAAATTCATAAATATTTTATTCATTATCCTCAAATTTTGTTTACTTTTACTGTATTATTTATCTCCATGGTAAATAATGTTTTTATTTATTTACCTAGCTAATTTATATTCTAATACAAAAACAATGATCCATATTATATATTTTGGATGTAATTATTCAAAATATGAAATAAAATTTACTAAATAAAATTCATAGTTATGCGGAAAATTAATTTCAATACAGGTGCATGTGATGCGAAAAAACATTCTTTTTACCTTAATCGTGATAACTAATTCCTAATTTTTTAATATTCATTAAGAAAAAAAATAATTAGACCCTATTAAATAATATTATTTATTCTTATTAATAATATGTAATCCATTTAACCAAATTAAATCTCCAAATTGGAATAATTTAAATTTAAAATTAACCCTGCATGTGCGATAATGAACCAGGTTTCCAAAGAATAAACATCCAAAAGTATAAAATGTTTTTATATCAATAGTTAACAATAAATTCATTAAAATGAATTAATTGGATTAATTATAACATGATATAATTAATTTTAATTTTAAATTATTTTATTATAAGTTGTAAAATTGTAATTACAGTAAATAAAATAGTAGGTTTTAATAAAAATCAAATATTTTTACGATTCATCCAAAATACTAATCGTTCCAGAACATTCTAAAAAATTAAATCTATTTTAATTTTGATATGTTGATTTAAAAAACGAATTTTATTTTTTCAAATATTTTTTCAAAAAGTTTTAAAAATTAAATTTACGATTTGTTATCAATAAGCATTAAAAATCACTTTTTTGAATTAAATGTATTTTCAAAGTTTATAATGACCTTTCAATAAATTACTTACTTATTTGTCAATATGTGTTAAATATCTAAATAATAATAATTTGTTTTAAATATGTGGTTATAACTATTAATACCTCCATGTTTAATTACAATTTTATAATGTTCATGTTTAAATAATAATATTAACAGTATATTACGGTTCACTAAAACTCAATGGTGTGTGTAACATAAGCTGTCGAAGAAATTAAATATATTAGAAAAAATATATTTAATAAAAACTTTTGTTGTTACATTGACCCCACTTAAAATTTATTTTCCCTTGAAATTAAATCACTTGGATTGAGACTATAGAGTACACTTCATGATCATCATATCCTTAGGTTCCTATATAGCTTCCATATGTTGGTGGTTTTGGCACAAAACATTGACCAGCTGAGTGGTAGTGTTTTGTAACAATTTATCTCTTTGATTCTGAATATCCATAGGTTTTTATTCATAAGAAAGATCAAGAGATAATGTTATTTGAAACAACCCATGATTTTATTGTTGATATCATATAAATTTTACATATTCAATAACTTACATTACATAGAACCCCAAGCTAAAAAAACAATTAAATATTATAATATAATTCTTATAGTTATCACCTAGTCATTGGAATGAATGGAATGAATGAGATTAATTAAATTTTGAAAATATTGTTGAAACATCGTAATAAAATTAATTCATTAGTTACCCATTAATTAGGAATGAAATTAAGATCCAATGGAACATAAAGGATACATTTTTATAATAAACTATTTTTATGACCCCAGTAGAATTTTTTATTAATAAATTAAAGAAATAAATATTAGTGAAATATATTAATGTAATTTATATGTTAAAAATTAAATAAAATTAATTAAATTAATCATAAAAGTTTGATAGGATTACGATAAGTATAAATATAATTTTAATCATAAAGAGATATATTTTCTAAAAGGAACCATTATATCCTTTTTATGGTGATTTTATGTAAATATAAATTATGATAGTTTCATATATTCTATTTAATAGAAGAAAGTTTATTTTTAAAAGTAGAATCACATAATTATATTAGGCTGAATTAATGGAATTTTTCATAAAATAGTAATTTTATAGTGAATAGTGAAAATAATGATTTTTATAAAATTGTCATTGTATTATTAGATGTCTATTTATGATATAAATTTTAACTAAATGTAACATAAATTATATTTTTTATAAATAATATAATTTTTTTTATTTTAATCATTATTATAATTTTTTTGGTATAAGTACATTTTGGGATTCCAAATTAATTTTCAGAAAGCCTATTTTTAGTTGCATTTTATCAGTTTAATTTTAAATTAAATTACTCCACTTTTATGTATTGAATTTTTGAAAATTGGATTAAATATTTAGAATTATATGGTCTATAATTATTAAATATCGTCTTTTTATTTTTGAACAATATGAATAGTAACATTGGTAATTTTTTATTACCATGGTTAAAGGCTAAATTTCAGTAATTTATGTTTAAAATAAAATGGCATGAAATAGAAAATTACCATAAAAAATTCACAAATATTATTGGATAATTCTTATTCTACCATTAACATCTATGGTTCAAATTTTAGTTATTTAATATACACAGTCCCATGAAAATGTCATTTATATTTTCTAAATAAAATAGATTTAGAAAATTTCAAATTTATATTTCTAATAAAAATATTTTATTTTGTATGGTGTCATTATAAAGATATATTTAAATATATATATATTATTTTGGAAGATAAAATATTTATCTACGTCATTTAAGTTTATTTTTTAATTTTAGTGAAGAAATATTTACCTTACATAATTATACAACGATGATGAAATAATAATTTTATTAATTACAAAATAAAATAAATTTTGATTTTAATTAAAAATTAAATTAATCATTTTCAAAAACTTATTTATATAAAATGAGTCCACTTTTGAAATCGATATTTCAAAAAAAAATTAGGGTGAATATTCATGATTTTTCTAAAATAATTGATCTTTTGGAGAATTTCTTAATTGAATAATTTATGTTATTTAACATTATAATCTCAATACACGAATTTTGGTGTCTTGGATGGTGTATATATAATTTAAGCACCATTATTTTTATAGAAATTTCACTAGTCAATGCACTTACTCATAAGAATCATCAATATTAACAGTCTTGAACACAAATAATAAACTAATTTAAAAAATAATCAAAACACCTCTCTCCTCTCCATATGAATACAACCCCTCATAAACTCTTCTCCTCACTCCGTCAAGGACTTCCAGGATTCCTAAATAATGCACAATTAACTTCCCATTCCTTATCACCATGTACAAGGCCTACTTCTTTTACCGAAAGTGCAAATCCATGTGTCTAAAGAGGTTCCCAAGAAGACGATATCCAAGAAGTAAAAACCTCATTCTTTCTCTTTTAATTGATTTTAATTCCTTAACCTATCCTAAACTCCCCTATCCAAAGTGTACAAGTACATCTATTATATATATACACTATAATTTTATTGTGATAATAGAATCTCTATCATCAAATCTCTTCTCTCCTCCTTTTATTTTTTAATGAAAACATCGTTTCTGAAGTGTCGATTCACCACCTTCATGGATGAGAAGTTTTAATTTTCAATTACCACCTTCCAGGATGGTCATAAGACCATTATAATCATTATAGAATATTTAAATATACATAATATAAGTTGTATAAATTTCAGGAAGAAATATATAAGCACAATATAAAATAAAATGACCCAAGTTTGTGATGGTCGTAAAAACCACCAAAATAATTATGACATTTTAATGAACAGTTTACCACATCAATTATCTATACTATATATAAATAAATTATACACTAGAACATTTATAAAACTATAACTTCATTAATACTAAATAGTTTCATTTCTGGAGAAGTTATTCCAATGGCATCCTGCCTTTTAATTACATAACTTTACATTAAATTTTACAATCAAATGATCATTAAAGTTTTGTGTCTTAGAAATCACGAACATAATACATGAAACATAAAATGTTATTTTAATTCACATTTAAGGCTTCTTAATAGGTTCATCCTAATGTACAATTACTACCACTCATAAACTGGAGATATACATCAAAATAAAGAGTGAGAAGAATGGCTAGTAAGAAAAACAAGTGAAATAGCTTACATGTGAAATTGAGTGATAAAAAAAGAACATGAGGGAAATCATAATGGAATGATAATAGAAATATCATAGAAATAACAACTTGAAACATAACTTTAAAATGTGTCTTCAAATTTTAATTTATACATTCCTGAACACATCACAAAGGTCCATCCGCAAGGTTTCATAAAAATTACCAAGGTTAATCACCAAGGAATCATAAAACTTGTCATCTCTAGAGATTAAATTATTTACCCAATACATTAGAGAGATATCATGTATCAACCTTAATATTTTTTTATTTCCATGTCATCCACATATATCATAATCAAACATTTCATAAATAATCCAATTAGAAAAAAATAAATGGGTTTTATATCAAAATTTTGATGTTTTAAAAAGTGCTTAAAACAAGATAATGATTTCTTTCATAACCCATGGAAAAGGAATGAGGGTTTCATGTATTTCAATTACAGAATCATATATATCAATTTTATGTCTTTATGAATACCCCTAGAAACGAAATAGTTTTGGGTATTCACATAAATAAAATAAGAGAATTTTGTGGGAAAAATATAGTGAGATTTTGAGATAAACTTTTATTAGTATAATGGCTATATAACATGGATTTAGAAAACATTAAAAAGAGATGGTAAAAGGGAATCCAAATTATAAATTACTCATAATATACTGTATGGATAGAATAAAATAGAAATATGATCGCGATATGTATATTTTAATGACATACAATATGAAAATTCAACATGAAATAAAAGAGAAGATACCATTTCATTTAAGATAATTCAACAACCTAACAACGTCACTTAAAAATTAAAAAAATTAATAGATGAGATAAAAAGGTATCTCATCATATATAAATCAAATGTAAAGTAAGAGGGATAAATAATATTATACCCTGACATATTAAAATGGAAACTAGAATACATAACATGAAGGAAGTCTTGACTAAAAGAGGAGGGTGAAAGGTTCCTTTTCTTTGAAGAGTAACTTCAAAATATCGAAGGTCGGAACTTTAGG
The DNA here is from genome assembly GCA_963277665.1 of Viscum album. Taxonomy (NCBI): domain Eukaryota; kingdom Viridiplantae; phylum Streptophyta; class Magnoliopsida; order Santalales; family Viscaceae; genus Viscum; species Viscum album. The sequence continues at coordinate 1,704,050,262 of OY728155.1, forward strand.
GGGATTGGGCCCACCTTGGAAGGACTCCTTAAGAGGTAAAAAGACCAGATCATCATTGAGGAGGAATTTGGAAGGAAAGGAATGAAGTAATGGGTTGGTATTTATTACAAAAGTTAGGGAATGTTTTATTAATTTCCAAGCGACAACTCATTAGTGGTATTTGAGAATCCATGAGCTTTCCCAAGGTATTTTCCCATGGTATTGGACACATGAGACACCTCAGAATATATATTACTATACATAAGTCCACCAGAATATTTACATCATTATTACATCATCAATGATGTCATTAAACACATAGAATCTCAAAACTGTATTTTTACTATGCACTTAAAAGATTTTTTTTATTAAAATCTAATAAATTCAGCATAACCTAATATTGATGATCTAAATTAAAAAAATAACTCCATTTTATGAAAATAAATTTGTAATTATGAGATATTTAATCAATAAGTTAAAATACTATTTTCCTGAAAAATACTAATTCGTAACTTATAATTTATAAAATAATTATTTAATGAAGCTATTATATCACATTTCCATTCAAGATGCCTAAATTATATTTCTTATTTCTTAAGTGAGGTTACTATTCCATCAGTCACATTACTATTCATAAGGATAATATTACTATTCATAATTTACTATTCACTAATAATTAATTTAATCTTATTATAATATAAAATTTCTTACTGATCACAACAATAGAAGACTATTTGTTGAAAATAATTCTATATTATTAATTATTTTAAAGTATAAAAAAATATTTTAAAAAATATTTTTTCAAATATTCATCAATAATATGGAACTTCGGTAAATTCATCCTATATTTATCTTGATACGTGAAATTCTTAAATTTTACCATAAAAAGAAATAAAAATTTTATTTAAAAAATATTATTACACAAAGTAACTTGGTCTCATTACATAGCCTCTTATAACACCTGCAATGGACCTAAGAATAAGGTATGCAATGGTGAGAGAATATTGGGGTGGATTAAACAACATTTCCTAAACGGTAATTTCTATCAGCCTGAACTTCTACTGAAGGTGATTAGATTAAGGGTTCACCTGTTGAAGCTCAGCTTCAGCTTGGTCTATATAAAAAACTAGTGACACCACCTCCTTCCCAATCTCTACTAGATGGGCTTCGTACGACCTCAGTCTACTAGATGAGGCCATCAACTCTTCTTTCTATATTAATTAACCATGATCATTTTTATTTATAAACAATAACCACATTGTTAAGAGTATAGTTTATAATGGTCATATTGACCAATTTTTATATAACAGTTGAAACCAGAAAGTATCATTTTAATTATATTGACTTCATTAATTAAAGGATTTAGTTTTGTTGAGTATAAAATAAATTAACAGAAAAAATCTGGAAACAAATATTATTCAAAAGTTCGGGTTATTACTTTCTTCCCCCCTTATGAGATTTCATCCCCGAAATTTTATCTCATACCCTTAGAAGAGTAAAGGTGTGGTTACTTCTGCCTCATAGACTACTCTGGTTCCCACATGGATTCTTGACATTTGTGGTTCCTCCACAACACCTTAACTAGGTGGGTAGTCCTGTTGCATAGAACATTGTCCCTATGATCCAATATCTCCACCAGCTGCTCCTCATAAGAGAGTTCATGTTATAGATGTACCACCTCTGGATTTAGTACATGTGAAGGGTCAGATGTGTACTTACTTAGAGGGTTTCTTGGAAGAAATCATGAATTTGTGCTATATTTGGAGGATATGCAAGTCGATAGGCCACTGCTCCTACGTGATCAAGGATTTCATAGGGGCTAATGTACCTAGGGATGAGCTTCCCTTTCTTCCCAAACCTCATAACTCTCTTCCAAGGTGAAATTCAAATAAAGACTCTCTCACTAACATCAAACTTCAAGTCCCTTCCTTTGTTATTGGCATAACTCCTTTTACGAATATGAGAAGCCTAAATGTGTTGTTAGATGTCAGGAACGTTTTCTATCATATCATGCACAAGATCATGCCCCAGAAGCATTATCTCACCAGCTTCATCCCAAAGAGTATGAGTTCATCATTACTTCACATATAGTAATTCATAGGGTTCCATTTGAATGCTCGAGTGGAAGATGTTGTTGTAAGATAACTAACTAAGAAGATATGATTATCCAATTCACCATTAAATTCAATTGATCATGTTCTCAGCATGTCATCATGTTTTTGAATAGTCCTTTCATATTGGCCATCAGTTAGGGGTGATAGTCCATAACGAAATTCAATTTGGTACTTAGAGAATATTGAAGATGGGTCCATTATTTTTATGTGAACTTTGGATCATGATCAGATATGATAGAAATTGGAACTCCATTCAGCATTACCACTTCCTTCACGTAAATCCTTGAATGTTGATCAAGAGAGACATCTCCCTAAATAGAGATAAAATGGGAAAGTCTTGGTGAGATGGTCCACAATAACCCATATTACATTCTTTCCCTTGGAAGTTCTCAGAAGACTAGTGACAAAGTCTATAGTGATATTGTACCACTTCCACGCTAGTATGGGTAGTGGTTGCATTACCACATTAGGAAATTGTCACGTCCCACTTCCATTCTAGTATGGGTAGTGGTTGCAATACCACATTAGGAAATTTTTGCTCAAGACTCACTTGTAGACAACCCAAGCACCTTGAATTTTAGTCAGCAAACTCCCTTTTCATATTATTTCACCATAAATGATAATGAAGGTCTCTATACATTTTTTTACTTCTGGGATGTATAGATAACATAGAGCTATGAGCTTTATCCATCAGCTCCTTCTTTATTTCTAGAATAGATGGAACACAATGTCTTGTATGAAATATTAGTACACCTTCTTGATCAATATTGAACTCATGAAACATTCCGTCTTTCACAGCCTCAAACATCTTCAATAACAAATGATCTTCTTTTGGATCTATCTTTATCTTCTATAGTAATGATGGTTGATAAATCATTTGGGTTAGGTTTTATGATGCCCCTTCCCATATAATTCCCATGTCCATCTTTACAAGGTCATTGATCAAAGGATTTCTTTGTATTCGAATCATAGACAGAACAACTGTGTATTTCCATCTTTGTGCCCCAATGACTTTGTTTACTATTCTAGGATGATAATGAATTGAACAATCATAGTACTTAATAAGTTCTAACCATATCCTTTTACTCGTGGTTAATTATATTTGTGTAAAAATATACTTCAAACATTGATGGTATGTGTATATATCACATTTCACACTATAAAGATAGTGCCTCCATATCTTCATATAAAAAACGACCATAGCTAGCTCTAGATCATGCATATGATATTTCTACTCATGAGTCTTCAATAGTCGAGATGCATAAGTAATGACTTTTTCATTTTACATGAGGAGGCACCCAAGACTTTTCAGAGATGCATTACTAAAATAACGAATCCTTCTCTTTATGAGGGCAGAGTTAACATTGGCGCAGTAACCAAACTTTTCTTCAGTTCTTGGAAACTTTTATCACACACCTTTGTCAAGATGAACTTGACCCATTTTCGAGTTAACTTGGTTAATGGATTTGAATGTTGGGAATGTTTTTCACAAAGATAAAATAATATCACTCTAATCCTAGTAAACTACGAATCTCAGTTATTATTGTAGTTTGAGTCCACTCTCTACAACTTTATTATTTTTAGATAAAACAGTTATTATTTCATTGGTTACCATGTTCCCCAAGGAAAAAACGTTTTTTAACCAAAATTCACATTTGCTAAAATTTCCAAAAATCCGTTCCTTTTGTAGAGTTCTCAAAATAAAACATAAATGATCCTCTTGGTCCTCACGAATTTTAAAATATGTCATAATATCATTAATAAATACTAGAAAAAAGTTATCAAGGTAGTCCTTAAAGACTGTATTCATCATATATTTAAAAATAGAAGGCTCATTAGTCAGTCTGAAGGGCATAACAATGAACTCATAATTCCCATAACATTATCAAAAGATAGTTTTTGGAATATCTTTTTTCTTCAGCCTCAATTAATAATAACCAATCTAAAGATCAGTCATAGATAATAATTGTGCCCCAAAATTTTGTTCAAACTAGACATCAATTTCTGGAAGAGGGTATTTGTTCTCCAATGTGATCTCATTCAGTTCTATATAATCAATGCATAACCACATTGATCCATCTTTCTTCTTCACAAAGAGAATAGGTGGTCCCCAAGGAGACACACACTGTCAGATAAACACGTTGTCCAAAAGATCTTGGATTTGATTCTTTATTTCCACCATCTCCGCATTTTCCATCCTATATGGGTTCTTTGATATCAGATAGATTTAGGAACGAGTTCAACGGATAACTCTACCTCTCTTTTTCGGGGATATCTTTGTAACATCTCAGGAAATACGTCAATGTATTCTTGGACAATGGGGACTTTTCTATCCTCATACTCCCATTTACTTCTTTTTCTTCACAGATAAACTCAATAAATATATATATAAGAGGTTCTTCTAGACAAAGATATAGTTTAGAAATCTCTCCTTGGAATATAGATATTGTTTTTCATTCTAGACTACTGAGATTTCCTATCTCCTTCATTTGATCTTAGAATTAAACTTTCAGATCCAGTCTATCTCTAGTATAATGTCGAATTCCAACATGGGAATGACTACTATATTTGGGATAAGATTGTGATCACTAAAGTAAATACTAATGTTTCTAAACATGGATGATTATTGGATAATCCCACCAGGAGTCTTGACTGAGAACTCTACTTTTATCAATCCTAGAGTTGAATATCAATTATTTGAAAACTTGGAGGAAATAAAGGAATGTGTAGAACCAGAATCAAACAATGTACATTCTAGATTTGAATAAAAAACAAGAGTACCTTCTAACACATCATCTAGTGCTTCAACATCATCCATGGTGATAGAAAAAGCATGAACTTGTTCCCATAGCCTTTTCTGAGGCTGATGGTGGTTCCCCTCAACTACCCTCAGATTTGGATAATGATTAGAACGGTTCCAATGTTTTCCACACTTATAGAATTGAACATCAAGTGGGGTTTTCACCATGTTACCTTTGTAATTAGTTTTTGGGAGTTGAGGACTCACCTCACTATGAAAAATATGTGCAATAGGACCATCTCTACCAAACATGTTTCACTTCTTTCTCCCAAGTAGGTAGTTCCCCGAATGCCTCTTCCCACATTTATTATACTTGGTATGTTCCACTTGATTTTATCCTCATCCCAAGTCAATGGCCATACCTAAGATGGGATCAAATGATATCTTTTATTCATTGGATTTATGAGACCACTGAGTCTCAAAAAACTCCATTTTGACTTTTATCGCACTCCGCATGATATCCTCATAACTATCAATGGCTTGGTTGGCTAGATTATTCTGCAGATGAGGTCTTAGTTGACCCAAGAATCAATCAGCCTTCCCATTAGGATCGATGAAAATGTGTGAGGTGTAATGTGAAATCCATGTTAAGTTCATCTCATAGCTTCCCATAGATTCATTCTCCTTCTACTTCAGCTCAAGAACTCCTTATCTATTTTTTGTTCTCATAAAATGAAGGAAATAAATATTGAATAAGATCCCTCAAATCTCTTCCCACTCTATTGATTCAACCTCCACTTGTGGACTTGTGTTTTTAATTAGTTCCCACCATTGATCATCTTGTCCCTCTAAGCGGTAAATAGCTTGGGTGACGTTCACTTATTCCAAATAGCAGAGCACAAAAACGATCTTATCGATAGAGCTGATCCATTGTTCATCAATTAGTGGGTCTTTAGATCCACTGAAGGTTGGTGTTAACACATAAAGGACTCAATATAATTTTCCCCATTGTGGTGAGATATGTATCTCATATTGATTAATTTTATTTCCCATGACTTGAGTTATTTGGTTCATCATTCTAATGAAAGTTTCCATTCCAGCTTCCATCAGAGGGCTGTTAGAGCATGGTCCATTGCGGTCACTATTTTCATGGTTTTTCCTATTACCCACCATTTACTAAATAATTAAAACCTTACAAATAATCTTATTTAATATACTAATATTTTAACAATAAAATATTGTTATTCCATAAAACATCATTCATAAACATATTATTCATTAACAAATATTACATTTCTCTATAAATCCATCATAATGATTCATAAAAAATGTGCGATTAAGAAAACATATCCCCTGTGAGTGTCAAACCAGAAGTCCAGCAAGGCATGTTGTCATGTATCTGGATATCCCAGGTCAAGCCTGAAACTCCTTGTTAGAGTTTTCACTCCAAGGTACATCTTTACCAGATCCACATCCACTTGTTCGTATCCAGATATAGATTTATTTGTTTGGAAACCACATACTTAAAATTTCACCAAAATACTAGTTATTTTCCTATATTTAAACATTTCAATAGGGTTATTCCCAATGTTTTCATTGTCTATTTTTTAAAAATAACTAAACTATCATTTGATTCTATCTATGGCATCGTTTCTTTTTATTACCAAACTTTTCATTACATATTACAAAAAAGGTTATTTAAAGTGTAGTGTCTTGTCAATTAGGAATATAATAGAGGAAAACATTAAAAATTATTCAAATAAACATTTAAGTCTTCATTACAGGTTCATCATAAGTACAATTACTGCATCTCATAACCTGGAGTCATAAACAAAAAAAAAGTGTAAGCAAAAGTCCTAGTATGGAAAAAAAGTGAAACCGTTTAAATGTGAACATGAGCGATATAAAAAAGAACATGATAGATATAATAAAGGAATGATACGAGAAATATCATAGAAATAAGAACTATAAAATTAACTATAAAATGTGGCTACAAAATTTAATTTATATATTAATGAACACATCACCAAGGCATATCCCCAAGGTGTCATAAAAATAACCAAGGTTATTCACCTAGGTATCATAAAACTTATCATATCTCAAGATTAAATTCTTTACCCAATACATTAGAGTGATATCAGGGAGAAACCTTAATATTTATTTATTTTCATGTGATCCACATAGATCATAACCAAATATTTCATAAATAACCCAAATAGAATAAATGAAATGAGTTTCACATCAAAATTGCGATGTTTTAAAAGTAATTTAAAGCATGATCGTTATGTAATTTATAACCCATGGAAAAGGAATGGGGAATACATGTATTTCAATTACAGAATAAAATATATAACTTTTATGTGTTTATGAATACCCCTATATAAGAAATAGTTTTGGGTGTTGACATAAATAAAATAACATAATTTCGTGAGAAAAAGATAGAGATATTTTGAGATGAAATTTCAACAGCATAATGTCTATATAACATGGTTTTAGAAAAAATTAAAACGAGAAATTAAAAGGTTAACCCACTTGTTAGTAACTCATAATACATTATAGGCAAAAAATAAATAAAAAGTTCATAGTATGCATATTTGAGTGACATACCACATGAAATGAAAACATGAACGAAAATAGAAGATGCAATTTCTTTTACGAAAATTCGACAGCCTAATGACATCACTTAAAAATTCCAAAAATGAATTGATGAGAGAAAAAATATACCTCATCATATGGTAATAAAAATTACAACAAGAGGGATAAATAATATCATACTCAGACATTTTAAAATGAAAACTAGAATATATAACATAAAGGAAGTCTTGACTAAAAGAGGAGGGTGAATGGTTCCCTTACCCTGAAGAGTAACTTCAAAAGCTCCAAGGTCGGGACCTTGGGGGGCTTGAGGGAACCTTGGAAGGACAACTAAGGAGGTAAAAAGTACAAAGATTCTTTTTGGAGGAATTTTTAATGAATGAAATTAAGGAATGTGTTTGCGTATTTAGCCAAAGTGAGGGAATATTTTATTAATTTCCAAGGGACACCTCATTGGAGGTATTTGCAAAACAATGGGATTGCCCATGGTATTTTCCCATGGTATTGGCCACATGAGAAACCTCATAACATATCATACTATACACAAGTTTACCAGAGTTATTACATCATTAATGATGTCATTAAAGACGTCAAGACTCAAAACTATATTTTTACTATTCACCGAAAAACAGAACATTTAATTAAAATCTCATAAATTCATCCTAACCAAATATTGATGCTCTAAATTTAAAAAAGTGTCACAATTTTCTAGTAATGAGAAATTTAATTTTTATGTAAAATTATTATTTACCCGAAAAAATAAAAATTCGCGAAAAATAATTTCTAAAATAGTTATTTACTTAAGCTAGTATATCACCTTACCATTCAAGATACATAAATTTTATTTATACATTATTAATTGAGGTTATTATTCCATTGGTCACATTACTATTCATAAAGGAAATATTACAATTCATAATTTAATATTCAATAAAAATTTAGTTGAGCTTAATAAAATCTATATTTCTTACTGATCAGAACTATAAAAGACAATATTTCGAAAATCATTTCACGTTATGATTATTTAAAGTATAAAAAAATATTTTTAAAATAATTTTTTCAAATATTCATCAATAATATGGATCTTCTATAAATTCATCCAAAATTTATCATGATATTTGAAATTCAAAAGTTTTACCATAATAAGAAATAAAAATTTTATTTATACAAAAGGATTACAACATGTAACTACGGTCTCGTTACATGGCCCCTTATAACACCCACATAGGACCTAAGAGTAAGGTGTGCAATGGTGATAGATTCTTGGGACATCTTGGACAACATTTCTCGAGTGGTGATTTCTATCATCTTGAACTTCTCCCAAAGGAGATTACCTTCACACTTCACATGTTGAAGATCATCTTGGGCTTGGTCCAGAAAAATGCCTAGTGACACCACCTCCTTCCCATGCTCCGACAGATTGGTTTTGTACGACCCGAGTCTATTAGATGAGGCCATCAACACTTATTTTTTGTATTAAGTAACCATGATCATTTTTATTTATAAGAAATAATCATAATGTTAAAGTATATTTTCCAACAATCATATTGACGAATGAACATATTGACCGACAATTATATAATTATCGAAACCCAATGGTCTCATTTTAATTATACTCACTTCACTAATTAAAGCATATGGTTTTGTTGACTATAAAATAAAATAACACAAATAATCAAGAAACAATTATTAATCCAATGTTTTTTTCATTACAATTCTCATTTGAAAAGAAACCACATATTTGTACACAATGGAACTAACCATTAAACCATGAAATTAACACTCCTGAAACAACAAAATTGAGTTATGTAACTCATATAAATGGTGATGAATTAGCTTAATAAAATTATAATAAATAAAATATATGTTTAAGACGTTATTATTTATTTAATTAATTAATGTAATTTAATTATCAAATACATTAAGTACAAGTTAAGAACACTTTCAGAAAAAAGGTCAGAGCTTTTCATCTCACATTTATGTTTATGAGATATGATTTACTCACCACTTGTTTTTTGAGTATGGCATATATATATAGAAATTTGATATATTATACCATGAATATAATTATCTTCATGGAATTCAATGTTTCATTTTATGATAATTATTTTTATGTAACATAATTTTTGATTATTTACAAAGTGTTAAGGGATTTATTAACCAAATTTCTATTCATTGGGTAATTCGTCTATTCCATTGATTACATGATGATATGATGAATTTGGATTATTTTATATTGTACTTCCATTTTATATATATTTACTTTTGATACCCATAATTGATTTCTTATTTTAATTCCCTCATATTCATTTAACAATACTCTTATAATTGTTTATTTTTCAAAATTCTAAAGAATTTTTTTAATTATACAGAATGAGTGGATTTTACAGCTTAAAAAATGAATTATTATTTTTAGGAATTCTTTATATTATTATGAGGTTATTTTAAAATATTTTTTTATAATTTCACAACTTTGAAAATAAATGTTTTCAACGTAAAAGGGATATTTCTCTCTAGAAATTTCAATGATTTTGTTAGAGTATTTTAACCTATGTCAACACCAACAATTTAATTTTATTATTAAGTAAATTAATATATTTTGATAATATATAACATATTTTATTTAATGTTTTATGATCATTTTTTTGGGATGTACTACTTTGATACAATTCTCCATATTACTCAAGTTATTTTATTATTATCTTTACTGATTGGGGAAATTATATAAATTTCATTTTCTAATTTCAATATAGATTTTTATGTTGATTATTATTCAACCATTTTAAATGAGGAATGCATTGTACTTAGAATGTGTTGACCATGGCCTACTATATCCCCTTGATTCATTGTTAGGTCTCATGAGACAAACTAGAATGGGTTTAGCCAAAGTCCTTACCCATTTATTTAGAATTTTTGGATGAGTCCTTGATTTTATGATATGTATATACCAAATTATAAATTCCCTCATTATGAGATTATTTTATGATATAACATGTGATTATTTGACTAGTAGATTGTTCATGGTTATGTTTCATTCTCATGTAATTTTTTATATTGCATTATTTAATTTTCTATTATTCCTTAAATATCATGATCATGATTTTGTTTTAATTTCATGTTTTTCTATTTATTAAATGTGCCTTATTGATTATGTATATTTATGATAGCTTACAATGTATTATTTCCTTTACTGAGAATCAGACCTCACCCATTTCTTATATTTCATTTTCCCAAGGATACTAAGAAGCATATTATGATTGACATAAAAGGATAATCTTAGGGGAATAATGATATTATCAAAGAAAATACTTTATGTCTTATAATATATAAATATAATTTTAATTTCATGTATGTATTTAGTTCTCTAAGACAACCAAACTATTCAGTCCTTTGGTATGTGATCACTTGTACCTTATTCTAAGGTAATAAGGTAATGTACAGACTACTGGATACATGGGATGGTGTATTTACATTTGTTATCCGAGAAGGTTTAGTAGAATAATTGGGAAATATATTTATGAATGATTTGATTATTGAAAATAAACCTATGATAATATTTAACGATAACTATATATGACATCCCAAACAAACTCTGTTTATAAGTTTAGTTATGCTTAAAAATTTCAATTTATGTTTAGTATTTCACTAGTTTTGGGATTATACATTACCTTTCATAATGTTATGATGTAATATAGTTTATGTATGCATTTAGAAATGTAATATCATCAATGGAATAGGAACCTCACCAATGCACGGAATATAAATAGGAAGGAGGACCTACTATTTTTTGGTATTAGGGAAATATTTCAATGGGAACAAATCTCCAATAAATTTTCATCATATAAAGAAAAAATATCATATTATAATGAGGAAAATAAAACATTCCATAGGTATTATGGACTCAAAGTGATGAATGATAACAATAGTACTTCTATGAAAAAGGTAAATAATGTCAAGAAGGGAAAGAAGTATTTTCCCACATGTCAAAATTGTGGAATGAAACACCCAAGTACTCTCTTAAAAGGAATGAGATATTTCTACATATATGGAGAGAGAGACCTCTATAATTATTATTTTATGGGTAAAAAAGGTTTTATATGTAAAATGATTCATCTTCAAGGATATGGGACACTACACAAATCAATTTCTCATGCGTCAAAGAAATATATCCCAAAAGAGGCTAACATATCATGGTCAAGCATATGGTACTACCAAAAAAGATGAAGAATGATTAGTATACTTGTGTTGGGATTCAATAATTAGGTTATTTTAGTTTTTTATTAATAATTATATGGTTTTAAAAATCATAAGATATATATGGATTTTACTACATCACGTTTTATATGAGGAATTTTAAACATGTGATAAATAAAACTAGTGACCAAGAGAAGTGATTCTGTTGTAAGATGGTATTTCAGAAAAATCACGATTTGGGAATGATAACCCAAAATATTTGTATTTCTTTAGATAATAATAAATATATGTTTTTGGGACTGTTTTGGCGACAAAGATGATGGTTAGTGATATGATGGTTTATGATATGTTTTCTAGAATTATTTGATTTTTGGATTTAATGACTATATTAAAAAATAATGATTATACATTTCAAAGAATGAACATTTTATAATAGTTAAATGGAGATTAAGGTATTTAAATATTTTTTATGTGAAAATATGAGCTACATTATTTTGTGAAATCTTTAGATATGTTTATTTTGGAAATTTAGTGACCTTCTATTTAAATTTTTGAATTTCGAATTTGGAAACATGTATTTTGAATGAGTATAAAAAAACGACGTATAGAATGAAATAAGTTGAACATTGAATATTATTATTTAATTTTAATATATTATTTATTATATTTAAAAATATGTTCTAATGATTTTTCATTTGGTAAATATTTAATGGAAAAATTAACGTCTTATGGATCATTTGATAGAATTACATTTGACAAAAAAATCAATCTTGAATATCCATTTTTTGTTTTAAGAAATGAGGTGGAGATGGATCAAAGAACAAACAAATAATGATATTATAATTTAGACTTGGTATGTTTATTTTTTTGATTTTATATCTATATAGTAAAATAGTCCCCAAACTCATGGAAAATGATTTTGGATCAAAACCATTATTCTTTTAGTTTTATTACTATGAAATTAATGGTCTTTTGACCAATAAAAAATTTATGGTTTTGTGATGGGGGACTTCATAATGACCATGATCTATATCAATCTACATCAAATAATTATAGTAATATTTCATTTCCATTCTCATTTTTCTACATCCCACTAATGTTTTCCAATACGGAAACCCAGTTCTGTGGTGACCATAACATGTTCCTTTCCCTCCATTTAAGAGGTAGTTTTATTTACCCAATTGATGATAAGGGATTTACAAAAGGGTATTTTAAAGTGAAAACTCAATGATTACCAATCACATGTTTAAACATAAAGGAAATAATTTATTAAATGAGGTGATAATGTATCACCATAATATTTTACAATATGTATCTTAAATTTAGCTCCATCAATAGTTTACATTACATATAACATTGAGTTGAAACAAATTATTAAATATTATTATTCAACTGTGATAGTTATCACATAGTATTTTGAATATAATTAATGGATTAGATCAATTAAATTATGAAAATATAGTTTAAAAAGATTTTTATAAAATGAATTCATGAGGTACAAATTAATTATAAATGAAAGTAAAAACCAATTTAACATAAATGATATGTTTTTATAAAAAACTCTTTTTATAACCATAATGGAATTTTACATTTAAAAATTAAATTAATCACTATTAGTAAAAAATATTAATGAAATTTATGTGTTACATACTCAATATTATGTTTCAAATTCAACCAATATGTTTTATCGGTATAAGATAAGAATAAATTCAATTTTAAGCAAAAATAGATATATTTTCCAAAAGGTAATTTTGACACCTTTTAATGGTAAACTTGTTTTAAATATAAATTTTTAATGATTAATATATTATATTTTAAAAAATAAACTTCATTTTTAAAAGAGTAATTTCAAAATTATCTTCAGTTGAGTTTTTGGTATTTTCCAGAAAATATTTATTTTATAATGAATAGTGAAGAATAATGATTTTATAAGGTTGTAAATTTATTTATATTATAAGACTATAAATGATTTGATTTTTTTCTAAATGTAATATAAATAATAATTTGTTATAAATAATGATATTTATTTCATTTTAATCATAATTGTAACATATCTTGGTATAAGTACATTTTAGGATTAAATATAAATTTTTATGAAACCTGTTTGCAGTTGACTTTTATCAGTTAAATCTTAAATTACATCCTACCACTACAATGTATTGAAATTTTTTAAAATGTAATCAATATTTTGCATCATATGTTCCATATTTAGTGAAAATGATTCTTTATTTTTTGAGAATATAAATAATAATTTTATTAATATTTTTATTACCATGATTAAAGGATATATTTGGGTAATTTTGGTTAATAATAAAATGATAAGATTTAAATATTGACATAAAACATTTCCAAATAATATTGTATGATTTTGTAACGTCACGAACTGAAAGCCACTAAACTGGTGCTCTGAGCTGGTTCGCCACAAGGCCTCAAGCCCGCCTCCTCGTACGCCAGAGGCTTCCGACTAGTAGTGAGGGACTATGGTGTGATAGTGGGGAGACTATGCCCTTATACCAGAGTAAGAAACAGAATAATTAACAATGTATCGTACACAAAAGATAGCAAGCAGTGTGCGGAAGCTGTAAACATCAAAAATAGAATAATCTCTGATAGTAAAATTCTTTAAAAGCCTGAATAGCTATGCAATACAAAACAACACCGGTCACCTACTGGGATGACCATGCATATACAAGTACAAATGAAACTGAAAGTAAATGTATAGGGCTCAACTAATAACACTTAGCCACCCATGTACCTGATTTATATAAAATGTTGAGCCACAACAGCCCAATCAGTAGAACCTCTCGAGCAGCACCGCTCGATCATGCAACACAGGGCATCAGCCCTATCCACCATGTAACACATGTTCAACCTAAAAAGAAGACATATGGTCTACATGTAAATCGTGTTGCATTTGCAGGGGTGAGAAATAATCTTAGTATGACACCCCAACAGGAAACCTACAACTATGCTACTAAAACTGTATGGAACAACAACGTACATAGCCTTGCTAGAACATAACAAAAGATGCATACCAAACATGAAACCACAGTCGATCTCAGGGTCTGTAATCCCTGTCAACTGGGTAAGTTCCACCATGCATGTCCATATCTATATACAAATACATGTATATTCCCATACTTATACACATATACAAAATATGAATACCCATTGGTATGTGTATCAAACAACATAAAACCACAACATCAGTCGAACATTGGGACTGCAATCCTGATCGATATAAAAACTGCTTCAGTCAGTGCCAGAATCATATCTATGAGCAAACTACTTCACCATAGGGGGAAACTAATCCTACAACTGGGGTCACCCATACTCGCCTCCAATCACCACTTGTTTTCAGTATACCGATGGTAAATCCTACACAGAAGGACACCACATACCTATTATAAAACCTAACAGATCTAGAAGTGTGTAATCATTCCAAACATAGGTCGAGGAGTGTGTAATAGTACCTTCAACTCCTTACCCTCTGGGAAAGCTCTCTCGGTGTATCCCCTTTGATCAACAATTCATCAATTAAATACACACGACCTCCTAGGCTACTCTCACGGTAGGAACCACATGAGAATAAAATAGCTTCATATAAATTATGAATGAGCTCTGGGTCTCTCTCACAGTCAATAACCCCTTTAGTCTCATGTATAAGAAGCCTCTATGAGGAACCACTCACCGTCAATTACCCCTATAGTCTTTTAACAAAAAATTACAGACTCTCTCATGAGGTACTCAACATCAATTCCTCATATAGTCTTTTAAGGATAACCACAGACACTCATAAAGAGAACTCAAAGTCAATCCCTCCAATGGTCTCGTAATGATAACTACATATAGTCTAAGGGATCAATCATCGTCAATCCCCCCTATGGTCTTGAAATAATAACTACAGACTCTCTGAGGAAGCACTCAACATCAATTCCCCCTATAGTATTTTAACGATAACTATAGACGCTCTGAGGGAGCACTCAACATCAATCCCCCTTTTGCATCATAATGATATCTATAGACTCCATAAGAAATTAATCATTGTAAATTCCCCCTAAAGTCATTAATGATAACTATAGACACTTTTAGGGAACACTCAATGTCAATCCCCCCTAATAGTCTCACTAAACCAGGTTCCCACAACACTGTGTAAAGCAATCGTGCACAAACGATTATCTGTAGCCAAAGTAAACCTAAAAGCACTACTTGGCTAAACAGCTACAAATCATATCACAACACCAGATAGAAAAATCCATCCTAAAAACACTAGGAATATAAAGCAAGAACCCTAATATGAAAAACTAGATAAAATGGTCAATACCAAAGAAACATGGGAAAACACCTCTATTGCATGAAAACATAACCGTATTCACAAACAAGATCCCTTACTCAAGCAAACAATCATAAAAAGAATCAACATAGTCAACATCCCTAAACACACAATAACTTGTTGAAGGGAATTGGGAACTTTATCACATAATATTCAACACTAAATACATAACGGAACAAACCACCTACAACATGAATCCACTTAATGGAAAACAAGAGAGAGATCCTACAAGGGACTCCCTAGGTCAACACACATGTAAAGGAATCCCTCAGGGGGTCCTTGGAAGTATCCAGTCTCACGACCTCATAGGAAAGAAGGTCATATCTCAAAATAAAAACATAATAAAAATCATAAGTCACAGGATATAACTCAAATCTCATCTCATCCGAATAGTCTCAAATAGGTTGGTCCGAAAACCCAACCTATCATCCACGCGAAGTCTCACTCTCAGGTGACAACTAAACTCGATAATTGGAGGAAGGACATTTCAATTTAGATAGAAACCCAAAAACACAATTTATATGACCTCTAAAAGTCAAAATGATTCCACAATTGTGTTCTAAGTGAAAAAAATCCCAAAATGGACTAATCACATGCCCAAATCTGGCTTCTAGGGCACAAGATATCCTAATACTACTAAGATGAAGTAGTACATGGCCAGAACACATAGCTAGACACCTGGGGTTTTCGTGTGTAATATTACATGGCATATACTGTTCACAAAAAGTCATCTCATGTGAGTTTTCACCCGAACACATGCCCATGTGCCACTACACTGCGTGTACTTAGAGTACACGTCGTGTACTCCTTAAAAAACCAATATTTCGTGTCTCTTTTGCACATGACCAGACACACGACTACCACTACAAAGTGTGTACTCAAAGAACACAATGTGTACATTGAAAAACATTGTCTTCCCTAAACGGGAAGAACATAAGGCGTGTTCCCCTAGAACACACGCCGTGTATCCTGTGTTTTTGGATGGTAAATCCCTCAAAATTCCCGAAATAGTTGTTTTCACCCTTGAAACAATAGTTCTGACCATAAGAGGCCACAAGAAAGTAATATAAGACAATAAAAACATAAAACAAATAGTTTTCATTAGATATATGCTGAAAACATAAACAACCCAACCTTCAGGAGGAAACCGCTAAATCTTCGGTTGATCTCATGCCTCATGGTTTCCCTTCTCTGAATCAGCTCGTCAAGAGCTTCGAATCGGTACCCATCTTACCTCCCAACTCTCTATCATTATCATTCTCCAAATCCTAAAAAATTACATGCCCTAGGAGGATCACACATGGAGTGTTCACAAGAAGGAGGAGGAAGGAAGATAAGAGAAATAAAAGGGAAGAAGAAAAGAAAATAAAGAAAAAGGGGCTCGGGCAGGCCCCAGTGCCCGACATGAGTTTATGACTTCCCTAGGCTAAACTCCCCATTCCAGAATCAACAATGTAGACAAAATCTTAATCCAGCACTCTGTTTAAATGTTATTTCCAAACAAAACTACACTAATAATTTAATATTTAATTTAATAATATTAAATATTTAATATTATGCTAGAATTCGAACACTTCAAGTTTCCACCAAACTCATATCCATGGGTAAAAACCCTATTCTAGGACCAACGTAGTGGTCAGAAAATTATTTGAGATAAAACATTAGGGGAAAATGAACATTTTACCCCTCAAAAGCATCCAACTGCAAAAATTAAAATTTCCACTCAAAACTGTAGTATGAAATAACACAATTTGTTACAAACATCCCACCATAAACTTTATCATCCATAAGAAGCCCAGTAAAAGGAATATCAGAAATGCTTCTAACCCGAGCATCTGCAAAACCAAGCTCTCTAGATTGTCTGATGACTAGTCATATAGTGTTAATAACTGCCTTCTATATAGAAGTCATTCAACTACGACCGATCTGGTACTCCCCACTATTGGAATACACTTAACGTCATATTAAAAGAAACTCCGAGCTCAAAAGCCCAATGGAAAACCCCGTAGTTTAACCTCAACAAGGAAACCCACCCTCAAAAGGCCAATGGTGCAGTCCCCACCATATGGATTTCCTTACACTGCTCTGAGAGTACAACCAGAACATGTTCTATCCTTCATAGGGATGAACACTAAGAAAGAAAAAGGAGCTCTATGTAGGGTCAAATCTCCCTCATCATACACAAGGAGAATCAAGATATCACATGATTTTCATTAATAGGATTACAATAAGATTTCACCGAAGGTGTGTCCATCTCCTTCCAAGCCACACTAACATCCTACCAAAACCCGACTAGCATTCAAGCATGGGTCAACCACTTCACAATAACCCGATAGTTCAAAAATCCACCTCTACAAAATAGGGACATTCCAACATAACATATGAGGTCCCCACCCATGAATAGTTTTAAAAACATTCGTTGGATCATTCTTGTCCACTCAATGATTTAAATTCAAACGTTTCCACTAGAAACAAAAACATCAAAAACACAGGTTGACTAGGCCAGGAACCCGAACAATCCAACCTGTCGAATCCAATCATGAAAAACATACACCGCCAAAAGGAATTGGAAAACACTGGCCAGCCATTCTAACATAGGTTTCCTTAGAACTGAAAATACATCGACCTACAAGGGTTGGATTCAAAACTAGAGGTCTCTAGGTCTTACACCGAACCCTATATAAAAATCATCATTACTGGGTCACAAGGTCTAACCACCTTGCCCAAAAGATCCAATCCCTTATAAGGAAGGTAAGATCATAAATACCAACTAGGGTAAAGGTTGAAAAACATGGCCTACAAGGGCCCTGATACTCTCTGAGCATCCGCAGAACGAACTGCTCCTTAGAGGTCACAACCTAAATAGAAGAGACACGCTGAACTAACACTCATTGGGTATCTGTATACAAAAATACCCAAAGGGGGTCCCGTTCACAAGAAAATACTTGGTATCTATCGGTATTATACTCAGAAATTCGACTAGTTAACTATAGACCTATGAAATAACACCCAATAAGGGGTTAAAGAGAAAGGAATCATGTGCCATATCGACCAAATGGGGTCACTACACCACCCGTGCATGACGACTAACTCATCATCCTCACAAAAATTCCTCAATGTAGATCCACATATACTGCCATCAGAGTAAAAATTATGTGCAAGTAGACCCAAATGTCTCATTCATTAGTAAAAACACACACTAGCAGGCTCAAATGTATGAATCTTACCTGCCTGGTTTGAACATGAGACACCTCTTAATTTTTCCAGCCAAGAGTCAAAATACATCCCTGGAATCTTACCAATGGCCAAGAGCTAGATATCCATAGTAAATCAAAACACCACACATCATGTGTGTCACTCAAGGAGAAAATCATATACAATTGTAACATGGAAAAACCAGAACAACAATCCCAAACCCTGGAAAACATGACTTCTTTACCAGAAAAAGTGTTCTCAATGAACCAATCTGATATCCACCATAGGTTCTGACACATTCCTAATACTCATGTCTACCATATCCCAATAGTAAAGACTAGGAAAATAAAACTCCTTTAATGCCACTTTGTAATGTCCTGATCCGGAAGGCACCAATTTGGTGCTCTGAGCCAGTTCAGCAAAAGGCCTCAAGTGCACCTCCCCGTATGCCAGAGGTTGTCAACTAGAAGGAAGGACCTAGGGTGTGATAGTGGGGAGACTATGCTCTCATACTAGAGTATGAAACAACATAAATAACTAATTATTATACACACCAGAAAGTAAAAAGAGCGTGGAAGCAGAAAAAACTGAAATAGAACAAGATGTGATAGTAAAATGCTGTAAAAGCCCGAACAACTATGCAATAAAAAACAACATTGGTCACCCATGGGGATGACCATATGGATACATGTTAAAAGTAAACTGAATGTAAAAGTACATGGATCAAATACTAACTCCAATCCAACCCATGTACTCGATCTCCAGACAATGTTGAACCATACCAGCCAGATTAGTAGAACCTATCCAGCAGCTCTGCTCGATCATGAAACATTGGGTCTCAGCCATATCCACCATACAAGTCATGCTCAACCTAAAAATCAGATATAAGGTCTACACGTACACTGAGATGCCTGTGAAGGGGTGAGAAAAAATTTTAGTAGGGAACCCCAACAATCAAACTAAAATTGTGCTGCTAAAATGTATGCAACAACAATGTACTCAGCCTAGATGGAACACAACAAAAGAAGTAAACCAAATGTGAAAACAGAGTCGATCTCAGGGTCTGTATTGCATGTCAAATGGGAAAGTTCCACCACAGATTTCTATATCTATATACACATACATGTATAGTCCCATAACTATAAACATATACATAAATATGAATATTCATTGGTATGTGTATCAAACAACATGAAACCACAACAACAGTCGATCCTTGGGTCTGTAATCATGTTCGACACAAAACATACTTCGGCCAGCACCAGAATCATTTATCTTAGCAAGCTATGTCACCATAGGGGGAAACTGATCCTACACCTAGGATCACCCATACTCACCTACAATCACCACTAGATTTCAGAATAACAATGGTAAATCCTATAAGGAAGGATACTGTATACCTACGGTCAAACCTAACTGATCTGGAAGAGTTTAATCATTCCAAACATAGGATGAGGAGTGCGTAATAGTCCCTGCCACTCATAACCCTCTAGGAAATCTCTCACAGTCTAACCCATTTGTTCAACAACCCATCAATAAAATACAAACAACCACCTAGGCATCTCTCACTACCTAAAACCCATGTGTATAACATAGAATCATGTATATTATGAATAACCTCCGAGTATCTCCCACATTCAATACCCCCTTTGGTCCCATGCAGACAAAGACTCTATAAGGAATCACTCACCGTCAATTGCCCCTATATTCTTTTAATGATAAACTACAGACTCTCTAAGGAAGCACTCAACATCAATTCCTTCTATATTCTTTTAACGATAATTACATACACTCTAAGGTAGCACTCAATTCCAATTCCCGCTATGGTCTCGTAACGATAACTACAGACACTCTGAGGGAGCACTCAACGTCAATCCCCCCTATGGTATCATAACGATAACTACAGACACCCTGAGGGAGCACTCAACATTAATCCCCCTACTTTATTTTAATAATAACTACTGACTCTCTATAAAATCAGTCAACGTCAATTCCCTCTATAATCTTTTAATGATAACTATAGATGCTCTGAAGGATTACTCATCGCCAATCCCCCCTATAGCCTCATAACGATAACTACAGACTCTATGAGAAAGCACTCAATGTCAATTCCCCCTATAGTATTTTAATGATAAATATAGATGCTCTGAGGGTGAACTCAACATCAATCCCCCTATGGTCACACAACACTAGGTTCCCACAGCCCTGTGTAACGTAATCGTGTGAAAATGATAATCAGCAACCAAAGTAAACCTAAAAGAACTACTTGGATAAACCGTTACAAATAATATCACAACATTAGATAGAAAACTTTATCCAAACTACACATGGCATGGAATTCAAGTATCCTTACTGGGAAAACTAGATCAAATGGTCAATACAAGAGAAACATTCTAAAACACATTCCATTTCATGGAAAAATATGCCTATTCATAATCAAGATCCCTAACTCAAGGAAACAATCATAAAATGAATCAACATATTTAGAATCCCTAAACACACAATAACCTGTTCTAGGGTATTGGGCACTTTAGCACATAATATTCAAAAATAACTATAGAAAGGGCCAAACCACCTTCAACATGAATACAATCAATGTAAAACAAGAGAGAGATCCTACAAAAGACTCCTGAGGTCAACACAAAAGTAAAAGCATCCCTCATGGGATCTTTGGAAGTATCCTGTCTCATAGCCTCATAGGCCAAAAGGGAATATCTCACAAGAGGAACATGATCAGAATCATTGGTCACAAGAGATAACTCATATATCATCTCATCTCAAATGTCTCAACTAGGTTGGTCCGAACACCCGACCCATCATCCATGCCAAGTCTCACTCTCAGGTGTCAACTAAACTCGATAACTGGAGGAAGAACCTCTCAATTTATATAGAAACCCCCAAAAATCATTTATATGACCCTTAAAGGTCCAATGTATTCTGACACTGTGATATACGTGGAAAAAAGTTCCTAATGGACTACTCACATGCACAAATCTGACTTCCAGGGCACAAGATATCCCAAAACTAGTAAGATGATGTATTACATGGCCAAACACCTAGGGTATGCTTGTGTAATAGTACACGGCGTGTAATTTACTGTACAAGGCATTAACTATTCACAAAAATTCATCCATAGGGAATTTTCACTTGAACACATGCCCATGTGAAACTACACGGCGTGTACTTATAATATACAACGTATACTCCTTAAAACCCACTATTTCATGTCCTTTCTGCACACGACCAGACACACAACCACCATGAAACAGTGTGTACTCAAAGTACACAATGTATAATTTTGAAAAAGTTGTCTTCCCTAAATGGGATGATCAGACGGTGTGTTCCACTAGAACACACGCCGTATATTCTGGGGTTTTTGACGGGTAATCCCTCAAAAAGCCAGAAACGCCCGTTTTCACCCCCGAAACAATAGATCCGGCCTTAAGAGGCCACAAGAAAGAAATATAAGGCTAAAAGACATAGAAAATTAATTTTAAAGGGTATCTATGGTGAAAACATAAAATTCCCAACCTTCGAGCAGAAACCGCCGAAGCTTCAGTTAATTTCACATCTCCTTATTTCCCTTCTCTGAATCAGTGCGTCGAGTGCTTTGAATTGGTACCCCTCTTACCTTCCAACTCTTTATCAATCTCAACAACCAAAATAATCCCAAGATAAACGGATATGAAGGATCACACATTAAAAATGCACAAGAAGGAGGAGGAAGGAATAGAATATAATGAAAAGGAAAGCATAAAAGAAAAGAAAGAAAAAGGGGCCCAGGATGGCCCAGTGCCTGATACGAGTTTATGCCTTCCCTAGGCTAAATTTCCCATTCTAGACACAAAAACATAGAAGGAATATCATCATGACACTCCATTTATATGTTATTTCCAAATGAACCTACATGAATAATTTAAAATTTAGTTTAGTTATATTAAATATTAAACATTGTGCTAAAATTTGAACAACTCATATTTCCACCAAACTCATATCCTAGGGTAAACACCTTATTCATGGACCAAAGGAGTGGTTTGAAAATATTTCTATGATCAACTATTAGGGGAAAATGACCGTTTTACCCCTCAGAAGAATCCAACAACAGAAATTCAAATTTTTTCTCAAAACTGGAGTCTGAAAAAACACGGGTTATTACAGATTTATATTCTTCCCCTAACACCTATGATTTGAATTTGAATTATTTATTATAAACTAGCCTCTAAAAATGTCTTTTATATTATTTAAGTTAAATAAAATCACCAAATGTCACATTTATATTTTTAGTAACTCTATTATTTTTAATATTCGATTATTCTAAAGATATCTTTGATTACATATATTATTTTGGAAGATAAAATATTTAGGTTCCTACTTTTATTTTGTTTTAAATTTTCAATGATGTTATAATTACCTTAAATAATTATACAATGATGATGAAATAATTAGTTAATTAATGAAACAATTAATCAAATGATTATTTTAATAAAAAATTTAGTTTTTTCATATTTATAAAATTATTTTTATAAAATGGAGTAATTATTTAAATCTAAATGTAAAAAAATGGTTATGTTGATTTTTTTTCTATTTTCATAAAATAGTTGAATTTTTCCTATATAGTGAAATATAGTAATTTACAGTTTTTAAAATTATAAGCTAAATTCAGGAATTTTATAGTCATATATTGTTTATGGTTGATTTAAGAACTATTATTTCGAAAGCACATGTAGTAGTTATTGTAATTATCCACTTGAATCATCATTATTGATAGTCTTGAGGCAAAATAATAAGCTAATGAATAAAATAATTAAAAACACCCCCTTCCTATCCATATATATAAAAACCCTTATCTTTACACCTCAAAATTTTTTCTAAATTATTCCCAATTCATATACTAATCCTCTTACCCATGTCCATGACAAGATGGTCTTTCAAAAATACCAATTCCAAGTGCCTTAAGGGTGTCCCCAATGAGACAATGTATAGGAGGGAAAATACTCCTTGCCATTTTAATTTATTTTCTATTATTATCCTCTCTTAAACTCCCCTATTATATGTTTAATATTAAATATAGTATCATATATATACTATAATGTTATTGTGATAATATAATATCAGTCATAAAATTTCTTCTCTTCTCCTTTTATTTTTACAAATGAAAACATTGTATGTGATGTGTCGATTCACCGCCTTCATGGATGAAGAGTTTCATTTACATTACCAATTAAATTCTGGTAATAAGACCATTATTATGGTAAAATAATATATACATATACATATAATAAGTTATATAATGTTCTATAACCAATATACTAACATAAAGTTAAATAAATTGACACAATTTTTTGATGGTCGTAAAAGCTTCCAAAATAAATTAAGACATTTTCATCAATAGTTTATCAAATGGATAATCCTCATAATATATAAAAAAAATATTTGAGACCATTTTATCATCTTTAATTACAATAATACTAATTTATTTCACTTCTGAAAATGTTATTCCAATTTCACAAGAATTTCAATATTTCTACCCATGGGAACCGACTATTAAACCATGAAACAGACACACCCAAAATGATGAAATTGATCTCTATAACTCAAATAAATGTTAATAAATGAACTAAATAAAATTATAATAAATAAAATAAATGTTTTATAGGTTGTAATTTAATTAAATAATTAATCTAATTTGATTATCTAGGACATGATATACAAGTGCAGAATGATTTACGGCAAAATGTAAGGGTTTCTCTTCTAACTATTATTTCTATGAGATATGCCATAAAAACCACTTAATTATTGTTTTCGGTTTATATATACATCCCTTTTATATATATCATGTCATTAATATCTTTCTCTTCATGTAATTAAATGTTTCATTTTAAGGTCATTAATTTTTTTTGGGACACACAGACTGATTGTTTACACATTTGTAAGGGAATTCGTAACTGAATTTCCATTCTTTAGGTTAAAATTATACTCCCTTTATTATGTTATGATTTATTGATTTTTTATTATATAATATTTTATTAATACATTTTTTATGTATATTTACATCTGATACACTTAATAAATTGAATTTTTTAATTCCCACACCTTCTTTTAAAAAATTTCTTATAAATGTTTCATTTTCAAAATTTAAAAGGAATTTTTTTTAAATATACTAAATGAGTGAATTATCTAGATTTCATAATGACTTAATGATATCATGAATCCATTAAATTAATACAAGGTTCCTCTCATTGAAAATGTTTTCTTTTATAATTGTGTTTTTTTGAAATTAATGTTTTCAATGTAAAAGTGTTATTTCTGTCATGAAAATTGTACTGATTTTGTTATACTATTTGTATATATGTTAACACCCCTATTTAATATTATGAATAATTGAGTTTGATCACTTACTAACCCATATAAAATATTTTATTGAATGGGTTATGATCATTTTGACTGAGGATGTACAAACTTGATAGAAATCATCATATTACTCTAGTTAGTTTATGATCGTGTTTTATGATTGGGGAATTTATCTATATTTCATAAGATAGTTTCATATAAATGTATATTGTATTATGTTTAAATCTATTATTTTGAGTCATTAATTGGAATTAGTAAGTTTTAGGCATTCCTAATATATCCCCTCGATGCATCTATAGGTCTCATGTGAAACAAAATGGATCGGGTTTAGGTTAAGACCATACCCATTTATGTTGAATAATTGTCTGAGGCCTCAATGGTATGTTCTAGATGTACCTCAATATGAATTTACTCATTAAGAGATTAGTATTTGATATTCCATGTGAATATTTTTCTATTATAATATGTTTGGTTATGTTTTATTCTAATGTGATTATTTATATGGAATTATTTGGTCATATTTTATTCCATTCAAATTATAGTCAAGATATTGTTTTGGAGGTGTGTGGTTTTAGTTATTCACATTTCCTTATTATTTATTTTTATTTATTCAATCATCCACTGTATGATTTTCCTTACTGAGCATCTGAGTTCACCAATTTCTTATGATTTATTTTTCCCCAGGATGCAATAAATTTTATGATGATTTAAAATTAGAGATATACTATGGGGAAGAATGGTGTTCCTAGAAAAATACTTTCTGTATTATATATTTGAAATTAAATTTTAATTTCATGTATATATCTTGTTCTCTAAGATTAATAAACTATTCAGTCCTTTGGGATGCGATCACATGTATCTTATGCAAATGTAATAAAGTAAGGTACCGACTCTTGACTAATAGGGATATGTCCTTTGATGTATGACCCTTGCGATTATAACATATGAAGGATTAGTTATGTAGTTCATCAGGAGAGATATGTAGAACACATCATGGACCAGATAGTGGTTCGGGGGAAGCACCATGTGATTAGAAAATATCCATACTCAATCAAGAATCTCAAAAATATGGTATAACAATAACTAAAATTTCCATTTTTTAAAATATATTATCCTTATTTTAGGGAGAAATTAACAGAAACACCTTATCACAAACATCTCATTTCAGATCACATTGATGATTATCATCATAAATGTTCTTCCAACTTTGTGATTCCCTTATTCATTTTTGAATGTCTCTATATTTCTCTTCTATATCGTTATCCATATCTAGTCTAAATAGATTTCATTCTCAGACTTTAACATAGAATTTAAGAGTCCTACACATCATTCCATAGATGGAATCATAAATATCCATTTGAATGCTCAAATAAAATCTATTATTGAATGGAAACTCAATTAGAAGAAGGTGTTGATTCTATCCATAATTGAAATCCATTGAAAAATATACAATCATATCTTCTAGTATTTTAATGATTCTCTATGAGTGAACATATTTCTGGGGATGATATGTCATATTGAAACTCATCTCATTATCATGTGTTTACCAAACACTTCACAAAAAAACATCAACATGGACCATAAATACTGATTAGATGAAATTGAATATGGTACCGCATGACACTATAAAACATCATAAATGATTATTATATAATTATGATCCAAAGATAAATATTATTTAACATTAATGAATTGTGTGGAAGTTATAGGGTGGCCTACGACAACCCATATAACCCTATGCCCTTTTGATATTTTGGGGAGTCTGATGACCAAATCCATGTTTATTTTTACAATATCCATTATGGTATTGGACATTTTTTTGGAATCCCATTATACATATATCATCCATTACATGTTGAAATACCAAGCCAAAATATTCAAAATATGAAATATATCTCTTCATTCCATCCCACTAGAAATAATCTTTGAAATATAAATACATATTTATACATACAATATGAATAAAGAATGAATAAATATGATCTTTATCAAAAAAATCCTTATTTAATTGGTTATGGATAAACCACATAAATAGTTTTTTAACCCTAACATTAATTCATAATCAACAGAAAATTTAATACCATTTATTAAATTATTTTTATACATATTCATATTCCATATAGACCACTTTAATCATCAAATAGATTGTTGAACACTCATATTAGAGAGAAAATAATTATCCCCTTCCATCAGGATTTCCAAATCCATAATTTGTAAATATAAAAATCCAACATGTGCTTTTCAACTCAATTAATAAACCACCTTGTTCTCCTCTATAGGGTGGTAATGTATTGAGAAGTCATAATCTTAAATTAGCTCCATCCATCTACTCAGTTACATATTCCTCTATATCTAGAGAATATATACATTAATTTTTTATCATAATATATATCAAACCTTTATTTATAATGATAATTTCTATATATCTTTAATGAAAAAACACCAGATCTAACTCCAAATAACAATTTGGGAAATTTTTCTCATAACCCATTTGTTTTCATGTGTCCTAAGATATCTCTATATCATTTTTCATGACAATTCATCTCAATACCTTCTTTGATGCATCAATATATATTAAAATTCCTCATATGGTATAGGGTAATGTATGTGTAGGTGTGCATTGTGATATCTTGACCAAGGTGCCACACATCGGTGCCCTAATCCGGTTGATCACATGACCTCCGATGCACCTCCCTATATTCCATAGGTTGCTGACTGTAAATGATGGTCAAATATATAACATGGGTAGATTGTATCCTCATTATCAAAGAATCTCAACAATGAAGAATAATTAAACAGTAACAAAATGATATAACTATACAAAGAATAATACTAGTATCATTTGATAAACAAAACATGAATACAATATCCAAACCAAAAAAAGAGATTTTCCATGTTATATATGTTTCGTGTTTCAGAATGAAAAACCCAAAATAAAGATACTAATAACTCCCCTAGTAGATCCTAACACCATGTATAGTTCCCTCATCCATGACACATCCCTACATAGCAATATAACATAGTTCTCTTCCCCTTATCCTATCATACAACCACGAAGTATATTCAGCTACTCATCAGCGAACCTAAGTAGTGTGTGAGTACAACTCAGTAGGCCAAACACAATGATGCCTAAAACAATATGTAGAAATTAATAATTTATGGTGTTGTTTGAAGAATAAATTAAAAGAGATAAATAAATAGTTTATTAATTCAATTATTCATTATTTGAGCACATAAATATCTTCGTTCATGATGACCCCAAACCAAGAATACATTTTTCATCCCATTCTAGAGTCCAAACTATCCCTAGGTAATATCACATATCAAATAACTCATTGGTTTTCATTTATCATTTCGATTCAATTTTCATATATTGGATACATTGAACTATAGTCCAATGATAGCATTTTGGGCCTTAAATGCCATGTATATGACCGTGTGGATATTTGAAGAATCATCTCATTTCCCAAAACTTTTTTATAAATAAATCAATTTTTTTTATTTTGAAGCAACAATTAATGTCCCACACTATTTATCAAATTCATTCATTTGGTCCTAGAATGCATATCTAGCATCTCATTGGTATTTAAAGCATTAGTCTATGTTCGAAAACCCATTTTTCAATAAATCACAAATTTAACATATATTAAATTTATCATGGTTAATAATCACTAACCCTATTTAACAACATTTCAGATGTATACCATTTAAATTTCTATAGGCTTCACCACTTTAATTTCCATGTAATAATGTGAACAATTCAACATCAAAATATTTATCAATATTTAATCATATACACAATTAATCCTTTAATGTTAAGCCTATCATCCCATAATTTCCATTATTCAATCAATTCAACATCCCATTAATCACCAAAATCCACAATCCCATAAATTTTCCAAATTCAATTTCCCATGTTCAACCCATTTCATTATCACATGAAAAATTAATAAATTAATTGCACAGTTCCATTAATTATTAAAAAAATTAATTAATTGAATTCATGATTCTTTTTTAATGAATATAAATTTAAATTAAACAATTTATACATTAAATTATAGATAAATATAATGGGATCTGTAAATTAGGACCCCTACCCAAAGATCAATGATGTGAATTCACCATCAGAATTCCCTAATTAATTGTGAACGATTGAGAACACAATGAAGAATGAGATCTAGAACCAAATCCAAGATTCAAGATAAAATGGAACAACAACTATAAAAATATTGTTGTAAACCATCAATAGAATGGAATAAAATAATCCAATTTTTTGGAAAGAGAGAAAAGGGAGAATGGAATCCAAATGTGGAGAGATTTCTTTTCAGGAAAGGTGAATATCTATCAATAAGACTTTCAATTCATCAATAACTGCGTTTAGAAGGCATAAGAGTTAGTATGTGAGCATTAAAATTTATAGGAATAGATTTAGGATTGATTAAGGGTGGTTTTGGATGAAATAGGATGGTTTGGGATTTTTTTATAATTTTCCAAAGGAATAAAATATCACATTCATAGTTTCTTGAAAAGGGTGCATGGTTCACCAAAACTCAAGGCCCAAACTATATGCGTCCCTCAGGGGAAAGAAAGTTACTAGTAATAGATTTTATAGTTTGAAAAACCATGAGCCAATAATGAAATACCCTTTTGTATGGAGTTGAACATGTTTTTTGATGTTGCTGCATGGTTTTGGTAAAATATGTGCCAACTGTGAACTACCCCATTTTCCATCCAAAATTCCCAAATTTCACCTGAAAAACCATTAAAAACCCCACCCAAGATATACCAAAACATGGGTAAAATAGTGCATGCAAATTATCCTGAGGAATATTTAGAAAATATAGGGGTCCTATAATCTCCCCAACTTATAACAGATCATCCCTGAGCTATACAACCTATCATCTCTATGATTCTAAGATAAAAATATTAGGCCACTGAGCCTATATATCTGATTCTCTCTCACATGTTTCCTCTTGAACACATACATGCTTCCACAAAACATAAATTATTGGCATAGAAATTCCCACAAAACATTATCAGTATGATCTACAACACATATCAGATTCTTCTCAAAGGAAGCATCAGTATCAAGAAAAAAATTATCAAGTTGATCAAATGGGAGGGGTTGGGGTAATACCGCTAATGTTATGACACATGAATAACATCATTCATAGAAATGTATCAATATAGAAGATCCAATTAGTATGACACCAGCCAAATTCTATCCATAACCTCTAAATTTCTAACAAACCAAGGTTTCAACTATCCCTCTCTTCTAATCTTATGGTGAACCAATCTAGGCGATACATGAAGTAACACATGACAACCCAATATAAACTCAAGGGTTCATCGACATCTATCATCATATGAATTATGCATTCTTTCTACCATAACCTTATATTTATGTATCATCTAAGCCTACTCTGACCTCTCCTGTATGAGTCTTTTTCCCAAAATCGCTGACTCACATGCCTCTATCCATCATAGAGGTAATATGCATGGCCTGACATAAAGATGCCCATATGGTTCCATACTAATAGTTTTCAAAAATACATTGTTATAGGAAAATTGAATGAGTGATAAGTGCTTGTACCAAGACCTAAAGATGTCTAGGCCACATTCCCATAATATATCCTCAATAACCAGTATAGTATGTTCTGACTACCAATATGTTTGTGGGTGGAATATCGTACTCAGTAATACTTTTGTTCCAAGAACCTTATGTATTCCCTGCCAGAAGAATGAAGTAAATCATCGTTCATGTCCTGAAATGATTCTCTCTGGCAATCCATGGAGATGTAATATTTTTTGAACCTACATTTCTCCCAAATGATCCACTATGAATGTCTCATATATAGGAAGGAAATGTGCTACATTCACCAGTTGGTCCGAAACCACCCAAATAACCTCATTCATTTGAAGAATCCTCAAAAGACCCACTATGATGTCCATAGTAACTTCATCCCACTTCCCTCCTAGAATGGGATATAGCTTTTTTAAACCACTAGGTCCTTGATTCTTGTCCTTCACTAGATAATAGGTGTAGCATTGTGTCACAAACCCTATAATATCCTTTTTGATGCCCGACCACCAATACTATCGACATAGGTCACATTACAGTTTGGTCAACCCTGGATGCACAACCGACATTATGGTAGTAAATTATGTATCAAATCCTCCCACATACACATAGGGAAAACTATATAGACTCAGACAATGATTTTATTATCCTCATATATGGTCTAATGGAATGGTGAATCCACACCTTCATGGCTCTCCCTTATGGCTAGACACTTTGGACCCTAAAATTTCATCCCCTAATCCATCTTAAGAGAGTATAATCCACTGATATAGATATGAAGGTAATACTATCGTTGACCTTATGAACCACAAAATGAATCTCATCCAACAATTTCATCATAATACACTCAGAACTAGAATCTTAAACTGCCCGAGTCCGTGTCATTTTTTTCAAAGTGTTAGACAAACTATTTCTATTCCCAGACATATTTGCTAGCCTAAAATAAAATGAATTAATATAGTCATCCCACCTCCACTATTAAAGATTAAAATATAATTGAGAAAATATGTAAATTAGGATATTATAGAAAGTATACACAGTAAATTATTTCCCCAAAAGAGATCTCTGCCAACACAGCAAGGCATAAACTACTACAGATAACTTGAGGTCACGTGTAGGATAGATCCATTCATTTGGCATTAACTATTTTGACCCATACAACATAACTCGATCTCAATGTACTAACACCAATCTAAGATCAATCACAAATTCATATAAAAACACCATATACTCCTCAAATGGATAAGGAATGATCAACATTGATGTTGTCTTCATATTATTATTGAGCCCCTAAAAATAATTAACACATGATCCAGAAAATTAAAAATGTATTCTCTTATTGGCCAGACCTGAAGGGGGAGAACCAATGTAGGAGAAGTCCTAGTTGAAATTTCTACAATACCCCACCATTCCTTGAAAACAAAATATATTGAAAAAATTAATGGTATCCTCTAAAGAGACAACTACATTAACTTTTTCAAGGTCCACAAACACACTTTCCTCCAAGATGATGTGACACAAGAAGTATACCATGTCAATCCAGATTTGACACTTAGATATTTTGGATTATAGCCAATTCTATTTTAAAATACATCAGATGATGTCATGATGTTGGGAATGGTCAACATTATTATAAGATTACACCCAGATTTTATTCACAAATGCTACCACAAAATGATCCGATAAGGGGTGGATCATTATTTTAATAGTAACCGGGGCATTTGTGAACAAAAAAGCCTCATAAAAAATAAATGGCGGCCATAAATTCTTCTGAAAGTATTTTTAGTTATATCAAAAGGTAGAAAGCTCAACTGATGATATCTTGATCTAAATTAAATATCTGATAATACCCAATCCACCCTCAACTAGTCAAATATATCTTAGAAATTTATATGTGGATAATATTTCATTACCATAATCTGATTAAACTTCATGTAATAAAAACATAAAAATAATATCCTTCCAACCTTATTAGAAGAAATAGGAGATCTCCCAGGGGACATACTTAGACAAATTAACCCCTTATCTATCAAATATTACCATTGAGTCTTAATCACTTGATGATCTATTAGTGTCATTATGTATGGTGGAATATCACCCCTAGATTGAGCTCAATTGTAAATTTCACATCACTCTCAAGTGGAATCCCAAATAAGTCTTTAAGAAACACTTCCTAGAACTAGTCCACTCTGTGTGGAAGGACATCATGCTTTACACCCCCATCATCTAGCAACAAACATACAACATGGGATGTACACTCCCACAACTGTTGATGAAATGGAACTATACAACCTACTACTAGAATATACCACTCTCCATGGTGAATATAATTGTCTCCCTCATGAAGAATATCTATCACTCTCTTAAAGTAACAATCAATGTGGGATCAGTTTTCTACAAACCAGTCCATACGCAAAGTCAAGTTAATTTCTTACATATCATGAATGTTAGGATCCCACAAAAAATGATACTCCCCAACATCTAAAGAACACCCCTTGTATAAATAGATGCCACTTGACTATAATACCAACGATATATCGATTATCATAAGCCAACCCAACAAATCCACTATAAAACTCAACCCATTCAAAATTGTGTAGATATAAATGATATAGATGCACCAATATCAAATAAGAGACTTGAAGGTGTAGAAGCTATAAGAACAGTAGCTCAAATTTTCAATGTTCCATCCACACAATCAATAAGTGTAGTCTTAACTTCTTGAATCTGTCTGCCCCCTCTTCCATGTGATTATTCCGTGTCCCATTAGATTTACCACTCTACTAATAAGGGAAATCCTTACCAGAAGTACCACATCCACTTCCTTGTCCTCTCAGGCTAGTATAACTATAATATTAGGACTGATATGGTTAGAAAACCCCCTTCATATCCTCTTATTCTGCCTAGATGCTCCTTCACTACCCATCTGTCATGGGTTCTTACAAAAACATTGTAGGTTTCTGATTATACCAAAAACTCAAAACTCTACTGGTAGTTGGGGAAAATGTCTACAAATATGCCCCAACCCACCGCACTGGTTGTAGATCACTTAATTATGGTCTTGATTAGCTGATCCTTCTCCCAAGACACTCTTATTTCCACTTATTTGGTAAAAATTCTCCTAGAAAAATTCCCTACTCTAAGAATAAATACCTCATACATATCCTGTAGAATCTTATAATCCTACAATGGAAGCCTCCTTTATGTTCCCCATAGATATGAGCGACCAATATTTCACTTATGAAAACATCTTCAACATGAAGATTTTAACTAGGGACATAATTTTCCTTTAAATTCCATCCTAAAACAACTTTTCTATAGTAGCCTCATCACACACCAATGATGGAATGAAGAACATCAAATATTTGAAGTGTCTAACATAGTCCATCATGGTCATACTCTCCTAGGTCAACCTCATACACTGTTGTGCAATCTCCTTACTGATCATTTCAGGGTCAACATTCTCTAAGAACATCTATTGAAAATCCTCCCACTCCATATTCACATGTTTTAAATCCTCAGTCTGGATGTCCCATGAATTCTTCTCTTGACAATGTAACACATAAATTTCCAATTTCACTATTTTCTATACAAATGTTTCTATGTTTTAAGGGATCATCTGGATAGAATCAATGCAGAACTGAACTACCTTTTGTATACCCACGTTAGTACAGGTTAGAGGTTAATGCAAATAAAATAGCATTTTCAATTTATACATACATTTCACATCCCATTCAGTGTCTCTTTTCATAAACTAAATAAAAATATCAATGTTCTAACATAACTTCTCCTGAACTTCCTCGCTCACAACTATTAGATCCTCTTGTTCCACTACTAGAGGTTCATTTCTAGAGATTTCCACTTGTTTCCATATCAACAAGAGTCATCATTGAGGAATGTATCTATAATTCCAAACCTAGGTACGGTGACATATAAGACAATAGTATCACATTTATTTAAGAGATATTCATAATAATCCATACCACGTCATCCTCAAAACCCAATCGCACAGTAAAAAATGAGGTGTTATCGGTATCCTTAGCCACCTATCATCTAGGTCTCGGTTAAAAAAGCGATAAAATTTATAATTATTCATGATTCTCATTATACATCAATTAATCCATTTACTACACTTTACATCATTTACAATTTTTCAGTTTCAAATTAGGCACCTTTTTTATTTATTTAAAAATCAAATAAAAGTATTTTCATATAACAACTTGCCATAAACCTATTTTTCCCATGCCTGCCTAAAATGATGCATCTAAAATAAAAATTCTACGTTCCAAGAATTATTCATGCATAATAAACTCTCATTTCTTTACAGGACATGAGTAAAATATTGGAAAATATCATAAACCATAATCACATCATATAACAAGTGTGTCACTCAAGAAAAAATAACATCTAAATATAACAAACCACATCAATAATAATAATACTACCCTAGATACATGGGTTTTTCCATTGTACTTGGGTTAGCTACTCCCATGCATGAGCAAATAACCAAGGAAAAACTCATCCTATTATAATTTATACTTTTCCGAAATAGTTACACCGTAGAAACTAAAATAAAATCCCTTTGATACTAATTTTTGACTTCATGAACCGGGTGTCACACACTAGTGCCCCAAGCTGGTTGATTAAATGTCCTTATGAATGACTCCTTATAAGCCCATGGTTTCTTAGTTTCATCATGGGTCAAATGTATAACATATGGATACTATACCATCTTTATCACAGAATCAAAATAGTGTAAAATAAATGAACTATAATCAAATTATATAACAATTCCTAGAATAATACCAATATCACATGATAACCACGATTAGAATACAATATCAAAACCAAAACATTAGATATGACTAGCCACATACATGTCAAGTTTCAATATTCAGAAACCAAAATAAAGACACTAAATACTACTTAAATAGGTCCCAACAACATTTTTCCCTCATCCTTTATCCATCCTGAATTAGTCATCTAACATAAAGAAATTTCCATTTTATTCTCCAACAACCATGAATTTTTTTTAGTACTTATCAGGAAACCCAAGTAGGGTGTGAGTAAAACTCAATAGTGCATAAAAAATGGTGTCTAAAATAATATTATATCAATAACAATGTATGAATCTATATAAATATTAAAGTAAAAGGGATATATAAATAGTTTATTAATTCAATTATTCTTTATTTAACCAAATATATTCCATGGATCCTAATTACACCCGAACAAAAATTACCTACTTGGGCCCATGATGGATTCTAAACAATCCCTAAGGGATATCACATACCACATAAATTATGGGTTTTTATTTATCATGGAAACATAGAACCATAGTATAATGCCAATATTTTTGGCTTAGAATGCCATGGCTATAACACCATGGGTATTTGAAGCATAAGTATGTGCCCTATAACATGTTTATCAATCATTCATATGTATGGTTTTGAAGCATCATTTTGTGTCCCAGAATCATTATCACATGAAATATTTGGTCCTAGAACATCTTTTCAAGTACTATGTGGGTATTTAAATCATTATTTAGTGTCCCATAACCAATTTATACATCAACGACACATTTCACATATATCAAATTTATCATGGATAATCATCATTAATGAAAATTTATCAAATTTAATCATATAAACTAATAAACCTTTAATTTTATTCAAACCATCCATTATTACCCATTATTTGATAAATTAAATATCCCATTAATCATACAACTCTAAAATCCCATCAATTGACTAAATTTAATTTCCCATGTTTAACCCACTTCTTTATCATTTGGAAAATCAAATAATCAATTTCTTGGTTATAATAATTAAATATATAATTATTTAATCTCATTAAAGATACATCTTCCATGTGTGGAAATTGAAATTAAAAAAATACATACAGTCAATTATAATTAAATACTATTGGATATGCAATTTAGACCACCTACCACAATATATTTGATGAGTATTAAACAACATAATTTAATAACTGCAACAGAACAATCAATAACATGAAAAAGCATAAGATATAGAAAAAAATACTAGGATCATGATAAAATATAAAAAAACATCAAAACCTATATCTAAACCATCACAAGTGAGGAATAAAACATTCCCCTTTTCCAGAAAGATATACGAGAGATAAAAGAATCCAAACACTGAGATATTTATTACAAGGAGAGGTGGGGACCCATCAATCAGACCTTTTATTATCAAAGAAAGAGGTTTAAATGGCCTTTGAATCCATCTAGGAGTTTTAAAATACATATTAAAGAGTTTAGGTCTGAGTATGGGTTATTAGGGATGAATACAAGGGGTTAGGGATTTTTTTAATTTCTTGATGGATTAAAATCACTTGTTCATGGTTTCCAATATAGGGCATACAGTTTTCCCAAACCATGCACCCTAACTATGTGCTTCCCTTAGAGGTCACATAGTTAATACAAAGAGGGATCATAGTTTGAAAAACCTAGCCCCAAATATGCACTCCCCAACCATATATAGTTCTACAATTTTCTAGGGGTAGGAACACAATTTAGGAATAGTAAGCACGAACTGTAAACTACCCCTTTTCCTTCCAAAATTCACAAATTCTACCTAAAACACCGAAAATCTAAACCCCCAGTTGATTTACCAAAACAAGAGTAAAATCTTACCTTTAAAATAGCACAATACATCATAATAAATGGTCATGATCTTACAAACTTTCTGAACCTCTATTTCATTCTATGAATTTTTCTTCATATTCATCTATTTAAAGGAACATCAATTCCCTCTATGTTCTCTTGGTATGTGGAAATAATGATGTGATAAGTTTTCCACAGTGATTATATAGAATCCATCCAAACTAATAAAACAATAGATCTCAATCACCATGGTTAGTCTCTGAAAATGAAATATAGATGTTTTCTTTGATGGATCTATTGATAAACCCTCACTTGTGATTCTATTACCCAAAAATGAAACATTTTATTACCAAAATTGACACTTTGTAAATTTTTCATCAAGTTTCTCCTTCCTTAGGATAGTGATCACAAATATAATGTGAGTTTCATGTTATACCTCTCTTTGAATATATAATAATATTTTTTGAAAAGTCTACCAAACACTAATCAATGAAATAAAAAAAGACTATATCAATTAAATCCATGAATATAGATGGGGAATTAGTAATTCCAAAGATAATCACTATATATTAATATTTTCCAAGCTTTTTAAATAGCAATTTATTTGTTATATCATTCTTCTTGACCTTAAATTGATTATATTCTTAATGAAGCTCAATCATGGAAAACTATTGATCTCTTTATAGTTGATAAAATGAGTGATCAATTCAAGCTAAAGGATACCAATTGAAGATTTTTCTCTTATTTAGTTCCTAATAATAAATTCATAGTCCCATCATTTCATCAATCTTCATAATAAAAATAATTGGTGACCCTTAAGGTTACACAATTGGATGAATAAAACCGTTATCATGATTCTCCTTGATTTTCTTCTTCAATTCTTACAACTCAACCTGAGACATTCAATATGATGTATTTCAAAAAGTTGTATCACTTGGTACAAGTTCTATTTGAATGCTCACATTAATGATTCTATGGAGACTAGGAAACTATTATTAAAATACATCAACAAATTTACATAAAATTAGTATATCATTGGAGATGAGTTTCTCCCAAACCATCTGAGATAAAAACCTTTTGTATTGAAATAAATAGAAATATAATGGATTATATTTCAATAAGAATTTAATATCTTTAATCACATTGATATACGAAAATAGGTTGGTTTGGAATATCAAATGTGAATTACCTTCCATGCAAGTTGATGTGGTATTTTTTAAGGGAAATTCAATCTACGGCTAAGATAACATCAAATAAAAGTTGAGGGAGAATAATATGATTTGTAGTAAGCATAATCCCAAAAATATTAACGAGAGAATAATCATAGACCTAAGATGTGATATTCATACCATTTAGTGATTTCCCAACAAATTTAACATCAAATAATTTTGGATATGAAGTATTATTCCTAAATTCATTTCATTATAGAAGGTAATTTATATAACTAATATCAAATAATATACATAAATATTTTATCTCACCTATCACTACACCTAGTTCATTATTCAATATTAAATCCCTTATTAAAACCAAAAATTGTTAGTATGAGTGTTA
Organism: Viscum album; assembly: GCA_963277665.1. Lineage (NCBI taxonomy): Eukaryota > Viridiplantae > Streptophyta > Magnoliopsida > Santalales > Viscaceae > Viscum > Viscum album. The sequence goes on from OY728155.1 coordinate 1,704,089,526, forward strand.
GACATCATTTAATATAATGACCAATCATTCATAGGATGTATAAATCATGAAACCATCTTTTTCATTTATGAAATACTAGGTTTAAACAAGGTAATTATTGTTCATTATATATTAAAATGTTTTATGATAGTTCATAAATAGTTTGTGAACATACAAAACATATCCCCAATGATTGTCAATCTAGGTGTGCATCAAGTCCTATAATCATGCACCATGTGAGGACTGAGTCAAAGACCAGTGCACTCTTTTGGAAGTTATTAAACCATGGAAAAACAATTCCTGATCCTTATCAACATGTAGTATCTAGATAGAGATTTCGTTTCTTGAAATCCACTCGTGTTATCCTTTACTAAAATTCCATGGTATTTTCCTCTACTTAGACTTATCCTTACACTTATACCTAAGGTTCTCTATGAAGGATTCTCATTTTTTTAAAGGATAACTAAACCTTTAATCTGATAACAACTATAACAATTGAGTATTTTCATACGTAAATATTATATATTTTTAGATTATTATACATCATATTCAATAAATACATGCATACGGACTGTAAAATTTTAGTTTGGTTAGGTACTAGATACAAAATCCTCTTATATCATGAACGATCTCCAATATCTCCCTTAATGAAATTTCCATTTAGTAAACTTCATATAAAGATCCTAATTGAAAATTTATTCATTAATTGGGGAAAGGGAAAAGAAGAAAGGGTGAGTATAGATGCCCAGTAATGGTAAACATGAGAGATATCAATCGATGAACATAATACTGTATAATGTAAGCATAAGGGTATGAGATTATTAACATAACATACAGGGTTAATAAAAAATTTCAATGATCAGAAACATGAGTCATGGAATAAAAATTTATCATTTCAAATAGATTTATCATAATAGAGGTAAATCATCAATAATCAATCACGGAACAAAAGTTCATGAGATATAAGTGTGGCAACATCATAAGTATAAAACCCATTTCATAAGTCATGGCTGACTACTGAGACCATCAAAATAATAGTGGATAATGAATCCTTACCAATTTCCCATTACATAATAGGACATGAATCAAAACCTATTTCTAATAGTGTATCACGCATGTTGACTTTTTTCTCATAGTGAATTAGGAGAACCATCCTATTTACCATAATAGATCAAGTACATCATCAGGTTTCCCATAATTATCTTTTTAAATTTAAATATATAATGAATGCATTATGTTGAGATATAAGTCCCACCCATCATATAAAACATAATTATTTTCCACACGATCATACGATTTTAATTATATCATTACCCATGAAAAATAAGTATGGTTTATAAACATTTAATCAGGGCATAACCCAAGGAAAAAAATGGGTTTCATAAACATTTTATCAACTAATGACCTCATAACACATGAAAAAGAACTGGGTTTCATAAACATATATTCATCATAAACATAAACATAAAACATTAATATATAGAGTAATAATGGGATGACTGGATCTCATTCCTATTAAAATATAATAATCAATAATTTTTTTCATCGCTGATGAGTATAAATTACATAAAAAGAACAATAAAAAATTCATGAGAAAAATATCATTTCTTTTTGAAATAAATTTTTTAAAATACATAAAATATTTCAAATATTAAGGAAATAATTTTATTTTATAATAAGCATGAATAAAATTTAATGGAATATCAATATAATTGAGTGGTCATGTCATATGATTTTTTTTCATGCTATACACTTCAAAAAAAAGAATTCATTCACATTATCAGTAAAAAATACCTCATTTGGAGAATGAAAAGAATATCATTTGAAAAAAAATTGTAAATATTAAAAAATGGTTAAAAATTTCTTTAAAAAATCTTTTTTGTATATTATATATTTTCTAAAATATTTTTTAGAAAACATAGACATGGAAGAAAAAGGAGTTTTAGCCAAATAGAAAAATAAAGTCAAATTTTCATGAAAACTATATTTTGGTCTCATGAGTTCTTAGAGTGGTGAATGAAAATAAAAATAATTCTCTAGAAATAACCATATTAGAAGAAAATTAATTAATTTATGGATAGGTAGATTATATGGTTTCATCATCAAAAACATGATTGTAAACAATCCCGATAAAAAATGAGATTGTAACATAAAAAATTGATCACATTGGTATCTTTTGAATCATAATAACAAAGAATGAAATAAAATTATATGGATAAATAAATCCATTAATTTTTATTTTTTTAATCATAAATAAAAATCATGAGAAATATATACACCACCCAAAATAAAGAGGTGGTGTATAAGGCACATGTTCTATAGGAATAAAAGTTTGACAAAAACCCCTTAAATAAAGTCTAAACATTTTTCCTACAAATTAGACCATCATGTATGATAAATTGGGGTTTATTATAAATACATTACATAAAAATAATAAAATTTATCATATCATATAGGATAAAATTATGAGCTATTATTACATATTAATTGACAATTCTTGTTAATATATTGTTTCGGGTAGTAACTGTATCATTTTTAATGTTTGTTTTGGATTTGAATTAGTATTCCATTGACTTTGATCATGGTTACATAATATATAGAATTATAATAATTGAAATTTTTATTTTATATATTCATTATACATTTTCTTATTTTATAGTATAAAATTTATATATTGAAAATGAGTTACAAAGTTCATGAAGACGGTTGGTCATGCGTACAAATGAAAGCTATATCCATTTTCTTTACTGATAGAAAAATATAGTTAGCTATTAATTAAACTTTATATAATATTTTTTATAAAATATATATCAAATATATTCATTAAAATTATCCTTATTACAATCCATGTCAAAATAAAATGAAAAACATATCATATTTCTTTATGAATGCGGTAGTCCATATATATGCATAAACAATTTTATAATTTTACAACGGATTGGAATGTAAGAAATTATATGTCATATTTTAATTAAATAATTATAATTATGTCATAAATATAATAATAATATGTTATAACCATCATTTTACCATGCTGTCAGAGGTGGTGATGGAAAATGCACTATATTGGTTCTTGAGGTGGTAGTTCTCCATACACATGATTGATGGTTTTATTTCCAATTTGATAGAAGTGGAGATGGATATAGGTTATTAAATAAGAAGAATAACATATCAGTGTATGTTATTTACTTATTATTTTATACGGAAAATATTAATACATGAATTAATGTTTTAGGAGAATAATTAACATGAAATATCATAATGAATACATTTAACATTTCATAGAAAAACCACATTCAGATATATTTTTAAGTATGATAGGGTTTGTATTTTGGGATTTCAATCTACTATATAACATTTATGTAGATTTTGGGGTGATATTTTTTCTATGATGGTCAAACCAAATAGCTTAATAATTTTTTAATAATTAAGGGGAAAATCCAATTTAATAATTGAGGAGAAGTTATATTTTTGTAAATACCCAAACCTATTCCATAATGGGAATTAACACTATATACATGTTCCTAAAAAATTGATAAATAATATTGTAGGGATTCTATGTTCCTGAAATACTCTAGTATAATAAACATTTTTAATCATGTTATTCATTATCCTTTAATTTTACTTTTACTATTTTTGTTCTCAACATGGTAACTAGTTTTTTTTATTTTTTACCTTTGTAATTTATCAGATGTGAATAAAAATAAATGTTCCTCGTTATCTAATTCATTCTTATTGATTATAAATATTAAATATAATTTTTATATTAAATTCCGTTGTATGTGTAAAATCAATTTCAAAAGTGGTGCATGTAAAGTTAAAACCTTGTTTTACCCTTATGCATAGTAATTAATTTTCAATATTTTTACTATTTGTTATGAAAAAAATTAGGTGAAAATATTAAAGAAAATTAATTCTGATTATTCAAAATATGGAATAATTTTTTAAAATTTAAATTAACATAATTCTGTGAATTAAATTTTAAAATAAACTCCACAGTGTGATGAAAAAATGGGTTCACAAAGAAAAAACATCCACAAGTATAAAACGTTTTTATGTTAAATTTTCTCATAAAATTTGTTTAAACAAAATAAATTGGATTAGTCATAATATAATTTAACTAATTTCACTTTTAAACAATTTTTACAATAGTTTTTAGCTTGTAAATACTACAATTAGAATGTAAATTTTTAATAAAGATCAGAACTTTTCACTATTTCTTATGTAATTAATCTTTTTAAAAAATTATCAAAAAAACAATTGAAGTTAATTTTAATATGTTGATTTAAAAAATTATTTCATTTTTTAAATAAATATTATAGAAGTATAAAAAATAATTTTTTTCACAATAATCAATGAAAATTATTTATAAGAATCTTTTTTTTGATGTATATTAAGACTTTTTAGAAAATTTGGTAGTTATTTATTAATATAATTTCTCTATCTAAAACCATTATAATTTTTTTTCATAATTTGTTTATTCCTACTCAAACCATCATGTTTAATATCTATGTTATAATTTTTGTGTTTAAATAATAATATTACAAGTATAATGTGGTTTCATAAAATGTTGTTGTATGTGTAACACAAGCTATCCAAAAAATTAAATTTTAATGGAAAAAATATTTCATAAAATCCTGGGGGGTTACATCTACTATCATTAGGTATAAATAAAAAAACATGGTCACACCGAAAGAATTATATTTAGTTTTAATTGTTGAATCCCATGTATCATCATAGTAATTACATATTTTCTTAATCGCCAAATAGTAGGTAATCTATCAAGAATTTGAGATTTCATATTTAAGTGAAAACATTTACCTTTTAACACCTCAATTGTAATAACATGGATATGTCTAGATATAAAACTACCCATCATCATTACTTCAGCTGCACTAGTCTCAAAATATCAATTTAGGTTCAGATGTGAATCCAAAAATCATTTACACCCATTCCCAAACCATACATCTATGTTGTTAACATAACATTAGGGAACACATTGGTGACTCTTAGGTCCCATCAGAGAAGAGATACCCTACATGAGTTCCTTCATCCCATTCTCATATTTTTGGATAATCTCATAACTTATAGGAAATATAGTATCTTAGAGTCCACCTAAGTATAATCTTTATCCTTTTATTTCATATGCAATTTCATCCTGGAATGTATCAAGAGAAATTAAATAAAGTTAATCACACATCTCATGTCACCCTATGTTGGGCGACTCACCAAAACATTCTAATTACCTAGGATATACCCAAAAGGGAACTCCCTTACTAGTAGGGTTTAACAATATCCCAACCCTCTATTTAGAAAATACAGAGGTTCTAATCCATACCATGGTTCTATAATGGATTAATTGAGAAAATCATCCATTTCATACACTATACTATACAAGGTGTTCAAAATGGATAGTATACTAGGGAAAATATGTTCATTCATTTCCACTAAATCAAACATCATAGGATCCATGTATTTAATTCAACGTATTAATAAGAAATATCGAATGCTTCAATGGATGAGGTGTAAAACTAGTTCAAATGATCTATATCTCATATGGTATATATTTTTTAAATAGGTTATCAACCATTAGCAGATGATTCATGTAGACAATGATCAAGGGACTATAGCAGCCCTATGAACAAACATCTATACATAGGAATTTTATTTTGATGAATAATTTTACATTATATGACATGGTGAAACATTTTTAATGTTGAATCCACATAGCACATGCTACCTAAATAAAATTCAAAAACCATAGGGCTGTGCATAGAGATCACCTACCTCATCTAAATCAATTATCAATTGAGAAATACCACCCACTATATCTAAAGATCTCTTAAGAACCACATCATCTCATATCATCTATCTCAGGATATGAAATCAATTTTAAAAAAATATAATATTTTATATTTACATAAATAATTTAATTTAATTTATTTAAAAATATAAAAAAGGAAATAAACTCACCCAACAACATATTCGTTTTGAACCATCAAGATAGGGGTTTCAGTGCCATATTGACCAACACCATGATCTATGAAATGAAAATTCAAAACAAAAATCATTTATTCATTAATTAATTTATTCAATTTATATTTGAAACTCAAGAAAAATTCATATGATGAAATACTTCCAATGAAATAGTAAATGACCATATGAGTTCTTTATCCAAGTACATCCTCCGCCCAATGTACAAAAAATCCCCATTATTTATTTTATATAAAACTATTATTCATTGGAATCAGTGTAAAAAACATAACCAAAATCATGAAAAATCATATATGGTGTTTGTAATCAAAATAGATGGAATATAAAATAAGAATTAATCTATAGTTTATAAAAAAATTATCTAGAAACCCCTCATACCATGGTGAATATTGGAGAGAATACATAGATAGTTGGCTTGAAGAAATGACCTCATCCAATTTCCCTTATCCCTCCAAAAATATAGACCCCTATAAAAAATATAGAACATCACCCAATTAATAAAAACCTAGGAGTTAGTACTAGATTGACCTAAAGGGTATGGAATGATACACCCTTTCACCCAAAAACTAACAGTGTGTCTAGAAATTTTGACTTGATAATCTACAGATATAGGGGCTAGCCCATGAACAAAAAACATCACAGTGTGATCTCATTTATCATGGGGACACTACTGTTGATGTGTCCTTATTTTATTTGTAATAGTAATCATTACAGTATGACACCAAGTTTCATGGTACAATGTGTATGTATGAGTCATTTACTTTGATAAATTTCATGGAACCCAACAATCCATGAATCCATTAACCACAATGTGACTACCCTTCATATAAAATTCCATATGAAATCCCAAAAGTACAATTTGGCTTCAACCTATGGCTCCCATCATGACCTATTATTGTTATAGAAATTGTAGTAATGGGGCCAACCATGACATGCATCAACTCTCACCCAAGCACATAAAACTACATCTAGACATTGATCATTTTCCAAAAAGAATATATTGATATTTTACAAATATAATAATTATTTTCTAAATCATAATTATCATAATGACCTTTTATCTAGATCAAAAAAATTAAAATTCACAATGAAATTTGAAATATAAAATAACACCAGTATTTACAACCTCCCCAGCATTTAAATTATCATCCATACGATGCCATGGCCATCTTACAACCATCAATATTGACCTAATAGAGTAATAATTTCACAATCACGTCACCCTATTTCATCTCAAATCACCGAAAACGCTTTCAATTCGAAAAAATAAAAATTGATGGGTACTATTCATAATAATTTGAGCTACAAATAATCACCATCATCATCACTGAATCACTGAAATGGGGATTAACCATTCCCTTCCAACCTTTGTCACCACAATATCATCAACCTACTCATCTCTAGGATTATGGCGGCCCTTCTATAGTTATGTACTTATAAAGGTATATTATATCCCTTGGTGCTTCACACCAACAAAATCACAATCTAAAAATTCTTTCTTATAAGACCATTGATATTATCAATGTGGTTCCCATATCACAACACCTAATTATATGAAAAAATCACAAGTCAATCCTTTTATGTGAGATTTTTTTGAAAATTATCGAAGAAAACAACAACAAAATATTAAAACCTTCTATGATGAAATAATTTTTCTCAAAGGAGTAAGAAAATAATCCAAGGACCCAAAACAATACCCATACTATAAAATCAGTGTAATTTCATGGTTTGGATCACCAATGACCCATACAATCTGTCATGATCTCACCTCAAGCACAAACACATCTCCAATCCATCCCACCATAGGATCACAAAAAATTCACAATGAGATTGATTAACAGACTTATAATCCTTACAATATCACATCTAAATCCAAAATAAATATTGATAATTAATATAGATTGTATTTTATTCATGTATTCAATGATATTCCAATTACGTCATGATCGCCCACCAACTAGACTTATCTCTCCCATGACTATACCAATACTGGGCCATGCATCTACAACTAATAAAACACTCCCCACCATAGGAGTGTCCTTCTATTTACTCCACAAAACCAAGCATTTAACTCCATGACCTTCTCTATCTATTGTCACATATAAGGACTAGAAATGGGAATCTCACTCACACCCATGGTCCAACAAAAAACATTAGCTACTTACTATTCTTGATTCAATAGGATCATCATCCTTGAAATACAACAAAATTCAATTTTTTTATAAGGGTCACACACTCTATAAGCCAATGGTATAACCCCAAATATGTTTCTTTATTTATTATTCTTTCAAAGGAAAACTCATCATGATCCAACATCATTCCTTATCAATAATCTATGTCAGGGTATATACTAAGGTTGATCATACGATTGTACCCCGATCTAACTATATTGTCACCACTAACCACAAAGGGATATTTATTTTTCTCATAAAAACACTAATATGGTTTTCCCGCATCAAAACATATAAAATAAACTATCCAAATAATCCATTTCAACTGAATATGACTTGTAAATAAATGTAGGTGCACCTCATTCCACTACAAGAGTCATATATTTTGAAGGTTATCAACATCCCCCTTTTACCCAAAATAAATAATTCTGAAGCTAGAGTACTTCCTGATGATACCCTAGAATATCATATGACCTCAACAACCTTGATCTATATCAATTATAGGCTCACTGGCCTAAATCAGTAACCATGGTATACACTTTTTCTAATATCATCTAGCTGGAATCACGATGTTGATTTTTCTAACAAGTTTGAGGAATCACTCCCATAACATGGAATCTTACACTATCACCTTCTAATCAGGTGTCACATGAGAATAAAAGGTTCGAACTCATATACTAAACATGATATAACCAATCATCTAGGATCATGATATATAACCTCATCTAGAGCCATACTTGAATCAAAATTTCCTACAATCCTGCCAGCCCTTCCCTCCAAAAGAATACATCAATACCAAAATCACTTGAAGTGATCTATATTAAAGAAACTACACAAATTTACAAGAATATACCATATACCCAGTACCACTCAACAATAAAAAATCTCTTGATCAAATAATATACCCATAATTCCAATTTCAAATGGAACTCACAAGACTAGGATAACCCCTATCTCGGGGAACCCTGATATTTTATAACTAATTTATATTAATAATTATATGAGTTTCCTACAATTCAGTCATAAAACATGGACCAACAATTTCTATTGTCACATATCAAAGCACTAGTATCTCCCACATATCCTATAAATTACATCTCAGGTAGGTCAAAAATAACATCATCCAACCTGACACCCATCACATATATGAAAGGTAAAATCCCATGATAAAATTATCACTCTAGGTTTCACACACATAGACTCAAATATTTATCATGATTCATATGGAAATTAATTATCCACTCCATGGAACTAATCATTAACACACATCTTCATATGAGACTACCAAATCAAGGACTATGATCTCATAAAATAATATATATATATATATATATATAATGATATTATCCTAGGAATATCTCTAACGAGTAATTCATTGTAATATGGTTGAGATATATAGAATTTCACTAAGAAATGATATGGTAAATCATCATATAGGTTGTTATGGATACTTTGAGTAACAAAACTAATTTTGTTTTAAAAAGTAATTATGGTAATCATGTTTCAACACATAACCACTAAGGGAAAATATATATCCTTTATAAGATAGATATTTTAGTCTTCATCATGGTGGAATCCCTATGTAAAGACCACATGAAATAAAAGTAGATAAAATATTCTACAATTTATCTGAGTGTAATTCCACCAATATATTATATATTAATGAATCATATAAGTTGTTATTGATACATTAAATGTTTGAACCCTCTATTGTATGTGATATCAATCACACACGAGCATGAGTATGTCATGAAAGTCCTATATTTCAAGTATTATTCTTTAAAAAGTCCTATGTACATTGTGGGGAGACAGAATATCCAAACTAAATTAATCCAAATACACATGTGTGTAATATTTTGGGAAATCAAGAAATAATAGAAATGAAGCCCTAGAATAATTGTCTCATATCATAGGTAACCCGAATTTTCCTTATTTAAAGGCCTTCATGAAACACATGTTTGAGGTCTATCAAAATCCATGACAGATTCATATAACTCTAATCTACTATCTCAAAAAAATGTAAAATAAAAAATAATTCCATGATAGCTCTTTTTAATGCCCCATCAACAAAACCATTTGAATATGGTCATGACCAACTATCCCAACATGACCTCAAATTCTCAACCTCATACACTAGACAATATAGACAACTAGTGAAGGTACATGGTTTCACAATGGTAAGAATATAACCTCAATTCAAAGTGATAAATATCGATAGAAATAACTAGTAATTTTCCATTACAAAATATCAAAGTACTTTGAAGTAACAAAAAATAATCATTAGATCACAAAATATTATGGAGAAAAATATTGTCATACAATCACATGATCATACATGTATACAACAATTGATATACTTCTGGGATGATCTTGTTTACAAGATAAATAAACAAATAAAATGAATTGGAGGCTCTACTACCATCACTAAGGCTCATAAAACCTAGTCTCTAGAATCTATACGAGTTATCCCACTTGATCATATAATATAAAGACCTTTATATATCTGAATAGGTGAACATAAATGTTGATTTGGTTACACAAGTTCTATAGACAACAATTACAAGTGTAAGTACCAAAAATTAGGGAACAAACAAAAAGGATCTGAACATTACCGATACGATAGTGAACTCTTTTGTCACATGCTCCTGAAACATAAACAAATAACAACAAAATCATAATAAAAAAATTATAGTTGATCCTAAATATCTAACGCAAAACCCAAGATTGACCATATATATTTATATAGTTATGTATTATTTCTTAGAAAGTTGTATAAAATGGAATATAATATCATTTGAAATTCTATATCCTAGGGAAGAACATAGGAATATTGAATAATCATAAAAGCTGCATCCTAGAAAAATGCCATGGCATTCCATATGGGTATACACACTAAATCCCAGATAACAATATGTGAATTAAATATGGGAATAATCACTAAAACCTATATATAAATCATAAAATTCCATATTTTTATACTATTTGATTCAAAAATAAAAGTATTGCAATTTAATATGTACATACTCTTAGAATCCGTAATTAAAATCATGAAATTATTTGTCATCAAGATCAACAGCCGTATGATTAGTGTAACCAATGATCCATATAATATATTAGGATAAATATCCAGATCCTACGAAGTATATTAGTAATATATATACGAAAAAACCAAATACTATTTGATTACCTTATCATATATGTCGTAGTGTTTTCAATATATAGATCCCATGGATTATCCTATGCCTTCATAGTAACCTGACATAATGTTAAAATCATGGTCACACACCAGGGATTTTATATTAGCATCCCTATTCAATCCAAGGTAACATCATATGTATTCCATATATTTATAATTGAAAAATACTATGTAATATCTAAGGAATTTTATATTACATATTTAAGGGAATACATCCACTTGGAAACATCTCAACTGTAATATCATATGGTAACCTCCAAGGACCGAAACCAAACATTATTACTCTAGCTATACTAGGATAACAAAATTAATTTAGGTTATCATGTTTCCCCTACTATCATAAATATCAATTCCCACACCATACCTCTTAGTGGTTAAGATAACATTTCTGAACCCACCAGGGTTCCCTATGTCACATCCTAATACAAACACCATATATGGACTATGATTCTCACTCAGATCATGTAATATCTCTTGAAATTATCCAAATTACAAAATGAAACAACTATACTTATAGTTTGAGTAACACTATAATTAATCCATCTATGTTTCATAAATCCCATATAACTTCTTAAGTACCCAATACCTATTCACTCAACCAAACCTCACCAACTACCCAGGGTATACCGAACTAGGTACACACATATTTGAGGGATAGAAAACACTCACCCTACCATCTAATTGGATAAACCAATAGTACAAAGGAATCCCATGGTCCCATCATGTCCTACTTGGGATATTCACCCCATTCAAACACTTTACTCTTTATGGAGGTGTCTAAGAAATGTTATACTAAGGATTTTTTGTTCATTTAATTATTCTAACTCATACCCTTGAGGGCCTATATATCACATGGATCATAGTTATAAAAAAAGTGGCCTTATGAGGCCAGGTCATTAGGTTAAGGGTGATTATTTATATATATTAGGTAATATAGTTTATACACATTCCCCGAGCCATTGGTGGGTGATGCATCTATCCAATTTTTATGGATCCATTGTATCCCTAAGAACTTACATCCGGTTATAATAATTTTATTATAATCAAAATATTTATATAATATAATATGTTCAATTTCCAGATGTGGAAGCCAAAATATGACATGTTATGTAATGAAAATTTATAATCCATAAGGTAAAAGAGAGGAACCACCTACCTCATATGAATTTATTATCCTTAAAGTAATCCATGATACATAAATGGTAAATAATTTTATATATTTAATTTATAATTTTCATGGAATAAATTTCATCATTTATCATTTACCAGGAAATTTTCCAATGTTGAAATATTTGAGTATTTGGCCTTTATGGGGAAAATTAATTTAATCTTGAAATTTTATTATTTATATGATATTTTGGAAATATTAGGACAAAGACTATATTTAATCCAAGGAGCTTTTATAAAAATATTATGTCAATGGATTATTTTTTATGAAGTCCTGGTGATTATATGTTTCTATGGGAGGTATAGAATTATTGCAGACAACTCACCATGTCTAGAATTTAACAATGTCATCAACTTACCATATACTTCTCAGCCATACGATTGATCTATCAATAATAAAAAGAAATTTACAAACCACATGTTTATTCTACCTTGTTTTCCATCCATCAACTATAAGAATGAAACTGCTTTACCAAGGGAATGGATTGATTTCTAGAAGAGAACCTAATTGACCATGCATATATTTTATTGAATGTACGACTAACCATTCTACGTCATGATGAATCTACTGAATGGTAACTCATCTATCATGTGGCCACTCAAACCTAATTATCAATACAAGGTCCATGCAACACATGCTTGATCTATTATTTTTCAAAAATTTGACCCACTGTATATCATTAGGGTACTTCATTAAACTCATACATACATTCAACCAAAACTCTGGAATGACATGTTATCATATAAGTGTTAAAGAAAAAGTTTTAATGTGGATATATGAATAAAAAATATCATTATTCAATTTAATAATGGAATCCTTAGATTTTATTAGAGGAAATATTTTTTAAAAGGTTTATATGATGAAAAATACATACAAATTAAATGAACAAATATAGAGGTTATATTGTATTTCAAGCTGAATTGAAATAGAACATAATTCATATTCAAGAAAAGAGGAAGGAACATTGGAAAAATAATTTAGATCCCAATATCACTCACATGATCTTCTAGGGAACATTCACCTACATCTTTTCTAGCTTATTTTAATTTCTTTTGAAGCTTTATAATTTATTTTTCTTCACCTATTTTTCTTATTATACTTATTTTTTAGGGGAAAACATTTATTGATCAACTAAGGTATGAATAAATTTATTTTTAATGATTTATGTCTTGTATTTAATGAAATAAATTATGTATTTATTATCTATAAAATTATTTCAACATTCATTTAACCATTGTCATCTTCAAAATTGATCATATTTTGTTTTAAATAATTTTATTGATTATTTATTATATAGATGATCATTTTTATAACACCACGTGTTTTGGTATAAATATTATAGAACATGTGAGATCATAGTGGTGATGTTATCAGGGATAGTTAGAACACATGAAAGTGGTAGTGGGAACTCTTGTGTGTTTATGAATAATAAGAACCAATTAGGATTTACCTCAGAAAACCAGGAGGGTTTACTGTAATACATACACATATTTAAAGGCGGGAAGACCAAAATAAGATATCAATAAGTATAACAATAACCCTCAACATTAGGACAAGGTAGATAGTGTAAGTTATTGATTAATCTATCTCTTAACGGCTTAAATGAATAATTATGGATTAATTTAGTACAAAGATACGTTTATAATAATGTTAGAAAACCCATACCTAATCAACCATTCATCATTAGTGTTTTCAAATAAATTTTTCATTTAATTATATTTTTTAAATAAAATAAAATATCCCAAAATGAGGTTTTTTTAACCAACTAGTTCTTTTTTTGGCAGTCTACTCTAGATGATAAGACAGGATTACCACTATTGGTACATTTAACATATGAAATAAATTGTTTTCCCTTACTAATGAGTTATCTTCATCAACTATTTCAATATTTTTAGGTATGCAATGGAAATAATATAATCAAATGTTTTTGATACTAGATCTTAAAATCACTAATTCTTTGACTTTGACACTGAAATAGAAAGAACTTTTTATAGAAAAAGAAAAAAAATTACAATAATATGTTGGAGATATTACCCTTGTAGACCTAGGTGGGAACACTAATGTTCAACCCAAGTCTACAGTCATTGATATTATTCCCACCAAGATCATTAAAGACCAATGTGGATAACAATATTAAGTTATAATTATTAATTTCTATCCATCATTACAAAATGAGCTTGAGATGAACTAATTATTAAGTAAAATTGTTCCTAAATTCCATGGGATGTCATGAGAAGACCCAAAAAACAAATTAATTAATTAAATTTTATTATTAAACTTTTAAAACCCAAGGAGTGTCTGTGGAATAGATGAAGCGGAGGGAATTTTCATTCTCACTTGAAGGAGAAGAAAATTAATGGTAGTTCAAATTATTACTCGGAGAAATCCAACATTGAGATAAATTTTAAACTCATTTTCCTATGAAAAAAATCTCTCCAACTTGGAGAAAAATTATAAAGGATATATTTACCATCATATATTAATCCAAAGAAATACATTATTAATATTGGTTAAGGTTAAAGAAGTTTTGTGAAATTCTCCCATATCATGGAGTTGGATAGAATTAAATCCTTATATTATTGAACTGATGACATCCGGATAATGTTAAGAACATTCTATAAAAATAATCCAAAGATTTATTGAATTAAAATTCACTAACAAAATCCAAAATCCTGATTGAGAAGATTTAATAAAATTAAAAAAACTTCACAATACGTATGAACATAATACTAATCTATGTGGTAAGGACCTAAGAATAATTGCCATTTATAGAAACTAATATTGAAAAAAATTATATTGGTGTGATAGATGGCTCTAAAATAAATAAATTAATAATAATAACTAGTTATGTTATGTGTATTTTTATCATCAACAAGTCAATTCAGAAACTAGTGTTTTGAAATGCATTGAATGAATGTTTGGTAGTAACCTTTTGGATAAACAAATTTCCACAAAACTATGAATATAGAGAGCTTCACTATGTTCCATTTGTATTTAAGAAATAAATAGAATCATGCAAGATCTCGTACCAAAATTAGTACTCAAACCACCCCTTACCAATAACAAGACCCACAATTCCTATTCCCAACCATTCTAATAATCTTAAAATTAGTCATATATCCAACCACCCTATTGACGAATCATTTTAAAATAAAATAATTCTTTTGAATAGGCCTTAAATAGTGAAAATTCACTAATATAACAACATCATAGATCTAAGGTTGAGGATCTAAAAAATTGTGTATAGATGTTTAGAAACAAAATGGAATGTGTTGTAGAAATTTATCAAAAACCAAAGAAAAATACATATAAAAATAGCACCTAACCCAAAAAATAATGTATGTATGGTAATTAAAAGTAATTTTAATGAGCTTCCACCTCCAAATTCACCTGAAAATGAACCAAGAAAACATTAACATCAAAATATTGAGGCTGGGAGTTCTGCAAATTCTTATAGGATATAAAATAAATATTCCCAAATATAATAAATTACATATTAATAGGAGAAGGATTAACCAAGGAGTAAGAGTAAATAATCAATACTCTCAATAAATAAAAGGAGGAATAAATACTTACCCCCAAATATTCTAAAAAATAATGATATAATTAATCAAGATTAAAAAAATATACATAAAAAAATTATTATTTGGCACATTCAAGAAAGTGGAAATTAATATATTCTATCATGAAACCCTCAAAAAACATTACAAGGTGCACTATGTTTCACAAATATCATTTCACTATGAAGAGGCAGCTTCAATGGAATGAATGTAATGAAATAAGAATAAGTTTATTTTCTTTGAACACATCCTATTTAGTCACAAAATTTCAAAATTTGAAGGGAATTTTATATTCTCTACACTGTCAGTACCTTAATTTTCTCAAATTATTTATATGATCATTGATCATCAATAAAAATTATTCATCACATCATGTTATAATATTTTTAGATAAAATATTTGAATCTCCCAATAATAGTGGTATAATATTAAAATTGATCATCTATATTTCAATAAGGAGTGTTAGAATTTTTCCTTATGAAAGATCAAGATCTGCTATTTCCATATGAATGTTAAAATCTCAACACGAAAAAAGAAGTGGTCACTAGGAAGCTGTCCCATATTATTTTAGAGAAAAATATTGAAGATGTCTAATATGATAATCATTTTCTAATATATAACACTCACTAATAAATTTATAGATATAATTACACCCATTAGTATGTTGGACTCCATGATACACCCTTTAAAAAGCTATTCACTTTTTTTAATACCAATCATTAAGAGGATGATCCCATTAAAGATTCATATTTCTTACATGAATTATTACCTTTAGTAGAGAATTATTTGATTCAAAAGACCATTTAAAATTAAGATGCACAAAATACTATAAATGAAATTTTCAGATATGAAAATGTGGTAATTTATGAATCCTGGATGATGTATTGTAATATTTGTAGGCATCTAGGGAATCTCGATTCCAGTTGCAGGAGAGGTTCAAGGTTTGGGGGTGTTGATATGATGATGGACAGAGTTGAGGCAATGAATCAGGCAGGAGGTAATTTTGTGGTGGAAGTAGAAAGGCTAACAATCATGGTTGTGGATATTTTGGGCCGCCTGAAGAATGATCTAGGTGATTAGAACTAGACTGAGCATGACCCACTGGATTCTGAGAAGGCTGAGGAGGCTCTCACTGACGAATCCTTCGACATCAGGCTACTTTCACATCTTCTAGAGGAAACGAGTGATCAAGAGGTTATGTCCTTAGTGGAAGTGTAGAAATATAGAGGCCACACGGGTGTTCCTGTTGGTGATTCCAACAAGGAGGTCGAGCCACCTATAATGTTGCAGGGGAAGTCCTTCTTGATTTCTGCTAGAGAACCTTATAAGGGACAAGGAAGGTAGGATGTGGCAAGTGTATTGGGGCCCTTGGAACTAAAAATTACCATTTATATGTCCCTATACTTTCAAAAGTCTAAGAGGGAGGAGAAGAATATTAGTAACATGGAGGTTAAAGCAGAAAAGGTTGAATCTCTGTGCAGGCCGCGACCTCTCAATGAAGGCTTGGCGGTTGAGTTGAAAAACTATTTTGAAGGTATGGTGGTTCATGAACAAACATTGACATATGAGGAAGCCGATTCTAGTGATGACAGTTACAGACAACTTTTAGTGGACATTTTACACCATTTCCAAGGGAAAGGTACCCACATCTCAAGAATGAAGAAGGGGAAAAAGGAAAGCGTGACTCAGAGAAATGCATTGTGGTCCAGGGGAAAAACCCAAGGGATGGAAAGACTATTCTCAATTACCTAAACTGATGGAAACCAGGTCAGCTAAGAAAATTGGAAGTAAGGAAATCAAAGATCCACAAGGAGGGGAAAGTGGAGATCAAAACAAAGAACCAATAGTAATGGAAGAAGAGGTAATGGAATGTCTGAGGCTCATATTCCCCTCCAAGGAAGAAATTACTGAAGAAGTCCTTCAGACCAATGCTTCATATGAGGATATTTTAAGGATTTTTGAGACAAGGTTGCAGGTTGAGGCCACTGTGGATATAGTGGTGTGGATAGATAAACAGAGACTGAATCATTTCCCATGGAATCAACCAAGGCATAGTCACCTTGGAGGAATTCATCTAGACAATTGCAGAATGGTTTCTCACCTCGAATAACTCATCAAGGAGAATCCATACACCCAGGTTAGTACACTGCACTAAGAATTATATATATTGTCTAATTTAAATAATCTTACTCTAGTGTTTAATAAATTTGTGAGCTCTTTCAGCAGGTAATAGTCCTTGTTTTGCAAACTATGGTTTCCCACATTCCCTTAAAGTGGGTAAATAAAAATATAAATTTGGAATATTTCCTTGTGTATAAGAAGTTTAAGATTTAAGAGTGGGGAGAACCAATTTAATTTCATCTATTGAAGAACCATAAAATATAGAACTAAATAACATTCTAGATAAATTAAACTTTGTTTAACTAATGAAAGGAGAGAAATTAAAATCATTAATTACAAATAATATACCTATAAACCAAGAAAAAACAATAATTTAACTTTTGAGAAATAACTGTCCAAGCATTTGGATAAATATTAGGTGATATCCCAAGAATAAAACCAATAATCTAATCACATAAAATTAATCTCGATAAAGATATTAATCATGTTAGGAATCTTTAAAGGTTGCTGAATCCACCCTAAAAGGATCTCATGGAGAAGGAGATATAAATTATTATATATGAAGGGATCATTTATCCCAATTTATAATTCTAATGGGCTATCCTCATTCATATATTTCCTTAAAAAACATCACTAGTAAAAAAAATTATGTTTCAGGCCAAGTTTATAATGTCCATTATTCATGACTGACATGAAAAAGGAATTTAATCATATTTCTTACATATATTATAAATTAATCAACATGATAAATCAGTTTATGTACTTTTCATATTTGTTATATAATAACTAAGATAAAAAATATAGATTTTTTTCTTTATCATGTTACTTATTATATAACCAATGTGATAAAAGAATTTTCCTCGGTTTACCATTTTTTATTTAATAAAAAACATGATAAAGTGTATTTTTCAAGTCATTTATATAATAACTAATGCGAGAAAAGAGTTTTTAGATGTTTATCACATCTTTTATGTAATAACTGACATGATAAAGTTGATTTATCATATCAGTTATTACATAAATAATGTGATTAAATAATTTTCCCTAATTTTGAACATCAGTTTACTAATAACTAACACAATAAAGTACATAAAATTTTATGAGTCATAATTTAAATCATTTTTATGTTGTTATATTTTCACAAAAGCTGAATCATTTCCCATGTGTGGAATACCTAACCACCGTTTTGTTTTATCCAGTGGAATCAAATCTCAATTTTCTATCTTGGAAAATCATGTTTCGTTGGCCTTATCACCTTTCATTCGATCTGAACCCCTTTAGGTAAAATTCACTCATCAATGTTATCTTTTCGTCATTCAGTGGTTCTCAATCCCTATGTTTCATTTTTTATTCCATGTACTCAAATCTTGCATTATCTTCTTCTTAAACCATCATATTTCTTAGGTCCCTTTATTACATCTTCATATATATATCTACATATTCTTCAATGGTTTCGATGGAAATATGTTTTTCCTATATTCATAAGGAACAAATTCTTGAATCTTTTACGGCATATATGAATTTTTTAGTTGGGATGTCCATCATAATCAATGTGCAATTGTGGTTGAATTTTAGTAGATGTATTTAGAAAGAAAAACATTTCTCAATTGGTGGTGTATATTTCTAATTGGTTAACTGTGATTCAATATATTCATAGGTATCATTAGCATTGGCACTCAACCTTCTTAATACTCCAAATTTTTAAGGAAACGTACAAGATAATAATTTAATCCGATCCAATAATCTATAACCATCATATTTTTATGCACTCATCATTTCACCTTTATATAGTGGTCTGATCATCTCAAATCTCCCATTATCATCATCATATACCTTAATTATGTGTTCATTTATGTGAAAAAGTGTTAGGATTATATACATGTTAATGTTGTGGTGTTTCCTTTAAATGGAAATACATTTTCACAAAATTATTTTAAGGCTTTTTATATTGTATCCCATCATAAATTTCTAAATTTTATCTCCAAATGTTTCTTATTTATATGATGTTTGTGTACCATTCATTTTTTATCCACAGACATCCATGTATATGGATAAAATTAAATCACTATTATAAACTTATTTGTGACTTATTAATATTAAAATATAATATATACCTACATTTCAATGTACATACAATTTAATATATAATATTATAAAATTAGTGTATATGTATATTAACACATTTCATTTGATTAAAGTATATTTTTACATCGAAAAATATTATATTAAATATTCAATCTTCTTTTAAGGATTTACTATCAATATAATGTTATGATTATTGATGAATACATAATAGGAACTATCCGTTGGTTCCTTTATATATCATGTTATAGTCAAATAGATATATTTTCATGGAATTGCAGATGCATACGATATGTTCACACTAAAAGAATTTTTCTCCCAATATGTTTGTATTTTTATTATATCAAATGAAATATACTCCAATATTTAAAAATTTGGTTTTTACTCTGTTATACTCAAATAAAACATGTTTTTATATAATGTAAATTATATAATATGAATTTCATAATTTTCCTAATAAATTAGATATAAATGACATATAATCATAATTTTATATATTTATATGAGAGAATGGGTTAACTAACTTATCATTTTAAATTAATTCGATACTTATATTTTTATAAATTACTATTTATATATAAAACTATATTCCATTATTCTATTTAATTTATAAATTTTTTTTTCAAATATGTGTATATTTGTTTTATATTTCATAATTATGATACTTTTAAATATTCGCATATTTTATAAAAATATAAAACTTTTTTATCTTGACAAGATATATATTTGATATTTTTTATAGATATGAATGAGTAAAAGTTGGATTATCATGATTTGAATAAGTGATGAATATGAAGAAGGTGAAAAAGGTTTTTTGGAATTTAGAAAAAAAATGTTTCAAAAAATGACATGTTTTTCTATCTATGGCTAAAATTATTATACATGAAGAAGATGAAAATAAAAGAGATTAAATCTCATTTAATTTTCAATTTTTTTATCATAGTTACTGCCATTGTATTTTTCATGGTGAAACTATGTAGGGTTTTGGATCTCCTGATGAGGATTCTTTATAAGATGATATGTTTGGTCAAATTAATGATATTATTTTTGATATTTTATTAGAAGAAATTGAAAAAGAATAAAAAATTTTGTATCTATATAGAAATTATGAACACCTATTGTATCTGGGTTGTATGAAATTTATGTTTTTATCAATGGTGTTATGATTGATTAACATGAAGGTGAAACATGGATGGAGTGACAATTGTTTTATACAGTTACTACTATTGTTAAAAGATATTCATTCAAAAGACAATGATATTCTCGATTGACATTTCAAGGGAAAGAAAATACTATTCTAGATGGGATTGGGATACAAAAAAAATCATTCCCTCTAAAATGGCTGCGTTCTACATATTTGAAATATATGTTTTTTAGGGTGTCCAAAATGTGGTATGTCAAGATATAAGTTGAAACAAAAATCACATGTTGATTTAGTAGTTATAGAGACCCCTTACAAGTCATCTTCCTATCTACTTATAATTCCTCATTTTAAATGTTCATTTTCAAATTTATATAATGGAAAAGGTTAAGATGGAATACATATGGCCGGACATGTGATTGAATATTACAACATCTAGCTGATTGTCCATACTGGAAGAAAATTGATAACCAGTTTCCAACATTCAGAAATGGAGTTTGAAATATCATACATGGATTGTTCATGGATGGAATGAATCTATATCTAAACCTTAGTAGTATACATAGTTCATGGCCTATTTTATTTTTTAATTTAAAACTTATCACAAGAATATTTTACGAAGAAAAAATATTTCATGTTGATTTAAATGATCTATGGTCAAAGATTGCCTGGAAATGATATTAACATTTTCATGGAACCATTAATTAATTATTTTAAACTATCATTGGAAGAAGTAATAAGGATTTATGATTCTTATAAACTAGAGTAATTTCCAATACAAGTAACAATTATGTTCTTTATAAATGAATTCCCAATATATGGAAATTAATCTGTATACAATGTTAAGGGGAATAGTGCTTTTTCATTTTGTGATGATAAAGACATCATATTACCAAATACATCATGGTAGAAAAATAGTGTACATGGTCCATCAATAATTTTTTTCTATTATTCACATATATAGAAGATTAAAAAAGGAATTCAATTAGTCACAAGAATTTATTATTTCTCTAAATACCTTTATCCACTAATCAATATTTTGAGAGGGTAAAAAAATCAATGTGACATTTAGAAATACAAATAAATCTGGTAATGATTATAATATATGGAAGAAGAGATAAATATTTTCAAGCTACCATATTAATGATAACATGAAAACAATTATAACACTGATTTCATTAATGTTGAGAAGAATATTTGTGATATATTGATTAGAACAAGGTTATATATTCAAGGAAATAATAATGAGTGGTAAAATGAAATATTGGACATACTCTTAGTGGGAATACGTTTGGAGTTTTCCCCCAACTTTGATGGATGGTGAACATTCCTTCCCCCAACTTTTTATACATCATCCACGAGGTATAAAATTATATTTTTTCAATTGCTTCATAATATCAATGCGCCACATGGTTATTATTCAAATGTAAATAATTATGTATCTTTAGAAAATTTTAATTTGATAGGTATGAAATCTTTGGTTTGTCATGGCATGATGCAACAACTCTTAATTGTTTAATTGTGTGTAATATTTCCCCTCCATGTCAGAATGACTATAATATTGGCGTTTTATTTTTTTTAGTTCAATTTTTTATAATGTGATTCATTATAATTTTGTAAAAAACTTGTGAAATGAAATATTTTATATACTTTTCCAATTATAAATGGGTTTCCTCTATCTTATTTTATTTCATGGTAAATTTAATGGTCCACTTTGTGGGATAAATAATGTATTATGGGCCTATATATATACATTAGATGTATCCTTTTGAATGATATTTGAAGATATTGAAGGGGTTTGTTAAGAATCCATATCATCCAAAAGCATATATGGTTGATAAGTATTTTTATGAGGAGGTTGTAGGGTTCTGTACAAACTATTTTTTATTATGGACCACATTGGTATTCCTACATCTTACCATGAATGAGTTAATTATGGGGTAAAGGAAATCCATGGCACACTAGTGAAACGATTGAATGGTAAATAGATAATTAAGGTAAATTTATTTACCATTAACAATATAGATGGTTCTAAGACATATATAACATTTCTTATTAATGTATTGAAACAATTTTTTCCAAAGAAGAAAGATATGTGGATTTTGAACGAGCATAACAATTCCTTTTTCCATGGTTTAAAGAGACTATGCTAGGTAGATCAGATATATCAGAAACATTGAGATGTTTTGTGTTTTGTCTATGTTTATAATTGATAAAATGGTCTAGGAATGAAACTAATGGCTATACATTTCATTCAAAACATCATGACCACAAAAGCGTATTTTTAGAATAATAGTGTATTGGTGTTCACAAAAGAAATGCATTTTTAGAGTGTAAAAGGAAAAAACCCAATCTTTCCTTAAAATTCTTATAATGGAGTTATTGAATAAATATGAGGGTGATTATATTAAATTCCAAGTGATTTTGTCAAACTACAAATGGTTAATCAGTTACAATAGTTTTAGGCACAATGAATTTGGAATGACACAAGTAAATATGAATAAATTATAATATACAATTGATGATTTATAATGGAAACACATTAAAAAAGTCCTATGTTCTTGATGATTTTTATATATCATGGAATATTGTTTTATATGGAAAAAACTATATGTAGGTGATGATAAACTTGATGAAAATGCTTATTTATGTGAGATCCCTAGTTCAATGAAATGATTAACAAATAACATTGAGGAATATGATGTAAACATGGTATGTGCCTATAGAATGATAATAACAAAGTAATTTTGGAAACCAATCCTTTAGTGCATTATTGATATTACAGGTAACATAAAAATTTTTACTTCGGTTTTACTATTTAACATTTCATACATCTTTAGATATTTTTGTTTTTTTATTTTTTAAAACTATGATTGCAACTACTAATTTACTCTACTTGTTTATATTAGTTCAGTTTGTGTAGTTTACCATGTTTTAAATAATATCACATGTCTATTAATTTATTTTTTTGGAATCCAATTATTTTAAATTTATAATGATTTATCAAAAAATATCGAGTAAACGTATATTATAAAAAAATTGATGAAAAAATGATTTATCAATGTTGAAGAATTTTTATTATTCACACACTAGTTTTGTATTTATATTCATTTATTTATGAAATTTAATCTCATTAATATTGTTATGATTTTAGATAACTATAATAAATATGAATAAAAAAAATTATTTTGTGTTTACATTATGTTTGATAATTGTTCATTTCTTATTTAAATTTGTGTGTTATAGTTAGATTTTTTTATATTTGTACCCATTGTTGTTTCTTTTATTTATATGATAATGATAGATCAATCATATGATCCACCAAATAATTATGGAGAATATCATAATCATACCTCTAGGAGGAATATACACATGGTGCTGTTGATGAGACTCATCATCCTTCTTTACTTAAGACATCTATTTGCATAGGGGAAAAGAAGAAATGGAGGGTTGGTAAATGTGGCGCCACACCTTTAATGTAATAAATGTGGCGCCACACCTTTAATGTAATAAAATATGATATAACTAATATTACAGGAGTCAGGAAGAAATTTATATCATTGGATATTAAGAGATGGAGGGAATTTAAATCATCCCTCACACCATAATTCATTTTTGGGGATAAAAAAATAACAATACATGTGATATATATCCCTTTATATAGGAAGATTCATGTAATAATTTTTTTGATATAAGATGATGATAATATTTTTTGGTAAGGTCATTTTAAAATTTTATATTTTCTAATGTTACTGACCATGTTATTTATTTATTTATTATTAATTCAAAAATTTTAGAGAAATGGAGGAGATATCATCAAGGGATCTAATATATAAATGTATTCCCTCACATGTTATCTCAGGGATTGAATATGTTATTAGAAGAAAAAAATAATAGAAGAAAAATGTAAAAATCAGAGATATGATTCTTTTGGGTCACCAGAGGTTTCTCCGCCTTCCCCCCAGCTATTAATGAAAAATGGAAGATTGATGGGATGAGAAAAAAATAAAATATCTACTGAATAGTCACGGGTTATAGATGAGTGGATAATAAGATGTTAAATTAGTTTATTTATTTGATTTAAATAAAATCATTATATATTGTGATTAATTTTATATTTTTTTTAAATATTCTATTCAGAATTCTTTATAGGAGCAGATCACATAAGGGATTTATATTCATGAGGGTAGAAAGAATATTTTAGAGATAACATTGGGAAAACCTAAACACATGGATCTTGTTTTAGGATACCCAACAGGTGTATCAGTAAAGAGAGTGTTCCCAAATTTGGAAGCTTCTACAATGAAGAATGATTATAAAAAAATGGAATCATTGGAAGATGAAGTTATGGATATTCATGTGATGATGGTGTACATGATTACAGCTTTAGTACAGTTGATGTTTCCAGACATGCATAGTTAGTTTCAAATAGCAGCTCTAACTCCTCCACCTCCACCAACAAATCTCAATACTCCACCTTCTCCAGTAGATCACACTCCTCTTAATAATCATAGTCACCAATCGAGTTCTGCAGACCCCACTTATTTATATCTTACCCCTACACCCCTCCTCCATAGCTTTTTAATTATTGTGAGTTATATGTTGATGATCCACATTGTATTGTTTCATATGGGATGATATTTTATACGGTAATACCATTTATCATCAACATATTGAGATAGAGTATCATAGGATCCCTTTTTGGATATTGTAGATAGATGAGAAAAAATACTATTTCCTATAGATGAGGTGAGTACAATTGGGTAAGTTATGGGTCATTTTTTAGTTTTACCATCTAGACTACAATAGCATATTTCCATAAAGTCATGTTTTATTTTATATTTTATTTTATTTTCTTATTAATTTTTTTTATCATTTTAAAGGTAATATGTTTATTTAATTTTATACAAGTATACTTTAAAGGTAAATAAATTTTTTATAGTCAATGGAAAATAAACAATATTATATCTTTAGATACAAATGCTACTAGTCATGATAGATTGTCTACATATTCAAATTTATTATTTGATATATATGGGATTCCAATTGAAGCTACTATTTTTGGGCATGAAATGACTGGGAGGATTATGAAAAGTAATATCATGGATCTCATAGGTGGAGATCAATTAAGCATTAACACTATATTATTTTGTTCGTGTAAGTCTAGTAATAACATTTTACCATTCATTTATTTTATTAAAATCTTATAATTATGTTTTTTATATTAGGTATCTTTATAAAATTTGAATAGAGAAAGAAAAAATATATGTATATGGATTTATGGTTCCACAGTTTATTTCACCTATAGCTAGGACAATGAATGATGTAGAAAGAATGATTTATATTTGTGAATGATTTCAGAATAATGTAATTGTTTAGTGCTGGATGGTTCTATATCTTCATGATCATGAAACATGTTTCTAAAAAATTGTTATATATATCATAGTATAATAACAAATCACATTAAACATTCTTATATATTAGTGTTTGTTGTATATTGAGTATTTTTCAAGGATAAAGACACCTTAATGGTTGTTTTCTATCCATAGTGAGTGGGAGAAGATTTTAAGGATATGTTGAACATGTATGTTTGGTTTTTTAATAATTTTCAATCTTATAATGAGTATTATTTATTTTAATAATACTATTTTCAAATGGAACATGGGATTTCTATTGAGATACTGGAAAAAGAAGAGTTCAGAGATAACATTACATAAGTTAAGGTGAATTTTGATTTTTAATAACTAATTTTTGAATATATTACGTAAAAGTGAAATTTTGAATGTAAAAAAAATATCTAGAACAACATTTTAATCTAAAATAAGGTATTAAAGAATGTGGATATTATATTTTATGATTTATGTATGAAATAATTTCAATTGAGATAGTTATTATGTTTTAGAATGAAAGATCTTATTATAATTTTTTCTTACAAATTTCATTTGTTTGACTGAAAATAGAAGTTAAATTCTTTATTTATTAATTTATCTTTAAGATGTCCCATAACCATATAGTTCACAGAAGGTGTGACATTTTCAAATTGAGTGGAAAAATCATTTTTCAGGTATGATTGATTTTTAGTTCATATGTAATTGAAAAATTCGATGTTTGAATTTAAACATTCTTTTGATTGATGTTTCAGATGGATGCTTGTGTTTTTTTCTACTTTATTTTTTATATGTCTCTGAATTGGAAATATAATACAATTTTATTAAAAAAATAGTTTTCATGTCGTGTATTTAATAACTAATGTGAAAATGAAAATAACCTTCATTTTTCACATTGATTATAAAATAACATATGTGATATATACCTTCTCTTGTATTTAATAAAATAAATGATGTGGAAAAGGAAGGTAAAATTACATTTCTCCACTTCTTTATAGTAGTAATTTATTTACCATGATGAAAAACTATGTATAATCACGTTTTAACATCAGTTCACCCTAAAACGATGTGAAAAATTGCTACATAAATATATTTACAATGCTAGTTTTAACTTATCCACATTGGATAATCATTTACAACATCTTCTTTAATATCTTAACCTAATATTTGATGGGAAAAATTAAAAAAAAGATGATTTAAAGACCCATTTTAACTATTTCATCATAAACATTATGTGGAAGGAAATGAATTTATTAAACCCTATTAAAATTTTTAATAACTGGAGTGTATGTATAGACTATTGAAAGCTAAATTAGGTTATAGAGATAGATTATTTACACAACTAATTCATTGAAAAATTGTTTGAGAAATTGGATTTGAAGAATAATTATTCATTTTTGGATGGATTTATAGGTTATTTCCAAGTATCTAATGCTCTAGATGACAAAGAGAAGGCCACTATTACATATCCATTAAGATCATTTTCTTATAAACGGATTCCATTTTAAATACATAATTCTCTTGTTATGTTTTATATATGCATGGTATGTATATTTTTGAATCACATGGAGATTTACATTAAATTAGTATTGTATGATTTTATATTTTGTGGACACTGTATTGACTATTTAAAAAACATGATCATTCTTGAAAACATGCATTGAGAACAATCTTGTTTTGAAGATGGAGATGTGATATTTCATGGTAAAGGGAAAAATTTTCCTTTTGAATGTCATTTCAAGAAAATTCATCGAAGTGGATAAATAAAAAATTAATGTAATAAATTATTTACCATAGCCCACTTTTTTGAATCATGTTAGATATTTTTATGATAAAAAACATTATATAAGATGTTTATCATGGACTTGAAAACTTTTTTTATATCTCTATCAATAATATATTTAGGTATTCATAAATTTATTTTAATGACTAGTTTATGGAAAACTGTTTTGAGTTTAAGAGGTTAATGATAATAACCTAGTGATGTAACCACTAAAGGAAGAACCATTTCATCTACTTTCTGATTCTTTTAAACAAGAAGTTGGAGTAGTAATTTTTTCAATTAATAAAGTTCCCTCCACAAGTAAATTAATATCAATAAACTTTTATATTGTCGAATTAAAAAACACAACCACTGAATATGATTTATTTATTTAATTTATATGGATTCAAATCATACTTTCATGGGGTTTATCTCTTTATTATTTATTACATTAAAACACTTAAATATTAAATGAATAAGGAAGATTCAAATATAATACTTGTGAGATGGATGACACTACTAGAGGACTTAATATTTGAAATCAAAGACTAAAAGAGTGCTGGGAACTACATGGACAATCACTTTAATAGACTACGCAACATAGCCAAAGTGTTTATTACGCATTATGCACTAGTAGAAAACCTCATTCAAATGGACTGTCACTATTTAATTGAATGTGAAGTTCCATAGTATGCATACATGGAAAAATTATTTGCTAATATTTCATGTACCATTGCAATAAAATCAACACCAAATTAATAAATAAGAATCTAAATCTAGATATTATAAATTGAGAGATCTATTACTTTTAATGAATTTTAAATAACAAATGATAATAATATACATGGCTAATATTGAAATTGATTTTTTTGAGTTCTATCAAAATTTATCATGTGGAATAATCTTTGGACCATATAGGATAACCATGTTGGTTTTAAAATCAAGAAATTATTTACTGACCAATTTTAATTATGAACCTTTATTCTATTAAAAAATTAAAAAATGTCATTTTTATGGAAATATTTCTAAAATCTATGAAATTAGCCAAAGATCCAAAAGATTTTTTGAATTATATAGTGTTTGGGGTATAAATGTAATAGATATTTTCCTAATATCATTTGTAAATAATTATATTATTCTTATGGTGGATTAGGTTTTGAAATGTTGGAAATCCCATTCCACCAAAACTGGTGATTCTCATATTGTGTGTGTTTTTTTATGGTTATTATTCCAAAGAACGGACTATTTCTAGTAACAAAAATATCATAAAATTTCAAAAAATACCCTCTATTATGGTATTTAATTCATGATTAAAATTAAAAATTTTGTTAATGATTGATATATTTTTATTTTAATATATCAGTATTTATTTTTAAATTATTCTTAAAGATGTTTTCTTGAGATGTAAATTTTGTATTTTTCGGATAAGAGTTATTTTTAAGAGAATATGACCAATACCATTTCTGCTAGATCCAATAATTTTATGAAATATCTGGGATGAAAAAATAAAATAAAACTCACAAAAACCATATCTTAAAAAAATATTATTTATAAGTAACATTATATAATTTAAAATTTTATTATAAATTTATAAACTAATATTTGATATCTTAATGATTATGTCAATGTTTTCCCTAAAATTGATTTAATGAATTATACAATTAAAATTTTAAAAATAAATTATATCTATTTTAAAACATTTTTATTATTAAATGAATTCATAATATAGAATAAATATTCCTTAATTGTTTAAAAGGACTATTTTTTGGCATAATGTAAATAATACTATTCTAAAAAGAAGTTACCACATTATAAGCTAAAATGGTAAAATTAATAAATATAGGGGTAAATGTATTGAAACATGAATAATATAGATGTAGAATTTATCATTTGAGAGATTATCAGCCTAATCTCACTGACCACTCAATTATTTTCTACTTTTGGATCTACATGAAATAATTAACTTATTTTCCCTCTATGTTTAGATAAAATTTCTAAAAAAGGCAATTATCATCACATATTAATGGTTCCTCCCACAAACCATTATATATCATTTTAAAAATTATGTTTTCATAGGTTAATCTTCCCTATTTACTTCCTCAATTATATTTTTTTAATCACCTAATCATCTTATCACATGTGATTATCCTAGGCTATTCCATTCCATGGAACCTTCTATGAGAAATCCAATGTTTTAAAGGTATGTTCACCCTCTTAACTGGCATATTTTTTATTTATATTTCCATTTTAATATTTTTGTCCAGTTTTATATTAAAACTTATGTATTTATAGTGTACTTAATTTTTTTATATTGTGGTAATAAACACTAACAACCTCTCACTTTCACTTTAAGAAAATTAAATCTCTATTCATGCGATATGTATATTATAACCTCTATAACACAAATTCATTCTATTTCCATAACCTCCATTCATTGATAGTCCTAAAAATAAATTTTAGATTTATCTATGGTATTTATGAAATATTTTATATTATGAAATTATGAATAAAATTACTCCTTTTCCCACTCTATGAAAAAATCATCATCTACACATATGCGTGGACAACCTCTTCCATGGAACAATTGATTTATATTTTTACTTTTTGTCACCATATTTCATTGTTATAATTAAGAATGGGTTTAAAGGATACATATTATTTTCTTGAAACTATAATGTTTTTGTTAAGTTAAATTAAATAACCTATTAATAATATAAACAAAAAAGTAGTTATAAAATTAACTATATTAAACAAATATAGTTAGTGTGAAAAATTTTATTAATATTATTTTATATGTACATATTCATTAATTATTATTATAATCCCTTAAAATTAAAATATTTAGAACTAATAAACACTAAATTAGAATATTATTCTTCTTTTATGTTGATATTACAAAAATCCACCAAATAATCATTCCTTAAGAGAGGTTATGTTCATGTTTGGTTCAGTTTGACCACCTCCAAGAACATTATATTAATTTGTATCATGAATGAATGTGGGAACGTAATAAATAGTATAATTTATTATAAATGTATAAATATTGATTTTATTGATTCTTCAGACATTATATCAATATTAAATACATTAATTCCAAAAACCCCCATTAATCATCAAGAATCACTGAAACATTATTATTATTGATTTAATATTCAGAGATAATAAAAAAATCACTTATGAAAGTAATTTGAAAAATAATAAATTATTATAAATAATAGATAATATTAAAATTAATTACCATTTAATGATGAAAACTGGAATTTAATGTATATTTACTTAAGGCAGGAGATGATTCATGGGGTTTCCATCTCAAATTCCTCTCTTTGAGACATATTCTTTATTATGCATCTAATTTTCTTTATATGGTGTTTATAATTGTTATATGAGATAATATATCGTGAAATTAATTTTATTCATGTTTTTTATGATGAATTTTATGTCCTATATTTTAAGATATTTTGAATGAATTATAACCAAATTTAGAAGAGGGTTTTTTCATCTCAATTTTCAATCTTTGGGACTCATGATATACTCACCACATATTTCATTTTTTAGTATATAGGTTTTCATGGAATATTCTTTATTGTTTTCCCCAATATGTATAAGGTATTTAAAGTGTATATCGGTATCCCTCCCCCATATTTGTTTAAATCAATAGCTACAAAAACTGTTGTCAAATTCTAACATTTCCATGGTGGGAAAACACCCTAATCATTAGTAAAGGAAAAATGTATGTATTTTCTTAAGAAATATTTACCTATATAGATACTGTAATTTGGATACGTCTATGTAGAATATTCATGTAAGGGTTATGGCCATGAAATGGTATTTTTTAGCATTAAAAAATCATCACTTTACTTCAAGATGAGTGGGCATCAGGCTTTGCGCCTAGATATAAATTCTAATGGTATATGATTTGGGATATTAACATACTATTTTAAAAACATGATGAAGGATAATTACTAAATTTTCCATGGTCTAACAAAAATGAAAAATATTTTACCCAATTATTATCTTCCACAGATAACCCAATACAATGAATGTACTATCATCAAAATATTTATTTGAGATGGGTAATTCTTATAAAATCGATGATAAATTATAAATGTTATGATGATTATTGGATGTACTCTCAGACACCCAGCTTATTAAATTTATTGGTGAATAATTTGTTTTCTTTCTTTATATTTATATTGATAGATAGATTTTTTTCATCGTGATTTTCTTTTGGTAATTGCACGAAACACCTTTTTTAAACAAATATTGAATGAATTATAATTGTAACGCCCCGACCCCAGTTACCCAGAGTCAGTGCATTATTACATAACAATGGCATGATCACAAGAAAGATCAAATCTCTAAAGAACGATTGGTTTAGTAGCCTTGGAAACACTAGATATATTCATAAGTTGTACATTACATCATAAAATGAAAAACTACTACAACAACATAATGTTTCCACAGTCCACACTATAATCCCCTCATAATATCCCTGAAGGTCATTCATAACTTACATCTTCACATCCTGGGAAAAATAAATCATAGAAAAGGGGTGAGCTCAAATGCCCAGTAAGGATAACAATATAGCGGAACATTCAACAATAAGCATAAACATTTAAGGCAATGAATTACTAAAACAAAATCCTTTTAAACTTGAACTTTCAACATGGTATGGCATAAATAAAATGAAATAATTCCATTTACTTATTCACATGGATATTCTACTAATCGAATAATCACATGAAAAAATCAATAACCACTTTCATTATGTTGGAATACATAATGCTAAACTTTAATTTCTTTTCAAGGCCTCGTCCCAAGACCTTGGGGATAACTGTAACCGGAACCCAACCCGGAGGGCCTCTAATAACCGGACACCAACCCGGAGTGCCTCTAATAACCGGACACCAACCCGGAGTGCCTCTAATAACCGGAGACCAAACCGGAGGGCTTACTTTTACCAGTCCCTAACCTGGAGGGCTTACATTTACCAGTCCCCAACCTGGAGGGCTTACTTTTACCAGTCCCCAACCTGTAGGGCTTACTTTAACCAATCCCCAACCTGGAACATACTTGTCCAACACATTCATATGAAGTAAAGGTTGAAATATTACATAAACATTCTTATTAGAACTAGCATACGAAATGTCAATACTTTCACCATAAACTATGAATGGTATAAAAATAGCACATCCACAGTCAAACATATCAAAAAACCTTCAATACAATATAGAAGTTTTGTATCATAATAAATCAACTTCAAATAATCTTAAAATTAATCAAAAGATGTTGACATAGATGAAATCAAAATTCTTTTTAAAGAAATATCTCCTTTTATTTTGAAATCATTTAAGATCCAAATAAAATAAAACATTTTCTTGAAAATAATCTTATAAGCTTGTAAGGGAAGCTTTGAAGATTTTATAATGGCGGAAAATAGCCGCACCCGCCGTATAAGTTAAAAAAAACATTCTTACCTTAATTATGTCGAAAAGGTTAAAAAGGACCTTGTTTTGAAAACGACGGAAAGATTCCTTTATAAACCTCTTATAAAAAGTCAAACACGGGTATAAATGACTTTAACCCATATTCTTGTAAATAATAAATATGTTTTGAATTACATTTCGAAGAAACATGGATGTGGATGATAAAGAGATCCCAGTAGATTATTACATATAAACAACCTCGGATAATGAAGAGATTGTGAAATAACCCTTACCAATTTGGTAACTTATGAAACATACAACCCATTAAAGAGGTATCATACAATGAATATGTAAATACACATAAATTAAAGTGTATTACACAACTAATATAATTATGGACAGTACATACACCACACAAAAGTTAATGGTGCCAATATGGCATGAATCTCACGGGAATAAGGAGTGAGATGAAAACCCCTTACCACGTTAATCAACTGAGTCGTATGGCCAAAAGTTAATAACCACCAAAGGATTTACAGAATAACATGAATATAAATAGAATCATGATAATATATATCAAATGGTAGTACACAATACACCACTTTCAATAATTTAGTGGCGAACAATGGAAATCTCACGGAATTGAAAGTGAGATAAGAAAATCCCTTACATTGTACTTTTCCATGGTTGGGGTAGGTTAACCTCTTGTATAATGGTGAAATAATTGTTATTAAATTATACAAGAGTCATATATATTAATATGATATCATATATGATCTTTTAACATTGATTTGTTAATAATATCTTAGAATTATCGTCGTTTCGGGTGTTAACTTACTCATTTTCTTTTATATGTTGTGTTACATAAGCCATGTTTGTTGTATCTTATTCATATCCAGAATGATATCAAGTCCTTAAATATCATTTTTAAATCATCAAATGATAATTATACTTGAATGGATACGATGGAGAATGAATCTCATCACGTTCGTGGAGACGGTAGTCCGTACGTACGCACGAGCGACAATATCATTCTTTTGATATTAAAATAATATATAAATGGATGGTTTATCATATATACAGAATCATTAACATGTTATATTTATTATTTACACGAGTTACACATCATTATTATACCCATCCAAATAATAATATATTGAATAACAATTACACCATGACGTGGAGACGGTAAGCCGTACGTACGCACGTATGGTGACATGTTATTCAAAGGGTGGATAGAATACTGAATATGGTTGTACCATATTTATAATAACATTATAGTATATGTGATATACTGGAGTTATTATTTTAGAATGGTAAGAACAAAGGAAGAATAAGTGGAAGAAGAAATGAACTTGGAGAAGGGTGGTGTATTCATTACCTCTTCTTCGGGTTCTTCCTTTTGATTTGATCAAAAGGGCTCTTTAGGTTGGCTTTCTGATCATACTAAGGCCCCTAGGTTGTATTGAGGGAAGTTGGGAGAGTATTTGGGCAGAGTATGGCCGAACCAAAAGGCTTTGAAGGTGTGAATAAATGAGAAGGAGGAGTGCCCTTTTATAAGAGGGGTGAGGGGAACCTTTGGAAAAGCTAGATATATTAGTTTATAATAAATTCATATTCGGTTTCCAATGGCTCCAAAGTTGACTATTCAAAGGTTAAGGTGGGGATGGGTCGAAAACAACTCAACCAATAGAAGTTAGACAGGTTTGGGTACTTATATTAACCTTATCTTTAAGTATTAACTCTAAGTTAATTAGTTTCACTTTTACAATGTCCCTTTGTATTTTTATATTATATGGTTAATAAACATAGCATATACATACAAGCGACCCACAAGTGGTCCATTAATGATACACCTATCATTATATAAGTCTCTTGGCTGAACCTTAGATTTTTAGGAATTTAATATCAATTAATAATATAATATTTTTTTTAATAACTCTTTTATGTCAATTTTGACACTATTCATTAGTTGATTTTTGTGAAACTCATAACAGATTGATTACTTCGAAAAAAGTCAATTACATCAATCCTAATATATCATATTATCCTAGATAATTAGTTTAATTCATTAAAAGTTTCGTATTATATTTATTTGGGTATTTATAATATCAATTATTTTAATTTTTCACTATTATAGTAATTAATTTATCATCATTGTGTCATAAATAAAATAACTTATTTAATGTCTAAAAATTATAAATAAAATATCATTATGTAGGAAATCTTTTTATCTTTCTAATGAATATTTATAATCTAAAATCCAACATATATAACCCTATGTAACAATTGTTGTGTTAAAAGATATATACTTGTGTCATTTTTGTATTCATTTTAACTTAATTAAAATAAAGTGTCCCTATCACCTTAAAGTAGCACCATGGGGTCCCCAAATCGACCCAAAGATGCCTATGGTCGAACAGGTATCAACCAATAAGGCTAGGACCCGTTTTAGGGTAATTTAGTATTATTATAATATTATTTTTTAACCCTTATTTACCCGATTTACCCTTAACCATGGTAAATAAAATATTTACCACAGTAATTATTCAAAATGTCTAAAAATAAAAGTTACCTATTTACACAATTTGGAAATCCTGATTCCAAATATGGAATCCATTTTTCTAAATTCAAAACACAGAAGTGGCAGAAATTAATTTAAAATTAATTCCCGCTGTCAAAACAAAAAGCGTGTTTTTAAGAGATAATAACTATCAAAAGATTGACACTTGTTTATGTTCGGTTTAATTGTAAAATTATGACCAATGACAAACATTATATTAAATGGTAAAATTATATTCTAAATATACTTTAAAACCACTCAAATTCATAATTTATCAATATTAATTATTTTGATTAAAAAAGTTGTTTTTAATTAAAATTTAGTAATTTTCACTATTCATCAAAATATGAAAGTTATCCGAAAAGTACCAAAATTTCACCTTAGGCTAAATTCGATATTCCGAATCCAGAAATGAATTCCATTTTAAAATATAAAATATATATAATTTCGAAAAGTAGGTATTACTATTCATAACGGCTAGTTTGATTGGTTGTGGTGTGTGTTAAAACTCAAGGTTGCGTACAACACACGCAACTGTATTATTCAAAGAAAGCGTACCGTGGAAGCTTGGGATGTTTCATTTTAAATTTTTGATGTCCCCATTTAGTCAAAAAGTTTAAAATATTGTATTTAAAAAGGGTTCACTATTAAAATTTGATAAAATTTCAATACTGAAAATGAATTTGTTCTTGCATTATATCTAAGAAACTCATAATATGGATTCTAAAATTATAAGGATTATATAAAGTTTAAAATTTAGATAATACTATTCATAACCTCTTTTGAATGGATTTTTTTTGTAAGTCATGGTGTGATTGAACTCGGTGTTGCGTGTAGTGCAAGTTATTGAATTATTTTGAAGAAATAACACACTATGAAATCTTGGGGTGTTACATTCTCCCCTCCTTCAATAAATTGCATCCTCGCAATTTGAAATTGTTCTTCGAAAATAAAAGGTTGAAAATTGAAAATATATTTGTGGGAAAACCCACATCGGAAATTGGGTTACTAAAATTTAGTCTTAATATGAGGAAAAGAGAAATGAAAGGGTCACCACCAAATTATGATCTCGATTAGGAGAACATTGGTGGAAATTAGAGACATATAATTGGAGGAAAACCGTAAATATTTATAGGTAGTGATTGAGGTCATAAATCACAAACAAGTATAAAATTGAGGTCCTTAAATTCATCAATCTATGATTATTTGAAATACCATCGGTTCAACAAAACATAGGGTATTAGGATAACACATTTTTGATGTTTCAAAATATCTTAGTTGAAATCCCACATCGAAAAATGAATTAATGAGGCCTCTATTTAAAATAAAGAGTCGAAAGTATGAAGATTACCAAAAATAACACATACTAGGGTTCTATGTAGGAAAATATGGATATGGAAGAAAAATCTAACCATCAATTATCTGATGGAGAGTGGTAGAGAACATGTCTATGAAAAGGCCAACAATCCCAAAGCCATAAATTAGTGATGATTTAAGGTACCATCTAGGAAAACATTTTTGTTCTAAGTTGCTTTTCTTAATATTGAGGAATTTATTTATGATATTGTCTAAGATCATAAAGAGATATACTTACTTTATAATTAGAGTTTTATCCATTTATAAATTTCTACCACAAACTCATCTTTCACTCTAAAAGATAATAGAATGTAAAAAAAATTATATTTACTCTATTCGTATAGGGTTCCAAAATAAACGAATTTATAATTCATCTACAAGATCTTTTAATAAAAACTACATTATTTAATCCAGGACATCTCGTGGTCCAGTGGTAGGTGATACACCCTTGTCGCCCTTCGGTTGCGGGTTCAAGTCTCGCAGCCTTGCCGGACGCGACGGGTTGCCGCCCGACCTCCGAGTTGTCCTTTTATGGAAATCCAAAATAATACAAACTAGAACTATCCAAAATACTTCTGTCCAAACTCACAGTCCAACATTTATAAGGAAGGTAAACATAATATAGATCCTTTTTACCCTGTAATAGCATATGAATACCTTCATCATGTATTACCATATTCCTTATTGATTACATTCATGCCCCCTTATTCTATATAGAATGCTGGATATACTTCATTAATCCAAAAATGTTTTAAACCCCAACAATGATGGAATATACAAA
Organism: Viscum album; assembly: GCA_963277665.1. Taxonomy (NCBI): domain Eukaryota; kingdom Viridiplantae; phylum Streptophyta; class Magnoliopsida; order Santalales; family Viscaceae; genus Viscum; species Viscum album. Next base: position 1,704,128,213 of record OY728155.1, read on the forward strand.
TCATTAATCAGTTCCAAGGTAGTCAAGAATATCCAATATAATTTATCCAAAACAATCACATATTATTCCAAAATCACTACCTCAGTATAAGAACTATATTATGATTTATCATTCTCTCAACCATATATTTTCAAAAAATTTATCCTTCTATTGAGTCACTTTTCATTGTTCCACAAAATCTCAAGTCCTTAATGAAATAGTACTGCAGTACAATCCTTATATACTCCATAATTATTATAACAAGTACATTGTTGATACAACACTCAATTGACATAATCAACATAAGAACTCTAATCATTCTTCTTCATCTGTGGTAGTATCATAACTTGATTATTATCCAATAACATCATTTGCGGCATAGTCTGATGACTGGGACTTAGGTTCGCGTAGTGTCAAAACTCCTTGAAAATGAAGCATTGTACATTTAAAACCATTTTCTTACCCTTTCAGTCACGTACTTTGTGCCCTTTTCCTCCACACTTATAACAAACTCTCATTCCTTTCAGGAAAGTTCCAGGGTGTTTCTTTCCACAGTTACCACATATGGGAAAATTCTTCTTTTCCCTCTTCCCTTTATCCATCTTTCTCTCTTCCATCCTTTTCTTCTCTTGCTTCCCTTCAAAGCCATAGGACTCAGTAAACTCTTTACTTATCTTATCAACACATGATATTATTTCTTCATATAATGATAATACATGGGAGACTATTTCTCTTATAAATTCTAGCTTAAGACCATGAAAGATATGATCCTTCCTTCTCTTTGGATCATGTGCATTTCTGGAGTTCTCATTCCTTCTACTGGGTGCCATTTCTAAACAATGGCATACACTAGATCAGTTTATGAATCAAAATACATAATCCCATACTTATAAAACACTTAACATAAATTGAACTATTTATGGATATAATCCATAATCATAAAAATGTTTTCTTTGAGGAAGTATATACTCATAATCCCTTCAAAATGATTTGTAAAGAAAATGAGAGTTATCCTAAGCATATCCCCCAGGAGTGTCGTAACTAAGAGTGTAGCAAGGCCAGTTGTCGTGCACCAGTTCCCGTTCGAGTCTAGCTCAAAGAGGTGTTTTCGGGTTTTACCCCTAGGTACATCTGTGCCAGAGCCGCCTCTACCTGCTCGTATCCAGACAGGGATGTATTGCTTGGAAAACTCACAAAATCTCTACAATACCGATATTCTAGGAAGTTCTTCTATACTAATCCTCAAAGTTCATCTTAGGTCTACGTGCTCTAATCAGAGTTTATCTAAATCTAGTTTCCAAGGTTTGTACTAAACTTCCTTTGATACCAACTGTAACGCCCCGACCCCAGTTACCCAGAGTCGGTGGATTATTACATAACATTGGAATGATCACAATAAATATCAAATCTTGAAATACCGATTGGTTTAGTAGCCTTGGAAACACTAGATATATTCATAAGTTTTACATTACATCATAAAATGAAAAACTACTACAACAACATAATGTTTCCACAGTCCACACTATAATCCCCTCATAATATCCCTGAAGGTCATTCATAACTTACATCTTCACATCCTGGGAAAAATAAAACATAGAAAAGGGGTGAGCTCAAATGCCCAGTAAGGATAACAATATATCGGAACATTCAACAATAAGCATAAACATTTAAGGAAATGAATTACTAAAACAAAAGCCTTTTAAACTTGAACTTTCATCATGGTATGGCATAAATAAAATGAAATAATTCCATTTACTTATTCACATGGATATTCTACTAATCGAATAATCACATGCAAAAATCAATAACCACTTTCATAATGTTGGAATGCATAATGCTAAACTTTAATTTCTTTTCAAGGCCTCGTCCCACGACCTTGGGGCTAACTGTAACCGGAACCCAACCCGGAGTGCCTCTAATAACCGAACACCAACCCGGAGTGCCTCTAATAACCGGACACCAACCCGGAGTGCCTCTAATAACCGGAGACCAAACCGGAGGGCTTACTTTTACCAGTCCCTAACATGGAGGGATTACTTTTACCAGTCCCCAACCTGAAGGGCTTACTTTAACCAGTCCCCAACCTCGAGGGCTTACTTTAACCAGTCCCCAACCTGGAACATACTTGTCCAACACATTCATATAAAGTAAAGGTTGAAATATAACATAAACATTCTTATTGGAACTAGCATACTAAATGTCAATACTTTCACCATAAACTATGAATGGTATAAAAATATCACATCCACAGTCAAACATATCACAAAACCTTCAATACAATATAGAAGTTTTGTATCATAATAAATCAACTTCAAATAATCTTAAAATCCATCAAAGGATGTTGACATAGATGAAATCAAAATTCTTTTTAAAGAAATATCTCCTTTTATTTTGAAATCATTTAAGATCCATATAAAATAAAACATTTTCTTTGAAAATAATCTTATAAGCTTGTAAGGGATGCTTTGAATATTATATAACGGCGGAAAATAGCCGCACCCGCCGTATAAGTTAAAAAAACATTCTTACCTTAATTCTATCGAAAAGGTTAAAAAGGACCTTGTTTTGAAAATGACGGAAAGATTCCTTTATAAACCTCTTATAATAAGTCAAACAAGGGTATAAATGACTTTAACCCATATTATTGTAAATAATAAATATGTTTTGAATTACATTTCGAAGAAACAATGATGTGGATGATAAAGAGATCCCAGTAGATTATTACATATAAACAACCTCGGATAATGAAGAGATTGTGAAATAACCCTTACCAATTTGGTAACATATGAAACATACAACCCATGAAAGAGGTATCATACAATGAATATGTAAATACACATAAATTAAAGTGTATTACACAACGAATAAAATTATGGGCAGTACATACACCACACAAAAGGTAATGGTGCCAATATGGCATGAATCTCACGAGAATAAGGAGTGAGATGAAAACCCCTTACCACGTTAATCAACTGAGTCGTATGGCCAAAAGTTAATAACCACCAAAGTATTTACAGAATAACATGAATATAAAGAGAATCATGATAATATATATCAAATGGTAGTACACAATACACCACTTTCAATAATTTAGTGGCGAACAATGGAAATCTCACGGAATTGAAAGTGAGATAAGAAAATCCCTTACCTTGTACTTTTCCTTGGTTGGGGTAGGTTAACCTCATGTATAATGGTGAAATAATTGTTATTAAATTATACAAGAATCATATATATTAATATGATATCATATATGATCTTTTAACATTGATTTGTTAATAATATCTTAGAATTATCGTCGTTTCGAGTGTTAACTTACTCATTTTCTTTTATATGTTTTGTTACATAATCCATGTCTGTTGTATATTATTAATATCCAGAATTATATCAAGTCCTTACACATCATTTTTAAATCATCAAATGATAATTATACTTTAATGGATACGATGGAGAATGAATCTCATCACGTTCGTGGAGACGGTAGTCCGTACGTACGCACGAGCGACAATATCATTCTTTTGATATTAAAATAATATATAAATGGATGGTATATCATATATAAATAATCATTAACATGTTATATTTATTATTTACACGAGTTACACATCATTATTATAACCATCCAAATAATAATATATTGAATAACAATTACACCACGACGTGGAGACGGTAAGCCGTACGTACGCACGTATGGTGACATGTTATTCAAAGGGTGGATAGAATACTGAATATGGTTGTACCATATTTATAATAACATTATAGTATATGTGATATACTGGAGTTATTATTTTATAATGGTAAGAAAAAAGGAAGAAGAAGTGGAAGAAGAAATGAACTTGGAGAAGGGTGGTGTAATCATTACCTCTTCTTTGGGTTCTTCCTTTTGATTTGATCAAAAGGGCTCTTTAGGTTGGCTTTATGATCATAATAATGCCCCTAGGTTGTATTGAGGGAAGTTGGGAGAGTATTTGGGCAGAGTTTGGCCAAACCAAAAGGCTTTGAATGTGTGAAGAAATGAGAAGGAGGAGTGCCCTTTTATAAGAGGGGTGAGGGGCACCTTTGGAAAAGCTAGAGATATTAGTTTATAATAAATTCATATTCGGTTTCCAATGGCTCCAAAGTTGACTATTAAAAGGTTAAGGTTGGGATGGGTCAAAAACAACTCAAACAATAGAATTTGGACAGGTTTGGGAACTTATATTAACCTTATCTTTAAGTATTAACTCTAAGTTAATTAGTTTCACTTTTACAATGTCTCTTTGTATTTTTATATTATATGGTTAATAAACATAGCATATACATACAAGCGACCCACAAGTGGTCCATTAAGGATACACCTATCATGATATAAGTCTCTTGGCCGAACCTTAGATTTTTAGTAATTTAATATCAATTAATAATATAATATTTGTTTTAAAAACTCTTTTATGTCAATTTTGTCACTATTCATTAGTTGATTTTTGTGAAACTCATAACAGATTGATTACTTCGAAAAAAGTCAATTAACTCAATCCAAATATATCATATTATCCTAGAAAATTAGTTTAATTCATTAAAAGTTTCATATTATATTTATTTGGGTATTTATAATATCAATTATTTTAATTTTTCACTATTATAGTAATTACTGCATCATCATTGTGTCATAAATAAAATAACTTATTTAATGTCTAAAAATTATAAATAAAATATAATTATGTAGGAAATCTTTTTATCTTTCTAATTAATATTTATAATCTAAAATCCAACATATATAACCCTATGTAAAAATTGTTTCGTTAAAATATATATACTTGTGTCATTTTTGTATTCATTTTAACTTAATTAAAATAAAGTGTCCCTATCACCTTCAAGTGGCACCATGGGGTCCCCAAATCGACCCAAAGATTCCTATGGTCGAACAGGTATCAACCAATAAGGCTAGGACACGTTTTAGGGTAATTTAGTATTATTATAATATTATTTTTTAACCCTTATTACCAGATTTACCCTTAACCATGGTAAATAAAATATTTACCACAGTAATTATTCAAAATGTCTAAAAATAAAAGTTACCTATCTACACAATTTGGAAATCCTGATTCCAAATATGGAATCCATTTTTCTAAATTCAAAACAAAGAAGTGGAAGAAATTAATTTAAAATTAATTCCCGCTGTCAAAACAAAAAGCGTGTTTTTAAGAGATAATAACTATCAAAAGATTGACACTTGTTTATGTTCAGTTTAATTGTAAAATTATGACCAATGACAAACATTATATTAAATGGTAAAATATATTCTAAATATACTTTAAAACCACTCAAATTCATAATTTATCAATATTAATTATTCTGATAAAAAAATTGTTTTTAATTAAAATTTAGTAATTTTCACTATTCATCAAAATATGAAAGTTATCCGAAATGTACCAAAATTTCACCATAGGGTAAATTCGATATTCCGAATCCAGAAATGAATTCCATTTTAAAATATAAAATATATATAATTTCGAAAAGTATGTATTACTATTCATAACGGCTAGTTTGATTGGTTGTGGTGTGTGTTAAAACTCAAGGTTGCGTACAACACACGCTACTGTATTATTCAAAGAAAGCATACCGTGGAAGCTTGGGATGTTTCATTTTAAATTTTTGATGTCCCCATTTAGTCAAAAAGTTTAAAATATTGTATTTAAAAAGGGTTCACTATTAAAAGTTGATAAAATTTCAATACTGAAAATGAATTTGTTCTTGCATTATATCTAAGAAACTCATAATATGGATTCTAAAATTATAAGGATTATATAAAGTTTAAAATTTAGATAATACTATTCATAACCTCTTTTGAATGGAATTTTTTTTTAAGTCATGGTGTGATTGAACTCGGTGTTGCGTGTAGTGCAAGTTATTGAATTATTTTGAAGAAATAACACACTATGAAATCTTGGGGTGTTACATTCTCCCCTCCTTCAATAAATTGTGTCCTCGCAATTTGAAATTGTTCTTCGAAAATAAAAGGTTGAAAATAGAAAATATATTTGTGGGAAAACCCACATCGGAAATTGGGTTACTAAAATTTAGTCTTAATATGAGGAAATGAGAAATGAAAGGGTCACCACCAAATTATGATCTCGATTAGGAGAACATTGGTGGCAATTAGAGACATATAATTGGAGGAAAAACGTAAATATTTATAGGCAGTGATTGAGGTCATAAATCAAAAACAAGTATAAAATTGAGGTCCTTAAATTCATCAATCTATGATGATTTGAAATACCATCGGTTCAACAAAACATAGGGTATTAGGATAACACATTTTTGACGTTTCAAAATATCTTAGTTGAAATCCCACATCGAAAAATGAATTAATGAGGCCTCTATTTAAAATAAAGAGTCGAAAGTATGATGATTACCAAAAATTACACATACTAGGGTTCCATGTAGGAAAATATGGATATGGAAGAAAAATCTAACCATCAATTATCTGATGGAGAGTGGTAGAGAACATGTCTATGAAAAGGCCAACAATCCCAAAGCCATAAATTAGTGATGATTTAAGGTACCATCTAGGAAAACATTTTTGTTCTAAGTTTCTTTTCTTAATATTGAGGAATTTATTTATGAGATAGTCTAAGATCATAAGGAGATATACTTACTTTATTATTAGAGTTTTATCCATTAATAAATTTCTACCACAAACTCATCTTTCACTCTAAAAGATAATAGAATGTAAAAAAAAATTATATTTACACTATTCGTATAGGGTTCCAAAATAAACGAATTTATAATTCATCTACAAGATCTTTTAATAAAAACTACATTATTTAATCCAGGACATCTCATGGTCCATTGGTAGGTGATACACCCTTGTCGCCCTTCGGTTGCGGGTTCAAGTCTCGCAGCCTTGCCGGACGCGACGGGTTGCCGCCCGACCTCCGAGTTGTCCTTTTATGGCAATCCAAAATAATACAAACTAGAACTATCCAAAATACATCTGTCCAAACTCACAGTCCAACATTTATAAGGAAGGTAAACATAATATAGATCCTTTTTACCCTGTAATATCATATGAATACCTTCATCATGTATTACCATATTCCTTATTGATTAAATTCATGCTCCCTTATTCCATATAGAATGCTGGATATACTTCATTAATCCAAAAATGTTTTAAAACCAAACAATGATGGAATATACAAATCATTAATCAGTTCCAAGGTAGTCAAGAATATCCAATATAATTTATCCAAAACAATCACATATTATTCCAAAATCACTAACTCAGTATCAGAACTATATTATGATTTATCATTCTCTCAACCATATATTTTCCAAAAATTTATCCTTCAATTGAGTCAATTTTCTTTGTTCCACACAATCTCAAGTCCATAATGAAATAGTACTGCAGTACAATCCTTATATACTCCATAATTATTATAACAAGTACATTGTTGATACAACACTCAATTGACATAATCAACATAAGAACTCTAATCATTCTTCTTCATCTGTGGTAGTATCATAACTTGATTATTATCCAATAACATCATTTGCGGCATAGTCTGATGACTGGGACATAGGTTCGCGTAGTGTCCAAACTCCTTGCAAATGAAGCATTGTACATTTAAAACCATTTTCTTACCCTTGCAGTCACGTACATTGTGCCCTTTTCCTCCACACTTATAACAAACTCTCATTCCTTTCAGGCAAGTTCCAGGGTGTTTCTTTCCACAGTTACCACATATGGGAAAAGTCTTCTTTTCCCTCTTCCCTTTATCCATCTTTCTCTCTTCCATCCTTTTCTTCTCTTGCTTCCCTTCAAAGCCATAGGACTCAGTAAACTCTTTACTTATCTTATCAACACATGATATTATTTCTTCATATAATGATAATACATGGGAGACTATTTCTCTTATAAATTCTAGCTTAAGACCATGAAAGATATGATCCTTCATTCTCTTTGGATCATGTGCATTTCTGGAGTTCTCATTCCTTCTACTGGGCGCCATTTCTAAACAATGGCATACACTAGATCAGTTTATGAATCAAAATACATAATCCCATACTTATAAAACAATTAACATAAATTGAACTATTTATGGATATAATCCATAATCATAAAAATGTTTTCTTTGAGGAAGTATATACTCATAATCCCTTCAAAATGACTTGTAAAGAAAATGAGAGTTATCTTAAGCATATCCCCCGGGAGTGTCGTAACCAAGAGTGCAGCAAGGCCCGTTGTCGTGCACCAGTTCCCGTTTGAGTCTAGCTCAAAGTGGTATTTTCGGGTTTTACCCCTAGGTACATCTGTGCCAGAGCCGCCTCTACCTGCTCGTATCCAGACAGGGATGTATTGCTCGAAAAACTCACAAAATCTCTACAATACAGAAATTCTAGGAAGTTCTTCTATACTAATACTCAAAGTTCATCTTAGGTCTACGTGCTCTAATCAGAGTTTATCTAAATCTAGTTTCCAAGGTTTGTACTAAACTTCCTTTGATAACAACTGTAACGCCCCGACCCCAGTTACCCAGAGTCGGTGGATTATTACATAACATTGGCATGATCACAAGAAAGATCAAATCTCGAAAGACCGATTGGTTTAGTAGCCTTGGAAACACTAGATATATTCATAAGTTTTACATTACATCATAAAATGAAAAACTACTACAACAACATAATGTTTCCACAGTCCACACTATAATCCCCTCATAATATCCCTGAAGGTCATTCATAACTTACATCTTCACATCCTGGGAAAAATAAAACATAGAAAAGGGGTGAGCTCAAATGCCCAGTAAGGATAACAATATAGTGGAACATTCAACAATAAGCATAAACATTTAAGGCAATGAATTACTAAAACAAAAGCCTTTTAAACTTGAACTTTCATCATGGTATGGCATAAATAAAATGAAATAATGCCATTTACTTATTCACATGGATATTCTACTAATCGAATAATCACATGCAAAAATCAATAACAACTTTCATAATGTTGGAATGCATAATGCTAAACTTTAATTTCTTTTCAAGGCCTCGTCCCACGACCTTGGGACTAACTGTAACCGGAACCCAACCCAGAGTGCCTCTAATAACCGGACACCAACCCGGAGTGCCTCTAATAACGGGACACCAACCCGGAGTGCCTCTAATAACCGGAGACCAAACCGGAGGGCTTACTTTTACCAGTCCCTAACCTGGATGGCTTACTTTTACCAGTCCCCAACCTGGAGGGCTTAATTTAACCAGTCCCCAACCTAGAGGGCTTACTTCAACCAGTCCCCAACCTGGAACATACTTGTCCAACACATTCATATAAAGTAAACGTTGAAATATAACATAAACATTCTTATTGGAAGTAGAATACTAAATGTCAATACATTCCCCATAAACTATGAATGGTATAAAAATAGCACTTCCACAGTCAAACATATCACAAAACCTTCAATACAATATAGAAGTTTTGTATCATAATAAATCAACTTCAAATATTCTTAAAATCCATCAAAGGATGTTGACATAGATGAAATCAAAATTCTTTTTAATGAAATATCTCCTTTTATTTTGAAATCATTTAAGATCCATATAAAATAAAACATTTTCTTTGAAAATAATCTTATAAGCTTGTAAGGGAAGCTTTGAAGATTTTATAATGGCGGAAAATAGCCGCACCCGCCGTATATGTTAAAAAAACATTCTTACCTTAATTCTGTCGAAAAGGTTAAAAAGGACCTTGTTTTGAAAACGACGGAAAGATTCCTTTATAAACCTCTTATAAAAAGTCAAACAAGGGTATAAATGACGTTAACCCATATTCTTGTAAATAATAAATATGTTTTGAATTACATTTCGAAGAAACATGGATGTGGATGATAAAGAGATCCCAGTAGATTATTACATATAAACAACCTCGGATAATGAAGAGATTGTGAAATAACCCTTACCAATTTGGTAACTTATGAAACATACAACCCATGAAAGAGGTATCATACAATGAATATGTAAATACACATAAATTAACGTGTATTACACAACGAATATAATTATGGGCAGTACATTCACCACACAAAAGGTAATGGTGCCAATATGGCATGAATCTCACGGGAATAAGGAGTGAGATGAAAACCCCTTACCACGTTAATCAACTGAGTCGTATGGCCAAAAGTTAATAACCACCAAAGGATTCAGAGAATAACATGAATATAAAGAGAATCATGATAATATATATCAAATGGTAGTACACAATACACCACTTTTAATAATTTAGTGGCGAATAATGGAAATCTCACGGAATTGAAAGTGAGATAAGAAAATCCCTTACCTTGTACTTTTCCTGGGTTGGGTTAGGTTAACCTCCTGTATAATGGTGAAATAATTGTTATTAAATTATACAAGAATCATATATATTAATATGATATCATATATGATCTTTTAACATTGATTTGTTAATAATATCTTAGAATTATCGTCGTTTCGGGTGTTAACTTACTCATTTTCTTTTATATGTTTTGTTACATAAGCCATGTTTGTTGTATCTTATTCATATCCGGAATTATATCAAGTCCATAAACATCATTTTTGAATCATCAAATGATAATTATACTTGAATGGATACGATGGAGAATGAATCTCATCACGTTCGTGGAGACGGTAGTCCGTACGTACGCACGAGCGACAATATCATTCTTTTTATATTAAAATACTATATAAATTGATGGTATATAATATATACAGAATCATTAACATGTTATATTTATTATTTACATGAGTTACACATCATTATTATACCATCCAAATAATAATATATTGAATAACAATTACACCACGACGTGGAGACGGTAAGCCGTACGTACGCACGTATGGTGACATGTTATTCATAGGGTGGATAGAATACTGAATATGGTTGTACCATATTTATAATAACATTATAGTATATGTGATATACTGGAGTTATTATTTTAGAATGGTAAGAACAAAGGAAGAAGAAGTGTAAGAAGAAATGAACTTGGAGAAGGGTGGTGTAATCATTACCTCTTCTTCGGGTTCTTCCTTTTGATTTGATCAAAAGGGCTCTTTAGGTTGTCTTTCTGATCAAACTAAGGCCCCTAGGTTGAATTGAGGGAAGTTGTGAGAGTATTGGGGCAGAGTTTGGCCGAACCAAAAGGCTTTGAAGCTGTGAAGAAATGAGAAGGAGGAGTGCCCTTTTATAAGAGGGGTGAGGGGCACCTTTGGAAATGCTAGAGATATTAGTTTATAATAAATTCATATTCGGTTTCCAATGGCCCCAAAGTTTGATATTCAAAGGTTAAGGTGGGTATGGGTCGAAAACAACTCAACCAATAGAATTTAGACAGGTTTGGGTACTTATATTAACCTTATCTTTAAGTATTAACTCTAAGTTAATTAGTTTCACTTTTACAATGTCTCTTTGTATTTTTATATTATATGGTTAATAAACTTACCATATACATACAAGCGACCCACAAGTGGTCCATTAATGATACACCTATCATGATATAAGTCTCTTTGCCGAACCTTAGATTTTTAGGAATTTAATATCAATTAATAATATAATATTTGTTTTAAAAACTCTTTAATGTCAATTTTGACACTATTCATTAGTTGATTTTTGTGAAACTCATAACAGATTGATTACTTCGAAAAAAGTCAATTAAATAAATCCTAATATATCATATTATCCTATAAAATATGTTTAATTCATTAAAAGTTTCATATTATATTTATTTGGGTATTTATAATATCAATTATTTTAATTTTTCACTATTATAGTAATTACTGCATCATCATTATGTCATAAATAAAATAACTTATTTAATGTATAAAAATTATAAATAAAACATCATTATGTAGAAAATCTTTTTATATTTCTAATGAATAATTATAATCTAAAATCCAACATATATTACCCTATGTAAAAATTGTTTTGTTAAAAGATATATACTTGTGTCATTTTTGTATTCATTTTAACTTAATTAAAATAAAGTGTCCCTATCACCTTCAAGTGGCACCATGGGGTCCCCAAATCGACCCAAAGATTCCTATGGTCGAACATGTATCAACAAATAAGGCTAGAACACGTTTTAGGGTAATTTAGTATTATTATAATATTATTTTTTAACCCTTATTTACCAGATTTACCCTTAACCATGGTAAATAAAATATTTACCACAGTAATTATTCAAAATGTCTAAAAATAAAAGTTACCTATTTACACAATTTGGACATACTGATTCCAAATATGGAATCCATTTTTCTAAATTCAAAACACAGAAGAGGCAGAAATTAAATTAAAATTAATTCCCGCTGTCAAAACAAAAAGGGTGTTTTTAAGAGATAATAACTATCAAAAGATTGACACTTGTTTATGTTCGGTTTAATTGTAAAATTATGTCCAATGACAAACATTATATTAAATGGTAAAAATATATTCTAAATATACTTTAAAACCACTCGAATTCATAATTTATCAATATTAATTATTTTGATTAAAAAAGTTGTTTTTAATTAAAATTTAGTAATTTTCACTATTCATCAAAATATGAAAGTTATCCGAAAAGTACCAAAATTTCACATTAGGCTAAATTCGATATTCTGAATCCAGAAATGAAGTCCATTTCAAAATATAAAATATATATAATTTCAAAAATTAGGTATTACTATTCATAACGGCTAGTTTGATTGGTTGTGGTGTGTGTTAAAACTCAAGGTTGCGTACAACACACGCTACTGTATTATTCAAAGAAAGCGTACCGTGGAAGCTTGGGATGTTTCATTTTAAATTTTTGATGTCCCCATTTATTCAAAAAGTTTAAAATATTGTATTTAAAAAGGGTTCACTATTAAAAGTTGATAAAATTTCAATACTGAAAATGAATTTGTTCTTGCATTATATCTAAGAAACTCATAATATGGATTCTAAAATTATAAGGATTATATAAAGTTTAAAATTTAGATAATACTATTCATAACCTCTTTTGAATGGCTTTTTTTTGTAAGTCATGGTGTGATTGAACTCGGTGTTGCGTGTAGTGCAAGTTATTGAATTATTTTGAAGAAATAACACACTATGAAATCTTGGGGTGTTACAATAATTAATCAGATTAGGGATGTGGCCTAGAATTATATATCTATTCAATGAATTGACAGATATGATGAGACAAAAAACATGGGTTTTGGGGTATACCTCTTCCAATATCAACATAGTGTCTTATAGATAGGAATTGATATCATCTTTTGATGTTTATAATTATTAATTCAATCACTATAGGATCATTGATTATTTTAATCGGTGTTTTCTTTAAATTATATTGATATATTATACCCTTATTTTTAGTTGATTAAGTATTTTTATTGTTAATTTTTTTTACTTCTATATAACTTATTAGATGTCTTTTTTATGAAATTTTAAACTTTATTCTACTCCATAATGAGTATATGTTATCACCCTTATTTGTATTACGTTCTTTATAAAAACTATAGGATAACAATATGTATCGTTTGTGGATATGAAGGTATTTATAGTAATTGTTTCACAACGTATTCATAATGTATCATATTTTTTCAAATGTAATATATATGTTTATCTAGTCCAATAATTCTTCTAGGAAATTGGTTTTTGTGGAAACTCATATATTCTATATTTATAATGTTATATATTTATTGAATTTAAGTTTTAAGAGTCTTGTATATTACATGTGCTAAGATAATTTTTATGTTTGGAGTTCCCATAGACATCAGTAGTGATCATGGGACTCATTATTGCAATAAGCTAATTTATTCTTCACTCATAGAGTACTAGGTACATTTAATAACAATGAAACACTATCACCATAAATCAAAATTAATGTCCACGTTTCCAATAGAAAAATACAAGGTATTCTAAAGATGACTGATTATCATAAATATGGATCGAATCCAAAGGATTGAAGAAACCTTATGGTATTACATGATATACAATAAGACCTCCATATTAATGATCCCATATCATATGGTTTGTGGAAAAAACAATGAACTATAATTGGAAATGGAATATTTGGGAAATGGACTATAAGACTGATGATGATAGACTTTAATATATTTGGAAAAGAGGGAATGGTGAATTTTGAAGAGATTGAAGAAAATATAAAATAGGAATTTGAAAATTAAAAAATATATAAGGAGATAATATGGGTGGCTCATGTCATACAAATCCAACCAAAATGATTCAATGTTGGAGAAATTGTGCTATAATATTACTCCAGATTGATGCTCATGCCAGTTAATATTTGTTTCATCTTATAAGAACCATTTATTGTTAGGAATGTAGATCCTTTAGTTCCCTGAATTTTATGAAGAAAATAGAGAAAAAACCACCCACAATTAGTGGAAACAGTCTATATATATTGTATGGGAACATTCAAAAAGTTTTAGGGGAGGAGGTTACTCTCCACTAATATTTTTATCACTAATGAAAATCAGGTATTACTTTTCCCTAAAAATTATTTATTTATATGATTATATTTTAAATACACATTCATGATAAATTAGTTTTAATCAACTGTGGAACCTCCACTATTTAAATATTTGTTACGAAACTATTTTTGATTAGGACCATTATTTAAAACATTTCAAAATCATAGTTTTCCAATTGTTTTCCAAAATTTTGTGTCCCTTTCAAAAGTTTTTTTTTCATTTTCATGTTTGTTATGTTTTTGAAACCTGTGAACTTAATAATAATTCCCTTTAAAACATTGAATCCTTGTTAATATTGAATAACTAATTTGAACCTCGAACTCAATATAGATGATTTTTTAAATAATATTTTATAAAATATTTATGTAAACGAGTTCTAGGTATTCACATATATTTTTGAAACTCAATCCATGATATATTATCCTAATTTTTTATGACATATTAACGAGGGTTCAATTTTTTTTACATATTCTTTACATTTCCCTTTTCTTAATAGAATAATGATATTTTTGAATAAATAAAAATTATTATGTAATCTTGGAAAAACCTTGGATTATTGAAAGAACTTTTTATTTAAATGACTACGGTATTAAATTTATTTTAGTACACTTATTCATTGTATATTATTTTAAATATGATTTGTAATTTTATCCATATATTCTATAACATCCAGGAATGAATTTTTTTGGATACCACATTTCATGAAAAATATCACAATACAATTTTCAATAGTATATTTTTTATGATTTAATCTATTTTTTTGGGAGAATGGAGAAAATGAATTGGAACAAAATGTTTGGGAGAATCAATGTGAAATTTATGACAATTTTTCTATAACTTTTATATAATTATTTTATGCACTGACATCAAAATGAGTTGAATTGGAAAATGTTTCTGATTTCATCCAAGACTTGATATGAATGTCCCATACTATTTTGAATTTAAAAGGTCCATCTATTTCCTTGTAAATAATGATTCTAAATAGAAATAAATATTTGATATATTATTGAAAAATTCTATTGAAAATGGTTGAAATCTATAATAAATATTATATGATGCTCATTTTGTGAAGGGGGTGGACTAATTGTGAAGGAGATGAAAATTTTATAGGACATTTGGAACTAATATATACTTGAAAATTTGGACATTTTTGATGAGTCTTTTTGGAAGTCTATTTGGGAAGAAGTATTAGAGCTGTAAAAGTTTTTTTATACACTAAGAAAATATACAATAAAGTAAAATACTTCATACACTTGTGACATATGTTGTTAAACATTATGTAACCTTCTTTTAGCTACTTCTTGAATCCAAATTTATTTACCTTTTTATTTGGGTGTGTTTCAATCCTTTTTAGGATTAAGATAATTGTTCAGGGAAAATAACGTAATATTTGGGGATGTATGATTCTTTTTATAAATGGATTCTGAGTATAAATGTTTTTGGGGTTTGAGAGGGTGTGTTTTTGGGTAATGGTGAGTTTGATGTTATAGGGTGTTTATGAGTGATTCTGTTTCTTAGAACTGACTTAAAAATGAATTTGTGCTATTATTTATTTATTTACAATGTTAATTTTCTAATAGAAACAACCCATGAGAATAACTTATGACAAAAACTAATTACACCTATAAAAGTTTATCTTAGGCAATAATTTCATTTCTCTGTGTTTTTAACCCTAGACCATGCCTTTATCAACATATGTGAAACATGATGCATTTACATAAAACTAACTTTATTTAAAACATAAATCTCTCATTCCAAGTGGTTTTATATTTTGTACATGCCTTATTTCATTTGTAATCCTATAAGTGATCCTCCCAATAAATGTAAGATTCTTCTCTTGTATAGTGGTTTATTTTTTCCCTTTCGGGAATCTTGCTTTGACATTTGAACCTTGTGAGTTCCCTCTCTATGGTTTTATCCTTCTATCCACTACCCATATTTTTCAGTAGTATGGTATCTTGTTTCCAATTAAATCATAGTTTGATCTTGATATTTTTTATCCACAAATCCCTTATTGGTCTCCTTCATCTTCATTCTTCAATAGTATTTTCCCATTGTGGACGTTGTTTTTATCACTAATTGAAAGGTATGTTGTTATATATTACATTTCCATAGAATTTAAAAATTAAAATTATTTATTGATTTGAAATTATATTTTATATCATTCATAAAAAATCCAATTTGATTTGATTATTCGGTGATTTGGTTAAATTCAATATGATTTTGAAAAAACCCCATTTTCAATGGAATTGAAATTTTGTGGTAGATTTGAGATGAAATGATGGCTTGATTTGTTTAATGATTGATGTGGCTCGATTTTTACATAGTTTTTCCACATCATTAACTTAATTTTTATCAATTTAATTAAATATTTTTACACTCATTAATAAATAATGGAATATTTGTATTTTCAACACTAAATATGTTAATTAATAATTTTTTTTAATTAAATATGCATTTTAGTATTTTTATTTTTTTATTATGGTTATTCTAATTGAATTAAATTACTTTTTAGTATACTAATCTTAATCTTGTCACCTTTTAATAACATGAAATTAATAATAAATGATCATTTAATTTCTTTATTTGTGTTTTAATTAATTTGGACTATATTTTAATATTGAATCCTTTAATGAAGATTTATTTGAATAAATTTACATTGTTAAATATTTTGTTTAACCATATTTATTAATAAATAAGTTATGAAATTATGTTAGTGATTAATTAAATAATGATTTTTTTTTAATTTTTTGTTTCATTTTTTCATTTAATTATTTTACATTCTTGTTTTATTTCTTTAGTTAATTTTAATTAATTTATTTTCATGTTTTCAGATATTTATTTGTAGATGTTCTACGTTTATTTATACTTATGATCGATTAATCTTTATTTTTATAATCTTAGTTAATAATTTAGTTTCTTTTATTTATAGTTTGTTGAATAACTTTGATAGATTTTAGTTACAGTTTAATTAATTAGCCTTCAATAATTTAGTTATTTTGACTTTTTCTTAATTAATTAATGTTTTATTTATTTTAATATTTTCTTTAAATTAATTTTAATTGGCTGCATCTCATTTTGTTCTATCGGTGAGTTGACGCACCGATGCCACATCACTCCGATATTTTTCCACACTGATTTTTTTATAACTATCGGTGTGTCATGACACACCGATTACATTGAAACAACATCGGTCTTTCAAAATGCACCGATGTTGCAACGTGTCGATCCTTCCATCAGTTTCGATATCTCTTTTTAAACATTCGATGAGACGTTATTTCTATTTTCGGTGAGTCATTAAATAATTGTTTAATTTCATTCATCTGTGAGTTTTAATTTTATCTTAAACTATTATTGAGTCTCTAACTCACCGATCCCCCAAATCATCATCAATTTCATGTCACACCAATTTATTTCCTCTTCGGTATCTCTTGTTCATCGGCTTTAGTATATCATTTTTAATTATCGGTGATTCATTGTTATTTTCACCTTTGGTCTCTCACCTCACACTGATGATTTGACTCACTGATCTTTTTTTTCTATCGGTGAGTTAGAAGTTTTCTATTAGTGACTCACGCACCAAAACTATTTGCATTATTAATTTCTCATAATCGTCTCTCGTTTATTTGAACTATCAGCATGTTCTCCAACTCACCGATTGTTCCCTTATTTATTCCACCCTTTCTCTATCTCACCGATAACTATCAGTGATAGGATCAACCCAAACAAGCACCCACTGATCGTACACACTGATTCTTCCCTTCTTCGTCAAATCCTTCATCGTGATTCACCATTTTGTTGTCTCTCCAAACCTCCTATATTTGCTGTTATCGATGTCTCCCATGCCTCTCTTTTTTCTCCCAACGTGTCACCAATGCAAGACCACCATCCACTGGAAAGGAAACCAACAGGAGGGATCATACTTTTTGAAGTTTCTTAAAAGACTCTTACCATGCTTCCACAGGCAGAGTTCGAGCCAAGGGAGAACTACCACTCCATCGTTGCTGCTTCTATAGCTATTTTTAAATATCCCACTGACGTCTCCTTTCATCACAAACAAACACAAAACTAAAAACATCTTCTAACTTCCTTGATTTCAATTCACCAGCTCAAATCATTTTCACATATCAATGCTCTTCATATGAACTAGATTTTAGCAGTAAGGTATTGCGCGATGATTCAACCCCCGGTCTCTTTCTAGGGTTTCATCCCCTCACATCACTTTTCTTTTTTATAGTCCATCCCTGGTTCTTTCAAGGGTCTAATCTCGTTTCTTTATTTTTGTTCACGGTGGTTTTGGGTTACCACCGGTTGAGGGTTTTTATATATTTTTATAGTTAGAAGTTAGTGTTATATAGTGAAGTTGTGACAATTTTGGACGGGGCTTGTCTTGTGACGAGGATGGAAGCGGCAAAGGTGAGAATCGACTGGATGGTGTCAGGAAAGATGGTGGTCAGTGTGTTGTGTTTTCTCTAGTGACGGCAAGGCTGAGTTCGATTCCAGTGTTGATGATGATGAAGGTAGGCAGGCACGTGACTGATGGTTCTTGCGGGTCTACGGGTTGGCTCGTAGTCTGAGATTTCCTTTTGAAATTTGAATTTTGTAATGTTCAAATATTTTGATGTGTTTTGAATTTTGGATTTTGTGGGAGGGATTCTTGCTGGGGGTGGTAATGGGGTTTTGTGGGTTTTTTCTGGCTGACTTTGAATTTGGTTCACACTAACTCATTTAAAAGTGACATTAGAAAATGAAAAATATGTATTGGCAGTAGGTGTTACACCACATTCCATGTGGAAGAGGAATGTTGTGGAAGCCGAGTTGCGCTGAAGGAGGAGAGGTTGCTGGTTCCTGGATCTAGAGAATCCGACAATGTTACTGCTGAAGAAGATGTCGCACCACCTGCTAGAGCCGAAGTTGTACCCCACGGGTCCCCAGAAGGGGAACTCGTCAGCTATGCCACGCCGCTGGAGCCGAGGAAACGGAGGAGGATGCCACTACAACTTCGCCAAAGAAGACACCCCTTCCCCTATTACGCCGAAATTGGGGGGGGGGGTAGAAGATGGCCTAATTTATTAAAATAATTAAATAAATAATAAATTTAATAAGTCATTAAAAAATTAATAAATGATAATAATTAAATAAAGTACAGAAAAATAATAGTTAATAGTATTTAAAAATATAAATATTTAATCTAATTATTATATATTTTATTTAATTTAAAATAAGTATTTAATTTAAACATTCCAATTAATAACAAACATAATGTTTTTAATTTACATTAATAATGTTAATTAATAAAAATTAATAACTTAATAACAATTTAACATTAAAAGTGACTATTAATAAAACTTTTTATACTTTAAAAAAATAATAACAATTAATAAATCAACTTATAATACGTAAATTATTGTCATTAATCTTTTATAATTATATAATAACAATTTTAATAATAAATTTTCTTTAATATTAATTTCTATTAAATTACTAATTATTAATAATTGTTTCACTTACTGAATAACTCAATTATTTATAATAAATTTAAAAAATAATATTTTTATTCAAGATTCTATAATAAATTAATAATAATAATAATTATATTTAATAATATTTATTAGTGAAGATATTTATTAATTGACATTAATTACTTTTTAATAAATATTATAATTGTAAACAAAAAAAATAACTGTAAAATTTTAAATAACTTTCTTCATGTTTTAATTTTATTATTTTTTTTATAACATGTGAAGGTTCATACCAAAGTCGAAAAAACATCCAGGTTCATGCAACTAACTCAACAGAAGTTATTTATGTGGGAAAAACTAGTGTGACCTGCGAGTCGCGAAAAAATGCACGTCTACGATGCACAGCTGAAAGATTTCTATAGTCGGTGGAAATGAGTGTTGACATGTAGTAGATGATTGAGGGTATTAAAATAAATATGCAGCCGAATTTAACAGAGTGACTCATTTATTCGATGAGTACACCAGACTAATGGAAGGAATCGATTCGATCACATCCATCTGAGAGTAGAGTAGAGAACCTGGAGCACTTCTGGGAGAGCCATTCTTCAGACTACCAAGGTCCCGGAGCAGCAATGATTCATGCAGGCAGTGGGTGTTTTCTTCCTCTATTTTCTTTTAATTTTATTTTTATATAATTGAGTGATTTTAGTATACATAGTTGAAACAATGTTAGGATAAATACTTCTATTTCGGGGTTAAAAATCACATCTACTTGTTCTTATATTTTTCTTTTCTCACTATCATTTTAATGTGATCAGAGTTGATCGGTGCGGTCAGTTCTGATTACATTAAATTACAACATACCACCTGTGCTTAATCTCAGAATTCCAAATTCTTATGGTGAGTTTAAATGTGGAATAATTTTCATGATCATTTAAATGGAAATAAAAGTATACAACACATAAAACGAGTTTGTTCTGTGATCGTTTCAACTTAAGACTTCTCAAGTTGATTATCCAAGGATTGGAGAACTCCAAGATTTGTTAGCTTGAGTGATTTATCTCTTGGAGAGGTAAATAAATCACTCCTTTTTGTGGTATTATTTGTAATCATATTTGTGAGAAGGAACACCTTCAAAACCAGTAGAATAGAGATTTATCCCCAAGAATTTTAATAGATTGTTCATTTTAATACTATTCTAAACCACTATTTTTCCTTGATTTACAACAACATCTAGTTTCAATATAATTTTTAAGCATGTTTCCAATGTTTTGTCACTCTACTTCTTATTAAAAGAAATATATAAAAAGTGAAAAATAGAAACACAACTCCACTGCTGACAACAGTGAGATCTTTTATTTTTTTAGAAGTATAGTGGTCCAAATAGCCTTCCATGTGGGTTCGGCCCTGCTTGGAACATATACAGTAGATAGTAAGAATAAAAATTTTAAAAATTGATCGACTTTAACGACGATTCAGGTCATGTTTTTGGCACAGTTTTTGGGGAAGGCATGAGCCGTAACTGTAAAAAATTTAAAAAACATATTAAAAAAATTAAAAAAAAATTCCATAAAAAATGAAAAAATTAAAAACGGTTCAAAAAAACTTTTATTTATCATTCTGAACTGTAACTGCTGAGTTCGGTAACTGTTTTCATGAGCATAAGAAGTTCTGGTACTAGATTAGAGCCCCTAAACATTGAATTAGATAAACATCTCACTACTCTTAGAAAGAATAACAAAACTGAAATGGAGAACATAGATAATTGAGTTCTAGATCCTAAAAACTATGAAAATCAACCAAAACTCTTAGATGAACATGAAAGTCATAGGATGAGGGAGTTTCAAATTCCTCAAGTTCCCAGTAGTCCTTCTTATATTAGGTTATCTCCTAGAGCCAGAAATTTTGATCTTAAAAAATCACACATTTATCTATTTCTTACTTTTAATCGGCTCTCTAATGAGGACTCTCTTTCTTTCATTAGAGACTTCAATAATAATGTATAGTAATTACCTCCTCTAAGACTCATAGAAAATTAACATAGAATTAGAGTCGTTCCCTTTTTCCTTAAAGGGAAAGCTAGAAATTGGTTTCTGAGTATAGATGAGAACATCTTTGAAAACTGGGATCTAGTTTATAACTCATTAATTGTGAAATTTTATCCCCAAAGACGTAAAGGAGAACTTAAAAAAATAACTAGTTTCTATCAAGAGGATGGAGAAGCTTTTCATGAAGCTTGGGATAGATTCATGGATCTTCTTAGGTTGTGTCCCCTCATCAACTACTGTCACACCTTCTCAGGGATACCATATAAGAAGGGATGTCCTCTTCTTGAAAGAACCTAGTTGACCAAGCTAATGGGGGTAATTACAATGATAAAACAGATAAAGAACATAGAAAAATATTTAATAATCTTGAACTGAATTCAGAACATAAAAATTTAAGAAGAAAATGATTGAATAGAAATGTTAATTCAAACACTGGTTCAATGAATGAAACTCAAGCTCAACTTGCTAAAATCACTAACCAACTTCAATATTTAATGAACTAGAATTTGAAGAAAATGGTTAACCAACTTGGATATCAAAATACAAACCAATGTTTAATGGAATAGTGTGTCATGTGTGGTATGTTTGTGTATATTGAATTTTTTTTTCCGAATTTTGATATGCCAGCCCAATAACAAGAGAATTCAAACTTTGTTAACTACAGTCCAAGAATACCTCCTATAGAATATCCATTTTCAAATAATTATAATCAAGGCTATATGAACCATCCAAATCTGTCCTGGAAAGATCAAAGCTTAATCAAACAATCCACTACCCCTAATTACTCTAATCAATGAAGACCAAATATTCAAAATCATCAAAGGGGTGAGTCTTCAAATGTACAAGGAAACAATGATAATCACATGTCTTCTAAGCTTGATATAATTTTAAACAAAATCAACTCATAATAAGAAAGATATATGAATCATCTAACCAAACATAAAAATCAATATGAGTCTGACAAATTGAAAATTATTGTTAGAATGAAAAACATGGAAACACAACTTGGCCAACTTGCTAGAGATTTTTTATCTAGGAAAAAAGGTAGACATCCAAGATCCAATGAACATAACCCTAGAGAGAATTACATGGCTATTGTTAGTAGAAGTGTGATTAATACTCAAATTTCTGCTGAAAAGGAAACTAAAAATGCCCAAAATAAAAATTTACTTCAATTTGGTAATAAAAATCCGCACTATACACATGCTAGAAATCAGTTGAAAAGTCATGAAAACTATCAAAATCTGAATCTGTCACCTGAAACTCAAGCTGAAACTTCATCTAAAAATCTAAAGAATAACGAAAAAGAAAAAGTTAAGGAAGAGGTTGGGGATATACCCACCTATCTAAAATTTTTTCTCCACCCATCTATTTCCATAAGAAGATGAAACCTCAATGTAACACCAAGGAAAAACTTCTTCGGTTCCTTGGTCTCCTTTCTAATCATCAAGTGAACATTCCATTCATACAACCATTAATTAAAATCCCATATTACATGAAATATCTTAAGAAAATTGTTTAAAACAAAAAGACCTTATAAGAATTTTCAACATACAACCTCACTGAAGAGTTCAGTTCTGTGCTCCAAAAGAAAATCCCACCTAATCTAAAAGACCCAAGTAGTTTTTTCACACCTTTCACACTAGGAAACTCTGATCAGCTGAACTGTTTGTGTGATTTAGGTTCTAGAATTAATCTGATCCCATTCTCACTATTTTAACAGTTGAGGATGGGTGACCTTCATCCCCCATAGTCATACTATAGTTAGATGATAGATCATTCACTCTTCCAGTGGGTAGGGTAAATTATTTTCTAGTTGGGGTTGGGAAGCTAATTTTTTCAGCAAACTTTCATGTCCCTGATATGGAATGTGATCAAGAGGTTACCATAATCTTGGGTAGGACCTTCATGGCCATAGGTGTTGATGTTATTGATGTTTCTAAGGGTCAATTAATTTTTAAAATTAGATAACAACAAGATGAGTTTAATGTGTTTAAAAATGTTAAAGGACTAACTTTTTCTGAAATCAGTTCAATGCTAGAGTCCTTAGAAGAAGAGAACTCAATTGGAAACTCATTTTAATCTAAAAAATAAATTCTCTATTGAATGAAACATTTGTGAAGATTAAGACACTATTGAATCTATTTTAGAAGTTGAAAATTCTGCTCAAACTTCAAAACTGGAAAATTTTCCAAAACTGGACAACTGTCCTGTTTCTATTGTAGAAGGGTCCTCTATTTCTGAACATAAGAGATTTTTGAATGAATTTTAGGGTGTTTCTTTTATCACCAACCTTGATGAACACATTGATGATATTAAGGGAGAACTTATAAGACAGTTAGATGATTTTAATATGATTAACTTGTTAAAATTTGATCTGAAAAATCCAGACAGTGTTCTGCCCACTTTGGACAGTAGCACTTTTACTTTTGAATCTGAACATAAAATTGAAAATCTTTCATTTTTAAATAATCCATTCAAAAAATATAATGATGATCTTGGACCTCCCAGGAATAGGAGTATTACTTCTACTGTAGAACCAACCACTCTAGAACTGAAACCCATCCCTGCTCATCTTAAATATTCATTTCTAGGTGAGAACTCCTCTTTTCCTATAATAATTTCTACTGAACATAATGAAACCCAAGAGGAAAGACTGTTGATTGTGTTGAATAAGTTTAAATATGCCATAGGCTAGACAATAGCTGATATCAAGTGTATTATTCCCTCGTTCTATATGCATAAAATACCTATGGAACCTGACTATAATCCAAAAGTAGAGTGTCAAAGAAGATTAAATCCAAACATGAATGGAGTTGTGAGAGAATAAGTGATTAAACTGCTAGACAATAGATTGATATATCCCATTTCTGATAGTGCTTGGGTCAGCCCTGTCTAGGTTGTCCCCATGTAGGGATGTTTCACTGCAGTTAAAAACGAAAACAACGAAGAAGCCCAAGTTAGGAAAGCCACAAAATGGAGAGTTTTTATATATTATAGGAAGATCAATGCAGCCACTAGGAATGACCATTTTCCAATGCTCTTATTAGACCAAATTCTTGAGAGGCTTGCTGGAAATGAGTTTTTATGCTTCCTGGATGGGTATTCTGGTTACAACCAGATACCTATTGATCCAGAGGATAAGGAAAAGACTACTTTCACATGCCCCAATGGAAAATTTTCTTACTGGAGGATTCCCTTTAGGTTATGTGGAACTCCATCCACCTTTCAAACATGTATGATGGCTATCATTTCAGATATGATTGAAAGAATTATTGAGGTTTTCATGGATGATTTCTCCATTTTGGGTAGTAGTTTTCATACTTGTCTTCAAAATCATGAATTAGTCCTAGAAAGATGCATTGAAACTAAACTTGTTCTCAATTGGGAGAAATGTGAATTCATTGTTAGAGAAGGTATAGTGCTTTTTCATAAGGTTTCAAAGAGAGGTCTAGAAGTTGATACTGATAAGATTGATGTTATTCAAAAACATCCACCTCTTGTAAATTTCAAGGGTGTTATAAGTTTCCTAGGGCATGCTGGTTTCTACCAATGATTCATAAAATAGTTTTCTAATGTCACTATGTTCTTGTGTTCTTTTCTTGTCAAGGATGCACCCTTAAATTTTGATGAAAACTGCTTGAAATCATTTAATCTGATTAAAGTGAAACTCACAACATCACATATCATCACTACACCTGATTGAAAACTACCTTTTGAGCTTTTGTGTGATGCTAGTGACATGGATGTAGGTTCTGTCCTTGGACAAAGGAATGATAGAAAACAGCCTGTGGTTTACTATTCTAGTAGACTGCTATATGGTGCTCAAAATAATTATAAAATCACTGAAAAAGAATTACTAGCTATTGTGTTTCCTCTAGAGAAGTTTAGACAATATCTATTATGTTCAAAAGTCATCATTTTTTCTGATCATTATGCATTAAAGTACTTACTATATAAGAATGAAACTAAACCCAGGCGGATTAGAAGGATTCTATTGTTACAAGAGTTTGATCTAGATATTAGGGATAAGAAAGGAGCTGAGAATTTAGTTATTGATAACCTATATATGATTTCTCTTACCCAATCTGAATCTGAATATTCTATGGAGATTAACTCTTCCTTCCATAATGAAAAGATGCTTACTGTTTCTATCAGGCAATCTTCATGGTTTTTAGATTTTTCCAACTTCCTGGAAGCAGGTTTTTTCCCAAAAATCTGTCCAATAAATAAAGAAAGAAATTCATTTCTGAGCTTAAGTACTACCTCTGGGATGATCCCTTACTGTTTAAGAGGTGTGATAATGGTATTTTTAGAAGGTGTGTTCCTATTGAAGAGATGATTCTTGTCTTAGAAAGTTGTAATTCCTCACCTTGGGGAGGTCACCATGGTGGTGGACAAACTGCTCAAAAATTTCTTCAATATGGTTTCTTATTGGACTACTCTTTTTAAAGATTCTAGGAGAGTTGTTGTTTGTTCTGATAGATTTCAGAGGCTAGGTAATGTGGGTAGGAAGTAGGAGTTACCCCAAAAAGGAATAATTGAAGTTGAAATTTTTTATGTCTGGGGTTTAGATTTTATGGGACCATTTCCATCATCTCATGGGAATGAGTTTGTACTTTTTGTTGTTGACTATGTTTCAAAATGGGTTGAGGTAGTGGAACTTCCCAACAATAAAGCCAAATATGTAATAAATTTTTTCATGAAGAACATATTTACAAGATTTTGAGTCCGAAGAGCTTTTATAACTGATTATGGAGGACTTTTTAAGAACTATAAATTTAAAGCATTGATGGAAAAATATGGTTGTGTTCATAAAACGGGTACTCTTTATCATTCATAGTCTATTGGGGATGTGGAAATTTCAAATATGGAATTGAAACAAATTCTTGAGAAACTGTGTTATATTTTAAAAATGACTAGTCTTTTAAGTTGGATGAAGCTTTATAGGAATATAGAACTTCTTTAAAAACCCAAATAGGTATGCCTCTTTATAGGCTGTTGTTTGGGAAATGATGTCATTTACCCGTGGAGTTGCAACATAAATCATATTGGGCAGTTAAGGATCTAAACTTTTATTTTAAGAGTCATGGCTAGAGGATATTACTTGAGTTGAGTGAACATGATGAGATTAAGAGAGAGATCTATGATAATTCAAGGATTTATAATTAAAGAACTAAAATATTTCATGATTCAATTATGTGAAACAAAAAATTCAAACCTAGACAGAAGGTCATTCTCTTTAATTCAAGACTCAAACTTTTTTCTGGAAAGCTGAAGTCTAAGTGGTCTGGACCATTTACAATTGTGAGAGTGCAAGATAATGGTTCTTTAGAAATTGTAGGTGAAGAGAATAAACCGATGTTGGTTAATGGGCAGAGAGTGAAACATTATGTTGAGGGACAACCGAAGGGCTTGGATGCCATCAATGTGCCAAAAAACTGTTCTTGAAAATGGTCTGGCTGGGGAATTTAAATCTAGCGGTTTATGGGAGGAAACCCATGGTTCTTTTTTTTCTTTATGTTGTTTCTTTTTAACCTCAAATAAAATGCTTCTTCTGTGATTTGATTTTTATGAAATACTTATTACTAGTTATTTATTCATGGGTTACATGCTCTGATTCTCTCTCATTTATCTTCTAATTGTGTCAACAAAGGAGTTTAATTCCTATAATGATGTTGGGATAAGAACTTAGTCAGGGAACTACTTCAATTCTCTGTATTTATCTTTGCTTCTATTTTTGCTAATAAATTTCTGATCATTAAAAAATTATACTTTTTTGAGAAATTCTGCTACATATTTTCTGAGAAGATACTGCATATCTTTCATTAATAAAATATGGTATATATGTTGTGGCACTAAAATAAATTTTTCTTTGAAAATTCTGTTGCATGTTTGTTGCCACTACAAAAGTCTGTTTTTATTAAAAAAAATCTGCATGTGTCTGTTGCTGTGAACTGAAATTCGTTGTATAAAACACATTCACTACATTAAATTAACTTTGAGGGGAATGATGAATGATAAATGAACAAGGGTACAATTGGATTGTATTGAGATCATTTATGTTGTATCAATAAGGCGATTCAAAAAAAATTAACTATTTTTGGAACCTAGGATTCTATCAAAGTATAAAGTTCCTTGGTTAATGTCTTAATTCTATAGATTTTTTACCTATTTTCATTTTTTGATTTAGAATATAATCTCCGATTGAAAGGTAGTCATTAAGTTATATCACTTATGAGGCATGGAATCTTCATTGGTTTATGATTCATACCTTTCATAACTACCATTCAGTATTGGTTATAGGCAAGATTCATAGGAGTAATTCATTTTCTAAAAGCCTGCTAATATGATTTGTCCTCTATTTTGAGTGCTAGACAAATTACAGTGTGATATTAATAATATACACTTTACTAGTTTTCAATGAAAATAAATCATGTGATTGTTTGAGGAAAAACAGTGCTTAAGTGTGGGGGAATTTGATGTGGCTCTACTTTTACATAGTTTTTCCACATCTTTCATTTAATTTTTATCAATTTAATTAATTATTTGAAACACTTTAATAAATAATGGCATATTTGAATTTTTAACACTAAATATGTTATTTAATAATTTTTTATAATTAAATATGCGTTTTTAGTCTTATTTATTTAGTCATTCTATTTAATCTAGTTGTATTAAATTACTTTTTTGTATACTAATCTTAATCTGTTCACCTTATAATAACTTTACATTAATAATAAATGATTGTTTACTTTCTTTTTTTGCATCATAATAAATTTATACTATATTTTAATATTTTATCCTTTAATTAAGAATTATTTGAATAAATATAGTTTTTTAAATAATTTTTTTAACAATATTTTTTAATAAATAAGTTAATAAATTAAGTTAAATATTAATTAAATAATTTGTTTTTTTATTTTATGTTTCATTTTCTCAATTAATTATTTTACTTTCCTGGTTTATTTCTTTAGTTAATTTTAATTATTTTATTTTCATGTTTTTAGATATTTATTTGTAGATGTTCTACATTTATTTAGACATATGATTAATTAATCTTAATTTTTATAATCTTAGTTAATAATTTAGTTTCTTTTATTTATAGTTTGTTGGATAACTTAGTTATATTTTAGTTATAGATAATTAATTAGACTTTAATAATTTTGTTATTTTGACTTTTGTTTTAATTAATTAATGTTTTCTTTATTTTAATATTTTCATTAAATTAATTTTTATTTTCTACATCTCATTTTGTTCTATCGGTGAGTTGACACACTGATGCCACTTCACACTAATATTTTGTCACACCGAAGTTTTTTTATAATTATTAGTGTGTCGTGACTCACCGATTACTTTGAAACACTCTTGGTATTTCATGATGCACCGATGTGGTGATACGCCGATCCTTCCGTTGGTTTCAGTCTGTCTTTTTAAACATTCGGTGAGTCATTTTTTTTATTTTCATTGAGTCATTAAATCATCATTTAATTTCATTCATCGGTGAGTTTTAATTTTATCTTCAACTATCGGTGAGTCTCTGACTCACCGATCCCCCAAATCATCATCGGTTTCATGTCACACCGATTTATTTCCTCTTCGGTATCTCTTGTGCATTGGCTTCAATATCTCATTTTTAATTATCGGTGATTGGAATTTATTTTAACATTTGGTCTCTCACCTCGCATCGATGATTTGACTCATCGATCTTTTTTTTATATCAGTGAGTTACAAGTATTCTATAAGTGAGTCACACACCGAAACACCAGTCATTTTTAATTTCTCATAACTGTGTCTCATTTATTTAAACTATTAGTGATTTTTCCAACTCACCGATAGTTCATCTATTTATTCCAACCTTTCTCTGTCTCAGTGATAACTATCGGTGAGACACTCAGCCCAAAAATTCACCCACTGATCCTACACACTGATTCTTCCATTCTTTGTCAAATCCTTTATCATGATTCACCGTTGTTTGGTCTCTCTGCATCTCATCTATTCCCTACTATTGATATCACCCCTATCTCTCTTTTTTTTCTCCCAAAGTGTCATTGATGCAAGACCACCATCCATTGTATAGGAAACCAATGGTATGGATCCTAATTACTGAAGTCGCATAGAAGAGTCTCACCATGCTTCCACGGGTCGAGTTCGAGCTAGAGGAGAACTACAACTCTATCACTGCCACTTCTCCAACAATTTTCAACCATCCCACTCATGTCTTCTTTCATCACAAACACACACAAAACTAAAAGCAACTTTAACTTCATCAATTTAAATTCACCGAATCAGATCATTTTCACACCGCAATGCTCTTCATTTAAACCAGATTTTAGCAGTAAGGTGTTACGCCCCTCTCCGTGTGGAAGAGGAAAATTAAGGAAGATGGGCTGCACTAAAGGAGGAGATGCCACCAGTTCCTGGATCAAGATAATCCCACACCGCTTCTACTGAAGAAGATGTCGCACCACCTGATGGAGCCGAAGCTGTACCCTGCTGGTCCACTGAAGGGGAGCGGGTCAGCTATGCCACCCCACTGGAGCTGAGGAAGCAGAGGAGGAGGCCACTTCAACAGCGCCGAAGAAGACCCCCTTCCCCTATTACTCTGAAATTGGGGGGGGAGATGAACTAATTTATTAATATAATTAAATAAATAATTAATTTAATAAGTCATTAAATAATTAACAAATTATAATAATTAATTTAACTACAGAAAAATACTAATTAATAGTATTTATAAATATAAATATTAAATCAAATTGTTATAAATTTTATTTGATTTTAAATAAGTATTTAATTTAAACTTTTCAATTAATAACAAAACCTAATGTTTTTGTTTTAAATTAATAATGTTAATTAGTAAAAATTAATAACTTAATAACAATTTGACATTAACTGTATCTATTAATAAAACTTTTTATACATAAAAAATAATATTAACTATTACTTAATCAACTAATAATATGTAAATATTATCATTCATCTTTTATAATTATATAATAACTATTTTAATAATAAATTTTATTTCATATTAATTAATTTTAAATTACTAATTATTAATAATAGGTTTACTATTTGAATAACTTAATTAATTATAATAAAAATAAAACAAAATATTTTTATTTTAGATTCTATAATAAATTAATAATTATAATAATTATATTTATTAATAATTATCAGTGATGATATTTAATAATTAAATTTAATTACTTTTTAATAATTATTATAATAGTAAACAAAAAAATTATCTGTAAAATATTTATTAACTACCTTCATATATTAATTGTTTAATTTTGTTTATAACATGTGCAGGTTCATACCAATGTAAAAAACACGTCGAGGTTCATGCAAATAACATAGTGGAAGTTAGTTATGAGGGAAAAACTAGTGCGACATGCCAGTCGCGAAAAAACGCACGTGTGAAGTGCACAAGTGAGGGATTTCTAAGGTTGGTGGAATTTCACGATGACATGAAGTAGATGAATGAGGGTATTAAAATAGAGATGCGACAAAATTTGATAGAGTGACTCATTCATTTGATGAGCACACCAGACTCATAGAAGGAATCGATTCAATCACATCCATCAGGGAGGAGAGTAGAGAACCTAGAGCACTTCTCAAAGAGCCATTCTTCAGTGTATCGAGGGAAAGGTGCAACAATGATTCATTCGAGAAGAGGGAGTTTTCTTCTTATATTTTATTTTAATTATCTTTCTCTGTAATTGAGTGATTTTAGTATATGTAGTTGAAACAATATTGGGGAAAATACTTCCAGTTCGGGGTTAATAAAGAAATCTACTGGTTCTTATCTTTTTCTTTTCTCACTATCATTTTAATGTGATCATAATTGATAGGTGAGGTCAGTTCTGATTAAATTCAATTGCAACAAACCACTTGCACTTAATCTCATAATCCCACATTCATACTGTGAGTTTTAATGTGGATTAATTTTCTTGAACATTTAAATGGAAATAAAAAGCTACAAGACATACAATGAGTTTATTATTGATCTTTTCAACATAAGACTTCTCACATTGATTAACCAAGGAGTGACGTACTCCAGGATTTGTCAGCTGGAGTGATTTATCTCTTGGCGAGGGAAATAAATCACTCCTTTTTTGTGCTATTAGTTTTAATTATTTTTGTGAGAATCAAAACCTGTAGAATAGAATCTTCTCCCCGAGCATTTTAATAAATTTTTCATTTTATCAGTGTTCTAAACCTCTATTTTTCCTTGTTTTACAAAAGCCTCTTCTTTCAATATAATTTTTAAACATGTTTCCAATGTTCTTTCACTCTACTAATTATTAAATATATATATAAAAATATATATAAAAAGTGAAATTAGAATCTCAATTCCACTAATGACAACAGTGGGATCCTTTAGTTTTTTTTAGAATTATTGTTGTCAAAATAGCATTCCCTATGGGTTATACATTGCTTT
This sequence comes from Viscum album, assembly GCA_963277665.1. Lineage (NCBI taxonomy): Eukaryota > Viridiplantae > Streptophyta > Magnoliopsida > Santalales > Viscaceae > Viscum > Viscum album. The sequence goes on from OY728155.1 coordinate 1,704,160,600, forward strand.
CCACATATACAATAGTTAGTAGGAACAAATTTTTTTGACTTTGACTGACATCAATAATGATTTAGGTCAGCGATTATGAGAGAAATGCAATAAATTGAAATATGTTTTGAAAATAAATGGATTGATAAAAACCAATTTTTTTGTTTTGAAATGACAAAGGCATGTTGAAAACTGAAAATGGGAAATTGTGTTTATAACTACTTTGAAATGATTGATTTTCCCATTATTGACTATTTGATTGATTAATTTACTAATTAATATGTGAGCCTAGGTATTTGGTTATAATATGGAGAATAACATTAGTTTTTGACCTACTAGAACATGATAGATGATATCAACGCTTACATAAACATAATAAAATATGTTTTTTGTTCCCAATGGGGATTTGGGTAACGACAGCCTTAGTTGTTGTGTTTGTAAACACATTGAACCATAATTACAGATGAGTTGAGTGAGGCTCCTATTTCATGAAACTTATGTACCACTGGTTTTGATACATGGTTCTGTTGTATACTTGATTTTATGATTACAGTTATTTTATTTATGGCTATATTTTATTCATTGCAACTAATTCATATAATATTTTTTAAAATTTAAATTTAATATTATTTTAATATATGTTCCATTATTTTTCTTGATTATGAAAGGAATGTTTTTTAAAATATTTAAATTTCATTCCATGATTTGATTTATTTAAATTGAAAGAATATTTTCTTTATTTTTTATGGAATTAATTATGGAACACTTATTAAGAACCTACTAGGTTTTACAGTTCACATCCTACTTTTTGAATACAAAATTTTTAGATTATATTATTCTTGGTCATGGAAAATAAAATTTCACAGTTGGAGGTGGTGGATGTTATTAATCCTTGGGACCCAGAGTAATATAGGAGACCATTAGTGATATTACCCATTTGTTACATGGGTTTGTCTTTGAGCATTATCTTGGAATACATTATACCTTTTTATGATGTACTATTTAAGTACTAATTTACCTCTTCTATTATAGTACATTTTCCCTTTGGAGTTTTGATTATGTTTAATTTTATATTTTAACAATGTCATTTCTATTGAAAAATTATTCCACTGTGATTCTTGTATGATTCCGGGTGATAGTCACCAATCCATTAGGATCAGGAATTCCCTTCAGGCTATTTCAAGGTTGTCTCGAGTATCAGTGTACTAGGGTATTCAAGATGGTCCACTAAGAAGTGGTATTAGAGCTCTAGGTTAGGTATTTTACCTTTCCATGATGTCAGTATGTAGTTGGGTTGGCATGATAGGTAAGAGGTGTTATTGGTGGTACTTCAGAGGTGGTTTTGAGTGAGTTCATAGGCATCTCTCATAGTAACAAGCCATGGGTAACCTAGGTTTTTTGGGGAAGGAGTATTGAGGAATATTTTGATATATTTTATAGTTTTTTACCTCCATTTTATTTGATTATATTTCATCTTTAATAGTTATTTCTATATTAAGGAACTGATATTCTAATATCTCTTGTTTTAGTTGATGATCTATGCATCCTTTTGATTCATTTTTTGTTCTCTAATAAATTTATGTAGAATTTTTCCTCCAATGATATAGTCTAATAGTCCAGATTTGGTAGTTTTTGGTGAACCATAATAGGTGACTCCTGTAATATACCAGAATCAATTGAGATAGTGGTGTATGTTGTCCATGCTTTGGGACACATACCTGTAACGGTTATCATTTACGCTATAATAGTGTAACCTCAAAATGATGAATATATAGATCATGATCAAAATATTATTCAACATAAAAATATTTTTTAATGTTTAAACAATCCTTAACATGTTAAAGATTACATGAAAAAGATTTATAATCATCTAGAGTTCATGGAAGTGCTAGAAGTTATAATTGGTAAAAACATTTACCTTTAAGATTAAGGGTCAAAATATGAGATAGTGGGATTTAATAGTGACATTGTAAAAGCCTGAGTATTTTTATTGGAAATACATTTGAGTATATTTTATAGATCTATTCTATAAAGAGATGGTGGTCATGGAAAAATCCACAGAGTTTCTCTACCCCTAGCATGTTGATAAGTTTATGACATAATATATAAACCATTTTCTGAGCTTGTTCACTTTTCAGCTAAGGATATATCTAGATATTATTTGAGGGAAAAATGGTTTGTGAAGGGTATTATATCAGATATCCTATAATAGATTTTGTAACTAAATATCACTTTTTATGATGATATTTTGGATATAAAATTGAAGTTTGAGTTTGACCTATTTTCTAATTCAGGCTTAATGAGAGATCATTTTTATCCAAGTGAAAATACTATGTGTTCCATAAAGAAAATAAAATGTGTAATGAGTTTCATGGTATTTTTTAATATTAGGATACTTATAGACCACTTATAATTCTTGTAAGAGTACCTTTAACTTGTTTTCAGGGTGGTAGGGTTGTGCATTCAAAATTGGTTCTCACTACGGAACCCAAAATTGTTAGTTATTACAGTAACTCATACCACCAATAAAAGTTCGTCTATATATTTCTTCTCTATATGGTGGTATGGTCTCATCATCACTAAAAATTAATGGGGTCAAATTAGATGCATTATGAACAATTGGGTTCTAGACTTGGGCACCTAGAATAGAGCTTCTGCTTACCATGGAAGCATCTCTATAGGAAGCTGGTGTGGGTCTAGAGATTGTGAGAGGTAATATCACTATAGATTCAACTTTTATGGCTAATTTATATGATACTTGTGAATCTATCTCATTTTTATTTACTAGTTTTTTTTAGTTTTATGAATCTTCATATTCCCCTTACAAAAAATTGACAGTAGGGTCTTTAGTGACATACTTGTAATTTATCTTTATCATAATTTAAGCTTACCTAGTGCTTTCTTTTTCTCACCATGAAATCTATTGACATCACTCTTGGGAAGAATATGATAATACTCATAAGTCCCATATTTACTATTACCTTTGGTTGATAAACATTATTTCAATTAATGGGGTATAATATGTATTTATGAATAATGGGACCCAGGTTTGAGTAGAGAATATCAACCTTTTATGTGGTTGGACATGGTAATACCAGCCTTTCTTTTGACATAATTTGAGAACATTTCAGCGATTATCTCTCTCCGGTTTTCAACATGTTTTCCATTTTTCCCATATTCTTTATCTTCAATGAAACCAATAAGAGAGGTAGTGTTTTCAACTGATCATGTGTATGGTACTCAACCAGTGTCTATTCATTATTACTATATGGAAACAACAGATCAAAAATACTAGTTGGACGATCTTCTTGAAAAAGGGTCCATATGCTCAAGTGTGTCGCCTTGGGTGGAAAGTATTCTCTTTGTGAAAAATTGTGCAAAATTTCCATTTTTTTATTACTAGAAACTCAATCTAGTTAGAGTGAAGATAATATATCTGTTACTATGAATTGATGATTTGTTTGACCAGTTGAAAGTGATGATGTTTTTTTGGAAGGTTGTTCTTTAATCTAGATTTCAGCAGTTCAAAATAAAAGGGTCTGACATTTAGAATACAGATTTTAAGAGTAATTATGGGCATTATAAGTATCTTATGTTTTCATATGGTATAATAAATGCTCCTGATGTTTTTATGGCTTTGATAAACATGATATTTTATGAGTACCTTGGAACATTTGTAGTGGTATTTTTGGATGAAACACTACTTTACTCAATGACCTAGGGGGGATTTTGCATCATCCTAGGTTAGTTATATAGATTCTAAGTAATCATATACTCCATTAGAAGTAATAAAAATGAAATTTATTAATTTGGGAAGTGATTTAATTATGGAATTTGTTCTCAAAACATAAATTCTTATTTTATCATGAGATGGTGATTATTGTTATGACATTAGAGAAACCATATAATGTTTTTTAGATATGGCAATTCAACATTTTGATTTGATATTAACATTGATTTGTTAGTTATTTCTAAATATTGTCTTCATAGATGAATGATCTCACATTGAAAGGAGTGAAGTTTGTATGGGATGAGAGATTTAAGAGTTCTTTTATTGAGCTTAAATTCCTTATTACTTTTATGTCAATGTGAACCCTTCAAGAGGCTGGGTAGATGTGTGTTGGTTTTTGTGTTGCATTAGGTTTTGATTTGGGTGGTGTTATTTTGTAAGGCGATCACATGGTTTCTTGTGGCTCCAGATATCTTATGTCATATAAGAAAAATAATCTTTCCCATGATATCAGACTCACTTTGGTTAGGTATTCTCTTAATAGTATAAAACATTACCTTTTTATAGAGGATCTTACCATTAATTATGACCACAAAAACATAAGTTATATATTCTATAAAAATATTGGAATCTTCGATGGAGGTGTTTGGTGGAGTACATAAACTCCATGGATTTCAAAATTGTCTACACCCCTCCTAAGGTGAATTTAATTTCTAATGATTTGATATGTAATATTCCAACTTTTTCCATGAAAGAATCATTAGAAAAGTGGAATATGAAGGATCACATTACTCAGTTGCATTTGGGATTTTGATAGAATGAGCATGTGGTTGTTTTACAGAGTGTTCTCTTGAACTCCTCACTTGTCAAGATGATTTGTTCAGAGAATAAGATCCATATGAAATTTTGAATCATTATGTACTGTCTCTATGGTGGGGAGACCATTGAATAGTGGTCATTCTATTCATAGTTTGTCCAATGTTTCAAAAATAGGTATTTTATATCTTTATCTATGAGAAAGGATGTGATGGGGGTTTCCATAATTCCCTATGTGATATGAACCATAGAACAAAAAATATATTTTATCATATATAGTGAAAATCATAGTGGACATTTATGACCGAAGACAATGATGAATTTGTATCTCATTTTCATACCTACCATCAAGTAATACCCAAGCACCAGATACCCTCTGTTTTTCTTGAACCACTTCTAGTTTTTACTTGGATGTGAGGTGAGATTTATTTGGAATTTGGGATTGTATTACTACATACCCCCCTTGAGAGAATAATGTGAAGTGGGTTGTGATTAACAATATGACGAAATTGGAACACTTTACACCCATTCAAGATAAAAAAATTAGTACATGGAATTTCTTTAAATGATAGAATTTTTCATATTACATTGATTTACATCAACTATAGTCCTTGATAGGGATCTCCAACCCAGTTCTTGTTTCATGAAAGTCCTCATAGTGTCCATTAGATCCTACGTATTGTTGGGCATGAAATTACTTCTAGTGCGAGCTGGAATATTCGATAAGATATAATGATTCTTGAGGGCTTGCTATGTGCTTTTGTTAAATACCATGGTGGATCTTTGGATGACCATTTGGGATTGGTAGTGTTTAACTATGTCAATAGTTAACAGACGTCTATCTAGATGGGTATATTTGATGCATAATATGTTTGGCGATGAAATTATCCATTGTGTTGGTTTGAGATTGGTTAATGTTCTTTTGTTGGACTAGGTATGGTCCAAGAGACATTGATGTGGATTAAGTTGATTCGACTGAGGATATTTTGGAATAGAGATAGTTAAAATGACATTAATTTCATCGCTTGTAACCATTTGAGATAATAGTTTTCGACTATGAGTTCTTAAAAGGTTCACCAAGTTTGGGTTTCTAACAATTTGTAGAAATAGAAAATATTATACCGATGTATGAGTTACCTTTTTAGATTATTGAGAATATGGGGAATGTGTCTTACTATATTTAACTTACACCACAGAATACTTCAATATAAAACATATCTCATATATCTTAGCTTAGAAGATATCATTTTAATACTTCTAATGTTTTGAGATGGGAATATCTTGATGTTGAGTCTGATTTATTAGGGACTCATAATCCATTCAAGATTTTTGATTTGTAGACTATGGTTCGACACGAGAAGATGGTAACTATAAGCTTTATGATATTTTATCATTGTTTTAGTTCATATGATATATGGGAGAAATAGACACTAATGAGGGGACATTTTCCTGATCTATTTAATATGGAATCATATTAATTGGATTTGAAGGGATATAAAGTGTTTATGGTGGGAAGTTTTTATCATCCATTTACCATTATTTTGGTACTTCTTACCTCTATCATTGTTTTTGTTTTTGTTTGGGTGTGTTTAGACTATTTTGAGGATGGATAAATTTTAGAAAGGAAAATTATCTAAGGTTCAGGATGTATGTTTTTTAATTAATGAAGTCTAGTTATAAAGGTTTCACTAGTTTTAGAGGGTTAATTTTTGGGTCTAGGGTGAATTTTAGGGTTTTTAGTGCTTCTTCAATCTTTAGTTTCTAGGAATCAGCTGTAGAAATAATTTACACTATAAATTCATTATTTATGATATAAAGTTTCTTCTATCCCAAAGTTATGAGAATTTCATATAGAAAAAAAATAATTTATTTTGTAAAATCTTATCTTGGAACATAAATTATTCACACAATCTGTCCTAAAGTTGAGGTGATAAATTATTCATTATATCATCCACTTAAAGTATTTATATAGTAATCCCTTGATGTATAATGTAAATAAATTGCACATAGTTTTTTTATTTGTCATGTATGTCTAGTTTCATTATGAATTCTACAAGAACTCCTCCCAATAACCCTATGGATCATTATATGTGTAGTTATTGATTTATTCCCTTCTAAATGTCATTGTGTTGTGTTTTATCCCTGTTGAGTTCTCTCTTTGGGAATTTATACTCCTTTATTTCATCCATCATTAGGATCTATATAATATCATTATTACATGTGAATCAGAATTTGAGCAAGAATTTTTAGATCTAGGATTCCCTTATTGTTCTCCTCCACCTTCTTTCTTCTTTGGAGTTTTCTCAAAGCTGGTGTTTATTTGATCATTGATTAAAAGTTATGTGGATTTATATAAAATGTTCCAATAATTTAAATCTATAATTAGTTGATAGATTTGGAATGAGTGTAAAAATTATTTATAAAACAAAATTTGAGTTGATTAATTAATGATTTTGATAAAGGCATGTGATGTTAGAAAAAAAATCAATGGAATTTAAATTATTTGGTGGTATTAAGAATAATTGATGTCTTGATTTGGATTTATATTTTGAGATAAGTGTATTAAATTTAAATAAAATTGCAATAGTCACATATTTCTTAAACAAATTGTGATAAAATGAGAACGGAAGGATGCAAATTGAAAGTGGGATTTTTTTTAACTTATTGGAAATAATTGATTTTATATTCATTATTTATTAATTAAATTATTAAAAAAATTTGAGAAAGGGATTTTAGTAGAAATTTGTAAAATCACATTAGTATATCATATAGATCTCGATTGATGATGATAAATCTAATAGAAACATAATTCATCATGATTTTTCCCCTATGGGGAGTTTAGTTCTAAAGGCGTGAGTCATGTGACATATCCACACATCGAGCTAAGATCGCTAAAGAGTTGTGACAGGATAATATTTATAAAACAGTTTTAATGCATGGATGGATACATTTTTCATTGAAATACTTTATTATATGACTACATACCACTAATTTATGGAACTGTTTTACTCATGTGAACTAATTTATATCAGTTTATTTATAAAAAATATTCATGTATGCATGTTTTTCTATATATTGCATCTCTTTTTTGATTATTAGAGAATTTTTTGTTAAAAAAAATTAAATTTCATACCAATAATTATCTTATTTAAATTTAAATTCCTTTTGGTCTAATTGTTATGGAATTGATTTTGGATAATATAGTGAGACACAACATGTATTTAAATCTCACACCCTAAAATTAACTTCAAGTGTATGTAGATTATCCTATAATAGGTCAAAGAAAAGGAAAATCACCACTTAGAGGTGGTGGACATTCTTGATCTTCGCAACCTGGAGTGATGAAGGTGATTAGTGGAGATGCGATCCAATTTTTACATCAGTAAATTAATAAAATTTATCTTAGTAGACATTCTGTATTTTGATGATATATTGTTTGAGTACTGATTTAATTATTTGATTTTGGTACTTTCTCCCTTTAAGGTTTTGACCATACTTACTTGTATCTTTTTCCTCTGCATTTCTATTGAAAAATATTTCATTTATGATTCTTTTATAATTACAGGGGATATTTTTCAACCCATAGGGATCAAAAATGCATTTTGAGACATGTTAGGGATTTCTCAAGTATCTACATACTAATAAATCTAAGAATGATTGTAAAAAATGTCCCACACCAACCATAAAAATTTAGAAGTCTATCTCTACCTTAATGAGTGAAACCAAATTTGAAATAAATTTTTTGATGAACATAATGGTGTAACCAAGGGAAAGTGTTTAATACAATTCAATTTATTAAAGGGTGTGGGGTATAAATGAAGAATTCAATGAAGTGTGGCTAAGTTAGTTAAATTTCATGTTATGTAAGAATATATTCATAGTGGAAACTAAAAACATACAATGAGTTTCAAAAAAGATCCAAGACTCCTTATGCATCTATAGTGTTTTTTCATTCAAATCCTACCAACATTACAATTATAGAAATACCCCATCTATGTCCTCATGATATGCATAATGACATTAATCATTGGTTAGAGAATGAAGAATTCATTAATCCTTTAGTAAAACATGTGTGATATTATAATAAGGAAAACATTTCCTAAATAACATACATTAGTTTATAATGGGAATTTTTTTTATGGTAGTTATAAGTTTGGTAGAGGGGATGAACAAAGTGGGATTTAATATAATGTATTTAACGGATAAAATGGAATCATTAACATTGAGGTGGAATGATAATTTGATTAATATGATTTCATAAGAGAAACCCACATGTGCTAGGTATTTGATTTTTTTCATTGTTAATTATTTTGAAATCATCCAATTCTGCGAAAAAGGATTATGTGTAGGGGAATTGAAAGAGACAATAATTTAATAGATTTCATTAGAATTAAAATGTTTTTAATTATTAAATTTTATAATTTATTGGGTAATTGTATCATGTTTTAAGTATATTTGTTTTTTCAGATTTATTGTGAAAATGGATTAAATCATGACTTATGATTTCTTGTTTCTTCTTTATGAAATATTAGTATAAGTTCATATTTGATCCATTGTTTTTATTAATATATCTAGTGGCTAAAAATTATTTGTGAAGAAATCAGGGGGATTCTCAATTTTTATAGGAGTTATAGAAATTATATAAACATTTGATAGTGTATAGAATTTTAAAAATTCATTAACCTACCACATGATTTTCATACACACAATAAATCTAGAAACTGGAAGAAGATATTGACTACCCACTTGTTGATTCTACCATGTAGTTTATCCATTAACTGCAATAAGGAAACCAACAAACCTTATGAAGGGATTGACCTCAAGAAGAGACTCAAATAGATCTTTATTATTCTAGGTAAACATGAAAACCACCCAATTGAACACTTAATGAATCTAATATATGGTCACTAATATATCATGTAAAATTTTAAGCCTCATGATTTATCAACTGAGAATACACCATATAGCCGACCAAGGTGATTAGAAAATTCAACTCATTTACTATTAAGACAAGACTATGTGAAACACATATTGAATTTGAACCAAACAATTTATATTTCTTGTTACAATATATATTATTACTTAAAAGTATCCATGTGGTTCTAAAAATTATGAATTCATCGATAATTAGAAAGAATGAAAATTGTGGTGTTTATAGGAGACCAGATCTGGATCAAGGGTCTCATGGGTAAAATGAGGAATAAATAAAAATATTCAAAAAGTCATGGATTCTAGAATTTTGGTCCACATCTATTATGGAATAAATTTTGTGTCTATAATAGATGTTGAAGGTGCATTGAAGAATGGACGTGGATCACAAAACAGTTTGCACGATCTACTTGAAAACATTTTAATATTACATTAATTTATCATTTAAATTTCATTTTGTGCATTTTAATGTCTTTTTATTCACCAATATTATCATTTACAATTATTATGGAGGTGTAAACTCTGGGTTATTAGTGAAGGTAATGATGAAAATATTTTTAATTATTGAGTTTTTGGGATGAATGAAATGAATTATTTCTCTATTTTATTTAACAAAACCTCTATTCCACAAAATATTTTCTGAAAACATTCATCTGCTCCTATATGTCTAGTTTCTTGGAAATTAAAACTACATGTAATGATAATAATCTTGATTATATATCTACTACATATTATTTATCTCAGAAGTGAACTTCATTTAGAAACTAATAATCACCAAAATTCATCAGGGTTTTCTCATTTTTAAACAAATGATTCGTGATAAGTACATTCATACTTTCGTCCCCCCTTTATATGGGTTCTCAAAAAATATAATTTGTGGGAACTGAATTTAATTTTCTAACTCAAATTGATTATGAAATTAATAATTGAAAATTAAGTGAAATTATTGGAATATTATCAATTCTTATAGAATCCTACTTATACTTGTCGAATTTACCATCATCAACAATATTCATAAAAAATATATAACCACATATGTTAATGGACTTATCACCACTTTATTAACATATCTACATAACAAAAATATCAAGGAATTTGAGAAAAATATAATTAGCTCAACGACATCTTGTTTTGGGACATTACATGGTTCTGAAAAAAAATCATATGAAAACTCAACAAAAAAGTTGACATTCTCCTGACATCATTAAGAACATTCTGTCTAATGGAGCCTTCTCCATGACATAAAAAATTATCATTTTTGAAATTTACATTTTCTAGATGTATTTATGTTCTGATGACTTCATGAAGAAATATTCATTGATATCTTCTTTTTGTAATTAATCTCAGACTATTTTTATTCAAATGGATCTACTTTAGTTTATGTGTATAACAAATGTTTTTTTGGTGGATTAAAATATCTACATATAGTAAGCTTTTCTCTACTCAAACTATACCCTAGTTGGTTTATTATTTTTATAAATGTTCATATAATTAAATCATTCATATGTGTTTAACGATGTTCTTTATTATGAATATTTTACGATTAGATGTTTTTTAAAAGAATTTTATTCATAAAAATATTGTATATCATTCCAATTTTATGAAAAAAAATTCTTGGATATATCTTCTTTCATTATCCATTTATCTTGACCCATGAATATGGTTTACTATGTGATTAAATCTTAAAATAACTTTTTTCATACGAAAATTTCATTATTCTGTTGACTATATAGATTTACAATTTTTCTCTCCTCATAAATTTTCCATGATATTGATATTTTACTTCTGGATAAATTCTATATTCAGTTTCTTCAACAACAAGACTTTAGTTACCATTACACATTGGGAATTATACTATTTTGTTAGTTTGTCACCGTTTTTAATTATTTTTTACATTTAATTTATTGAAATTATTTTTAATCTTCAGAAAATAATTTTTTGACAAGTTTATTATAATGTTTTCGGTTTGGTACGTTAAGTGAAACTGTGAAACTATTCTTATAAGAAATTCAACTAGAAGATTAGTCTAGTAATGTTTATCTAGAATTTATTCATAATATCCTTTTATTCTAATTTTTTTTAGTATTATCAGGATATTATTAAGGATTTTAGATATTGTAATGAAAATAAGAGTCTCATATTATATTGGATGAATTTTTCATAACAAAATTCCTTAAAAATCCTCTATATTCTTATATAAACATCATCAAAATCATTTATCAAAAAAATTTAACTACCTTCTTTCCCCTGTTTAAAAATTATTTTTAAAATAAGTAATTTTTCACATTATATGAAATAATTTAAGAAAATATCACAAAGGATATTTAATCTCCACCTTTGGATTTTTTGGAAACATTATAACATTAATCATTCATTTTTTAGACCACAATTTTTTTTTACAACACATCATCCTGTATAGGTACCCTCTATTTATCAATATTTTCCAAAAAACAACTTTTCTCAAATAGTGGGTCCTAAAACTACACAGTTAGATAGATTAATGTTTTGAATGAATTTTTCCCCCTATGACATGAAAATTTATGGCCAAGTTAAAAAATATCCCCATCACATTTTCTCTTTAAAAATTATTTATCCCATATTTTATGGAAATAGTAATTACATACTCTCCTGCTTTAAATAAAAAACATACTTACCCACTTTTTGGATAATGTTTTATATTATCTACCCATTTTTGAACATAATCCAAATAATGTTGGGGGGATTCTTTATGAACACTAGGAAGTAACTGGGGGTGGATAAACATGATGTTGTATCCTCAATTCAAAAACAAAACGCTCGACTAGAATAGATTTGGTGACCAAATAATCAATTTTATATTATATAGAATTTTACTCAAGAAATACCTCTCCTTGAGTAAAATTATCCTTGTTAAAATGATACATATTTTAAATGTTTTATAAACTTGAATCATGAAATGTATTTTTGGAAATATCAATTTAACTTTAATTATCATAGAGATTCTTCAACAGTGTAGAAACATTACCCATAAAATATTGTAGCTCATCATTTGTCAAGATCATCTGATGATAAGCTTGGGTGTTGGGAACATATTCCAATTACACTATGCTCAAGATAAATGCAATCTATTTAATAATATAATATCCAACATAACATTATACTAAGAAAACTTTTCCACTTATTGTTGATATTTTACCATTACAATATCCATCCCAATCCTCATATGTATATCTAAGAATTTTTATATCAAACCATATTTTATAGAATAGCCTATGACATGATTCTCTTTTAATATATCTCTGAATAACTTATTCATCTACTAAATTCGATTCTATTTATTAAATCTGATAGTTATATTGAAAATTAACTTCATACATTATGTCTTGAATTGATATTTTAATATAAAGAAAACATCCTACAAAATTATTTAAATCCATTTGATTTACACTTTTACCATCTTCATATTTACTAATCTTTATACTGACTTATATAAGAGTAGAATATTCTTTATAATCCTCCATTCTAAAATATTAAAAATCTCCCTAGAATATTTTTCCGCTAATTCAAAAATATATTTCCCCCTATTTCCATTTGTAAGACCAGAAATAAGGTTAATTACCCATGAATTTAAAATATAAGAAAAATAATTATTTATTTAGAAAACACTTTAGAATTAATTTCCCTGTCCCAAAAAAACTAATTTTATTCAAAATAAATAATAACAAGTAGGGAACAAGAGTTCATATTGTTCACATAATATTTTTTCAACTTTCCGATAAGAAAAATTCATCTTTTTCTTGAAACTATTACGTTTTTTCATGTAGAGCATGTTTCAGCATGTATATGTATTTATTCCAATTAAAAATCTTGGTTCCATAATTTTCAAGTAATAACCAACATGTTTTCTCAATATTAAAATTTCCTTAATATATTCTTTCAATAATGGTGAATTGAAATCCATTTGATAAAATTTATAGCAATGGTGTGTAGCTACAAAAAATGATATTTTGATGGTTTCCAATCTAATAATGAGGGTAAATGTTAAATCAAAATTTTGACCTTCAACCAGTAAATAACATTTACAATAAATTTATGCAATATTTATTGATACATACCTTTATTCATTTATATTTTTTAAACCCACTTTTCACCAATAATAATATTTCATGTTAGATGTGGAACCAATTCCCATGATTGATTTTTCCATTTCATATACAATTAGTCATTAATAAAAAAGAATTTACTATGTTCAACTGCCATTGAAACAAAATCTAGATCAACATTTGAAATTAATGATGTCTAATTTTCATTATATTAATTCATTTTTGGTCTAAACAAGAGCTTTTTGTTTTACAAAAAATAATTTCACATTCAACCGGTTTCAATAGGGTATGAAATTTTAGTGTTTATCTTCCTTCCTCACAATTCTCATCACATGATTATTGAAAATATTTATATATCTATATTAACTCAACTTCATCTCAACTATTAATATTTTTTATGGAAGTATTTAAATTATTTTTCTTTTTATTCTAAACAACTTTTATTATGGAGTCTATATATTCAAAAACATTTAAATCATAATAATCCACAAACTTTTGTAAAATTTTGTTAGAACATTTATAACTTGTATTCTATGATGAATATCGTTGGAAAATTATTTTTTAATAATTTCTATAAAATTTTCGAGGAATCTGATTTTTAATTTTGTGTGTGTTGGGACTTCAAAAAATCCTAAAATACTTCACTAATTATTTTTTGTTTAAAAAATTCATATGGATTTATTCCATATTCCGGTAGAAAATAATATTCTTTCCATACATGTATAAAATTAATAAAAACATAACATCAAAAAAAGTAAAATCCTCATAGTCATCAATCATACTACATTTGGTTTGTTATAAAATTATATTTTTCCCCTGAACCACTCTATTTTTTGGAGTATATAGATCACTTTATTGGTGTTTAATTCAATGATTCTTCAGTATGTACTCAAAATAAATACTTAGGAACTTCCTTCCATTATTAGTTCTCCACATTAGCATATAAACATCCACATACCACTCAAAATCCCTTCTTAAATATGTGAATATCTATACAACCTCTAGTTTATTATTTTGTATATATGATGTTTGTTATTTAAGAGAATTAATAAATAAAATTTATAAATTAAAAATACACTTATGTTGATTGAATATTCATTATCATATAGTGATATGAGTTAGTAAGCTTAAGATGTATTTTTGATTAGATTTCAATATTCATAGGTTTTCCACTAGCTAATTTATCTTTCTGACATGTTGTATAGACAACATCCTATTTCTTTTTCCAGAGTGGAATGTTTCATATAACATTAACATTAAATGTATTACTTTAAAACCTATTGAAAATGATCCCAAGTATTTGATACCATAACATATATTCATCCCCATCACTTACATATCATAGGATACATAATAACCCAACTGTAAATAACTTTTTTCTTATTCTTTCTCCTATGGTAAAAATTTCTCCATTTACCATGCTTATGATGATACATGATTTTTTTTCTAAATATAAATTCTTTCACATCATCATATTGTAGGATCACATTTAGTATGATGGGTTTTTGCCCATAAATATATAAATATTCCTTAGATTTTAGGTTCTCATCTTGAATCTCTGATGTTTATATTTATTTGTTTCTTAAGAACTATTTTTTCTGAAAATAACTACTCATTCAACATGATTTTCAACATAATTTATGATCTTCATATCACCGATATTTGGTGAGGAAAACCCATAGTTAGGAATCCATGGTTTAGTCCTTTTTCTATTCTTCATATATTTCTTCAATAAAATTATATTATGGACTCTTTTTCATTTCAAAAAATATAGGATAGTCTCAGATGGGTTATTAAAAATTATTCACAAATGTTTCTTAGTCGGCTTAATCATTCACAAACACCCTCCTCACAACCAAACTAATTTTTCATAGGAAATTTTTTGGAATATTGGGGTTTTTCTTTCATTCTTTCTACAACTTGGGAATTTTATTTTTATTTTTTTTATGTTGGTCCTACTCAATTCATGACTAATTATATGTAGAAACATTATATCCCAATAACTATTATATGTTTTTTCCTAATATGACAAATCAAAAAAGATATCCACTGAATCCCAGACTTCAATTGATAAACATTTTGTAATCAGTTTTGAATTATCTATCATCATTCTATTTTTTCTCACCAAGTGTTGGGTAATATTCATGTACATGTTGTTTTAAATATTTGATGATTTGAGAGGTTGTATACATCCATTATAAATACAAAGTTTCCCAATATGTTTCCTAAAACCTAAATAATTAGTTAAACCATATGATGTTTTACATTTAAAAGATGAAAATTTCATTTGATTTTGGGAATGAGAACTCTCTACATATTGTGATTATTTAATTTTTTAATTTCAAATCATTTTTGAAATTTAATTCATCTTTTATTGGTTTCTTTAAGCCCCATGAAGTTTTCATTAGTTTTTCCAAAAATCATATTCTTTAGCTTCATGTGTCTTACTTATATCTTACACCTTATATCATCCTTATAAACATTCCGTTTCTTATTTACAATGTCCTAGATATAGTCATGTTATTATTTAAAGTGATATTTCAACCCTCCATATTCTTTCACTCCTTATTTATTCATCATGATAATATTTTCCTTTAGATTTGTGTTCCAATTAAAGATAAGAATTACGATCTAATCGTGAATAGCACTCCCTATAACTTTCTTCACCTACTTTATCTTCACATCAAGAAGTTCTTTTCTTATTAACAATATTAAAATAGAGATATATAAACATATCTATATTTTTATCTAATAATGAACTATTATCAATATATTAATACTAAAATATGATACTTAACATTATTCTTTTATTTCCTATAAATGTACTCTTACATATGGTGGAATACCTATCTTCCATAGAAATTATATTCCACTTCATTAAATGGGGATTTTCTTTAGAATTATTGTCAAAACATCTAATATCATTATTTGTAAAATTTATCTAATATTTACCAAATCATTCACATTTGAATCCTTTTGGTGTGATTTTTCCTCCATACATTTATCCTCCACTCCAGCAATATTTGAGTATCACATACATACCAAATTCATTAATCTAGTAATCATCCTTATATTATGAAACACTCTAGAAAACATTCTAAGAATCATGGATTTTTAATATTATTAGGGACTCGAAATCATTTTCATCTTTGAAATACTTTTTAGATTTTAAATCATTGTTAATATCATATGAAACAATAATGTTATTAGATTAATCTACATAAAAATCCACTTTATTATCTAAAGTATAGATTTTGGAATCAAAACTGTTAGGAAAATTTCACATGTGTTTCTCAATGATTGTAGAATCTTCAAAAACAACTCTAAAACAAATAATTTTTAAATTTTTTAACACTATTGATTTACCCAAAAATAGTTTCCTCTTCATCCATTCTGACATGTTCAATCCTAATTCAATATATTTATAATTGTTACTATTTTATATTTGTGTTTACCTCGAAGAAACTCTTCTGTTTTTTCCTTGTTTACTTATTTGTTTTAGACTCATCGCCTTTGTAACGCCCCGACCTCAGCTACCCAGAGCCGGTGCGTTACTTCATAACATTGGCATGATCACAAAAGATCAAGTCTCGAAAGACCGATTAGTTTAGTAGCCTTGGAAACACTAGATACATTCGTAAACGTTACATTACATCATAAAGTGAAAAACTACAATAACAAAGTATCCATAGTCCACACTCATATCCTCTTCTGACAATACCTGCAGGTCATTCATAAAATACTTCATCACATCCTTGAAAATATTAAAACATTGAAAGGGGTGAGCTCAGATGCTCAGTAAGGATAACAATATTGTGGAAGCTTTCATAAATAAACATTAAAATTTAAGGAAATGTATAACTAAAACAAAATCCTTTTAAACTTGAACATCAACATAATATGGAAAAAGTAAAATGAGATAATTCCATTCACTTCTTCACATGGATATTCTACTGGTCGAATAATCACATGAAATATCAATAACAACTTTCATAATGATGGAATGCATAATGTCAGACTATCATAACCACGTAGTCAAGGCCTCATGCCCAGACCACAAATAAGATTTTTCCAAGGCCTCGTTCCAAGACACTAGTTTGTCTCATGAGACCTGCCGATGCATCGAGGAGCTCTAGCGGGCTCCACCCGTCACTTATTAAGTCCAATGCATTCCACATATAAATAGGTTTAAACATATCATAAACCATAACATAATCTTATCACATAAAACATGGATAAAGGAAACATAACATTTCCACATTTCAATCACAAGATATCAATACTACACATTGTTATAATAAAAACACTTTCAAAACCATTTTCAATACCAAAATAAAAGAAAGTTAAAACATTGTATTTATTTTTCAATAAAAAAATGATGGTTTGTAGAGGAATCCAAAACTCAAATAATGGTCACGGCGGCGGAGAAGTCGTTGTCGCCACATAAGTACGGAAAGAAAAACATTCCCTTTTTGTCGTTTAGTAAAACGCTTCGTATAAAAAAGAATACTTTTGAATAAACGTAAATGTCAAAGGGGTTTATACACCGTATAAAAGAAAGTTGTGTATAAAACCAAATATGCCTCAATGAAAGGGGATTGAGACGAAGTCCTTAAAAAGATCATTTTTTTAAATAAAGTACATCTATAATGTGTATTCACTATATGTACACATAAGTAAAGTACGAATACAAGATAGGACATAATAATATCATGACAAAATTTGAAAGTAGGAGATTAACCCAAAGAATAGAAACTGGGTTAAGAAGTTCCCTTACCTCGTGTCTGACTTGACTCAACCATTCTTTAACCTCCTGAATAATAAACTAGAGTTAATATATACCTTATTAAGAACCATTTTCAATTTCATTATCCTTTTTATATCACTTATTACAATGTTATGAACCTTATGTAATTATTTAAGTTAATAACGGCCGTTTTGTCGATCTTTGGTACTTGAGTCAACAATAAACTTCTTATAATTACAAGTTGTTTATGTGGTAGAATATCCATTATCTCCAGAATTATATTCATGATTTAGATGTCATATATATCATATATATTGAGTATATACATTCATTTATAATATTACGTAACATTTAGATGTAAGAAATGAAATGCACCGTTCATGGAGACGGTAAGCCGTACGTACACATGAACGCTACTTTCATTTCAAATTCATATTCAATGGAATGAAATCATAATGATATAAATGTATAATATAATTCCAGTATAATATAGTGTATAATACCATTTACTCCATCCTTTATACATCCCACATATGGAATTAATGATTCAAATCACATTGAGGGGGCGGTAGTCCACACTTCCTAAAATGAAATTATCGCGTTTTACCCATAATGGAAATCATAAATTATACCATAAATGAGAAATACAGAAGCATAAGTAAAACATAAACATATTATATATCATATATAAAACTAGTTACATCTTAATGGCCACGTTTGAATGTGTTATATGAGTGTTGAACAATCATCGTTTCGTGAGGCAGAAATTCGCCATCCACAGAAACCGTATGTTCTTTAACCATTAGATGTAGGTGTGTGTAAGTGTAGCTCGAATACATATTATAAAAATATCCTAGTATATTTAGGATACTGGTGTTTTTACAAAATAAATGAATAAAAAGAGTTTAGGGGGTTTGAGAAGAAAAATAAAACAAACCAACATTAGAGAAGACATTACCTCAAAATCGGGTAACTCTTTTTGATTTGAGCCAAAGGCTTCATTGGGAAGAGTTCTGCCCAAAGTGAGGCTTCTAGGAGTAAGAGGGGGAAGTTGGGAGAGTATTTGGGTAGAGTTTGGCCGAGCCAAATGGCTTGAAAGTGTGAATGAGATGGTAGAGGTGGGAGCCTTTTATAAGAGGAGAGGAGGTGCTCTTTTGGAAAGATTGAAATGTTACATTATTATACAATGATTTTCGGATTCTAAAGGTCCCACACATATATAATTCGTGGATAAGGTGATAAGGGTTCTAAATCTACCCATTCAATAGTCTTTGGACAAGTGTAAGCCTTGGATTTTACATTATCTTTTGATTTTATTAAAATCCTTAAATAATTAGGTCATCGCTGCATCATAATGATGTTATAAATAATTAAATTTATTTAATGTCTAAAAATTATAAAAAAAATACTATGATGTAGGAAATCGTTTTAGCTTTCTAATTAATATTTATAGTCAAAATTTGGACTTGTGTAACCCCACTTAAAAACTGTTTTAGTAAAACAACTCATGTTTGTGTCAATTTAATTTTAACATTAAATAAATATATATTAATGTTATTTTCCAACCAAAGTTGCTCCATGGGGTCCCCAAGTTGACCCATGGGTTTTCTTGGTCGTCCATGACTCATCCAATAGGAGTAGGACAAGTTTCAGGCTCATCTCATATTATTAAAACATTATTTTTACCTTAAACTACACTAATTACCTCTAATCGCGATTAAGAACTTAAAAAGTTACTATTCACCAAAAAAAATTTAATCTCATTGAACCACATTTTACTTCTTAATGACAACCATGTATGTCGGATTTTTGAAAATCAAATCATCGAAGGGGTAATATTTCATTTAAACGAAAAATAAGTTATTTAAATACCACTTAGTGGTTTCACTATTCATAAAAAATTGTAGTTTTTCAGAATAAGGCCAAAATTTCACCCTAAGCTATAATTGATATTCCGAATTCAAAAATGATATCTATTTTAAAAAATTACAACCATATAAGTTGCATTAATTAATTTTATAATTAATTCCCGATGTTACAACAAATAGCATGTTTTTAAGAAACAATTTATATCAAAAGATTGGCAATTGTTTATGTCCAATTTCAATGTTAAATTAATTCTAATGACCACCATTGGATAAAAAGGTAAAAATATATTCTAATTATACTTTAAAACCACTAAATAGTATAATTTATCACTATAAATTATTTTTATTAAAAAAGTTGTTTTTATGTATTTTCCACTATTCATAAAAAATAGATGTTCTCAGAAAAATACCAAAAATTCAACATAGGCTAATTTCGATATTCCGAATCCAAAAATGAAGTCCATTTTGTTAAGTAAAATTTATAAAATTTCAAAAAGTAGGTATTACTATTCACAACGGCTAGTTTAATTCGTTGTGGTGTGTGTTAGAGCTCGAGGTTGCGTACAACACACGCTATTGCATTATTCGAAGTGAAACGTACCGTGGAAGCTTGGGGTGTTACATTCTCCCCTCCTTAAATAAATTGAGTCCTCGCAATTTGAAAATTTTCTTTGAAAAGAAATGGTTGAAAATAGAAAATACCTTTGAGGAAAACCCACATCGGAAATAAGGTTAATAAATATATAACATTAAAAGAAAGCAAGATAAGTACAAAGGTCACCCGATATAGCCCATTCTAGGATTCTATGAAAATATGGATATGGAGGAGAAACAAACCATCAAGGTATGATGGAGAGTTATAGAAAACAGGATTAGTAGAAAGTTTAACTATAAGAAAATCACAAACTTCTGATTGGTTAAACGGTCATTGAATCCCCAGTTGGAAAAGTTAACCGACAACATTTTTGTTTTATGTTACATTTTATAATGTTGGGGAATTTATTTAGGAGATTTACTAAGAACGTATGGGAATATACATACTTGTTATGTATACTTTCATTCGTTAATAAATTTTTACCACAAACCCATCTTTTACTCCAAATGGTAACGGAGCTCAAAAATATTCTTTTTATCCTAATTGTATAAGGTTCCAAATGTTAACACATACCATTTAGATTAGTAAAATTATTTTGTAATAACCAGGGACTTCCTGTAGGCTAGTGGTAGGAAATAAAGGCTTTTCGCACTATGGTTGTGGGTTCGATTCCTGCAGCTTTGTCCGACACGACGAGTTATTCCCCACCCTGCAGGTTGTCGTTTTCCTAAAACTATAGTATTATAATATTCCAAAAATAATCTTCAGAAATGCTTTAACCTTAAACAATACTATCCAAAGATCAACTTAATCCACTCCAACCTTTATAGTTATCCAAAATACCTCTGTCCAGACTTTCTCTAAAAGGTCTCTTAATTCCAAAATCAAATGTAACATCAGATTCCCCAAACAAAGAAAAGTTTATCTTATTGTCTCATACTAAAAATATGATTACCTTAATCATATTAAAACCTTACTGAAATCAAAAAGTACTGCAGTACAATCTTTATATATATCACATTATTCTTATAACCAGAATATAATTCATGAGTCCAAAAGCACCAATACATTAATTATTCCGCTTCAACTGTAGTCACAGTATAAGATTGGCCTTGATCCCTTGGCCTTTTCTGAGGTAAGTTTCCTTGACGCTTAGGACATTCATTTGCATAATTCCCCATTTCCCTACAATTGTAGCATTCAACATTGATGGCCTCTTTCTTTCCCTTGCAATCAGAAGCTTGGAGACCCTTTTCTCCACATTTATAACAAACTCCCATTCCTTTAAGGCATGTACCAGGGTGATTCTTCCCACAATTATCACATAATGGAAAATCCTTCATTCCCTTTTTCCCTTTATCTGTCTCTTGTTCCCCCGGTCTCTTCTTCTCTTGCTTTACTTTGTTGTCATAAGACTTAGAGAATTCCTTTTCTGTCTTGATAGCACACAAGACAATATCTTCGTATGATGAGAAGGATTGTGATACTAAATCTCGACGGAGAAATGGTTTTAACCCATCAAAGAGACGATCAATCTTACTCCTTGGGTTACGTATATAATCGGCAGCATGCCTCGCTAACCTTGTAAAGTTAGCCTCATACTTTGCGACATTCTCATCCTCCTTCTGCCTCAAACTCAGAAATTGCCTTTCCATATCTGATCGATGGTCACGAGGAAAGTATTTTTCTAAGAAAAGCTCATTGAACTCCCTCCATTCCATATTCGATACGTCATCATCTTCCTTTGTGTTTTGAATCAGCGACCACCACTGATCGGCATCTCCAGTGAGGCGGTAAACTGCCATGACAACCTTCTCCCTTTCACTACTCCTCAAGGCATGGAATATTTTCTCTAAAGAATTTATCCATTGCTCAGCTACTATAGTATCTGTACTCTCATTGAAGGTTGGTGGTTGTTGCCTCATGAAACGGTCTACAATTGATCCTCCACGTTGCGGATCAGGGTGCTCCATATGAGTAAGGTTATTATTCATAACCTGAGTGAGTTGTCCCAGTATGGTAATAAGTTGATCAGCACCAGTTGTATCTCCAGATCCACAATAATTATCTTGAGCAGGAGGGAAATCCCTACACGGAGTTCGTGCATTGATACGGTTTCCATTCCTTCCACTAGACGCCATTTCTAAACAATGGCATAAACTAGGTTAGTATATGAATCAAAATACATAATTACATAGTTGTAAAACACATTACCTAAATTGAACTATTTATGGATATAATCCATAATCATAAAAAGAAATGTTTTCTTTGAGGAAGTATATACTCATAAACCTTCATAGTGGTTTGTAAATAAAATGAGAATTATCATAAGCATATCCCCCGGGAATGTCGTAACCCAGAGTGCAGCAAGGCCCGTTGTCGTGCACCAGTTCCCGTTCGAGTCTAGCTCAAAGTGGTGTTTTTGGGATTTACCCCTAGGTACATCTGTGCCAGAGCCGCCTTTACCTGCTCGTATCCAGACAGGGATGTATTGCTCGGAAAACTCATAACATCTCTATAATATCAAAATTCTAGGAAGTTCTTCTATACTAATCCTCAAAGTCTATCTTTGGGCTATGTGCTCTAATCAGAGTTTATCTACATCTAGCTTCCAAGGTTAGTACTAAACTTCCTCTGCTACCAACTGTAACGCCCCGACCCCAGCTACCCAGAGTCGGTGCGTTACTTCGTAACATTGGCATGATCACAAAAGATCAAGTCTCGACAGACCGATTAGTTTAGTAGCCTTGGAAACAATAGATACATTCGTAAACGTTACATTACATCATAAAGTGAAAAACTACAATAACAAAGTCTCCATAGTCCACACTCATATCCTCTTCTAACAATCCCTGCAGGTCATTCATAAAATACTTCTTCACATCCTGGAAAATATTAAAACATTGAAAGGGGTGAGCTCAGATGTTCAGTAAGGATAACAATATTGCAGAATCTTTCATAAATAAACATTAACATTTAAGTCAATGTATAACTAAAACATTATCCTTTTAAACTTGAACATCAACATAATATGGCAAAAGTAAAATGAGATAATTCCATTCACTTCTTCACATGGATATTCTACTGGTCGAATAATCACATGAAATATCAATAACCACTTTCATAATGATGGAATGCATAATTCCAGACCATCATAACCACATAGTCAAGGCCTCGTTCCAAAACCACAAATAAGATTTTGTCAAGGCCTCGTGCCAAGACACTAGTTTGTCTCATGAGACCTGCCAATGCATCGAGGAGCTATAGCGGGCTCCACCCGTCACTTATTAAGTCCAATGCATTCCTCATATGAATAGGTTTAAACATATCATAAACCATAACATAATCGTATCACATAAAACATGCATAAAGGAAACATAACATTTCCACATTTCAATCACAAGATTTCAATACAACACATTGATATAATAAAAACTCTTTCAAAACCATTTTCAATACCAAAATAAAAGAAAGTTAAAACTTTGTATTTATTTTTCATTAAAAAATGATGGTTTGTAGAGGAAGCCGAAACTCAAATAATGGTCACGGCGGCGGAGAAGTCGTTGTCGCCGCATAAGTACGAAAAGAAAAACATTCCCTTTTTTTTGTTTAGTAAAACGCTTCGTATAAAAAAGATTCCTTTTGAATAAATGTAAAAGTCAAAGGGGTTTATACACCGTATAAAAGAAAGTTGTGTATAAAACCAAATATGCCTCAATGAAAGGGGATTGAGACGAAGTCCTAAAAAAGATCATTTTTTTAAATAAAGTACATCTATAATGTGTATTCACTATATGTACACATAAGTAAAGTACGAATACAGGATAGGACATAATAATATCATGACATAATTTGAAAGTAGGAGATTAACCCAAAGAATAGAAACTGGGTTAAGAAGTTCCCTTACCTCGTGTCTGACATGACTCAACCGTTCTTTAACCTCCTGAATAATAAAATAGAGTTAATATATACCTTATTATGAACCATTTTCAATTTCATTATCCTTTTTATATCACTTATTACAATGTTATGATCATTATGTAATTATTTAAGTTAATAACGGTCATTTTGTCGATCTTTGGTACTTGAGTCAACAATAAAATTCTTATAATTACAAGTTGTTTATGTGGTAGAATATCCATTATATCCAGAATTATATTCTTGATTTAGATGTCATATATATCATATATATCCATTATATACATTCATTTATAATATTACGTAACATTTACAGGTAAGAAATGAAATGCACCGTTCATGGAGACGGTAAGCCGTACGTACACATGAACACTACTTTCATTTCAATTTCATATTTAATGGAATGAAATCATAATGATATAAATGTATAATATAATTCCAGTATAATATAGTGTATAATACCATTTACACCATCCTTTATACATCCCACATATGACATTAACGATTCAAATCACTTTGAGGGAGCGGTAGTCCGCACTTCTAAAATGAAATTATCGCGTTTTACCCATAATGGAAATCAAAAAGTTTGCCATAAATGAGAAATACAGAAGCATAAGTAAAACATAAACATATTATATATCATATATAAAAATATTGACATCTTAATGGCCACCTTTGAAGGTGTTATATGAGTGTTGAACAATCATCGTTTCGTGAGGCAAAAATTCACCATCCACAGAAACTGTATGTTCTTTAACCATTAGATGTAGGTGTGTGTAAGTGTAGCTCGAATCCAACTTATAAAAACATCCTATTATATTGAGGATACTTTTTTTGTTACAAAAGAAATGAATAAAAATAGTTTAGGGGGTTTGAGAAGAAAAATAAAACAAAACAACATTAGAGAATACATTACCTCAAAATCGGGTAACTCTTTTTTGATTTGAGCCAAAGGCTTCCTTGGGAAGAGTTCTGCCCAAAGTGAGGCTTATAAGAGTAATAGGGTGAAGTTGGGAGAGTATTTGGGCAGAGGTTGGCCGATCCAAATGGCTTGAAAGTGTGAATGAGGTGGTAGAGGTGGGGGCCTTTTATAAGAGGAGAGGAGGGGCTCTTTTGGAAATATTGAAATGTTACATTATTATACAATGCTTTTCGGATTCTAAAGGTCCAAACTTATATAATTCGTGGATAAGTTGATAAGGTTTCGAAATCTACCCATAAAATAGTCTTTGGACAAGTGTAAGCCTTGTATTTTACATTATCTTTTCATTTTATTAAAATCGTTAAATAATGAGGTCATCGCTGCATCATAATTATGTTATAAATAATTTAATTTATTTAATGTCTAAAAATTATAAAGAAAATACTATGATGTAGTAAATCTTTTTAGCTTTCTAATTAATATTTATAGTCAAAATTTGGACTTGTGTAACCCCACCTAAAAACTGTTTTAGTAAAACAACTCATGTTTGTGTCAATTTAATTTTGACATTAAATAAATATATATTAATGTTTTTTTCCAACCAATGTGGCTCCATGGGGTCACCAAGTTGACCCATGGGTTGTCTTGGTCGGCCATGACTCATCCAATAGGAGTAGGACAAGTGTAAAGCTCATCTCATATTATTAAAACATTATTTTTACCTTAAACTACACTAATTACCTCTAATCGCGATTAAGAACTTAAAAGTTACTATTAACCAAAAATTATTTTAATCTCATTGAACCACATTTTACTTCTTAATGACAACCATGTATGTCGGATTTTTAAAATCAAATCATAGAAGTGGTAATATTTCATTTAAACGAAAAATCAGTTATTTAAATACCACTTAGTGGTTTCACTATTCATCAAAAATTGAAGTTTTTCAGAATAAGGCCAAAATTTCACCCTAAGCTATAATTGATATTCCGAATTCAAAAATGATATCTATTTTAAAAAATTCCAAACATATAAGTTTAATTAATTAATTTTATAATTAATTCTCGTTGTTACAACAAATAGCGTGTTTTTAAGAAACAATTTATATAAAAAGATTGGCAATTGTTTATGTCCAATTTCAATGTTAAATTAATTCTAATGACTAACATTGGATAAAATGGTAAAAATATATTCTAATTATACTTTAAAACCACTAAATATTATAATTTATCACTATAAATTATTTTTATTAAAAAAGTTGTTTTTAAGTATTTTCCACTATTCATAAAAAATAGAAGTTCTCAGAAAAATACCAAAAATTCAACATAGGCTAATTTAGATATTCCGAATCCAAAAATGAAGTCCATTTTGATAAATAAAATTTATAAAATTTCAAAAAGTATGTATTACTATTCACAAAGGCTAGTTTAATTCGTTGTGGTGTGTGTTAGAGATCGAGGTTGCGTACAACACACGCTATTGCATTATTCGAAGTGAAACGTACCGTGGAAGCTTGGGGTGTTACAGCCTTCATGAAAAAATTGAATAAAAAATTAATTTCAACATTATTTCTTACTTTCCAGTAAACCTGCTTGTTCGTATTTTTAGTAAATTTCATTGGAGAATTTTTCTTAATGGTTGGAAACTGAATTCATGTAGCATAAATATCCTCTAGGATAAAGGAAATTCTATAGGGTATCATTATGTTTTCTAAAAAATGATTACTTTTTCAATTAAATTATGGAATACCTTTATTATTGATTGGATTTAGATTCTCCATGATAATGATTTAATGGGGAAACAGTCAATTTGATACAAATTAACGTTTCTTAGGATTTTTATCCACTAAAAACAGGTTGGGGGAGTGAATTAGTGCACGTATTTTATAAATTTATATTCTCCCTGAAATTTACAATACGAGACAAATAAAAGTTTACCCGTACAAAATTTAACAATAAACATAAAATATTGTAATTATAAGAGACAAAACAATCCATGAAATATTTATATAAGTTTTGGACATACTGTGAGAACATACATCCTTTTCATAAGCACACTCATGGGTCCATGTAAATTTAATATTAAAATGAATAGAATAATACTTTTTACAAAATACTATTATAATCATTCTATCTCCAGATACGTATGATTATTCTAACTCACATCAGTTTTAATTTTTTTTTTCTTACAAAACTGAGCCACCAAAAATTATATGAAACTTTGTAAATCTAGATCCAAAATTTTCATAAATAATCTGTTTTTTTTTTCATCCAAACGGATGTGTCCATTTAGTTTATACTTCATAAATATGGTATATTTAATAATATTTACCCCCACTAAATCTGTGGTAGATTTTTTATGTATATTCTATTCATTTAAAAAACCTCTAAACATCATAAAACTATTTAGAAACATCTTATTTTCCTATCTATTCAGATTATCTTAACTGAATACACTAGTTGATGTTTCTAATAATCATATTCTATATAGTACATCTACAAACCAAAAGTTATAATTATATTGAAATCATGACCGACACAAATTCTTCATCATTTTGTCCTTTTCATATTTCTGAACACTTACATGTATAAGTTTATTTTTCACCACTTTATATTAGAGCTCCTAGAAATAAATTAGATCGAACTAAATTTCATTTTCCCACAAAAACAAACTAAAATATAATCCTTGTTACTTATATGAAATTATATACATGCTTATAAATTCTTCTAGAATCCTCTTGAGGCTTCTTAAATTATCCATCATCTAATTTTTTCATCAAACATTCTTAACCTCAGATGTTATACAACTTCTCCACACATTATTGAATCAACTAGATAAAAAAATTGAAACCAATGGAAAATAATATAATTTTCTTACCATCATAATTTATTATGATATTATAAATTGATAAAAATTTTCCATTAAATAACTCGATATGAAAAAAATTGATGAATATTTATTGAAAATACCATATAAGGGAGCCTTCATGATATGATGAAAAAATTTAAATTTTGAATTTTGTTTCATCTAGATAAAATTTTCATCAAAAAAATTAATGAACAAATATTCCTCAAACTCTTCTTTTTACAACAACTCCTATTTTTTCATCAATTTCACTAATTTAATTTCAAAGTTTTATTTACCTCTTTGAATTTATACATATATTAAAATCTAACTAAATAATAAATACTCTTTCTAGTTTCTTCACCACTAGATTTAAATAACATTTTGGCTTAGGGAATTATAAACTTGCACAATATTTTCCCATAGTCTACTTCTTTTTAGACATTAAATTTATCTCCCATTTTTTGAAAATGTAAAAGCATAGGATGATCCAACCTAGTTTTGTGATGTTTTATGTTTAGTATATTTGATGACACTGGCTGAATCTGCATTAAATGACTTCATTTTAATTTTATTTTAGTCATTTTTTTCTGTAATTATTTCCTCTTCTCTTCCGTTAAATAAAATTAATCTTGTATTATGAGATTATTCATGATTCCATAAACATTTAATGATCAAAATAATATCATCTTATACTGTGAGAATGTTTGTTCATAATGTTTCTAAATAATCTTATTGCTTCTTATAATATCTCCATAAAAATAATTTCTTAATAAAAATTCATCATATTTCTTTTATTGATTAATAAATCATTCTTAATAAATATATGTTTTTTGAAATTTGTTTTATGAAATCATCACAAATTTTTTTAAAATTTAAATAATTATAAATTCATAAAATCTCTCTATGTGATTGGTCTCCCCAAAACCTTATGAAAAGGGGTTTAGTCTATTATGCACACACACCTATACTAAAACCTTAATAATCATAAAAAATTCACCAATATAATTTCCCATTTCATAAATTTAAATTAAACAACTCAAAAAAATATATAGAGATATGTTCCATTAATAAAATAGTGAGTCTTAGTGTGCATTAATTGAAACACCCCGTGATTTTATGAGAAATATTCATTTTAATTTCTTTGATGTCTTTTGTTTTATGTTACACCAAGATTATCTTTCACTATACGCATCACCGTATTAACTTGTAGTATACGCAATCACTATTCTTGGCTTGTGTTGCACGCAAGAGCGACCTTCCTCAATAGTGTGTGTTGTACGCAATACTGAGTTTCACTAAAAAATGATATATTTTTCTTATGAACTCGATTTTATGTATAGTATTAACCACATTTTTAATTTTATATCATAATAATTAATCTTACACATATTATAAAGCATGGCATGAGAAAAAAATTAAATTTTTTGGGTAAAATAATTATTTTTCAAAAAATGTAGATTTGTGGCCTTTTGATGGAACTCAATATTAAAATATATTTTTTGACATGTTTATGGGTTAAATTTGAAAAAATAAACTTATTCATTTCAATAAGAATATAATAATTTACTTTGGATAATTTTTTAATATTATTCTGTTAACTTTAATATTTTGATGAACAGTAAAAATATGCTAAATTAAATAAAACATTTTCATCCTGATAATTTATATGGTTAAATTATCATATTGAATGTTTTTAAAGAACAAAAATAATATAAATTTAACATTTAATATAATACAAGTCATTATCATAAATTTTAAATTGAATTCATAGGTAAAAACATTTCAATCTTTTGCAATGTTTTAACTTTTAAAACATGTTTTCTCAACAGTGGGATTAATTTTAAATTAAATACTGAAACTTTTGTGTTTTTAATTTGGAAAAATATTTTCCATATTTGGAATCAGTAGGTCTAAATTAATTTAATAGGATAATTTTTTATTTTTAGACATTATGAATAGTAACTGCGATATTTTTTATTTACTACAGTTAAAGGTAAATCATGTAATTAAGGGTAAACATAAGATTATAAAATTAACATAACACCTGAAAAAATTCTATTCGATGATTAAAATTCTATCAATATCACTTAAGGGTTATAATAGATTTATTTCATGGACTTTTGACCATGAAAAGAATATAATTATTTTTAGAACCAAAGAAAATGACAACATGTCACTCTCTTATATCATATAATTTTAATAATTTTAATTTTTTGATAAATTTTATAAACCTGATAACATAAATAGTCACTATAAAGATAATAAAATATCTACACCATGTTAATTAATTTATAATTTTTAGGGATTAAATAATTTTCATTAATGGTGACACAATAGTGAACCAGAAATTGTTTATTTACTAAAAAATCAATAATACATTTTTTATTAAACAAATAGTAACCATAAAAGGAACAAAAACCCGACCAAAACATATTATTCATGTACATATAAACTCAAATCATCCAAGGATCTAATATTTGACAATTTTGAGCCTTATAGAAGTTATTATGACACTCATATTATTTTATTTTAAATGATGTCGTAGTTTTCACCTTCACAATTTAATAAATATAACAATTTAAATGTTGTGATTTTAAAATGATAAACTCGAGTAAATGTATTATTATTAAATATATTATATTTATTTGAATCATAGTATTTTATTTTTAATTTTTATGAAGTAAATATGTATATTAAATAATTATACAAAAATGTTGTAGTAATTATTTTATTTAGGTAAATATCAAATAAATGGTTTTAAAAATATTAAAATAAATGTTATATAAAAAAATTAATGTGATCCATTGATTTTTTAGATACATATGTCAAGTTATGAATATATTTAATATTTTTTTTTTCGAAAATATCTTCTGTGTTGATTTAATTTTAATTCATATTATTGAATAGTGTCAAAATTGACAATATTGATATTGTATAAAAATAACATATTATTAAATTGTTTAAAAATCAGAAAAATATTTAAAAATTACAAATTGAAAATTATATGGTCTAAAATGTAATAATGTATCTAATTATGGAAAATTAACATAACATAACTTAGTATTTATATCAATTTAAAAATTAGAATATTATTACTGAAAATAATATCAAATATATTATATAAGGAGAAATCAAAATGATAAGTTTTAAAAAAAACATAAAACATGAATAAATTTTTTTGGTTTATTATATTACAACCCTATATAATCTCATCATCTATTTTTGAGATTATTTGAGGTTTTTTATTGTGGTTTTAGTTTTTATTAATTAATATTTTTGAGGTTTCCAAAATTGCCCCACTCTTCTCTTATAAAAGGGCACCTCATCCCTCTCCTCCTCAAACCATTTTTAGCTTTCAAGATCGGCCAAACCCATCCCATTACTCTTATAAACTTCCCTAGTAACATTTCTGAGATTATTGTCTTCTCAAAAGACCATCTCTAGACCCTTCAGTTGAAGTTCAAAGGAGGTGCGTTGAAGAAGATGCAATCTTTTCTACCAATTCTTTCAAGTTACTTTATTCTTATACATCTTCTATATGATTTTTTTAATTATAAAGTAATAAAATTAGTATCACTAATATAATGATATGTTATTATGAATATGAAAAAACTCTATTTCACCTTCTATCCATCCTATGGAAAACAAAATCACCGAGCAGGCGTACGTATAGGTTACCGTCTCCGCGTTATGGTGTAATCTGCTTTTCCACCACCAACATACTTGTATGGGTATAATGGTGGAAATAATATCTATATATTCTTATTATAACATGATTCTAATTATGAGATATTATATCATCCACTCCAATTCTATTCAATAATAATGGGAACGATATCATCACTCATGCGTACGTACGGATTACCGTCTCCATGATGCGATGAAATTCAATCTCCATGTTAACCATTCAAGAATGATTATAAAGTATATATGAAAATTAATCATGAAATATATGGAATAATAATGATATTGGAAATATTTATATGTTATTCACTTACTTCCAATCATTTTAATAGTTAAATGAAAACATTGTTCATGCATACGTACGACTTTCAGTGTCCATGAACGGTGTATTTCATTTCATTTATCGATCAATTATATATATTATATTCTGAATATATATTATATATAAATCATGTTTTACATTCTTTAAGTAAGTAAATATTGATATAAGTAATGATATCATGAACAAAAATTCCAAACACGTACGATAAATGAAACGATTTAACCCAAAACACTACTTTAACATTGAATTGACAAATTAGAGGGTAATATAAAGTCATAAGTGGATCATATATTATATCATAAATATTATTATTGTTCATTTAAAAGTTAATAATAGGTTTAAAACCACTATATAGGAGTCTCGGACACATACAGAAGAAATTGGACATAAGGTAATGGATAACTGTTCCAATCTCGTTCTTATCTGAGATTGTTTATTCGTAAGTATTAACTGGGGTTATGTTTATCATCCTTGTCCATGTTTTCTAAAACAAAATTCATAAATTTTTTACTATTCTTCCATGTATTTTTAAAGTCATTTCTACCTTTTTTACTTTTACCAATGGTATGGAATTAATCATTCTTTTTTTACCATACGAGGTACTTTTTTACTTTTCTGACAAAAGTATGAGAAGAATATTTTTTTAACTTATACGATATGAACTGATTTTTTCAGTTTTATAATACCTTATTTTCATGAAGAATACTCTACATTATTTCATGACTATTTTCAACAAAATACTTTTCATTTAAAATTTCATGGAATTTTGTGAAAAGAAAATGATTTTTAAGAGGAATGGATATTTTCCTAAATAATTCATTTCATGTATTTTATCAAAACTATTTTCCATATAAGATGAAATTATTTAGTGTGTTTATGTTTCAATTATAATGTCTCTATTATTTACATGGTTTTATTTTTATTATAATTAAATTATATCCATTTTATTATATGGATTATGTTATAATGGGATGATTTTTATGAATCCTATATTATTCATTTGGTTATGATGAATGATTTATGTTTATTTTAGGGCACACCAAATAATGATTACATTATAAGATGGGTGGGACCTACATCTCCCTCCAATTCATTTGGTAAATATTTATATCTCATGAGATAGACATGGATTTAATGGAAAGTAAAATCTAGTTCAGTAATACAGGGCTGGAACGAAAAGTAATCCCAGTTCAGTAATGGACTTCTTCCATTATGATGAGCAGGCAGCAATGGCTTGGCTACTATGGAAATCATATCATGTGCTTAATGGTTTTCCACAATTACATGTTTTATTCCCATGTTATTTTATCATGGTTAATGTTCCTTTATGATCTATTCCTTATTCACTACCATGATTTATGTCATTACTCATGATTTAGATGTTTAATGTTTATGTTTTTATGACAAATTTTATAAATTGATTTATGTTCTCCATGTTTACACTTACTAAGTATTTGAGCTCACAAAATTTATGTTCTATTTTCCCCAGGATATAAAGAAAGGATTTAGGTAAGAAACCAAAAGGGGAATATCATTATGGGAGATGTTGAAGATCTTTCACCATGATTAGAATATTATGTTCCGAGTTTCCAAAGACACTAAACTAGTACTATCTTTGTGCGTCTGTTTTTTTCATGTATTAAGTATTCTGCAAAAGTAATGCAATTTATCTGTACATCAAGTTTTTGGAATCTATATTAATCATATCTGGAAATCCTTGATCCACCACACACAATACCGCCATCATCGTACAAATATTTTATCATTATATATTGGAATTGGTGTCAAAAACACTAACTAAAATAATAATAAGTTTTAGATTATGGAGGGAAATTAAAATAGAAGAAATATGAAGGCATAATGTTCATATAATTTCTATTAAAATGAATCTATAATCACCACATTCCATATAAAATAATGTTTGTAAGGGGGAGAGTATAGGCTAACTAAAACAGCCACATCACGTCACTCTAATATCCTAATGTCCAAAGATACCAACAAAAAGGATGAAATCTTCCCAACATAAGAAAATAATATGGAGCTTTGGTATTCTCATCTATTTGTGTTTAGGTGTGATGTTACCTTCAACAAAAAATATTGCGGTATGATGTAGTCCTTGGCACCATTCTCCCGTAGTATAGGGTTTATCTCGAGGTCAAACACCATCAATAATTTATATCTTAGATTGTGCAATTACTATTATAGAATATTCTTCAATTCAATTATAAGAGTCATCATCATGGTATGAAAGCTCATTTTACATCATAATGAGTACATATGAGTCCATTAATAATGTTCTTGAATCCCATTGCACCATGAATCCATCAACCATGGAATGACCACTATGACAATAAAATTCTTAACAATGTCAAAAAATCATATAATGGAATGACATATGGTCCTTAGGGTGAAGTAATTAATCTATTTGAATTTTACCAAGTGGCCACCCCAACCACAATTGATCAATTACCCAACAACCCAAAACCCAACTAATCCACGATCCATATCCAAAAAAATCCTTTAAATTTTTTTAACCATCATAATTCCAATTTTATTGAAGTTAATTGAAATTACTCCAAATATGGAGCCAAATAATGAGATTGATTTTTAAATTAATAAAACAGAAAAAATATAGCTTTGTACTAGAAATGTTTTATTTCGTGAACCAAATATAATTCTTTATTTATAAGAGGATTTAATGATTGTTCTAGTATCCATTCAAGTTGGAAGGTTTTTTTGGGAAAAAGTATTTGAGTTGCTGAGAAGGATTATAACACCAAATATCGTTAGTGAGTTTCGAGACATAAATATCTAGTCATCAAATATTGAAGATACAAAATAAAATTTACAAGAGTAGTCTAGTTTCTCCAGTATATTAATAGAGTGGGATCTACATCAGGAGGAATTAGCTACAAAAAGAGTTGATTAAGATCATTCTTTATTCTAGATTATATCTTATAGTAGGAATATATACTCTTTTATGGGACTTATAAATAGGATAATAGTTAGAATATTTACTAATAGGACTGCGCTGGTCAGTTATGTGACCACTATGATTTATAGTGGATAAATCTATGATTGTGGGGGGTGGGAACAAATCGTATAAAGTGATAGGATTTTATGGAAAACAATATAAATCCTTGCGTTTTGTTACCTATTTATATAAGATTCCTATAAGTGGATAGTGGGTAATTTAAATTGGGAGGATCATGACTATAATAAGTTCAAGGGGATGAATGTAAAAGATGATTCATATTAAGAGATCCCTAATTCACCCTCAACTTAGTGGTCCAAAATAAATAGAGAGATAAAAATAGTATCAGGGAAAATTTAGAATATCCCTATTTTCCAAAGATGTATATTAGTATATAGAACATTAATTTAGTGAATATAATTTCTTTTCAAACATTTTATAAAATCAATTATCCTTGTTGGACAATTAGAGAGTTACCATAACTTCAATCACTAAGGATTAAAGTCATGGAAGAAGAAAATGGGGAATTTACACACATTGTTGAAGGAGAATCTATGTTTTTCTCTAATAAGATAAACAATTTTTTTTATTCAAATAATTACTTCTTGATGACTATATCATTATAATTATACACAAAGGTAATTGGGTACCAAAATATAATGGAAACTTGGGGAAAGTAAGAAGTTTCTATGAATCTATTATTAAATTAAATGAATCCAAAATAAAAGTTTTTAGGGGAATATAAATAGATATAAAAATTAGATAATAATAAGAACATTGAAAATTATTTAACAAAATTAAATGATATTTTGGGTAATATATTAGGGTTTGGTATGAATTTTAATCATTCCATCATTTTTAAAAAACTTAGCAGGAACCTTCTAGAGTGGATTGATCTAATAGTATCATCCTTGTAAGATAGGGATGAATTAATATTAGAGATATTACATAATATACTCAATATTATGAAATCATAAATTTTCCAACCATTAAAAAGAAAGATAATAAAGGGATATCCATTGAAAATGTGTGAAATTATAAAAAAAAGAGATGAATAACCTGTAGAATCATATGACTCTGATGATGCATGAGAAGATTATTATTTCCAATATTTAGTTTCTAATTTATTAAAATTAATCAAAAACATAAAATTGAAATGAATAGGAAATAATGAACAAATATTTTATATTTGTAACAAAGAAAATAATATTTAAAATAGGGTTACAAAAAAGAAAGATATATACACTAAAATATATAAAGATGTTGTGAAACCAAAAAATAATAATTTTGGTATCATAAAAATAAATATTCATATAGTAAAAAACATTATTATCAACACTGAAAGTGTAATATCCTCATTATAAATACAAACTGATGATGAATTCTTTTTTTTGGCTCATAATGATGGTGGTTTTCGCACCTCAAGTTGTGATGATAGAGAAGAGAGAAAAAATACAGTGCATTTTGAAGGATAATTTTTAATTCTATCTTGAGTATAATAAAAATATAAATAATTAAAATAATAAGACAAATAAATAAAATTAATAATAGGTTAAGATATAAGTAGCTTATGTGGATGATTTTGTGAATTATATGATAAATAGATGCATAATAAGAAATGATGTCGAGAGAACTTGATTAAAAATAAATTATGAATGAATTTTGTTTTGAGAAAAAAATCCATTTTTCTAGAAGATCAATGCGTGTTTTGAAATATCAAAAAAAAATCCCCTAATCAATTGAGGTTAATGGAGAATCTTCTCAGGTTGTTCAAAAGGATGATCCACAAATACAAAATGATTCTACTATGAATAATACTATGAATAATCATTAAATTTTTATAATTTTTAATATTAAACCCATTTTCAAACATGAATATTAATAAAAGATGAGTGACATATATTCTTTTTAATTAAAGGTAGAGAAAAATATGTTAATAAAAATTCTTCTCAATGAAAAAACCCAAATAGTTTGAAGAAATACAATAAATAATATTTTCTTGATAGAATTTTCATCAATATGGATGATCAATGTTTCAATGGAACAAATAGTGTTTTGAAAGTTATGGAAATAAATCTTATTCCTAATGGTTTAAAATTTCACTTCCAAGTAAGATTCCAAAATCTATGGGGATATATGCTATGAAAATGAGTAAATATTTTTATAGTAATAAATCTATTATCATAAATTGAAAACAAAAACATATTATATATTAAAAATTCTATTTTATGTGTATCGAATGAATATAAATAATTTCATAAATATGAGTTATCATTTCTAGGATACTAAATAAATTCACTATGGTTCAAAAGGGTATAAAATTTATAATAAAATAAACTTAAATACATGAAATGTTGAGGATCCTAAAAAATAAATTGACAATAAAAAAAAGAGAAGATCATGATATATTTTCAGAAAGTGTTTCTAGATCACCATAAGGTGGATAAAAATAGTAAAAAAACTCAAATGGAAGTTTTTGATAAGGGAATTAATGTTTTTAGAAGAAAATACTGAATATATTAACTAGTAATCAATAGTTAGTGACATGAAAATTCATGAAAACGTGTGGATAATGTGCTGAAAAATGGCTATCGAAGTAAATTCAATATGAAAATATGATGATTAGAATAATTTTTTATGATAAATTATGAAATGAAAAAAATGGAATTTTACTTGACAATTAAGGTAGAGAAGACAATTCATTTTAAAGAAACTATAGAAGTGGAGAAGATTTTCATGAAAAAAATTAGGTACTAAATAATAAAATAGAAATGAATAAATCAGCATCTGTTGATATTATAAAAAAAGAGGTCTATATTGAGAAAAGTCTCTCCTAAACCCTATGATTACATACTGTTAAATTAGTCTCTCTTAAATCCATTATTTTAATTTTTTTGCATTAACTTACAAGGAATTAAAGGATAAAATTTTGTCTTTTATGAAGTCTGTAGAAAATATGTTTTTATTTAAGGGATATAATAATTTCTACAAAGATGAGATAGTGAGTGAATCCAGTTATGGGGAGTAATATTTATGAATAATATTTTAAAACCAATGTTCAATGAAAATATAGAATTTCTCAATAGATTGATTAAACTGGATAATAATGTGACAAAATCACAATTTAATCCATTGATTATAATTTTTTCATATATTTTTATAAAGAGGGTGTTGGTTGATAAAAATATAAAGAATAGGGGGTGTTTTTATGTTTCCTTTGAATATTTTTATGGGCTTGTTGAGATGTATGGAAGTTACTTATTTTCGTTATAAAATTGTTTGCAATAATAGTAGAGATGAGTAAATTGAATTTATTTGAGAATGGTACCACATGATAGAATTATTATCGAAACCATTAATTAGATTTGATATATTACTATTGTTTATACATTAGGTTAGACCCCATAGACATAGTGAAAAATAATTAAAGGTATATTGTTAGGAAGAAACTTATATAATCCTTCTCTAAAAAGTCATCATGTTATGTTTCTAAATGAATTGGGGAGAAAACGATGATCAAAATGAATGGGATAAAAAGATATATAAGAACCCCGCATATATTTTCTATTTATCTTCATAAAGGGTGAGAAATAAAATTAAACATAAATACCTAATAAGTGCTAGGTAGTATATAAAATAAATCATAATGGGGAGATTAAGGTTCCCATTAGATAAACTGTATATTTTGTAGATAAGGAAAAATTAATTCACGATGAAGAATATATTAACATGTGTGGAATTTTTGTAAGTAGTTGATAAAGGTTGTTTTATGGTAACTAAAAATGGATTTAAGGATACAGAATAGAAATATATAATGGGAAGATTTAATAAAAGTAACCATTTAAATGTTCTTATTGATGCAATGTACATTAAGGCAATGAAATGTAATGATAATAAAATTATTGTCTTTGATATTTTATGGATTTTGGAAGCTTCCTGCTAGTGTCTGAGTTTGAATTTGATTTCATGCATTATAGGATAGTTGAAAAAGAAAATGTAATGCTTATCCTATTGGGAATAGAATATTTTGATGTCATTTATGTTCATTAATGTTTATTGAAGAGGGTTATAAAGGCATGAGGACGTTCATTGAATATATGAGATAATTATTCATCGGTGTAAGACTTTTTTTTTAATTTTATAATATGGTGAATGAGGGAGACTCTATGTGTAATTCACAGATAACAAGAGTAATTCATTTATTGAATCTTCACTACAAAATATGTGAGATTGTACTACTTTTGGTATGTTAAATTGTAACACCTTAAACAACACTATATGAATTCATTTAATATTTTATGACATTGATGAAGGTGGTAAAACATCAAGACTAGGTCTTGTGATTTTTTATTAATATGGACCTATTTTATTATATTATGGACATCATATAAATTTCCAATTCTTAGGATATGATTAGTATCTCGAATTAAAATATTTTTATGATTTTGGAATTAAATGTATTGATGATGTTTCTATGATATTTAATGAAATGAAGAGATAATTGTTTTATTTATGATTCAATCTGGGAATAAATTGATTAAAACCCCAATATAAGGACCAATAACACATCACCTTCATGGGTATATGAAAACATTGATATATATTTATACAGAGCTTAATGTTATGAATTATTTAGACAATATGTTCCGATATTCAGTATCACATGATGAAATAAAAACACCCAAGCCATAAGGATAGTAAAAAGAAATACTTGATCTGAGATTTCAATAAGAATTCAAAATTGGAAAATATATTCCAATTTTATTTGATGAGAACACAGATGCTAAAATATTTTATGGAGTTTCAAAAAAATACATTTTGGGATATATTATTCAAGATATTATATGATTTTAAAATGATATAAGAAACTGTGAAGCATATTGTGATCAAGAATAGAGATCTAATGAATATTATGTGATAATTGAGTTTCTAATTGAACATGATACACTATTATATCATGTGGAGAAGAATAAGTAAAATAAGACAACCATTAAAATATTAATTCATTTTTTTCTTGGTTTTTTGGTCTATAGAGAATATTTATATCATCATTGATCATGATTGATCTAAAAACCAGAGGTTGTGTTCATCAGCTATCATTGATAATGAGCAATCATTACATAGGAGATCAGATTATCCAGTCTGTTCATGGGTGGAAATATACAATTGGGGACACATGAATAGAATAGAGTATAAGGATATTGTTCTTTATTTTGGATAACATATTTTTGAGTGAATTTTTACTCTCATATAGTACTTAAGAGTTAGAACATAGTGAGAATTTTTAATAATAAAACTACGATAGTTCATCGTGTAACCCTCTTTTTTATAGTGAATAAATATATAATTGGTAGGGGAAATTATCATAAGACGTTTCCTTTTATGGAAAAAACATTTAAATAAAAATTTCTTATACCTTCTTTATATGAGTTTAATAAATGATAAGGGTGAGAAATTATTATTGATAAGACTTTGAATTAAACAATTCATGTGGTTTAATTTAAAATAAAATTCCTAATTGAGTTATCTGATTCCCCCTATCAATGGTCTAACCAATCCTAGGCTACATAAACTCTAACATGTATTGAATAATTGGAGTATGAGGGGTGACGTTCAGTAAAAGGAACTACAAATATCTTACTCATAAATAGTTATCATTGGAGTTTTTTGTAGTTTAACAATATGTAATGAAAATAGAGTGTGGACTTTATGGTCTTATGATAAGGACCAATGAATTAATCATAAATGAAAGGTATTACTATAATCATTATAATTATTAATGCAATTTTTATAGGCAATGTTCATATATAGAGACAATGTGATTTTTAAATCAGATTCACCTGATTGGGAGGTTGAGGTGTGCATTTTCAGGTCACATTTCAAGGAACATTCCATGTAATATAATGTTATACAAGTAGTACGATGTATTAAAGAGTCTAAATTATTACAACAAGGATAAGGATAACATGTTTATAAAACTCTTGTAATACGAATCGCAATGCATTTCATTTAGTTTCATATGGTGTGGTAAATATATATATATATATATAATCGATAAGAATGATATCATGTATGTCCAAATCACATGTAAAAATTATGAGATTATTTTGGATGGGTGGAAAATAATTATGTGACGGCTCACCCCCACAATTACTTATAATAGATGAACATGACATCAAATTAGTAAAGAATGATATCATGTATGTCCAAATGACATGTAAAAATTAGGAGATTAATTATATATTTAAAGGGACCCAAATAACTAACCAATTGATTTAGAGAATTTATTACAAGATTTTAAATATAAATATCCAATAATTAAAAATAGGTGATCCAAAATTCCTTATAACTTTGAAAAAAAGGTACTTAAAATTATTAAAATAAAAAATATTTATTTTAATCCTCATAAAGATTTATTCTTACTGTATGCTCCTAAAAAATCAAATTATAAATAAGGAATATATAAAAAAATGGGGTGAGAAGAAAATCTCAGTAAAGGAATAAACATGACAGGGAAATATAATATGTGAGTTAGAGGTCTAACATGATAATATTAAAGGGAATACTAAAGATTAATCATATAAGAGTATAATATAAATAACATGATATCATAAGATAATGGAATCATATAAAATGTTAATGATTCATATAACATGACCTAAACATGAGTCAAGGATAACTGCCTAGACAATATCACATTGTGGATATAGTCTCATAATGGATAATGTTTACTCACTAATCCCAAATATGACACCTCATGAGGCAAAAGATTTTCCCAATTCATTGGACCTATATCTAAGTTAACCCATAACAACCTTTTTATGATTATATGTGACATAAAGGAATGTTAATCATACGGAATTAAATTATGAATTAACCCTGGAAAGAAATGTGCCTAATAATATTGTCTCATGTAATAATCAAAGGAGATCTCATAATGAAGGAATTGGTGAGATGAACATAAAGAATGCATTTACCTAAATATTTAAGGGAAAATAATCTAGGTATATATATGATAAATATATATATAATTTTGAAGAAACCCATAATATCAATGGTTTTCTTCATTATTTAAATTGTCTTTAAATGACTACATGGAACATTTCATGAGGAAAGTACCCATTTTAAATTGGAATAAATTCCTCAAAATCTAAATAAATAAAAAGTATTATTTATAAAACATTCATTAAAAAGAATGGTGGAACCATAAAACGAAAGGCAAAATTAATTAACTAGTCACAAATTTGGTTAATTTCATAAATGCAATATAAGATAAAAACATTCATTTCGCACTATTGTGAAAATCATAAAAAGTACATTGTTGATATGAAGATTCCATCCGAACCATTAAGTAAAAAGTAAAAAATGAGAAAAAATATCTTTGATAAATCATTTTGATAATTTTAAAAAAATTCTTGGATATATTTTTCATAAATTTTAATAAGAAGGAAAATTATTTTTGAGCAAAATGTGAAATACAATCATAATTTTGTGAAAATATTATCAATAATTCTTTGTAAAAAAGAATATAAATGGAATTATTGCATAAAAAATTCATGAATAAGTAGTGTAGAAGAAAATATTTTGTATTAAATATAAAAACATCAAAAATTTCAACCATTGTAAAATTTATCATTATCAATCATGAATAATGATTTGATTATGAAAGAAGCCATTGCCAGTTTAGAAACTTTTAAATCATAACCTGATAAAAGAAGTAACTTAAAATTAAATATTAAATACAATGAATATAAAGATTTTACTGATATAAAATTAAATTGGTAATATATACACCACAAAATTAAATAATTAGTGGATATAGAATATTTCTGATCGAAGTAAAAGTGTGATGAGAAATCTGTTACCATGAGTGAAGAGTTGTCATGTATTCCCTTTATATCATGTATAATATAATAATATAAATTATTTATTTTTCTAATATTATTTCCTTGTTTTAATCCCATATATTAAATCTATTTGCATAATTAATTTTAATTTAATATTTAATTACATATTCAATTATATCCATGTTAGGTGTTTTGTGGATAGTCAGTTCATTTGATTAGAACAACATTTGTATATTGACCATGGTCAGATGGGTAATTGTTACATTATATCAAGAATAATAATAATGAAAAAATTATAATTTTTATACATGAATTATAAATTTAAAACCAACCACGAAATATGGTTATGGAAAATTAAATATATTTCAATCATGGAGATGGTTGGCCATAAATATGCATTTTTAATGATTCAATATTTCAACGATCAGGATGGATAGAAGGGAAGTATTAATTCGTATTTAAATATTGATAATTATTTTATAAATATAATTTTATTTGTTTAACTACACTACCATATACCATCTATTTTATGGAGTAACAAAAAAAGAATAATATCACATCGTGAGGTGGTAGTTCGTCATTCACATGAATGATGTTATCATTTATAAATGGATTTTAAGGTAAGAAGAAACATGATTTATTAATTTAACATAATTATTAAGACTTATTTATTATATAATATAAAAATTAAATCCATATTCCTGAGCATCCAATATAGGTGATGTTTAAAAATGAATTAAACTGGTTTGTGTGGTCGTAGTCTATTATACACACAAATGATGGTTTGATTTTCCATTTGAGGGAAGAGGTGATCGATAAAAATTATTACATAAACATAAAA
This sequence comes from Viscum album, assembly GCA_963277665.1. Lineage (NCBI taxonomy): Eukaryota > Viridiplantae > Streptophyta > Magnoliopsida > Santalales > Viscaceae > Viscum > Viscum album. The sequence continues at coordinate 1,704,204,701 of OY728155.1, forward strand.
AATATTAATCTATATATTATAATAGTGTTATTATATTGTAATTTATAATAAAAAACTATCATTGAAAGAGGATAAGTATAAAATAAGGAGCTTAGTGAGGATGATTAGATTCCCGTAAAATAATACTGCTTTGGATATCTTATTAAGGGAAATAAAGTTGGTCATATGGGAAGGGGAGATGATATATAATTTTAATAAAGTTTTTTAGGAGAAAATATTGAATTATTTTTTATCCAAATTAATTGATATGTTTTAAGAAGTCAGGATAGTGCATTCCATTTTAAAATTGAGGAGTAGTACGGTTTATTAATACCCAAAACTACTCAATAATGGGAAGTTTTGTTGATAGAAAGTTCCTAAAAATTAATAAATAATGGGTTTTATTGATTATATGGTTTTGTAAACCACTATTATTCAAAAATAAAATTTATTTAAAATTGTTATTCAATTTATCTCTATGGTTACTCACAATTAGAAATATAGATTTTCACCAAGCGAGTAATTGTTCAAATATTTTTAACATTAATTATGATTATAATTATGATGAAAATATTAATGAATATTAATTATTATGATTCTAAATATTTAATACATTTTATAAAAGTCAAATCACCTTTGTAGAAAAATTTATTTTAAAATTATTCCCCTAAAACCTGTCGAAAATTGATTATTGAAGAAATATATTTTTGAAGAAATAAATCATCATATATTAAATTTATCACTAGAATTCATAATTATATGAATTTAAATTAATATATATATTTTTAAAGTAGGTTCATTTAATATAAATATTTACATGAAGGGATTATTTTATGTAATTAATGTGGTTAAACATTATGAATTTAAAAATATTTTACCAAAAACTGTATTTTTGAGCATAAAAAGAAACGTATACTTAAATATTTAAAATTTATGGTTAAGATAATTAATTCTAAAAAAATATTTCATATATCATAATAAATAAATATTTTATATATAATTATAAAAAAATTATTAACTAATTTCACTTTTAAATTACATTATTTAATGAAATGAAATGATAGTTTTACAAAAAGGATTATTTTCCACTGTCTACTGAAACACCCATATTTTTAAAAAAAATCCAAAACTTTCAACCTAAGTTAACTTTTATATGATGGTATATAATATTATTTATGTTTTATAATACAAAATTTCTTATTTCTCAATGGAATTAATATAATACTTTCTCTCAAAAATCATTAAATATCATTTAAATAAATGTTTTTTAGGGATCAAAATGTCATCATTAATAGTTAAGGGATTAATTTTTAAGCATTTATAAATAAATTTATAATTAGTAGGATGTAATGAACCAAAATAGTATCAGTTTAAATATAATTGTTTTAATAATTTCATATAGTATAATCCACAAAATATCACTTTGAGAACAAAATACAAATGTTATAAATGATTAATGAATGAAATTAGAGGTATTTATTGAAATTAAGGAATATATCTGGGTGGAATAAAAACATGTCCTTTAGAATAATTTTTTGAATATTAGGAGTAGTAAACTAGCCAATATAATAGTAAACTCAATAATTAATGTATGAGTAAAATTTAAGAATCCTATAAATGAGAGTATGATATAATTATATGATAGTATAAGTAATAAATAACTTAAACATTATTGATTAAGTGTTGGTATTTTTATGGAATAAAAATTTTTATTTATAATTTTATAATAAATATAATTGTTAGAGGAATTTTTTTTTTCATAATGTATAATAATTAATTATATTTTTTATTGATTATTAGATAATTTAATGAGACCTTGCTTAATTTTTTGAAGTGTTATAATTTCAATTATATTTTTAAATTCATAATTTTCCATATAAATGATGAATTTAATTAAAAATAAATTTTTTTAAATTTAGAAAATTATTTTCATAAAACAGAGTTCATTTTTTAATTTTACATGTCAAAAAATGGTTAGCATTATATTTTGGGATTTTTCTAAAATACATGAATTTTTGTTTAATACTAAATGATGACAATTTATGATAAAATCTATATACATGAATTATTAATTCATATATGATATAAGTCTAATGTATGCCCAATATCTCAAACTCCCATTCATTATTTTACAATATTTATTGATAATTCCCAAAATTTTCATATTCTAGAGTCAATATAATAAATTAATGAATAAAATTATGGGAAAACACCCCTCTCATCCCCTATAAATACCACTCTCACCACCTCATCTCTTCACACCTTCCACGATTTGAGACATTAAAATATTATACCCAAATATCTTCCCAATAATATCCACCACATCCAGGATCCCTTGGTCTCATCAAAATAACAAAACCTTTTCTCCATGTATGTTCTCAATGTGGAGAAATTCAAGAGCTAAAATCATATTTCTTTTTCTTTTAATTTCATTTAATTTCTTTTTATTTTTTAATTTTATCCTCATATTATATATCTAAATATAAATTATAAGTCTATTATATTATAGATAATTTCATTATATATTGTTAATGAAATATCTATCATGAAAATCCTTTCTCACTCTCTTTAATTCTAAAAATGAAATCATTTCTTGTGATGTGTCATTTAACCAGCATCGTGGATAATGTGTTTTTATTTTATTTTAATTCCAACTAGGTTATTACAAAAACAATAATGGCTGGTAAATTATATAAAATTTATTTAATTACCCTATTTAATTTCTATAACTAATTAATATACAGAATAATAAATAATGCAACAAAACTGGTTTGTGACGTTACAAAAATGTCCAAAAACCTTAAATGATTATCATTAACCTTTTATCAAATGATACATCCTCATAATAGTTAACGAAATGATATATGTAAACATTAAGAACAATGTTTTTTCATTAATTATATATAATTTTAATTCAATAAAATTATACCCATTTTACATAAACGTCCATAGTCATATACAAGAAAACGTATCATTAAAAACGTGAAAACGAACACTCCTGAACGATAAAATTTAACACTATAACTCCTAAAAAAACATAAATGAACATAATAAAACTATAATGAATAAAATTAACCTATAAAGTGAAATTTATTTGTAAAATAATAAATTTGATTATCCATGTTATTAAAGTGAAGAAAACATTTGGATATATGCTAAAGGGATTCTCTAAACCAACTCTCATTCTTTGGGATTTCTCTACTACACACCATTATCACTATGGATGTTCTTTTATTTTTCTATAAATATCATTAATTTTTTACTTCCCTATTAGTTTCCATTATATAAATTTTTTCAATCTAGTTTTATGGAAAATTCAAAAAAAAATCCAAAATAACTCTTCCTTATAAAATAAACACATCTTTTACTTTTCATGAGATTGATTCTACCTCAATAAAGATTAATAATCGAAATTTTATCCCATTTTTGGGAGCTCCATGTTTTATGAATGTATTATTTCTGAAATGATAACCATTTCATTCCATGGATTTTTTTATGTCCTTGATTGATATATGTTCTATGTGGCATACAAGATAATGTAAATGTTATGATGTGACAGGTGCACCAGGAATTATATAGAACTCTAATTTTTTTTGTAATTTGATGAATATGATGAGATAAAGTGAAATATGCATGAAAATTATGCTATAATGGTTCCTAAATATGTGTGATATTTGACTACTAATACATGATGTTTAATTATTATATATTACCACATTCCACGCCATTATCTAATTTTTCCTCTCTTGATTGTGATTATGATCCATTTATTATATTTAGATGATGATAATCTGGTCACCCATGATTCATTACTCTTATTAATCCTCTTGATGGGATTTTAGATCACCAATTTATTTTATGTATATCCTTATGTGATTACTTGTACTAAAGAGAAGACAAGGGAAAATAAGAATCAATTGAAGAAGGAATTAAATAAAGGTTTATGTTTTATTTTCTAAATGTTTTATATGGTTCTAATTTTCCTAATAAAGAATAACTTTTCATTTTGGTTGTTTAATGACTTTATTTTGTTTATCTACAAAATTATGTGGTAATCATGTATGAAAATTAGGTTTTCTATAGTTGGTATAATGTCATGTTTTAGTTAATTTTGGAATTATGATTATGGAACCTTTGTAAAAACCCTTAGTATGAAAATATTTATAAATAAGCACCCAAGAACCTTAATTTTATAAAAATGCTAAACACAGGTATCCCCTAAGATATTCCTTTATAAATTATTACACAAAGTAATAAATTATTCATGAATTGTTGAATTAGGTTTTGTTCTAACATATTATTTTATAGAAATCATTGGTAGCCAATAGAAACTAGGCCAATAACCTAACTGACGAAAAATTCAACTATTTCCCGAATGACATCCCCATTGCTTTGTGAGGTGGAGTTAAAAATCTCAAGGTGATGCTTACTAATATTTCTTACAGTATAAACAATAACCTGAATAAAGTTGAATTTCTTCCATCATCTAATATAAAAAAACTAGATATCGATTCTTTTACATGGAAACGACCACCGACATTGAGTATATCTTCTCATCTACTCAACTTAAAACATTTGGTAAACTCAATAAAGAATATCATTTTTTTTGCATCACTGTTCTAAGATGGAGAAGTTAAGTCTAGATGTTTATCATTTACATGGATCGACTGGTCATTATTTGTTGTTTATTATGAACACCAAGTTGAATGATGAAATATAGAATATGAATTGGGGATACCTGAAGAAATTTTTTATTAACAAGTATTTTTTTCATACTCTTCATTCAAATATGGAGAGAGAATTCATAGATATGAATCAAACGTAAGGACAATCTATCATTTCCTATTAAACAAATTTAAAAAGTATTTGTAGTTATGATTAGGGTTCTTTTATCAAAAATGATATAAAAATAGAAAATTATGTTGTGGTTTAAAACCACACCTTTGAATCATTATATCAATTTGATAATTTTTGAGTTATGAAGAAGTTGTTAGATATGCTCTCAAAATTCAGATAGAGTTTCGTGATTAGCCCCGTGACTTTAGTGAAAAGAAACAAAAGATGGATTTTCAATCTGTTGGATCCAATGAAAAAGGGTTGAAGGCAAACTAAACCACCAATATGTACAAAAAGTGGTAAAAAGCATCATGGGAATTTCCTCAAATGGATAGGAAAATTCTATAAGTATCGGAGAGAATTTGATCGACCTCATGAATATAGAAGAGACACGTGAAGTATGAAAATATGGTTAAAGAAATGAGAGAACCACCAATGGTACAATGATTCAAATTTAGGGATCAATGGCACAATGCAAGCGAGTGCATTAAACCTTCAGTCTTAGAGGGTAATTAGCTTCATAAACCTCCAAATCCAAAGGAGAAATGGAAAAATTATTCCAAAAATACTGAAGATATAGACCCCAAAAAATATGTGGTGACAAGTAAACTATTTATTCAGTCCAGAATAAGGAACACACTATTTGATTTGAGTTCTATGAATTTTCTCATGTATTCAATGTTTAGAAAAACTATTGGAACACCAAATAAAAATATGAAGGTTGATTTATCTATGTGAAAAAATGGAGAAATTATTATATCCAAAGTATATAACTCCTCTCAGGTAGATGTTTGTGGGAATAAACTCTTCTAAAATATTGTCTTACATTCTTTGGTTGAGTTTGATGCTATTTTGTTCTTGGATTAGCTATCTTTACACAATGACAACATCTACTACCTGGAAAGGGATACCACTCTTCACAACTCAAAGCATCCTTTAATTCTATAAAGGAGTAAGGAGGAGGATGGATCTTCTTTGGATCAATAATCTAGGGTATAGATATTATTGAGTTATGAGGAAGCATATCAAGATAAAATGATTGTGAAAAAGGATAGATTCATGATTACATGCATTCCCCTTGTGAAGTTCTATATTGATATATTCTCCAAATAATTTCATGTCCTCCCTCCTAAAAAATAGTTTGAGATCTCAATTTAACTTATTCCTTGATCTCATCCAATATTAATTAAATTTTATAGAATGGACACCATTTAGTTGGAAGAACTAAATAAGTTGTTATAAGTTAATATCGAGAAGGGTTTTATACGTCTGAGTGATTCACCATAGGGTAGACTTATCCAATTCATCAAGAAGAAGGGTTGATCAATGTGCCTCTATATTGATAATTATGATCTGATAAAATAATGTTAATGAACAATTATCCCCTTCCACTGATAGATGACTTTCTCATTCAACTGTGCGGGGACAAGTATTTCTCTAAGGTTGACCGTTGGTTCAAATATCGCTAATTAATGTCGAGGAAGAAAAATATTAATAAGACTGCCTTTTGAAAATGATATGGACACTCGGAGTTCATAGTGTTGCCCTTTGGACTCACTAATGCTACAACAATATCCATGGACTTAATGAATAGAGTTATTAGAGACTACCTGAAAAAAATTTGTGGTAGTCTTTATCGATGATATTTTGACATACTCCAGAAGAAAGGAGGAACATGAGGAGCATTTGAATACAATTTTAAATACATTCATAAGTGATAATCATTATGAAAAGTATATTAAATATTTTTTCTAGATAGATTATGTTTCATTTTTGGGGAATATTATCACCAGTATGGAATATTTGTGGACCCTTTATTGAAAGATTAAATCAAATAGTGCCTCATGACAATATATGTAATAGAGATTTTTAGTTTATTATTTTAGATAGTTGTTGTATGTGATTTGTGAATAACATCTAATGATTTTCAAACCCACTAACCAAGATGACTCGGTAGGGGGAGATTTTTTTTCTAGACTAGTAAATGTGAATACTTTTTGAAAGATTTAAAAAAGGCTTATCACTGCACTAGAACACACACTCCAAAATAGTTGGGAACTCTTTTTAGTATAAAACGATACTTTAAATAAGTCGTGAGGATGTTTACTGATGTAAAATGATAAATTGACATCCTACTCCCTATGAATTGTTAAAATTCATGAGAAAAAGCATCCTAAACATGATATGGAGTTGGTTGGGATGATCTTTACATTGTAAATATAGAAGCATTATCTTTATAGTGGTAAGTGTGAAATATATACTGATTATAAGGGCCTCAAATATATATTCACATTGACGAAACATAATATGTTCCAACAATGAGGGTAATAGCTCATCATGGACTTTGACTACTTAATCCACTATTATCCAGGAAAAGCATATAAAGTGGCGGATGCTCTATGTATATAGAATCCTGTAACATTTTTAATGATGAGAAATCAGAAGGATCTAATCCTCTTAGATTTGATAATTATGGACATGATAATCATTAAGTAAGTAATATCATTAATCCTTTCCCAAATTATTTTTCAACCTTACCACATAGTGAAAAAAAGTAGCTCAAATAAATGATGTGGAAATTCAGAAGAAGGTGGAAGCTACGAGAAAGGGGAAATCCTCAAAGATTAAAATTGAAGAGGATTGAGTTGTAATTTTTGGATCTTGTTTTATATGCCATATAATCCTTATATAAAGAAAGAGAATCTAAATGACACACATATCTCAACCTTCGCTCTTCACCTTGGGAGCACAAAGATGCATCCAGATATATGAGAGAACTATTTTTAGGACAATACGAAGAAGGATATCATTGATTATACATCAATGCGCCTATTATGAAATAAAGCGTAGAAAAAAAATCCAAAGGTTTTGATGAAAACATTACCCATACAGACATAGAAATGAGAAAATATATCAATGGAAATTTTTATTAGACTTCCAAATAAATCCATATAAAATAATTATATATGGTTTTCTATGGATCCCCTTACAAATATAGCTCACATTATCTTATTTCAAGAGGACTTATCAATGGATCAACTTTCACGGGTATACATTAGAGAAGTGGTAAGGCTGCATGGATTACCAATATTGATTGTATTTGATCAAGATACAAAATTCTCCTCTATGATCTTGAAACTTATCCAACTTGATTTGAACAATGTGATTAACTTTAGTACGGTATATAATACTCAAACTGATGGCCAATATTAGAATACTATTCATATGGTGGAACAAATATTACGAGAATGTTCTATGGACATCAAAGGAGGATATAAGAAACATCTTACTTGGGCGAAGTTCTCTTACAATAATAGTTTCCACTAGAGAATATAAATGGTTCAATAAGAATCCCTTTGTAGAAAAATATATAAGAGACTTGTGTTCTGGGATTGACTCAATGAACCTAAGTTTCTAGGACATAAATTAATGAAAGATTTGGAATAAAAAGTGAAAAGAATTCTGTATCACATCAAGGCTTCAAAAATATGACAAAAGAGGTATACATACAATCATCAAAATGAACTAGATATTATGGTCAGAGACATGGTATTCCACCACACATCTCTAGGGAATAAGATTATGAGAAACTTGAAAAAAGGATAGTCAGGTCTGAGGTACATCAGCCCCTTTGAGATCCTTCATCATGTCAAAGATATAGCCTATCGACTAGAACATACACCAACCATGACTCAAGTACAAGATGTATTCCATGTGTCCCCCTTGAGTAATTACATATAATATCCCTCACATGTGTTCAATCCAGAGGAGGTATTGTTTAAAAATTATATCTTTTACGAGGAACATCCAGTGATGATATTATACCATAGAGATAATGTTCTATGATACAAGAATACTCACTGGGTTAATGGAATATGACATATCCAGAATTACTAAGAGGAAACATGGGAACTAGAGGAATCATTGAAGGATAAATACCCACAATTATTTTCACCATAGTATTTAAAAAGAAATTTTGAGGGCCAAAGTTCATAATATAGAAAATTTGTAATGACCAAAAACCATATCTATAGAAATCCCCTATAGATAATTATTTCATATAGTATAAACCATATAAAATCACTCTGAAGACATAATAAAATCATTATAAATGATTAATGAAGCAAATAAGAGATATTTATATATATTATTGAACTTATCATGAGGAAATAGTAAGATGACCTTTGAAATTGTATTGTGGCCATTAAGAATAGTAATCCCAGTGATGTAATAGTAACCTCATCAATGAAAGTATAAATAAAATTTATATATCTTATAAAAGACAATATGATATAATTCTATAATATTATAAGTAAGTAAATATTTTTAAAATAATTAATTATGTGTTTCCACTTTTATAAAATATAAATGTTTACATATAATTATATAATTATATAAGTATTTACTAGAAACTTTATTTTTATAAAATATAATCATAAATAAAATTTTTTTTAGCTTATTATTAGAAGATAATTTTATAATACCCTTCTTAATTTTTTAATGTGTTATAAAATCAGTTATAATTTTAAAACCATAATTTTACAAGTAAATTATTATTTAAATTAAAAATAAAAATTTTCCCTATTCAGATAATTATTTTCATAAAATCAATTTCATTTTTTAATTCTAAACATTGAAAAAAATTTAGCGTTAATTTTTTAGGATTTTTCTAAAATACTTGAATTTTTGGTGAATTGTGAAATACGATAATTTATGATAAAAGATAAATACATGAATTATTGAGACATATATGATGTAAGGTTAATGTGAGGAAAAAATATCAAAGTATAATTCATTACTATAGTATATTTAGTGATAATTCTAAAACTATTCATAGTTTTTATCAAAAATAATAAAATAATGAATAAAATAATAAGAAAACACCCCTCTACTCCCCTATTAATGCCACAATCACCATCTATTCTCCTCACACCTTCCAATATTTGATACTTGTCCAAATTCTACCAAATAACCTCCCAAGCCCCTACCCCAAGCCTAGGAGCCCCTGGTCACATCATAAGAACAAAACCTTTTACAAAAGGAGGTTCTTAAGGGGTGAAATTATAGAGGTAAAACCCTCTTCCTTTTTCTTTTAATTTATATTAATTTCTTTTTCTATTCTTATTATCTACTCACCTCCTATATAAAAATTCGAATGATAACTTCAGTATCATTTATGTAGTATAATTATATAATGCTAATGGGAGATATATCCTCAAACACCTGTCTCTCTCTCTCTTTTATTCAAAAAATGAAATCCTTTCCCTTGATGTGTTACTTTACCAACATCATGGATGATGAAATTTCATATTCCTTTAAAAAATTCAAGGTTGTTTATAAAACAGGTATAATTAATGGTAATTACTGTAAAATTTATGTATCAACCCATTTTATTTTGTGGTACAAAATAGATAAAAAATAATAAATAATTGAATAAAACAATTTTGTGATGTTTGAAAAACTGCCTAGAAATCTATATGATTATCACTAACCTATTATCTAATGATTCATCCTCATATGATTTAACCAAGTGATATATATAAATATTCCAATCTATATATTTTCAGTAATTATATACAATTTAAATTACAGAAAAGTATACCCATTTTACATATTCTTCTATAGTAATATAAAGAGAACCAATCATGAGAACCAAGGAAGCGAATACTCTATAATGATGAAATTAAACTCTATTACTCATAAAAAATACCAAAAATGGAATTAATGGAACTATAATGATTAAAATTCATGTATAAATGGTTTTTTATTTGTAAATTAACTAATTTAATTTTATTATATTGGATATTATAGTGAATAAATCATTCATACATAAGGTAAGTGTATTCTCAAACACAACTCTTTTTCATCGGGTTTTCTCCCTTTCACACCATTTTTAGTATTGATGTTTTTTTAATTTTCTATAAATATCTCTAATTTTTTTATCCTTTTTATGTTACAGTATATAAATATTTAACGGCTGGTTTTACGAAAAATGAAAAGGTTTTCCTAGAAAAACACTTCTTTTTAAGAAACTCGTCCTTTACTTCTCATGATATTGTTTCTTCATTAATCATGATTCATACCATGAATTTTATTCCAGTATATGTAGATCCAAATTTTATGAATACATGATTTAAGAAATGGAACCCATTACATTCCATATGTTACTTTTTTTCTATGATTGATATATGTTCTATGTGGAATGAATGATAATGTAAATGTAATCATGTGAGAAGTGTGAATTGAATTATATAGTGTTGTAATGAGTTTATGTGGTGTGATGAATCTCATGATATAAGGTAAAATGAGTTTGAACATGATTCTATTCTTTTTCACAACTATGTGCGGTATTATAACACTATGAAATGATGCAACATTTTAATGTATTTCCACATTCCATGATTTTATATAGTGTTTCCTCTCATGATTATGATTATGAGAATTTTATTACATTATTATGATGATGATTAAGCTCACCCTTGTTTCAGGAGTCTTATATCTTACTGGGATTTTACCTCACCCATTCATTTGATGTATATACATTGGTGATTAGTTTTACTAATCAAAACATAAAGGACAATAAGATGTTAGAGAAGACAGAATTAAATAATTTTTTATGTTGTATTTTATGAATGTTATGTATGGTATTAATTTTTCAATGAAACTAAACGTTTGGATCCTAGTTGTGTAACTATTTTTTGTTTTTTATCATTAAAATGATGTAATAATCATGTTTGGAGAGTAGGGCCTTTATACAGGACCTCAATATATATATCTCATTATGTAGTTATAAATCAACATACATGCTAATTTAATAGCTTGGATATAATGGTAATATACTTCATGGGTTATTTAAGATTGGGTTTTCATATCTTATATTCTATTGAACATTATTCCATTCTTTTAAAACCACATGGTGTAACATTCTCACCCTTTTAATAAATTTCATCCTCAAAATTTGAACGTGAACTGATTAATTATAGGGTTAACATTTTGAAATAACTTTTTTGAAATCCCACATCATAAAAATGGTTAATAAAACATACTCTTCCTACTAGAGAAATTGAATTATGAATGAAATATAGAATAACAAATAACTAGGAGTCTATGTTGGAGATAATTAGTGGAATGTGATGTTATAGACCTAGAAGAAAATTTTAATTCCTAAATTATAATAGATTGTGATAGAGATCAGTAAAATTAATAAATTGAATGATAATGAGGATATTAAAGACAAAAAACCCAAAATATGAGATGTGTGAAAAGAGAATCAATTAATCAAAAATCATTCTAAAATGACAATATTTTCATTTTGAGAACCTTTTCCCAGAGTTGAAGAATTATTTTTCGATAGAGACAAAGAAACATATGAAAAATAATTTCATGAAAATTATAATTTCATCCTCTAATCATTTTTTAAAACAGTTCCATATAATTCTCCAACTTATGAGTATTCAAGAGTAATTTTATATATGTTTGAAACACTAAAATAAACATCTAGTAGATCATGTAATCCAAAAAAAGATTACATTATATTCCTCATGTCATAAAATATTAACCAAAATTGATATATTTTCGAAAATGTAAGATAGAAAATGTATAATCTGTTCCATTATTGTCCAAATCCAAAGTTCAACTTAAGTCATTCCAAATATAAATATCCCTACATATTAAATAACCTAATCATTATAAAATTTTTATGTTGTTCTTCTCAATGAATATTTCATGTCAAATAACTCGTTATTCATAAAGGTTAAATATACCTCAACCCAATGAAATATTTCCCAAAATATCATTAATTGCATAAAAATCCTAAAAATTGGAAAATATTTGATCTGAAACAATTTTCCAAAAATAAACATAATATTTATCTGTCAAATCATTTATGTAAAAATAATTTCTCAAATAATTGTACATAAAATTTTCCAATGGTCAATATTACACCATTATATCCCTTACATTGTGGGTTTATGCCCTGTAGCATTGATGGATATAATGAGTAATTTATCACTATGCAGTTCTTTATTTTCTAAAACAATATTAATATAATTAATATAACCTTAAAAAAATATGATGAACATGATAAAAATAAAATTAGTCATCAAATTAGTTTGTAACCAGCACAGTTTTCTATATATATTATTTTCCACACTATGTCAAAAATATTAATTTAATATTATTAATTTAAAATTTTTTATAGATAAACCCTAATAGTAACCAATACTATTAAACGTATGTCTACAATATAAAAACTCATTGTTCATGATATATTTTTCAATAAAACCAATATAAATTGTAATTTTTATTTTTCCACAAATATCTCAGAAAATACACTTAACCATCTTAGACATTGATAGCTTAAAATATAAAAGTGGTATTTTTTATTTATAACATATGATAGAAGATAGACTTATTTATCTAAGACACTTTAATTTTAACCTAGTTCATCAATGATTATAATATATTAAATCTATTCATTATGGTTCATAATTATTTTTTGATTTTACATGACATATCGCCTAGGTTTGTCAAACCTGTGGTGAGCAATGCCTGATGTCATTCACCCAATGAAAATCATGTAAAATCCAAAATAACCCTTAATAGAGTCATTACGTCCAACTAAGAAAACATTAGATCCACATCAAATTATATTATCTCGATAAGGATGCAATTTTTATGATTGCACTCACTCTAATATTCAACAAAATTCCAGGATATTTTCATAAACATAGACTTTTCCTTGTCATTTTTTGTATGTTTTTCACTAATGTATCCTAGTCTTATTTCCAAAAAAATTACTAGGTCTTCATCAAATACCAGTTATATCACACCAAAAAAATTTCAAACATTTTTAGATTATTTTTATCATAAATATCCAATAAATACAAAATGAGGATCAGAAAGGCCAACTGGATTTGAGATACTGGATACCTAAAACAAATAAATAATAATTATATATTTTTTATCTATATTGTACTTATAAAATACATGGGAACCTGAAAAATCAAAGGATAAAATAGGGAAAGAATAAAAGAAATAATTTAGTAAAAAAACAATGGAAATAAAAATGATAAAGAAATATAACATGTGAGTCATACATATAACATGATTTCATAAAAGAGAAGGCCCGTGAGTAATCACATATGAGAATAAAATAAATAAAATAATATCATAAGATCATGGAATCCTTGGAAATTTGGTATAAACATATAATATTACATTAAAATGAGTGAAAGATAACTACATAGAAAATATTTCTTGGTGAAAATAATTCCATAATTAATTAGGTTTAATCCTTAATCCCATAAATGATAACTCATGAAACCAATGATTTAACAATGATTTGGATATATATCTAGGTGTAACTATCAGATCTTTTGAATAATTATGTGTGGAAAAAATTAAATAAATCATAATTCATAAATGTCACGACCCGGCCCTACCGGTCCCGAGTCGCAAATACCTCAAGCCCGCCTCCATAGGCTAGAGGTTGGCGACTAGTGACGAAGGCGTAACAATCTTGGGGAGCCCTTTGCCTATGTACTTGTACTCACACACACACAACCCACAAGATACAGTAGTGCAGAGTAAAAAGGAAACCAAAAGACAGGTAGCAATACCCCAACCAAAGTCATGCATCAACAACTAAGAAGAGTAAGTAAAGTGCTGGAAGTATTGAAAAGTAAACCAAAAAGTTAAAAGGGAAAACACCCGCCCAACCACAAAGATGCCACAACCCTAAAATCGGTGAACAAGAGAAGACCACTGGATAGACTCTCACCTGAATACTCTAGCACGAACATGATATGCTGCTCCAACTGTTGTGACCTATACGCTCCTCCGTAGTCACGATCGACCTATCCGTCGTCTGCAAGGGCACACCAGTTGTGGGAAAATCCCAAGAAGGGGTGAGTATAAAGATACTTAGTAGGATGCCTCGAAATCTCGAGGGAGCAACAAAGTAGTCACTAAAGAGGTGACCAGTAGACTAACAAGAACAATAGAAAAGTTTAGTAAGGAGAGTGCAGCTCCACCCGGCAGAAATAAGTAGGCCCGGACCCCCGGGAGTGGGAACTAATGTAGGGTCCAATAATATATATATATATATATATATATTGCACAAGAAACCCAAACGGGTGTGTAAGGGGATCTCCATATCCAAGCATAGCCCAGGATAAGTCACCATAAGTTCCAAGTAAATCCATCCTCACAACCCAGCATCTTGTCTCGTCCACCTAGGAAACTCAAGTCAGAGGCGCTCAATCACCGCACTTCAATACTATCCGCTTTGTGTGGAAATGACTCGCTCGCACAGTTTTAGGTCACGTCTCAAGGGCACGTCTCAGTGGGAAAAGTACCCCTATTCCTTGTAGGTCATTAGGTAACATTAAAACTGTCACACCACTGATCCGCACAATTTGGGTACCGCTCCGGTAGTCATGGAGGAAAATGTCACCGACTAGACTCATGAGAAGGGCTGAGTCTGAAACATCAATGAGTGACCCACTGCCCATCCCTACTGGAGTGTAAACCCTAATACATCATCAGGTGACCCACTGCCTAGCCCTGATGGAGGGTAGACCTGGAATAAATCGATGGGTGACCCACTGCCCATCCCTGCTGAAGGGTAAACACAGAACAGGTCGACATGCGACCCACTGCCCAGACCTGCTAGAGGGTAGACCTGGAACAAGACAACGGGTGACTCACTACCCAGCCCTACTGGAGGGTAGACCATAATTTGTCGTTGGGTGACCAACTACCCTGCCCTGCTGGAGGGTAGACCCTGAAACAAGACGACGGGTGACCCACTGCCCAGCCCTACTGAAGGGTAGACCCTAAGGTGTGGTCGGGTGACCCACTGCCCATCCCTGCTGGGGGGTAGACCCTAAGGTGTCGTCGGGTGACCCACTGCCTAGCCCTGCTGGAGGGTAGACCCTGAATCATCCTGATAGCTCCGTACTGCTACTGAAATCACCAGGTTTCACTAACAACGCCACTGTGTGTTGGTTCAGAGTGCGTAAAAAGAAGATCTCCACCCCTCATTAACATGATCCCAAATGAGGCTCTACATTCCGTAATGGGTTTCATTGTTGCAGTTATCGCGGAAGAACACGCGAGATAGACTACTTACTCCCCCGAAACGGACAACCGGTGAATATGGTACTATTCACCATAGCCGGCCTGTGTGGGTCCTACACCCAGGCTCTGCTACACATCGGGAAAACTCCACCATCGTGATTATCTATGAAAAACACGCAGAAAAGACTACTCATATGCCCTGAATGGTCGTCTAGTTAAAAAAAGGCGCAAAAACGCTGCATGCATCTCTAAGACGGCCCATAGGGCCCATGTCTCAACTCCCACTTCAACGCCCAAAACCATACTATAAAAATCCTCCTCGACGCCAGGGTCTCATCGCCGCTGGCGGCCCTCAAATCGGACATCGTATGTGTCCGCGCCAACCAAAACAAGAATCCCGGCGTAGCACTTAACGCGTGTGACGCACCACCGAGCTACCATCCCAGGAATTAAAGATCCCTGAACCCAACTCAAAAATTACTCCTCGAGCCGAGGATGAAACTTCCAAAGACGGCGTGTAAAACGGAAAACCGTAGTGAATGTTACGGGTGTCCAAATCCGAAGTGGACAAGCCCCTTGGGCGGGACCGGCCCGGTCAGGCCGGTCCGCCCGATTTGGGCCCGCTCGGGCCGGCTGGCCCGGTTCGCAGTGCCGGCCCACGATTCAGCCGTACTGGCCGTCCATGTACCCACGGTACACGCCTTAGCCAACCGGCCCTCATGGCCGGTCTTCGGTCTACACAGAGACCCTCTTCCAGCGGGTCTCGGTTCCCCACCAAGTGGTCGCGCCGCAACACCGATCTACCCAGACGACCTGTGCCGCCCGTTCGAAGCGCCACGCCGCCGCCTGCAAGTCGCGCCGTTGGCTGGAGCCGGTGCCCACCTCTTATGAGCCGCACTACTGCCTAGAGCTTGAGCCTACCGCTTGGCACCACCGTGCCGGAGCTCGCCACCGCCACTAGAACCCACACCGCGCCGCCGCCCAAGGTCGCCGAACCACCCTAGTTCCACCAGGAAAAAGGGTACTTGGCCGGAAAACTTCTCGGGGCCACCCCGGGCACCCCGGTACTCCAAAATTTGATCCAAAAGGATCATTGTTAAGATAAAACCGAGCCCTACGAAACCAAAGGCTTCGCTTGACGATCAGAAAATAATTCGATGCGACTAAACTAAATTGAATAAGATTGCAAGAATGAAAAATATAAAACACGAGCCTACCTTGAGGGGCTTTGCCCGACGCTTCATGATTTGGATGCCAAAGCTGTCGTTCCTTTCTAGAGTAGTGGAGGAGAGGTGGGATTCTAGTTGAGAGCCCTTTGTTCCAGGGAAGAACATCCAAGGAGGGGTGAAGAGGGTGGGTGGTGTGTTAAATAGAAAAATACACTTAACCACCTGCTCTTCGGCCCATAACTGAACTTTCGTCGGGGGCGGGATTAAGACTCCCTTAGGGTAAATTCCATGCCCTGAGTGCAATGGCAGCTTCTAAATTTTAATCTGATACTCCCTTAAAAAGTTATAAAATTTGACACCTGAGGCCGCAAAATGACGAAAATCCCACTGGGGGCGTTTTTCACAGTTGGCCCGGCCCCGCGAAAATTATAACCCTCCTTGGGTAAACAATAAGTTCTGGACTCAACTGCACCCTCGATTTTCCTGTCCGAGCTACCGTTCAGTATTTATTCTATTTATTTTGCCCGCCCAGTGCGAACGCATGCTAAAATTATTTCCAGCTACACTGGGGCTCAGAATCACACGCCATTAAAATGCCCTGCTCTGGAATAACATCAAGAAAAATTCAAAATCTTACGGGCTCAAAACCAAGGTTCTTAAATCATTCCCTCCTTCAAGTTTTTCATCCACAAAAAAAACTATAAAAACAGCTTGGGGTACTGAGCCCGCGTATAGCTCTCCTACTCCCAGCTGCTCTCCTGCAGCCTCTCGTGCTGCCACAACACACGAAATAGAGAAATTCCTCATTCGCACAGAGTCCCCTCCTACCGGTCCTCAATCTCCACCGAGTGCTCCGCAAAGGTGGCTCCATCCTCAATGTCTATCTCTCCCTAGTCGATGACATGTGTGGGGTTGTGCACGTATTTCCTCAGCTGCGACATGTGGAAGAAGTCACGCACTCTCTCCAGCTGTGGGGGTAGAGTGAGACGGTAGGCGGCCTCACTAGCCCGGCGCACAATCTCAAAGGGCCCAATGAACCTCGGGGAAAGATTTAATCCCTGACCAAACCTCCGCATTCCATGTCGTGGGGAGACTCTAAAAAAGTCATGGTCTCCCTGCTCAAACTCCATGGGACTGCGATGTCGGTCTGCATAGGACTTCTGCCTGCTCTGAGCCATCCTCATTAGCTCATGAATGACCTATGCCTTCTCCGTCGTCGCCTGCACCAACTCTGGGCCCACGAGGGAGATCTCTCCAACCTCCTTCCAGCATAAGGGTGACCTGAAGGGTCTCCCATAGAGGGCTTCAAAAGGTGCGATGCCAATAGTAGTGTGGTAACTATTGTTATATGACAACTCTACCAAGGGCTGGTGATCCTACCAGCTTCGGCCAATGTCTAACACGCATGCCCTGAGCCTATCCTCCATCACTTGGATAGTGTGCACAGTCTACCCACCAGTATGGGGGTAAAAAGCTATTCTCATCCGCAACTGAGTCACGAATGCATCTTGCAGGCCTCACCATAACCATGACATAAACCGCACATCATGGTCGGTGACAATCGTCGAGGGTAATCCATGAAAACGGACGATCTTCCGAACATATAACTGCCCAGACTTTCTACCGAGCTCTTCTACCTAATAGGAAGGAAGTGTGCCGACTTCGTGAGTCGGTCCATGATCACCCAAATGGAGTCATGGCCATTCGCTATGCGCAGAAGCCCTGTGACGAAATCCATAGATACACCATCCCACTTCCACTCCGGGATATCAAGGGGTTGTAACAACCCTGTCGGAACCTAGTGCTCTACCTTCACTTGCTGACAGGTAAGACACTGAGAGACAAACTCGGCTACGCTCTGTTTCATGCCAGACAACAAAAACGGCCACCAAAGGTCTCTATACATCTTCCCCAAACCGGGATGTACGACCAAGTGTGAAGTGTGGAACTCTCGCATCACCTCCTCCCGTATCTCCACTGGTACTTCAACTCTCCCCTAAAATAGTATATCGTGATTCCCTCCTCCAGAATACCCATGGGGTTCGTCACCCGTGGATATCTGATCATGCAGTACCTCTTTATCGACATCTCCCAGCAGCGGATCTCTCACACGCTCAAGGGGTGAAATATTCAACACCATCGAGTGTAGAAAAGTTGTACCATCCTGCTCCACCAAGGTCAGACGAAGTGAGGCCAACTACTATGAAGCTTCCCGCACTAGATGAGCCCGGGACTTCCTACTAAGGGTATCTGCTACTACATTCCCCTTCCCTGGAGTGTATACTATCTCGAAATCATAGTCCTGAAGAAAATCTAGCCAGCACCTATGCCTCAGGTTCAAATCCCTCTAAGTGAAGATATACTAGAGGCTCTGGTGATCTGAGTATACCACAAAACGCCCACCCACAAGGTAGTGTCTTCATAGACTCAAGGAGAAGACTACAACTATCACCTCCAAATCGTGATTCGAATAATTCTGCTCATGGGTCCTCAACTGCTTCGACCCATATGCATTCAGTGCTTACTACTGCATCAGCATGCACCTGAGCCCAGCTCCTGAAGCGTCGCAATATATGAAGAACTGAACACCATCCTCTGGCAGCCTCATCACCGGTGCACTAGTCATCCTCTGCCTCAACTCCTCGAAGGCCTTCTGGCACTGATCAGTCCAGGTAAATGGTCACCCCTTTTGTGTCAATGCGGTCAAAGGGGAAGCAATACTGGAGAATTCCTCCACAAACCACCTGTAGTAACCTGCCAACCCATTGAAACTCTGCACCTCATACACATTCTTGGGTGGCTCCCAAGCAGTCACTACTTCTATCATTTCAGGATCCATTTCCAAACCATGTTCTGTAATGATGTGCTCCAAAAAGTGAACCTCTTGAATCCAGAACTGGCACATCGAGAGCTTCTCGTACAGCTGGTTCTCTCGAAGTAAGTCTAGGACCATCCTCAGATGATCAGTGTGCTCCTCCACTATTGCCGAGTAAATGTGTATGTCATCAATAAAGACAACCAAAAACCGGTCCAAGTACGGCTAGAAAATCTGGTTCATCAAAGCCATGAAGATGGAAGGGGCATTTGTCACACCAAAGGGATTCACCATAAACTCATAGTGCCTATATCAACAACAGAAGGCCATATTCGAGATATCAGCATCACGAACCCGCAACTGGTGGTAGCCAGATCGAAGATTTATCATCCAGAACCACTTTTTACCTTGCAACTGGTCAAAGAGGTCATCGATCCTCGAAAAAGGGTACTTGTTCTTTATCGTGGCCTGATTCAGGCGACGACAATCCACACAAAGACGTAGACTCCCATATTCATTTTTCATAAACAATACTAGAGCTGCCCTGAGGGACACACTGGGCATGATGAATCCCTTCTCACGAAGGTCATCCAACTAACGTCGTGGCTCTCGAAGCTCTGTGGGTGCCATCCGATATGCTGCACAAGATATCGGAGTAGTCCCCGACTACATGTCAATGTAGAACTCCATATCTTGCCTCAGAGGTAGTCCGTGAACATCCTCGGGAATGACGTCCATGTAGTCTTCTACCACGGTAGGTATCCAGGTGCCTGTAGCGTTTGCTGCTCCAAGAGACATGCTCTCCAGCTGGTGCAAAAAAGTTCGGGGTCTCCTACTCGGAGTACCCATCTGCTCTGCCACAAGGTCTCGTTCACCAAGGATGGTGAACCTCGCCCCATCAGAAAACTCGCCTCTGACTTGTCTGTGATGATAGTTGATCTGAGCATGAACCATAGAAATCCAATCCATGACCAGGATGACGTTGTAAGGTTCCATTGTGATGAAGAGTAGGTCCCACATGAAACTCCCTCCCCTGAACGATAGTTCGCACTGTCGGCAGGTAAAAGTCACCAACGAGGCACTTCCCGTAGGAACCTCAAGTCTATGCGCAGGTGTCAGTGCCTCTACTAAAAGCCCCAACTCCCGTACCAACAACATCGATATAAAGGAATGGTTGGCTCCCATGTCTACTAGTACCGAAGAAAGTGTGGAGTAAACACAAAGTGTACCTTGGACCATCTCGTGCGCTGGAGGATCTCGAACCCCCATGGCATGAAGCTGCCTGTTGCCCCTACCACCATCTCCCTGAGCCTAGCATGGGCCGCCTGGTGGTGGTGATGGGGGGATCTCAAAACGTCGTCCCCCACCTTCTGGTCCTGCCGCTCTGCCTGCGCCACCTCCCTGAGGACTGTCGGATCCTCTCCTGGGTGACCCCTGGTCACGGCACTGCCTCTGCCTCTGCGGTACGCCCGCTACCTGCCACGGCTGATCTGTATGTCTGGTCAGGCAATCCTGTGCAAGGTGACCCAGTCCGTCACAAGCATAGCATCAGCTCTCTCCGGTAAGCCCCGGCGCCCTACAGCGCCACATCGGTGTGCGACCCTGGCCTTGGGTCTGCTCACAGATGGGCCCCCTCGGCTGAGGCCCATCCCTCAGTCGTCTTCTGGCCAATGTCTCCGCTCTAAAACCGCCACTTATAGGTCCTACTATCTGGACCACCTCGGCAAGGAAGCTCTCGTTCAAAATCGCCCACTCCAACACCCTGGCGTAAGTGGGGATGCGCAAGGGTACCACGCTAGCTCGGATCTCCCTGCGAAGACCCTGCTCGGACTTCCGCACACGGATGTAGCTGTCGCGGATCATGTCCTGCGAGTAGCGCATAAGATCAGTGAACCGTGCTGAGTTCTGGGACATAGAAATCCCTCCATGCTTCAGCTCCCGAAGCTCCAGGATCTGAATGGTGTGCAAACATGAGGGGGATTACTCATCCCGAAAAAGCTTCTGGAAGCCATACCATGTGAGGGATTACTCATCATGGGTCTGCATCACCATATCCCACCATCGCCCGGTTGTCCCAAGGAAATGACTGGCGGCTAGGGCCACCATCTGGTCTAATGGGGTCTGTACCAGCATGAAGAGTTGTGCCACTTACTCAAGCCAATCCTCTGCCACCCGGGGATCCGGGTCCCCACAGAACCGCGGTGGCCTCTAACACTAGAAGTCTCAAAGCGCGCTCAGTCTGCGCGCAACCTCAGCCTGAGCTTCCGGTACTAACTCTCGGTCCTTAGGTGCAGGGGCTACTGCTAAAGCACTGGGTAGAAGGGGATCAGGTGAGGGTCCCCGAACTGACGCCTCGTCACTCGCCAGATCTTCGTCACGAGCTAGGGAGGGTAACCTTGCTGGCTGCCATCGTGGGGGCATCCTGAAAATTATCAAGGGATACCATGATCAGATCAGAATATATATACATAACAGTAATAACAAAGGTGAGATGACTAAAAAAACAGTCAAAGCTTCATTCTTATGGGTTTCATGTTTCTAAGTTTCCTACAACAAGTGGCAGCATGCCGAGCCGACAAGAAGGTTATCATGGTCTTGGTGAATGGATATGTCATCCCCCCATACCATTATGGGACTCCCTGGCTTGAGAGCCACTCTCGAGACAGGTCAACATAATTTCCCTAAAACCCAACTGATTCCTTTTTAGGGACATCCGAACAACACCCCAAGGAACAAACCACCTTTGATACCACTTTTTCACAACCCGACCCTACTTGTCTCGAGCCGTAACTACCTCATGCCCGCCTCCATAGGCTATAGGCCGGTGACTAGCGCCGAAGGCGTAACAATCTCGGGGAGGCCTTACCCTAAGTACCTGTACTCACGCAAACACAACCCACAAGATGAAGTAGTGCAGAGTAAAAAGGAAACCAAAAGACAGGCATTAAAACCCCAACCACAGTCATGCATCAACAACTAAAAAGAGTAAGTAAAGTGATGGAAGTACTGGCAAGTAAAATGAAAAGTAAAAAGGGAAAACACGCGCCCAACCACAAAGATTCCACAAACCAAGAACATGTGAACAAAAGAAGACAACTGGATAGACTCCCACCTGAATACTCTTGCACGACCATGGTATGCTGCTCCAACTGCAGTGGCCTCTACGCTCCTCCATAGTCACGATCGAACTGTCCGTCGTCCGCAAGGTCACACTAGGTGTGGGTGAATCCAAGAAGTGGTGAGTATATAGAAACTCAGTATGATTCACCGAAAGCTCGGGGGGGAAACAAAGTAGGCACTAAAGTGGTGAGCAGTAGACTAACTAGAAAAGTAGAAATGTTTAGTAAGGAGAGTGCAACTCCACCCAACAGAAATAAGTAGGCGCAGACCCCAGGGAGTGGTAACGAAATTAGGGTCCAATTATAGACATATATATATATATATTATCAAATAGAAACCCAAACAAGTGTGTAAGGGGAACTCTATCCCCATGCTCAGCCTAGAATAAATCGCCATCAGTTCCAATTAAATCCATCTTCAGAGCCCAGCATCTCATCTCGTCCACCAAGTAAACCCAAGTCAGAGGGGCTCAATCACCGCACTTCAATACTATCCGTTTTGGGTGGCCCTGACTCACCCGCACAGTTTTAGTTTGTGTCTGAAGGACGCGTCTCGGTGGGAATAGTACCCCTCTTCCTTGTGGGTCCTTAGGTAACGTTAAAACTGTCACACCCCTGATACGCACAATCAGGGTCTCTCTCTGGTAGTCACGGAGGAAAAAGTCACCGACTAGCCTCATGAGAAGGGCTCAGTCTAAAACCTCAACGGGTGACCCACTGCCTAGTCCTGCTAGAGGGTAGACCCTCATACATCATCAGGCGACCCACTGCCCATCCCTGATGGACGGTAGACCTGGAATTAATCGATGGGTGACCCACTGCCTGGACCTACTGGTGTGTAGACCCTAAGGTGTTTTTGGGTGGCCCACGGCCCTGCCCTTCTGGAGGGTAGACCATGAATCATCCTGATAGCTCCGCACTGCTACTGACATCACCAGGTGTCACTAAAAATGCCACCGTGCATTGGTTCGGAGTGCGTAAAAATAAGATCTCCACCCCACATTAACATGATCTCAAAGGAGGCTCCAAATTCCCAAACGGTTTGCATCGTTGTAGTTATCGCGAAAAAACACGCGAGAAAGACTACTTACTCGCCCAAAAAGGACAACCATTGAATATGGTACTATTCACCGTAGCCGGCCCGTGTGGTGCCTGCACCTCAGCTCCAATACATGTCGGGCGAACTGCGCCATCGCAATTATCTCGTAAAAATACACAGAAAAGACTACTCATACGCCCCGAACAGACATCTGGTGAAAAAGGTGCAAAAACGTTGCACGCATTTCAAAGACAGCCCGTAGGGCCCATGTCTCAACTCCCACTTCAACACCCGAAACCAAACTGGAAAACTCCGACTTGACGCCAGGGTCACATCGCCACTGACGGGGCTCAAATCGGACATCGGATGTGTCCACGCCAACCAAAACAAGAATCCAGACGTAGCACTTAACGCGTGTGACGTGCCACCGAGCTACCTTCCCAGGAATTAAAAATCTGTGAAACCAACTCAAAACATACTCCTCGAGCCGAGGATGACACTGCCATAGATGACGTATAAAATGGACATCTGTAGAGAAAGTTAGGGGTGTCCGAAGCCGGAGGGGCCAAGCCCCTTGGGTTGGGCCGACCCGGTCCGACTGGTCCGCCCGGTTGGGGCCAGCCTGCGCCGGCCGACCCGTTTCGCAACGCTGGCCCGCGGTTTGGCCGCGCGGGCCTTCCGTGGACCCGAAGCCCAGGCCTCATCCGGGCGGCCCTCGTGGGCGATCTTCGTTCTACGCGGAGACCCACTTCCAGCGGGTCTCTGTTCCCCCCCCCCCCCCCCCCCCGAGGTGTCGTGCCGCGACCCCAGTCTACCCGGAAAACCCCCACCGCCCGTCCGAAGCACCGCGCCGATGCCTGCATGCCGCGCCGCAGCCTAGAGCCGGAGCCCACCGCCTGCGAGCCGCACGACCACCTAGATCCGGAGCCCGCCGCCTGGCGCCCCTGTGCTGGAGCTCGCCGCCGCCGCTGGAACCCACGTCGTGCCGCCGCCCAAGGTCGCTGAACCGCGGTACTTCCAGCGGAAAAAGGGGTATTTGGCTGGAAAACTTCCCTGGGGTACCCCGGGCACCCCGGGACTACAAAATTTGATCCGAAAGGATTGTTGTGAAGATAAACTTGAGCCCTACGAAACCAAGGGCTTCACTCAATGATCGGACAACAATTCAATGCGACTAAACTAAATTGAAGATGATTGCGAGAATGAAAAAGATAAAACACGACCCAACATTGAGGGGCTTTGGCCGATGCCTCACGATTTGGTTGCCGGAGCCGCCATGCCTTGCCGGAGTGGTTAAGGAGAGGTGAGATTCCCGTTGAGAGCCCTTGCGCAAGGGAAGAACGTCCAAGGAGGGGTGAAGAGGGTGGGTGGTGTGTTTAAATAGAAAAACACACTTAACAACCTGCTCTTCGGCCCGTACCCGAACTTTCGTTGGGGTTAGGATTAAGCCTTCCTTAGGGTAAACTCCATGCCCTGAGCGCAATGGAGACCTTGAAATTTTAATCCAATCCTCCGTTCAAAAGTTATAAAATTCGACGCACAAGACTCCCAAATTACGAAAATGCCCCTGGGGGCGTTTATCACAGTTTCCCCGTGCCCGTGAAAATTATACCCCTCCTAGGGTAAACAACAAGTTCTGGACTCGACGGTGCCCTCTGTTTTCCTGTCCAAGCTACCGTTCAGGAGTTATTATATTTTTTAATCCCGACCAGTGTGAATGCACGCCAAAATTAATTCCAACCACACCGAGGCTCGGAATCGCACGCTGTTAGAACACCCTTCTCTAGAATAACATCAAGAGAAATTCAAGGTCTTACAGGCTCAAAACTGGGGTTCATACAATAAACATAAGAATTACCTAATGAATTTTTTTTTTCATAATCATTCTAGATATTATAATCAAATGAAATTTTGTAATGAAGGAATTTGAGTGATGAACATGCAGAATATATTTCCACATCTAATTAAGGGATTATTAGAAAGTTATATATTTTAGAGACATATATACATAACATAGAATAAATACATAACATCCAAGGATGTCATCATTGATGAAAATTTATTAAAAATATTCCATAGAATATTTCTTTAGGAAAATAAAATATTTAGTTTTATGTAAATTATTAAAAGTAATTATTTTTTTCAAAATTTCAATACAAAAACTATTTTTAAAAAGAATCATATAAAAAAATAATGGAAACATCAATGAATTGAATGATCATAATAGTGTTTAATTATATACATGTTGTATAAGTTAAAAAAATATTCAATTCACACTATTTTAAAAAGGATAACGGTACTTCATTCAGAAAAGGACAATATTATTACTTTAAAATAATTTTTTAATATAAAAATATGGGTACAAATATATTTAAATATTAATTTTGAGAATGTTAAAAAATTCATGAAAATATTTTTAGAAAACCCGGATATGGAAGAAAATGTATTGTTGATATAAATGTGAAATAATATTAGTTTTTCTTAAAAAAATAATTATCAATCATTTTATGTACTGAACAGAGGATAAAACAACTATTTCTTGAAAATATAATTAATAACTAGAGGGGAATAATATATATTGTGTTTATGATGAAAAAATAAAACAATTCCTCATAAGGATACTTAAACATAATCAACCTTCAATGATGATAAGACTATGAAATAAACCCTTTATACATGGATAAATTTTGAATCATATTATCCATCATTAAAGTAGTAAAATAAAATGAAACATTAAATACTATAAGTATTAATATATTATTGATATAAAATTAAAAGGGTAGTATATAAATCATAAAAAAAATAAAAAATTTGTTAACATGGAATACGTCTCATGGAAGTAAATGTGAGATGGGAAATCCATTACATCGAGTCTAGTGCTGTCATGCATATATTTTATCTCCTATATAATAAAAATATATCAATTTTTTCTTAAAAAACATTTCCATTTTTAATACCTTATAAATAAACCATTTACTTCATTTATTTTATTGACATACTTATTTACATATTCATTTATATCCAAATTGGGTGTTTTGAGGACGCTCAGTTCATAATTTCAATATGTAAATAGTGTATTAAATGAGGTAAAAGTTGTTATTATTTCATTATGAAATGAATAATAATATTTATTAATTATAATTTTTATAAATTAATTATAATTTTAAATCCAACCAGAATTATGGTTTGAAAAAATGAATGATGTTAAATTCATGGAGACATTAGGCTGTATGTAACTATATGTAGTGTTTCAAATTTTCAACGATCTTAAGGGAAAGAAGGAAGTATTATATTATATTTAACATAGAATAATTTTATAGTAAATATAATATCATTTCATTAAATACACATACATATACCATCCATGTGATTAGATAATATAAAACATATCACATCCATTCATGAGGCGGTATTCTACTGTAAACATTGTTGATGTTATCGTTTCTCAGTGGATAGTAAGGTAAGAAGTTATAAGATATGTAACTTCTATATAATTATTAATATGTAATTATTATAGTATATAAATATTAAATACATCATCATGATCAACTGTGAGTGGTGGTTATGGAAAACAAATTACATTTTCTAATAAGGGGGCAGTCCTCCATACACAGGAACGACGGTTTCATTTCCCATTTTTAAGTAGAAATAAATATTTTTTTCTATAAAAATTACAACATATCAGTATAAATTATCTAATAGTTTCATTATATTTAAAATTATAATATTTATTTTAAGGTGTAAATAGAATATGTAAAGACTATAGAGCTTAGTGAAGATGGTTATCAACACTTAGAAGAACCTCCTATTGATATTTTATTAAGAACCCAAATGATGGTCAATTAGGATAGAAAGAAGTAGTGTCATGGATGTTGGGTTGATATTTTGGTAAGGAATTCTTGATCCAAATGGATTTATATGTGTGAATATGTGTGGGTAAGTGGTTCCCTTTTATATTTGAAAGGGAGAGCTGTTTTATTGAATACCAAAAACTATTCAACAATGGGAAGTCAAGATCAAGATAAGATCTTAAAAAATTGAAAAATAATGGTATTTAGGGAATATATCTTCAAAATAAACCTAAAAACGCTTATATAAACAATTTTTATTCATTTTATTCCACTTATATATAAGGAAACTCACCTCTACGTTCTTATTTTTCACCGTGGTAACTAGTCTACTTATGGTTTTTACTATTTATAATGACTAAAAGTAAGGTGAAATTATTGCATAATATTAATTATTATAATAATAAATAAGGAATAAATTTATAAAATTCAAATAATAAAACTAGCACAATTCAATTTAAAATTAAATGTTCAAAACAAGTCAAATAACAGTTTTAAAAAAAATGAATTTTTAAAGAAATAAATTATCTTTTAAAAAATTATAACTAGAAAACATCATTTGATGAATTTAAATTAATATAATTATATTTATAATATATGGAATTAATTTAAATATTTACTTATTATTGATAATTTAAATTAATTTAAATGGATAAAATTTATGCAATTAAAAATATTTTGTAGAAAATTATGTTTTCTAGCATAAAAATAATGAAAAAAATAAATCATGAAAATTTATAATTAATAATAAAAAATAATAAATAAAATGGTTCATATATCATTTTAATAAAAAAACCAATATATAACTGGACTTTTAAATTAACATATTTAATGAACATAAATGATTGTTTTACAAAAATTGATATTTTTCAATATTCATAAAAATAATTCTTTTTCAAAAAATTACAAAAATTTCTCCATATGATAATTTTCATATATAAAATTTTCTAAAATTATGATCATTTTATAAAATAACCTTTTAAAAAGTTAAATAAATTTTTTAATTTATTTTGTTTCCAAATGAAATAAATACAAATTTTTGAAGAAAAAGATAACATTAATAAATGTTGGGTTGAAATTTATTACAAATTTTCCAAAATATTTATATTTACTAGCCCTATTTTATCAATTTTATAATTATTTGTATAATATTCATACCTTTTTATATAACATATAGGATATAATAGTAATATAATTCGTGGTTCGATTAGGATTGGTGTCTCGTCTCATATACACTATCAGACATTATGTTTTTTTAAATATCCTGCAGTTATAGTACATGTGGGGGATAAAGTGTATTTCCTAATACTATGTATAATACCATATATTCTTCATGAAAAATATATAAGATATGAAATTTAACACCATTTTGGTACATAATCTATCAATTTATTATATTATTTGTTCAAGGAAATAAACAAATTTTTTTCTATTATTAATTATCTGGGTAAGGGGGTCACTATGTAACCATTCTATAGTTTCCAAAAAGTGGATAACTAGATATACTTCCATCAGATTCATTGATACTAGTAGGTGTTAAAGGTACAACTTTAGCCTATTGAATTTAGTCAGATAATACTTTTAATATATGTATGTCACACCATTGTTCATCTATTTTCAAATGGGAATAGACATACTAAAGAGGTTTTTAATAAATTAGAAAAACTGGGGTTATTTTTTAAATTTATATTAAAATTTAGAGGCTTTGTGTGGGGGAATAAAAAGGATTAAAAAAGATTTTCCAAGATTGTCCATGATTAATTTCAAATTGTCTAAAAAATATGGGTGTTCTCTAAAATAAATTTATATTTATATTTCATTAGGTTAATCTTCAAGAAATGTTATCATAGTCTGGTGAACACCCTCTCATGGTTTGAAAATTTATCATAAAACTCGAATGATTTTACTATTAACTCATCCACCTGACATTCAAATATTTTCCCAAAAACATGAGTGAACGTATATTGTATTATTATTTAGTTTATGTATGTTATATATAGAGATTTTAAAATATTTTTATCTTTAAATAACTTTTAATTCTTAGATATCATGATTTATATGAAACACCATGCTTAAAAAATCCTTGACACATAATTTAATTTGTATTATTTAATCTTATAGTAATCACCTAGTGGATGGATTCAATCTTATGAATTGGATTATTAAAATAAATAAATATTATTTTTTATATAGATATAAAATTATTTCAGTGGTTTCTAATAGGATAAAAATTAATTTAAAATTATCTAAATGTAAAAAAGTGATAATTTTCATAAAACTATATTTATATTTCTAAGGTGTGTTAATCATAATAAATTAAATAAATTAATATTAAAAAATGGTTTTTAATGAAAATAATATATTATATATTAAATTAAATATTTAATAATTTTTATAATTATTTTTATTAGTAACAAAATGCAAAGTAAATTATTTTCTACTTCAAAAATACATTTTCTTCAAAAAATGGTTTTTATATCATTTTGTTCTTGTATATTATAATTAATTTTTGAAACATTAATAAATTATTTTTTTTAAAATTATTCAATTTTTAGAATCATTATATCTGAATTATCATAAGATTAAATTTTTGGATTTTTCATAAAATATTAATTTTTCTGAGTAGTGAAAATACAAATTATATAAAAAACTGTATTTTCTATCCAATTATTTACAGAGTCACATATTTTGGATTTATTTTAAATTTTAATTTGTTTTTTAGTAACTATAATAGAATAGTTTTAATTTTAATCATAAAGTTTCATTATTTTTTTATTAAAATATTTTTATTCTTAAAATTGTATTTTTTTTGAAATTTTGATTTACATCCCCTTATAAGTGTTCATATTAAAATGATTTTTTAAAACCTATTGTGTCTAATATGATAAAATTCATAACATATTTATAATATAAATAATAAAATTATATAATATGGGTAACATAAATTTTGGTCATTTTGGTTATTAACCGATGTAAAAAATCCATTAATAATGTAAAAGATAGAAGGTGTTAACATGTGGTTAACCAATATAGATAAGTGTTAAAATGACCTAAAAACATTTATAAATCCAAAAATTACATTTATATTTCGTCTCTAAAACGTATTATATTCAAATATGAGTCATTATAGAAACCTTTTTCTTGTATAATACATTAATATATTGTAATATCTTGAAAAATTACAAGTAAGCCATCATCATCAATTATAAAAGGACACCACATATCCTCATTTCCTCACACATAAATGGCCTCTTACATAGAAAAATACCTACTTAAATCCTTTCATAACATCCTTAACTGGTTCTTAGTGGTCATATATTGATCATATTTCCACCCTATCATGGATTAAGGTGTTTTCCAAAGCCGGGTTCTCAACGAAGAGGTATAACTTTCAATCGAATTTATTAATTTTTATTTATTATTATATCTCTTTTATATCTCTTTTATTAATTATAAAATAATAATTTTAATATATTAATTTTTTTTATTATGATAATGGAGCATCCATTCTCCACCTCTATTTAATCAAATGGAAAATGAATGTGTCCCTCATGCAAATATGTATACTACCATGACCACATAGTGATTTGATCCATTCTACATCACCAGAATTCATATTTGTTTATTTTGATGGATATGATTACCATTTATTATATTTATAAAAAAAATTCTTGTTGTAATTATAATATATTTTCTACTTTCAAATCATTCAATAGACTATAAAATTATAACGTCTCCTGTCGATATGTGCTGACTAACACCTCTATGAAACGATGTGATCCGTTTTTCATTTCTGATTTACATGGGTCGTAAGAAGGATATATTTAATAAATAAATATTATATTTACTATGTTATAATGAATATATAATGTTTTATTTTAATTTTTCTTTCTTTCTTTCCATCTATTGGAAATTTAAAATATCACCAATGCGTATATACATAATACTATCACCATTATGTGATAAAATTAGATTTTCCATCACTGATTTATATTAATGGTTATAAAAGTATATATAATGAATTAATAAGATAATTATATCATTTTTAATATTTTTATTATTGTAAAAACCATGATCAAGGTGCAAGTAATAGTTCCATCGAACAGGAATGAGTTTAGAAAACCGAATTTTTTTACCCAAATATTCCTTTTAATGATGAAATTATTAATAAAAGGATAATTGGAAATACATGAATTGAGGTAAGGGTTTTATATTATAATATAATATATTTTTTATAATTTTTATGCTAAATTTTCATTTAGATAATATAATATGGATCTTATCATCTAAAAAACACATATTTTCTTACCTTATGGATATAGCAGGATTTTTTATGTATTTGTGTCATTTTCCTCTCTTTGATACATAAAATGATCGAGTAATGTTTTTAATGAAAATTTGACCTTATTTTCTCTTTGGTTATAATACATTTTATTCCATAACCTTACCCTTCAAAATTACTTTATATGAGTTCTTATATATTCATGAATTATTTTAAAAAATTAATTTTCATTACCATATATTTGTTCACCAAGTTTTTAAAATTAATATTTCTATATTTAAACCAAACAATTCATTTTTTAATATTTACAAATGTGTGACAAAAAATTAATTCTATTAACGTAGACAGTATGAATAAATTTTCCCACCATCATGATCATTATTTACATTGAAAATTACTTTACATGTTTCCTGGTATTTTTTCTTAAAACAATTATCAATATTCTATGAGGTTTTAGTTATATTTTTATCAACTGAATAAGATATTTTTATCATGTTTTCAATAAAAGGATCAAATGATTTTAAATGTATTTTCACCTCTTTCAACATACATGATGTATTTTTTTCTTAGCTAAATATAAGATGTTCTCATACATTCTACATTCATTCTCTATGTTACTTATGTGGATTTCGATTTAAGGATGATTCTATGAAACTTATTTATTTCCCATTGGTTAATTATGTTATCATGAAAAAATTATGAAACCTATTTCATTTTCATGTTTTATGATATGATGGAATAATGAAATGATTCTGAATCCTATTTACTTTCCATGGGTTTTGAAATGTTGGTATGATAAATGTTTTATTATTATATGACATGCATATAGATGGTTTTCATTATGTGAGGTAAGGGTTGGAATTATATAGCCCTATAATGAATTAGCCAAATATGAATATCTCATGAGATAATAATTACTATAAATTTGAGTGAACCTTGTTTTTTAAGGGACACTACCCAAAAAGATAATTTGGGTGGCGATCCTTAACTAAATAAGTGATGGAATGGGGAGATAACCTAGTCTATTTTGATTGTATTGTAAGTGATCTTTGACCATGGAAATGAGTTTATAAGATTATTAATATACCAAAAGCTAAATTATTATTCTTGTTATATGTTATCATAGATCATGATTTTTTATTGTTGACTGAACAAAATTATGACATATATATTTCATCGTGAGAAAGTCTTATGTTATGATTTTTTATTATTTATCTTTGATTGATTGGTTATGATAATTCTAAGTTACGGTCTCTCTCTCATACACTTATATATATATTTTTCAAACTTTTAATAATTGATTGATAACTATTATATTTAACATTGAAGAGAATCTGATCACATACATTATTATGTTTCATTTACCTAGGTTATGAATAATGGATTCTTGTATAATATGTCTAATAGTTGTTCTGTCCGTGAGAATATTTTTGGTGATATTAAATATCACTTATAAATAATTTTATTATGTTTCTTGTATCCAGATACAATAAACCATTACATTATTTGTGAATTTAACATTAAAAAATTGTTGAATATTTATCTATAATTATGTAATATTTATGCATAAAATGATCAGGTCACCTCACTTGGTATGAGAGTAATTTTTTATTTTTACAGATTACTATTGGTGTTCCTTGTTGAAAAAAATATTCAAAAGTTAATATTGGGGATAACATCCTATTTTTTTAAAATTTTAGTTTTTCTATTTTTCCCTGAAAATATATCCCTTTATAGAAATGAGCATGTGGATTATGCTCTATAATATACTCTCCTTAGTGTAATTTCACTAAAAGGGTAAAATTGTGTATTAACATGATCATAATTGAGGCATGATGGGTGGTTATAAGAATTTATACCATGATCGATACACCTGATGGATATGATTGGGTTAATTTATATTTTTTTATGAACCATTATAATGGATTTAAATATTTTATTCCAATTAAAGGCCTATGTTGAACTTAACATGAAATTTATTGAAGATAATATTTCTTGATTTAGGTATCCGATGATTTTTTTTGTGATTACTCACTAGGATTAGTTGTTATCACACAATGTAATTTGTTATTTGTCATTGGATTACCCCACGATGAATCATGCTAATGATAAAATTTAATGAAAATGAAATGAAATTATTGATGAGAAACCAAATTTAATGGGAGATGTGATGTGAAATCTTATGATTATTTTAATACTTTTATCTCTATATATAATTAACAACATTAACATTGGTGAGTTTATGAATAAACCTCATAGAAATAATTTTTAGTTTCATGTGATTTTATTGTATGGTGACTATGGAGGAATGAAGATTGAAATTATTATATATTTTAAATATGGGAATAACTATTCATGTAAATTTATCGAAGTAACTAGATGATATTTTCTGTTTGGAAATGAATGTTATATGAAAATTAATTTATTTCATTATCCAAGTGAATTACCTTATCTAGGTGATATCAGGTCGACCAAGGAAAGGAATATGTCACGCTAATCATTGAAGTGGATCATTATTGTATATGAAAAATTACCCTCCACTCTAGTGTGGGGGATGTCATTATAATTCTTTCAAAAATATTTCCTATGAAAATATTATTATTATTCTTGTGGTGGATTTTATGTGATTTTAAGCATTTTTTAGAACTTTATGCAAAGATACATTATATATTTATAGGATAAAGAGATCACATTTGATATTCTAAATAAATAATTATCATTTATATGTGTGTGTATGAACCTGAACTTCCATTACACATTTCTCATGTAAGGATTCATATTCTTGGTTGGTATTTATTATAAATGGATTTGTGGAAACTGAACATTGAACATACTCCAATTATTCCTGAACATGGTAATATATTTTCTGAATAATTTCCCTTTCGTGCACAATTTCATGAAGTTGATTTTTTATTAGAAACCATACATGATGCTAAATCAATTTTAAAGACTCCATATATAATGTACTTTATTATGTTTCATAAAATAAAGAATTTTTTTTGTAGAATCTAGATAAAGAAATTATATTCCCATGGTCATCACCATAGTATGGTCAAAAAAATTTTTGTTTATAATAAATATAGGTTAGTTTAAATTTTTATTTATTATTGAGAAAATAAAAATATTAGTATCGAGAGCGCATATCATTTATCATCAATTGAAGTTTTTTGATCAAAAACTCAATGATCAGTTCTTTTCTACGATTGATCTTGATTTGATATATCATTAATTAAGGGTCAATAAGTATGATATACACAATATATTCTTCCATACATGCTATGGTATTTATTATTTAATAGTTATTCTATTGTGGAATTAAACACCCCCATTATATTCATTGATTTAATTAATAGTGTCTTCATAGATTACCTCAAATAATTTATGCTAGTCCTTAAAGATGTCATTATTATATATTACAAGAGAAAGGAATAAATTTATTTAAATTTAAATATTGTACAAAAGGTCACGATGGAAGAAAATTTGTATTAAAAATTCATCAATTTTGAACTTGGTTGCAAAAAATATCATTCATTGGTCATATTATGTAAAGATAGGGTATATTGGAGGAACCATGAATGATTGAAGTTATTGGGGAAGGTCCCAGACCAAATATAGTAATTGAAATCCATAGTTTTTATGGGTTTTCTAGATACTACTTGAAAATTGTGATGGATGTATCATTACTATATAATCATATAATAGTGATGACTTGGAAAGTAGACATATTTATTTTGAAGGATTAATGTGAGGAAAATTTGTAGGATCTAAAAAAGGGTTGGTCAGTGCATCAACACATCCACTACTATAAAGTGTATTTGGGTTTCTGTTATATGTTGATTCATTAAAGAATTTTTTGATGAATTTTCTTGTGAATAATGATATGGTGATATAATATATATCATTCTAATTGAAAATTATTTTGACAAATTAACTAACTCTTGATTTATATTTTTCATTAGTAAAATTTTTATTTAAAATATTGATTATATATTTTTATGTTAAAATACATGATATATATACTTATCATAAAATCCATAAGTAAATTTTTAAATAGAAAGATTTAAATTTTTTCCAAATTATTTGAATATGATGGATTAACTATTGTGACTAATTAATACTTTACTACCCTAAGAAGGAAAAAAAGTGGATGATGCTCCGAGACAAAAAGGCCCCACCAGTTTTCTAATTATAAGGTCTGAATGATATCCAAAATTTATGGATTTACATAACATAGAACATGAAATCCTGGGTAAATAGGATAGATCATATCTTGCTCTGTTGAATGTTCAATAATCCATCGATGTAATTATTAAAGAGGAGCATAAGGAGGATGCATGTCTATAATGAAATGTGAGAAATGTTACTACGTTTACCTATTATTTTTATTGAATGATAAGACATTGAAATTTAGTATATTTCCCTTGAGTACCATACATGAATAAGGGGTTACTAGATGAGGATAATTCTTTCATTCTCTACTCATCTTGAAAGTATTAATATATATTGAGATTTGATAGAGTATTTCTTATGAGAATCATTAAAAGGGATATTGAACATTATATATCTCGATTCTAAGTATGTTAGAACGTTTTGAATTAGTGAAAATATTCTAATGGAATGTTACAAATACTTTTCATAACATAATGGAACTGGGAAAACATTTCCATCAATTTCTTCATCGAACCCCACAAAAATTAATAAAGGAAAATGATATTTTGGTTGTTGTCAATTTACTTATAAAATCAGCATATTTCATTCCCATTAGATGATATTTCACTATTTAACATATATCAAGGATATATAT
This sequence comes from Viscum album, assembly GCA_963277665.1. Taxonomy (NCBI): domain Eukaryota; kingdom Viridiplantae; phylum Streptophyta; class Magnoliopsida; order Santalales; family Viscaceae; genus Viscum; species Viscum album. The sequence goes on from OY728155.1 coordinate 1,704,241,674, forward strand.
AAATAACTTCTAAGGATTCACAGTTTACCACATTATATTGTATCTTATTATTATCTGCTTTCTACATCGTATTTCAAGAAAATAATTTAAAAAAATTTGAATACAAATTTCAAATTTACAAGAAATAAAATTAGTCTAAGGGGACCATTCAAAACATTAAGAATATTTTGATATCTTTTCCTATTTATTTTAAAGGTGTTTATGATTAACAACTTCCTATTATAAAACATTCTTATTAAAATTTATTTTATTTGAGTCTTCATATGGCTCCATTTGAATCCCTATATTGTAGGATGTGAGGAAATCCAACATGATGGGATGATGATGGATAATGAAAGCAATTGGGACATGATATAGAAAATTAATTGGTAAATAATGTTATAACAATTTTGTATCATGATAAGGTATTTCAAATATAATATAAAATTTATACAGACACTCAACGTTGATAAAAATAGTTTTACATTTAGAAAAAGTATTTCCAATGAATATATCCTTTTATTATGGTTTTTAGATTTATAAATGATGGAATGGGGAGCCCTAGATATATCATACCTTTTGAGATTCTAGATCAAATTAGAATGGATTTTTGTCACTTCATACTGGAACAATACTTCTCTCATGTTCATGCTGTGTTCCATGTATCTCTCATAAGGAAATACAAACATGATACTTCACGTATAATAATCATAGTGTCAACACCACTGGATAATGATATATTTTAAGATGAAAAACCTATGAATATTATATATTTTATAGAGAATGTGTTGTGGAATAAAACCCCTCACTTGGTTATTTTTTTTGTAAAATGAAAAATTCAATGAAGATACATAGGAACCCATGTATCTAATAATGTAGAGATATCCTCATTTTTTCTTTCAAAGTGAGGTAATTTTGAGGGAGAAGTTTTTATAAGGGGGGGGGGGTAACGTGTTACAATATAATATTTTATGATACATTTATCTATAATTTTTTAAGATCATTGATACCTATCATAACAAAGAACACCGAGTATAAATATACCACGATACACTATTGAATTATTTTTTAAATTTGATAGTTATTTATTAGTTATTGGATTAGATTTTATGAATATAGTTAAATAAATATGAAAACAAAAATTGGAAGAATGAGAGGGTATGGCATTTCCATCAATACCAGGCCAATGCAGCTTTGCATAGGATAGATAGCCAACCAGCCCGGTGAAGGTGGAGTGTAGATATCATGACATATGCTGGGGAGGATGAGTTCCATGTTTTTTGTCTAGGTGATTACATATAATACATACTGGTCATGTAATTGTCTATAAGACTTTGGGCCTTGTAATGGTTCCACTACACCCCTTGAAAGGTGGATTATCAAAAATAATAAAAAATTGAAGGCCTTCAGGCCATTATAACAATAAAAAAATCATTTTTTTCATAGGTTTAAAATGAACTCATTGTGTTTTATTTTGTTAAAAAATAAATTTAAAGCATTTAAAGGTAAAAATGTTATTTTTTTGTACAACAATTTTTCAAGTGCAATATGTTTTTTCATAACATATTATATAAATAATAATTTAATAATTAATTTAATAAAAATTCTATATTTTACATTAAATAAATTATTTTAACAATAACTTAATTATAGTTATTATAAAAAATGAGAATAAGGTCATTTTAGGCTTAAAAATACATATTCTTAAGAATTAGTTTTTATTGAAGTTTTTGTGTGAATATTATAATTTATTAATATCACATTTAGAAATATTATTTTATAATAAGGGTGTAATTTTTGACAGTATCATATCAATATTTTCTTATAGTTATAATTTGGATTAGAAAAAGATTAAATTTTCAGTGAACAATAATAAAATTCAAATTTTATAGGAAACCATCCCTTTTATTAAAATATTGACAAAATCACATTTTTTATTGAAATAATTTAAATTATCAGTAGTTTTTTTATTAAAAACAACCCATTTAATTTTATTTTAATATAAATTATACTTTATTTATATAAAATGTTAATCTTTCAAATTATTTTTCAGGAAAATTATTTTATGTCTCGTTTTATAAGATTATTTACAAATACATTTTGGAAACTTATACAGATTAAATTTGATAACATGAATTCCATTATCTTAATCATAATAATTAATAATATATAATACATTTAACTTAAGTCATGGTCATTGGGAATTGTAATCGAGGTGGGAGTTAATTACTATGGTAAAGGATAAAATTGGTTAATGAGTTGTTTAACGTAAGAGATAGGGGTTGAAATAACCTAAAAATTGTCTACATCCTATTTATAGTACTATTTAGACATTGTATCATTTAGAAATTTAATATTGGCCATTTTAATAAATTCCTCTTGATTATTACAATAATATATTTTATTCAATTGAGAAATTAAACGTGTATACCCTCACTCCATTATAAAAGGACCCCACCTATCCTCACTTCCTCACACATCATGAGCCAATTTTTTAAGATGTTACCACTCTAAAACAATTCTTATAATAACTTACTATGTAGAATAATTAATTTTTTGAATATAATACAACCTTTTCAGTGATTAAGGTGTATGTTACATTATGTTTCTCCATGAAGTGTTATAACACTTAACTGAGTATTTCTGATTTAATTCTTATTATACCTCTACTATATCTATATTTTCTATATCTAAATAATGAATCCTATAATATAAATATAATTAATTGTTTTTATGACTATGTAGAATCCATTTATCACCTCTTTTAATGTAAAGAAGAAATGAATTTATTAGTCATGAGAACATGTTGACTACCACCTCTGCATAGTGACTTAACTCATTATCCATGATATCATTCATGGTGTCATGACCTGAACCATCAGGTCCAATCTGGCTTGTAGAAATCCTATAGGGAAAACACTAATATTTTTTCAACCATTCTACGAGATAGATAAAAGCACTATAAAAGGATGAACTAAAATGGGGGGCCCTTGTATGATGTACTTATACACGGGAACACATCCATCTCAATGAAAATGTACAAAGGAAAAATAAATTAATGCCAAAAATAGAGTATAACCACATGTGAAATAACCTCTAAGGAATTTATCAATTCACAAAATTATAAACCAATGAATATTGGGGGAAAATGCATATCCCAATAGAAATGAAGTCCTAGGTGGAAAAAAGAGGAATTATGAATATTATATATCTTATGATCTCTGTATCTGACAACTGAACATGGAAAATACATCAGAAAATCAATGTGATCCACTGATTCCACCATCGATATGCGTATCATATTTATAATTCAAAAATATTTTTGGAAAATAATAATAATTGGTGAGTATATACATAACCAAAAGTAAATTTTTAGAACCAAAATAAGAGGAATAGAGAGATATAATTAAAATATTCTCAACACATAGAAAGAGATAAAATATTACCCATGATATATGATCATAAAACAATATAGACTTTATTGAAATGGGATTCCCATATGCACATCCCAACTAAGGATGACGATTCATCTGTTAGTTCCAATGTACTATATCTGATGTACAACATCTCAAATTTATGAATAAGAAACCGTGTGGAGTAGTCACTCCTCTCCACTACTTTAAATATCAAGGTGACACAATCTCAATAGGGGAATTTAACTTTAGTATGATGGGGGGGGGGGTTCTAATTAGTATATAGAGGAATTGTGCCCCTATAGTATAGAGGCTCTGCTTAGTAGATAGATGACCCATTCCTTGATACGATTGGGGGTTATAGTGATTAGATAATATACCTTAGAACTTGGGGGACAGGGGGACCCGCTAAGTAGATAGTGGTCCCATGCATTGGAATGATAGGTGGGTTCCACATAGTATATATAGAACCTTTTACCTATTACATAGTGTGATAGGGGTCACTCATCCTGAGTAGAGAGCAAGGGGACCCATGCCCTAGGGTAATATTGGGTTATAAACCCCAACATCTCTCTAGTGATCTTTCCCAATCATTTTTATCATTTCAACATAGCCTGGCAAAGAAGTATAGTCACATGACCTTAAGTAATTTATCAAAAATAAAAAATGTCAAATCACACATGGTTTTATGTAAAAATTACTCAAGTTATGATACTATGTATATAATATCCATGTTCTAATGAATTAGATATGAAATATAGAATCTTATGGAAGAATTAAATGAGATGTATGTGGTGTTACATAGCGTGTGACCTTTCCTCATCACCTGGGTATGTAATCCCCTCGATATGTCTTGGGAATCCATTTCATAGTACACAATGTGTCCACAGTAGCTAAAATAGTGTTTTTCTACATGGGGTCCTTGGATTATATACTCAGTACACCACTTGTATGGAAATTTACAACCACTTCACATGGCCCCATGGTGGTACAACATGTTTCACCATCTGGGGTCTTATGGTATGTGCATCCAACAAATGACATAGCTACCTAAGTAGGGTCACGGATAATACAAACCAATCAAACTAAACTGTAATTTTTATATTGGCCAAAACCCTAGAAACCATTATAGATCAGGATACATGTCATGTGTTCCTCCAAGATACACAGTGTGTAGTCAGGAAATTTATAGAAACCATGTTTCTACCTAGAGACCCTCGATATATGACTGCCTATATAAACCATGCGTATTTGACCACACAAATCCTCCAAAATCTATGGAAGCATTCTTAGTTGTTGATTACCAGCTTCTAATGGTAGGAAATAGTAGTCTAATTCCCCAAAAAATTTCCATAATTCATATAAAGCCTCTTGGATTATCAAATTATTGAATCTATCAGCCTCATCCAACAATACACCTCAATAAATCTCTAAATAGCCAATATTTATGCCTTTAAATCTACTACCATGAATTTGGGGGTTTAATAACACCTGCACCTACCTCAAAAATGTTTAACCATGACCACATATGTTGACAGTGAAGAACACAAAGAATGTCAGGTGGGAAAGAAAAACAACGAGGTAAATCTATCATTGGATGATATTGCATCAACCATTGATTACATAAATAGGGAAAGGTTGATGAAAATGAATAATTATGATAAATGTATTTCAATAAAAAAATTTATATTTTGGCTCATGTAAATAATGAAAATATTATAAAAAAGAAATTATATAACTAATCCATGTATAATCTTCAACCATAATGGTGGAAAAAAACAAATAGCAGGCCATACCATGATTATGTATTGATATTTGGTGAAAATATTGTTTGATAATGATGAAGAAGGTCCAACACATTCATTTACAATATCTTGATACACCTAGATATGATTTTCATCATTCCTCAATCCAGATCCACCAATTAAGGATGATTACCTCCTACTCTCTAATCTATGAGGGTTATGTAGGTAACCCTATTATTATTTTAAAAATGCATTTTAAATAGTTTTTCCCTATTTAGTTTAATTTAATAAATTAATAAAATAAATTAATTAATTTACTTAATGCACCTCTAAATGGCTACCACCAATAGATGTATGACACTAGATAACTTTTTTTCATGGATAGGGTAAATCCCACTTTCCTGAATCAACCATCATCTAGGATATACTATCCAATTTCCAAAAATGGAAAAACATTATACTAAATGGATTAATTTATATTCATTAGAATGTATTATTTTTTCTAATATATTAATTCTAGGGTCGGTAGACACCCAATAACCTCACTAAATATAGAAGTATCTAGAAGCATACATATAAATGTTCAAATGATTAATCCAATATAACCAATGTCATTAAATTCTCCCATACTTCTAGGATTTTATCCATGAAAAAACAAGATATTGGAAAATTTGGGGGCACTCAGTCTGTATCTGAGTCTCTTAATCACAAGTTATCTCCTACATAATTACATCCTTCCAAATCACATGAACTAAAGGAATTTCCTATCAACACATGATCAACTTCCATCAATCCTCTATCTTCATAGAGTAATCTATGATGGTTACTCCATCCTCCTTTTCTATATCACCAAATTCAATAACATGCATAGGTTCATGCACTTAAATAATCACCTACAACACATTTAATACATCAAACACTTGATCTAACTACATGGGTAAGGCTATATGGTAAGAATACTCTCCAACCATCCGTAAGATCTCGAATGGACCAAGGAAACTTGTGGATACCTTACTGTCCCATCCAAATAAATATAATCATAATTATACATAATATCTTATAATTATATGGTCTCACTACTAAAAATCCAAGGGCCTATAATGTCACGCTGTTTAATAATTTTCCATACTCTAGGATGACCTCATGTGTTCTATGATCATCTAAACCTTCTCTATCATTTCCTGCACCATCTATATCCAAAAAAAAATCATCTTTATTCTCAATCCTACATGTGATTTAAATATAGGGTATCCTGTACATGGAAATGAGAATTTCCATAACCAAAGTAGAGTGGTAGTTTTTATAATAAGATAACCCTTCCAATTGAAAGTGATCCTCCCATCTCCAATCAATGTCAAACATGAAGGATCCCAAAATATTGACCAGATTCTAGACAGATTATCCATTCTTCCAATTTATATTGTGGTGAAATGTCTTGATCCTCAAAAAATGGGGCCCAAAGACCTCCAACAAGCCTCTTCACAACTGTGATGTAAACTGAGCATAATGGTTAGTGATGATCGATGAGGGTACTCTATGAAGCTAGATGATCTCCCGAAAGTAAAACTACCACAAAATGTGAATTGTGCAATGAAATAGGGTTCAAGAATATTTTTCAACCTCGTAATTCGACTAAAAATTTCCATGATAGCATTATGGACCCTCACTATCTACAAAATCAAAATCCAATAGTCCATTGATATGTCATCACATTTCTACTATGTGATATAAATATATTGTATCATACATTCCAGAACATGGTTCCCAACATTCACTTGGTCACATATGAGACACCAAGATTAAAACTCCGTAATACTATGCCTCATACCTGCTCACCAAAACTACTATTGATAGTCCTATTACTTCTTTTTCACACTGTTATATACTTCGAATAGTTAAGTGTGAAACTCCCTCATTAGATACTCACACAACTTGAAAAAAACCCCTATACATCCCTTGAAAATAATTACAACATTTCCTCTTATATAAAATTTATCTAGTGAATCTTCTGATGATATATGGTCATGAAGAAACTCACAGTTGATGTCTACCATGTGATACTATCTCACACACTAGATAATAAAAGGATCCATTTCCATCAACTGATGTAAATCAGAACCCCTCTCCTCATATACGTTCATTTACACTGAAGTGAATTACTCATTAAAATCCTTAACCATGTGAGAATGTTACTTCTTACTAAGGGAATCTTCCACATCATTATCATTCCATGATGTAGATAATGTCATGAAGTGATAGTACTCTAGGAATTACATTCAAAACCTATGTCTTAGGATATTATCACTCTATGTGAAGATATAGAAAATACTATGGTGGTTTCAAAAAACATCAAGACACTTTCCCGAATGATAGTGCCTCCAAATATTCTAAGCTAAGACTACCGTTACCAAATCCAGGTCATGAGTTTCATATTTATACTCATGGGGTATCAAAAACCTTGAACCATATGTGATCATTGAATTACTCTACATCAACCTAAATATATTCCTAGAACCATAGGCATGGAAAAAACTACATACTTATCTCTATACTATGGTTGTATCAACAGAGAAGTACTTGTCAACCACATCCTCATCTCCTCAAATTCTCTTAGACACTAACCGGTCATGATAAATGAATAACCTTTCCATGCAAGGTATTCAAAGGGGGTAGAATCCAAAAGTTTCCTTCTGGAAATATTTAGTAGTACCCCACCATGCCTAGAAATATATACACCTCTAACAGTTTACCATAAAGCTAGTGAACATACATTGATAGTTTACAATAAATATAGTGTACCTAGAGTAAGTCTAGAACCATCAGAATGTTCTCTGTATGATTGTCATATGAAAATAAATTTAATGAGTTTTAAATCAATGATTAAAAATACAAATTGGTCCAAGTATAACTAAAAAATTTAGTTCTATGATTTATATACATTATAGGGTAATTCATCACTCCAAAATTCATCTCTATGAAATTATAGTTTCCAAAGAAATAGAAGAACACCATATTCATATTATCATCCTAGAGAACACTATATTGATAGTATATATACTTGAGATAGAAATTTCACATCCAAATCACTCCTCTTAACTATGAGAAGTGGATATCTATATGAAATATGGGTAGTTGTCCTCTATCAATATAAAATTTATGTTAATATAGTCAATAAAAATTCTTAATCCCCCATCCACATTTTCTATGAACATGACTAATGATTCCCCTGAGGACACACTATGTCTAATAAAAACCTTATCTCAATGGACCTCCAACTATACCCTTAGCCCCTAGACCATGGTAGTATCTATATGATATACTGAAAATTATATAGTTGTGTTCTTGGGTTAACGTTAATGAAAAATCCCATATCCAACCTTGGCAATAGTCTTAGAACATCCTCAGGGAAGACATATATATAATCCTCCAATAATGATGGGAGATATGGTCTTAAATAGACCACTACACTAATGGATAAACTCACCAACATATTGGTGAAGGGTTAAAACTTCCTTCTCTTAAGACCCACATATTCATCCATGGGAAATCTCTCACCCACAAAGAATAATATCAACCCATATATATGAATGAATATAACTCATATATGATGAAAATAAATCTAGGAATGATCCATGGACAACCAATTTATATCCAAGATGATTTCATAAGGTTTTATCATGACTAATAAGAGGTACCATGAGAAAATCTCTACATCGAGCACCAGATTAGACTACTAGTATATATGGAAAATAAAATAATCACAGCCATCCAGAACAACAACTGAATGTTTCTTCGATAAGGTCTCAATGGGGAGATCTATCACTTGAATGAGGGACATAGAGAGTCGAGGAATGACTCAATACTATTTTTATATGTTCATGATAATGAGTATAAACGATATATATTTTACCTCGAATAATTATGTAATATTCCTATTCATAACCATCCATTGTCAGCAACTAGCAAATTCCTCAATCGCTAGCCCTCCGAGCCTTAGATGTACCACATAATCATGGTGGTTGATGTAATTCCCAGTATCTCCCTTCACCAGAAGCCCCTCCCTCTAAGGATCCATCTACACTTCTAAATATTCCTCCTTTATAGGGGTCACCTTGGCCACTCCTATGAGATCAGTGGTAATGAATATACCTATATATTAGTGGTTTATCCATTACTAATATTTTCTTTTCAACTTTTCTGGTAGGGAAGTAAAATTCCACATAACATAACCCATCACAAGAAAAACACATCCCCAATCATAGATGATCAGATCCTCTAAAAAACCCTATACTATAGATCATTATTCATTAGCCCTTCCATGGGATGATATCCTTTTCCCAGAATCTAATGACTAATAGTTACAATCTACTATAAAAGACTCATCCCCAAGATCTTCACCAATGGCTCTAGCCACTTCAAATCCCTCTACAAGGAATATCTTTGTAATTAGAGCCTACATTATATTTCCACCATTAGTAGGTATACACAAGGAGACTATGTTGGGTTGGATATACAAAAAAACTCCCCACTCAATCATTTTTTCCTATAAAAATCTAACTCATTCCATATAGTGGGAGTAATTTGTGAGGTCAGTGAACCTTACAGAATACTAAGAAACATTCATATCTCCTTACATCAGCATATGGTGTTGTAGAATCTATACAGATTATAAGAAAAAATAGTAAAACTCTTCAAAAAAACAACTATGATAATTATAAACATGATATCTGTAGCACCCCAAGATTTCTGGGTATGTTATCTCTTCAAATTAATTCAATAACATGTATTATCCAAAATACTGAGTTTGAGCGCACCACGACTTACCAAACTAGCCAATTAAAAATGGATATGAATAGTATTAACTGGATTTTGTATTTTATATACTCCCTTTAATTTTAACTTATGTATTATGTGTTTCTTAGACATATTTGAAGAATAAATTCAATTATTCAGATAAAAAATTTATTTTTCAAAAAATGCGATTTTACAACTTTTTAATGGCAAAACCTTTTTAAATCCAATATTTCACACTTTTACAAATTCAATTTGAAAAAATAAAATTCTTCTTTAGAATCAGGACATAAAAATTTACATTGGATGGAATTTTGGTATATTTCTAATAATATTCATTTTTTATGAATAGTGATAAATACTGTATTTTAATTCAAAACTGCCTTTTAATATAATTTATTTATATGGTCAGATTATCTTCTTAATTTTTTTGAAGTGTAATTAGATTATATTTCTACCATTTAGTTGAATTTTAGTCGTTGGAAGTAATATCACTTTCAAATTGAACAAAAACAAGTGTCAATCTTTTGATAGTAAATATTTCTTAAAAACACGCAATTTGTTTTGACAACTGGAATTAATTTTAAATTAATCAATACAACATCTATGTTATGAATTTTTAAGGTATAAATAATTTCTGAATTAGGAATATAAAATATATCTTAGGATGATTTTTTTTGTATTTTTCTGAAAAACTGTATTTTTTATGAATAGTGAAACTAAAAAGAAGTAGTTAAAAATCTAACCATTTCATTTAATTAAACTTTTATCACTTATATGAGTTGAATTTTGAAACTCTGAAAAACATGGTTGTTATTATTATGTAAACTGTGGTTCATTTAGATGAAAATAATTTTTGATGAATTGTTACTTTCGTCTTTTATTTACCGCGGTTAATGATATATAGGGTAAATCAAGGTAAAAAGAATATTCTAATAATAAATAATTACATTAAAAATTTTCCTAACATTATTCGATGAGTCATGGCCGACCATGGTCATCTTTGGGTCTATTTTGGGACACCATGGATCCACTTAAGACTGATAATGACACTTTATATTAATTAATTTTACATAAAGACAAAAATGACATTAACATATATCTTTCAGTAAATAAATTTTTACATGGGATTATATAAGTTATCTCTTTGACTATAAATATTCATTAGAAATATAAAACATATTCCTACATCATTTTATTTCTTTTATATATTTTTAGACATCAACTAAATAAAATAATTTATGACACAATAATGATGTAGTGTTTACGTCATTAATGATTATTTAAAATAAATAAGATTATAAAGATTAAAAAATATCCAAAACCTATTCAATTATTATTGGATGAATTTATTTCGACCATTAGTCATCTTATCATCGACTATATTTAGTTTTGGACCTTTAGAAACAGAAAATAATTATATAATAAAATAAACTTTTCACACTTTCCTTTGGAGCCCCTCCCCCTAATAAAAATCCCTCAACTCTGACCCATTAATCACACCTCTCAAGCCCCTTGGATGATCCACCCTCTACCAAACAAAGCTCTCAAGATATTTCCCTTCTACCTAGAAGCCTTACCTTAGGAAGAATGCACTTTAATGTATCCTTTTGGTTCAAACCAAAGGGAGTTACCCAATTCTAAGGGAACAACTTCCCTAAAGTTCTCTTCTTTTATTTTACTTATCCAAAACCCTAAACTCTTTTTATTACATTATTTTATAACAACACAAGTATCCTCAATATAATAGGTTGTTTTTATGATGATTATTCGAGCTAAACTTGCACACAACTCTATCTAATGGAAAATAACATACTGTTTCTGTGGACAGGGAACTACTACCTCACAAAAGGATGATTATTCAATTATCTCCTACCGCCTTTTATATTGGCCATTATGAGTGAACTGTATTTATATATTATGTTTTTTCTCTATAATTAAGTAATTTTAATTTACAGACACACCTTTATGATTTACAATATTTGTGAACATGATAATTTCATTTGAGGAAGTGCAGACTACCTCCCTCTCAAGGTGATATGATTCGTTCTTGACATACATGGAACATATAATGGATGGATTTTATTAAATTATGTAACACATATATAATATTATATTATACTATAATTATAGTATACCTTTTTGTCATTGAGTTTTCATTTCATTAAATATGAAATAGAAAAAAAATGTTGCGTTCATGCATACGTACGACTTACCTTCAAAAATAAACAGTGCATTTCATTTCTTATCTCCAAATATCAAGAACTAATTATATATATATATATATATATACTGGATATATATGATATATATGATATTTAAATCATGAATATGATACTGGAGATAATATACTTTTGACCACATGAACAATTTGAAATTATAACAAGTTCATTTTTGACTCATGTACCAAATATCGACAAAACAACCATTATTAACTTAAATGATTACATAATGTCTACAACAAGGTAAGAAGTGATTTAAAAGGAATAATAAACATGAAAAGGTTCTTAAGAATGTATAAATTAACTTTATTTCATTATTCTTAAGATTAAATAACAAACGAGTCAAGTCGGACATGAGGTAAGGGGTTTCTTATCTCACTTTTAATTTAGTGAGATTTCCATTATTCGCCACTTATTTATTTAAAGTGGTGTATTATGTACAGAAATTTGATATATATTATCATTATTCTCTATATATTCATGGTATTATGTGATTCATTTGGTGGTTATTAACTTTTGGTCATACAACTCGATTGATTACAACATAGTAATGGGTTTTCATCTAACTTTTTATTCCCGTGAGATTCATGCTATATTGCCACTATTTCCTTTTGTGTTGTGTATGTACTACCTATAATTTTATTCATTGTGTAATATACTATAATTTATGGGTATTTATATCTTCATTGGATGATATTTCGTTCATGGGGTGTATGATTTGTAAGTTAACATATCAATAAGGAAAGTTCAAATTTCAATTTCCACTAATTGGGCTTTACACACACTTCATCAATTACATTACTCCAAGATTATGTGTGAAATAAGAATTTATTTACTTATGTAGTAATTTACACTCCCCTTTTTGTGGATATAATTTTTATACACATAATCACTCCCTTGATAAATTCTCATGTCAACTATATAAACGTGATAAGATAAATTTTATCTCAATTTCTATTCATTGAGTTCAACATCCAAGTCATTGGTGTTGTTATTAAAAGAATATGTGTGAATTTCCTCTGATTTATTTACACTGAATATCCAATAATATTGAGTGTATTTATATTTTTTTCACATAATTATGTCATTGATTTATCCTTAACCTAAAGATACAGTCTTTATAAAGGAATTCATCTCAAGTTTCATTCCATTGAGACTTCTTTGTTGTCATGTGCTAATTCACTTTTATTTGGTGTATATACTGTACTTTGACATAGTATATCATTAATCCCTTTATTATCATGATATGATAATGTTTTTATTTGCTTGATTATTGGTATTAAAGCATCTCTCATTTGGTTTGTAACTCAAACTAAAATATCATTTTAAATGTTTTAGAAATGTATTATTCTAAATATTTATCATTAATATACATGTTTTAAAAATCATTTTAAGGACTTATTTATATGGAACTTAATGTTTTAAAATTAAAATTACTTTTAAAAGATACAAAGTAGTATGGGACACTTTGATTCAATAATCTATTTTAAGCAGCTTCTTGATAACTAGTGAGACTTTTAAATGTTTTCATGAAAAATTGATATTTCTCTCAATGATTTTTTACTGATCATTTTCAACCACATCAAAATCCTCTACAGGATATTATTCTTGATCATGGATGCATTATTATGATGCAAATATTTTATTGTGTTGAAGGTTTTGTGATATATTTGACTGTGGATGTGTTATTTTTATACCATTCATGGTTTATGGATAATGTATTGACATTCTGTATGATAGTTTTAATATGAATGTTTTTGTTATGTTTAAACCTTTTCATATTAGCAATTCCATTAAACATAGTATGTGAAGGGTGGATCCCTTTATAGCTCCTCGATGCATCGGTAGGTCTCATGAGACAAACTAGTGTCTTGGCACAAGGCGTTGACAAAATCTTATTTGTATTCTTGACACAAGGCCTTGACTATGTGGTTATGTAGTCCGACAGTATGCATTCCATCATTATGAAAGTGGGTATTGATATTCCATGTGATTATTCGACTAGTAGAATATCCATGTGAATAATTAAATGGAATTATTTGTTTTCATCTTTACTATGATACGCTATAGTTCAAGTTTAAAAGGCTTTTGTTTTACTCTTATAAATTTACATACATGTTTATGCGTATTTATGAATGTTTCCGCTATATTGTTATCCTTACTGAGCATATGAGCTCACCCCTTTCTATGTTTTTTTTCCAGGATGTAAAGAAGTATTTTATGGTTGACCTGTAGGGATAGGCTAAGGATATAAGTGGTTTTAAAAAGGGGAAAATGTTGTTGATGTTTTTATCTCATGATGTAATGTAAAACTTATGAGTGTAGCTAATGCTTCTAAGGCTACAAAACTGATCGGTCATTTGGGACATGATTTTTTGTATCATAAAAATGTTATGTAGTAATGCAACGACTCTGGGTAACTAGGTTCGGGTCATTATAGTTAGTATCATAAAATGTTTAGTACAAACCTTGAAATATAGATTTAGAAAAACTCTTATTAGAGAACATTGCCCTAATATAGACATTGAGGATTAGTATAGAAGAAATTCCTAGAATACAAGTACTATATATATTTTGTGAGTTTTCCAGGAAATACATCCATGTCTGGATATGGGCAGGTAGAGGCGGCTCTGGAATAGATGTACCTAGGGATAACACCCAAAAACACCGCTTTGAGCTAGACTCAAACAGGAACTTGTGCACGACAATGGGCCTTGCTGCACTCTTGGTTACGACACTCTTATGGGATATGCTTAGGATAATTCAAAATATCTTTACAAAAAAATTTTAATTATTTTAACATAAGATGAAAATAAATAACATTGGTTAATACTAAGGCATTTTTTGTTCAGAGTGGACACTCAAGAGGGGGGTGAATTGAGTTCCGGTTAAACATTTCTGTTGAAAATAAATTCTATTAAAATCCCCCAATTTACAAAACAAGTCAAACTATAGTGAATTTTTAAAACTATAAAGGTTCAATTAGGTTCTCAAAGATTTATTAGGTCTCATTCAATTTAATCAAAAGATAAAATTGGATTTTGAAACAAATCTACTGATTTACAATAGTTACAAACACTTGCTAGATTTAACTATAAAAGTAACATTAAAATAGTTTTTTATTTCAAAGTAACAGCAGTGGAATATAAAAGATATATATATATATATATATATATATATTATAAATTAAACTTAAGCTAAAAAGAACAACAGATATATCCAATAGGTTCAGTCTTAAGGGGAGACTTAGTCCTCTAAAATTTATATATAAAAGTGATCCACACCTTAGATTGGGGTTAACAATAGTACACGATTGTCTAGGCCACATAGGGGCCTCAACTGCTGTTCATCGTGGGAAAACTCAGACAACAACCCACAGGATATCCAGGTCCAACTTAACCTCTACCACTATCCTCACTGGGACACAAGAAGGTGTAGAATGTTTGGAATGAGGATTTAGTATCCTCCAGTTCAACTTAGGAGATAGTGTGTGAGTAAGATATATAGAGTACACACACTTCTCAAAAAAGTAAATAAAGAAATCACTTAGAGAGTATATGAAAGTTTAGAAAGCTCTAGTGATTGGCAGTGCCTCTCTGGACTCATTGGATTCAGCAGAAATGCTTCTGAGTCCTTCTCTGGTTTGTGTGAAAAAACAGAGTGTCATGGTTCAGATTGTGTTCTTCACGAGTGAAAATGTTTTCTTGATTTCAGTTCATCCAGTAGTGTCAGATTTCATGCATGTGAGTTCTTTGAAAGATTTTGCAATGTGTTCTTCGTTCTCAGGATTGTTCTTCTGTTCAGTATAGAGCACTCGTGTTTTTTAAGTTGTCGCACATACGTATGTGCTTCTATCTTTTTTTGTTACAGCTCAGTATTCTTTATATTTTTAGAGCTCCGAAAATAGGAATGATTTCCTTTCCATATGTATGAGGCACGATTTCCTGACATGAAAACAACTGTCATTAAATAACATTAAATGCATTAAAATCATCAAATATTACCATTATCATTATTTAACTAATATTGACAAAAAGGTTAAGAAACAGTGTCACAGTGGTTATGCAAACGGTGTCTCCTTGAACTAGTGTCTCCTTCATGGTATGTGCTCCACAGTGTGTCCTTCACAGTGTCTCCTTGTCACAGTGTCTGAGTCACAGTGTCTGACTCACGCTGTCTGAGTCACGGTGTCTGAGTCACGGTGTGTCCTTCACGGTGTGTCCTTCACGGTGTTTGGGTCATGGTGTATGAGACTTATAATTCACGGTGTCAGGCTTACTGTTTCTATTTTACACTTCACGGTGTCTGTGTCTTGCACAAAGTCTGTCTTACTGTGTCAAACATCATGGTGTCTTGATACTTAGAAAAATAACTATATTCAAACGTAAACAGTAATATGCATAATGTGAATTAACTTAACCATTATCGAGTAAGATAACTTCAAACATAAATACAAGGGTTTGATAAGATAAGTATGATTTGTGATCATGAATAAGATTTGTACATAATAATGAGATTAATTAACAGTAATAAGATTTGTGATCATTAAAACATGATTTGTAATTATTATTGATATTTGTGATCATTAAAACAAGATTAATACATGAGGAGTCCAACAATCTCCATCTTTTTGATAATCACAAATTATGTATAGTTAAAATATAAATGAAATGAAACGTTAGAGAAAATAACATATATAATAATAACAGATAAAAGACTAAGAGATAACTCTTCCTCACTTTTTTCCCCTTTTAGGAATATAAACAATTAGAGAGAATGGAGTGAAACAATGAATTTATCATTAAAAACGTGAATAATACATCAAAAAATATAAATACAAAAACAACGACATCCCATAAAAAATGAAGAATCACTGGTTGGAATCATAGATTGGATTTCTGTTTGACTTTATCAGCATCACGAGCTGGAGTTGATGTAGAGGAAGGCATGGAGGTAGTAGAAAAAGATGGTAATGGTAGACTTTAAAATATGGAGGGAGTCAAAGTAGGAGCTGTAGATGATCTAGTCTGTGGTTGGTCAAAAATGAATGGCTAGATCTGAGATAGAGCTTGGCTGACTGACATGGTAGTTGAGGCTAGGGCAGGTAGACCTGGTTAAAGAGGGGCAGCAGCTAGTGCAACTATAGTTGTACTCTACAATGAAGATACTACTTCAAAAGATTGATGAAATCAGTAATGATTTCTCCACCATATTTCATAGCCTTTTCAAAATCGTCCTTATTCTCCATGAATTTATCCAACATTTTGGGGAACTCTGTAAGATTATAAACATGAGCCTTAAAAGACTAATTCACTGAATGGTTTTTTAGGTTCACCATAAGATACTTAAAGTGATTTTTCATGTCACTTTTAGAGAATATCTAAGTGAGATAAAAGTCTATCTTCTTTGTGATCTCTTTTTGAGCATCATTGGCAATCTTAGAATTATTTTGAACCAAGTCAAGTGTTCGATCACTATTCTTAACTACCTCTGAAAAAGGAGAAAGATCTAATCCACTAAAAGAATTTTGAATTTCTTCCCGGATTATGGACTTCAGCAGAGAGTCATCCAAAGAAGGGTTGGAGGTCTGACTAGAGGGAGCAGAAGCATTGACAGCTATGGTGAGAACTTTGAGTTGTTTCAAAACCTTTTGAAGACAACCAGTGTAATCATCTATGAGCCTATTCAGATTCTATAAAAGCTATCTCATGTGTTACAACATCGTTGTGTGGGTTTCTCCAATATTATCATCAAAGGACAACTTATAGGGATGCAGCTGAGATAAAATTTCTCTAGAAATGTTGGAAACATTTGGTTCAGGAGAAGTAGCAGAAGGTGCAGGAGAAGGATCTGATCATGAAGACAATTTTTTTTGCATGTCAGCTACCATACTTTTTAAAGTTGCAACATTAGCACTAAGTAGTTTTTTATTCAACCCTAACTGCTTGAATTTCACTGATCATCATTAGATGATTATGCAGAATGATATTTTCCAAAAGAACCAAGGCATCTTCCTGACTTAGTTGAGTCACAGGACGATGTTGAGAGGATATAATCTTCTCAACTCCAGCTACTATTTTCTCTAGAAATACAATCAATTCATATTTGGTTACAAAATATTGTTTCTCAGGTTAGAGTGTAGGAGAAGGTAGTGGTACAGGTTCTGGTGCAGATTTTGGTTGAGGCTCAGGTTAAGATGCAGGTTCAGGGTGAGTGACTGATTTCAATTGAAATAAGGTGGAGAGATCCATTCCAATTGTAGTCACTTACTGTGATTCACTCACATCATAAAAGCTCGGGAATTCGTACTAAGTGTACACAGAGTATGACTCGGTGGAAGGAGGTGCATCACCAGGTTCAGATTCAGATTCATCAGACTCAGCTGCACTAGGTTCAAGGTTTTGAGGTTCCTCCCCCTCAACAGGTGCGTTCATTTCAAGAACTATAGGCTCATCAGTGTGGTCAAGATCCACAAGATCAACTCTAATATTTTCATAAGATTCATGCCTTTCCAGCCGAAAGGCAATTTCAATCCTCTCTTCAGGAGAGGGTATGTACTTAAGAACCAACTGTTCCATAGGCCGTTCTTCCAGACTTGCTTCTGGAACAGAGGTGAGATCTTCTAGATTTTCTCCTATATTTTCTTCTTGCATTTTAGGGAGGTTTTCTGCACCACCAGACTCTTCAATGGCTTGCTGCTCTAAAACAGGGATAATCAAATCTTTTGCAGCCTCAGGTTGGGTTTCGGGATCAACACCATCACTAGAAGCAGAAGCGTCTTCTTCTCCAAGAACATCAGGAGGTTCTCCTTCTCTGAGAACAACAGAAGGACCAACAGTCCTTTGTTTCTCAACAGGAGCTGCTTCCTCTTGAGGTAATTCAGCCTCTTCCCTATGAGGTACTCTATCTTCCTCTTCTTCTTCTTCTTCTTCCTCTTCTAGATACTCAACCATATCATCTGGTTCCAAACGAGGATCAGTAATATTCTTTGGTCTTCTTGGATAATCAACAAGATTATACTTCTTATATAGTTGATCATTATCCTCAACCCACTTCTTCTTCCAAGGGTTCCAATTGATCTTCATCCTTCTGATGGTAGGCTTGGATAGGCAGTACTCAAAATCCACAAGATTTTCTTCATTTGGTCCAAATACACCATTGGAAACTAACATATCTGAAATCATCATTGAGTAAAACAATGATGTGGATTTCGAAGTGACCTTAATAAGTTCACACATATGGTGAATGACATATTTTCATAGATTTATCTTATGGCCATTATTCATCAGATGAATTAGAAACACATCCTGATACTTCAACATAGCAAAAACACCCTTCCTTGGGCTAATCAAATTCTGAACAAACATAAACATGAGCCTTGTCTCCCCATCCAACTCTGCAGCTATGGCCCTTCTCTTGGTTCCATTTCCAGTTAATATTTCCAAGGCATTCTCTAGGTCAAATATATCGGTTTTTGGAGGAGGGTCTCTCTGCTAGTCATCACAAAATCCCTTTATGAAGAATCCTTAGGCATGAAACCCATCACCTCGAAGTGAAAGAAAATTTATGAGCATTGATCTAGGTTGTTACCACAAAACATTCTCCAGCATCAAAGAAGAACTCTACATACCGATAATACTGAGATAACATCTTGGGTAAATAGATCTATCTTGTCTAGAAATCTATTCAAGCCATCCTTGATCTCTGAGAACATTTAGAACCAAAGAATTACTAGATAGCAGCCACTCAGGACAAATCTATTTCTCAGTAAATACAGAAAAACTTACTAGGTTAGGATTCAAGGGACCATCAGGAGCTATCTTCAGTGCTATTTTCTGTTTCTTCATGCGGTGCTTCTCATATGAGATTGAATATGGACGCTTCATCCTGGGAATCCACTGAAGATTCTACCGAGAGAGATGGAGAGAAGGTTTTTAAGGTAAAGAGGGTTTGAGAGTGTCAACACGAGAGATCTTGGGTAAGGAATCGACTGAAAACCCTTATGTTTTATCATTTGGGAATGTCAAACGTCATAAAAACAAAAACGTTGGAAAGTAAATTGCGGTGAAATAAAAAATTACCGTGATACAGATTAAAATAAATTCATAAATACTCTTAACTGTGAGACAGTGAGTAGGCATTATGGTGCGATGAAAAATAGTCGTCACGGTGAGACAGTTGGTGGTCATCATGGTGAGATAGTGACCATTATGTGCAGTCACGGTGAGACAGTGAGTGAACTGTTCTATCATGGTGAGATAGATAAGTGACAGACCGTGGACACATGGTGTTAACTATGAGACCGTAAACTTGAAACAGTAAATGAGCAACAGTGAATATGAAACCATAAAGTAAAATATATTAAAATAGTAAACAGTAAGATCTGTAAGATATCTATTTATGATTGATCATGCCAGGATCATGTATGATGTAATCTAATCTTTCAGAATTTAATGATTTTGTGAATATATCAGCAAGTTGATATTTAGTACCAATGAATTCTATAGTGATATCAACTTTTTGATAATGATCCCACAAAAGTGATATCTTACATCAATATACTTTGTCCTAGAATGTGAAACATGATTCTTTGAAATGTTAATAGCACTTGTGTTGTCACAATTTATTCGTACATGTCTGAATTGATATCCATAGTCTAGTAATGTGTGTTTCATCCAAAAAAAATGTGCACAACAACTACCAGCAGCTATTTATTTAGCTTCTGTAGTAGAGAATGAATTTTTTTTGTTTCTTACTACACCA
Source organism: Viscum album (assembly GCA_963277665.1). Lineage (NCBI taxonomy): Eukaryota > Viridiplantae > Streptophyta > Magnoliopsida > Santalales > Viscaceae > Viscum > Viscum album. Next base: position 1,704,262,587 of record OY728155.1, read on the forward strand.
TGATACTAGTGACTTTCCTAAAAGGTGACATGTCCAAGAGGTTCTTTTTCTATCTAACTTACATCTAGAAAAATCAGCATCAGAATAAATAACTAATTCAAATGATTGTCCTTTTGGATAGAATAGTCCTAAATCGGGTGTATGCTTGAGGTATTTGAAAATTCTATTTACAGCATTTAAATGTGATTCATTAGAATTTGATTGAAAACAATCACACATACACACACTAAACATAATATCAGGACGACTAGTAGTGAAGAAGAGTAGACTTCCAATCATTCCTCTATAAGTGGTTTGATCAACAGATTTACCATCTTCATCAAGATCCAACATACAGGTGGTACTCATGGGAGTGTCACTACTTTTTGTTCTATCCAATCCAAAACGTTTTAAAAGATCTCTATTATAATTACTTTGAGTCAAAATAATTCCATCATTGTTTTGAAAGATTTGAAATCTAAGAAAGATTTTTAGTTCACCCATTAAACTCATTTCAAATTAGTTTTTCATCATTTTAGAAAAATCAGTACACAAAAAAGTTTATAAAGATCCAAAAATAATATCATCTACATATATTTTAACAACTAAAACATCTATAGAAATTAGTTTTATAGAAAGGGTAAGATCAACTATACCTTTGAAAAACCTTTAGAAATAAGAAAAGTACTTAACATGTCATACCAAGCTCTTAGAGCTTGTTTTAAACCATATAAAGATTCTGATAATTTGAAAATATGATTTAGAAAATGAGGTTTTGGGAATCTAGGTGGTTGTTCAACAAAAACAACCTCAGTTATATACCAATTTAAGAATTCACTCTTGAAATCCATTTGATATAGTTTGAAATTTAGATTTGGAGTATAAGAAAGTAAGATCCCAATGGCTTCTAGTCTGGCTATTGGAGAAAAAGTCTACTCATAGTCAATTCCTTCCTCTTGACTATAACCTTCTGCAACTAATATATCCGTGTTTCTAACTATATTTCCAGATTCATCTACTTTATTTCCAAACACCTATTTAGTTCCTATGGTGAAAGTGTCCATAGGTATTTCAACAAGTTTACAAACTTTATTTCCTTCAAACTGATTGAGTTCTTCTTGCATAGAAATTACCCAAAATTCATCATTAATAGCATCATCAATGTTTTTAGGATCAAGATGTGATAAGAAGGATTGATGCTCAACATGATTTCTAAGAGAAGCTCTAGTCTGTGTCCCTCAATCTAGATTTCCTACAACAGAATCTAAAGGATGATTCTTTAAAATATTAGTTGATCTAGTAAAGGCAGGGCTAGAAATTTCAGGTTCTTCTCTAGGTTTGGGTTCAATAGGAGGAGATTCTGAAATATTTCCAGAACTGATTGTCTTTATGGCAGGTTTATTGATCTTATCATTAATGTTCAGAACAGATAAATCTTCTTCAAGATTTTCAAGAGATGATATAGGTTCATGTGGATCAGTTTCATCAAATTTGATGTGAACATATTCTTCCACACATTTTTTCCTTTTATTAAAAACTCTATAGACATTTCTAGTTAATGAATGACCAAGAAAAATTCCTTCATCACTCTTAGAAGAAAACTTGTCCAGATTATCCATTGTATTGAGGATAAAGCCATTTCATCCAAAGACACTAAAGTAATTAACTTTAGGTTTTCTATTATTCCATAGTTCATAAGGGGTGTTCTTGAGAACATGTCTAATCAGGACTGTATTAATAATATGAAAATCTGTATTCACAGCTTCAGCCCAAAAATAAATTAGTAGGTCATACTCATTAAGCATGGTTCTTGCTATTTGTTGAAGGGTTCTATTTAATCTTTCTAATAAGCTATTTTGTTGAGGTGTCCTAGGGGAAAAACTTTGTGACTATAGACATTGTGTGATCAATAAGATTCAAACTCTTGATTTTCAAACTCACGACCATGATCACTTCTCAGGGTTTTAATCTTAAGTCCACTACGGTTTTCTACAGACTTGCAGTATTTAACAAAGTAAGAATAGGATTCACTATTGTGATCCAAGAAGTATACCCATGTATATATAGAAATGTCATCTACTAAGACATAGACATAGTGCTTCCCATTTAATATAGAAACTCTAGAAGGTCTAAACAAGTCCATGTGAAACAACTTGAGGAGTTGAGAGGTTGACACTTCTTTCTTTGGTTCAAAAGGGATTTTGTGTTGTTTTCCCTTTTGAAAGGGATTACAAACTTTGTCATTTGGTAACTCAAGTTTGGGTAGGTCTATAACCAAGTTCTTACTAGTCACTTTTTAAGTGAATGTATATTACAGTGTCCTAGTCTTCTATTCCATAACCAAGATTCTTTATGAAATCCATTTAAACAAGTCATATTTTTCCTAGACAAGGAATTTAAATCAACTGCATAAACATTTTCATTTCTCGAAGAAGAAAATATTAAAAAATTATTAGAATTAACAACATTACAAGAATCATTTTCAAACATAACATAAAGCCATCATCACATAATTGAGATATATATAACAAGTTATATTTTGACCCATAAACAAATAGAACCTTAGATATAAAAACTGAATCAATGTTACCAATCTGGCTTAGGACAATGATTTTTCCGTTAGAATTAACACCAAAGGTGAAATAGCCTCCATCAACCATTATTAATCTCTTGAAGCATTAATAATCCCCAGACATATGTCTCGAACATCCACTGTCCAAGTACCATAACTTCCTATGATAACTCTTCAAGTAGGTTTCCTACAAAACAGTTTTAGATGGAATATGATTTTGGTACCCAGATTCTCTTTGGTCCAGATATGTTAGCAATCAATGATTTTGTTACCCAAATTTGTCTTATGGGTTTCATATAAATTATAGAATCAAAATATTTTAAATGATAAAATCTATTTGATCTATAACTATATAAATAACTAGTTGAATCATATGAGTTTCCAGAACTGGAAGAAGCATAATTTTGTCCAGATTTAGGAATAAATCTAGTTTTTGTAGACTATCTCTATCTAGGTTGGTATCCCAAACATGTAGTATACATTGGTGCAACTTTTTTACCTAAAATTTGAGTAAGTGTATCTTTTCCATTTTTTAATTTTTCTAATTCCTTCCTATGTTGCTCATTATACATTTTTAATTTAGTATTTTCCTTCAATAATTGAGCATTCTTTTTTTTCTATATCAAGGGTGGATTTAACAGTAGCAGTGAGAGCATGATGTTTCTTTAATGACTTATATTTGTCCTTATATTCATTGCATGTTTATTCCTTCATGTTACAGTATTCAGATAATTCAACTTTAGTCATGTCTTCAGAATCAGAATCAGATTCAACATCAACTCCAGAATAATAGGAATTTAAAACAGGAGTATCTAATGTTACCTCGGATGTGTTGGTCTTGAAACACATGTTAGCACAATTATTTTCAGAATCAGAAACGTCAGATTCACTTTTGCTGTATTCTAAAGCACTCAAGGTAGATTTCATAGCTTTCTTATACTTATTGTCATTATAGTCATGTTTCTTCTTGAACTTCAGTTTTAGAAAATCATATTTTATGTGACCTTTTATTTTGCATTCATTGCAGAGTACTTCATCACTTTTACCTGGCTTTTTCCATTCCTTTTTCTAGTGACCTTTGTTGTCATATTTACCTTTGTAGTTTGTTTTTCTAAATAATTTCTTCTTCCTATATAATTTCGTAAACCTCTTGGCTAACTGAGCCATTTCAGCATCACTGTTAGAGTCTGAATCGTCACTTGTAGAACTTTCAGTTTTTATTTGAACTTTTTCGTTGTCCATTCTCTTTGAACCAGTAAACTTAAATTCCACAGATTTCTCTTAGGTTCGTCATCATATTCTTTATTCCCCTTGAGTTCTTCCTTATACATCATAAGCATACCAATTAATCTTTAACATGCAGAGCTCCAATGTCACATGATTCTATGATTGAAACAGAAGTGACTCTCCATCTATCTGGAAAACATCTCAGTATCCTTCTGATTTGTTCCTTTTCTAGAACTTCCTTTACAAGTGAACTCATTGTATTTAATATCTCATTGAACCTGATATACATATCAAAAATAGGTTCATCCTTCTTCATTTTAAAATTATCATATTTAATAGTATATGTATTCAATCTCATTTCTTTGACATTATTTGTTCCCTCATGAGAAACACCTAAAGTATCCCATATTTCATAAGCTGTTTTGCAGGAAGATATTCTATTGAATTCCTCATCTCCTAATGCACAATACAAATCATTCATATCTTTACAGTTATTATTGTATGCTACTTTAGTAGGTTCATCCCAAGTAGTTATTTCAGTTTCTGGAGTTTTATATTGAGATTCTATAGCAGTCTACATATCAAAACTCATACTTTCTAAATGAATATTTTTTTTAAGTTTCCACTAGTCATAGTTTGTACCATTGAAGAAAGGTGGCCTATTATTAGAAGCATCTTATAGTCTATTGTCCATAGCTAGATTTTAGAAAGTATATTTAAAGAGATAAAATTTAGAACTAATAGAAATTTAAGATCTTTAAAGATGAAACTAAAATCACAGTTAAAAAACAGAATGTTTTTAAAACTTGTATTAATAAAAAGAACCTATGATACCAAATGTTGGTCGGAGTGGACACTCAAGAGGGGGGTGAATTGAGTTCCAGTTAAAAATTTCTGTTAAAAATATTTTCTATTAAAATCCCCCAATTTTAAAACAAGTCAAACTATAGTGAATTTTTAAAACTGTAAAGGTTCAATTAGGTTCTCAAAGATTGATTAGGTCTCAGTCAATTTAATCAAAAGATAAAATTGTCTTTTAAAACTAATAAACTGATTTACAACAGTTACAAACACTTTCTAGATTTAACTATCAAAGTAACATTAACATAGTTTTGTATTTCAAAGTAATAGCAGCAGTATATAAAAGATATATATATATATAATACTTTAAACTTAAGCTAAAAGGAAAATAATATATAACCAAGAGGTTTAGTCTCAAGTCGAGACTTATTCCTCTCAAATTTATATATAAATGTGATCCACACCCAAGATCGGGGTTAACAATAGTACACGACTGTCCAGGCCACGTAGGGACCTCAACCACTATTCTTCATGGGAAAACAAAGACAACAGTGCACAGGCTGTCCAGGTCCTACTTGACCTCTACCACTATCCTCAGTGGGACACATGAAGGTGTAGAATGTTTGGAATGAGGATTTGGTATCCTCCAGTTCAGTGCATGAGACAGTGTGTGTGTAAGAAATACAGAGTACACACACTTCTCGAAAAATTATATAAATAAATTACTTAGAGAGAGTATATGAAAGTTTAGAAAGCTCTAGTGATTCTCAGAGTAGCTCTAGACTCATTGGATTCAGCAGAAATGCTTCTGAGTCCTTCTCTAGTTTTGTGTGAAAAAATAGAGTGTCATGGTTCAGCTTGTGTTCTTCAGGAGTGATAATGTTATCTTGATTGCAGTTCCTCTAGTAGTGTCGTATTGCATGCATGTGAGGTTTTTTGAAAGATATTGCAATGTTTTCTTCATGCTCAAGATTGTTTTTCTGCTCAGTACAGAGCACTCGTGTTTCTTTATTTGTCACGGATACATATGTTCTTTTATCTTTTCTACTACAGCTTAATCATCCTTATATTCCTCGAGCACCGGCAATATGAATGATTTTCGTTCCATAGGTACGATGTATGGTTTTCTAGACATGCCAAAAACTATCATTAAATAACATTAAATTCATTAAAAACAACAAATATGACAGTTACCATTATTTAAATAATATTGACAAAAAGGTTAAGAAATAGTGTCATAGTGGTTATGCAAACGGTCTCTCCTTGAACGGGTGTCTCATTCATGGTATGTGCTTTACGGTGTGTCCTTCATGGTGTCTCCTTGTCACAGTGTCTGAGTCACGGTGTCTAACTCACGGTGTCTGAGTCATAGTGTCTGAGTCACGGTGTGTCATTTACGGTGTGTCCTTCACAGTGTCTGGGTCACAGTGTTTGAGACTTATAATTCATGGTGTCGTGCTTACTGTGTCTGTCTTACACTTCATGGTGTCTCTGTCTTGCACACGGTCTGTCTTACTATGTCAAACTTCACGGTGTATTGATACTTAGACAAATAACTATATTTAATCTTAAATAGTAATATGCATAATGTGAATTAATCTTAACCATTATCGAGTAAGAGAACTTGAAACATAAATACAAGGGTTTAATAAGATAAGTAATATTTTTGATCATGCATAAGATTTGTACACAATAATGAGATTAATTAATAGTAATAAGATTTTTTATCATTAAAACATGATTTTTAATTATTATTGAGATTTTTGATCATTAAATCATTATTAATACATGAGGAGTCCAATAGTATTTCATATTGAAAATAAGGTGTAATGATATTCTACCAATTATTTTATGTCTCACACTGTGCTTTCTTGTGTTAGACTATGACTAGATTCCAAGGAAGTCATAGTAACATTGAACATGATGTACAAGGTGGTCATGCCGGTGGAAATGAGCATCAAAATGGAATGTCGATAGAAGTAAAAGATACCATGTTCATGCTGAATCGGTTTTCTAAAAATATGATCAACAACATATATATTAACCAACTCCCGGACTCAACAATGAAGAAAAAGGTGTTGAATAATAAGATATCATACAGTGGAGACCATGGAGAAAAAAATATCAATTTCCATCATGCAGGAAATGTGGAAGGAGACACCTAATAAAGTGTCTCAATGGAATAATGAAATACATTATGTGTGGTAAATAATGACATAATGTAATGCATTGTTGAAGAAAAATGAAGAGTACTATAGAATAAAAAATGATCCTAAGAATCTAATCACAATCATTTGTTGTAAATGTAAGGGATCTTTTCATTAAATGAGTCAATTCCATATTCTATAGGATAACCTCTAAGTCAAAGAAGAACCCATTTGGAAATAAATAGATGGAGAAATGTTTTAAAGTATGGGATTACATTGGAAGACTATTCCCTTGTATGTGTAACCATGTAGTTTGTTGTGTGAAAATACTATTTGAGGTAGAATTATATTTTCTTTAGTGGATATAGTTCTATATAACCGTTTGGGTTTAAATGATCCTTGAATTTGAGGCAATTACAGGTCATAAATTTTTAGGATGAAAATGTGAGGTATGAGATAGCATTTATGGTTAAAATATGTTTGGTTTATTTTTGAGGAATTTATCTCATTTTTTGGAATATTATAATAATATATAGTTTTTTAAAAAGGACAACACATAGACTATGTGACAACCCATCACCTCAGACAAATCTGTGGGAATTGAACCCACAACCAATGTGCGACTGTGATTTATTGCCTACCACTGGACTACGTGAAGTCCCTGGTTAGTATGACTAATTAATTTATCTTAAATAATTTTATGGATTAAGAATATATTGATTTTGGGAACTAATGATTTATCCGTATTATAGGAAAATGATTTGGTGATTAAGTGATAAATGTTATTTTCAATGATGTTCGCTCTTTTGGTAACACCATATGCCAACAGAAAATAGAATACTATGGGATCTCATGTGAGGAGTAATGGTTAGTTTTTATCTATGTTTTTATTGTGGATTTATAGATATTTGGGTTATTTATGGAAATGAATAACTTATCATAGAGAATATGTGACTAGGTTAATTACTTTTATGTATGTGACTTTAAGAGTAGTCGATATTATTTGGAGATACAATTTAATGTGGAAGACTATATAAGAAATTTCTTCTGAGTTTTGGGTTTAAATATTAGTTTGTATTATACTGAAATATTTTATGGACATTTTTTTATTGAATTGTATTTATTGAACTTTGGGTATTGTAGGATTAATTTTAGAAATTAAGAATAGTATTTATATCTCTAAATATTTATCCTTTTTGGGGATCATCTGATCTTTCACTAACCAGTTTGGTTTTGGATAATCTATAAAGAAAAGGGAAATATATAGTTCATCCTTTGTGTATTATGTGATTATATATAAGTTGATTCTAGCGCTTCTATTGTGACCATGTCATCTTGAATACCAATTTTTTGGAGTGAAATATGAGTTTGTGGTAAGAATTAGATAAAGGATGAAACTCTACCTATCAAGTATATTTTTGTTTCTATTATTCTATGAATAAATAAATTATTAATCTTTAGGGAAGTAATATTAAAACCAAAAATGTGTTATCCTAATGATTCATGTTTTCACAAACCGATGATATTTTAAATCATCATAGATTGATGGATTTGAGGCCCTTAATTTTACACTTGTTTATGATTGATGACCTCAATCACTTCCTATAAATAAATTTATTTTCCTCAAATTATGTGTCTCTAATTTCCACCATTGTTCTTCTAACCGAGATCACAATTTGGTGGTGACTTTTTCATTCCATTTCCCTCATATTCAGACTAAATTTTATTAACCCAATTTCCAATGTGAGTTTTCCACAACAGTATTTTTTCTATTTTCAACCTTTTATTTTTGAAAAAAATTTCAAATTGCTAGAATGAAATTTATTAAAGGAGGGGAGAATGTAGCACACCATGACTTCTAGGTATGTTATCTCATCAAATTAATTCAATAACTTTTACTATATGAAATACTGAGTTCGAGCACACCACGACATACAAAACTGGCCATTTAAAAAACAGTTATGAATAGTATTAACTATATTTTGATTTTGTATAATCCATATAATTTTAACTTATGTATTAAGTGTTTCTTAAACCAATTATAAGAACAAATTCAATTTTTCAGATAAAAAATTTAATTTTCAAAAAAATGCAATTTTACCACCTTTTAATGGTGCACCCTTTTTAAATCCAATATTTTACACTTTTACATATTCAATTTTACAAAATAAAATTCTTCATCCTAATAGGGACATTAAAATTTACTTTGGATGAAATTTTTGTATTTTTCTAATAATATTCATTTTTTATGAACAGTGAAAAATACTTTTTTTTAATTCAAACATTCCTTTCAATTAATTTATTTATTTGGTTATATTAGATTTTTAATCGTTTTTAGAGGTAATTAGATTATATTTTAGCCATTTAATCCAATTTTGGTCATTGGAAGTAATTCTACATTAAAATTGAACAAAAAAAAGTGTCAATAGTTTAATAGTTTATATTTCTTATAAACATGCTTTTTGGTTTGACAATGAGAATTATCATCAAATTATTTAGTCCAACATATATGATTTTAATTTTTTAAAATAGACATCATTTTTGAATTCGGAATATCAAATATAGCTTAGGCTGAATATTTGGCATTTTTCTTAAAAACTTTAATTTTTGATGAATAGTGAAACCACTAAGTAGTAGTTAATAATCTGAACTTATCATTTAAATAAACTATTACCACTTTTGAGAATTGAATTTCAAAAATACGATATACATGGTTGTTAAGTAAAATTTGGTTCAATAAGATGAAAATAATTTTTGGTGAATAATAACTTTCAACTTCTATATACCGTTGTTAAAGGTAAATATGGAAATTCAAGGTAAAAAGAATATTCTAATAATACAAAATTACCATAACACTTATCCTAACCTTATTTGATGAGTCATAGACGACCCTGGGAATATTTGGTTCGATTTTGGGACCCCATAGAGCCACTTAAGAGTGATAATGACACTATCTTAATTATTTTTAAATAAAGACAAAAATGAAATAAACATATATCTTTTTGTAGATAAATATTTATATGTGGTTATATAAGTTATCTCTTCGACTATATATATTCATTATAATTATAAAAATATTTCTTACATCATGGTATTTTTTTTATAATTTTTAGACATCAAATAAATAAAATTATTTATGACACAATAATGATGCAGTGTATACCACATTAATGAATGATTTAAATAAATAAGATTATAAAGATTACAAAAATATTAAAAACTCTCCAAATTCTTATTGGATTATTTTATTTCGACCATGTGTCATAATATCATATACTATAATTATTTTTGGTCCTTTATAAACCAAAAATCATTATATAATAAAATAAGCATTTCCCACATTCCCAAAGAGCCCCTCCCCCTTTATAAAAATCTTTCACCTCTATCCCATTACTCACACATCTCAAGCCCCTTGGATCATCCAAAATCTGCCAAAATAAGATCTCAATATCCCTCCCTTCCATCTAGAAGAATTACATTAGTTAGTAGGCACTTCATGAAACCATTTAGTTCAAACCAAAGGGAGTTACCCAATTTTAAGGCAACGTCATCCCTAAAGTTATCTTATTTTATTTTACTTTTACAACCCCATTAACTCTTTTTATTACATAATTTTATAACAAAAACAGTATCCTCAAAATACTATGTTTTTTTATGATTATTATTCGAGTTAAACTTACACACACCTCCATCTAATGGGAAAAGAACATACTGTTTCTATGGATGGTGAACTATTGCCTCACGAAACGATGATTATTCAATTATCTCCTACTTCCTCTTATGGTGGACATTATGATGACACCATATTTATATATTATATATATTATGATTATGTTCTCTCTATGATTCAGTAATTTTCATTTACGAACAATCCTTTAGGATTTGCAATATGTGTGAACATGATAATTTAATTTGAAGAAGTGCAGACTACCGCCCCCTCAAGGTGATATCATTCATTAATGAAATACATGGAATGTATTAAGGATGGAGTTAATTAAATTATGTAACACATATATAATATGCTATTATAAGGTAATTATAATATACCTATGTATCATTTAGTTTTCATTTCATTTAATATTAAATTGAAATGAAAGTAGTGTTCTTGCGTATGTACGACTTACCGTCTTCATGAACAGTGCATTTCATTTCTTATCTCCGAATATCATGAAATAATTATAAATATATATATATATATATATTCTGGATATATATATATATATATGACATATATTATATTTAAATAATTAATATGATACTGGAGATAATATACTTTTGACCTCATGGACAATTTGTAATTATAACAAGCTAATTTTTGACTCAAGTACCAAATATCAACAAAACGACCATTATTAACTTAAATGATTACATAACCTTTATAATATGGTAATAAGTAATATAAATGGAATAATAAACATGAAAAAGGTTCTTAGGCAAGAAAAAATTAACTTTAGTTTATTATTCAATAGATTAAATAACAAACAAGTCAAGTCAAACATAAGGTAAGGGGATTCTTATCTCACTTTTAATTCCGTGAGATTTCCATTGTTTGCCACATATTTATAGAATGTGGTGTATTTTGTATTGCCATTTTGATATATATTATCATTATTCTATTTATATTCATGGTATTCTATCATTCATTTGGTGGTTATTCCCTTTTGGTCATATGACCCGATTGATTACAATGTCATAAGGGGTTTTCATCTCACTTCTTATTCCCGTGAGATTCATTCTATATTGACACTATTTATGTTTTTGTGGTATATGTACTACCCATAATTGTATTATTTGTGTAATATACTATGGGTATTTAAATCTTTATTGGATGATAGTTTTTTCATGTGGTGTATGTTTCTTATGTTACCAAATTAGTAATGAAATATAAAATTTCAAATTCCACTCATTGGGATTTGTGCATACTTCATTGATTACAATACTACAAGATTATGTGTGAAATCACTATTTATTTATTTATGTAGTAATTTATACTCTCCACATTGTGGATATACTAATGATACACATAATCACTCTATTGATCATTTTTCAAGTGATCGATATAAACATGAATAGTGTAATTTTAACTGAATTTCGATTTATTGAGTTAAATATCCAAGTCATTGGTATTGTTTACAAGATTATGTGTGAATGTCCCCTGATTTATTTACACTGAATATCCAATCATATTGAGTGAATTTATATTTTTCACACATAATTATGTCATTGATTTATCCTTAACCTAAGGATATAGTCTTTATAATGGAATTCATCTCAACATACATTCTATTGAGACTTATTTGTTGTTATGCACAAATTCACTTTTATTTGGTGTATATTATGTAGTTTAATATAGTATATTATTAATCCCTTTATTCTCATGATATTAAAAAAAATTTATTACCTTGATTATTTGTATTCAAGCATTTCTCATTTGGTTAGGAACTCTCACTAAAAAATCATTTTAAATGTTTTCAAATTCTATTCTTCTAAATATTTCTCATTAATGTCCATGTTTTAAAAACGGTTTTAAGGTTTTATGTAAATGTAAATTATTGTTTTAAAATTTAAATTTCTTTTAAGAGTTTCAAAGTTTTATGGGACCCTTTGAGACAAAAATATTTTTTAAATAGTTTCTTGATAAATTGTGAGACTTTTAAATGTTTTCATGAAAAAAGTTTATTCCTCTCAAATATTATTTAGTGATCATTTTAAACTATGTCAACATAATTTAAAAGATATTATTCTTGATTGAGGATGATTTACTATGATAAAAATCTTTCATACTATATTGAAGGTTTTTTGATATTTTTTACTGTGGATGTGTTATTTTTATACCATTTATGGTTTATGGATAAAGTATTGACATTTTGTATGCTAGTTTTAATACGGATGTTTATGTTATGTTTAGACCTTTTCATATGATGAATTAATTGGACTTAGTAAGTGATGGGTGGATCCTGCTATAGATCCTCGATGCATCGGTAGGTCTTGTGAGACAAACTAGTGTCTTGGTAGAGGGCCTAGACTATGTGGTTAAGAAGTCTATAATTATGAATTCCATCATTTTGAAAGTGGCTATTGATATTCCATGTGATTATTCGACTAGTAGAATATCCATGCGAATATTTAAATGAAAATATTTTATTTTATCTTTACCATATTATGAAAAATTTCAAGTTTAAAAATCTTTTTTTAGTCTTATACATTTCCTTAAATGTTTATACTTATTTATGAAAGTATCTGCTATATTGTTATCCTTACTAAGCATCTGAGCACACCACTTTCTTTGTTTTATTTTTCCCAAGATGTGAAGAAATATTTTATGGTTGACATACAGGGATAGGCTAAGGATATAAGTGTGTTTAAAAATGGGTAAAAATTTTGTTGATTTTTTTTATTTTTTTATTTAATGAAAACTTATGTGTGTATCTAGTGCTTCCAAGGCTACTAAACTGATCTGTATTTTGGGACATGATTCCTTGTATCATTCAAATGTTATGTAATAATTCACTAACTCTGGGTAACTGGGGTAGGGATGTAACAAGATCATTATTCCATTATTAGTCCATGTCATCATTATCCTCGAGAATATTTTTTTCAAACCAAACTTAGCATACATAGAAATTGCAACACATTTTTATAATACTATATATATTACATAAAATACACCAAAATAATGTATTAGTATAGTGCCTTTGGAAACTTGGAAATGTAAATGCTAGTACATGAGTGAGGAAAATTATCTCCAAATAGATTCTCCATGGATATAACCCTTATTATACACACCATACATAAAATATATCTTCAGAACATGGGGAATGAAACAAAAAAATAGGTGAGATCAGATGCTCAGTAAAAGTAAACAAGGGATATATATAAGCATAATAAAGATCACAAGGGTATGACAACATGATCATGAAATTAGAAGATCATACCACACATATCAATGATCATGAAAATGAATCACGGAATAATTATTAGTTGTTCATAAGGCATGAGTTAGTAGAGAGTCAATAATAGGAACCATGTGATCATATCAATGGCCTAAGACATAGAATTTTGTGGAATACACATAAACATGTAACATCAATCCCTATAATTCAATGATTGTTTCCAAAAAACATATCATGGCACTTCATGGGGACCATACATACTAGTCACGACACGCCAGAATCCCCAGTCATAGTTCTTTCTTTTATGTTATTGAGTTTCCATATCTTCCCATAGTGGATCCGGTTTCCCTGAATACCCACAGTGGATTGGGTTTCTGATTTTCCCATAACAGATCGGCTTTCTCCATATCCACATTGTGGATCAGGACACATCTATTTTCCATTTTGGATTAGGACACTCCAGTTTCTCATTTTGGATTAAGCTCGTTGACTTTATTCCCATCATTATATCATGAGATAATATTCTTTAACCAATTCATTGGAGGGAGATATAGGTCCCACACATATAATAATGAAATCAAATATACAAGTTCCGTAAATTCATAAACTATCACATAATAATCCATGAAATAAAATGGGAGTCATAAACATGTAATAATATATTCAAATGTCGAAAAATATTGGTTTCATAATCATTTCATCAAATAATAACCCATGACAAGATGTGGGTTTTAATAAGCATATAACCCATGAAAGAGAAACAAGTTCCACAAAAATCATGCCATCAAAGCCAAAATCATTCAGTGAATGAATATAAATGGAAATATAGGATAATTTTCTATAAAGAAATGATTAAAATCAATATATTTCATCACAGATATAAAATAATTTTTAAGTATCTTTTAATAACATTTCATGAAAAAAATGTCCTTTCTTATTGAGAATTAGTTTTTTAAACATTATAAATTTTAAAACCATTATATTTGATTTTAATTGAAATAAATAGAATTATAGAATGAAATAATTTAGAAATAATTATTCATTGAAAACATGTAAAAAATTCAATTTTTTTAATATTTTCCCTTAAAACATTTAAAATATGCTTGAATACATTTTGAAAACGTTTTTCATAGAAAACTAAAAGAATTTTGAAGAAATTTTTAAAACAATTTTCCATGAAAAAATATAAATTAAGATTTGAATAATATAAAACACTCTATAAACATACTAAATAATTGGAAAACTTTTTAAAAAACATGATTATGAAGGAATATAGATTTCTGACTAAATAGTGAGATAAAGTTATATTTTCTTTAAATTTATTTCTTATTTATATGAAGTACCAAATTGTGGAATATTTTTACTAATACTTAAATATATAAATACTAAATAAATGAAAATAAAATTCATGAGTTTTTCTGAAATGTGGATCATATGGTTTCATCAATTAAAGAATAATCATAAGCAATCCTGATAAATGATGATATTTATGAAATAAGATTTTACCACTTTCTAACAAAGAATCATACCCCTTATGTATGAAAATGAAATTACATGAAGTTTAAAATATCATGTCAAAAAGATTTTCCTCAAATAACATGTAAAAGGGAAGTGTATACACATTTTATAAGAATATAAGTCAATAACATGGAATTTGTATTAATAAATGAAAATTGAGACATAATTATTTTTTTTATTTGGTAAATTTTGAAACATATACCTTATGAAAGAAATATTTTCAAATGGATAGGTAAATACACATAAATTTAACTTAAGAATTTCATAATACATCCATGGGTATTATACACAAAAAAATATAAGAAATAGGATTTAAAACTGGATTGGGTCTCATGGAAAAAAAATGTGAGACTAAAAAACCCTTACCTTAAATCATGACATTCTTCACACATCATTGAACCTCCTCTTCTTTGGGTAACTCCTTTTGGTTTTCAGCCAATCCCTTCATTGGTTAGAATTATTCCCAAAGGCAGGATTCTAGAATTAAGATAGGTATATGGGGAGAATATTTTGGGATGGGATGCAAAAATAAATAGTATTTTGAGGTTTGAATAAGTGTGAGGGGTGAGTGCCTTTTTATAGTGGTGGAAGAGTGGAATTCATGTTAATTTTTTAAAATAGAATTGCACCCATGATTTTTACCGAGCCAAGTGGATCCAATAATATAAAAATGTAATGAAATATGAGGATAGGGTCTATTTATTAATAGAAAATAGATTTTGGAAATGATTTTATGCCATTATGTCCCTAATGGTTATGGTTTATCCCATAGTTAATTTAATTTTTCACTAAATTTATGTAAATAATTTTAATCACATTGACTAATATTTTTGCTAAAAACATAGTTTACCTTATTATATATTATAAATTATTATGATTACAATTTTTGAATATATTTTCCCAAATTTTAATCACATAAGTGGAAGAAATTAACTTTAATTTAATCCTACAGATAGGATGAAAAAGTGAGTTTTTAAAGTAAAATGTTCATAATTTTAAAATGTGTGTATATCTAATTTCAATGTGAAATTGATTCCAATTACCTGAATTTAATAAATTTATTTATAATCGATATAATTTAACTTTATAATCGATCAAAACCATAAATTAAAATTTTAAATAAATTACCTGAAAAAGTTGTTGGGAATAAAAATTCAGTATTTTCACTATTCATCAAAAACTGAATCCTTAGAGAAAAATACCAAAAAATAACTGTAAGATAATTTTTATGATCCTATTTCAAAAATTATTTTTTTAGACATATAAAATTTTTAAAAGAAATCACTAGTTGATTTAAAATAGGTTATCCATTAAAAGGTGATAAAATTATTATTTATAAGAGTATATATTTTTATTCATAAAATTGGATTCATTAATCTCTTATACATATCAAATATATTAGATGTTTATAAAAGATATTTATTGAATATATAATATATAAATTATATTTAATTAATTAATAATTTTTTTTAATTTCTAAAATGAAATTGTGTTTGTACATATAAAAATAGTTTTCATAGATAAGTAATTTCTTTATATTCAAATAATCATTAAATTGACTTATAGTAATTGAAAACAAAATGATTCATTTTCTATAAATTTTTAAATCATATATTTAAAATTTATTTAATCATAATCCTAACATCCATTCCGATGACTAGAAGATATCTATAATAACTTTTTCATAATCATATTAATTTTATATTATAGTTTGGTAAATCTTCGGGCTTGTGTGTAACACAAACTATCAAAGGGACTCAGTATTATGTATAGTAAAAAAGAAAAAATTGTATTGTGTGGAATGAAAGATAATCTAAGTGTTGTGTGAAGCAAAGGAAATAAAAATGTAGTGACTTAGTATATGAAAAAACTATATTCATTATTGTGATAAGTAAAGAATATCAAAAAGATTAAAATAATTTGAAAAAAATATTTCACAAAATATGGTGGTGTTACATTCTACCATATCTGAATTAAATTTCACCCTAGAAATTATTTGGGTTAATAATGGTTTATTACTTTATATTTCCTTTCATAGAAACCCACACCATATAAATGAACAACAAAACATTCATTTAAAAAGGTTATGTTGGAAACATGATGGTTACCCAAAGTAACTCATATATAGGTTTTCACAAGGGAGTAAATTGGTGAATGTTGAAAACATGGACATTGAAGTGAAGTTTAACCATCATGTTCTGATATAGATTGATTTAGGACAAGTTCAGGATAAAGTTAATAATCATAGTGTCAGAACTCTTTGATGATCAAAGGGGCTATTAGATTAATTAGAAAGGAATTTACTATGATAACTTATTTTTTTTCAAGATACTTTCCCTATATTTAAATAATTTTCATGAGAAGACATACATACTTGTGTTAGTACAATCTCATCCTTTTCTTCGACTTGAAAAATTTCCACCTCACCTCCTTCCCCAAAAATGAAGTTGATTTTTTTTCATTCATAAAGCAATAACAGAACATAATATCTATGATATGACATCACATATGTTATTAGTTAAAATAAAAATAATTATTTTATAATAGGTTTTAAAATATTCATTAATCCTTATGTGGTATGATAATGATTTAATATCAAATAAATTATTTGAAGTTTAACTTAAAATGTACCTAAATGTTTAACCTTATAACCCTTCCAAATGATAAAAATAAAAAACATTAGGAAGAAGTTTACAAAGTCACATTAACATTGATTCCCCATATATCACAAATTATATATTGGTTGTAACATTACAAACATTTTTGTACCCTCATTGTATATTCTCTTAAAATAGGGTAATAACATGAATTAACATAAATATTTTTGAAAAACATACATTCTTTTTTATTTAAAATATTATAAATTATATTCCTTAAAAATACTTCTAAATTTCATCTAATATAAAATAAACCACTTTTTCTACAAATCCTTAATCATTTATAATTAAATTGATAATATCCATCTTAATTTATCCAAATCAATCATCTCTCTATCTAATGTAAACACAATTTTCCGTGTATCATGATCTTATTAATGGTTACCATCCTCTAATCATAATATCAAATTTCCATTAAATCAGTTTTCTATGTCTTTATAACCATTCAATATATCATTTTAAATCCATAATGAAAAGCTTTTACTAAAAATAATTATATATTTCTTGATTCATATAACATGATCCTTGAATTCCATTAATGTAATTATTTTATTCATCCAAAATTATTCTTAAAACTTTTCCTAGGATTCAATAACTTATTCCTTAATATCTTTTTCCAATTATATGAACATAAATCATTTATTATGGTTTATAAACCTCAATATAATCATTCTTTTTTACATTTAATGTAAACAATAGTATAATAACATCACATTCCTTTCAAAGTTCATTCACTGTCTTTTTATCATAAGCAGTATAACCAATACTCATACCACCATTATGACACGCTTAATTATATTTACACATTCAAAATAAATTTTCCTAATGACCATACTTTCCATATATGAAACATTAAATGTTAACCAAGTTCCCACTAGTTTCCCTCCATTGATAAAAACCGGATGCATAGTGTCAAAAATATTTATTAAAATGGAAAACTGAATAATCATTAGAAAAATAACTTATCAGAAGTCTAAATAATTGTAACACCCTGAACCTCGTTACCCAAATTCGGGGCATTATTACATAACATTGGAATGATCACAAGAGGTAAAGTATCTAAAGACCTAATAGTTTAGTAGCCTTGGAAGTACTAGATACATACAAAAGTTTTACATTACATTGTGAAAAGGAAAACAAAACAACATTGTGTCCCCTAATGACACAGATATATCCATTAGCATATCCCGATGGGTCAATCATAATATGCTTCCCCACATATTGGGAAAAATAAAACATATAAAGAGGTGAGATCATATTCTCAATTAGGATAACAATATAGTAGAAACTATCAAAGATAAGAATAAACATTTAAGGCAATGAATTAGACGAAATAAATCATTTTAAACATAAACTTCAGCATAATATGGAAAAGATAAATCAAATAATGTCATTTACTTATTCACATGGACATTCAACTAGTCGAATAATCATATGCAAAATTAATAACCAATTTCATAATGATGGAATGCATTATGCCGGACATCATAACCACATAGTCAAGCCCTCATGCCAAGACTACAAATATGATTTTATCAAGGCCTTGTGCCAAGATACCAGTTTGTCTCATGAGACCTACTAATGCATCAAGGAGCTATAGCAGGCTACACCCATCACTTTCTAAGTCCAATGCATTCCTCATATTAAAAGGTTGAAACATAACATAAACATTAGTATTAAAACAAGTGTACAAAATGTTAATACTTTATCCATAATCAATAAATAGAATAAAAATAACACATCCATAATCAAAAATATCACAAAACCTTCAATACTAAAGGAAATATTTGTATAATAATAAATCATATTCAAACAAGTGTAAAATACATTAAAGGATGTTAACATAGATGAAAACAAAACTATTTGAGAGGAACATCTCTTTATATTTTGAAACCATTTAAAAGTAAAATAATTATAAAAGAAAAAAATTTATTTTTATAATATTCTTATAATCTTTTAAGGGAAGCTTATAATATGTTATAATAGTAGAAAATAGCCGCACCCACCATATAAGTTAATGAAATAAATTAATACCTTAATATGTCGAAAAGGTCAAAAAGTACGTTGTTTAAAAAACGATGGAAATATTCCATTAAAAACTTCTAATAGAAGATCAAAAAAAATTTTAAATCACATTAAACCATATTATAGTAAATAGTTAAAATTTTTTGAAATATATTTTTAAGAAACACAGATGTGGATGATAAATAATTCCCAGTAGATGTTTACCTATAAACAACCTCTGATAAATAATGAGATTATAAAATTATCCCTTAACTTTTACTTTTCCTTCTTTATGGGTACACTAACATTTTTTATAATAGTTAAATAATTGTTTTTAATTTATATAAGAACCATATACATAAATATGATATCATATATGATCTTCTAATATTTCTATGTTAATAAAATTTTAGTAGTATCATTGTTTCGGGTGTTGAATGATTTGTTAAAATTTATATGTTTTGTTACATAAGTGATATTTTTTAAGGATATGATGTATTTTATTACTATCCAGAATGATATTAACGTCTCAAATATTATTTTTAATCATAAAATTGAAGTTACTCGTGAATGGTTATAATGGGGAAGAAATCTTATCTTGTTCGTGGTGATGGTAATCTATACATTTTCACGAGAAACAATATAATTCTATAGATGGTGAAATCATATATAAATGGATGTTATATCATATATACAGAATAATTAAAATGTTATATTTATTATTTAGATCAATTATACTCATTATTATACCCATATAAATAATTAAGTGTTGAATAACAAACTACAGAACGACGTGGAGACGGTAAGCCATACCTCAACAAGTATGGTGACTTTGTAAATAATAGGATGGATAGATTTATGAATATGGTTTTTTCATATATATAATAACATTATTTTATGTAGAAGGTACTATATTTATTATTTTAAAAAAAAACAAATAAAACGGATGTGGAAGAAGAAAAGAACATTAAAAGAGGTTATGAAATTATTACATCTTCTTTGGGTGCTTCTCGTGGATTTGATCCAAAGCACTTATTAGGTTTTTATTATGATCAAATTAAGGCCTCTAGGTTAATTTGAGGGTAGTATATAAGATATTTGAGTAGGGTTTTTCCAATCCAAATGACTTTGGTCGTGTGATATTAAGAGAAGGGAATGTACTCTTTTATAATAGAGGTGAGAGTCATTTTAGGCAAAGCTTGAAATATTATTTTATAATAAAATAATTTTCCAATTCTAATGGATAAAAATGGATTTATTTAATGTAAAATATGGTTATGGGTATAAAAATTCTTGACCAATATGTTTTTGAGGTTTTTAGGTCACCATATTAACCTTATCATTTAGATTTAACTCTTAGTTAAATAGTTTAACTTTTACCATGTCTTCCTGTATTATTATAACAAATTGTTAATAAACTTACAATAAAATTCCATGTGAAACCAAAGTGGTTCATTAATGACATATCTATCATTATAACATTCATTTGGATGATCCTTTTATTTTTAAGAATATTGTATCATTTAAGAATATAGTATTTGTTTTAAAAACTCATTTATGTCAATTATGACAGTATTTAGTATTTTATTTTTTGTGAATGTAAAAAAACACCTGATTACATTAAACTAAAAAACATAAGTCAATCCTAACATGTCTTATTAACCTTTTAAATCAGTGAAATTCATCAAAATTTTCAATTTACATTTATTTGGATATTTATAATATCAATTATTTTAACCAATCATTAATAAGATAATTATTGCACCATCATTGTGTCATAAATTAACATAATTATTTAATGTATAAAAATTATATATAAAATATAATTATTTATTAAATCCTTTTAACTTTATAATGAATATTTATAGCCAAATTTATATTATGTACAACCCTATATTAATTTTTTTTAGTTATGAGAATTTGAATTTAACACATTTAACTCAACTTTAAATAAAATAAAAATAAATGTCCTAATCTAATCCATGTGTATTAAAATGGATCAAATTTTATTCCTAAGTATGATTTTTTTTGAAATAAATTATTCTAATATATTTAGGACACGTGTTAGGGTAATTATAATATATTTTTTGCCTTCAATTTCCCTATTTACTTTTAACTGTGGTAAATAAAATTCAAAAGTTAATATTCACCAAAAATTACTTTAATCATATTGAACCAAATTATACTTACTGATGTCAACCATGGCTCTTATATTTTTGAAATTCAATTCACAGAAGCGGTAAAATTACGATTTATGCAAATTCCCAAATGCGCCTGGAAGGTGGGTAAAAGACGTTAAACAATTCAATAACATTTTATACATCTAATTTTATTATAAAACGACTAAAATGAATTAAATTGTACTAATATAGGTGTTATGTATCTATATTGACTTAAAAAATAAATTAAAAATAATTATTTAATTAAAATGATGGTATTATAAAATAACGTAGGGTTTTTCACCATTCATCGTAAATATAATGTTTTCAGAAAAATAAAAAAAACTTCACCGTAAGATAATTTTGATATTCCGAATCCAAAAATGAAGTCCATTTTGAAAATTACAATTTATAATATTTCAAAAAGTGGGTAATACTATTCATGACGACTAGTTTAAATGGTCGTGGTGTCCTAGAACTCAAAGTTGTGTTAAGCACAAGATATTCTATTATTCAAAGAGAAAAGTTCCATGGAAGCTTGGGGTGTTACAATCATGGATCTTACATCGTTAATATATGAAACCTAAGGTTGATCCTAGGTTTTCCATAGTCATCTTATTCATAAAACCTTCATTATTGTTCTTAAAGAGATTTTGTATTCCTAAAAAATGTCCCACGGGAGTTTCAAACAGGGTGTGAAAAAAGGATCATTCTTGTATATTAGGATACTCTTGAGTTAATCCCAATGCAGCCTTTCAGAGTTATTACCATAGGTAAATTTATTCTAGTCCAATTCAACTTATATTATCCAGATAGGGATTTAATTCTATGAAACCACTCAATATATCCATTAACAAAATTCAAGGACATTTTCCTATACATTCACTCATCCATAGGCCTATCCCTAGAAAAGTATCAAGACCTGTTTTTAGAAATATCCCTAAAGATATCACTAAAGTTTTATCATCCTAGTTTCTAAAGGATAAATCAACCTTTTCTATGATACCAACTATAATGACCCAAGATTCACCTCCATAAACAACACATCACTTTTTTAGAGTAATAAATATATTATATAAATAGACACCAATGACTATATTAGTTTACTACCTTATGAAACATAGAAACACAAACAGTGGTACAATATTGAGATACATTATCTCTCACTAGGTTCTCCTGTGCTAAAACCCCTATTAGACCTACCATATATAAAATATAACCTCATAACCCGGGGAAAGAAAACTGAAAAATAGTTGAGATCATATGCTCAACATGGGAAAATAGGGGAGATATGTAAGTATAAACATGGGCATAAGAGAATGAGAATGTGATAATAACATTAGGAGATAATACCCTGATTATAAAAGATCATAATCATGAATCATAGAGTTATGATTAGTAGTTTAGAAGGAATGAATCATAATATAATCATAAACATGAACCATGCAAGCATATCAAGGGCATAAGACATAGAATTTGTGGCATATTATAAATATTTAACATCATTCCCAATAATTCAAGTGTCATTTCCAGAAAAACATTTTACGACACTTCATGGGGACTACACCTACTAAGCGGGGCACACCACCATCCAAAGTCACAATCCTTTCATTATTAGGGATTTTTTTACCCCTCATCCCATAGTGGATATAGTTTCCCCATAATACCTTAGTGTATTGTGTTTCCTTATAATCCTATAGTGGATCATGTTTCCCCATCATTCCGTAGTGGATCAAGAAACACTTGTTTCCCATTTTTGATCAGGTTACACCTGTTTACCATTTTGGATCAAGACCATATTCTTGTTTACCATCATATTCTCGTGAGACTTATTTCATTAAACAAATCATTGGAGGGAGATATAGGTTCCACCTATGTTATAATGAAATCGTACATTCATGTGCCACAAATTCACAAACAATCATATCAAAAGCCATGAAATAAAATGGGTGTCCAAAAAATATAATAATTTCTTAAACTATTGAAAAATATAGGTTTCATAATCATTTCATAAAATCATAAACCATGAAAATAAGTAGGTTTAATAAGAATATAACCCATGAAAGAGACACATGTCTCATAAAAATCATCCCATAAAAATAGAAACTACTTTGAGAAATAATATGAATGGAAGATTTGAATCATCTCCCAGAAAGGAAAGAGAAACAAAAATTGATGTCATCTTATATGAAAAATAATGTTGATATATACATTAAAAAAATTTATTGGTGAAATTATCCTTTCTTCATTGAGAAAGTGTACTTAAATCATAAAATGCTTTGGAAAAAAATTTCTTTGAAAGTAATATGAAAAAAATAAAATGGAGTCTTGAAATATTTTTGGAATACATTTTCCTTGAAAAATAATCAAATATTATTTAAAATATTTTGAAACCCATTTCCATAAATACTTATAAATGAATATTGAAAACATTTGGGAAAATGTTTTCCATGAAAACTAAAACAAGACTGAAAACATTTTGAAAACGGTTACCCATGATAACTTATAAAAGAATATTGAAATCATTTAAAACACTTTTTAATAATAATTTGTTTGAAAACTATTTTAGTAAACATGGATTTAAAATAACATATAATTTTAACCAAAGAGGGGTATAAAGTCATATTTTATTGAAATAACTTTTATTTATTTATTGTATGTACCAAAGAGTGGAAAATTGTACTAATATTTAAATATATAATGACTAACCAGAGGATAATATCAATCACGAGTGTTCATTAAATATGGATCGTATGTTTTAATTAATGAAATCATAATTATAAATATTCATGATAAATGATGTGACTATTACAATAGACAATTATCTATGGGTTTCATTTAATCGTACACCCATGTAAGAAAAATAAGTTACATGAAGCTTAAAATATATTGTAAAGAATAATATTAATTGTGTAAAATGTCTAATGGAAGGTTATACACAAATTATAATAACATAGGGCCATAACATGACATGTGTCTTAAATAAGAAAAATGGAGGCAAAATTTCTTTACTGATTTGATTAATATTGAATCATAAACCCACTGTATGAAAGATAATCAAATAGATTGGTCAATAGCCATCAATTTAATTATAATAATCACATAATATATACTTGTAAATTATAAACACCAATTATATGAAATATTAGGTGAACATATCTTATTTATCATATAAAATAAAAGAGATGGGAAAAAATCATACCTTATGTATTGACTTTTTTCAAACAAGTTGAAACCTCCTATTCTTTAGGTAACTCTTTTTAGTTTGAACAAAACAGATTCATTTGTTGGAATTAGTCACAAATAGAGGAGTCTATTAAGAATTTATATATTTTTAGAGCTTATTTGAGGAGTTTTTGGGAGAGAAAAATTGATTTAAATTTTTGAATAAGTGGGAGGGGTGAGTGCCTTTATATAGTAGAGGTGGTGTGGCATTATTATGAATTGAATAAATGGGAATTCCATCCACGTCATTCCAATATAAAGTGGCTCCAATAATTGAATTAATTATATAAAACGGACGATATGGTTGAAATATGTACATCGAATGGAATTTGGACAACTGTATAGGTCATTATGGCCCTTGAGTTTAAGTATTAGTCACTTGGTAAGCTAGTTTTTCTATTAATTCTTTTAATTAAATTTAATCACATTTAGTAATACATATTTTAAAGAATTTATTTGAACCTATTAGAAAATATAAATTATAATATTTAAAATTTATCAACTCATTTTTCAAAATTTCAATTACATAATTTGAATAAATTAATTTAAATATAATCATGTGAAGGGGATGACAAAGAGGTTTTTGAATGTAAAATATTCCCATGTTTGGAATGGTTTTATATCCAATTTAATAGTCAAATTTATTAAAATGACATAAAATAGATTAACAGATGTTTTATTTTTATAATTTCAATTAAAAAATAATCAAAAATATAATTTATCCTTTTAGAAAAATTAGATGAAAAAACAATTTTGAATTAAAATTCAGAATTTTTCACTATTCATCAAAAAAATAAAACCTCACAAGAAATTCCAACAATTCACCATAAGTTCGTTTTTATTTTTTGATTTCAAAATTTATTTTTACATTGAGATATAAAACATATAAAGGTCTAAAATATTTTATTTAAAATAGGTTCTCAATTAAAATGTTGTTGAATTACATTTCAGAAGAATACATCTTTTTATTCATAAAATTGTATTTATTCCTATCTTATACCAATAAAATCTATTGGATGATTATAAAAAATAATTATTGAATAAATAATATATAAATTGTATTGAAAACATTAATTAAAAGTGATTTGTTTAATTTATTGGCATAAAGTTCTGTTTGTATATAGAAATACAGCTTTTTAAGAAAATTAGATTCTTTATTTTCAAATAGTTCTTACATTCACTAATTGTAATTGAAAACAAAAGGATTAATTTTATAAATATTTATAAATAATATTTTCACATTTTATTTCTTATTATTGGTAATATTTATTCCAATGACTAGGTGGTATCTATAATAATATTTTAATAACCATATTAATAGAAAATTGTAGTTTGGTAAAAACTCTACCTCACATGTAATGAAATATTTGAAAGAGAATCAATATTTGGTGTAATACAAGATAAAAACATAGTTTCATGGAACATAATATAATTTAAGGGTTGTGTGTAGCGAACAAAAACAAAATTTTATGCATTAATATATAGAAACCAATATTTAGTGTTGTGTGAAAAAAATATAAAAAATAATAATTTAATTAAAAAATATATTTCCAAAAATCCCATTATGATATATTCTTTATTCTCCATGGAAAAGACTGAATGTCATCACAACCATCTAATCAATTTTAGTGAGAACAATTTTGATCTCTCATATCACTAACTCAAGCCAATGCTCCACTTCCTGAGGATCTTTCTCACCACAAAACCCCCACAGTGTCTAGTTTTGGAAGTCATGTATTGTTCACATCATTATCCTAACCTAATTTTACTATTTTCTACTCAACATTCATGTTCATTGATGATTTTTTTTGTTAAAGGAGAAACATCATGAGATGAACTCTGATTTGAGGCCTCATCACTTAACAGATCATCATTATGATCTTGTATCGGAAACATGGTTTTCTTTCTTTTTGGAGGTATCCCGAAAGTGATCAAGACATACCGTGATTATATCAGAATATATATATATATATATATATATATGTGGTGATCAATAAAAAATTATATTCAAAGTATTAAATCCTATATGATGTAGTTACCAATGTTTCCCATCAACTAATGTCTTGGTATTCAATGTTGGCTGGTAGGAAGTCAAAGTCCTATTGAATAGATATGTCATCTTCTGTACAAACACAAGATTCCCTAGACTATAATTCACACTTGGGAACGTTTGATACAATTTCTATAAGTTCACTAAAAATCCTCACGCTGTGTCCTGCTCCAAAACTGACTCGATGATGAGATGCACTAATTCAACTCTATCATGACTTGACCCACCAGGGTTTTCCTGGCAAGCACCATGTCATGTGTGACCACTCCAAGCCTACCTCTTATAGGCTAATGGATACTGACATGCTCTGAGAATGAATAAAATTAAATTTGTGTCCTTAAAATAATTTACCAGTATACATGCACAAATCAATCTCCATGAAATATCATATAAGAATAATAAAATAATTCTATATATAGAGTATATCCATGCATGAAATAACTTCTGAAGAATAAATTAGAGTAAGAAATTATAAAAAAACATAAAGGAAAAAATACAACACCAACTATAAATTATGTACTAGACTATAAATAACTATAAAATTGAAAATTGAACAGAGACCGGATCCATATCTCAATGTTCGACTGACGAATGTGGTCAGTTCGTCTAAGAATGGCTATACTCTATCAATGTTAATATATATCTTAATATCATGTACGTAAGAAAAAACAAATGTTGAAAAATACCAAGAACGTGTGAGAATACAATTACCTAGTAGGATGCCCCAAAAACCACAAGGGGATAGATAGGTAGATAAAATAGAAATTATCTCAAACCATAGAAAGAGGTGAAGAAAAACTCATAATATTTGCTAATAAAGAATCACAAATGAGAGAGAAAGGTGGTATTTTTATACCAATGATTTAAAAGTATGAAGACTGTTACTACAACACTAATCGTCATTATTTAATTCCTAACATCTCATGTATCTGTATAAGAATTCATGTGGAGGACACACACCTCACCACTAATCCACAACATGACGGGAACAAGATCCAATAGAGAACACACAAACTTGTGTGATAAGAGGTTCCACATAGAGTATAGTAGACATTCAACTTGGTTAGATAGGGGGTGTTACTTAGTTGATAGAGAAACTATTATATAATCTGATATGGGTTACACTTATTAGATATAGGGGTTATGACCTATTGTGATAAGGGGATTCCACTCACTAGAGAGATGACCCATGTACGGATGTGACAAGGGGTTACAGTTAGTTGATAGAGTACCCATGCCATTGTGAGAAAGGGGAGTCCCACTCAACCAGAGTTGAATGAATATGGGTCTTTCGCACTAGTATGATTGGGGATTTCTAACTCTATAATCTATATAATGATTCTACCCAATCACTGATATTAGTCAGGCATCCATTAAAGAAGTTTTATTCTCAAAAAAACTATCATCATATCTCAAAATCCACTATGGGTACTACCATATCATTCTATATGAAAAACTACCCGTGATAGCATACTCTTAGGGAAACATATGATTATGAAGATTAATGCAATTAATGTTGAATATAATATGATATCTACATGATGTGTACATGGGTCACATAGTGTGTGACCACACCTCATTTCCTGGGAATGTTATCCCAAAGAAAAAACTTCAGAAGTCATTTTATATTACACAACATGTCCAGACAAGAATATATCATGTTTTTATACCTAGGGTCTTTGGCGTGTACACCAAACACAAGGTTGGGCTGGCCATGTACTACTGTACAGTGTGTACCAAAGTTGACACAGTGTGTCTGACCACCTAGGGTCTCGAGGTGTGTGCAACCATCACATGGCATAGAAACTCCAATAGGGTCCCACAATGTGTGGTCATATCCACACAAAGTGTGATCATTATCTTAGCGAAAACATTTTCTTCCATGTTAACTTGGACTATATAATGTATTTTTCTCCGGTTTATATGACATGCAGTCAAAAAATTGTTGGAAACCGAATTTCTCCAAATGGATCCCAGATCAACCATTTTCACAACCACTCATTTCCATTTTACCCAACAAATCTATAAAATTCCAAGGATACATCACTAAAAATCTACCCATAACATCTGGTGATTGGAAATTAGATGCCCAATTTCCCACATGGTATTCTATAGGACATGTGTCATTGCTTTGGATCTCAAATCAAAAAATCTCTCACCCACATCTCGTAACACACCTTGATAAATCCCTAATACACTGATCCATACAAAATTTTCATAACATCCATGAGTTTAAGGGTTTTATCACACTCAAACACACCAAAATAATTTCATATCATAACCCCATAGGCCAATGGTAATGAATAGAAATAATTGTGGTTGGAATGAAAAATAACAAGGTGAATCCATTGTTTGATAATGAGGTCTCATACAATGATCACATCTAAACGAAAAAGGATTAATAACTTTTTTAATGATGAAAAACCACGTATCATTAAAAAAAATTTAAACTATGATCATGTAATTAATGAAAATCATCAGAAAAAGAACGAAAATAATAAATCTATTTGTAATCATTAATCGCAATGGAGGAATACAAAAAATATTGAGCACTACCTTGAATAAGGATCAATTTTTTGTGAATATAGTGTTCTCCACTAATGATTATTGTCTACTACATTCCTTTACCAGCTCTCAATTCACGTCAATATTATCATTATCAATCTCGGATATCGATCCTCCAGTGAAGAATGATTTCATCCTCTTTTCAGACCTCCCAAGGATATGCGACTATCCCTAGAGATTTTCCAAAACATGGAATTAAAAATAGGGTTCCTAGGTCTTGGGGAATTTAATAATTAATTTTTTAAATTTATTAATTTAATAAATGAAGCCACCAACTGATTCATCAATTAGATGCCTAATGTCGACTAACATTAGGTCACACCTAGGGTAAACACCTTATTTCATAATCAACTATGGTCACATATTTCAAATTTGATTTCCTAAAAAATGGGAAACCCATTTATGTTGATAGTATGTGTGTGAATGTATTAAATGATATTTATATTTTTAATATATTAATTATTGGTTTTAAATAAACCTAGTAACTACATCGACTGCAAGGAAAAATTAGTATATATATATAGATATATTTAAAGGAAAAATCCAAAAAATCCAGAGTTGTTACACATTGTAAATTATCAATATTGATATATGATTATACTTTATATTTAGAAAATAATTATTCTTATATAATTATAATATCTTATTAATTTACTAACCATTCCATCCATTGTTAAATGATAACATCGCTCATGAAAAAATGTGAACTACCTCTATAATAGAGATATGTGAATCATTTTTCATTTTCACTTTACATGAATGGTTTTAAGGATATATTTAAGGAATATATTTTATAATTAAGATATAATTATGTATTTTTAAGTTAACGTATAATTTATCTTTGTTTTTTCAGTCTATTAAAATGTTCAAATTCCACCCATACAATCATACGAAGAACCATCTCTATAAAGAGATGTAATTAATTTTTCATCACCTCTTTATATGAATGGTTATAAAAGATTATATAATGAAAAAAATGATATAATTTTCATTATTAAGATTTATTATAATATAAAACCATTACCAAGGGGAATGTACTAGAACCACCAATCATATTCATGCATGGAAAACAAACAAATATTAAACCGAATGTTCATTTTAATGAGGAAATTTTTAATAAAACGATAAAAAATTATATTTGGATAATTTATAGTGTGTTATGAATTATTATGTTTATAATATATATATATATATATATATTATATACGTGATTTGAATGCGTATGAAATAAGAAAAGTCTTGAGTGAAGGGTTTTATGTTACAGTCTCATTTATTTTCAGGATTATCTATGTTAAATTTCCACCAAGTTAAAATTATATGGACATTATCCGTTAAAAAAAATATAAATTTTTATCCCATGATTATCCACATTATTTTTTTTATTGGTACCATCTTCTTATAATTCATACTTAAAATGGTAAAAAAAATTTAAGTGAAAATAAACTATATTTCCACTTTGGGTTTTGAACTATTTCTTCAATATACGTGCTCTTCCAAATTATTCTATAAATCTTAATAGCTCTATTTGTAATGTTCCAAAAAAATAATTTACCCTAAATTTCACTTCATTTATAATAAATTAAAAATGAATCATTCTAAATATTTTTTGAACAAGTTGTTTTTCTCTTTTACAGTTGTGTGAAAAATTTATTTTTTAACCTATAAAACATGAAAGAAATTTCCAAACACTATGGCCATTATTTTATTTTAAAATCGCCTTATATGTTTATTTATAAATTTTAAAAGGAAAATATTTTATCAACATGTTTATATTATTTATTATCATTAAAAATTGATTTTTATCTTATGTTTGTGTAGGATTGTTCAAATGATCTTTTAAAGGTATTTTCATCTTTTTAAAAATCATTTTTTAGATTGGTATGCTTCAATGGAAATATTATCATATGATACATTCCACCTTATTTGTATATATGGAATGTGATGATGATGATGATTTAATTCTGATTATACAAAACTTATTTATTTCCCACAATTAATTTTGTTATGATAGAACATTTATGAAGCACGTTTATTTTCCCTAGCTTATGAATTAATGAAATGACTATAAATCTCATTTCTAATCATTGGATTATTAAATGGCTTAGTACTGATTTTTATGATATTTTGTAACGTGTATTTGTTTTTTCAATATATGACTTGTTTTAAGGGAATTATAATTCCTTGTAATGAATTGAATAAATATGGATACCATTCTAGATAATAAGGACTATACGGTGGAGTTAACCATGTTCTATAAGAGACATTGTACAACAAGATAATTTTGGGAGTGAAATTCTCTAATGTAAATTATGAAATGGGGAGTGAACCCCGTCTAGTATGATAGTATTTATAACAAAAATGAATTGGGAAATGATTTAATATTCTGATGTATATGGGAAATAAATATGTTTTATGCTTCTGATATTTTATCAGGGATGAAGATTTATTATTTATAATTGCTAAAACATATGATTTTTGATTATTATCGTGATAAATAATTATTAAATGATTTATGATTAATTATACTTGACATATTGGTTATGATTATTGTATGTTATGATCATGTTCTCATTATCTTATGCCTATCTAAATCTCACTTATAATCACTAATTAATAACCCTTATGTTTACCCTTAGTAAGAATATGAGCTACCCATTACCATGTTTCCATTCCTGAGGATATGTTGAAATGTTTTATGTAGGGTATGTTTATGAATTTCACAATGTGAAAATAAAATTATGAAAAATGTTAAATATATTTCATTAGATAAGACTATTTGGTATCTAGTCTCCAAAATAACTAAACCTTTATAGTCCTCAAGTGTGTTTTATTATAACATGTTTTTTATATTTATCACAAATAATCTAATATTGGTGTATGAAATTCTCATGTTTCCATAATGGATACATAATTCTATAGGATGAATGGTATCACCTAAAAAAATATACCCATTGGGTTACCATAAATACAATGTCATCTTTACCCTCAAGATCCATAAATATTTGGTTATATCTAATTAAATTATAAATAATTTAATGATATTCTAAACTATTAATTATATAGTTTAGTCATTCTATGTTTGGGAAATGAAATTCATTGATTGTAATATGATGGTTGAGGCCTTAGAAAAATATAAGGACTCTAATTTAAATTTAATTGTTATTATAAAGGAAGATAATCTATTGTCATTTGAGATACCAATACTCTTGAATAAAATGGGATTTTATTTATTTTTCTACATTATCCACTACCAAGGAGTGAAGGTAGATTTGTAACATCCATGTGACCTTTTTTTAGACATTGTGATTTACTAGAATTTCATGATGATGAGAATAAAACATGGATTCTATTCTGAACATTTCTATGTTTTTCCAAGAGGATACATAATAGTGAAATTTAAGGAACTATATGCATCATTCAAATTTAAATAGGGACATTAATTTTCTTAATTATACATTATATACCTTTTTTTATTTCCCCAATTATATTTTTTCTGATCATAAAAATATAAAATAATTATTTCTTGATTAGTGGATGTAAAATTATCATGTCATCTTCATTATGATTGTGGAATATATGGTATTGATATTACTTATAAATTTTGAATAAGCACATCACATTTTCACTAACTATATTATGATTTTTATTATTCCATGGAAATTGGGGACCATTATATTTCACATGGATTATATAGTTGGTGAAAATGGCACCCATGAATTTTTAGTATTGTTTTTAAAACTATTATATACAATCTATGTTCTTTGGTTAGGATGAAAGAGAATTACCTCAACCTACATTCAGGTATACATGAAGCATACTGGGGTCAAATTTTAATGGACATAGAGAATTACCCATTTTTTCCCCATGGTAGGCTATGTTCTATGAATTAAATATCGATATTTTTTTTTGAAATTATGTTATTAAGGGAATATTTTTATTTTAACTTAGAGCATGAGATGAATTCCTATACATGAATATAGTAACTCGATGAAATGGATGTAGAGAATAAATATTTCCATCAGAAATAATTTTTAATTAAAGATAATAATGCAACGACACCAACAGAATAAATAGTAATGAAAAAATACATATTTGGAGGACTAAAATAATAGATACCATGAGTATCATTGATTTATTTTTCAAACCAGAGGGAGAGGACCAATGATATAGATGAACATAATTCCCAAAAAGTGAAATCCTATAAATTATTAATATATATTCAATATAATCATTGAATGTTTTATTTGTTTATAAAACATGATCTCCTCAACCTGTTTTCTAAATATTCGACGATAATAAAAAACATACCACTGAAAGGTCAATAAAGATGTCAAATATTTAATAAAATGTACTGATTCAAATTCAAATATTTTCACGGAAAGACTAATGTTTTTAAATAGCATGGGTTAGGCACTTTTACTACTCAAGGTAATAGAATACATGAATAAAGACCATAATGGGTCCCACAATAATCCACAAACATGAATTTCCCTATCCTAAAAGTATCTTTCACTATTGAGTTTGAGATCTATCAATGCAGGGTTAAAGAAAAAAAATTCATAATTTCCAGGCAAACCTACCTTGTAATGTGTAAGGAATTGATATGTAGATTTATATACTTCCAAAAGGATTCATTCAATTGAAGATCAAAATTAAACTCCCTAATTGTTAATATTAACTCCATATTAATAACCACATATATGAATTCTAAATAACTATATTTCAAATTTTTAAATGCCACAAAAATATCCCAAATTATAGAAATGATGGAAATATAACCAATCTACCATCTTGTGATGGCTTTGTAAGTATTAATGAAATAGGATCTAATGAATCTATATATCATACTTAAGATGATATAAATGTTCATTTAAATACAAATAATTATCTAGATATGACATTTCCTACCACAATATGAGAAGGGTTTTTTATCATAATCTATATTTTGAGAAATAAAATATAAATTTTTTTGATAGTAACCTAAGTAGAAAAATATTTATTACATTATTGATAACAAAGAAAACTTATCCCTTCTATAATAATTTTATTCTGTTTTTTATTACACGTTCTATCAACACTTACAAGTTTTAATGTAAATCTATGTATTCTATAAGTATATAACATTTTAGTGTCAAAAGGAAA
The DNA here is from genome assembly GCA_963277665.1 of Viscum album. NCBI lineage: Eukaryota > Viridiplantae > Streptophyta > Magnoliopsida > Santalales > Viscaceae > Viscum > Viscum album. Next base: position 1,704,297,526 of record OY728155.1, read on the forward strand.
TAACAAATTCAAATCATTACTTTTTTAGAGGAAAAAACTACCCCACATAGTTTCTTTAGATATGTAATGAATAAATTTCTGAATGAGTTATGTTGGATCATGGATTTAAATTCTATGAAAGGAGCTATATATTCTGGTATTTTAAGATATTTTTTAATCCAATTATTTTTCTAGAAAATAATTTCTATTTTCTAAATGATTCATTTGGTATTTTCTATTATCATATCCATGGATTTTATTTTGAGAATGAGACCACAGTAGGTTTTATTATTTGACCATTAAATATTTTAATAGGATCACTATAATTTTTCTTAAAAAAAGTGACCTAACGAGATTTCAATTATAGTATTTATGAAATATTAATGAATGGATATACAATATGTACAACTTTATGTCATGAATATTAATTCATCTAGCTTCGTATGGTTTTATGAGTTCATCCTAACTGGAATAATAATGTATTCTTTTTGAATGTGAATCACAATACTAGTTAATAAATTCATTTTTAATGTGATTGGTCAATATCTTGGTTAAATTAATCATTGATAATATATGAAAATGAAAACAAATAAGCACACATTTATTTATATTTAGCATTCCATTATATGAAATAACCTATTTTTAATAATTAAAAACTTGTCTGGGAATTTTATCGAAAAATTGATCTAAATTTCTCATACAGGATCTCGTGATAAAGAGGGGATCTCCCAAAGTATCCACAAATAAAATTTTTTGTAATTAAATTTCACATATATATTAGTTAGATATTTATTTCTAACAAATCATGGGATACTTTTATATTTATTTTATTTGAATCCATAATTTTCCAAATACAAAACTCATAATGATTAAGAATTTATTTAAAACAATTGATTGAAAACTGAATTCTATAGATAAAAAAATCATATCATGCATAAATAAAATATAGGAGATACCCAATTGGGAATGGTGACCAATATTTACCCCAAAATTCCTTCATGTGTCACAATAATGGATGACATATTAAATATATCTATTTCTAGGATGTGTAAAAAAGAATTCAAATTATCATTATGTATCATTTCTCTGATGGTTTAATATATGAAAAGACCCATTCCCATAATAGATATTATGAACGATGCTAAGGAGAATAAAGAGAAAATGAAGTCAAAATAATAGAAATAGAAATTAATGTGTGAAAATTTTTTCATGATGAATTACTATTCACATTAGTTGTCTACATTCTCTGAAATCTCTTTTAGGAAGTCCTTCCTCCAAAAAACATCATATTCAGAGCTTTGATCATCTCCTAGGCTTGAGATATTTGTGCTTGAATGTTCCACCCAAATATTAAATTTTGTTTTTATATAGGATGAAGTTGAGAAAGAATATTATATAATATATAGCACCAGATCATTATTATAATTTTTTATTGAAAATTGAACATACATATAGGATAAAAGTGTAGGAATCTTTTTTACAGAAACAATTTTAGTTAAGGACCATGATAATGTCAATTGATGATTTGGAGAAACACCCTTCCATAATGAAATATTTTTTCTCCTTTGGGACATATTTGTGAATTATTTACAATATAAAAAAGTAAAAAATACCCTATATAATCATCCAACACCAACACACTCTTCTAACTAAGACCTTCCACTTCTCTGATGATTTTATGATCAATTAGGATTTTTTAAAAGAGTTGAAATATCCGCCCAATTGATGAACAATGGAATGTAATTGAATATGTAGTTTTTATCAAAGCTTGTTGATAATACCATATGGATTTAATTCTCTGTTAAACTCGTGGAAAACTTGTAGAAATAATGAAATTCGAAGGGAATAATAAACTATACATAAATAGATGTTTATCCATATTCATGTTAAATGATAGGATTTCCAAAAAACAATCCACTCCTAAATAAAATCAAGTAAGTATGTAGAATTCCTGTCACCATATTCAAACGATAATACATTACACTTTCTCTCATAGTGACATCATATTTCCTTCACATCATTATATGGAATTGGAGGGGATCTTCCATTTTATTTAGTGAAACCACTTCCATAGGATTTTTTTCTTTGAGCTATTTACCCCACTATAATATATTACTCTACATCTATATATTGGGTTACATAGGATTGATATGGTGTTTAGTCATTATGTAATACTCCAACATTCCCATTGAACAAATATTTCAGTTAATGGTGGAAGGAGGAGTGTATGATCGAATGTACTTTTAGAAATTGTCTGCCAATTACAGAATTTAATATCATATATTAGCTTAAAACCCTAAATATTATTTCTTAGATAAGATCTCCAAATTTTATTTTATACATGATCTATCTCTAGTTATTCTGATTCCTTTAATCATATCCCCATATATCATGTCTGATGGGGAATTATATCCAACTCAAATCAAAGAGAATGGATTCTCTAAGAAGAAATGAATTTTATTCATGAGTCGTTATCCAACAAAAAACAATGTGGATAATCACATCAATATATTTTAAAAATAGATAATGATGTATAATGTTTCCATGAAGCATTAGACCATGGTCTTACTCGATGAATGAGACGACATTATGTCTTTATATTTTTTTTTCTAGAATGGTATGTATATGTGGTTTACAAATATATATAGAAATCAGATATTTTATTTGGCTTCAATGATGGAATTAGTGAGTTTATTGAGAAATTAAGGACATCCTAAAATTTCTATTCATAATCATATAATGGAAATGTTATTTAATAAATCATATTTATTACAAATAGGATTATATTTTTACACATAATATTTATTTTGTACTTCTGGAATAGAGGGTTAAGGTGCAAATAGATAGAAACCTCATGAATATAATGTGATGATGCCAATGTACAAATATTTTTCGAGTATCTAGGTTCAATGGAACTCCCATGTTTATATAGTGATATATTTCTAGGAAAATTATGTAATAGTTTGTTATAAGTTGATATTGTATTTGGGGCCTCGTATCAAACCACTGATTCTATGTATATTACTACATTTATTTTCTACTAGTCTGAGTATCACAGATGATAGAGTCTGGATTGAGTACCAAGTTATGTTTTGACACTTTGGTGTGTCTTATATTTTTTTAATGGTCACTTTTTCAATGTTCAATGTGGAATTTTGTTTCTTAAAACAAATTTTATTCGTATAATGATCAATCCATAAAATTTCATTGATGTTGGTATACTCCATGTCTTAATTAAAAGAGTGTTAAATTTTTTCGGGTGGTGTTCATCCTCCCAATGCTTGGGGAATGAAATATACTATGGTCTTGACTATATTTTGGACTCATAAGTGTTCATATTATTTTGTAAAGCAGATTTAAATAATGTAATTTTTCTATTCCAAAGTTTAATGTGATATTATATACCAAACATATATAGTTTTATAGAATAAATACCTAAATTGGATTATGTCTGGAATAATTAATATTGATATTCAAAGATAGGGGAGATAGCTGGATATGTCATTTAAACAACACACATTTTGCTTCAAGAACTATAAAAATATAACCATGTTATTCATTAAAGAAGATGTGAAGTACCTAAGATAATTCATAGGCTAGAAGAAGTATGAGCTACAATTTATAGCTTCGATATGATGTTGCCTATCCTACCTAAACACATCATGTGATTTCATATTTGGGAGAACATGTTGTTACTTATATTGAGGTATAGGTGGCATTTTAATCTAGATAATGATTGGCTTTGAGGTGGGGCTTGGAACAACTTCAATCTCAATATAAATGATATCCTTATGTTCCCATATAGATCATCTAATATAGTTTTTATTGATACTATCAGGATGTTTTATTATTCCAATGGATGATATACTCTATGAATTGTGGCAGTTTACTGAACTATCGAAATCCACTAGGGTACTTTTATAGTATCATCATTGTTTCCAAAATTCCTTATACATTACAAACATTTATATCATAAATTTAAAAATTAGAAATTTATACATAATGTTTGTATGTTAGGATCTTCTATCAGGTAATGAAGTTAGAGACAATATCATTGTCTAGCTATTTGTAGTTAGAGAGATTTTTAATGTCGGCATTTATTAATCATCATGTTTAGATGATTTATAGACCCAAGCTTTGATATACGTGGACATTACATTACTTTTTCTAAATACGTAATACATAAAAAAACAGTAACCCAAAGATCATATTAGTTTAGAATATTTGGATACAAGGAACATAATCTTCTAATCATAGTGAATTATCTTCAATATATCAAATAAAGATATTTTCCATTTGTTTTCATACCAAAAACCATTATTTATATACTAGGGAAATAAAAAATAAAACTTGTTAGCTCAAATGCTCAATATGGGTAAACAAGGAGAAAATAAGACAAACCATAAATATTTGAACGTAAAAACATGAACATAATGTTTAAACATCAAAATCATTATCCATAAAATAAATCTTGGAAGTACGTAAGGAATAGATAATAAAGGAACATTAATCATGAGAAAATATTGTGGGAATGGAATTGTATAATTCCATTAAGCACATAATATGATTTCAATAGTATCAAAGGAATTGATGCCAAGACCATCATAGTGGATGAAATAAACTACTGAACCAAGTTTACATGCCATTCCATCCCTTTATCACTAAAGAAAATTAACATTATATTCCATCCATGTCTATATAATGAGATATAAATCATTACCTAATGCAGTTGAGATAGATATAGGTCCCACCCATCTCATAATAAAATCAATCTTACATGTGCCACCAAAACATAAATCATTCTTCATTGAATAACCCATGAAATAAAATGGGATTTTTAAACTTCATTTCATCATAACATAATCCAAATAATATAAATAGACTTCATAAAAATTAATTCGATCATAAAAAAAATAAAATCCAAGTAATAATAGGGATATAAACATAACCATATTTCATCTTAGTTAGAATATAATTTTGATAAAACAGTTGAAATTTATTATTGAGGATAACATCCATTCTTCTTCAAAAACAATTTATTTTTCACAAAATATCTTGAAATTTTAAATGAATAGAATTTAATTGAAAATACAATTGTAAATATGTAGAGTAAGATTCATTAAACTAAGGCATTAAGAAGATGCAAAAATTTGTTCTTGTCCTATAAGATAAAAAAAATTCTCCTTGTACATTTACTAGAAAAGTCAAAAAGAACCTTGTATGGTAAAAAAAAGAATGATTCCTTACATACCATGTAGGAAAAGTAAAAAAGGGGTAAAAATGACTTTACACATACATAGAAGGATAATAATAATTTTATAAAAATATTTTAAAAATACATGAACATGTATGAAAAAAATAACCTTAATAAAAACATACGAATAAACAATCTCGGAAAAATGACATTGGAAAAGTTATCTCTTACGTTAGGTCTGATTTAATCCGTATGTGTCTGAAACCTATGTACATAAGGAATAAACATATTATTAAATTGTAATAAAACCTTAATAATATTTATGATATCATATATTTTTCACTTATGTATTTATATTACCTGCTCATTCGACAATTCCAGGTTAAAGAAACGTTTTGGGTAATAATCTTTTCATTTATTGTACGTGTTTGGAGAAGTAGTTCTTGATATTATTACTTATATAATTTTTTATTTATCCCATAATATGAAATATTATTTATATATATTCATTATATATATATATAATAGATAGATAAATGAAATGAAATACACCGTTCATGGAGACAGTAGGTCGTACGTATGCAAGAACGTTGATATCTTTTCCTTATTGAATTGAATGGAAGTAAGCAAATGGAATATATACATAAAAAATATTCTATAATTAGTATGTCTTATATTCTGGGTTTATTTATCATATATACTTTATAATCATTTTTGAATGGTTAATGTGGAGATTTAATCTCATCACTTCATGGGGAGGGTAATCCGTACGTACATATGTACATTGATTTCATTTTTGTAAGATGGATAGAAGGTTAAATAGGGTTGTTTCATATTTATAATAACATATAAGTAAATTAATGATACTGATGTTATTAATTTTTAAAGAAACAACTAATGAAGATGAAATTTAAGAAGAAATAAATTTTAAATAATCGGTAGAAGAGATTATCTCTTTCTCGACGCACCTCTTTTAAACATCCTCATAGGGTAATATAATTAGTCTATAGAAAAGACCAGAACCTCTCAAATGTAACTGGGGAAGTTTAGAAGATAAATGAGCAGGGTTTGGATGAGCTTGAAGGATCAAAATAGAGTTAGTAGGAGAAGGAGGAAGTTCCCTTTTATAGAAGAGGAGAGGGGCACTTTTGGAAATCTCAAAAATATTAATTTATAATAAAATAAAATCCCAAATATAAACATAAAAAAACACTCAAAATAAGATTACGATATAATATAGGGTTGTAATCTTATCACCCAATAAATTTATACATGTTTTTATTTTATTTGAAACCTTAACATTTTTATTTATTCGTATTTAATATATTTAATTTTATTTGTGGTAATAATACTCTAAATTTTAAATGGTTATAAATACTTACTTATCTGTTGTGAATTGTCCATAATTAGAAAATTACGGATATTTTCGACCATATTATTTTTGTTTTTTAATTTTTTAATATTTTTATGACTTTTAAACAATTTAATTATTTGTTATTTTTATAAAATAGTAATTGTGTTAATTTTAAAACTATTCATTTATTTGAATGTAAATGAAATCCACACAAAAGATAAATTCGAAACAAATGTTAAATAGATTCCTAAAATGTCATATGAAGCTGTAAAATTCATGAAGCACATTAATTAGTTCATATAATATTTATTTTCATATATATAAAATCATTTATTTGATATTTCTGTTAATAAAATAATCACTACAACATTATTTTATAATTTTTAATATACTTATTTTTGGTATAAAAATTGAAAATAAAATTCTATGATGAATATAAATAAAATAGATTCCATAAGAATACTTTTAGTTGAATTTATCGTCTAAAAAACTGAAAATTTAAAATGTTATATTTATTAAATTATGAAGGTGGTAACTAGGACATAATTTTATATAAAATAATATAAGTGTCATAATCACTTTTATAAGGCCCCATATGGCCAAAAAGTCGACCCTTTAAAGATTATTATTGATATATACTCAACCAATAAGGTATTTTAGAGTGTTTGAGCCTTTTTTGGGTATTATTATTTTAATAAAAACTATATTATCGATTTTAAGTAAATAAATAATTTTTGCATCATTAATGTATAAGCTATTAAGGTAATTATATATTTCATAAAAATTACAAAGAAATTAACACAATATAGAAAAACCTCTTAGATTTCATATTTGTATTTATTATATAATTTGTATTCTATATAACCTTATATAGAAAATAATTTAATTATTAAAGTTTGAGTGAGACATATTTTTCTTTTTTTTAAATAAAATAAATTAAATGTCTTAATCATATCCAAATGGGTTCCAATAGATATAATTTCGACCCAAGTATGTATTATGGTGAAATAAAATCATCAAACTATATTAAGACAATTTATAGGGTAATTTTATAATATTATGTTTACCCTTAATTACCTTATTTACATATACCGGTGGTAAATAAAATTTACCGTAGTTACTATTAATAATGCCAAAATATAAAAGTATCCCATTAAAATAATTTGGACCTACTGATTCCAAATATGGAATACATTTTTTAAAATTAAAAACACATAATTTGCTGTAATTCATTTTAAATTAATACAATTGTAGAAAAAATGTTTTTTTTAAAACATTGAAAAATATTGAAATGTTGTTACAAATGAATTCAATGTAAAATTAATGCTAATGACATAAATTATATTAATTGTAAATATTATATTCTATTTATAATTTAAAACCACTCAATATTATAATTTATCCATATAAATTATCTCGATGAAAAAACATGTTTTTAATTAAAATATAGCATATTTTTACTATTAATCCAAATACGAAAGTTATTAGAAAAATATGATAATTTTATCCAAATTAATTTTTTTTATCCTGATTCCAAATAAGAATTTTATCTTGTCAAATGGAACATATAAATGTTTCCAAAATTAGATTTATAATTGATGCACCATCAAAAGGTGGTAAAACTGTATTTTTTTAGAAAAATACTTCAATTTTCTGAAAAATTGATTTTTTTCTCATATCATATTCAAGATGAATCATAATGTTATATAAAACTAAAAATATGGTTTATAATGTTCATAATGGATAGTTTATATGATATTTTAATAATATATCATTGTTTAGTGAAACTGGGTATTGCGTATAATGCAAGCTATCGAGGATGGTCGCTCTTGTGTGGAACACAAGCCCATAATATTGTTGCATATACTAAATTCTAACATGGTGTTGCATATAGCGCAATCTAATCTTGGTGTTGTGTACTACACAAGATATCAACTAAATTAAAAGGAATCTATCTCATTATATCTTTAGGTATTACAGATGATATAAGAACTATCAATGTTGGTACGCCAAATTAGTGATTGAAGTAGGAACTAAATTGATGTAGGGAAAAATATAGGGTCATAGAATATTTAAATGTATAACCTTAGCTTTTATTCCTTATTTTATTAATTTGATTACTACATTAGGACACAATGAGAGGAAAATTTGGTAAGAAACTAATCATTATTACTTGTTTTACTGAAGTATTAGAATTTATGATTTCCAATATTTGGGGATGGAAGAGTTAAGTTGAACAATCTAGAATATTTATTTTTCACATTGTACTTGGGTATGCCTAAATGTAATTCCCTATATTCATGTTGTAAGGACATTTTGTATTTTATCTCATGAAACTAATCCATGAGTTATGGAATGCTGTAGATATGACATCTTTTCTAGATATATTATTGTATGACACTATGGATTATCTATATTTAAATGGTACGGAAATTAATTATTTCACCCAATGGATCTGATCATTGAGATAGGGTATTCTTTTGGTATATTTCTTTAACTGGTGTCTGGTTACAGTTTATAGTGATGTAATTCATTCATCAGACTTCTTAATTGGTTATGAAAATGTGCAAATTATGTCTAGAACCTATTTAATGTATAGATTAAAAACTTACAGGTTGGTTGGTCCATTTTTCTGATTCAAATTATATGGTATATTAATATAATTTACATGAATATTTTCATTTTAAATCTTATATCCTTGATAAATCTTTATTTTAATTTTCTAAATCCATTAATTTTAGACATAATTAGATTAGTATTTCCTTGAATGGAAGGTGATAAATAAATATTTATTATGGGATGGTTGTGTATATTTCAATTACCATTCCATCACCATTATAAGGAATCCATTAAGTAAGCGGTAATGGTAACTTTCGAGATGTTCCTAGTACTTGATTTTGACTCTGTAATTGAGTTTAAAAAACACATTAAGTATATTAGTATGATGTACATTTTAATTGAATTGTATATTCATATCAATTTCATAATTCACACTCTATTTTGTGCCATTAAAAATTTCTGTAGTAACAATATTTAAAAATTCATATGTTATAGGGATCTAGTCATCATCCACATCCTTTTTATATGGGAATTTTTAGGGATAAAAATTCCATTAATGGGGTCGGTATTATTAGATTTATCGACTGATGTACTTTATGGACTTATGTCATTGCACAGTTTTTTGAATTTTAAAATTTTATTTTTGTACACTCTCTATAATGGTATATAGAATCCTTATGTTGTGTGATTTAGAACGAATCTTCATGAACATCTAGGTAAAATAGACTATGAGAGTATATCAGTTATTGGACTTTTTATGAAGCTACCAAAACCTTCTATATAATAATTTTCTAGGTATTGATATGATGAAAACCAAATTGGTGTTTATCATATTTAGAATCATGTGAGATGGTGGTTGAATAAAACATTCCATCATCCATGTCAGATGGGGGTTCATGGAAAATATTCTATCACAACTATAGATTTTTTCACCAATTGGGTTAATAATTTAACATGGTCTAGGTGTAGAGAATTTTCACTGGGTTCCCCATGCTCAATAAATATTGGCTAATTAGAATCCACTTATGTGTGTGTCTTAAACATGGAATGTATTACCCTTTTTGGTTATATCTCGAATACATGAATGGTCATTGAACACTATTGATCTATTTGTAAATTACCATTAAAAGAAACATGTAATCTCATCTGTATCACATCCTGATCCAATGGATATTATTTTATTTTTTTTGTTTCTTAAATTTAATTGGTTTCTTTTTTGGGAGTCTTTTTGTAAAAATGATTGTTTCCTTGGATAGAAGAAGCGGAACAGTTGGATCATGGTTAGGAGAAACCATGGTCTAGGATAGTGAAAACCATATGGCCTAGATTGTAGTACTGTCTAGTAAAATTGGATCTGTTTATAGGTGCTCCCCCCTCTAGGTAAATCATGTGGCCCACTTTTCATCATAATTAGACTTGCCGTACCATGACACATGATCTGGAAGACCATGTAGCCAAACCGTTTGGCCCGACAGGTATTTAAAAAGAAAAAAAATATAAAAATGATTTAATAATATGAATATGAATATTATTATATGTTTTATTATTATTATCATTATTATTATTTTATTTTTATTAGACCCCCATTATGGGATTCATCTCCCCCTCTCCTCATCATTTCATTCCCTCCCCACTGGTTTATGACACCCTAGATGAAGGTGATCCCCTACATTTTCCACCACCTTCTTCCCAATACAAAACTCATAATGATTAAGAATCTATTTAAAAAAATTGATTGAAATATGAATTCTGTTGATAAAAAAATCATATCATCCATAAATAAAATATGGGAGATACCCAATTAGGAATGGTGACTTATATTTACCCCAAAATTCCTTCATTTATCACAATAATGGATGACTTATTAAATATATCCATTTATAGGATGTGTAAAAATGGAGAAAAACTATCACTATGTGTCATTTCTCTAATGGATTTAAATATAAAAAGACCCATTCCTATAATAGATATTATGAACGATGAAAAGGTGAATAAAGGGAACATAAAGTCACAATCCTAATACTATATTTTAATGCGTGATTATTTTTCATGATGAATTACTATTCACTTTAGTTATTGAAATTCTCTGAATTCCCTTTTAGGATAGTCCTACCTCCAAAAAACATCATATTCAAAGCTTTGTTCATCTCCTAGGATAGAGAGATTTATGGTTGAATCTTCCAACCAAATATTAAATTTTGTTTTTATATAGAAAAAAGTTTAGAGAGAATATTATATAATATACATTACTGGATCCTAGATAGGATTTTTTATATAAAATGGAACATACATATAGGATAAAAGTGTTGGAATGTTTTTTACAGAAACAATTTTATTTAAGGACCATGATAGTGTCAAAGGATGATATGGAGAAACACCCTTCCATAATGAAATATTTTATCTCTTTTTGGACATCTTTTTGAATAATTTCCAATATAAAAAAGTAAAAAAATACCCTATATAATCATCCAATACCAACACACTCTCATGACTAAGTCATTCCACTTCTCCATTGATTTAATCATTAATTAGTATTTTTTTAAAGAGTTGAACTACCCACCAAATTGAAGAATGTAATGAAATTGAATATGTAGTTTTTATCTAAGCCTGTTTATAATCCCATATGGATTTAATTATCTATTAATCCAGTGGAAAACTTTTAGAAATGATGAATTTCCAAGAAAATAATAAAATACACATAAATAGATTTTTATCCTTACTCATGTTAAATGATAGTATTTAAAAAAAATAATTCAGTCCTAAATAAAATCACAGAAGTATGTAGAATTCTTATCACCATATTTCAACCATAATACATTTCAATTTCCCTCATAGTGACATAATATTTCCTTCACATCATTCTATGGAACATGAGGGGGTTTTCCATTCTATTTACTGAAACCACTTCAATATGTTTTTTTCATGGAGATATTTCCCCCACTATCATATAGCACTCTACATCTATATATTGGGTTACATAGGATTAAAATGGTGGTTAGTAATTATGTAATACTCCAACATTACCATTGAATAAATATTTCAGTTACTAGTGGTAGGAGGTGAGTAAAATCTAATGTACTATTAAAAATTGTCTTCCAATTAATGAATTAAAGATCATATCTTAGCTTAAAACCATAAATACACATTCTTAGATAAGATCTCCAAATTTTATTTTCTACATGATCTATCCCTAAATATTTTGATTCCTTTAATCATATCCACATACATCAAGTCTGATGGGGAACTATATCCTACTCCAATCCAAGAGAATTCAGTCTCCAAGAAGAAATGAATTTTATTCTTGAGTCGTTATCCAACAAAACACTGTGGATAATCTGATCATTATAATTTTAAAAAAGATAATGATGTATAATATTTCCTTAAAGCATTAGACCTTTGTCTCACTCGGTGAAGGAGACGACATTATGTTATTATATTTTTTTGTCTATAATGGTATGTATATGTGGTTTACACATATATACAGAAATAAAATATTTTTTTGGGATTCAATGATGGAATAAGTGTGCTCAATAAGAAATTAAGGACTTCCTAAAATTTATATTCATAATGGTATGATGGAAATGTTATTTAAAAAATCATATTTATTAAAAATAGGATTAAATTTTTAGACATAAGATTTATTTTGTGCTTTTTGAATAGACGGTTAAGGTTCCAATAGATAGAAACCTCTAGAATATAATGTGACGATGCCTATGTACAAATTTTTTTAGAGTATCTAGTTTCCACGGAACTCCCTGGTTTAAAATGTGATAGATTTATATAAAAATGATGAAATAGTTTGGTATATGTAGGGAATGTATTTGGGGCCTTTTATTAATCCATTATATATATATATTACTAAATTTACTTTATACTAGTCTTAGTATCACACATGATAGAGTCTGGATTGAGTACCAAGTTATGTTTTGACACTTTGGTGTGTCTTTTATTTCCTTAATGGTCAGTTTTTCAATGGTCCATGGGGAATTTTGTTTCATAAAAAAAATTATTTGTATAATTATCAATTGTTAAAATTTCATTGATGTTGGTATACTGTATGTCTTAATCAGAAGAGTGTTACATTTTTTGGGGTGGTGTTCATCCTCCCAATGATTGAGAAATGAAATCTATTATGGTCAAGACTATATTTTGGACTCAAAAGTGTTCATATTCCTACAATATAGCACATTGGAATCTATTATTCTAACAACAAAAAAATATTTAAAATATTTTACTACATGAGTTTTAGATGGAATTTAGGTCATTAAATGATAAAATATATTTGACTAATTTCTTACATGTGTGTGATAGACAAGCCTTTTAGAAATACAATCCTCAAACTTACATTCATTTCTACTTTCAACATATTTCTAATCAAATTATTTTTTGACGGGGGTTTAAATATTGTTATTTTTCTATTACATAGTTTAATATGATATTATCAACCAAACCTATATACTTTTATTGAATAAATACCTAAAGTGGATGATGTATGTAATAATTCATACTGATATTCAATGATATGGGTGATAGTTGGATATGTCATTTAAACAACACACATTTGGATTCAAGATCTCTAAAAATATAACCATGTAATTCATTAATGAATATGTGAAATGAAAAAGAGAATTCATAGGCTAGAAGAAGTATGAGCGACAATTTATTGCTTCGATATAATGTTTCCTATCCTACCTACGCACATCTTGTGATTTCGGATTTGGGAGAACATGTTGTTACTTCTGTTGAGGTCTATGTGGCATTTTAATCTAGATATTGATTGGTTTTAGGGTGGGTCTTGGAAGAACTTCAATCTTAAGGTAAATGATATCCATATGTTCCCTTCTCGATCATCTAATATAGTTTTTATTGATACTATAAGGATGTTTTATTATTCCAATGGATGATATACTCCATGTATTGTGGCAGTTTACTGAACTCTAAAAATCCACTACGGTACTTCTATATTATGATCATTGTTTTAAAAATTCATTATACATTATAAACAATTATTTCATAAATTTAATAATTAGGAATTTATACTTAAATTTTGTATGTTAGGATCTTCTATCAGGTAATGAAGTTAATGACAATATCATTTTCTATCCATTTGTGGTTAGAGAGGTTTTTAATGTCAACATTTTTTTATCATCATGTTTAGATGATGTTGAGACCTAAGAATTGACATATGTGAACATTAAATTACTTTTTACGAATACTTCATACATAAAAAAACAGTCTCCCAATGACCGTATTAGTTTAGTGTCATTGGAAACATGGAACATAATCTTATAATCATTGTGAATTATCTTCAATATATCAAATCATGATCTTCTCATTTTGTTTTCATACCTGAAACCATGCATTATATAATAGGGATATAAAAAATAAAAAGGGTGAGGTCAAATGCTCAGTAAGGTTAAACAAGGTGAAAATAAGACAAACCATATATATTTGATCGTAAAAACATAAACATAATGTTTAAACATCAAAATCATGAGTCATGAAATAAATATTGGCATTACGTAAGGAATTTATCATAAAGGAACATTAATCATGATAAAATATTGCGGGAATGGAATTGTAGAAAACCATTAAGCACATAATATGATTTCAATAGTATCCAAGGCATTTATGACAATACCATCATAGTGGATGAAGTCAATTGCTGAACCGAGTTTACATGCCATTCCATCCATGTATCACTGAACCATATTTATATTCTATTCCATCCATGGATATCTCATGAGATATAAATCATTACTCAATAAATTTGAGGGAGATATTGGTCCCACCCATCTCATAATGAAATCATTCTTACATGTTCCACCAAAACATAAATTATTCCTCATTGCATAACCCATGAAATAAAATGGGATTTTTAAACTTCATTTCATCATTACATAATCCATATAATATAAATAGACTTCCTAAAAATTATTTACATCATAAAAAAATAAAATAAAATAAATAATAGGTAAATAAACAAAACCCTATTTCATCTTAGTTGGAATATAATTCTGATAAACCATATGAAATTTATTCTTGAGGAAAATTAATTTTCTTCTTCAAAAACAATTTATTTTTTTCAAAATATATTTAAATTTTAAAGGATTATAATTTAATTAAAAAGACACTTGTAAATGTGCACATGATGCATCATGGAAATAAGGCATTAAGAATATGTCAAAATTATTTCATGTCGTATAATTTAAAAAAAACATTCTCCTTGTACGTTTATAGGAAAAGTCAAAAAGCACCTCATATGGTAAACAAAAGAAAGATTTCTTCCATACCATGTAGTAAAAGTCAAAATAGGGTAAAAATGACTTTTCACATGCATAGAATGATTTTAAACATTTTATAAAAATATTTTGAGAATACACCAACATGGATGACAAATATAACCCAAATAAAAACTTACGAATAAACAATATCAGATAAACCTACATTGGAAAAGTTATCTCTTAACTTAGGTTGTATTTATTCCATATATGTATGAAACTTATGTATAATGGGATTAAACATATTATTAACTTGTAACATAACCATAATAATATTTATGATATCATATATTTTTCACTAATGTCTTTATATTACCTGTTCATTCGTCAATTCAATGTTAAAGAAATGTTTCAGGTAATAATCGTTGCAGTTATCGTACGTGTTTGGACAAGTTGTTCATGATATTATTACTTATATAATTTTTTAATGTATTCCATAATATAAAATATTATTTATATATATTCATTATATATACATATATAATAGATAGATTAATGAAATGAAATACACCATTAATGGAGACAGTTGGTCGTACGTACGCATGAACGTTGTTTCCGTTTCCTTATTGAATTGAATGGAAGTATGTAAATGGAATATATACATACATAAATATAATAGAATTAGTATGTCTTATATTTAAAGATTATTTATCATATATATTTTATAATAATTCTTGAATGGTTAATGTGGAGAATAAATCTCATCACATCGTGGAGACGGTAATCCGTAAGTACGTACGCGCGATGATTTCGTTTTTCATAGGATGGACAGAAGGTGAAATGGGGTTGTTTCATATTTATAATAACATATAAGTAAATTAGTGATACTAATGTAATTAAATTATAAAGAAACAACTAAAGAAGAGGAAATAGAAGAAGATATAAATTTGAATGAATCGGTAGAAGAGATTACCTCTTTCTGGACATGCCTCCTTTAAATATCCTCTTAGGGCACTAGAGTTAGTCTTTTGAAAAGACCAGAACCTCTAGAATGTAATTGGGGAAGTTCAGAAGATTAATGATTAGGGTCTGGACAAGATTTAAGGCTCATAATAGAAAAATTAGGAGAGGGAGGAGGTGACCTTTTGTAAGAGAGGAGTGGGGAACTTTTGGAAATCTAAAAAATAATAATTTATAACAAAATCAAATCCCAAATATAAACCTAAAAAAACACTCAAAATGGAAGCTGATATGAGATAAGGTTCTATTCACATCAACCAATAAAATTTAGACATGTTTTTATTTTATTTGAAACCTTATCATTTTTATTTATTCGAATTTAAACTATTTGATTTTATTTGTGGAAATAATACTCTAAATTTTAAATGGTTATAAATATGTACTTATGTGTTGTGAATTGTCCATAATTAGACCATTTATGACATTTTGGACCATATAATTTTCATTTTGTAATTTCAAAATATTTTTATTATTTTTAAACAATTTAATAATATGTTGTTTTTATAAAATATCTATAGTGTCAATTTTGACACTATTCAATTAATTGAAATTAAATAAAATCCACATAGAAGATAGATTCAAAAAAATATTAAATAGATTCTAAAAATGTCATATTAATCTATAAAATTCATTAAGCACATTAATTAGTTCATATAATATCTATTTTAAAATTTTTAACCCATTTAGTTGATATTTCTCTTAACAAAATAATCACCAAAACATTTTTTATAATTATTTAATATACTTAATTTTTTCATAAATTTTAAAAATAAAATACTATGATGAAGATAAATATAATATATTTCATAAGAATACTTTTAGATGAATTTATCTTCTAAAAAACCAACATTTAAAATTTATATTTATTAAATTATGAAGGGGACAACTTGGACATAATTTAAAATAAAATAATATAAGTGTCATAATCCCTTTTATATGGCTTCATATGGTTAACAAGTAAACCCTTTAAATATTATGGTTGAGATATACTCAACCAATAAGGTATGTTCAAGTGTTTGAGACATTGTTTGGTAGTATTATTTTAATAAAAACTATATTATTGATTTTTACTAAATAAATAATTTTGGCATCATTAATGTAAAAGCTATTAAGGTAATTATATATTTCATAAAAATTACAAATAAATTACCACCATAAAGAAAAACGTCCTAGATTTCAAAGGATTATTTATTATCTAATATATATTCTATATAACCATATATTAAAAATAATTTAATTATTAAAGTTTGAGTGAGACATATTTTACTTTTCTTTAAATAAAATAAATAAATGTCTTAATCATATCCAAGTGGGTTCCAACAGATATAATTTCGACCCAAGTATGTATTATGGTTAAATAAAACCATAAAACTATATTAAGACAGGTGATAAGGTGATTTTATAATATTATGCTTACCCTTAATTACCTTATTTACATTTACCTGTAATAAATAAAATTTTCCGTAGTTACTTTTCATAATGCCGAAAAATAAAAGTAGCACATTAACATAATTTGGACCTACAAATTTAGAAAATGGAATCCATTTTTCAAAATAAAAAATACATAATATGCTGTATTTAATTTTAAATTAATCCAATTGTCAAAAAACTTGTTTTTGTTTAAAACAATGCAAAAGATTGAAATGTTTTCCCAATGAATTCAATGTAAAATTTATGATAATGACATAAATTATATTAATTGGTAAAAATATATTCTATTTATACTTTAAAACCATTCAATATTATAATTTAACCATATAAATTATCTCGATTAAAAAACATGATTTCAATTAAAATTTTGCCTATTTTTACTATTCATCAAAATATTAAAGTTATCAGAAAAATATCAAAAAGTTATCCAAATTAAATTTTTATTTATTTATTATAAATAAGAAGTTTATTTTGTCAAATTTACCATATAAATGTGTCCAAAAGGATATTTAAATTTGGTGCGCCATCAAAAGGTGGTAAAACTGCATTTTTTTACAAATACTTCATTTTTCTGAAAAATTAATTTTGTTCTCATATCATATTTAAGATGAAATATAATTTTATATACAACTGAAAATAGGGTTAATAATACTCATAATGAGAATTTTATATTATATTTTAATAATATATCATTGTTTCGTGTAACTGGATATTGTGTACAATGTAAGATATAGAGGAAGGTCGCTCTTGTGGGCTACACAAGCCAAGAATATTATTCCGTATAATACAAGATAATATGATGTTGAATATAGCCCAACCTAATCTTGGTGTAGCTTACTACACAAGACATCACCTAAATTAAAATTAATCTATCTCATAATATATTGGGGTATTACAGATGATATAATAACCATCAATGTTGGTACACCAAATTAGTGATTGAAGTAGTAACCAAATTTGATGTGGGGAAAAATATGGGGACATAGAATATTTATATGTATAACCTATGGATTTATGCCATCTTTAATTCATATGTTTACTACATTAGGCAACAATGAGAGGAAAATTTGGTGAGAAACAAATATTTATTAATTTTTTTACTAAATTATGAGAATTTATTATTTCCAATAATTGGGGATGGAGGAGTTATGTTGAAAAATTTCAAATAAGTCTTTTTCACATTGTACTTGGGTATACCTCACTTTAATTCCCTATATTATTGTTGTAAGGAAATTTTTTATTTTATCTCATGAAACTAATCCATGAGTTATGAAATGCTATAGATATGACATCTTTTATAGATATATTAGTATATGACACTATTGAATATCTATATTTAAATAGTATGGAAATTAATTATTTCACCCAATGAAACTAATCATTGAGATAGGGTATTCTTTTGGTAGATTTCATTAACTGGTGTCTGGTTGCAGTTTATAGGGAAGTAATTCATTCATTACACGTGGTAATTGTTTAAGAAAAGGTGTTAATTATGTCTAGAACCTATTTCATGTATAGATTAAACACTTATATATTGGATTGTCCATTTTTTTGATTTAAATTATATGGTATATTAAGATAAATTTACATGAATATTAACATTTTAAATCCTATCACCTTGATATATAATAATTTTATTTTTTTTAATCCATTCATTTTAGATATAATTAGGTTAACATTTCATTGAATAAAAGGTGATAAATAAATATTTATTATGGGATGGTTGTGTATATGTCAATTACAATTCCATAACCATTATAAGGAATCTATTTTGTAACTAGTAAGTGTAACTTTAGAGGTGTTCCTAGTGCTTGATTTTATCTCTGTAATTGGGTTTATAAAATCTCCTTATGTATCTTAGTATGATGTACATTTTCTATGAATTGGGTATTCATATTAATTTCATTTTTCACACTCTATTTTGAGACATTATAAATTTCTACAGTAATAATATTTAAAAATTCATATGTTATAGGGATCTCATCATCATCAAAAGCTTTATTAGATGGGGCTTTTTAGGGAATGAAATATCCATTAATGGGGTCAGTATTATTAGATTGATCAACTGATATACTTTATGGACCTATGTCATTGCATACTTTGTAGAATTTTAAATTTTCATTTTTGTGCACTCTCTATGATGGTATATAGGATCCTTTATGTTGTGTGATTTAGAACAAATCTTCATAAACATCTAGGTAAAATAGACTATGAGAGTATATCAGTTATTGGACTTTTTATGAAGCTTCCCAAACGTTCTAAATAAATATTTTTTTGGATGTGATATGATGAAAACCATATTTTCGTTTATCATATTTAGTGTCATGGGAGATGGTGGTTGAATAAAAAATTACCTCATCCATGTCAGATGGGGGTTCCTTCAAAATATTCCATCACAACTATCGATTTTTTCACCTACTGGGTTAATAATTTAACATGGTCTTGGTGTAGAGTTTTTTTATTGGGATCCCCATGCTCTATAAATATTGGCTAATAAGAATCCAGGGATGTGTGTGTCCTAGACATAGAATGTCTTACCATTTTGGTGATATCTCGAATACATGAATGGTCATTGAACACTCTTGATATCTTTTTAAATTACTAATAAATGAAACATGTTACCTCATCTATATCACATCCTGACCCAAGGGTTATCTATTATTTTATTATTTTTGTTTCTTAAATTTATTTGGTGTATTTTTTTGGAGTCTTTTGGTAAAAATGAGTGTTTCTTTGGACAAAAGAAGCGGAAAAGTTGGATCATGGTTAGGAGAAACCATGAGATAGGATAGTGAAAATCATGTGGACTATATTGTAGTACTATCTAGTAAGAATGGATCTATTTATAGGTGTTCCCCCCTCTAGGTAAATCATGTGGCCCTATTTTCATCTTAATTAGACTTGCAGCACCATGGCACATGGTCTGGAAGACCGTGTGGCCAAACCATGTGGCCTAACAGGTCTTTAAAAATAAAAAATATAATAATGATTTAATATTATGAATATAAATATTATTATATATTTTATTATTATTATAATTATTTTATTTTATTTTTGTTAGACCCCAATTATGGGATTTATCTCCCCGTCTCCACATCATTGCATTCCCTCGCCACTGGTTCATGACACCCCAGATGAAGGGGATCCCTTACGTTTTCCACCAATTCCTCCCCACTCCTTTTGGTTTCTTATTTTTGAGCTGATCTCTAGTTTGGTCTCTCTAGGTAGGGTTTTATTCTTATCATCATCCCTCATATCATCTGATTTTATTTGTTTTTCTTATCCACATTTTAGTCCAGAAGACCAAAATAAACCCTAACACATTTTAGGGCTTTTTGGTTGTCTCTTGGCTCCAAGGGTTTGAGAAGTTTGACTGGGGATGTTTTTAGCAGCTATTTAAGGTAGCGACTTTTGAATTGGTTTCATGTACGGGTTCTTCAATTCCTTCATATTGGTCCAATTTTAATTGGGGTTTTTTGGTTTTTCAATTTCTCATATTTTTCATGATAATGTTGAACATTTATTATGTGGATGTGATCTCCCACTATCAAAGATGACTAACTAGTGTATTCAATGGAATAAATTTACATATATATATGTTACCCCATTATATATATTCACTCATGAAAGTATGAATACATATATTGGGGATAAGATTACTTATATATATATATATCTAAAAGGAATAAATGTGTAGGTGTAAAGTGTAATATGAATGTTTAGTCATATATATATGGACCCCATTGTACATATTAATGGCTATGTGAATATATACATGGGGTGATTGGATTCACAATATATATATATATATATATATTTGGGTTTTCATAGGTGCATATGTGTTTATGTTGTAGAGGGAATATTCAGGTGGGTATTGCCAAAAGGCATCCCTTATTGAGGTAATTTCCCTTAGTGAAAGACTATAATATGGAAACTATGATTGTTTTACTATTATACATTTGTTTAAATATTATTGTGAAGTAAAATTAATATAGGAAATGATTATAGTGATTAAAACAAGTTTTCTTTTTCATCTTTTACAAGCCTTCCTATTTTTTTTGTCTTGGTTTCCTTATGTTAATACATTATTTCATTTTTGTTTAAAATTTAAACAACATTGGATGTTGGATTTATTTTCTAAATGGTTTTAAAATATGAAATCTATGTATAATAGAGGTTTACAAATGATTAATATTTATTTCATATGATAATGTAAATTTGGAAAAATTACTTATTGGAAAATGTTTGTGAACTATCATGACGTGAAGTCATGGTGGCATCATAAAAATGGTTTCTATAATATGGGAACCCCCTTGGGTTCCCTCTAGTTAGAGATGGTATCAGAATAGAAGGTTTTAGGAAATGTTCTAGTAATAGATGTTGTCACTCATTTTAGTTTCAAATGCATGATGACATTCATGCACATACATGCATCATTGGTTTCTTGTGGGTTGTAGTCAGATAATATTTCATATTTTCCCAAACATTACATAATACAATGGCATAGTATAGAAATAGTGTGGGGTTGATCCCCCAGGGAGGAAGCTAGATTTGAGGTGTTACTGGATTGAGAGTCTTTTAGATAAGATTCATTTCAAATTGCTTTAGTTTTAGAGTTTATTAAATCTACGGTGAAAGGTTTCTTTCGGTGATTAAAGAGGGGTTGAGATTAGTTTCAATTTTCTATGAGACAGATAATCTTAATTAGGATCTTGGTAGGGTCAAAGTTTTTAGGCTGAAAATAAATCATGAATCATGAGATGAATTTGGTTATGTCAGTAGCTCTACCTTGGAGGTAACTATTCCATGATCAGGAGATACTGACAGCCTTGGTGCATTAAGCTCAACTTCAATAAAAAAAAGTATCTTAGTATACTGGTTGCAGCCAAATATTCTACAATCGGGACAACATGGATATCCTATGATTAGGGATGTTTAAATGAATTACAAAAACATTTTTCATTTATTCTGATTACTCATCCTTTAGGGCTACCAAAATTAGGATTAACAATTTATTATGAATTCATATACATCTACTCTTGTGTTGTAACCCTCAGCGGTCTAGCCACTTATGGTAGGAGGGAATGTTAAGAAATAAATAAATGGAATCATTTTTGGTTTGCTAATATGATTTAAAATTAAATATTTTGTAATCTTTCAATTATTCAATTTCACTAAAAACAAAGAGCATGTAATCAGGGTTTTAGAAAAATGTAAATCAAAATTTAATAAAAGACTTAAATGAAATTAAAATAAAAAAATTTATTTGACATAAATTCTATGTTGAGAGAAGGTAATCAATGTAATGGAAATTAGAAGGTGATGAAGAAAACCATGAACCTCGATGAGTTAATTGAATTAAAATAGGAAACAACGAAGAAATTTTGAGTTTGATAGGGGAAAGAATGAAGGAAACTCAAAAGGAACAAAAACAAAGTGAAGTATCTACTATTGGATTCTCTAAATTTCCCTACCAAGGTGATGTATATATAGGATAATTGGGTCATGATGTGTAATAGAGTTACACTTTCTGTACTGTTCATCCGGGTAGATCTCTATGGTTTTGGGATCTCTCACACGCCTCATGTATATCTAATATAATTTGTGAGGTTTGACTGCTTACACATCGTGTACTGAGAAGTCATAAAATGTACTAGTCTTCTAATAGTTCATATGAAGTGTATTTATCATTAATAGATTTGACTGGGATAAAATTGTGTATGACCCACTCACGATGTGTAATGTCTTGTTTCCTTGTAGAATTCACGTCTTGGTTCACGACATGGCTCACAACTTGTCTCATTCTTTGAAATCCTATGACACGATGTGAAATGCTAATTCACACCTTATAGTAGGTGAATTATACATTTTATTCTACATTTACTCCTTTGAATCAAGTGAAGCCTCATTCTTTCATAATTAAGTACATACCATGTTCATTATTGGATAATATAATAAAAATTCCTACGTAAATGCCAAAATAATTATATATGAATTTTCCTTATCAAACTCCCCCACAACTGAACAGTTTTTCTTCCTCAAGAAAAAAAGGTTACTACAAATATGTCAAAAAGATAATCCATTTTTAATGAAATAAATATTCATCATGTCTTGGAAAATAAAACTAAGTGTAAGAGGAAAGGGTTGGTATCCAAAATCATCCCTACATAGAAAATTTATCATGCATCCAAACTCACTTATTTAATAAAAATTCTAATATTTTTACTACAACCTTTTTACTATTCCTTTAATTTTATACCCATTTGTAATTTTACTCATAATCTATTTTCCCTCATCACTCAGAGTAATATGAAATCAGAGTTATGATTATTACCAGAGTACATCTTAATAACCATATTCCTGAATTGGTTCTATAATCTCTACTTTGTAAATAAAAGTATAAAATTAATCATGAGGGATTATTCAATTAGGATTTTATGACTCTGAGTCTATGGATAGGTGGGTATGAAGAGAAAATAAATCTCAAAAGGAGGGTAAGAACTGATGAATAAATCATGAATGTCAAGATAAGCATAACACAATTCCTCCTTCTATTTGATGAAGTTCAAACTCTAGTAGCTATGGTTGGATCCATATAAATGGGAAATAAGTACACAATAAGTATAATGAACCTTTACATTAATTTTTTTTATTTTTTGAAAGTCGTGTCTAGGACAGTTCTCACTTCCATCTCCAAACAACATTTGATCCTTCTAGGGATTCAAAGGTCAGGAACTGGGGTTTTTTGACCTACCCAGTTCACAACCCATGTTATTTTTTCTTTTATTTTGTATTTTGTAAGGGAACCGAATAAAATAGAAATGATACATAGGAAATATGTATTAGAACAAAATATTATGATGAGTAAGAAATACATATCCTTCCGGTAAAACCATCTCTGAAATTCGAATGCCTCCCCCACACTTATTCAAAAGTAGAATCATGCATTATACAAGGATCATGGTAGGAAGGTAAAATTTTCTTATAATATCTTCATTCTCTAAGTTCAGCCATAGAAACTATAGGATAAAGAATGAAATATTTACGGTTGGTCTCATGAAATAGTTTCTAACAAATATTTCCTCAATCATTTAAAATTTGTACTTGTTTATTAATAGCCTCAACAAGATTTCAAATGGATGTTCTGATAGGTTGACATATCTCATATATTACTCAAGAATATACTCAGAAAATAGTATAAAATTATCCATTTAGAGTCTTATTAGGTAATGAGAATAATATATAACAAGAAATTACAATGGGTAAAAAACTATATAATGGGATAATTAATCCTAATTTAAAAAATGATTAATTTGAATCAAATTTCTAAACTCAGTAAACATTCTAAAAATATAAATAGAAATAAAACACTATTTCTAACAATTTTCTATTTGAATTTTTCTTTTTTAAATTTTCTTAATGTTTTTCAAGTTTAAAGAATGAAAATAATTTCGAAAAATTTCTCCTACACTGGTGATAAGAACAAAAAAATCAATTCTATAGTTAAAGAAAATCCTAAGAACCTCCCCTACACTTATATAGAGACATTGTCTACAATTTCTGTGAAAGTAATGTGGGATTTTCATAACAAGTAAATCCAAAATAATCTAAAATTTTAGTTTTAAAAAATTTGAAATTGATGGAATCTAGAGCTTTTTAGATGAAGTGGTATTCCATGACAGAATATGGGTTACTTTAATGCTGAGTAAGAGTCACATAAAAAATGGTCTAGAGAAAAAAATCATAAATAGTATAAAACATTAGTCCAAATGTTTAGACATTGTAATAATAGAATAATATGTAGGAGTATAAAATTATATTTAGAGGTAACCATTCGAATTTAATTGTAATAAATGATTACGGTGAAACGCCATAAGAGACTCAAATGAAAATTTTAAAAGGCTCAACTATAGAAAATCCATCCTGAACCATGATCAACTATGGTTTTCCTCTTACAATGAACTAATACGATGTCTTCATCCAGACAGATAGACCAAAATCTCATAGTGGGGTCCATCATCATAGTTTCTCTTTTTCATCGTATAGTTATTGGTTGTCGTGTCTTCTAGTTCTCAAGATCTATGGACTTGGTCAATCAATTCAAGGGAAAAAAAGAGAGCATGACTAAGATGTGGTACAAATGGTATCATTGATTTAGGCATCTACTAGTGTGAATAGATCTCTAATGATAGTTCTTGATGTTGTCATTCAATTTTAGCTACTCTCTCAATAACTCTTTGGACCAGTACAGAGGATGGAATTGGTCCATTGAAAACTATATATGATGTGTAGGAGATATACATTTATATGTAATAAATAGAAAATAAATGAAAATAATTCCAAAAAATTATGAAAAAATAAATCCCCATATATATATATATATCAAAATTAATCACAAAAAGAGGGTAAAAACAGATGACAAAATAAATAAATATCCATATAACAAAAGTTTAATTCCCCAAATGAAACACATATGTCATATCAGGTGTCTTGGAAAATGACCTCATCCAACATCATCCATCCATTCTATGGTGAGAAAATGTGTTGGGAAGGGTCTTTATCTACAAAAATAGAAGAAGACAGTGGATTAGCAATTGCAGTGGTAGATGCTGGGGTCGTGGATCTAGGTAACTGCTCTGTGTGGGTGGTGGTGAGGTGTTGATATGTAAGGAGTCCATGGGTCTTGCAGTTGGATCAATGAGAGGGTCCCCTGGTGCGGAGTCAGTGGTAGTCATCCCCTAGCCTCACCGAGCCTACTCCACTAAGTACTCCCACTAGGAACTAGCTTTAGTAAGATCTGTGGGTAGGTGAGGGTGGAATGTGGATGCTACAGGAATAGTATAATAATAAGGGACAATAGGGGTTGGTGGGGGTGGTGTGTGGAACTCAGAAGGGTCAATGAAAGTATGATGGAGGTCAGTGTAAATCTTGAACAGGTTCACCAAGATGCACTATTAGGTAGCCCAGATTTGATTCAGAGTAGGAAGTGTGGGTGCAGGAGTGGTAGATTGGGTGGAGGTGTATGTGGGTAGTGAAATTGGTAGTATAGGTGCAGAGGTGTTGTGCGACTCAATGGGTGGTATTACTGGTGGTGGTGGTGGTGGTGGTGTGGGGAACTCAGAAGGGTCAATGAAAGTATGATGGATGTGAGTGAAAATCTTGAACAGGTTAACCAAGATGCAGTATTAGGTAGCCTAGAGATGATGTAGAGCAGTATGGGAGGGTTTAGGAGCGGTAGATTGGGTGGAGGTGTATGTGGGTGGTGAAATGGGTAGTATAGGTGTAGCGGTTGTGTGTGACTTAGTGGGTGGGACTGCTGGTGGTGGTGGTGGTGGTGGTGCCTCCTATGGCGCCACATCCTGCACACCTAGTGCCGAAAATAAAGCAACATCCCCCTTAGTAAAAACTACATATTTCAAATCATCACATGGTATATAGGATCTATAGGTTAGTGATAAGTGAGGGGTATTGATTTCTTGAACACTTCTAGGTGAATATTCAGATGTGTAAAGAACGAACCTCCTATTAGAGTATCATGTTGTCTCTAGGAATGTTCCTTGTAATAATGGATGAATCTGATAGCCATGTTGATGGCAGTGATTCCCTTGGGTGCTTCTAGGATAAGCATGTCCATCTAGATAACTCTCCCATGAGACTCATCTTTAGATAACTATACATATACCATGGCCCTGTGAAGGATATAGAGTGTTGGGACTCGCAGCTAGGTAGATTTATTGATATATGGCTCATGAGGTAATAAGGGATCGCCGGTAATCATATTCAACAATCGTTGAGAATATTCTTAAGGTGGATCTATCTGAAGATTCAAATAAATATCAGAAGTGAAAAAAATTATCAGTGTAAATGCCAAGCCTGATGATGAACTCGGTGAATGATAACTCTTGGGGCCAGCCACCCATTTGGAATCGGAGGTAGTGGATGGACATCTCAATAGTGGATAAGAAATCAAGGAACAACTTATTATAGGTATCCTCACATAACTTAAGTATGGTACCAATATTGAGAGTCTTTATGAGGTCATGGATAGAAGCATTGATATTCAGAGTAGACATGATTTGCATGTCAAATTTCTTTTTTATATGCATTATCATGGCCTGTGTTTGTAAAATATTTACCAGATGTTGTGGTTTAGAAAAACAAGGGATATAGAGAAAGTGTAATTTCTCAACACTGGAGGTTGAGGAGGACTCTTCCTGAGTAGTAGGTGTAGTATTCAAGGAAAAAGAGACACCATGGTGATTCTTGGCTAGTGGCTACTCATAGAAGTCTAAGGAGGAAGAGGGGGAGGGATGTGGTATCTTGGTTTATTCCGTGAAATAACAGGGGGTCACGAGTTTTGTTCAGGTGAGGTTACGGTGGGAGTGGTGATGTGTGTGAGACCAAGAGGAGGGGGAAAATGGTGTGGCTTATTGTGGTGATGTTGAGTGAGAGGGGTGGTACTGGTTTGCGGGAGATGTGCGGAAAATGGGGAGTGGGTTTGGAGAAGGGAGGAGGGAGGATGAGAGGGAAAAGGGAGGGTGCGAGTAAACTAGAGAGGAAGAGACAATGGTTGAGAGTAAAGGATTCAAAGGGTTTTGTGTCGTGAACATTGGTTCTTGACCTTTTTTTAAAAAAACATATTTGCACAACAACATGTCATGTTTCAATGGTTCATGTCATGTACTAGTGCAATAAAATAATTTTTTTGGTAAAAATGATACACATTGTGAACCACTGGTACAAAATGTGCAATGAACTATTTTATCTCTAATTTTGTCCCTTCATTACATTTAGTGCTTATCCTACCTGAAACATTCCTAAGGATATTCTAATCTAACCTCGGATAATATTTCCTACCATGGGTTGCCTCCTAGCGATCGCTTCATTTTTTGTTGGGAGCATGACTCAATTTGGACTCAATTGAATTTTAGGGTGATGAAAGATCCTTCATGGAAAGGTTCTTGGAAAATTTTCAGTCTTTGAAAATTCACTTTAAAATTTTTTCTACATTCTCTTTGAATCATAATTTTCATATAAGAAAAGATTAGAAGGAAATCAAATGGGCCTGGCCACTGAGATTTTATCTTACCAGGGAACAACATTATTATTGACATGAAAAATAGGACCATATTCCCAGGTACAAGTATAAGCTTAGCAATGTTCTATTCATTCAATTTATTTATATTTTCATTATAGATCCTCAAATTTTCATATGGTTCTCTATTGGTTTCTTCCAATGTAGTTAATTGTAGAATTTAAGATTCTCTAACCATCTCAGAATCTAGGTTCAGTTTATTAATTTACAAAAATAAATGATTCTCTAGCTCAACTTGGAGGTGACATGGTTTCTGATAAACAATTCTTAATTGCGTGGTGCATATGGGTATCTAGTAGGTTGTTTATTGTTCCCATAGTGCATCATCTTTTTTGAGGATTGAATCGCTTTGGCCTTTATTCACATCTATTTCCAAAATTTACTTTACCACCCTATTTTAAATTTCCAGATTTCCACTTGTTTGAGAGTGGTCGGGAGTTCTTGTATTGTATCTGATCCCATATATTTATATAATTACTCTCACATCTTGGTTTGTGATGTTTTATCCTCAATCACTAATTAGTACACTCATAATTCCAAATCCTGCAAACACGTTCTTCCATAGAATGTTCATGACAATTTTTGTTGTATCATGTTCAGTAGCTTCAACATAAACCTATATCGATACATAGTCAATTCCAACCAAAATGTTTATCTTTCATGTGATGTAGGAAATGGTCCCATGCTATCTATTCCCCAAATGTTGAAGATTTCAAATTCAAGAATGGGATTTTGTGGAATCTCATTTATTTTTCCTATATTCCCAGTGGTCTAGAATCTATCACATATTTGAAAATGATCCCTTATGTTTTGGGGAAATTTGGGAAAGAAAATTCCACTTTTAATAATTTTGTAAACTGTACAATCGGGGCCATGCTGTCTTCCTGTTGGTGACATGTGACACATTTTCATTACAAAGGTGGTTTCTTTTTTGGAAATAAGCGTATTAATAATCCATCGACACAACGCTTGAACATCAGTTGGTCAGCCCCATAATAATGTTTAGCATATGAAAATATTCCTTTTCGTTTTTGGTAATAATGTCCTTGATGTAAAAATATTGTGGCTAGATAAAGGGAAATATCCAAAAAATTGTTGGACATTGATACTAAACATGGTTTTAATATGGGATGTCGGCATCAATGTCAGACTCCACACCTTTCTAGATGATGGGAAGAGGATTTCTACATAAATGATCCCCAATAAATTTTTTTTCTCTTCTGTATCCTTGATCACAGTATTGAATTCCTACAGTAGGAGGATCCTACATATCATCCTAGGTTTGTAATCCTTCATGTTCATTAGATATCTTATGCAAATTTGATCTTTATATAGAATCACTTTGGACAAAACCAGATATGAATGGAATTTCTCCAAGGAATATACAATGTCTAAGAGTCCTTTCTCTATATTCGTGTAGTTGAATTATGTATGAATTAGAGTATTTATTTCATAATAAATGGGAAAATATTTATTTCCAATGCATGATCCTAACACAGAACCAAAATCAATTTCACCCACATCACATATTAACTCATATTCCTTGTCATAGATGGGGGAACTAACCAATGGTGATGCTACCAGACTCTTCTTAGACATATTGAAAGATTTTTGGAAGTTATTATTGAATTCAAAAGTAATATATTTTTACACAATTTGTGTTAATGGATGGGTAATATTATAAAAATCCTTCACGAATCATCTGTAAAATTAGGAATGGCCCAGAAAACATTGAACACCCTTTACTGTTTAGGGTTTTGGTATATCATTTATGACTTTGATTTGGGTTGGATGAAAATATAATGCCTTACATAGAGATTTTATTCTGATGTAATATTACTCCTTAAACCATGAAATGGAATTTCCCCCAATTTAGTACTAGACACTTCTATTCCCAGCATTGCAAGAACAATTATAGATTTCATAAATAGACTTCAAATGATAATACATAGATAGAGAAGTCATCATTGACGATATTTAATAACTCTTCAGCCATTTAGTGGAAAATATGAATCATCCATCTCTAAAATTTTGTTGGATAATTTCACATTCTAAATGAAAGTCTCCTATAGGAAAAATTACCAAATGGTCATGTGGATAAACTCTTTAGGTAACTAGCTGGACCATCTACAATTTGTTTGTATCCTTAATTTCCATATTGGAAATAGTGGAATTCAAGTCCCACAAGTCTTTCCAGCACCCTATCCATGAGTGGTAAAGGAAAATGATTCTTTTTTGGTTGATATATCCATGAATTTTTAATCCATGAAAACTCTCCATCTAGTGATATTTTGTGTTGAAATCGATTTTTTTCATCAGTTCTCTCTAATGTGATTCCACCTTTCATAGTTACAACTTGTTGGGGGATTATCAATGTGCTATCAGATATGTGGAAAATTATTCCTTCATCCAAGAGTTTTATCACACCCTTTTAGATGACTTACTTCATCAGTGATGTGATCCCCCTTTGAAGATGTTGTTTTGGCTTTCTATCTTCTTTGAGTAGGATTCTATGAGTGCATTAATTCTGATTGATCCCTTTAATGTATAACAATCCCCAAGAAATTTATTTCTTATGTATTTTCAAAACAAAATACACATTTTATTTTTGTTCCCGAGATAGTTCAGAGTTGAAAATAATTATCATAGAGGAGGAAAATTCTATGTATGAGTACATTAGAGAACTAGGTAGAGGATTGAGTTCCATCTAGGGTGGTTGAATCATATAGGGGATGAAAGGTGGAAAGGTTTCCCTCATGAGAGGTTAAATGAAGATTACTTCCTCAAAATCATACTTTTCTTCCTTCTCTGAAAGTGACTGTTAACTTTATTCTTCATTGTCAATGTACTCGTCTCCTTTTTGGGTCAGAGATATGGCTTTAAAATCCACATCATTGTTAGATTAGTAAGACACCTTGACCAGATTGAAAACTACCTATTCTTCTCTTACTCTAAATATCTGACATCGTTGATTCATATTTATCAAATCCTTTCCTATGGATACTAATGGCCATCAATGAATGTTGGGGATTTCACCTTCTTATTCCATGTCCAGAACTAGAAATTCTACTTGAAAGAAGAATTTTATGATATTGACTAAAACATATTTGAGAATTCCCATAGTGTACTTTACTGATCGGACATCTAGATCTAGTGATACTCATGATTTTTTAGTTCTTGGGGTCATAGCTTTTGGAAAAAATCCATCAGCATTAAGTTGATACTATCTCTAAGATTGCATAGGGCTCTTTAAAACATGAATTCTCATATACCATAGGGAATTGAAATTTTTTCAGGATCTTTCATTTTTTATGGAAGTTTTAATAGCACATTATCAGAGCATTATTTATTTAAAGAGATGACCGAAGATAATCTATTTTCATTTTGATGGATAGTAGATCATTGAGAAATTTTTCATAAACTACCATCTGGGAAATGGATTCTACAAATGGTATGTGGATATACAGTTTCTTGAACAACTATGAGAACTTCTTTTATTGTTCCTCCTATCTACCCTATCTTTATCTCTATAGGAATAGAATAGGTGGCTTTTATGGATGTGGGGTAACATAAATAGGTTCTTTTGACTACTTAGGAATTTGTTCTTCTTAGTTAGTACTTATTGAGATGAGGTGGATACAGTCTTATCAACTTCTCTATCTTCTACTAGTCACTTATTAGACTCTTCCTATTGCCTTTCATCTCTTCCACTTGGTTTTTGAAAGTCCTAAACATTCCCACTTCTCATAACTACCACATTGGATTCATCCATTGGGTACATCTCATTATTACCAGGTAGGGTACTTGGTAATCTATCAAATACGATCTTTTAGATTTTACCCATTTGAATATTATGATTTATAAAATAAGATCATGCGTTCTTCATCTTTGTCTTCTATGTTTCCATTCTATGATATAATTTTTGGATGAAAGTATCCAGGATATTTTCAAGGATACATTGAGGTAGAAGAGGTGGTAGTGTAGGTCTTGGTTGGGAGGGGTGGAATTGTTATCGAGGTCTTTTTTAGAAGGGCGGTTGTTGCATCTAATACTAAAATTTTGGCATTGGGATCATTGGAAATATAAGGCCCCAGCCTTAAACCTTACTTAATCTTGATTTATTACAAGATTACACATTGAGGATCTTTTCGGGTTTAGAGTTTTAGAGAATTTGATCATAAAACTTGCGTTACATTCCACATATAAACAAAGTGGTTACATAAAGATAGTATTCTTCATTCCCATCAATGGAAACACATTTAAAATAAAACATGGATTATTTCTTGACACATCCTTGACTCTATCATCTTATCATGTACCTTTCCCTTGACCTGTGAAAAACATTTAAAAAAACTTGGGATGAGCATAAAAAGCTCAGTATGGGTTATAAAAACATGGAAAGGAAACATGAGTTCATATATACATAAGAATGAAATCATACTTTACCCATAAAACATAGGCACTTTAACATACCTCATAAAATCATGAATAAATCATAGAAATCATAAGACATAAAGGTAACTTGAGGCATTCATAACATTCTTACGTAGGGAGTAACCCTCTTGGTTACGTTTGGAATACCCATCACAGTATATTCCCTAAAATCTCTTCAGAGAAACCTTAACGTTTCACTCCTTCGCATTACCCAATGCATTGGAGATCTATAACGGGCTCACCCGCCCTTAGTTTATCACGGAACCACCCGTCTTCGTAATAATGCCCAAGAACCATAACATAATCATATCACATAAAACATGCATAAAGGAAACATAACATTTCCACATTTCAATCACGAGATATCAATACAACACATTGATATAATAAAAACATTATGAAAAACATTTTCAATACCAAAGTAAAAGAAAAGTAAAACATGGTATTTATTTTTCTTTTAAAAAGAAGGTATGGCTTGTAGAGGAAGCCAAAACTCAAATAACGGTCACGACGGCGGAGAAGTCGTTGTCGCCGCATACGTACGACAAAAACATTCCCTTTTGTCGTTTAGTAAACTCTTCATATAAAAAAAATTCCTTTTGAATAAACGTAAAAGTCAAAGGGGTTTATACACCGTATAAAAGAAAGTTGTGTATAAAATAAAATATGCCTCAATGAAAGGAGATTGAGACGAAGTCCCATACCTCGTATCCGACTTGACCCGACCGTTCTTTAATCTCCAGAATAATAAACTTGAGTTAATCTCTACTTTCTTATGAATCTTTTTCAAGTTCATTATTCCTTTTATACCATGTTATGAACATCATGTAATCAGTTAAGTTAATAATGTTCATTTTGTCGGTATTTGGTTCTTAAGTCAAAAATAGACTTCTTACACTTACATGTTGTTAATTTGGTCAAAGGTTCATTATATCCAGAATGGTATTCATGATGTAGATATCATATATGTCATATATATCTAGTACATACTTGCATTTATAATATTACATAATCATTTAGAGGTAAGAAATGAAATGCACCGTTCATGGAGACGGTAAGCCGTACGTACGCATGAACGCTACTTTCATTTCTATTTCATATTTTATAGAATGGAATCATAATGATATAAAGGTATATTATACTTCCAGTATAATATCATATATAATATCATAGTTCCATCCTTTATATGTCCCACATATGGTATTTAACGAATCAAATCACTTTGAGGGGGCGGTAGTCCGCACTTCCAAAAATGAAGATATCGTGTTTACCCAAAATGGAAACCATAAAGGTATGCCCAAAATGAAAAAAACAGAAGCTTAAGGAAAACATAAACATATTATATATCATATATAAAAATAGTGACATCATAATGGCCACCTTTGAAGGTGTTAAATTAGTGTTGAACAATCATCGTTTCGGGAGGTAGAATTTCGCCATCCACGGAAACCGTATGTTATATAACCATTTGATGTAGTTGTGTGAGAGTTTAGATCAAATAAATATTATAACAACATCCTTGTGTATTTAAGATACTGGTGTTGTTACAAAATAAGTAAATAAAAAGAGTTTAGGGGGTTGGAGAAGCAAAATAAAACAAATGAACATGAGAGAATGAATTACCTCAAAAAGTGTATCTCCTATTGATTTGAGTCTAAAGGCTTCCTTTGAAAGGATTATGCCCAAAGGGAATCCTCTAGGATGAGGAGAGGGATGTGGAGAGAGTAAATGGGCAGGGGTTTGGCCGAGCCAAAGGCTTGAGTAGTGTGTGAAATGAGGTAGAGGTGGGGGCCTTTTATAAGAGGATAGGAGGGGCACTTTTGAAAAGTAAAGAAATATTACTTTATTTGAAAATGTGTTTCGGTTTCAAAAGGTCCCACATTGATAGAATTCATGGATAAGGTGATAAGGGTTCGAAATCCACTCATCCAATTGGTTTTGGACATTTGTAGTTTATAGATTTTACATTATCTTTCTATTTTATTTAAATCGTCAAATAATGATGTCATCACTGCATCATTATTATGTCATAAATAATTAAATTTATTTAATGTCTAAAAATTATAAAACAAATACTATGATATAGGAAATATTTTTAGCTTTCCAATGACTATTTATAATCAAAAATCTGATCTTTATAACCCCATGTAAAAATTGTTTTTGTGAAACATATTATGTTTGTGTCATTTTTACTTTTACATTAAATAAAAAGTTATTTATGTCATTTCCAAACCAAAGTGTCTCCATGGGGTCCCCAAGTTGACCCATGGCTTGTCTTGGTCGGCCATGACACAACCAATAAGGTTGGGACATGTGTCTAGGTCATTTCCTATATTAAAGCATTATTTATACCTTAAACTACCCTAATTACCACTAATCGCGATTAAGAACTTAATAAGTTACTATTCACCAAAAATTATTATAATCTCATTGAACCACATTTTACTTCTTAATGACAACCATGTATGTCGGATTTTCAAAATTCAATACACATTAGTGGTAAACTTTCATTTAACTAAAAAATCAGTTTGCTTGATTACCACTTAGTGGTTTCACTATTCATCAAAAATTGAAGTTTTTCAGAAAATTACCAAAAATTCACCCTAAGCTATATTTGATATTCCGAATTCAAAAATGAAGTCTATTTTACAAAATTCAAATCATATAAGTCACATTAATTAATTTAATAATTAATTTCCGCTGCCAGAGCAAATAGCGTGTTTTTACAAAACAATAAGTATCAAAAGATTGACACCAGT
This sequence comes from Viscum album, assembly GCA_963277665.1. NCBI lineage: Eukaryota > Viridiplantae > Streptophyta > Magnoliopsida > Santalales > Viscaceae > Viscum > Viscum album. The sequence continues at coordinate 1,704,333,572 of OY728155.1, forward strand.
TTAAGTCTAATTTCAAAGTGAAGTTGATTCCAACGACCACCATTGGATAAAATGGTAAAAATATATTCTAATTTCACTTAAAAACCAATTCAAAACATAATATAATCATATAAATAAATTAGATTAAAAATCAGTTTTGACGTAAAATGCAGTATTTTTCACTATTCATTAAAAAATGAACATTGTCAGAAAAATACCAAAAATTCACACAAGGTAAATTTTGATGTCGAAATCATAAAGGATAAGTTTATTTTGACAAACATAGTTTATAAAATTGTCAAAATATAGATTCAAAAATGGTTTGCCATCAAAAGGCACTAAAACAATCTTTTAAGAATATTAGTGTATTCCATGCATAAGATTGTATTTATTTTTATTTTAAGACTCTATAACACTATCTTAATCATTAATAGACATAGATAAAAATATCTATTATTCATTACTTTCTTGGGATGTTACATCCTTCCCCCCTTTAGAAAATTGTGTCCCCGCAATTTATTTACTTATCGAATAAATGGGGGTACTTATCCCTCATTGCATTTTCAGATTCCCATGTTGCCTCTTCAATCATGTGGGTTTTCCACAAAACCTTTACCTGATGAATCACCTTATTCCGTAACACTTGCTCCCTGTGGTCAAGAATCTGTACCGGTTGTTCCTCATAAGATAGGTTCTCTTCCAGCTGAACTACCTCTGGACTCAAAACATGAGATGGATCTGGCATATACTTTCTCAACATCGAAACGTGAAAAACATTGTGTACCTGAGATAAACTCGGAGGTAAAGCCACTCGGTATGCAACTGATCCAACTCTCTCCAGAATTTCGTATGGTCCAATAAACCTTGGACTCAGCTTTCCTTTCTTACCAAATCTCATCACACTTTTCCAAGGAGAAACCTTGAGAAAAACATGATCACCTACCTCGAAAGATAGATCCTTCCTCCGGTTATCCGCATAACTCTTCTGCCTGCTCTGAGCTGTTCTCATGTGTTTCTGAATCAGCTGAACCTTTTCTGCCATCTCTTCTACCAATTCTGGTCCCATCAACTTCCTTTCACCCACTTCATCCCAGAAAGCTGGAGTTCGACACCGCTTCCCATATAATGCCTGAAATGGTGCCATCTGTATACTGGAATGAAAACTGTTATTATATGAAAACTCAACCAAAGAAAGATGTTGGTCCCAACTTCCCTGATAATCCAAGAACCAGCTCGTAGCATATCCTCCAATATCTGAATTGTTCGTTCTTACTGCCCATCTGATTGAGGATAAAAAGCTGTACTAAAATTTAATTCAGTACCCAACGACTTCTGAAGGCCTTTCCAAAAGATAGAAGTAAACCTGGGATCACGATCCGATACAATGGAGAGAGGAACTCCATGTAACCTGACTATCTCTTTAATATACAAACGGGAAAGTTGATCAAGAGGGAAAGTATATCATATAGCAAGGAAATGAGCAGATTTGGTCAAGCGATCAACAATAAACCAGATTACATTATTACCTCGAGATGTATTCAGTAATCCAACAACAAAGTCCATGGATATATTCTCCCATTTCCACTCTGGCACTGGTAAAGGCTGAAGCATCCCTTTTGGTAACTACCGCTCTGCTTTAACCTGCTGACAAGTCCAACACTTCACAGTAAAATCAGCAATATCTCTTTTCATTCCATCCCACCAGTAATACTCCCGCAGATCTCTATACATCTTAGTACTGCCCGGATGAACTGAAAACGGAGAACTATGAGCTTCACATAACAACTCTCTCTTCAACTGTTAATCACAAGGCACACACAATCTCCTCCCAAATCTCAAAACACAATCATTATCAATGTTGAATTCAGGCAACTTACCTTTCTGAACCAGCTCTACCTTTTTCTGCAACTCACTATCTTGCTTCTGTGCTTGCTTGATTCTATCTGATAGAGATGATTTCACTGATACCTAAAACAAAACAGAAGGACTTCCTGCACCAACAACCTCTATGCCAAAGTTCCTCAAATCCTTAACCAAAGGGTCACGTTCCAAATGCAACATTGTTAATGAAACATTACTTTTTCAACTCAAAGCATCAGCCACTTTATTTTCTTTTCCCGGATGGTAATGAATTGTACAATCATAATCTTTGATTAATTCCAGCCATATCCTTTGTCTCATGTTTAACTCTTTCTGAGTGAATATATACTTTAAACTTTTGTGATCGGTATATATTTCACACTTTACTCCATACAAATGATGCCTCCAAATTTTTAAAGCAAAAACAACAGCAGCTAATTCCAAATCATGTGTAGGGTAATTTACCTCATGAGTTTTCAACTGTCATGAAGAATAAGCAATTACCTGATCATTATGCATTAGGACGCAACCAAGTCCTTTCAATGAAGCATCACTGTATATAAAAAACTCACCATTCCTGGAAGGTAGTGCCAAAACTAGAGCATTAACCAATCTTCTTTTCAATTCCTGAAAACAATCATCACATTCTTTTGTCTAGATAAACTTAACACCCTTCCGAGTTAGCTTAGTCATTGGACTAGATAACCGTGAAAATTTTATAACAAACCTTCAGTAATAGCCCGTCAAACCAAGGAATCTATGAATCTCGGTTACATTTGTGGGTCTTGGCCATTCTTCCACAACTTTTGTTTTTTCAAGATCAACAGTTATTCCATCTTTAGAAACAATGTGACCAAGGAAAGAAATTTGTTGCAACCAAAACTCACACTTTCTGAATTTCCCATACAATTTCTTTTCTTTTAAGGTTTGCAAGATAACCCTTAAATGTTTTTCATGATCCTATTTACTTTTAGAAAACACCAAAATATCATCAATGAAAACCACCACAAACTTATCCAAGAACTCATGGAAAATTCTATTCATTAAGTCCATGAATACAGCAGGTGCATTGGTTAGCCCAAAAGGTATTACTACAAATTCATAATGGCCATATCTCGTACGGAACGCGGTCTTCGGAATATCTGCCTCCTTTACCTTCAGCTGATGGTACCCCGATCTCAGGTCAATCTTTGAAAAAAACTGAGCTCCCTGGAGCTGATCAAACAAATCATCGATATGAGGCAAAGGATATTTGTTCTTAACAGTGATATTATTCAAGGCTCTATAATCAATGCAAAGTCTCATAGAACCATCTTTCTTTTTAACAAATAAAACAGGAGCACCCCATGGTGATGTGCTAGGTCTAATGAAACTTTTCTGTAATAAATCTTGCAATTGCTCATTCAACTCTAAAAATTCAATTTGTTCCATTCGATAAGGGGGTTTTGAAATTGGCTTAGCATCAGGAAGTAATTCAACAGTAAAATCAACTTCCCAATCTGGTATTATTCCAGGCAACTCATTAGGAAAAACATCAGGATACTCATTTACCACTGGCACATCATTAATCTGAACAGTTCCTTTATTTTCAACGATGTGTGCAAGGTAACATTCATTTCCATCTTTCACAAGTTTCTCGGACTCTTGATATGTTATCAAAAGTAAGGGTTCATTCTTGTAAAAAACTGAAAGCCTTTCTGAAAAGAAACTTCTTTATCTCTACAGTCAATCTTATCATGGTAAATAGAGAGCCAATCCATACCAAGGATAACATCAAACTCTACTAGAGGTAGAAAAATAAGGTTTGCAAGTGGGTTCTTTCCACAGATAAGGATTGGAAGATTCTTATAAATTATTTTTTCCTCAACATTCCCCCCAGGTGTTTTTACCAAAAGTTCAGGAGTCATTTCTTGAGATGGTATTCCCATTTTACTAGAAAAGTTTTCAGAGATGAAAAAATGTGTAGACCTCGAATCAAACAACACACTGGCATAATCTGAAAAAACAAACAAAGTACCTGATACAACTTCATTTGATGGCCCGACATCTGCTGAAGTAGTTGCAAAGGATTTCACCACCCCTTTCTACTTGTAGTCTAACTGCTTCCCATCACTCAAGCTCTTTGTCGGACACTTGTTTGCATAGTGACCCATCTCATTGCACTCATAACATTTCACTAACTGTAAATCAAATTTGTTCTTACCTTCACCTTGATCCTTTTCAGTGAAATCACGAGCCTTATGTCCCATATTACCACATCAGTAGCACTTCCCAGAATTCAGAAGACATTCCCCAGCATGCCTTTAGCCACATTTATCACAAACTGGAAACTTAGTTCTCTTACCATCAGACATTTTTGAAGAATTCTTACCTTTCTCCTGCCACCTCGGTCTCTTCTTCTGCTGGTTGTTATAGAACACTTGGTCATCAGCAAACTCCATTTCCACCTTCTCAGCACATCGAACAAGCTTTTCATAACTTTTAAACTCACGAGAAGCTAATGCCCTTCGATACTTTGGCTTTAATCCTGAGTAGAAACGATTGATTTTACTATCAAGGTCCCGGATAAAATTTGGAGCATACCTTGCCAATCGAGTGAACTTTTCTTCATAGGCAGCCACTGAGTCTTCCTCTTGCCTCAATTCCAGGAATTGCTTTTCCATCCTAAGTCGAACAGCCTTAGGAAAATACTTCTCAAGAAACATACCTTTGAATTCATCCCAGTCAAGAGCATCAATCTCATCGGCATCCCTGATATTTTTAACCATAGACCACCACTGATCTGCTTCACCCTCCAAACAGTAAATAGCAAGACTAACCTTTTGATTGTCTGAACACCCCATGACAACAAAAATATTCTCCAGTGCTTTAATCCACCCTTCGGCTAGCACAGGGTCAGATGATCCTCTGAATGATGGTGGATGTTGCCTCATGAAATGTTCCACCACTGACATGTTCCTCTGCGGTTGGTCTGGCTGATCTCTTGTATGGATACCACCGCCATTTATCGCTTGAGTCAACTGCGCCATTACTGCAACAAACTGTTCAGTTCCAATTCCGACCATCTCAGGATGCTGATTTGGAAGGTTATTTTCTTCTGTATGCCTTCCTAGTACTGCTTCCCTGTTTCCTCTATGGAAAACCATTCTGAACAAACATGTCTTAGATGAAGCAACATGGTAATCTTTAAATGCTATATCATTTCGAAAAAAAATATATATTTTTAGATAATCATTTAATAGAATTCTAACTCCTAAAGTTATCTAAACCGACCTTTGATACCAACTATAAGGCCCCAGCCTTAAACCTTAATTAATCTTGAGTTATTACAAGATTACACATTGAGGATCTTTTCGGGTTTAGAGTTTTAGAGAATTAGATCATAAAACTTGCGTTACATTCCACATATAAACAAAGTGGTTACATAAAGATAGTATTCTTCATTCGCACCAATGGAAACACATTTAAAATAAAACATGGATTATTTCTTGACACATCCTTGACTCTATCATCTTATCATGTACCTTTCCCTTGACCTGTGAAAAACATTTCAAAAAAAACTTGGGATGAGCATAAAAATCTTAGTATGGGTTATAAAAACATGGAAAGGAAACATGAGTTCATATATACATAAGAATGAAATCATACTTTACCCATAAAACATAGGCACTTTAACATACCTCATAAAATCATGAATAAATCATATAAATCATAAGACATAAAGGTAACTTGAGGCACTCATAACATTCTTACGTAGGGAGTAACCCTCTTGGTTATGTTTGGAATACCCATCACAGTATATTCCCTAAAATCTCTTCGGAGAAACCTTAACGTTTCACTCCTTCGCGTTACCCAATGCATTGGAGAGCTATAACGAGCTCACCCGCCCTTAGTTTATCACAGAACCACCCGTCTTCGTAATAATTCCCAAGAACCATAACATAATCATATCACATAAAACATGCATAAAGGAAACATACCATTTCCACATTTAAATCACGAGATATCAATACAACACATTGATATAATAAAAACATTATGAAAACCATTTTCAATACCAAAGTAAAAGAAAAGTAAAACATGGTATTTATTTTTCTTTTAAAAAGAATGTATGTCTTGTAGAGGAAGCCGAAACTCAAATAACGGTCACGACGGCGGAGAAGTCGTTGTCGCCGCATACGTACGACAAAAACATTCCCTTTTGTCGTTTAGTAAACTCTTCGTATAAAAAAGATTCCTTTTGAATAAACGTAAAAGTCAAAGGGGTTTATACACCGTATAAAAGAAAGTTGTGTATAAAATAAAATATGCCTCAATGAAAGGAGATTGAGACGAAGTCCCATACCTCGTATCCGACTTGACCCGACCGTTCTTTAATCTCCTGAATAATAAACTTGAGTTAATCTCTACTTTCTTATGAATCTTTTTCAAGTTCATTATTCCTTTTATACCATGTTATGAACATCATGTAATCAGTTAAGTTAATAATGTTCATTTTGTCGGTATTTGGTTCTTAAGTCAAAAATAGACTTCTTACACTTACATGTTGTTAATTTGGTCAAAGGTTCATTATATCCAGAATGGTATTCATGATGTAGATATCATATATGTCATATATATCCAGTACATACTTGCATTTATAATATTACATAATCATTTAGAGGTAAGAAATGAAATGCACCGTTCATGGAGACGGTAAGCCGTACGTACGCATGAACGCTACTTTCATTTCTATTTCGTATTTTATAGAATGGAATCATAATGATATAAAAGTATATTATAATTCCAGTATAATATCATATATAATATCATAGTTCCATCCTTTATATGTCCCACATATGGTATTTAACGAATCAAATCACTTTGAGGGGGCGGTAGTCCGCACTTCCTAAAATGAAGATATCGTGTTTACCCATAATGGAAACCATAAAGGTATGCCCAAAATGAAAAAAAACAGAAGCTTAAGGAAAACATAAACATATTATATATCATATATAAAAATAGTGACATCATAATGGCCACCTATTAAGGTGTTAAATGAGTGTTGAACAATCATCATTTCGAGAGGCAGAATTTCGCCATCCACAGAAACCGTATGTTCTTTAACCATTTGATGTAGTTGTGTGAGAGTTTAGCTCAAATAAATATTATAACAACATCCTTGTATATTTAAGATACTGGTGTGGTTACAAAATAAGTAAATAAAAAGAGTTTAGGGGGTTGGAGAAGCAAAATAAAACAAATGAACATAAGAGAATGAATTACCTCAAAAAGTGTATCTCCTTTTGATTTGAGTCTAAAGGCTTCCTTTGAAAGGATTCTTCCCAAAGGGAATCCTCTAGGATGAGGAGAGGGATGTGGAGAGAGAAAATGGGCAGGGGTTGGCCGAGTCAAAGGCTTGAGTATTGTGTGAAATGTGGTAGAGGTGGGGGCCTTTTATAAGAGGAGAGGAGGGGCACTTTTGGAATGTAAAGAAATATTACTTTATTTGAAAATGTGTTTCGGTTTCAAAAGGTCCCACATTGATAGAATTCGTGGATAAGGTGATAAGGGTTCTAAATCCACTCATCCAATTGGTTTTGGACATGTGTAGTTTATAGAGTTTACATTATCTTTCTATTTTATTTAAATCGTCAAATAATGATGTCATCGCTGCATCATTATTATGTCATAAATAATTAAATTTATTTAATGTCTAAAAATTATAAAAAAAATACTATGATATAGGAAATATTTTTATCTTTACAATGAATATTTATAATCAAAAATCTGATCTTTATAACCCCATGTAAAAATTGTTTTTGTGAAACATATTATGTTTGTGTCATTTTTACTTTTACATTAAATAAAAAGTTATTTATGTCATTTCCAAACCAAAGTGTCTCCATGGGGTCCCCAAGTTGCCCATGGATTGTCTTGGTCGGCCATGACACAACCAATAAGTTTGGTACATGTGTCTAGGTCATTTCCTATTATTAAAGCATTATTTATACATTAAACTACCCTAATTACCACTAATCGCGATTAAGAACTTAATAAGTTACTATTCACCAAAAATTATTATAATCTCATTGAACCAAATTTTACTTCTTAATGAAAACCATGTATGTAGGATTTTCAAAATTCAATACACATTATTGGTAAACTTTCATTTAACTAAAAAATCAGTTTGCTTGATTACCACTTAGTGGTTTCACTATTCATCAAAAATTGAAGTTTTTCAGAAAATTACCAAAAATTCACCCTAAGTTATATTTGATATTCCGAATTCAAAAATGAAGTCTATTTTACAAAATTCAAATCATATAAGTCACATTAATTAATTTAATAATTAATTCCCGCTGCCAGAGCAAATAGCGTGTTTTTACAAAACAATAAGTATCAAAAGATTGACACCTGTTTAAGTCTAATTTCAAAGTGAAATTGATTCCAATGACCACCATTGGATAAAATGGAAAAAATATATTCTAATTTCACTTCAAAAACAATTAAAAACATAATCTAATCATATGAATAAATTAGATTAAAAAGCAGTTTTGATGTAAAATGCAGTATTTTTCACTATTCATTAAAAAATGAACATTGTCAGAAAAATACCAAAAATTCACACAAGGTAAATTTTGATGTCACAATAATAAAGGATAAGTTTATTTTGACAAACATAGTTTATAAAATTGTCAAAATATAGATTCAAAAATGGTTTGCCATCAAAAGGCACTAAAACAATCTTTTAAGAATATTAGTGTATTCCATGCATAAGATTGTATTTATTTTCATTTTAAGACTCTATAACACTATCTTAATCATTAATAGACATAGATAAAAATATCTATTATTCATTAATTTCTTGGTATGTTACCGGAAAATACCTTGGGGGTCCTTTATATTGAAATTATGGTTGACCCCATCATTTTTAAAAATATCCTTGGCTGCTCTTAGGTTTCCATTGAGAATGCCTTTTTTTGTAATATTGTTGTTGCTATTAAAATGGTGGGTTCAATTGATTGTAGTTGATGTAATTAAAATATTTTTGATCTTCACATCCATCTTTGTAATCCTGGTAAAGATAGGAGCCACCAAAAATCTCACATGATTGAATTTCAATTATAAGAGAATGACATCGTTTTGTAGCTAGCATTTGGAATGATTTGAGATTCTTCATGAGAAAATTGACTTGCAATACTAATATACTATTCTCATATACCTGGTGGATGACACATTGTGGTGGTTCATGATCACTTTACCATGGAATCAAATTCTGAAAAAATTCAACAAGAATTTTTTGTTCGGTTTCAGGGGTATTAAACATCAATAATACAAGAAAGGCTGCATAGACAATAGTTCGTGTGGCTCGATGGTGTCCTTGGTAGAATTTCTGCAACTGAATCCATGTATCCAATTCATGGTGTGGAAACAACCACTTTATCTCTTTTAATTGGTTCCATGCCTCCCAAGATGATTCTCTATCAAATTTTGAAATGTTTTTAATATCATTTTGGAGTTACTAGGTTAAGATCAATGAAGATTATTTGTCCAAATATTTCATGGAAAGGTCATCTCAACTTGTGATTGACTCAAGAGATTAACTTTTGAGATAATCCAAAGCATTTTATCTCAAGTAAAATGAGAATATTTTTAGCCTAATTGCATCTGCATTGACACTCTAGTCATGAAAGGTATCACAAAATTCCAAGAAGTTATCAATGTCCTCGTGTGGGTCTTCTCTTTGAAGGCCACGAAATTTACCCATGTTCTGGATCATGTGAATGAGTCTAGTTTTTATCTCAAATGTGTGAGATTTAATTGGGGGATGTAGGATTCTTGGGTCTTACCATGGATTGATGTAAATCTATAATCTATGATGGTATTTTCTTGATTCATTGGTAATTCCCATGGAATAATATGATGAGAGTTCGACTGGTTGGGTCCTTTTTAATGTTGTTGCTCATCCATTACTGATTGGTGGTGTTTAAAAAGATACCTTTTGATTTTGGAATTGAAGGCTAAAGGTTCAAAGGACTCATAGTTCCTTGAACGAGTCAAGGGACCTTAGTAAATTCACCATGCTATGAAATAATTAGGACACAAGGTCATCTTGAAAAAAAATAAGTGAAATGGGTTTAGGGAAAACGTAATCCTAGGTTTCTTGCAAGAGGGTTCTGAAATTCATGAAGTCATGTCCCCAACAATGGCACTGGAAATTAACATGCCTGCATGCATCATTTTTTTGGTATGGACTATGGTGTGATTAGATTTATTGTTTTCCCATACTCCACTAACTAAAAAGGTAGAGTGTAGCGATAGTGCGGTGTATATCCTTTAGGGAATCAGCTGGTTTGTTTAGGTTACTAGATCAATAACCTTTTAGAATAGATTCCATTATAATTTAACTGGTTGGGAGGATTATTAAATTGGTGGTTGAAGGTTTCTTTATATGAATAAATGGGTTTTGGTATAAATTTCGGGTGTCTATGGGATAGATAATATTAATTATAATCTTGGAAGGGTCCTAGATTTTAGGATATGATGGAATAGGAAGTCATGAGTTGACTTTGGTCAAGTCAACTAGCTCTACCTAGGAGGTAAATGTTCCTTGATCGGGAGATAGTGACAACCTAGTTTCATTAAGCACATATTCTATAGGAGAATGTATCTTAGGCTAGTTTATGTAGCCTAATCTACACTAATCTGGATAGGTTATTCTTGTTTGATATCCAATGATCATGGATGTCCAAATGAATTTGAGAGTAATTTATCATTTATCCATATTACTAATACTTTATGTTTACCAAAATTGTATTAATAATATTTATTATGAATTCAGACACATATACTCTTGTTACCTACCCTTGAGTAGTTTAACCACTAATGGTAGGAGGGAATGCGATGAAATAAATAAATAGAACCATGTTTCAAATGTCAAGATGATTTAAAATTAAAGAATTCATAATAGTTAAATGAATTAGTATCACTAAATAGGGAAAGCATGCAATCATGGCTTAAGAATATGTAAATCACAATTTATTAAAATTCTTAATTTAAATGAAATGTAGAAATGTATTAGAAAACAATTCTATGATGAGTGAAGGTAAGATATGTGATGGAAATTAGAAGGAGATGAATAAAAACACTATCCATGACACTAAGTTTGAAATAAAATTTGAAACAATGAATAAATTTTGAGTTTGAGAGGGGAATGGTCGAAGGAAACTCAAAGGGAAAAAAGGGACATCTCTGCTCAAGGATTCTCTAAAATGAGTTAATATGGTTGTGTATATATATGAAAAATGGGTCTTGATGTGAAATAGTGTTACACGTAGTAAACCATTTATCAACATAGATCTTCATGATTTTTGGATATACTGTATGCCTCAGGTGTATCTAGACCAATTTTATCAGGTTTAACCACTTACACATCATGTACTAAGGACTCACGATGTGTACTAGTCTTCCAGCTATTCCGCTAGAGCATATTTCTAGTTAACATCTTTGATTGGGACCACTTCATGTATCGCCCACTCACAATGTGTAAACCATTGTTTCTCTAAAAACATTATGTCTTGGTTCACGACATGGCTCACAACATGTCTTATGCTATGAAATCCTTTTACACATTTTGTAATGCTGACTCACAATGTGTAATAGTTAAATTATGCACTTTTTCTACATTTATTATTTTTAATCCTATGAAGCCACATTCCTGCAAAATTAAGAACATAAAAAATACATTATTAGAAAAAATAATAAATATACTTAAGTACATGAAAGTAAAAAGTATATATGAATTCGGTTTATCAGACCTCCATTCATATCCATTATTACACTAACATGGGATCCTAGGTGTTGTAGTGGGATTTGAGATATGGTGGTTATTTTTTCATGATTTAATGGACTAGATCCCTATCATAGGGAAATGACATGTGAGATATGCCAACTATGAGGCGATTTGAGGGAATCAAAGTTAGTTATTGACTATGGATTGCATAGATCGCCCAAAAAATGTATTCCAAAATGAGAATGTATGGGTTATCTGTACTTGGTACCTTAATATATCTTACTATATTGGATTCACATTTACTGAAATTTTGCTCATTTTGTGATTTTTTTAATAAAACCATTTCAACTATTATGTTTCAACTCATAGTTCTTATAATAACAATTATTTACTTATACTCCATAATTTAGTACTTTTTTTCATTGAGGTACTACATTAACCACATGTTATTTTTTGTAAAATGATTTATTAAAAGCACTTAAATTATATTAAAACCATTTTGAAAACATGATATCCAAATGATTCTTTTTAAATAATTTTCTTGTTACTTATTTTAATATGGAAATTAAAACAATATTTTAAATATATGTATTTCAAACTAGGATGACATGGTTTTATTTTAATAAGTAATTCATTAGGTGTGTTCTTATCTTTGAATCCCTACTAAGATTCTTTATGATCAAACCTAAACTATATATTCAAATTCATGTTCATATATTTTTGAATCTCCCTTTGAGTAAGAGTGGTTTTATAATACGTTGTAACTCATAAGGTCATTGGAGATATATTTAGCATATTTTTTAATTTTTTCTATTCTTATTTTTTTATTTTATTAATTATTTTATATTTATTTTTCTATATTCTAGTGCTAAACAATTCCCAATTGTGTATTCTTGATGCTCGAAACTGGTTACTGACATGAGAGGATCGATAATGCTACTCTCACCTTTTCCTAGACCGGCCCATTGTTAACCTAGGTTGGTTAATAAAAAGTGGTATCATAATATTATACGTAGTTTTATTTGGATGTCTATTAGTTTTGATGTAGAAATTTTTTTAAAATAAAGTAGTCCTTAACAATTGGGTATTTGATCACAACATTTGTAAAACATTCCAGGGTGCTCTGGGATAGTTTCTCCATGAAATATGAGCTCATATCTCAAATGTTGTTTAGGTTTTTAGTTTTTTTAGTGTTTTTTATTTACATATAGACAGTTTTGGGTAGTTTTGTGAAACTACAAAGGTTAAACTTGAATTAGGGATTTCCCGAATGGGGGTTATGGTTTTTTTGTGCTATTTAGAATAATATGTACAAACCATTAAAATACATATGATGAACTCTAATTTACTCACCTAATTGGTGCACCACTTGAAAAAACATTCAGCCCATCCATGTCTTGTGATTTATCATCTTATATTTTGTGATTGGTCATTAATATTTGGATTTCTTATGGTTGTTCATGGATTATTTTTGTTTTTTTTTGGTATCTCCCATGGTATCTAAACTGAAAATTGGTTTATTTAAATTTGATTTCCAAAATGAAAATCTTGGGGTTTTTACAATAAAATGTGGTATTTTGGAAATTGGAATTGTTTGTTAAATGAAACCATTCTAGAATTTTATTGGGGGTTTCAAGAACTTTTTTTAAAAAATTAAATGGATGTTTCTTGAATGCATGGAATTTGGAGATTCAATATTTTGAGATGAGAGAGGGTTCCTTCAATTAGCTTGGGAATTTGTAATTCGGATGAATTTTTTTTTGCACGGATTTTTTTAATTTCCCATTGGTACTTATATAAATGATCACATATATGTTTTTTCATTTGTGGAATGTGGATAGATAGGATTTATAATGTCTGTATGAGTTCATGATCTTGAAAAATGACATATATATGTAGGATTCGTGTAATTACAATTGTGTGTACATAACCTCTTAAGGTGGTTTTTTTTCTAATAGTGGATTCCAAAAAGACATGGGGATCTAAATATTTTGAATTATGGGAGTGGTGTGATTTTTCTTTTTTATGTTTGGAATTTTTTCATTTGTGACTTTTTGGTTTCGATGTGTTGGAAGTGTTATGGGTGTGTTGTTTGAGTTGAGTTTTTCACTTTTTTTTGGGAAACATACTTTTGGATTGTGTTGCATTGTGATTTTTTTGAGTTTCATATCAGTTGAGAATTCCCACAAAAAGTCCCAATGATAAGTTTGTGTTTAGTATCTACGATTTCTTCCTTAGTATTCCATGAGTAGGTCATATTGAAAATGAATGAGGGTTATCATTTAGTGGTCCAAGTCTGTCAAATTTTAGGTAGTTGGAGTCATTAAGAAAATTCCAAATAAGTTTTTCTCTATGTATTCAAAATGATGAATCTACCTAGACTCTATATTATGTTGTAGACGTAGAGGATTTTCTAATTTGGACTGCAACCAAGTATTCTTAGTTTTTACCCACCTTTGGTATCTAAAAAAAGAATAATATCTTATTAATCATTGGATTATGAGATGATGTTTCATTAAGTGTGGCTACTTGGGTCACCTATGGAAAATTCAATAAAGTCTACTACTGAAAGAGAATATTTCTATTATAGATATCCAACTCATTAATATGAATAAAATATGATTCAAAACATCAAGGATCTATCCATAGTTCTCGGAGTGAATCTTTGAAAACATTGGAGGAGCTACTGAGTGTGGTGGATATTGAATTAACTAGTTTTTTATAATGTTGGAGGGAAAACTATTCAAGTATCACCTTACAATAGATTTATGTTTTTCAAGAATCTTCTTGGGAGATCAGGGTGACCTTGTTTCTTTTGAGATCCATGTAGATGTGCCTTTTGGATTTTCAATTTTTAATGGTTGTCCTTTTTTTGAGCTGCCTATGGTTGATGTGGAATATATTTTGATATTCTTAATATTGGTGAAATTATGAATCATGGCCTATTTTAGTACACATATTTTTTTTATGGTTGTTCCCTTTTTATGTAAATTGTGGTCCATTGGGATTTCGTCTTATTTAAATTTCCTTACTATTTAGATTCTGAAGGGTGGGGAGACCCACTATAGGTCTTATTTATGCATTCTCTTAAGATGGAATGGTGCGACATGGGATGTTAAAAGGCTGCATAAGTGTTAATGGTTCTATTTGGATTGATGAGTTATTTAATTTTTGGAAATTAAGGTATAGAAAACGTCCTAAATTGGTGGTGGGCCAACATGTAAAATTATCATGGTGAACATAGTATGCTAATTTTGTGGTGGTCCATGTGATAGATTCATAGGGAGATTCCCAAAATCCAATGGGGGATTATTTTGGAGATAATTATATTATTGTTTCTGGTTTTCTTCATTTTAAGGATACATTTTGGGATATGAGTCCCTTAATTTTTTCCATTCTTTTTCTAGTTTGAGTCCTTGAGCCTCATCAGTTAATTCCTCAGATGATGAGATGGTTCCTTGAGAATGGTCATGATGGATTCTTTTGGGATCTTGAAGTTTTATATTTTGGGAGGAAATTTTATTTTATATTCTTAGTCTTCCTGAGGGTTAGTGTATACTTTTTTTTTCTTATTCATCTCTTACATAGTCATCTATTCTGGGACATTTTATGGAAAACAAATTTTTGAAGGTGTGGAGAATTGTCACATGTTGACCTGGAACATCACTATTATATTAGTTGTCTGTTTTTATACAATTATTATATAGATTTCTAGGGGGTTTGGGAAAATTATAGTTTTAGGGTGGGTAGAAGAAGGAACATTGTTAGCCCATGAATTAGAGAAACCATGTGCCAGCCTAGTGAAAACTTTGAGGCCTAGACAGTGGCACTATCCAAAGTGCACAGCATGGCGCATGGTCATTCACACCTATAAGTAAACCATGTGGCCCCCTTTTTATCTTATATAGAGGTGTATTAAGGTGAAATATTTTATAAAAGACTTTTCAACCCAACCATGTGGCCTACAATTTCTTTAAAAGGGAAGAAAGATAAAAAAACTATAATAATATTATTATTATTAATAATGTTTTATTATTATTATTATTGTTGTTGTTTTATTTTTATTAAATCCCATAAAAGGGATTATTCTCCCCTAATAACACTCATCACACAACCCTACCCCTCACCCCTGGTCTATGACACCCCAGCTAAAGGGGATTTGTGAACACAATCCACTACCTCATACCCTCTCATTCCAGTGACTGATTTACAAATTAACCTATTTTAGGTTGTGTTTTCTTTTTCACCTCTTCCATATTTTCTTAGATTTTCAAGGTTTCTCTTTTCCCTCTTATGTTGAGCATGCAATACTGAACCCTAACCAGTTTGGGGTGCTGTTTTCATTGTATCTTGGTTCCCAGTGCTGGTAATGTTCGATTAAGGATGATTTTTTCCTTGGAATGTGAAGATATGTAGACTTTCATTAGATCCGCGTAAGGATTATTTAGTTCCATAACCTTGGCCCAATTTTAATTGGGGATTTTTTAATTTTTGGGTTTTTTATATTTTTCTAGAGTCCATTGGAACTTGTTCAGGTGGATTTGAGCCATCATTGTCAAAGGGGTCTTACACGTGTATGCGTAGGTTTAAATATAAAAATATTAGTTCCCCCTTTATATATTTATTCACTATTGTAAGTATGAATATATATATTGGGGATATATGTTCATATATATACATATATGTATGAAAAATTCAAATGTGTGTATGTTTAAAAGGATATATGAAATAATAGGAATATATATAAGGACCCCCTTGTACATATTCATGGCTATATTAATATAATCATTCAGTCTATATGCTGTTATATATATGTGAAGGTTCATATTCATCTAAGTAGAAAAGTGAAGATTTGAGCGGCCATCATCCAAAAGTAGTGTGTATTGAGGTAGGTCCGCTGTGTCCAAGCCTTTAATTTGGAAGCTATGATTTATTAATTATTTGTTTTCATTTTAAAATTTTATATTGAAGTAAATAAAATGTAGAAAATTATTTTACTGATTAGAAAAATATTCTTCCATGTTTTTCTTTCCTTCCAAATTATTTTTTCTTGGATTCCTTCCATTTAAGTATGTTTTAAAGTTTTTTTATAATTGAATGAAACATAGATGCTAGATTTATTTTCTATGTTGTTTTAAAATATGAAACGTATATATGAAATTGGTTTCTGAATAATTAATATATTTTTTTCAAATGATAAGTACCGTTTGCAACATGTAATTCATGTAAAATGGTTTTTAAATATCAGGATGTGTAGGAATAGTTATGTCCTAGAAAATGATTTTTGTATAATGGTCACTACCATAGTTTTCATACATTTAGAGTGTTTCTCCCCATGGAAGTGTTTGAGATGTTAGATAGGCATGCACGTTGTCAACCATGTTAGAGTCATGTGGGTGATGGCCTCATCATTTTTACATTAATCCATTGTCATGTGATCTTAGGCATATTATTGTGAGTTGAGAGATGGTTTCAATTTATTGATGATAATATGGACTAAATCCCAATGGTACATAAATTACATATGTATTATTCAACTGGTGAGTCAAGTTTTAGTAGAGAATTTGGTTGGTGAATATGAATCACATCGACAAGAAGATAAATTGATTCTGAACTTAGTATGTCTAGGGTATCATCACTTAGTCTCTAAGTATCACCATGATATTTTATTCATATGTAATCTACATTCCATGATTTTGTGACTTTTTTAATAAAAATATAACACTTATGATAACAAAGGTGGTTCTTATAGCAACACATACTAGGATTTACTCTGCTTTCCACTCCTTGTTTTCTACTGATGTATTTCCAACACCATTTGATTATATTTTTAAAATAATTTAGTGAAAATACTATATATTTTTAAAACATTTTTTGAAAAAGGATAGTAAAATGGTTCTTTTGAAATCATTATGTTGTTTCTTATTTTAAAAATTATTTAAAAAACATATTTTAAATATATGTATTTCAAACTAGCATTCCATGATTTTTTAATGGTAATAAATAGTGTGTGGTTCTTATTTTTCGTCTCCACTAAGAATATTAATTCTCATTCATAAACTATATTTTTTTAGGTTAATCTAGTTTTGGATCTCTCAGAGAGTGATGTTGGTTCTGTGATTGGTGATGAACTACGATGTAACTTGGAATTATGCTTCACCATTATTTATTTATTTTCTTATACTTATGATTATTTTATTCATGTTCTTTATATTTATTTAACTATTTTTTATTGTCTAAATCTCTCCCAAATGGGTATTGTCAATTCATGAAACTAGTTTCTAGCTCAAGAGGATCTGGAACGCCTCTCAATCCTTGTTGTGGGATGTCTTAGGTGACAAATTTGTGGGTGACCCAAGTTGGCTCATGATAATCTATATCCAGCATCCACTGATTCTCACCTTAGGGGAATATTTGTTATTATTTTTAGAATCACATTTAGGTTTTCTGTATTGGTTCCTTAAATATTCTCTCAATATCATTATGACTAATGGTTTCTATTTATACAGAGATACGTGACATCTAATCATTGTGTTTTCTTATTAAATTTATTATTGTGTGTTGTTTTTATTATATGGTATGTGTCAACTAATAAAAAAATTCCACACAACCAATTTGTTATGGTAGATTAATGGAAGTATATTTACAAAAAAAATAATGTTATTATTATTTAATGGGTGGATATAGATTCTGTTTTTTATGTTTATCCCAATAATCCATATTAATTGAAATCTTCTTGAGTGGATGGAATATTTGAATTCTCTGAAAAAAATAGTCTTTTTCATCAACCTTGTAATACATTACCCTTTCTTGAAGATTATACTTGGATTGTACTATATTGAAGTGACCCAATAATCAGAAAAATGAATAATTTTCACTTAGTGAATTTTATTACCATGTTGAACCCTAAGGGAGAAATAATGTAATATCTGATAAATGTAAATTTTTTTATAGGAGTATCTCCCGGTAAGAGGGTATTTTTTAATGTCTGGGATGCCAAAAAGTTATCAGGTTCTTTGAAATACAATATCAAAATATAATTATTCATGGTCATAGGAGTATAGTTTACATGTAACATGAAATAAACTACTTATTCATCCTTAATCATATTTATCATTTGATGACATAATCCACGGAAAACTCCAAAACAAAGGTATATAAACAATTATAAAATAGCCACAAAATTAAAAGGTATAAATAATAATAACCAAATTTTTAAGTCAATAAAAATAAATATATGTTTCTTCAATTAGAAGGTATAAAGAACATTCACCATAATTGTTTCTACATGTATTGGAAAACACCTAAGTCCAAATTACTTATATTGTAACCACCTATGGATTTATATTAATTATCTTTGAAATAACAAAGATTTACATGATATCTTTATTTATGGAAACCTTGAGTCTAAATAAACTAATGAATCATTATACCATTATAACCTAGGAATTGGAATGAATGGTAAGAATAATTTCAACCACATTATGAAAACAAATGAAATTAAAAAATTATTTTGATAATAAATACATTTTAATAAAATCTTTTAATTGACAAATGAACTATTTTTTGACGAAATGTATTTTTCTACATGTTATGTATTTTTATCTTAATGAATAATATTTTTTACAACTAAAATTTTATTTCATTAAAATATATTGATAATTTATGTTAATATATTATTAACACTTATTAATTAGTTATCCAAAGGATTATAATGATGTAAAAATATTTTAAAGGTAAAAGTGTTATTTTTCATAATATTATATTTATGTAGACAATGTGTATGAAACATAATAATTTAAATAAATAATTTTAGATTATTTTTTAATGACTGTTTTATATTCTATAATATATATAATATTTTATAATTCTTTTAATATAATTTACCATGAAATTTTTTAATGTAATTTTACTTTTATTCTTAAAATTTCATTTT
The DNA here is from genome assembly GCA_963277665.1 of Viscum album. Classification (NCBI taxonomy): domain Eukaryota; kingdom Viridiplantae; phylum Streptophyta; class Magnoliopsida; order Santalales; family Viscaceae; genus Viscum; species Viscum album. The sequence continues at coordinate 1,704,353,122 of OY728155.1, forward strand.
TCAAAAAATAGTTTTTCTGTGTTTTTGCTGTGTCTATTTGAAAATAAATTGTTGAAAATTATAAAAACTAAATTTTAAAAAAGGCTTCTGTATTTTGAATAAGAATATTATAATTTTTGTTGGGGAATTTTTTATTATTAGAAATAGTCAATTGTAAAATCATTAAAAAATTGTTACCACAGTTAAGGTTAAAACATGTTTAACCCAGGAATTATACTATGAGATATGTATAATAATGCCACATAAAATTGACTAATTATTATTATTTTATTAAAATGATATATTATAATAATAGTGATTCATTGTTCATTTGGTTCCACTTTCACTGAAAATTCACCTAATATTATTAAAATATTTTTAGTAATTCTATATATATCTTATCATTCATTTTTATAATGGAACCACCTATTATTTTCTATTAGTAATTTTAAATGCTTATTTATTAGAAAATCCATACATAAGAACATTTCTATTTTCATTCCCTTAATTCTAGATACCTTGGTTTATCATTATACAAATCATTCGTGGATTATGGTACATTCCTAAAGATGTCTAATAAAGATGGGGTAAAAATATAAGGAGATATATTTCAATTTAATTTCATTATACATCTTTTATAAACCTATTTTATCCAAAATTATGTTATTAATAGAATATGATAAATATAATTTTTTTATTATGAATATTTTTAAACCATTTTCCACCTCCATTTATTAAAATAGGAAATAAAAGTATCACCCACGTATTTATGGGGACTGACTCCCACACAGAGTGATATGATTCAGCTTCTATAACCACCTAATAGTGATTGATAAAATGATGTATTCATAATATATATAATATATTTGTGATATAATTAAAAATAGTGGATCAAAATTTATTTTTTTTTACTTTTTTTATTTTCATTATATAATGAAAACAATATTCATTCATACATACGGACTGCCATCACCATAAATAGTGTAATACAATTTTATTTCTATACATTTTATGTATGGTTATAAATATTAATATAATTCATATATATTATATTTAAATTGAAATAAAAATTATATAGCTGATGTAATAATGATCAATTATCAAGGACCATAAACGTTGAATCGAAACGTGCATGAAAAAATGAAACAGTTTCTATCTGGAGGTGTGATTGTAATAAATTATTATTAATGAATTAGAGATAAGATTTTATAAGTATATAATTGATGATATCATAAGTATTAATATGATTCCAAAATATAATTATAATAAATTAAAAATTTTCCATTATTTATTTTATGGATATTTTGAATAAATTCAAACTTTAGGTAAGAGTTTTATTATACAATCTGAATTGTTTCTAGGATTTCATATATTTAAATTTTAAAATTATGAAATTTTATTATATAACCCTAAAAATTAATATTATTTTATTATACTATATTTATATTTATATATAAAAATACTTCTATTAATTTTCTTGTATATATGTACACAAATATCTAAAACATTATTTTTAATGAAAATTGATTATGTTATCTATTCAGATAAAATTTATTTCCTACATGTCCATTTTTTCCTTAATTGTTTTTAATATTTTTTACTTTTTTATAAATATTTAATGTATTCATTTTTAAGCATTTTTTATTTATAATTTTTTTAGATTTCCAGTCATGTTCTTTTCTAAAAAATTTATTTTTTACCAAAGGTGTGATCAAAATCATAGTTTTCTCATACAAAATATGAAAAATATTTCCCTATATTATGATTAATATTTTATTTGAAGAATTATTTAAAATATTACATTTTTCTTTTTAATTAATTTGGTTCATTAATATCCTATAAGTTTTATATTTGGAATATTTTATATCAGATAAAAAATGTTATTTTCCTCATGAAATATTCTAGTGCTCTTTTAAATGAATTTTACATATGTGTTAACATATTTATAGGTTACTTATGATTTAATTTTGTTATGATCATATGATAACATCATTATTAGTTAATTTAAAGATTAATTATTATGTTGTTGAAATATTTATAAAACCTATATTAGTTTTCAATGTTTTATTTTATGATGAAATTATAAATGTTTTCTTGATGCTATGGAATATATATGAATAAGTTATGATACTATGATAGGTGAGAAAATTAGATCAAAAAATTATTTTGGTAGAGATTATATTTTTATATTGTCAAAGAGTACATGAGTAGTTATCCAATTACAAATTTTTTTAAAATGGAGGTTATTGTATTCCTAAAAAAGGTACATTGGTTGTTACCCCCAGTCTAACACATAATAAATGTCTTGGTGGGTATCTTTGATATATGTTTTATTTTATTATAAATTTTCAACAAAATTGTCCACTATTTTATGACATGATCTTATCCAAATTATATTCTCTCACGATTCATATTATTTGATTCTTTAATGATTCATGACTTATGAACTACCATTCTTTATATGAAGACTCTTGATATTTCTATGAATGGTGTTGGTTTTGAAGAATATAGAGGGAGATAATGTAGATCATTTATGTACCAATTGTTTATGTATCCATTATTCCAAAGGTATAAATCCTTTCATAGTTTTGTCTTGGATTATAATTATATGCAATGAACACTTATATAATAATGTGAAATATTTATATATAATTTATTGGGTCACCATATTTGTTATCATAGAAATGTTTAGTTTTTTTTAACTATGATGAAGAATATTTAATGATTTCACTTAGAAATGTCCTATATATAGGGTCATATCATATCTTATGATAGATAAATTAGTGTGGTTTTCCTAGAGAATGAATCCCTTTATAGATACTAGTAAGTAGATCCTATTATATAATTTACACACATATGGGTAAATACTCTATAATGGGCTGATTTAGTATTAAGTCTATCATCACTAGAGTATGAAGAGAATTCCTAAGACTATAAACCTAGATAAAAAATCCTAAGGGATATTTATAAACCACCATGGAAAATTTTAATAGATGATAACTATAGAAGATGCAGGATAAACCTATGGTTTCATAGATTAGAAAGATTGTGCCATGATTTATATATCTTATAAATTGTTTTCATTATTATATGGTCTATAAATTTGATTATTTTTCCCAAACTATGTTTTTTTGATATAATAAATTTCTAGAAAAAATTATAAATTGTGTAAATTCTTAATGTGATACACAATGTAACGATATTACTCTTTAAAAATAATATTTTATGGGAGAAACAATGAAAATTCTCATTTCAATGTTTATAGAACTGTCTTAAGCCATGAATCCAGTGGATATTCAATATTATAAAAATAGTAGAAAATAATCATTTTTTTCATTTTTGTGGTGACATCCACATTTGTTTGGTTGGTTCACTAATCCAATAATTTCAAAGCAATGTATCGATAAAACATAAAAACTATTTTCTATCCTCCAACACTCAGATAATGAAAAATTTATTTTTCTAATGAATTTTTTGGAAGGTGAAGAAAATAATTAGTGGAATCTTATCAAGAACATACCAAAATAAGAAGAAATTGACTTTATAATTTGGGATGATAACAAAAGATTATTTTATAACATGTGAATCCCCTATATTCTTCATATAAAAATATAGAATGAATTCTGTGTGACAATGAAAAGGTTTTATGAATTTATATCTACTTATGAGAGATGTTGTAGAATAATTAGTAGGTATGCATATATAATTATTATCTACCCTAAATGAAATATTAGTTTTTCTAAATTGGATTAAAACCTTGTACCCCAATGGTGTTATCCATTATAGAATTTACTTTCTATGATAAAATTATTCAATTTTACACAAAGGTAGAAATAGAGATCATTGTATCCCATTAATCTCATGGTTTTTATAGGATAAAAGACATAATTTAAATGAAATAGTAATAATTTAATCCATAGATGGAATAAGGTGATTCTTCCTTTATATAGGATGTTTGTAAATACAAATGGATTGAATTTTCATAAAGGGACAAATAAATTCATTATTTGTGAAAGGGGTGTATATTGAGGAATCAAATTCAGATGTGATGAGAAAATTCTAGTAATGATGAGAATGAAGAGATATACCAATAGAACATACCACCCAAACTCCAATTATTCTAATTCAAGTATTATTAGAATTATAATATATAGGGATCAAATATGAGAGTTCAAGATTATAATTGATACAAGAAACCTCACAATCCTAGAGATAAATGGAAATCTCTTGTGGTCACTATTATCAATGTGTTTTATGATAACAAAGTGGTTAAATGTACACTTATTGTCCACCATATAACTATTAGTTTGTCATTTGATTTTAGATCTACCCACACGTTTATATCACTTGATTTTGGAATGGGGTTTGGATTTCAACATCAAAAATCAGATGTTGAATTTGAAGAAAAGTCTCTTATTATTCCAACAATAATATATCAAGTTTATGATTCTTCTCTAATTGATTTCTGTCAAAATTGGAATCCTATAAATATAATTATTTTACCTCCAGTTTATTTTGACATTATTTTAGTCATGTATTGATTTTTGGCCAATAAGATAAGTCTCAATTGATATTTCTACCCAACCTATGAATTTTGATCAGTTAAAGGATAAATATAAATTTACAATTGAAATCACATATGTAATAAAGGTTATGATCCATATTTAAAGCTAATTTTTATATCATATGGTTGGAGGGAAACTCAAAATTGATTATATTACTTTTGAAAAAAGTGTTTTTGATGCCTTTCTAGAATATTTTTTGAGTCTTCTTATGAATTAGTATGTTATGTTTTCAATAGATCTTATACCTGGTACAACAACTATTTCAAAGACTACTTATAGAATGGATCTGATTGTGTTGAAGTAATAGATGAATGAAATCCATGAAAATAGTGATAATGGATACATTCATGTAAATGTTTCATATTGGGGTTTAAATATTCTTTTTGTTAAAAAGAATGATGTATTAAGGTGATAATGGAATGATTATTTGTAACCTTATAGGGTCATAGTCATGAATAATTATCATATTCCCCATATTGATTATTTGTTCCATCAATTTTTATGAGATCATTATTTTTCAATGACTTTTTAATGATCTACATGTTATTAATTGAGGGTCATGAATGAAGACATACCCAAGAGATCCTCCCATTCAAGGTATGGAACCCTTGAATTTATAGTGATTCTATTTAGACTTAGTAATACCCCCACTATCTTTATATATTTAATGAATAGTATATTAAAAGCTAAAATTAATTAGATTATGGTAGTTTTTATAAAAAATATTCCAATATATCATAAGATTTTGGAAGTCCACAAAGATCACTTGAGGACATTACAAAAGGCTGTGTGGAGGGTGAATTTGTTTGTGAAATTTTACATGTGTGAATTATGGCAGTAGAAAAATTCATTTTGAGTCACGAAATTTCATGAGAGGTTATATAGATGGATCCATAAAAGATGTAACTTATTGAGAATTTTCCTTGAAAACCCCAGTTTTTTAACATTTTTATATTTTTTATTGGTTGGATATTATAGAAATTTATAAATATTTTTTCACACCTACATAATTCACTCACAAAGGTAATATAGAAGGGTGTTAAGGTTATTTGGAATAAAAAATGTGAAGATAATTTACATGATCCTAAGAAAATTTTCTTAAAACAACTATTATCACAGTACCCTAACAAGCATATGTGTTTTTGATTTAAAGGGATTTATAAAAGAAGCATTTTGGATGGGTCCTTATACTGAATGATATGGTGATAGATTATGCCTCATCTAATTAACAATTTTTTGATAAAAAAATACAAGACTCATACTAATGAGTTATCTATTGTAATTTTAGCATTACAGATAAAGGTGTAAAATATATACTGGTCATAAATTTTTAAAGTATATATTCACTACGAAATACCTGAATGATCCCTAGAGAATATTTTTTGGAGATGATTAAAAATTATTATTTCTTAATATATTTTCTCCCTAGTAAAGAGAACATGGTGGATTATGAATTGAGTTAAAAGGATAATTCTAGAATATCTATGATGAGGAGCACAAAATAACCAATATTTAATATTTTTAATGGGTGGTCCTTGAAATTATGAAGGAAGGGGAGAAATATTACCTTTCTCAAATGAGTGGTCAAGCTCATATGTGTGTGAAGATTAAAGAGTCATAGTAGGAATATTTAGAGATAAAAATGAAGGGAAAAATATTGTTGAGATAAAATTGATTGTGAATGAAGTATATAGTTTAAGAACTGAGTATCTATCTCGAGAATACAGGACTACAAGATGGAGCTATTGGAAGAATATTTCATCTCATCATTCTTTATTCGTCTTGTAATTACAATGATATCTAATGATCTGAAACTGTATTTATAGTGGGAAGACCAAAATATACATAATGTAGAGAATATATCTTTGTGGTCTGAATATCTGAAATTTAATTATTATAAACATAAGTATAAGGGGATATTATAAAAAATTACACATACTAGAATGGAAATGGGAATACAGCATTGTTCGTTTCATCATCAAACTCCCAAAAACATATAAACATCAAATTTTTATTAGGGTAATAGTAAAACACCTCAGGTAGTATACACATCTCATTATTATGAGAGAATATTTCCATCCTGATTATTTTACAAGTATATACATTAAATAATTTGTGAGGTTTCATATAGTACCGCGTTCTATTATATCTAATCAATATCTATTATTTACCACGATATAATGAAAATGTCTATAACATCATCTTGATATAGAGTTGTGTTTCATTAATTATTATCATCCTTAGATTGATGGGCATTCTAAGAAAAGAATTGATAACCTAGAGGATAAACTAATAAGATTTTTTCAATATTTCCATGTTTTTTGGGGTTAATATTTTTCTCTTTTCAAATTCATAAGTAAAAAAAGTTTTCAGTCAATAATTAAGATGTATATTTATAATTTCCTATGTGGAATGTAGTTAAAAAATAGAATTTTTAGGGATTGTGTTGAGAAAAAAAAATTATTAGGACCTGATATATATGAGGAAATTATAGATAAGGTTAGATTCATTAATTAACACATCAGTGTAGATAAAAGTTGAAGAAATTGTTTTGTTTGAAATCATCCATGAGATTTGGATTTAGAAGTTGGTGAGAAAGTATTTTATTTCTGGAATTTTTCCATTGATGAAGGTTATATGGTTCACAAATAAGTGAATGTTGAAGCCTAAATATATTTTCCCTTTCAATATTCTTGATCATATCGAGAAGATTTTCTTTTTCATAGCACTTCAATCGAACATCTCTCATGTTCAAGATGTGTTTCATGAATCTCTCTTGGAAAAAACCATGATCCTTCACATATACTAAACTCATAAACTGTACCATTGGAGTTTGATCATATTATAAAGAAAAACCAATGTAAATATTAGATCACTGAGATAATGTTATGCAGAATAAAACTACTCACCAGGTAAGAGTTCTTTGGGGGAATAAAATTTCAATAAAGATACCTGGGAACATTAGGATGTGATTAAAGAGATATGCCCTAATTTTTTATTAGATTTCATAAAATTATAGGGAAAATACATTTTCAATGGATTATAATACAATGAACTGTGATTTTTAGGTACATCTTTTGAAATGAACTTGAGGTGTTCAATATCTTAGTTGACACACATCCCTGAGCCTGAATGAACTTATGTTGTAGTATACCTGAATAATCCACCAGTTGGATTTTATGGTATGAATATTACTAATCATATTATAAAATATAAGTATAATGTTAATTTTTTTGAGAAGAAATAAATTTTAATAAAATAATTTAATGATTAAAAGTCCATTTTTCAATGAAATGTATTTTTATACACGTTATGTATTAATATCTAAAAAATGTGTATTGATTACTATTTAAAATTGATTTAAATAAATTATATTGATAATTTATATTAATAAGTTAATAATCATTCATACAATAGTTATCAAAATAATTGGAATGAAGATATAATTATTAAAAGGTAAAAGTGTTATTTTTCATCAATTGTATTATGTGCACAATTTTTTTCTCTTATCATGTTAAATAAATAAATAATAATTATTATTTAATGATATTTAAATATTTTACATTCAATGAAATATTTTAAAATTCATTTTATAGATTTTAATATGAATGTAATATAAATAAATTTAGATTCATGCTAAAAAGGACTTTTCTAAAAATGGGGTTTTATGCCGTATAACATGTTAGTTTTAAAATTAATTTCTGTTACATAGAGAAATTTTATTGGATAAAATGAATTTCATATTTTTATTCATTCATTTAAATTTCTTTAATAATTACACTATAATTTTATTCACAATGAAATTTAAAAACAGGATCAATCAAATACAATGATTAAGTTTCAAATGGGTTTATAGGGGGATAAAATAATAGTTTAATAAAAAAAATACTATATAAAATTAATTAATTATTATTTAATAAATTATGTGTAGGTACTGTATTTATAATAGTAAACGTCTTAGCCATTTTTTACTAAATTCACATGCAATTAAGCTTATATTATTTAAATAAATTATGTATTTAAATGTGTTTTCTCTCAATCACTTATAAAATTGATCATCCACTCCTCTCATAATAATTATTTTTGAACTATATATATTCGAAAATTCATAAAAAAGTATCCTATATTAATTTAATTTATCATATATACCATTAACGTATCACAATTAAAATCATTCACAGAATAATGGATAAACCAAAGGAGGTCTCCTAAAGATGATGTATAAATCATAGCAGAGCTCTTTTAATATTATTTCTTGTTCCACCTTCTATAATAAATTGTATGCATAATAACATGATTAGTATAGTTTCATCAATATACCTCTATTTTATTATTATTATGTAATTACTATTTTCCAACTCATCTCAATAAAAAGATAAATGAATGTATTTCTCATACGTATATGTGTACCTCTAAACCTACACTATGATATGATTAATTTTCCATCACCACATCACATTGAAGGATATAATGATGGAATTAAAATATAAATATGATATATAATTAAAATTATATAATATTATCTATCATTATTTATTACATTTCATTTGAAAATGTAAACAATGTTTATATATACATACATGCTATCGTATCAATGAATAGTGTGATTAATTCTTATATCACTACTTTTTATGGAATATTATAAATTTTTATATAACTAATATATAAATTATATATATTATTATTGATATTTAAAATATGAATATTTATGTACCATAACAACCAAATCTAAACATTCATGTAAATTGAAACCGTTATAACCTAAACATTGATTTTAATGAAGAGTTGTTAATGGACGGCTCATAAGATGTTATATGTTAACAATTTATGGTAATATAAGTATGAATATGGTTTTATTATAGAATTTTAATAAATTTATATTTATTTTATATGATGTTAGATCTCTTATAAGATAATTAAAACTTAAGGTAAGGGTTTTATGTAACAATCTCAATTTTGTTCGGGTTTATTTATTATAAAACATTCCAATGATGAAATTTTATATTCTATATATAAAAAATCATATATATCTAAATATAATATAGTTATTTTAATAGATATTTTTTTACTCTAGTTATTTTAAGTACTGAAAGATATGAATGAATGTTTTAATGAAAACCAACATTATCTTCACTTTAGATGATTTTATTTTTTCAAAGTATATATTTTCAATAAAAATATTTTCATGATTCATTTTAATGTTATATAATATTAATTAGATCCCATCTTACCCATGTTTTAATATATTAATTTTTTTCTAATAGAATATTCTTATCATTTCCTAAAATAAGAACTTTTTTACAAAATCTTTGAAAATAATCATTGTTTTAATGTACACCATATGAATGAATTTTCCAATAATTAGGACTACACGTTATTTTGAATATTTATCTACAATATTTCATGCTTATTTTCAAATAAAAAATATACCATGATATTGTTGAAATTTAAAGATTTAAAATGTGTGATTTCAAATTGAAAACTGAAATTTTCCCAAGAAATATTTCAATAATATTCTATGTCATTTTTCGTATATGATAACATCCTTTTTATGACATATGAATTTGTATATATATGATCCCTAGATAACATACTTATTATTTATCTAGATGATTTATGATTATGATGTAGAAATATTTATGAAAACCATTTTTTCCATTGGTTAATCTATAATGAAATGATAAATGTTCTCATGATCTTGTGGGATATATATAAATTTATTTTAATTATATGATGTGTGGGTTGATTATATCCCAATGTTTAAATGGGAAAAGATTAACATTTTATGAGATCAAAGTGTACATGATAGGTATCTGATGCCAAAAAGTGGGTACACATGATTTTATCCAATGGCTAAAGAACGTAAAAATATCGTTATAACAAGACTATCATGTGATGAATATATTAGTTGATATACTTCGCATAATATTTTCATGATTATTATTTTGTAAAACATCATTACACACTTTCATGATATGATCTTAGCCCAATTTTAATTTCTCGTGAATAATTTTCTTTTATTCATTTATGATTCATTTCTTATGAAATAAAATTCCTTATACATTAACTCATGATTATGATGTAAGAAATTTTGTGTATTATTTATTTGATGTTAATTCATGTTATCATACCCTCATTCTTATGTTTTTACTAAATATATCATTTGTTGACTTCTCCCTTGTTTTCCTTTATTGATCATCTTAGATCAACCATTATTATTTTTTATTTTACCAAGGATTCAAATAATAGTTTTAAGTTTAGTATTTGTTAGATGGGTTCTATTTGTAAAGAACATAGTAGAAGATGATATAGATCCTTTAGGTACTGATTTTTTATGTATCAATGATTAAAAAGACATTAAGCCTATATGGTTCTAAAATACGTCTTAATTACTAGTAAATTATATTAATCTAATAAGATATAATATTTATCTATGAAATATTTATGTTGCCTCATATTCCCAGCCACTAATATGACAATAATAATTTAAGAAGAATAAAAATAGTATAAAATGGTATTATTTAATATCTACAAGACTTTAGTTGGAATAAATCACCCAAAAACCCTACAAAAGATTCTCATGAATGGCCTCTCTTGAGTGAGTGTCCAAATGAAGGATATAAGGGACAAGTTAGATAAATATTATAATTTTCATGGTACTTATAAAAATATTACATGATTTATTGCATAGATTATAATACTATGAATTGGGTCATTCATTTCATACTTCTTAAAAACCCAATATCCATTGTTAGATTAAAAAAATCTCTAATTCCATTAATTAAAACTAATAATTTTTCCATGGTACACCTTCATAATATAATTTAACTTAAAATGTAACAAAACACCACCCCAAATTATAAAAATAATCCATAATCATTATAATAATCCTAAAATATCTAAAAATTCAATTAATGACTTAAAATCATACAACCACATTTGCCACTAAATCATTCATTTTTTATTATATGTTCTCCAAAAATATTCAACACCTTATAAATTAACATTATTTGACCCTTAGGCTCATTTCTATCATTTTTAACCAAAAATTAACCGAACTACAGTTTAAACATGTTACATGAGAAATTATCAACCTAACAAAAAAATAAGGCCTCAAAAAACAATACTTATTAAATTTTTATATTCTACAAAAATTGTAATGATGAAATCTTCCAATGTAACCAAAAAATGAATATATTGAAAATGAACTCACGCTTATTTTTTTCCTAAAGAATATTGCATTTATATTTAACCATCACTCATGATCTCCCAAGAATGCTAATTTCTTATGTTATCTCAATTATTAAGTAATATGGTAAATAAAAATGACCTCCTAAAAGTTAAAACCTAACAATGTAAATCATATTAAAAATATAAAAAACTAAAATATTCCTCTACAAACTCATGGTAATCCTCAATATCAAATTATTCGAGTTTCATAAATAGTTTTACAATAATATTGAACTTACACCATTTTTTTCAAAACCGTTCTAGAAATGTTTACATAATTTGTGTCATACTATACTATTATATCATCCAATTAAAATTAGTCAAAATATTAAAATGCATAAACCAATAAATTAGAATATATAACATGATGTATAATAAATATGATACACCACTAATACATAGACCACAATTAATAATTGTTTTTATTTTATTATTAAAAACCACACTTCTTAATGTTAACATCAAAACATCCCTTATGAATTATTTTTTTCAAATCCTATGAGCCTTACCAATACCTCTTTAAAAATATGATTAAAAACTATTAATAAGTAAAATAATATAATAACCTTATTCCCAAATGGATTTTGAAACATTTTATGTATGAAAAAACTAAAACCAGTGTCAAATTCTATCTCTTTTGAAAACAAAAAATTTGCACAAATTACGGAGTATACATTCCATAAACAATGATGTATCCAACCAAAAAACAAAAAATTTAATAAATAAAAAATCATCACATCATATTTTAAACACAAAATATAAATATAATTCATCCTATAATACAATCATGTGTATCCAAAATTACCAATGACTTGTAAATACTCAAGTCATGATAATTAAAACTAAAAACTCTAATAAGGTTTATATCATCTTGATCCACTAACAAATTTTAATCAATCCCTTGATATACTAACATGATAAAAATCCATTTCTATCATGAGATTATCCCAAAAAATATTGTAAAATTAATACCCCATTGTATCACTAATGTAACCATAATATTCCACAAACATGTTTACTATTACCAAATTTTTAAAAATTAATACAATCACATAGGTGAATACTATTATTATTTCAACAGAATCATACCATAATAAACATTTATGTTTAAAAATAAATTATTTTATTTAAATATATATGCATATATATATATATCACATTTCCTAGATCCCCAAATCCCATATTAACTCATCACACAAGACCGCCAATTCTAAAACATCCACAAAACTATTCCCTTTTTAGAATAATATCCAATGTAAAAAAAATTAATTGATATGTCAAAATACGCCATCTATAGGAAAACCAAAACAAAAATATCCCAGAAGACGCATATAATCACCCAACATTAAATTCATAAATCAAAACTAATAATTTTTCCAAATATTCCCTTAAAAATACACAATAAACATTCTCCTTTTTATACTCTATAAGAAGAAGATATTTTTCCAATAGATCAAAATGAAAATATTAAATTACACTCAATAATACATAATAAAATGACACCTAACTACCATTATTTTTTATACTAATGTGGTTAGGTAATTTTTAGAATCGATCTATCTCATAGATATTTTTTGCATAATAGGTTGATCTACAGTTTCCAATTTATTTAACCACTCACATTATTTGATGTAAAGATAACATATTTAAGTTGAATGAAAACCTCGTTATAGATCATAGTCACTGAATTTCATCAATATCCTATAGATTTATTACCTAATTCACCTCACACTCATCCCCCTATCTAAACATGGGGTTTTTTGAACGAAATATAATTTCATATCCCCACCCTTTATCTATCAATGAGGAAATATTTAATAAAGGATAAATAATTGATTCCAAATCTATGTTGTAACCTCAAAATAAATTAAACAATAAAATCAAAGGTTCTATCCCTCACCAACATGGATAAAAAAACCATTGAGAAACTAACATTGTCACTTAAAACACAGTGTCCCATACCAATGAAATCCTCAACCCCTATTTTATCTGGAATAATTATGTATGAAATAACTTTCACAGCCCTAATTCTTCCCAATACCACATTTACAAAAACTATTTCACAAAATTTTGACAAAATATCACTATTTAAAAGATAAATGTGATAGTAATACAACAATTTGAAAATATTGAAATGTATTCTTTGACCCCATATTTTTCTAAAACATTTTATGTTAATATGACTATATCTAATGGTTTTTATTGAAACCACCCAATTTAGACATAATGGTGTCTCAAATAAAATATTCAAATTTTATAAATTTATTATTTAAAAACTAACAGTTTCTAAATCTCTTTGAAACCAATATTAAAAAAATTTATGTGTTTTTCCCAAATTACTATGCATAAAATTTTAAATTTTATTACATTGAACCCCATAAATGTATTTTAAAACACTATATAAATTAATTATAAATATAAAAAATTATCTTCTTAAAAACTATGTTTAGGTGGGAGAAAACATCAAAATCAAACTTCTGTTAGATATTGTTATTTTCTCAAACAGTTTTCATTCCCCATATGAAATAAAAATAAATCATAGACTATTAAGATAAATATCCCTTTCCATATCTAAATGTCTAACTAAAATGCTAATACATTTAAAAAAGTGAAATATTATTCAATTTTTATTTTGAATTCCCTAAGATACTTTTAAATATATCATTTATTTTTTTAGAAAAGATCAACCGAAGTCAAAAAATCATTATACTAAAAGAGATATATACAAAAAAGCCCAATGAAATTATTATATATCCCCAGAATCACATTAAAATGTCCAAAAGAGAACATAAGAAATTGTAACTATACAATCTATTAAAAATGACACCCTAGTCCTATTAATTTTGTCACCATCATTTGACCAGTTTTGGGTTTACTATGTAAACCTTTAAGTCATAAATATTTTTTCATTTAATGAATTTTAAATCCAAATACATCCATTGATTATTTTTAAAATACAAACATTAATCTATAAGACACATCCCTTATGATATAGATAATCTATAGTGATGTACATCGTACTGTCAATGTTAAAAACAAAAAAAAATACTTTCAACATGATATAATTAATAATGAAATTAAATAAAATTCTATAACAATGTTCCATTAAATAAATATCTACAAGAATTATTATGATCATTATCCCAAATCAAAAAAACATTTTCATGTCATTCATAAAAAACAAATCAATAGGTACATATTGTAAAACATACATCAAGTATCAACTATAATGATACGACTTGGTATGAGAGTGACAAATCCCATATTGGTTCATTGCTTCGAATAAATATTATTACAGATCTTATCAAGGATGAGGTTTCATTTGATGTAAATACAGATGAATCAATGTCATTAAATCAATGTTAGATGAAAATATGATTATAGATTTTGGAACTGAATTTTTAAGGTGTTTTAAGTTCATCTAAAAATATCGCAGTTCATAAGTAAAATTCACGAGTTTCCAAGAAAATTTGGAATTGGAATACAAAATATTTCTCATTAAATTAGTAAACAATATGAGTGAATACATTGTGATATGTAACATATATATTTTGATATGAAATCTCATCTAGAGTATTTTTAATGCTAACTGTGATTATACTATGGGTTGTAAAATACCATGGAGTATATGAAAGATTTGTGTATTGATATGTAATATCAACTTTGAGGTTGTATTTCGTATATAAGATTATGTTTGAGGATATTAAAGAGTAACTTTAGGTTTTAATAGTATATTTAATATTTATTCATTAATATTTAATAATTATTACTATGATTATACCAAAGAGTATCATGTGTTTCTCTATGAATATATAATAACCTTCATTGTGCCATCTATGATTAAAATCATTTCCTTAGTGAAACATTATATTTAAGATAAAATCATTACCACAGTTCATGAATTTAATATCATAATAATTTTTTAGTTTCTTGTTAAGCTACTTTTTCACGATGCTATGGAAAATGGAATGGAACACAATAATATATGTTCAAGTGGGAAAACAATCAAATAAAATAATATAGAAATAATTACATAAATTTATATAAGGAAAATGTTGAGTAATGATAGAGATTGTGGGATAATTAAATGAAATGATTAAGAAGATACTTATATAATATTATATGATATTTAAATAATAATATTTTATTCTTTTCATTGAGAATACATGTTCGTGTAATTATTATGAGTATGTTTAAAAAATTGCAAATATATGAATCACATAGTTGATTTTTTTATGTTGAATCTAAAAAATTTTATTTCAAATATAAATGGATTTTATAATTGAAAATGGAATAGTATGAAAATAGTTCCAAAAAATTAGGATGATGTAATAATCATGAAAATATAGAGTGATAATTGGATTACATTTGGAGATTTTTGTACAAATGATAAGGAAGAAAACCAATTTCATTTAGTCCATCAGTGTATTATATTTTTTATGGATTATTCTTCCATATTTTTTATTTTATAATTTTGTATCATATTTGGGTAAATATATTGATATAGTTGGTGAAAAAATATAGAGACTTCATTGATATTTCATTACATTTAGACTCACTGTTTTAATAAAAAATGATTTGTGTGTGTGGGACAATAACCACCATACATTGGGGATATACTCGTCAATATTTGTGGAATGTTTTTTTTAAAATATATTGTAAATCATATAAAAATTATGAACATTTTATCTTATAGTATATTTATGAAAAAATATGACTGTGATTACAATTTTAAAGAAGTAAATGTTTCTAGCATTGATTCACCCCCTTCTAGTTGTTGGGACACATATAATCGATCCAAAAAATTGGTATGAGATCCCTCATATTAACTAAAATATGTCTCTTAGAGATTTATATAGATCATAAAAACATAATCAATAATATTCTAATTATATATATTTTTGTGGAAAATGTTTTTATATTTTGAAAGGAATTATAGGTACCTTATCCTCTCCATTTGGACTAGTGGTTTAAGAGTCTACTCTTAATGGTTTTTCAGTACAATGGGAGACTATTTTATGGCCATTATACAATAAGAAAAATGTTTTTAGAATACCAAAACCCTAGAATCCTAGAGTTAGAGGTTAAATTATTACATTATCCCTACATACTAGTAATAAAATGCAATAGTATTGAATAGTTTACCAAATGTGGAAAAAAAGATACACGCATGAATCTAGCATTACAATTGACCAAATAAAAAACAACATTTTATTTTTTCTAAGTACTCCATTATTCTCCTTCAGCATATCCCTTCATGTAAATCACAAAAAACATACTCACATCTTGAGGAATGGAATCATAAGAATGGAGTGATATCATATAATCAGTAATGGTATGCATACAGTGGAAGATAATATAAATAAATAATATATAATAAAAAATTCAAGGTAAATATCTAAATACACATTCGATTTAATCAATAATATTAGGATAAATAATAACATGTTAGAAAAAAATGATGATAAAATAATTACATATAAATAGTTGTCTAATCTTGAAACATAACTAGTGATATAATAAAAAATCAAATTAATAATGTGGTATAAATAAAAAATTTCATAATGAGGTAAGTAATAATTCAAGACACTATTAATATACTATTAGGGGATCCAACCATGACGTATTACTTTAATGGGTAAGGACCCGGGAAAATACCTAATCTTGTTTGTCTCGTGAGACCCATATATGTATCGAGGGGATATAGAGGGCCCCACCCAACCACTACTATGTAAAATGATTTTTTTGTGTTAAAGAGGTGACAGATAATTAACATAATCATTCAAATTCAAAAACTTTCATATGAAATGTTTATAACATCCTGAATCAACAAACATTGTCTGTAAACATATTATGTAATATGATAAATTCTATCAAAATAAATTTTCCCTAGTAGAAATATTCAGAAACCTTCTAGACTAATAATTCAGATGATATCATTATAGTATATTCTCAATATAATATTGAATAGAATATGTTTACATGGATTAAAATACATTAAATAGATTACTGGAAATTTTCTAGAGACAAATACCTTTTTTCCATTTTAAATAACATATCAATAAATTTACTAAATATTAATATATTTTTATTTTGAAATAAATATTTTATATATTTAATGATTCGAAACATTGAGAGGTAATTATGGAAATTAGTTTCATACAATATATACAAGTTTAAAGACCATTCTTTTCAAAATTTTGTAAAAAAGGATAAAAAGTACCTTGTTGGGGTAAAGATATGAAGATTCCATTAAAAATATTTTGTGAAAATTACAACATGGGTAAAAAATTAATTAATAAATTAATTGTATACTATTAAAATTATTCTTTGTTTTTTCTAGAAATTATAGATATGGAATAAAAATTACTATCATCCGAAAAGAAATATAAAATCCTCTTTTATTAATTTTTTATTAATTTTATTTATTAAATAGGGGAACCATTCATTGTTACTTAAACATTTACTAAATAAGTAGAGGAGAATAAAATTGTAAAATCTAAAAATACAAAATAAATCCCCCAAGGGAGACTTCAACATAAACAAACCTCAATATTGATGAGGTCATAAAATAAACCCTTACCTCAGGTTCAACATTCCATTAAATGTGTGTGAACTGATTATTTAATATATAGGTTTATATTAAATCTATTAAATAATAATACTAATATATATAATACTATATAAGACTTAATTATGATCTTTTATCACCTGTTTATTAACAATTTTTTTTGAAATCACTATTTCTGGTTATAACAACCATGTTTTTCATGTATTTTTGGGTTTAGTAGTTTTGGTCGTTTTAAAATTTTCCAATGTTATATAATATAACGAACATTAAAAATGTTATAAATATCATAAATATAAATTATATATTATTTAGTGTAATCCATAAATGATATAGAACAAAAATAATTTACACTGCTCTGGGAGATGATAAGCTA
This sequence comes from Viscum album, assembly GCA_963277665.1. Classification (NCBI taxonomy): domain Eukaryota; kingdom Viridiplantae; phylum Streptophyta; class Magnoliopsida; order Santalales; family Viscaceae; genus Viscum; species Viscum album. Next base: position 1,704,371,840 of record OY728155.1, read on the forward strand.
CATCTACCCATGAACGTTGTTTCCACTTTTGACATATGGAATAAAATGATAGTAAATAATAATTCATATTTATTGAATCATTATTATAACATATACATCATATATATTCATTAAATCTATAATTTTTCCATCATTAAAAAAACAAATTTAAGAACATATCATATAACTTAATGGAGGTGGTTGTCCACATGTTTGCATGTGCAATGTCATAGTTTTACAATGGATTTGAAATTAAAAAGGAATATATGATATTATAGTTACGAATTAATATTTTTTAATAAATATAATTTATAATGATAATTTTTGTATTTATAAAAATCCATGTAAAGTGGTGATGAAAGAAAAATTAAACTGTTATGTGGAGACGGTAATCCATACCTATACAAGAGAGATTTTCTCATTTTTAATATGATAGAATAGAGACAAAATATGATATTACTGGAATGAAAATAACATCTCACTACATTTAAGCCACGTGATATATTATGTTAGGTTGGGTAAAACATATTAACATGAAGTAGAATATGAAATAATCATGAATGAGTTGATAAAGATGATTAAATATTCTTCAGTATACTTCCTTTAGAGCTATTCTTATGGGACCTATGGTTTGAAATTTTTAATTAACAGAATCTCTATAACATTGATAAGGATATTTAAAATATGAATTTATAGTAATTTATTAATCTATATGGCTAAATGTTGTGTACATTAGGGGAATACAAGGTGACCTTCTATAATTGAGGAGAGGGGAATTATTCGAATTTATTTATGAATAAAATTAATATAAAATATTTTTCATGACCAAATGACACAAAAAAGATCAAATTTAAAAATAAGACGCGTAAAACGTGAGATCACCTAATAAAATAAAATATAGGGATGTTTTTTGTTTTTTCATCACCCATATCATTTAGTTTTATCCATTGGTAAACTTTTTGATAATTTCTGTAATATTAATGTTTTCTACACCTCAAGGGTTAACAATGTTACAATTAAATGTCAAAAAATACAAAAAATCAATGTGGATTATTTTTATAAAAATATGACAGTAATTTTTTTTGAATAAAACCTTTTCGTTTGAATGATAAATCATTTAATAAAATATTATTTATTATAATAAATGACTAATTTCAGTTTTAACAATATAAATTTAATTTTAAATTAATTACCTCAACTAAAAGGTGGAATTATAATCTCATATGTTCAATCATTAATAACAAGTAATATATATTTATAAACATCTTGGGGAAGATTTATGCTTACAAAATTATATCATGTTCAATATTTTTAAAATTATATATTTTATTTTTATATTAGTATAAAAAATACGGTACTAGTGTTTCACAAGAATATTTGGTTATTATTTTATCACTAAAAGTATAAATAATTTATCATGATGAACGGAATAATTTATATTTAATTTGAATATTTAAAAATTACCACATCCTCTATTTATCCCTATTTCAATAATTTGTGGATAATAAAAAAATTAGAATGATATTTTTTACTTTTCCTAATACAAAATAATATAGAGGGTTAAAATCATTCCCAAATGAAAAATTCTATATATTTGACTTTTGGGGGACTATGGGTGGGATATTCTCATTTTTTTAATGTTAATGTATATGTTAGGGTCATTCTTTTTTACTTATAATTATATTTTTAGCCTTAATATTCTGATTTAATCATTACCACAGAAAAAAATTACAAGTTACTATTCAAAATTCCAAACAATAAAAGGGATTCGTTTAACAAATTTATACCCACTAATTCAAAATATAAAATCCGTTTTATAATATACATGTTATAGACATAGAATAAGAAAATTTTAATATCAATGTTTAAAATGCAATAAAGAATAATTTTTAGAGAATTACGTGTTATGTATAAAAATGTTTTTATATTATAGTCAATCATGAAATTTATTCAAATTTACATAATTATATTATTCCTAATATAATATTAATAATTTTAGTTTTAAATCATTTTAAGACCTAATGTAATTTTATAAATTCCTGAAATAAAATATAGTTACAAATAAAAATTAGTATTTTTCACTATTCACATGGGAAATAAATATTTTCAAAAAAATCCAAACAATTCACCCTATGATAATTTTTTAATGTTGTTTTAAAAAATGATATTATTTCTATAAAATAAAATATTCATAATTCATATATATTAATTTACTATTTTATCACAAAAAGTCTAAAAATATTGTTTGAAGAAAACATAATTCTGGAGCATAAAATAACTTTACATAAAATTGAGTAATTATTTCCTAAAAATTGATAAATTAATTTTTATTGAGTATGAATTTTATATATATATTATAATTTATTTACTATTTGTCATACCATCCAATTAAAAAATTTGTTTATAATAGTCCCATTTTTATAATACTTTTTAGTGGTTCATTTGATCTCTGTGTTTTGATTCTTGTAGGGTATCAAACTTGATTTTCTTCTTATAAAATATCATGTTGTTACATTATTCACTCATTCAAAAAATTTAATACTTCCAATTTAAACGTTGGTTCATTAATAAATGTTTTACATATGAATATTCATTTGTGGAAAACCCCAAAAATAAATAGGGTTAATAAAACATCCTCTTAAAAAGTAAGCAAGGGATGTTTGAAGGTCACCAAAAACCATTTTTTATAAATTAGATAAAATCAATGTGATGTATAAATATTGATATTTGAGAGAAAAATATCACCCAATGATAAACAGACAATGATACAGAACATGGTCCTGGGAAAGTTAACCATCAAAACATCATTAATATGTGATGTTTTAAAAGGAAATTTATTTCTCTATATGAAAAGTAAATGGATAAAAGATTTATTTCAATGTCCCGTATTTTTTTTGGAAACCTAGGCTTTGTGCACGATTTGTACTAATCCATGTGGGGAGGGCGCATGATTAAAGAAAACTATGCAGGTAGTATGGTTTCTTGAATAGTGCCTTACCACACGGTAATTTCATATTTTCCCTAACCATGTATCATAATTGTGAGAGTGGACCCTTTTCTCTAGGTAACAATGCATGGTCTGTGAATGGTTTGGAAAACTATCTGCACAAACCATGAACAAGCTAATTTTTGGATAGTTTAACATTTTTTACCCTTAATGATATAATTTACACAACCCTTCTACTCTAGTCTGATCCCTAGGAGATTAACTTCCATTTCTCTAAATTGGAAAAAATATTGAAGGCCTAAACTTTGGATCAATGGATCTTATTCATCTAGGATCCATTCAATCTTATGTTCATCATGTTAAATGTCAAACGATAAGAACTCAAGTCCTTTTTAGCAATTATTCTTCTATCTTTCTCTTGAACTAGTTTTCGAGGTTTATGCATTTTTAACTTGTTCTTAGATAGACTATTTTCTAATCCGAATTATAGGCTAATACGTGATGAAGAGAGTCATATAGGCCTAAAGAGGATGGTCTATAAATTATCCCTCAAGTTTGTTTATTTTGTAACTATTGTGCGGGGGCCGACGATTTCATCGGGTGTTGTTTGTTTAATTTATATTACGAGTTTATAATAATTAGAACCATATGGTTATGATAGTTCTAAATATGGGAATATTTATTATTGGATACATCCACAAATCCGTCCATCCCATGTATTATATTTTTCCATTTTTTTCATTTCGGTGTTTTGACATTTTTAGGTCATCATTTGGGTGTGCCTCGACTTGACCTTTCTAAGGGAATGATTTTCTATATTTGATGGATTATAATGGAATTTACCATAAATTATCACAACTTGATCCTCTTAATCTATGTTCTTCAATTTTATAATTAAATTTAAAATGTAAATTTGATAGTATACTAAGTATATGACTTGGCCTTTTTAAATATAATTGAATAAATGGTTGCTAGACCATAACACGACTTACTATGTTAATTTAAGGTAGCAAAGTGAACCTTGAAATTTGAAAATGCTAAAAATGGATTAAATTAATGGATTCATGTAGCTTTGTCACACTGATGAATGGAATTTCATAAACCAAATGGACTTATTGATTAATTAAGAATTGATTAAATGGGTGGATGATCATTAGAATTGTCACACAAATGAAAGGAAATATATTGAAACTTATGATTTATATATCACTTCATTATTAAAATAGAAGTGTCCGGATGAAGGATCTCCTTGGACTCCATAGGGAATACCTTGGGCACATGGGAACCCCATTATGATTCAAGGATGTTCCTTGCTTTGGTTGAGACCCATGTGGATTCTAATTCTTGTCTAACATTGATTCATAGTATGACATTGTAGGATCCCATCGTTATTATTATAGGATGCCTTGGATATACTCCATGGATCTATCATTGACTTATATGTTCCATGGTTAAGGCCCATTGGAACCAGTCATTGCTTAGCCCCATTTTACCTTGGATGAACTTCTTGGACCGAATAAGTTTTCATTATAGAATTTCACGGTCTATGATATTCAGATTACACTCTTACCCTTAGCCATGCTACATTCATTACTGATTTGGTGACCCTTGAGGTCTACATTACCATGGTTATTAACATGTAACTTTATTATTAAATATCATTTCAGGTTTTCTTGTTACATCTTGGAACCTTATCTATTAATAACATGTGACATATTTATAAACTCATAATTATTAATTAATGAAATGGTTATTTGTTCAGACACTAGCTGAGGGATGAATTATATACTTTCATATTTAGTTAACTTGAACGAAATTACTTTATATATACAAAATTAAAAACTTCAACATTTCCATTACACCAGACAAATGTTATTGACAGTACTTGTGATAGCCCAATAAGATTTATCTCACACCCTATTTGGGAATCATTGAGAACATGGGGTAGACTATAGGATTGTAGGTGTTGATAAAGGGAAACATGTAGCTTCAAACACTTGATTAATTGTTGTGTTAGGATGGATTTAGAAGAAGATGATAGAGATGAAGCATTGGATTCATGAGACATTTTATGTATTTCCTCTTTCTACATTTGGATTTTCATGTATTGTTGCAACTTTGTATCCACATTTTTTAGTTTACTATATACATGACATATCATCATAAGTTATTGTATGTTATTCCAGTGATTCATTTATTATTGTCTTTTTCTATTTCTAATGCGACTTCTATTTACTTATATTTCATCCTCTATTTACGTATGTTTATATTTATCTCATGTACTACACAATATTAATGAGGGTATAGTCTCCCCATGGACACACCATAGGCCCTCACTAATTTCGGTAGCCTCTGGCATTTGGGGAGATGCACATGAGACTATGTGTCCTACCAGGCTCCAGGAGCCTATTATGGGGCATCTAGGACTGAGACATCATAATGTGGTATCATAGGATTTTATATTTCAGGCTTTACTATTTGGAGATATTAGTTAGGAGATAATGAATTCTTGGGACATGGTCATAAGTTCTGCTACGGTGACATGAACAAATGATTGGGGTAAAATATGAGTTTCCTGAAATAAAATTGTGTTTTTTTTCTATTACTATTTATATCATTTCATCGTTGGGTGACACATATCATGTGTGGTGTTCATTATTATTATTTTTATTGGGATTTTATTTTATTCATTGGTCGTTGATATAAGGGAAAGAAGCATTATTTCATGAAACATTATAGGCACTAAGAATTTACATTTCATGCATGTTGTCATGAAATATAGTTGTATTTAACTACATGAATTTCTGGATATGACTGAAATTTTTGAGTCAGCCTTGCTTGTATATATACTTGTGTTTCTTTTGGGCTGTGATTGAGGTATTTCATATTTCAATTCACAAGGTCTTATGAACTCTCATGTGTTGGAATGAGTAATATACTGAATTAATTCTTTATGTGAAAATTGAAATGGTTTTCATCTTCAGTTATAAATAGTATGGACCCTGATTCACTTAGAATGACATTCCATTTTAAAGGAACATTAATGCATGTTATAAGAAAATGCATATATAAAAGGAGAATTGTTTCACGTCTTTATCAAACCATGTCATACAAATGAATGATAAAGGAGTGAACCTAATGATTAAATGGTAAAAGAAATGAAGTAGTTTCTAGTAAATTATGAGGCAAGGTACTATTGAACCTTCATATATCATAACCCCTAAAACTAATATTTGAGTACTTATTAATACATGGATGTCAAAGTGGGTAGTTGGGGTCGTATGTCTTGGGTTGTGATTTTTCATACGTTAAAATTTCTCTAGTGATGCAATATTTATTCTTATATTATGTTTTGATATGCGTGATTAGAAATTAAAGACCAATGAATCCATGACATCCTCTAATCATACGCTAAGAAGGTGGTGATGACCATACCCTAGATGTGGTGGTCTCTCAGCCACCATTCCTACTACCTTGAGTGACAATTTAGGAGCAGTATGTTGTACCTGATCCAGGCACTGATACCCAAGCCCGTCATAATTTCCTATATCTGATGCATTCCATGCATGGTGCTCCATGAGATACACTTGTAATGGCTGATCTGACTCATGAGTTCCAGCTACAGTATCCTCCCACCTTCTCGAGGTATTGTGGTTTGCATGTTGTTAAGTCTTGGTTAGAATCTAGCCAATTGATTTTTATGCATCTAGAGAAACCTCTAGAGTGGTGGTTTAAACTTGATACATATATTCTTCATTATTTTATCATGTACTTGTGGGATGTGATTACTTAGGCCGGTATTCATCACATCAATTTAGGGATTTATTTCTAGACTTCTTTATATGATTGGTTATTTCCTCAGAAACCGAGTGCTAACACAGATGGGGAGTTCATGCATCTCAATCCGGGTTAGATGTCAGTTATGGTGTATTCATCATGTTTCATGGAGTTTTATAACATTTCACCACTTCTAGGAGGTGATGAGTTTTCATGTGATATACGATTCGATGATGGGAATTTGTATGTCATCTCTACGTAGGTGAATGTCTTTTTACAACCTAAATTTTATGGAATAGTCAATCAAGCTCTTATTACTGATCATAACCTGAGGTATGGAAATAATATAAGGAATATAATATTAGTTCTATGGCAGAACAGTATTTATCCTAGTGGTATGAATCATTCTCTCTAGGTTTCTCATTTGGGAAGTAAGAACCTGAGTACCTAGTTTGATAAATTCCAAGGTTGTGATAAATATGTATGATGGTGGAATTTAAATCCACATTATGATAGAGACCTAATGGAGTGTCGGACTAAAAGCTATATGCGGCATCTACAAAGATTTTCTATGGCCTTTCCACTAACATTGAGTGGAAAATAATCAGGCCCAGCTGCACCTTTAGGAGAGAGTTCAATTGTGATGCATCAGGAGGGGAGTTGGAATAGCACCAACAAGATTGTTCGAGGACGAATTTCTAGTCAATTTTGACATACACATATTCCCTACCAATTATAGAAAAGCAAGTACAATCATGGTAGTCTGACTATAATACAGGGTCATGGATCAATCCAATTGCATGCACTAAAATTGATACTCAAGGTTCCATCTAGAGGACCATCTATAGTACAAGGTATTATTATAGTGGCATCTACTACAATATCTTCTTTATTTGAAATAGGTTCTTAGAACTCTTTTATCTCTATATCTATCATAGAATGTCTCGGACTAGGGATATAGTATTATTGTGGTGTATGACCATAAATACACTGTTTTTATTTCGGTTAGAGGGAATACACCAATGTAAGTACCATCCACTTTATGTATTCAATTACCCATTCTCAGGGAACATCTTAATTATTGAGACGAAAGGCTTTGATTTCATTCTCGGGATAGATTTATTGGTTTCGTATCACGTCTTTGTAGACTTCTATTATTGTGGGGTATCGTTTACAACACCTTAGGGTAGTAGTTATATACATAAGGGTATGTGGGATTTCCTGGATAGTAGACGAGGAAAAAAGCATCATGTTCTAAGTAGGATAGCCTATACAGTTTCAAATATCTTCATGGTATATCATGACATAGGCCAGGATGAATTCCCACTAGAAGTTGATCATTTTGGGGATGTTTTTTCCAATGAATTTTCTAGAATTCCTCTTATGATGGAGGTAATGTTTATAATCGAACCTATTCTGTGATCATCTCTAGTGTCCATTCCTCCATACCATATGTCACCTATAGAAATTCATGATATCTAGTATTAGTGAGTGGATTTAGAAGAAAATGGATTTTTATGACCCATTACATCCAATTGGGGCTCGCACTTGCTTTTCTCCATGAAGGAGGATGGAAACATACCTCTATGCATGGATTACAGAATGTTGAACCAACATAAAGTTAAGAAGTAGTATCCACTTCATTGAATAGATGATCTCTTTGACCAACTCTGAGGAGTTAGGGTCTTCTCTAAAATCTACATGAGGTCGAGATATCACCATGTGTGAGTAAGGCCATCATACATACCTCGTAAAACCTTCCATAGGCTGTATGGTCTTTTTGAGTACATTGTTATATTGTTTGGTCTTACTAACATACCCACCATTTCCATGTTACTAATGAATAGTGTTTCCATCATTATTTGTATTATTTTGTCATGATCATTCAGATTAATTTGTGATGTTTTTTCATAGTTGTAGTGACCATGATAAAAACCATTAGATCATTTTGGGTACACTGAAATAACATTATCTTTATGTCGTGATTTCTAACTGCCACATTTTGTAAAAGAATTTTCAATTCCTATGACACATCATATCCAAATCAAGAGTATCAGTTGACCCTTACATGGTTTGTGTTGTAGTTCATGGGAGTACCCCAAGAACATGTTTGATATACATAGTTTCTTTGGGTAGGGTAGATATTACATTAATTTCATATAATACTTCTCACACCGTTCATAACCACTCAATGACCTTACATAGAATGGTTTTAAGTTCATGTGGTCAATATAATGTGAGATATCATTTCAAGAAATGAAAGGGAGGCATGTCTCAACACCTATTCTGACTCAACCATAGCCTAGCTGAGGTTTTATCATTTTCTTTGATGCATTAGGAATTGGCCTAGGAGTAGTGTTGATGCTAGAGGATAGATTCATTGCATATGGATTTTGACAGTTGAGGCCCCATGGGAGAAACTACCCAACATATGACCATGAGTAAGAAGTATTTATCAATGCATTACATTTCTAGAGACATTATATGTTACGTGAATACTTTATGCTGTACACAAACCACAAGATCCTAAAATAAATCTTTACATCGCATAACATGAACCTATTTTATTGAATATGGGTCATATATCTATATTCCATTTATTTTGAGCTTACTTATATACCAGGGAATAGAAATGTAGTTTCGGATGCGCTGATTTGAAAAACTCATAGAAAAGTTATATGAGAAGCCAGTGAAAAATGAATATTGATGGCCCTATTCTCTGAGATGCATCTAGAGCTTAAGGGTAGTCATGATAATTCTTACCTCTAATCCTTTAATGTTACCTCTTCCCTCATTGAGAAGCAGAAGTATATAAAATTTTTAGATCCCAATGCATTGGTTCTCTAGGAGAATATATCTATAAATAACCTGCCTCTGTATTGGTCTTTGGATAGTGATGACATCCTATGTACTCTTGGGAGTGTCTGGGTTCCTAAAGATGTGAGAGAGGATTTGATGCATGATTTACATGCTTCTCAGTAGGTAGTTCATACAGGTATCTCAAAGATGTATTGTGATATGTGACTCTAGTATTGGTGGAATGATATGAAACATCAAATAACATGCTTTATCATTAGTTGTTCCACATGTTAGTAGGTGAAGGTGGGAACCAAAGACATGTAGGCTTGTTACAATCACTTCCAATCCTAGAATGGAAGTGGGAAGATGTTGCCATTGAAATTTTAGTTGGGTTACATAGTTCACCTAGATGTAGTGATGATTTTTGGGTTTTCATTGAATGCCAAACGAAAGTGGCTCACCTCATTCCTATTTGGGAGACTTTCATTGTTGACGATCTAGGAATACTGTATGTTCGTGAAATCATATGACAAGATGGGGTCCCTTATGATATATTTTGATATAGGGATTATTGTTTCATGTCACAATTCTGGAAGGGTTTACCAAAATCTATTGGTACAAATGTGCTTCTAAGTAATGCTTTTCACCCTCAGACCAATAGAAAATATGAAAGAACAATACATGTTTTACAAGACATGCTTCGAGCATGTGTCCTTGTTTTCAGTGGTTCTTGGGAGAATAATATCCCACTCGTATGGTACTCCTACAATAATAGTTTTTAGAATAAAATTAAGATGGATCCTTTTGAGGAATTATATGGTAGGTCATGTTGTCCACCCCTATGCTATCCAGTGGCATGTGAGGTAGGTATATTAATTCCTGGTCTCGTACATGATATTTTAGAGCAGGTTCGGTTGATAATGAAGGGTGTGACTATGCCTCAGTCCAGATAAAATCATATGTCAACCATTATCAATGATCTCTATAGTTAAACGTTAGGTATCATGTTTTCCTTTATTTATATACCAAGCATGAGAATAGATGGTTATATAAGCAAGGGAAGTTGTCACCTCATTACATAGGGCCATTTGAGATTATAGAGAGAGTCGATTTAGTATCCTATCAGTTGATACTACCTCAATGGTACGGTGTCATGAACGACATCTTACATGTTTCACAACATCACCAATATCATGCCGACCAATCTAATAACTTTGATCCTAAGGACGTTGATTTATATATCGATGCTACCTATGATGATTATCCACTATGAATTTTTGGCCAGAGCACAAAGGCTATCCGTGGCCGTTATATCCCACTAGTATTAGTTCTCTGGAAGCATGTCCAACTGTAGGATGAGACATTGGAGTTGGAGGCCGATGTACGTGCCCAGTGGACAATGTTGTTTTCAAATAGATTTTCACCGCCTTGGAATGTGAAATCGGGGATGATTTCTTTTAATGGGGAAGAATGTATGGTCAAGGTGTTTCACTCAGGTAATAATCCTTTAAAATTTGGTCTAATTCATTATTTTGGACCTAATATGGATGTATAATGAGTTAGAAAATGTATCAAGGGTTTATGGGGATTTCTATGAGCCTAGAACCCATCTTTTTCTAAAACATAGTATGGGACATGGTTTGTAGTAAACCATGAGGAGATACCCCATAGTTAGGGTAAACTATATCGGTGGAATGCTATTTTAGAAATAGCCTTACTGAACAGTTGGCACATGGTTTTCCTAATGGTGTGGAATAACCATGTGAGTTCCCCATTTTCTTTAAGTACCCATTCTTATATTCCACATGGTTTGGTAAATCATGAGGACAAACCATGCATAAGCTAATATTTGGGTAATTTTACTTTTTTACCATTAATAATCAAATTTACCCAATCCTTCTTCAATAATATGACCCCTAGTGGGATTAACCTCCATTTCTATCATTTTGGATATTTTTATGTCTTAACATAGGAACCAATATATCTCTTTCATTTGAGATCTGTTCCATCTTCTGTTCATCATGTTGGATGCACTACGGTAAGCACTCATGTCCTTTTTAGTTGTTCTTCATGTCTCTTACAATCGAGCTAGTAAACGAGGTGTAAGTGTTTTTACCTTTTTCACAGATATAATCATTTCCTAGATTAATTATTGGATAATAATGTACAAGGAGAGTTTCACAATCCTAGGTAGGCAGTCTATAACTTGTCCCTCAGGTTCGTTGAGTTTGGAATTATCATGTGGGCCTACCGATTTCATAGGCTGTAGTTTGGTGAATTTGTATTCCATGATTATAATCATTAGAACTATATGGTATTTCTATTTACAAATACATGATTATCTGTTAATAGTTACATCCACAAATACATCCATCCCATGTAGGTGTTTTTCATTTGTTTTGTTTTGGTGTTTTGATACATTTGAAACTCTATTCAGGTTTTCCTTGGATTGACCATTCTAAGGGAAAGATTTTCTATGTCAGATGGATTAATATAATATTTTAATTTCATAAATAAAGGTACCATGTATGATATTTACATTACCCTCCTAAGGTAAGTGTTTCAATTTGATAATTAAAAGTGAAATATAAATTGTGAAGTATAAAAAGTATGTGACTTGTACTTTTAAAAAATAAATTAAAAATAATTTGAATGTACATAGAACCACATACCGTGTTAATGAATGGTTGTAGAGTGAACCTTGAATTTTTAAAATTCCTTACATGGATTAAATTAATGGTTGTATGCTACATGGCTTTTTAACACTAAAGAATGTTAGGCTTGAACCAAATGGACTTATTGAATAATTAATACTTGGTTAAACGGTTGAATGCTCAATTAGACTTGTCACACTAAGAAAAAATATTGTCTTGAACCTTATCATTTATATTTGACTTAATTATCAAAATTGTAGTGTCCTGACTCATGCTAACCTTGGATTCTATTAGGAATGCCTTGATAACTTGGGAACCCCATTCCGATTCAAGTATGCATCTTTCTTTTGTTGAGACCCACCTGTATCTTGATCCTTTTCTAACATTGGATGGCCAGTATGACACTATAGGATCCCTTCAATATTACTTTAGGATTCCTTTGATATACTCCATGGATCGTGCATTGACAAGTAGGTTCCATGGTTAAATCCCATTGGGCCAACACTTTACTTAGCCACGTTTTACCTTGGATGAACTCCTTTGAGTGAGTAGGCATCTCATTATTAAATTCCTTGGAAAATGATCCTTTGAATACTCTCTTACCCTTATCTAGGATATAGTCATTATAGAGTTGTAAACCCGTGAAGACTATTTTTCATTGGTTATTGCCTTGGAACATTATTATTAAATTAATTTAGGTTCTGTTGTTACATATTGGAACCATAGATATTATTAACAAGTGACTTATTTATAAACTAGTAATGTTTAATTAATGGACTGGTTACATGTTCAGACACCAACTGAGTGATAAAGAAGGAACAATGTATTTAGATACATTTTATTGCTTTACTTTATATATGCATGCTTGCACACTATTAAGTTTCCATTACACAGGTCAGATATTATAGAAACCATTTGTGGTAGACCACTTATATTTATCTTACACATGCTATGTGAATCTTTAGGTACCTAGGGTGGACTACATGATTTTAGGTGATCAAAAATGGAACATTCAAATTCAAAAACTTGATTTCATGCTCTATTATGATGTAGTTGGTAGTAGATGAATATGATGAAGCTCAGTATGACTGGGGTAGTTTATGTATTTTATTTTCCTACATTGGGTTTTTGATGTATACTTTGTACCTTGTGTCCATGTTTTATAGATTACAAGATACATGATATATCATCATCTATTATTGCATATTATTCCAGTTATTCAGTTATTGTTATCCATGAATATTTCTTTTGTGCCTTCGGTTTACATATATTGCTTCCACTATTTACCTCTGTTTATATTTATCGGCCATGATACACTCTGGTAATTAGGGAATAGTCTCCATATGGACACACCCTATGCCATCACAACTAGTCAGCAGCCTTTGTCATTTGGGTTGATTCGGTTGAGGTCACGTGACCCACCAGGCTCGGGGCACCTATTATGTGGCATCTGGGGCAGGGAAATCACGCTTCCTCTATCATCTTTCACTTATCTTGTTTTCAAAGAAATCCATAAGACTTGTGTAAATCATTTTAAATTATCATAGCACATGATGTTGTATCCTCAAATGATGAAAATGTTTAGGAGACTAGTTCCCTTCAAAAGATTTTATTTATCCCATCAATGAAATTGTATATCATGCTCTTTTTGATTGTGTATACAGTATATAACATGCCTTGATATCATTCTAATGTATGATTTATACCTAGACAAATTTTCATTATCCTTTTTTCTTGGACTCATTAATTTTCACTCCATATACACTCATTTCTCACAAGGAAAATATTTTTCCAATATGGCTACGTTAAAATATCAACACTATAAATTGGATATTATTTAATCATACTTTTTTTAATCAATGACCAAAATTAATCTAAATCCCCGGTGATATTATAATCTACTATGAAAACCTTCATACCTTCCATTACTTTCATTGTAGAGAAATATTTTCTGAATAGAATATTTTCACCACTCTACTACAAACTAATTTGTAGTCCCATTGAATGACGAATGTTGCTGATGCATGAAGTAGTGTAACATTGGTACACCACATTATGTGTTATAAAACTACTCACTATGTGAAATATAATGACTCATAACCAAAGTGTGGAACTGCAAAATAGTAATAATTTATTCAACACTAGCTATAGATCTGACATTATTAATTTACAAAAAGGGAAATATTGAAATGGACTATGTGAATTGATTTGATTTCCATTAATTCTTCTAGAAACCATTTATAAAAAGTGTAATTCAATTTATTAGATAATAAAATCAATAATAATAAGGTATAATTTCATGAATAGTAAAAATATTAAAATAAATTGAAAATTTATTTAAAAAATTTCTCAAAATCAAATGAATGGTTTCGTTGGGAATATTCTCAATGTTTTTCATTGTTTTATGTTATCTAATATATATTTTGAGGAATCTATTTCCAAGGGTTTATAATAAACTTCTTATATTATTAAAAATAAATACCCTAACCCTATTAGCCTAGTGTCCATTGTTATATTATTACATTGGAACTTGATATAAGGTATCACATCACGAATGAATGAACAGTTTAGTTTTATTAGAAAACAATATACATACATGAATATAAAATTAAAATTAAATATTTAAAATAAAACATTGTATTCCATTCGAGAAATCCATTATTCAATTTTGTATATCACTATATATCAACCATAAATCACATTTTAGCGTCATGGGGAAAGGAAACGTAAGAAAGGCAGAGTTCATATTCTTAATAAGGGTATGCATATAGTAGGTCCTAATATGAATAAATAAGGTGTAATCAATATTAAAAGTGAAATATCTAATATAACATTCCATTTAATCAATAACAAGTGGTTGAATAATAACTTGTTAGGAATAAACAATAACCAAATAATGAAAAATAAATAATTACATGATGTTGATTTTTATTCATGGATATCATAACTAAACAAATAATCACATGGATATAGATTACTAATCACATAATGAGGTTATTAATAATTAAATACAACATAAATAGTAATTCAAGTAATATTTTGATGTCATATTAGAAAAAGTGGTAAGGCCAAAGACAAATACCAAAGATAGTTTGTCTAAAGAGATCTTATCATTCATTGACAGGATATAATAGTTCTTTCACTTTAATTACTATTCCCAGTTAATTCCTCATATGAATGGGGTGAAAAATAATTAATATAAATATTCACATTGAAAAACTAGAATATGAAATTTTAAAAACATACCAAATTAATAAACATAGCCTTAAATCATTAAGAGAAATATTGTAAATGGTATGAAAATAGTACATCCCCATTCAAACTGATCAGAAACTGTTTAGAGAAATATTGAGGAAAAATTAATTCACATATATCCTAAACATAATAGTCAATAAATTATGTTTACATATATTAAAATAATTTAAAGAGATAACTAAAAAAACTGTGAGGAAAATGCAATTTTCACAAATAAATCACTAATATAAAACCATCACAATGATTAATTAAAATGTTTACTCTGATAAAAACCATCTAAAAATATAAATTATGCTTCAAATAATTTATAGGTCATTATGGAGGGTTGTTATGTACATGTTTTATAAGTTAAAAAACATTCTTTTTATAGTATACTGAAAATGTATAAAAAAATACCTCATTCAGAAAAATCATATAAGATTACTATCATTACATATTATTTAAAGTCATAAATGGGGAATATTTTCTTTAAAATTCATCTCTATAATGTTACAAATATTCTTCAATTTATTTTAATAATAAATAGATAGGGAAGAAAAATGATTTTTTTCTTGAAAAGAGAAATAAAATCATATTTTATTAAAAATAATTATATTACCCATTATAATTAACAGTAATAGGAAAATGGTACTATTAATTGAAATTTAGTCAACATAAAATGCATAAGATAATGGCTTAAGATAAAAAATACCATAATTGATATATAATCATAAAAAATACCGAATAATTATGAGATAATGAAATAATCCTTTTTTCAGGTTTGACATCATTTTTATGTGTTTTAGCCTCATATATAAAAATATAAATTTATTATGAATATATTCCACAATAATAAACATACATATCATACCATATATTATTTACATATGATTTTTTTCATTTCGTTATTAATAATTATTTGTTAAAATCATTATCTAATGCAATAACTACATCATTTTTTCATGTATTTTTTGGTTCATTAGTTTCAATGATTTAAATTTTATCTTATTTACATAATCATTGGAATATTATCAATGATTTAAATTTCATATATAATTAGAATTAATTTATTTATAGTAATCCATAAAATATAGAGATAAAAAATGAATTACATTGTTCATAGAGAATATTGGTCGTATGTGCGAATGAATATTGTTTTGATATTTTGATGGATAGAATGAAGGAAAGAAAAAAAATCCATTTAAAGAATAATTATCATAAAACACAAAATAATATATATTCATAAAATATATCATTATTACTGTCCTTATAAAATGAAAATTAAAAAGCGATAACATGGCTTCATGGAGATAGTAGTCCACACGTACGCATGAGTGACCTAGGAAATTTTAAATAGATAGGAATTTGAAAATGTGGATATTATATTATTGTTATTGAATAATATTAATTTCAAAAATAACAAAAATACTCAATAGATTCATCTACATAACAATCCTTTTAATGTGGTGCTGAAAAATGAATTAAACTGCAACATGGTGACAATAAATCATTTTTAGGCACATAAGATATTTTCAGTTTTAGTAGGATGTAAAGAGATCATATATGGTTTTAAAATAAATAGAAAAATAATTATTATTATATTTTTTTAATTTTGATTTAATATTTTTGGGTGTTTACAAGATAGTAAGTGTATTTTGAAGATGAAATATACTTCAAAGAGTCGTTAAAGATTCTTACCTCAACCTCGGTAGACATCCTTTAGATCTCTTGTTAAGGGATGTCGGGTCAGTCAATTGGAATTCCTAGAGCCTCAAGAATACATATATTTACTTTAATTAGATTAATTTTCATGGTATGGTATGGATTAATGGCCTACTATTTTGTAAAGATGAAAAATGAGAGAAGCCCTTTAATAATTGACAGGTGGTACATTCTTGGAATTTCATAAAGGAGTAAATTAATTTAAATTATTTTCTATGAAAAAATGGATAAAAAATATATTAATTCTAACCTAATATGAAGATAGTATTATATGACCCCATATAATAAAATTTGGGCATGATTTGTGCTTGCTTTCAAATTTATCTTTATTCTTAATCCGGTGATAACCATTTTGAAAATTACCATAATATTAATGTTTTCAACCAATTAAATGTTAATAATTTGACTATAAAATACAAAAAGACCAATAAATGGATCCTGGATTGTTTTTACAAAAATATACCATTAATTTTGATAAATATAAGATTATTTATGTATTTTATACCATTTAATAAAATGATATTCATTTCAAAATATCATTAATTTAATTTTTGACACAATTAATTTAATATAAAATAAAATATATCAAGACCAAGTGTAACGGCCTGACCCTAGTTACGTAGATTCATTGCATTATTATATAAAATTGGAATAATACAAGGAATCGTGTCTTGAATGACCGATCTGTTTAGTAGCATTGAAAGTACTAGATACACTCATAAGTTTTACATTACATCATGAAATAAAAACATCCACAACATTTTTCCCTTTTTAAACACATTTAGATCCTTAGAATATCCCTTCAGGTCAACCATAAAATACTTCTTCACACCCTGGGAAAAATAAAACATAGAAAGGGGTGATGTCGGTTTCTCTATAAGGATAACAATATAGAGGAAACATTCATAAATAAGAATAAACATTTAAGGCAATATATAACACTAAAACAAAAGCCTTTTAAACGTAATCTTCACCATAATATGGAAATGATAAAATAAAATATTTACATTTAATTATTCACATGGATATTCTAATAGTTGAATAATCAAATGAAAAATCAATATCAACATTCATAATGATGGAATGAATAATGCCAGACTTCATAACCACATTGTCCAGGACTAGTGCCAAGACTAAAAATAAGATTTTGTCAAGGCCTTCTGCGAAGACACTAGTTTGTCTCATGCAACCAAATGATGCATCGAGAAGATATAGAGGGAACCACCCGTCACATAATAAGTCCAATACATTTCTCATATGAAAAGGTTTAAATAGAACATAAACATTCCTATTAAAACTTGCATATGAAATGTCAATACTTAATCCATAATCCCTGAATGGAATAAAAATAACACATCCACATTCAAATGTATCAAAATACCATCAATACAGTATAAAATATTTGTATCATAATTAATCAACCATGATCAATAATAATATCCCATAAAGGATGTTGATGTAGATGAAAATGATCAGTAAAAATCATTGAGAGAAATATCCATTTTTCATGAAAACATTTAAAAGTCTCACTATTTATCAACACAGTTTTTAAAATAGATTTTTGAATCAATGTATCCCATATCACATTGAAACTTTTAAAAATAATTTCAATTTTAAAACATTATTTTCCATATAGATAAAACCATAAAACCATTTTTAAAGCATAGACATTAATGAGAATGAATTAAACGATTAAAATTCTAAAACATTTAAAATTATATTTTAGTAAGAGTTCCAAACCAAACGAGAGATGATTGAATAAAAATAATTGAGGAAATAAAAGCTTCATAATAACATGATAATAAAGTTATTCAAGATATAATATGTCAATGTAAAATATATAGACCAAATAAAAGTGAATTTGAGCATAACAACAAAGAACTCTCAATGGAATGTATGTTGACATGAATTTATTTATAAAGACCGTATCATTAGGTTACGGATAAATTAATGACATAATTATCTGTGAAAAATATAAATACACTCAATATAATTGGATATTTAATGTAAATAAATTAGATGAAATTAACATATATTCTTATAAAACAACACCAATGACATCATGTTTTAACTCAATGAATAGAAATTCAGTAAAAATTTATCGTATCAGGTTTATATCAATGAATAGAGAATTTATCAATGGATTGATTATGTGTATCAAAAGTATATCCAAAAAAGGGAAGTTAAAATTACTACATAATTAAATAAATATTTATTTCACACTTAATCATGGAGTAATGTAATCAATGAAGTATGCGTAAAGCCCAATGAGGGAAAATTGAAAATTGAAATTTTATTACCGATTTGGTAACTTACCGAACATACGCACCATGAAGGAAGTATCATCTAATAAATATGTAAATACCAAAAAATTAAATTATATTACTCAAACAATACAATCATGGGCAGTACATACACTGCACAAAATGAAATAGTGGAAATATAGCATGAATCTCATGATAATAAGAATTGAGATGAAAACCCCTTACCGCGTTGTAATAAATCGAGTCATATGAAAAAAAGATAATAACCACCAAATGAATCAAAAAATACCATGAATATAAAGTTAATAATGATAATATATATCCAATGGCAGTAAAAATTACACCACATTTTTTAAATAAGTGGAGAACAATGGAAATCTCACGGAATTAAAAGTGAGAGAAGATACCACTTAACTCGTGTCTCACTTGACTTGTCAATTCTTGAATCTCCTGAATAATAATCTAAAGTTTATTTATACTTGATTTAAAACCTTTTCAAGTTTATTATTATTTTTATATCACTCATTACTATGTTATTATCATTATGTAATCATTTAAGTTAATAATGGTCATTTTGTCGATATTTGGTACTTGAGTCAAAAATGAACTTGTTATAATTACAAATTGTCCATGTGGTCAAAAGTCTATTATCTCCAGTATCATATTCATGATTTAAATATCATATATATCTTATATATCCATTATATATATATATAATTTTTCATGATATTTGGAGATAAGAAATGAAATTCACCATTCAAGGAGACGACTAGCCTTACGTACGCATGAACACTACTTTCATTCATATTTAATATTTAATGAAATGAAAAATTAATGATACATTGGTATATTATAATTATAGTATAATATCATATGATATAAATGATACATAATTTAATTAACTCCATCCTTTATATGTTCCATGTATGTCCTTAACGAATCATATCACATTGAGGGGGCGGTAGTCCGCACTTCCTCAAATGAAATTATCATGTTCGCACATATTGGAAAGCATTAAGGTGTGTTTGTAAATGAAAATTATAGAAGAATTGAGAAAACATAAAAATATTATATATAATATTTAAGTACAGTTCCATCATAGTGTCCACCATAAGTGGCGGTAGGATATAATTGAACAATCATTGTGTCGTGAGGCAACAATTTGTCGTCTACAGAAACTCTATGTTCCTTTCCCATTAGATGGAGGTGTGTGTTAGTTTAGATCGAATACATAGAATAACAAAAACCTAGAATATTTATGATACTTCTGTTGATATAAAAAAATTTAATAAAAATAGTTTAGGGGGTTGGATATGTAAAATAAAAGAAGAGAACTTTAGGGAAGACGTTACCTTAAAATTGGGTAACTCCCTTTGGTTTGAACCAAAAGGATTTCTTGAGGTTCTTTATGCCTAAGATATGACTTCTAGGTGTGAGGGAGTGATCTTGAGAGGTTATTTAGGCAGAGGATGGATGATAAAAGGGGCTTGAGAGGTGTGAGTAATGGGTTAGAGGTGATGAAATTTTATAAGGGGGAAACTGGTCTCTTTAGAAAAGTGTGAAAAGATTATTTTATTATATAATTATTTTCGATATCTAAAGGTACAAAAATAATTATAGTCAATGATAAGATGTCTCATGGCCGAAATAAAATCATTCAATAAGAATTGGATAGGTTTTGGATATTTTTGTAATATTTATAATCTTATTTATTTAAATCAATCATAATGAGGTAAACACTACATCACTATTGTGTCATAAATAATTTTTTTATTTGATATCTAAAAATAATAAAAAAATACCTTAATGTAGAAAATCCATTTATGTTTCTAATAAATATTTATAGTCGAACAGATAACTTATATAACCTCATGTGAAAATTTATTTATTAAATGATATATGTTTAAGTCATTTTTTTCTTTACTTAAAATTAATTAATATAATGTGACATTATCACCCTTAAGTGGCTCCATGGGGACCCAAAATCCACCCAAAGATGACCATGCTCGGCCATGACTTTTCTAATAAGGTTGGGTCAAGTGTTAAGGTACATGTTTGTTATTAGAATATTTTTACCTTGATTTACTAATTTCACCTTTTACCGTGGTAAATAAAAGTCAAAAGTTACTATTTACCAATAATTATTTTCATCTTATTGAACAAAATTGTAATTACTAATAACAAAATTTTATATCATATTTTCTAAATTCAATTCACAGAAGTGGTTAAATTTCATTTAAATGAAGAAGTCATATTTTTAACTACTACTTAGTGGTGTCACTATTCATCAAACAATTGAACTTTTTCAAAAAAAATACCAAAAATTCATCCAAAGATATATTTGATATTCTGAATTAAAAAATTATTTATATTTTACAACATTATATACATATAAGTTGGATTAATTAATTTAAAATTAATTCATGTTGTCAAAACAAAAATCATGTTTTTAAGAAATATTAACTATCAAAAGATTGACACTTGTTTTTGTTCAATTTTAAAGTGAAATTACTTCCAATGACCATAATTCGATTAAATGGTAAAAATATAATCTAATTAAACTTCGAAACAAATTAATAATATAATATAACCATATAAATAAATTAGATTAAAAGGCAGTTCTGAATTAAAATACAGTATTTCTCACATTTTATAAAAAATGAATATTATTAGGAAAATACCAAAATTTCATCCAAAGTAAATTTTTTTGTCCAAATTATAAAGAAGAATTTTATTTTTTCAAATTTTATATGTAAACATTTCAAATATTATATTTAAAAAGGGTCCACATTTAAAGGGTGGTAAAATTGCTTTTTTTGAAAAATATAATTTTTATTTGGAAAATTTAATTTGTTCTTATAATATGTCTAAGAGACACATAATACATAAGTTAAAATTATATGGAGTATAAAAAATTCAAAATACAGTTAATACTATTCATAACCATTTTTTGAATGGCTAGTTTGGTAAGTCGTGGTGCACTCGAACTCAGTGTTGTGTGTAGTACATGTTATTGAATTACATTGAAGAGAAAATGTATCAAGAAATCATGGGGTGTTACATTTTCCCCTCCTTCAATAAATTATGTCTTCACAATTTAAAATTGTTCTTGGAAAAAAAGGATAAAAATAAAAAAATACCTTTGTCGAAAACCCATATCCGAAATTAGGTTAATAAAATTTAGTCTTAAGAAGTGGGAAAGGAAATGAAAAAGTCACCACCAAATTATGATATCGATTACAAGAACAATGATTGAAATTGAGGACACATAATTGGAGGAAAATGTACTTATTTATAGGGAGTGATTGTGGTCATCAATAAAAAACTAGTGTAAAATTGATGGCCTCAAATTCATCCATATATGATGGTTTAAAATATCATTAACCCAACCAAACATAATGTATTAGGATAACACATTTTTTGTTTTAAAATCCATTCAATAATGTTTAATAATTAATTTATTCTTAAAATAGAGAGAAATGTATAATTTACAAGTAGAGTTTCATCCTTCACCTAATTCTTACCACAAACTCATCTTTTACTCCAAACGATGAGTATTCATGATGAATTTGTCACACCTGATGCACTAGAATCAACTTATAGAGAATCACATAATCTAAATGTGTTGAACTATATATTTCTCTATTATTTATAGATTAACCAAAACCAAACTAATTAGTAAAATATTAGATGATCACCAAAAAGGATAATCCATTAGATAGAGAAATATTAATATTAATTTCCAAAATTAAACCAACAATACCGAATGTTCAATAAATACCATTCAAAAAACAGTTTTCTATAAAATCTTTCAATATAATCCAAACTAATTTTGAAACCCAAAACTCAGAAAAATTTTCTTACCTAGTCTTCTACGTTAAATTGTATCTCCAGATAAGATCGAATACTCTTAAAGTCACATACTTAAAAGTAATTAAACTAATAACATACTCTCTATGATAGGTCAATTATTTCCATAAAGAACCCAAATCGCTATAAATCTACTTGAAAAACATTGTTAAAAACCCAATATTACCCCTCTAATGAAATCCCATAGTATTCTATTTTCCTTAGTTATATAGTGTTACCAACAGAGCTAACATCTTCCAAAATAACATTTATCACTTAATCACCAAATCATTTTAATATACTAAGGATAAATATTAAGTTCTCAAAATCAATATATTCTTGATCCATAAAATCATTTAACTAAAAATAATTAGTCATACTAACCAGGGACTTTACGTAGTCTAGTGGTAGGTGATATATCCCAATCACACTTTAGTTGTGTGTTCAACTACTATAGCATTGTCTGATGTGACAGGTTATCACATGGTCTGAGTGTTTTCCTTTTTCAAAATCTATATATTTTTATAATATTCTAAAAAATGAGATAAATTCCTCAAAAAATAATCCAAACATATTTTAACCATAAATTTTATCTCATACGTCGCATTTTCATCCTAAAAAATAATAACCCATAATTGCCTCAAATTCAAGGATCATATAACCCCAAATGGGTTATTATAACTATATCCACAATAGAAGAAAAGTTCTTTCTAGAATATTATTTTCACAGTACACACTACATGGTTACGCATACAAGAGAATAGTCTCCCCAAGTAATCCTGTACATTTAAAAATTTCCCCATACATTTATTTCAATATAGGTTCTTCCTTGACTTAGATGTTATCCTATAGAATAAGGCATTGAATCACGTAATGCCAAAGTCCCTTATATTTATTAAAAATGACTATAATTGGATTCTTAGGATCATTTTTATTTTCTTCCATAGTACACTTCATTTTTCTTCGGAAATTTCATACTTTATGTCCTTCTTCCCTCACACATAAATCATTTCTTTGTTCCATTACGACTCTTTCTCAGGTGCCTCCTTCCGCATTTCCTGAATGATGGAAATTTAGATTTCTTTTTTCCATGGTCACCACTTTTGGAGCTCTTATCATTCACCACATTTCTCTTATTGTTTGAGTTCAGGAGTTGGTTAATATACATGTTGTTGATAAAATTTTTCGAAAAATGATTTGGCAATAACCTGATATCTTTTACTTCTATCAACATTCCATTTCATTACTCCTTTCCACCGTCATGCCCACATTATACATCATGTTCAATGTAACTATAACTTCCTTGGAATACAACCATTGAATAACTCAATAATGCATAGTGTGAGTCATAAAATAATTTAGAGAATATCAAAACACTTTATTTTCAATCCAAAACACCATACTATTAACCATGGTAATTTATTCTAATCTTATATTAAAATCGTTCAAATTGGTTTCTAATTAAAATGTGAATTATCCTAAGAATATCCCCCAGGAATATCGTAACCAATATTGTAGCATGGCTCATTGCAATGCACCAGTTCCCATTCGATTCCAGCTCAAAGTGGTGATTTTGGGTTTTACACCAAGGTACATCTCGGCCAGAGCTACCTCTACCAGCTTGTATCTAGAATGGGATGTATTGCTTGGAAAACTCATAAAATCTATACAATACCAATATTATAGGAAGTTATTATTTGATCATCCTAAAAGTATATCTCATGGTAATGTTCTATAATCAAGGTTTTTCTAAATCTTGCTTCCATGGTTGTGCTAAAATTCCTCTGATACCAACTGTAATGCCATGACCCTAGTTACCCAGAGTCAGTGCATTATAAAATAACATGGGAATGATAGAAGAAATAATTTCCTAAAATACTGATCATTTTAGTAGCCTTGAACATACCAGATACACTCATAAGTTTTACATTACATCATTAAATAAAAACATCAACAACATTTTCCCCCTTTTAAACACATTTATATACTTAGCCTATCCCTATAGGTGAACCATAAAATACTTCTTCACATCCTGGAAAAAGTAAAACATAGAAAGGGGTGAGAAAAGTTGCTCATTAATGATAACAATACAGATTAATCTTTCATAAATAATGCTAATCATTTAAGGTAATGTATAAGGCTAAAACTAAAGCATTTTAAACTTTAACATCAGCATAATATAACAATGATAAAATTAAATAATTTCATTTAATTATTCACATGGATATTCTACTATTCAAATAATCACATGAAATAACAATAAAAACTTTCATAATGATGGAATGAAATATCCCAGACTTCATATCCACATAGTCAAGGCCTTGTGACCAGACTACAAATAAGATTTTGGCAAGGCCTTATGCAAAGACACTAGTTTGTCTCATGAGACCTAACGATGCATCGAGAAGCTATTGAGGGATCCCCCCACCACTTAATAAATCCAATGCACTCCTCACGTGAAAAGGTTTAAACATAACATATACATTAGTATTAAAATAGGAATATGATATGTCAATAATTTATCCGTAAACCATGAATGGTATAAAAATAACACATCCACAGTCAAACATATCACAAAACCATTAATACTGTATGAATGATTTCTATCATAATAAATCATCCTCGATCAATAATAATATCCCTGAAATGATATTTATGTAGTTTAAAATGGTCAGTAAAAATCTTGGTGAGAAATATACCATTTTCATTAAAACATTTAAAAGTCTCACTATTTATCAAGAAGCTGTTTAAAATATATTTTTGAATCAAAGTTTATCATACCAATTTGAAAATTATAAAAGTAATTTCAAATTTAAAATTTTAATTTCCATAAAATAATACCTTAAAACCATTTTTAAATCATGGACATTAATGAGAATGATTTAGAAGAATAAAATTTTAAAACTTGTAAAATGAAATTTTAGTTAGATATCCTAACCAAACGAGAGATGATTGAATACAAATAATTGAGTTAAAAAAACTTTATAATATAATGATAATAAAGGGATTCCTGATATTCTATTTCAATTTGCAATATATACACCAAATAAAAATAAATTGGATCATAACAACAAAGAAGTATCTATGGAATGTATGTTGAGATGAATTTCTTTATAAAGACCATATCCTTTGGTTAATGATAAATAAATGATATAATTATGTGTTAAAAATATAAATACACTCAGTTTTATTTTATATTCAATGTAAATAAATCAGAGTACATTCACACATATTCTGGTAAAAACAACAGCAATGACTCGGATGTTTAACTCAATGAATATAAATTCAGTTAAAATTTCTTGTGTCCAGTTTATATCGATGACATGATAATTTATCAATGGAGTTATTATTTGTATCAAATGTAAATCAAAAAAATGGGAGTGGAAATTACTACATAAGTAATTAAACAGTCACTTCCCACATAATCTTGGATTAATGTAATCAATGAAGTAAATGTAAAGCCCAATGAGTAGAAATTGAAATTTTAAATTTCTTTACCGATTTGGTAAATTATGAAACATACACCCCATGAAAGACGTATCATCCAATGAACATGTAAATACCTATAAATTAAAGTATATTACACAAAAAATAAAATCATGGTCATTACATACACCACACAAAAGGAAACCGTGGCAATATAGCATGAATCTCACGGGAATAAGATGTGAGATGAAAACTCCTTACCACATTATAATAAATAGAGTTGTTTGAACAAAAGTTAATAACCACCAAATGAATCACATAAAACCATGAATATAAAAAATATAATGATAATATATATAAAATGGCAGTACACAATACACCACATGCAATAAATAGGTGGAAAACAATGGAAATCTCACGGAATTTAAAGTGAGATGTGAAACCCCTTGCGTCGTGTCCAACTTGACTCGTTCGTTCATTGATCTACTGAATAATAAACTAAAGTTTTTTTCTACTTGATTAAGAACCTTTTTCAAGTTTATTATTACATTTCTATCACTAATTACCATGTTATAAACATTATGTAATTATTTAAGTTAATAATGTTCATTTTGTTGATATTTGGTACTTGAGTCAAAAATGAACTTGTTATAATTATAAATTGTCCATGAGGTCAAAAGTCTATTATCTATAGTATCATATTCATGATTTAAATATCGTATATATCATATATATCAAATATATATATATAATTATTTCATGATATTTGGAGATAAGAAATGAAATGCACTATTCATGGAGACGGTAAGTCGTACGTATGCATGAACGCTACTTTAATTTCTATTTCATATTTAATGAAATAAAAAATTAATGATACATAGGTATATTATAATTACTGTATAATATCATATGTTATATTTTTTATATAATTTAATTATCTCCATCATATTTATGTTCCATGTATGTCATGAACGAATCATATCACCTTGAGGGGGCGGTAGTCAGCACTTCCTCAGATGAAATTATAGTGTTCACACATATTGGAAAGAATAAAGGTGTGTTTGTTAATTAAAATTATAGAAGAATAGATAAAACATTAATATAATATATATATTATATATAAATATAGTTCCATCATAATTTCCACCATTAGAGGTGGTAGAAGATAATTGAACAATCATCGTTTCGTGAGGCAGCAGTTCGCCTCCAACGAGAACTATATGTTTTTCCCATTTTATGGAGGTGTGTGTAAGTGTAGCTTGAATATTTTTCGTAAAAACAACCTAGTATATTGATGATACTCATTTTGTTATAAATTAAAGTAATAAAAACATGTTAGGGGGTTGGAGATGTAAAATAAAAGAAGAGAACTCTAGGGAAGACATGTCCTTAAAATTTGGTAACTCTTATTGGTTGGAACAAAATGGATTTGTTTAAGTGCCTTATTCCTAAGGTAAGGATTCTTGGTGTAAGGGAGGGATCTTGAAAGATTATTTGGGCTGAGTTCGGATGAGTCAAGGATCCTGAGAGGTGTGACTAATGGGTTAGAGGTGAGGGATTTTTATAAGGGGAGGAGGGGCTCTTTAGGAATGTGTGAAAAGATTGTTTTATCATATAATTATTTTCTATTTATAAATATCCAAAAATAAATATAATCAATCATAAGATGACTCCTGGTCGAAATAAAATCATCCAATAAGAATTGGACAAGTTATATATATTTTTTTAATCATTGTAATCTTATTTATTTAAATCATTCATTAATGAGGTAAACACTACATAATTATTGTGTCATAAATAATTTTATTTATTTGATATCTAAAAATTATAAAAAAATACCATGATGTAGGAAATAGTTTTATGTTTCTAAAAAATATTTATAGTCTAAGATATAACTTATATAACCCTATGTAAAAATTTATTTCTTAAAAGATATATGTTTTAGTTATTTTTGACTTTACTTAAAATTAATTAGTATAAAGTGTCATTATCACTCTTAAGTGGCTCCATGGGGTCCCAATATCAACCCAAATATGCCCACAGTCGGCGATGACTCGTCCAACATAGTTAGGAAAATTTTTAAGGTACTTTTGTATTATTAGAATATTTTTTTACCTTGAATTACCCTATTTACCTTTAACCACGGTAAATAAAAGTCAAAAGTTACTATTCACCAAAACAAATTCATCTTATTGGACCAAATTTTACTTACTAATAACAATCATGTATATTGGATTTTTCTAAATTTAATTCACAAATTTGGTAAAATTTCATTTAAATGAAAAATTCAGATTTTTAACTTCTATTTAGTGGTTTCACTATTCATAAAAAATTGATGCTTTTCAGAAAAATAATAGACATTAAGCCTAAGATATATTTTATATTCTGAATTAAAAAATTATTTCTATTTTACCAACTTCAAAACATATAAGTTGGATTAATTAGTTTAAAATTAATTCCCGTTGTCAAAACAAAATGCATATTTTTAAGATATATTAACTATCAAAAGATTGACACTTGTTTATGTTCAATATTAAAGTTAAATTACTTCCAATGACCAAATTTGTATTAAATTGTAAAAATGTAATATAATTAAACATCGAAACAAATTAATAAGATAATCTAACCATATAAATAAATTAAATTAAAAGTAATCTTTGAATTAAAATACAATATTTCTCACCATTCATAAAAAATGAATATTATTTGAAAAAAACAAAATTTCAACCAAAGTAAATTTGGATATTCTGATTCTAAAAAATAATTTTACTTTTTCATATTGAATATGTAATGTTGTAAAATATTGGATTTAAGAAGGGTTCTCCATTAAAAGGTGGTAAAATTTCATTTTTTTAGGAAAATGCAATTTTTATCTGAAAAATTGAATTTGTTCCTATAATATTTCTAAGAAACACATAATACAGAAGTCAAAATTATATGGAGTATACAAAATTCAAAATCCAGATAATATTATTCATGACCATTTTTGAATGGCCAGTTTTCTAAGTTTTGGTGTGCTCAAACTCAGTGTTGCATATGGTATATGTTATTGAATTACTAAGAAGAGATAACGTAACAAGACATCGTCAGGTGTTACACAAAGGAGTAATTAAAATTTTGTAGAGACCCGAAGC
Source organism: Viscum album (assembly GCA_963277665.1). NCBI lineage: Eukaryota > Viridiplantae > Streptophyta > Magnoliopsida > Santalales > Viscaceae > Viscum > Viscum album. Next base: position 1,704,401,625 of record OY728155.1, read on the forward strand.
TTGACGTACATGAACATTACATTACTTTTGCGGAATACTTAGTACATAACAAAAACACACACACAAGGATCGTAATAGTTTTGTGTCTTTGGAAACTCGGAATAAAATCTTCTAATCGTGGTGAAAGATCTTCAACATATCCCATAAAGATCATCCTTTTTTTTTACCTAAAACCTTTCTTTATATCCTGGGGAAAAGAAAACATAAAAGGGTGAGATCAAATGCTCAGTAAGGGTAAACAAAAGAAATATCAATCACATCATATTCATAAGAACATAACATTTTGAAAATCATAACCTGCAAAAGAGAGCATAATTTCATAACATGGGATAAATAATGGTAGTGAGATGTAATCACAATAATCATAACTTAAAACATGAAACTTTGTGGCATTCACACATAATCATAGAGAATCATTTCTTGTTAGTCAAGACTCATTCCCAAGACTATCTTAGTGGACAAAGTCCCTTTCTGAATCGAGTAACCCTCGTTTCAGTCCTGTCTCACTGAACCGGTATAACCTACCATTCCACCCATGTCTATCTCATGAGATATAAAATCTTTACCCAATGCATTGGAGGGAGATATAGGTCCCACCCATCTTATAATGAATCCTTTATTATGTGTGCCACATAATCATAAAACATACATCATCACATAACACATGTAACAAAATGGGATTCTTGAAACATCATGGCATCATAAAAAAAACCATATAAGGTAAATGACTTCATAAAAATAATTCCCTCACAACATAATCAAATCAATTTAATAATAGGGATAAAAACAGAACCCTTTATTATCTTAGATGGAAAATAATTTTGATAAAACACTTGAACTCCATTCTTGAGGAAAATATCCTTTCTTCTTCAAAAACACTTTTCTTTTCTTAAAATGTCATAAAATTATAAACTAAAAAAAAGTTGATTAAAAATAAACTTGAAAACTTTTAAAGGAAGCTTCTTGGAAATAATGTTTTAAAAATCAATTCATGCCGTATAATTTTAAAAAAAACATTATTCCCGTACTTTTGTTGGAAAAGTCAAAAAGTACCTCGTATGAAAAACGACAAAAGATTCCTTTCATATCTTTTACTAAAAACTTTCCGAAGGGTAAAATTGGATTTAAACTATTGTAAGTGGATGGAAAAAATATTATATATTTAAGGAACATGGATGTGGATGATAAAATACACCCTAGTAAATACTTACGAATAAACAATCTCGTATAAAAATGAGATTGTGATATTTCCCTTACCTTAAGTCCGAATTGCTTTGTAAGTGTCCGAACCTCCTGTATAATGATTTAAATCATGTTATTTACTTATTCCAGAATCATATTCATTGTTATTATATCATATATGGTCCACTTATGACTTTATATTACCCGTTCTTTTGTAAATTTATGTTAAAGAAGCGTTTTGGGTAAAATCGTCTCATTTGTCGTTCGTGTTTTTAACTTGTAATTATTCATATGATTACTTAGATCATGATTACTTAATTACAGAATATAAAACATGATTTATATTTATATATTCAGAATATACATATATAATAAATCAGTAAATGGAAAGAAATACACCGTTCATGGAGACGGTAGTCCGTACGTACGCATGAACGCTGTTTTCGTTTCCTTATTGAATTGAATGGAATTAAGTAGAGGACATACATATAAATAATTCCAGTATCATTATTATGTCATATATTTCATTAGAACTTATTATATATACTTTATAATCATTCATGAATGGTTAATCATTGAGAATGAATCTCATCGCGTCGTGGAGACGGTAGTCCGTACGTACGCACGAGCGATGATATCGTTCCCATGGTCGTGGAATTGTGTTGAAGTGTATGTATACTATTTCAGTACCAATATCACTTTATAATATTCATATATAGTTACTCATTAAACCATTATACCCATCAATGTAAGGTGGTGGTGGAAAATAGATTACACCACGGCATGGAGACGGTATTCCGTACGTACGCACGCACTGTGATTTCTTTTTCCGTAGGATGGATATATGGTGAAATAGGGTTGTTTCATACTTATAATAACACATCAGTATATGAGTGATACTGATGTTATTACTTCATATTGAAACAACCTAATAAGAAGAAGAGGAAGAAGAAATAAAGATGAAAGAATTGGTAACGGTAATTACCTCTTCTTTGAAGCGCCTCTTTGAGACCTCCTCTTAGGGCACTAAAATTGGTCCTTGAGGAAGACCAGAACCTCTAGGATGTTTCTAGGGAAGTGGAGAAGATATTTTGGCAGGGGTGGTCCGAGCTTGAGTGCTCAAATTGGTGTGAGGAGGAGGGGGAGGAGGTGTCCATTTATAGGGGAGGAGAGGGGCACCTTAGGAATACCTCAAAATATTATTTTATATTAATGTCAAAATCGGTTTATAATGGTTCCAAAGGGTTTTATTTCGAAGATAAAGTGGGTATGGGTCGAAATACTATCATCCAATAGGATTTAGACATGTTTATGGTATTATTTTAACCTTATCAATTAGATTTAACTCTAAGTTAAATAATTTAACTTTTACCGTGTCTTTTTGTTTTCTTTAACTATATGGTTAATACACTTACTATAACATGTCAAACGAACCCCAAATTGTTTATTATTAATATATATGTCCTTATCTACGTCATTTGGCCGAACCTTAGATTTTTAAGAATAAAATAACAATTAATAATATAATATTTGATTTAAAAACTATTTTGTGTCAATTTTGACACTATTTGATATATGATTTTTGTGAAAGTCATAACAGAATTATATGTTCGAAACAAGTTGATTCAATCAACACTAATATATCATAGTAACCTAGAAAATTAGTGGAATTCATAAAAAGTCTCAAATTACATTTATTTTGGTGTTTATAACATCAATTATGTCAATATTTCATAAATAAGATAATTACTGCATCATCTCTGTGTCATAAATAAATTAAATTATTTGATGTATAAAAATTACAAATAAAATACAATTATGTAGGAAATATTTTTAGCTTTCTAATGAATATTTACAATCGAATTTATTCTATGTACAACCCTATATTAAAAATGTTTTAGCAAATAAACTTTGATTTTAACTCTTTTAACTCTTCTTTGAATTAAATAATAATAAATGTCCTAATCTAATCCAAGTGGGCCTAAATGATAATATTTTACACTTAAGGTTGTTTTTGGTCGAGATACACTTGTCCAATAGAATTAGGACATGTGTTAGGGTAATATTAATATCATTCTTACCCTTAATTACCCTATTAACTTTTAACCGTGGTAAATAAAAGTAAAAAGTTACTATTCACCAAAAATTATTTTCATCTCATTGAACCACATTTTACATACTGACATCAACCGTGTCTCTCGGATTTTTGACATTCCATTCACAGAAGCGGTAAAATTATGTTTTATGAAAAATTCAGTTTTTTTTAACTACCACTTAGTAGTTTCACTATTCATCATAAATTGATGTTTTTCGGAACAATGCCAAAATTTCATCCTAAGCTATATTTCATATTCCGAATTCAAAAATGAAGTCTATTTTACCAAATTCATAACATAGAAGTTGCATTAATTAATTTTATAATTAAATCCCGCTGTTAAAACAAAGAGCGTGTTTTTAAGAAACAATATCTATCAAAAGATTGGCACTTGTTTATGTCTAGTTTAAATGTGAAACTACATCCAATGACCAACATTGTATTAAATTGTAAAAATATATTCTAAATATACTTTAAAACAACTCAAATTAATAATTTATCACTATTAATTATTTTGATTATAATTTAGTAATTTTCACTATTCATCAGAATATGAAAGTTATCCGAAAAGTAACAAAATTTCACCGTAGGATAAATTCGATACTCCGAATCCAAAAATGAAGTCCATTTTGAGAGCTAAAATTTCTAAAATTTTAAAAGGTGGTTATTACTATTCATCACGGCTAGTTATAATAATATTTTAATAGCATATCGTTGTTTAGTGAAACTCGGTATTGCGTACTACACACGCTATCGAGGAAGGTCGCGATTGCGTGTAATGCAAGGCAAGTCAAGGATGCATGTTGTGAAAGCTTCTTTTGGTGTAGCGTACAACACAAGACAATAATGAAATTAAAAAAAATATTTTTCATAAAATTTCGGGGTGTTACATTCTACCCCCTAAAAATGAATTTCGCCCTCGAAATTCGTCGGGGTTATAAATGGTTTACTATTCGAAAGTTTCTCTAATAGAAACCCATATCGTAAAAAGGAATACCAATAACCAATATTTGAAAACAAAAGTATGAAACGTAACAGTTACCAAATAAACTAATCACTGGGTTTCCACATAGGTGAAAATATGGATATGGAAGAAAAATATAACCATCATGTTCTGATGGAGAGTGGTAGAGAACATGGCTATGGAAAATCTAGTAATCATAAATCCATAAATTTGTGACGATCTAAGTTACCATCTGATTCATCAGGTATAAGATCACTAGGACAACCTTTTTGGTTTTCAAGATCATTTCCCTAAAGTTGAAAATTTGAATTAGAATAAATACTTTCTTTATTTTGGTACAATCTCACTGTTGTTCATGCCTTGAACAATTTCCACTTCATCTCTTAAATAAATGAAGTTGAATTTGTTATTCGTGTAGTGTTAGCAGATCATGTGATAGAATGATGGGTCATTCCATCTCTTTCAAACAAAAGGTTAGCAAAAGTTATAAGTCCATCTTATGGTTAATCGTATATGGTTCCAAAAATGAACTTATACTTCATATATCATACCGCTTAATAAAATAAAACCAGTTTCTACTAACCAGGGACTTCCTGTAGGCCAGTGGTAGGCGATAAAGGCCAGTCGCACTTCGGTTGTGGGTTCGATTCCCACAGCCTTGTCCGACGCGATGGGCTGTCGCCCGTCCTGCAGGTTTTCCTTTTTCTAAAACTACATTACTATAACATCCCATCAATAATATCGAAAAAAAACTTCTATCCTTAAACAATACTAACTTATGTCCAACATAATCCATTCCAATCTTTAGGCTTATCCATAATACTGCAGTCCACTCTCATAACATAGTGAAAACGATTACCATAGATTTAATATCATCGTTGATCCCCATATATCATAAGATATATCTTATTGGTCGCATTCCAAACATTCAAAGGCCTTAATCTTGTACTCTCTTGAATACCCATTGAACCTTATTGAAAACATGAATGCTATTAAAAGTTAACTCTTTCCACATACCAAAATCCTCAAAATTCTATATACTCAAACCATGATATCACTTAGTCCTTATATCAATCATGAGCTCATGAATACTATTAAACATTTCATTTTTTCGTTTTCCCTTCATTATGCGCATATCATCTTATTTCCAAAAATATCTGAATAACCTTTCATGGATACTGGTAACATTAATCAGACAACAGTGTAAAAATCCTTACATGTCTCTTTATTCCATAGTACAATGAGATTACTTATACAACATTACACATGATAAACATGTAATCATTCCACTACATTCTTAAACCATTGACCGAGCTTCAACAATTCTTTCATCTCACATATCATTTGTAGTCTCATCATCATCATCAACATAAATACTACCCATACGACCATACTGATTCTCTTCATGAGACTTTCCCTTAGGGCATTGGTTTGCATAATGCCCGTACATTCCACATTTAAAACATTTAACCATTGTTGATGTCGTAGCAATACCATTATCCTCATCCCTGGTATTAACTGAACCTTTTCCTTTGCACTTACTGGCTTTGTGTCCTTCTTTTCCACACCCAAAGCATCTTCCAGTTCCTTTGAAACATTCTCCTTGATGCCTCTTCCCACATGATTTACATAGGGGAAATTGAACTTTCTTTCCTCTATGATCATCATGAAACTCCATCTTTCTCTTATTAGCCGAGTCAGGAAACTTACCAAATTTTACTTTATTGATCATATTATGAGATTGCTGATTCGGCATAATAATGATGTTTGGACTTCCAAATCCCATTTCATTTGGTTGCTCATGAAGAATATCATTCCATTGTCCATCATATCCTCCATTATCGTGAATCACCTTGTTTCCAGTCATTTTTTAAAACCCAAAAAGAATAGTGTGAGAGGCAAAAATCATAATAAATGGGGAGTAACTTAAATATCTAACATCTTTGGTTTAATCTAATATCGTTACCATAGTTCTAGGACTATATCCTATACGTATACTTATCCTTAGGGGCATCCCTAGACATACCATAGAAATATCTCTAGGGATCTCACTAACATTTTCTCATCCTAGTTTCCAAAGGTTGACCAAACATTTCCTCTGATACCAACTGTAGATACCCGAAGCTTGACGTACATGAACATTACATTACTTTTGCGGAATACTTAGTACATAACAAAAACACACACACAAGGATCGTAATAGTTTAGTGTCTTTGGAAACTCGGAATAAAATCTTCTAATCGTGGTGAAAGATCTTCAACATCTCCCATAAAGATCATCGTTTTTTTACCTAAAACCTTTCTTTATATCCTGGGGAAAATAAAACATAAAAGGGTGAGCTCAAATTCTCAGTAAGGGTAAACAAAAGAAATATCAATCACACCGTATTCATAAGAACAGAACATTTTGAAAATCATAACCTGCAAAAGAGAGCATAATTTCATAACATGCGATAAATAATGGTAGTGAAATGTAATCACAATAATCATAACTTAAAACATGAAACTTTGTGGCATTCACACATAATCATAGAGAATCATTTCTTGTTAGTCAAGACTCATTGCCAAGACTATCTTAGTGGACAAAGTCCCTTTCTGAATCGAGTAACCCTCGTTTCAGTCCTGTCTCACTGAACCGGTATAACCAACCATTCCAGCCATGTCTATCTCATGAGATATAAAATCTTTACCCAATGCATTGGAGGGAGATATAGGCCCCACCCATCTTATAATGAATCCTTTCTTTTGTGTGCCACATAATCATAAAACATACATCATCGAATAACACATGTAACAAAATGGGATTCTTGAAACATCATGGCATCATAAAAAAACCATATAAGGTAAATGACTTCATAAAAATAATTCCCTCACAACATAATCAAATCAATGTAATAATAGGGATAAAAAAAGAACCCTTTATTATATTTGATGGAAAATAATTTTGATAAAACACTTGAACTTCATTCTTGAGGAAAATATCCTTTCTTCTTCAAAAACACTTTTCTTTTCTTAAAATGTCATAAAATTATAAACTAAAAAAAAGTTGATTAAAAATAAACTTGAAAACTTGTAAAGGAAGCTTCCTGTAAATAATGTCTTAAAAATCCATTCATTCCACATAATTTAAAAAAAACATTATTCCCGTACTTTTGTCGGAAAAGTCAAAAAGTACCTCATATGAAAAACGACAAAAGATTCCTTTCATATCTTTTACTAAAAACTTACCGAAGGGTAAAATTGGATTTAAACTGTTGTAAGTGGATGGAAACAATATTATATATTGAAGTAACATGGATGTGGATGATAAAATACACCCCAGTAAATACTTACGAATAAACAATCTCAGATAAAAATGAGATTGTGATATTTCCCTTACCTTAGGTCCGACTTGCTTTGTAAGTGTCCGAACCTCCTGTATAATGATTTAAATAATGTTATTTACTTATTCCAGAATCATATTCATTGTTATTATATCATATATGGTCCACTTATGACTTTATATTACCCGTTCTTTTGCAAATTTATGTTAAAGAAGCGTTTTGGGTAAAATCGTCTCATTTGTCGTTCGTGTTTTTAACTTGTAATTATTCATATGATTAATTAGATCATGATTACTTAATTACAGAATATTAAACATGATTTATATTTATATATTCAGAATATACATATATAATAAATCAGTAAATGGAAAGAAATACACCGTTCATGGAGACGGTAGTCCGTACGTACGCACGAGCGATGATATCGTTCCCATGGTCGTGGAATTGTGTTGAAGTGTATGTATACTATTTCAGTACCAATATCACTTTATAATAATCATATATAGTTACTCATTAAACCATTATACCCATCCATTTAAGGTGGTGGTGGAAAATAGATTACACCACGGCGTGGAGACGGTATTTCGTACGTACGCACGCACGGTGATTTCTTTTTCCGTAGGATGGATAGATGGTGAAATAGGGTTGTTTCATACTTATAATAACACATCAGTATATGAGTGATACTGATGTTATTACTTCATAATGAAACAACCTAATAAGAAGAAGAGTAAGAAGAAATAAAGATGAAAGAATTGGTAACGGTAATTACCTCTTCTTTGAAGAGCCTCTTTGAGACCTCCTCTTAGGGCACTAAAATTGGTCTTTGAGGAAGACCATAACCTCTAGGATGTTGCTAGGGAAGTGGAGAAGAGATTTTGGCAGGGTTTGGCCGAGCTTGAGCGCTCAAATTGGTGTGAGGAGGAGGGGGAGGAGGTGTCCTTTTATAGGGGAGTAGAGGGGCACCTTAGGAATACCTCAAAATATTATTTTATATTAATGTCAAAATCGGTTTATAATGGTTCCAAAGGGTCTTATTTCGAAGCTAAAGTGGGGATGGGTCGAAATCCTATCATCCAATAGGATTTAGACAAGTTTATGGTATTATTTTAACCTTATCAATTAGATTTAACTCTATGTTAAATAATTTAACTTTTACCGCGTCTTTTTGTTTTTTTTAACTATATGGTTAATACACTTACTATAACATGCCAAACGAACCCCAAATTGTTTATTATTAATATATATATATCCTTATCTAAGTCATTTGGCCTATCCTTAGATTTTTAGGAATAAAATAACAAGTAATAATATAATATTTTATTTAAAAACTATTTTGTGTCAATTTTGACACTATTTGATATATGATTTTTGTGAAAGTCATAACAGAATTATATGTTCGAACCAAGTTGATTAAATAAACACTAATATATCATAGTAACCTAGAAAATTAGTTGAATTCATAAAAAGTCTCAAATTCCATTTATTTTGGTGTTTTTAACATCAATTATGTCAATATTTCATAAATAAGATAATTACTGCATCATCTCTGTGTCATACATAAATTAAATTATTTGATGTCTAAAAATTAAAAATAAAATACCATTACGTAGGAAATATTTTTAGCTTTCTAATGAATATTTAAAATCGAATTTATCTTATGTAAAACCCTATATTAAAAATGTTTTAGCAAATAAACATTGATTTTAACTCTTTTAACTCTGCTTTGAATTAAATAATAATAAATGTCCTAATCTAATCCAAGTGGGTCTAAATGATAATATTTTACACTTAAGGTTGTTTTTGGTCGAGATACACTTGTCCAATAGAATTAGAACATGTGTTAGGGTAATATTAATATCATTCTTACCCTTAATTACCCTATTAACTTTTAACCGTGGTAAATAAAAGTAAAAAGTTACTATTCACCAAAAATTATTTTCATCTCATTGAACCACATTTTACATACTGACATCAACCGTGTCTCTCGGATTTTTGAAATTCCATTCACAGAAGTGGTAAAATTATGTTTTATGAAAAATTCAGTTTTTTAACTACCACTTAGTAGTTTCACTATTCATCAAAAATTGATGTTTTTCGGAACAATGCCAAAATTTCATCCAAAGCTATATTTCATATTCCGAATTCAAAAATGAAGTCTATTTTACCCAATTCATAACATAGAAGTTGCATTAATTAATTTTATAATTAAATCCCGCTGTTAAAACAAAGAGCGTGTTTTTAAGAAACAATATCTATCAAAAGATTGACACTTGTTTATGTCTAGTTTAAATGTGAAATTACATCCAATGACCAACATTGTATTAAATTGTAAAAATATATTCTAAATATACTTTAAAACAACTCAAATTAATAATTTATCACTATTAATTATTTTGATTATAATTTGGTAATTTTCACTATTCATCAGAATATGAAAGTTATCCGAAAAGTACCAAAATTTCACCTTAGGCTAAATTCGATACTCCGAATCCAAAAATGAAGTCCATTTTGAGAGTTAAAATTTCTAAAATTTTAAAAGTTGGTTATTACTATTCATCACGGCTAGTTATAATAATATTTTAATAGCATATCGTTGTTTAGTGAAACTCGGTATTGCGTAATACACACGCTATCGAGGAAGGTCGCGATTGCGTGTAATGCAAGGCAAGTCAAGGATGCATGTTGTGAAAGCTTCTTTTGGTGTAGCGTACAACACAAGACAATAATGAAATTAAAAAAAATATTTTTCATAAAATTTCGGGGTGTTACAAATTTAGTCTTCTCAAACATTCCAGAGATTTATTATAGATGAAAATAATTTTGGACACATTAAATGAATAAAATTATACACCCTTTTTATATTTTCATAATCCGTAATTTAATTTGTTTAGTTAATGGAATGAATATAGTATTAGTGTTTCCTAAGAGTTTAAGGAAAATATTTAATCATAAATAATAAGGAATAATTACATTGATAAAAAATATCAATTATATTTAAAATTAATTTTTCTAACTAAAAATAACCTTTGACTTTCCCGTTGTAAAAAAATTATATATAATAAGTCAAAGAGAATGATATTTCTAACTTTTCATTGTATAGAATATTATAAATGGTAAAACTCATGAAAAAAATGTATATATAATCTATAATTTTAGGATTATGGAAGATATAAAATCATAATATTAAATTATAAAATATTTTATGGTTATTCTTTAGTCAATATCATTTTATTTTTAACATTAGTTACCTAATTTTCCATTTAATATGGTAAACAAATTATTAATTATACTATTAAAAATGTCTACAAATAAAATTTAAATATTTATCATATTTATTCCCACAATTTAAAATTTCAGAATACATTTTTTATGATTAAATTCATGTAATTTAAATAAATTAATTTTAATAAAAATACATAAAATATAACAAAAATGGTTTATAGAAAAATTCCATTTTATGTATACAAATATTTTTATACAAAATAATATCATTAAATTCAGTAAAATGAAATTAATATAATTATTAATAATAATATAAAATAATATTAGTTTGAAATATTCTTAAAAAATGTAGTTTATTAAATTCATGAATAAAAAAATTCTGTTTTTATTAAAAAATTGTATTTTCACTATTCACTGGAAAATAAATATTTTCAGAAAAAAAAAGAAAATTTTACCCTAAGATAATTTTCATATTCCAATTTAAAAACATTTATATTAATGTTAAAAAATAATGTCATATTTTTTTTAAAATCAATTAGTATATTTTCAAAAAAAATTAATAATGTTTTTTGAAGAGAATATATATCTAGTGCATAAAATATTATTTCTGGAAATTGAGTAGTTATTTATCAATAATTAATAAACTAATTTTTTAAATTATTTACTTTATTTATATTTTATAATTTTGTTAATACTTTTCAAACCCACTAATTCATAGATTAGTTATAACTGTCATATTTAAATAATAATATTTTGGTTTTCATTTCAGCTCATCATTGGGTATTTTGTATGCTATCAAACATAATTTTATTATTTTCAACTATTTGGTAGTGACATTTTGTGAATGATATAAATAAATTAATGGATCAATTTATTGTTTATCATATAATTTTATTATAAAAACTTTGGGTTGTAAATCTTTTAAGTAGTTTCAGAAAAAACATCACAAAAACTATAAAAAAAGGTGAAGGAAATTATGTCAATAAATTTTAAAAGTAAACTATTATATATTATAATGCATATAGATAAAACTATTAATGATTTATTTATCATTTTTATTATTGTTGACATCATCCTTAGTGGATTTAGAGTAACTCAAAGATTATATATAGTTGTTATTGAATTGTTGATAATTTTATCAAAAAAGGATAATGCAGAATATTTATCTATTGATGCTAAATATATTAAATATTTGAAAATTATAATTTTATAAAATATTTTAATAGATAAGTAGATAATAATGGAATTATATCTCAAACTAAATATAAATTAAGGGAAATTAAATTTATTTAATGCTTTAATGAAGTATGTGATATTGATTTAGGTCATCATAATAGAAATGATATTTTTTTTATTAGATACTCTACCCTATGGAAAAAAAATCCATAATGTGTAAAGACAAGTTACAAGGTAAACATACCGTTAACTATCTTAATTAAAGAAATGTTAGACATATCTCAACATATTTCCCTTTAAGAATCAATAATGAAAATGAAGATTATTAAGTGAATAATACATTTCTAAGGAAATGTGAGTCCTAACAATGAAATAACACTTAATAAAAATTTGAAATGAAAATTCCAACCAATTTCATTTGAATGAAATTTCAATATATAAAATAATATACTTTTTAAAGTGTAAATCCTATGGTATGAAGAACCTTCTAATGATATTATATAAATATTCTCATGTTATAGAATGATATTGATAGTGCATCCTCAAATGACAAATCATAAATTGGTAGTTATATTTCTACCGATAAAGATGAAAACTATAAGGAATAAACTATGAGAATTGATATCAATATATAACAAGAAGATCCAAGATCTACGAAAAACTTGTTGAAAATTATTAATATAAAATAAAACATAATTCAAGTATTATAGGGAAGAATACAAAGTCTTAAGTGAACCACTCCATGTATGTTATCATCCACCAATGATTCACAAATGATAGGCACTCCGATGATCCCAAAAATTATCATTTCATTGATTTTACTTTTTCACAGAGAATCTTCTACTTTTTTGGCTTCCCTGTATGCATTTGAGACAAGTATTTTGAGCATAGTGGCTCGATTAACACAATCGATTCAGAATAGAAGAGTATTCCATGGAACAACCTTGGTTCAATCCTATAAAGAAATGAATTTAGATTCAGAGTAAGATTCAATCCATATGGTAGTCCAATTATGTTGAACAACTTGATTTCTGTCATACATCATTGTCTATAGCTTGGCTTCAAAAGAGGATATAATTAAAATACAGTGATAAAAACCCTTTAACGAATCAACAAGGTTTATGAAAAATACATCTACGCACCAATGGTCCAGGCATTCCATAGGCCACACAATCTACATTGAACATAATCCATGGGGTAATAGGAGGAATATATCTTATATATTTAGAAAAAAAATGTATCTTTTATCTCTTAGCCACACCTTGAATCTGTAGAATTTTCATATACATAATGGTAATATGATTTTATCACGTTTAAACTTTTTCGTCTACAATCACCTCTATATGCATGGAAATAACAACAACATTAGTAGATAGAACCTGTCCCTAAAAGGGGCATTCATTCATGGATTTCCAAATACAGGTGAACTTGGAAGAAGGTGCTGGAAGAAGAAGGTTTTGGATTATCTCATTGATACCAAATTTTCTATAGAAGTCCAAGATATCATGCAGTGATCATACTTCACTGACATAAAGTCCGAAGACCCCACCTACATACTCCTAAAGATCTTGTGAAAAATCAAATTCAGAAAAAAAAGACTATTTACATATTCCTCTCCTTATAGACATAGGTAACATTCTGAGATAATCACCTACCCAAACTTCTTTTGTTGTTCTTATTTGGGAAATTTGTTTTTTCTAGTTGCCAAGTAGATGTATGTATCTTGATGGTTGAATGTGTTTTTCCTTGATTACTGAAAATCATGAAGTAATTATGTTTGAACTCTGGATCTCCATCTTTCAGTACTCATTTTCATAGAAATTCCCATTTGTATTTGGAATCTCGAAAAGGGTATCCATGTCTATAAAGGCATAATGGTGGACTCTCACCATGACCTGCGAGGGTTAAAAATAAATACTACTATCAGACACCATTATGTCATAGATTTTCGTTTTTAATCAATCTGGAGGAATGATCAAATTATAATTGAGTGTTTTATCCATTTAATAAGTGCTCTAACAATTTTGACCAACGTTCATAAACACAAAACATTTAGCGTTATATATGATATCATTAAAATAATGATTAATTGAAGACCAAACTGATGACCCATTGTAATGTTGATACCAATTTAGTTGCTTGTTCTAGTATCTATTTTCTATAAAATCAATATGAAAGTTATTAAAGGTCAAAAGAATCCATGTAAATTTAATAATCATGATATCATTGAAGATCCTGAGATCTTGTATGTCAAGAACCTCTCCCCCCTAAATAGGATTAACAAAATCCATTCATGAGACAGTAACAAGCTTCCATTCATGCACATATCTTATCCAACTAATGTTCTTGACCATTCCTTCCAACACAGCCATGAGTCCTCTTGGACACCTATATAAGGATGAGTATACAAATTTATAGGTGGCAAATGAATTCACAAGGACAACTCTTCCATCATTGGACATTTATTTCCCCTTTTATCTGGAAAGTTTATTAACAATTCCAAAAATTATTCCTATAAGGAAGTGGCTTATGATTTTTCCCCAAAATATTGTAACATGATGAAAAGTTAATTGGGGAGATCTTTTTCTTACTTTAATTCTTCATGCAATCCTTCTCTATCTTCCTATAGTATTCGCATCATGAAAAGAAATGATGGACTTTCCCCAAGATATTGCTTTTCTATCCAAATCCTCATAGTTGGTAAATAGGGACTAGATAGAATAAAATAGTCATCTAAGAAGCCTGACCAAAAAGAGTATGTTATCTGTATATAATATTTTTAATGGGATAGGTTCACCTCAACCAGTTTTTATTTTATTATAAAGGCCAAACTGGGAAAGATCATTGATTCACATAGTTATATAACCTTCATTCACATAGAATAGGAGACTTGAGAGTGGATCTCCATGTTTAAAACCCCTTGTAAATTTATAGAAACTGAGGGGGATACATTTATTTTAATGGAAAACATTAAAAATGAAATAATGGGATTGATCATTTTGAAAATGTTATGGGATAAACAATATATTTTAAGAATATTTATCAGGAATTTCCATTTAAGAGTGTCAAAATCCTTCGATATATCAATGATTAGAAAAAAGTTCCCTTCATTCTCCTTCTTCATCATTATGTTGAGACATTCCAAGGCCGTGAACAAGAAATTTTGGATGCATCTTTCAAGTAAAAACCCATACTGTATGAGATTAATGAGCTATGTGAGTATTTCCGCCATATTAATAATTATGATTTTTCTATCAAATTTGGGGATGGTGTTCCAAATATAAACTAACCTAAAGTCTTTAAAATCCACATCACAATATTTTTGGGGAATAAGAAAAAAAATTCAGTTAACCCCATGTGGTTAGGAGGAATGAGGGAAAAAAAATCCTTTACGACATCAACCACATCATCCAACAATATTTCCCAGCAGAATGTGAAGAATTTACTCGAACAATCCATCAGGGCCAGTAGCACTTTCCATGTTAATAGAAAAAAGTGTTCTCTTGCCATCCATATTTTTGTATAGAAACAAGACATTAGTTTTATTGCTCATAAAAGTACTGGCGGATGTTATCAGCCATCATATATGTATAATAAATCCAATAATTAGTATAAATACCAATAAAATAATAAACCGCAACCTTTGTGATATCATGTTCAGATTTTTATGACTGCTCATTGACACTAATGGAATTATTTCCTATTTCAAATCTCTTCACCCTATGTAATCAATAAAAAAACCTATATTCTTGTCCTCCATTTCATCCATTTTATATTCAAAACATTCACTTACAACATATCTTTTGTGATGAGTATATAATCCAAATTTTTGTGATCTTACTCCCCCTCCATGGAGTGTATTTCCAGATTCTAGTTCCTATTTTGGATTCTACAAGGTGTTGTTGTACCTCCATAAAATCAATATCCAATTTTGAGAAATAATTTTTTCTCCATTATCATTGCAGTCTGTTGTCATGTTTTAATTTCTCAGCAAGCCTATGAAGTGGGATACCAAGAGGCAGAAACTTATATTCTTTTGAGATAGTTTACCTACATTCGGGAGAGAGGACACACCCATTTTTGAATCGAAATAGAAGAGGGGAAATGTTATTTATTTGGAAGACATCATGATTTATTGGGATATGATCAAAGTGATTTCTAGGAAATACATTTATAGAAATACCATTAGTAAAACTATAGTAACTTATTTGAACAAAAAACCAATTAAGTTTTTCTTCCTTTCTCCCATTGAAAGTGTCTATGCTCCAGGTAAAATCATCTACTTCTGTTGGAACATCAATATAGTTGCTATGATAATTACATGATTTAAAATCAATACATATATCATTGTCGAATCTTGAACCATTTTTCTCTTTAGGTGTGAGAATAGTATTAAAGCCCCCCCCATAATAACCCATTTATGGGATGCATTCCCAGAAAGTTACTCATTTTCCTTGCATAGTTCACATACCTTTACATTTGATTTTGATACATAAACCAAGGAGACCCGAATGTTGTGATAATAATTTATTAAGGATACAATTATCCACTACTATTTCATGTGAAATTCTACAATTTGAATGCATTCACGCTTGATAATCCTAAGGTAATCCATATTGCAATTACAAATGTGAAAAATAAAATTTT
Source organism: Viscum album (assembly GCA_963277665.1). Taxonomy (NCBI): domain Eukaryota; kingdom Viridiplantae; phylum Streptophyta; class Magnoliopsida; order Santalales; family Viscaceae; genus Viscum; species Viscum album. The sequence continues at coordinate 1,704,418,236 of OY728155.1, forward strand.
ATCCCATTGATTCCCATTTGAAATGCTTCCACTTCCCAAACAACATTTTCGGATCATAAATTCCAATTATCATTGGATTATTTTCCATAATAAAATTCCTAAGGGTTTTCATAATAAGGGGATACGTTAACCCTTGGTAATTATAATATAAGATCTTTTTTTGATGTCTATTCCCATTGTCATAGGTCCTTCTTCTTTTCCATTTCAAGAATTACTTTCCATTTCATCTTCCTACCTCAATTTTATCCTTCATTTGGGGTCCTTTCCATTCCTCACCCATCCATAGAAACAATAACTTTTAAATGGTTCGATTTGTGTTGTTTATCCACATTTTCTTTACATTATACAATTTTTTGTGACTCCTTAGCATCATCACTCCATAAACTCTCCCTTTATGGTATAAAAGTGTTTTTTTGGAAAACATAGGCACATAAATAGTTCCAAATGGATTTATCTGTATAGAAGTACTAGAAGAGGGAATCTATGAGTAAGATCCCTATGTTTTAATAATGATAGTATTTTGAGTGAATGGAATGAAAACATTCTCAGTATTGGTTTTGTTATCTACTAAGAGAAAGAAGTCACAATTGTCTTCTTCCTAACATATAAGAATAATCTCTACAGATTCATCATTGTCTGTGTCTAGGAAAATATGAATAACCTTTCCAGATATGGGTGAGTAAGAATCATTCATGATCTTACAATGATTTTTGTTACCAGTATGATCCATATTCTAATCACGGTGTTCCCTCACAGCTTGTATCTTATGAGTACCATGAGATGACATGATGGGTAAATCCTATGGAGCATCTTCATTATCATCTTAATTGGTGTCTAGATGAAATACATCAGGGTTGGAGAGAGGGTTCCTAGGTTGACTACCATCAACATGTACTTTACTATCCATAGGGGTTTTATAGCCCCATTTTTTAGTCAATCTACAGTAGAGGGAAAATGAAGTTTATTTTCATGTAGATGAGGAGGTTGATCTATATTTTTTACTTTTTTATTTATACAAGAGTTATCATCATGCCCATTTACATGAAAAAATCCACACACCTTATCTATATTACATTTAGATAGGATATAAATAATGGACATACAATTGGAATAGAAATTTGGATTCATTTAGTACTGTATAGTTAGATTCATACTATCATCCCTTATAGTCAACAAAACATTTTCTACAAGGGAAACAGACATGTCCACTTCCACCAAGATTCAATCATAATGTCCACATCTTGGGTTTTTTGGTTTTCAAATCCATCATAATCATATTCTTTACAGTAAAGGATATGTCCCATAGGATCAAAAAATTCTAATAAATCTTGATCAATCTACAAATTCAAATCCAGACATGTGTTTGAGTCTTTTTTATAGAATATAGATTAATGTTCCTATACAATTCATGATTTCTATGGAAACAATGACTCAGAGGGAGTGACCCAAAACACCAGGCTCTATTCTTGAGGTAATATGACGAAACAACCACATGGTAATATCCACACCCAATTTTTGTCATCTACTAATCATCGATACTCCAAATATCAGTAATGCTTCTCATTATATCACTGAATTTTCATATCCTCTCACCTTTATACAAAATAACATGCACAAAAATGGAGTGTCAATATAAATTCACTTATTCCACCATGACCACCTAGTCTTCAGAGACCTGAATAGTACATCATTTCTTGATAATTTTTATAGTGGGAGGTAAATCAAAATCTAAGAAGGGTATATTTTCATTGGATTTGACTACATATTCAAAAAAGTTCTTTACGCCAAAATTATTTTTAGGAGCGAGATCCACTATTGTTAGTTTTAATTGATGGAATAAAGAAGATATATTTATTCCCAAAAGGATCCAAAATTGGTGATTTCCATTGAATTTCAACAGGGATCATCTTCTTAATATGATAATAAAACTCATAAACTCAAGAATAATTATAATAAATATATCAATATAACTGTTGAAAGATCCCAAAAATATAATATGAAAATTTAATATACTCATAATTAATATGAATTTCGTAATTAATTAAATTAAATAACATTTAGATCAAAAATGTTGAATATAATAAAGGAAAGTCTATTGATTTTAAAATTTCGATGAAAAAAAATTCTTCATGAAAATCTAGTTAAAAACTTATTCCTATTTAAAATAATATTTTATAAGAAAAGGTAAATACTACCCATATTAATAGAGTGAAAAATTATATAAAATTAAAATTAGGAAATTGGTTAAATAAAAATTTCACAAAATTAGTTGGGAAATAACCACTTTTGAGATAAGAAAATGAGGATGGACTATACCCCATGTAATATCATATCTATTTTTATAAAAGGGGTAATTTTAGAGCTACTACTTGTGTTGGGGTATTTTTGGTCATGAATATTATTATTATTGGTATAATATATATTTACCTATATTAAAAGGATATAATTTACCAAGGGTAACCCAACACTAGTAAAAATCAACACATCGAGTTCAATATGTTTAGAAGAATGATGAGGTGAAATGCAGATTTTCTAACATAGAAGAGGTTTTTGAGAGTATTGATTAATAATTAAACAGTTTAGATTAATGTATTAAAATATTATCGATGAAATTACATCTAAATTTTAGAGATAATTTATTTAAAAATTAATATATCCACACAATATTGAAATATTATTTTGGTTTCCCTCAATGCATTTAAATATAATAATACAAGGTTCATGAAAAGTGGTTGTTCATAAAATATGAAATGTGTTATATATGACATCAAAAAATTTGATCCCAATGATGAAGGGAGTGTTAACTTTGGTAATGATATATCATTGAATAGTAATTATGTTTAGCTAGTTAAAATAGTAAATAACCAGTTTAACTCTAGAAATATTTTATTTTCTTATAGGATAAAGGATAATTTTTTAAGCATATCCAAAATTTACGATGAAGTCAATATTGATATTTTGTTAAATAATGGTGGTTTAGTTGTTATTATTAAAATGAATCACTTGTATTAGGAGGGATATTAAGTAAGGGTAACATTTTTAAGGTAAAATAAGCAAACCTTTTTTAATTTATGATAATGAATGTTTACAATAACATCTTTCAATGAAGGCTTATTGAACCCGGATAAAATATCACGATAATTTTTATCAAGGTATGTGATTTTTAAAATGTTATATCAGTCACAGAATATACTATTACCATTTAAAAAACATGATAAAAGTGAATGATGATGAATAAATGTGACAAAAAAAATTGAAATTAAAACTATATGACCATTAGAGTAAGTTCAATCTAATTTTTATAGTACCAAGACAAATAAGATAATAATTAGAGATAATTATTTTATTATATTCATTGGTGAATTTACTTTAATGACATGTATTATATTTATATTTCAAAATTCTCATGTTTGCACATTTTTTTGATTTTTAAGAGGCCTTATAAAATGAAAAATGGTTTACTCTAAAGAGGATATAGCTTGACAATGGAATTCACTATGCATATAGAATTTTGTCAGAATATCATGATAAAAATTACATAAGGAATGAATTCAATGCACCATAAAGTCCATAAAAAATAGATTAACTAATAGAAGAACAAAATACCTATATATATGGCTCTAATATGTAACTGAGCATAATACGTCATGATATTTTTGGATTCAAGAAATTATAATTACAAAAATGATTTTTAAATGAGTAAAAAATCTCAATATATTTTTGACTATATTCTTAATCAAGTGAAATCGAAAAATTCGTGTAAATTTTGATGAGAAAGGTAAATATGGAATATTTATTTTTAATATACAATGTTTACATTCCAATCAAGTATAAAACAAAAAATCAAGAAGATATTCAACTGTAATTGTGCGAGTGTCTTTGAAAATGAATATGATTTTATAATTTCTACCATAGATAGTGAAGATGATAATGTTATCATTACTAAATAAGTTGTACACTTTGAATAAAATTAAGATAATCATGATGCTAATATTAATTCTACTTATTCACATTAGAATGATATTGATTTGATAACAATGGGAAAAAATACTTGATTGATAAATCTTGTTGACTCAAGGAATATCACTAGAGAAAATAATCAAAGGATATAAACAAGGAGGAATATTTCAAAAACTAGTCATTCTAGTTTTATTAAAAGGATGAGCCCAAAATTATATGTAAGGATCTTGATAAAATAGAATAGATTTATTTTTCTAAAAAATATATTAAACAAATTAAAAATAACAAGACATGGGGGAACATACCTAGGATTAAATTGATAAAAATCTTCAAAAAATAGGTATTTATAAACATTCAAGATAAAAAAGAACAAATTGTATGAAATATTGTAAAATTGGTTTTCAATGGTTATTAAAAATTATATAGAATTGGTTATGATCAAAAATTAAACCTTGTATAATTATTTGAGGCTATTTGAATATATATTACCACTTTAGCACAAATAAAATTCAAATCCTACTAAATAGATGTCATGTTTTCATTTTTGAATGGTGAGATGAGTAAATATGTCTATATATAACAAATTTAACACTTTATACTTGATAAATATTGTATAAAGTTATGTAGATTAATGAAACCAACATATGCATTGAATCAAGTACAAATATCGTGATATTTTATGATAGATAAATATTATAGAAGTAGAAAATTTAGAAAAGGGAAATTGGAAAACATAATTTAGGTAAATAATACGAATAGTACATCACTTATAGGGATTGTATATATCGATGATATGTTTATTAATAATAAAAAAATATGTAAAGACTTTTCCCTATAAATAAGTAATAAATTTGAGATGTCTTTTCTTGTGTGGTGGATTTATATTTGGTAATGTGTAATACCCAACCTACAGGTCAAACATTCATCCCTAAAGAAATGTGCTCAAATGAGTTATTGAAATGAATAAAAAAAATAGAAATCAAGGGGTTTGTCTACACCAATTCAAGTGGGAACATAATTATAAAATATGATGAATGGAATATTATCAATTATAATAAATAAATAAATATTTTTTAGTTAATTACATATTACTATATCAATAAAATATATTTTATTTTTTGTCACACTCTATGAACGGAATCAAGGAAATCCAATGCAATAAATATTAATAGAGGAAAATAGAATTTTTTATATATTAAATGTTTATAAACATATTGATTATTATATGAGAAGTTATGTGAGATGTAATTACAAGGACATAAATATGTTGACTCTTTTTGTTAAGATGAGGATATAAATCCAATATCAGGAGCGACATTTTTCATTGGTGCAAGATGTCTGGAATGGAATTTGGAAAATAAATCCTCACTCTATTTATGTTCTAATAATCATGATTATATAAATACATAAAATAATGATATATAAAATATTATTACTGACACTCAACATAATGATATGCATGTTACAACTATGTACCCACAATTCATTATATGTGGAAACCAAAGTGCTAATTTTTTTATAAATTATATTCAAAATAGTCAATATCTAATTATAATGTAATAAAATATAACTTTTTGAAGAATAAGTTTTATAAAGGAATATTTGAAATTATAATTGTTTCAATCCCAAGTGTATGTTTATAATACACAATCAAAATCCATCCAAACCAAGTATTTTAAAAAACCAAGGCTATGAATGGTTGGGAATCCCATAACCAAAATTCATTTAGGCATGTTTTTTATTTTACTCCCAATTTTTTAATATTGATTTATTTGAGAAAATGGGTAAATTTTACCTTTATAAGGAGATACCTACATGAGAATACATTTTTCAATATATTTATTGAGTTGATTATTATAAATTTCTTGAATATATACATTAACTAATCTTCAATATTTTTTTATTGAATTTTTTCTATTTTATGAGAAATTATATATAAAATTCATCTTTGAATTAGTAAATGTTATATTACATATTTATTTAGAATATATAGGATAAGATATGACTGATTCATGAATAAATTCTCTAATAATAATGATACCACCCCATTCAAGTGACATGGACCATATATTTAATAAAAGAGAGAAAAATGGTTTTCCCATTAATATTTAACTGATTATGAGGGTTGAGAAGATAACATTTTAGTGGAAGATTTTTAGTGATGGGAATAAACTAAAATGTTTTGTATTGAAAAAAAATGCAGTGGGAGAAATTATTTATCCCATCAAGGATGTTGTTGTATTTTTTTTCAATTAAAGTAATTGAGTGTTAATAAATTTGGAATGGAAGAAGATATTGTTGAATTTTTATAGAACTAATTTTTGATTTTGTTAGGATTTTATATTAGAATTATAATGATCATACATAGTATTCCAATTTCTGTTTGAAAATTAGAAAAAGACATGCATAAGATCCTTCATGGAATAGGAAATGAATTGGAGGGGTGAAAGTGTAATAAATTTCATCTATATAATGGTGTATAATATCTTTTATATAAATGCGAGACTTACCCAAGGTCCAATGATGTATGAAAGAATAGAATCATGTATAATATATATTAATATGGTTATATGTAATATCAATATTGAAGATTTATTTATAACTTAATATTGTGTTTTAGGATATGCAAGATTACCATCAGGGTCTAAGAGGATACATAATATAAATTCCATCACATGAAAGACTGACACTGATAATATGTAATATTACATTGATTTTATACAAAAATATATATGATTATTTTATGGTGATGTGTGATTAAAATGGCTTCCTAGTTGAAATTTAAAATCAAGTTTTACATTTCATTACAATTCGACATGTGTTAAAGATCCCAATAATTTAGTTTAATCATGATTCAAAATAAGGGTACTACATGCTTTGGGATAGGTAATTTATCATGAGTAGGTACATTAATGTGATCAAACACAAAATTAAAAGAAGATAATGGGATTTGAATGAATTTATATGAGGAAGATTCTATGTAATTCTTATATCTCTGTAGAATTGAAAGAGAATATTGAAAAGTTAATTAACTGATTTATGAGATGTTTTAAATGATGATTATTTTTTCCTTTCATTGAGAAAAAAATTAAGGAATTATTAAGAATATAATTAAATTGTGTAAAATATGAGGATTATGTGAATGTTTTACATTGGATTTTTAAATGTGTAATGTCAAAAAATATCCTTTAGATATGAAAACAATTGAATAAAAAATGATATATAAGGAATAAAATGAAATAACTGAGGATTCCTCAGATAATCTATGAATATTGGTTAAAAAGAGGAAATATATAGGGTATTTATATATATAGGTGTGGGGAAAGGATCATATTAATTTGGACCATTGCTGAAATGTGCTAATTCTGGTGATAATTCTTTATAGTGATATCTTTTATAACAATTTTTGATATGTGGGTGTTTTTTAGAGCTCGGTGTCAAAATTATAACTTGTTTTAGGAATTTCCTTTTCTTATAGCTTCATCTTGATAATCAAATATGAGTTTTTTATTTTATATAACAACCATGATAAAGATAAAAATTAGTAATATATATCAGAATTAAACTATGTAACTAAATATTTCATGATTAAAATTCAATTTATAGACTAATGAGATAAAATTATCTTATATAAAACCCATGAGAGTTGTTATATTTTAAAAGAAATAAAATATTCCAACACTGCTTCATCCTGTTATGTTAGGATTCATAAAATTGTTCCAAATAGTATCTAAGGAATATCAAAAATTATTGTATGATCTAAAGTTTAATGGATCCTTAGTTTCCAGTACATCCTTAGAAACATATGCTTTTATATAAATATTAGAATTAAGAGTTGTTATTGAGTACTTACTGAATCTTGAAAAATCATCTACGACAAGACACTATCTTATGTAATAGATATGAATTATGACATTAAATCCTCTTTTGACTACTAAATCCATAACAATATTCTAAATGATAATATTAAATGGTATGTGGGACCATCTCATGAATTCTAAAGGATCCAAAATAAAATAAAAAAACCAAACAACTATCATAGGGAGTTGTATAACAATACATTGCATCACAAAAAAAATATCTCTATAATATAGTATACATTAGAATAATTAATGTAATATGTATAAAAATATTTATATAAAAACCATAAGCTCCAAACTAGAAAATTTAAACTCATTTAAAAATTTAAAATATGATGGTTGTCTCTACATATACTAGTATCCACTAAATGATCTATATTAAATTGTTCAAATACGACAAATCAGTGATCCTTTTAATCTGCAACTCAAAAAAACATCCTTTTCTATGAATCATGACAAATATATAGGTTGTGAGTAATAAAACACAAAAGGATTTATTCGATGACCTCCCATATACCATGTACCTGTAAAACCCATGTATCTCATTAATAATTTAGGAAAATATTCTCCCATTAGTAAAAATTGATATGAAAAAATCATCCCATATAAATCAAACCCAACATTATAATATTTTCATAAAATACCAAACAAAATTTTAATAACACCAACAAATTCCTATTCAACCAAATCTTACATCATGTTTCACTTAATTTTCAATTGTAAATATTAAAACCATAAGTTTTTAACATTTGTGTGGATACCATAAATAATATATCCTTATATTTCCATTATGTCCCCTCCACTGAAGTAGGGTTTCTAACCCATCATTTCATAAATTATAAAGGTCACTTTACCCACACATAAAAGGTATCCTTCAATCATTTCCTCAACCCATAACCAGAATATATTTAATAAAATTCAATTAATTTAATAAAATATAAAACATATCAAAATATATTATATAATATATTGAACCAAAAAAATTCATATCCTTAATCACATTTTTCTATTTTTCTTATCTATTTATAAAACATTATAAAACCTATAAATACTAATTTTTTCCAATGAAACACTTTTATAATTGTAGAAACACAAAACAAAACCAAAACCATGTGTCAATACACAAAAAACAGCTATATTTTCTTAATAAATGATTAAAATATTTATATTTAAACATAGTACATAATAAAAGAAATTTTATCACATAATATAAAAAATTTGTACCCAAAACCCAAAACCATAATTATACATAAAAAAACAATTCCTAAGAAAAATTTCCTCTTATCCCACCTTGGATTAAATTATAATAACAACATAAAAAAATTTATTCTAAAATCAAAAAAAATAAATCCATAAAAATCCAGTTAACACTAACAATCCATTAATTTTATATGAATATCACCACTAAAAAAATGAAACCAACCTAACATGTGACCCCTTATCTAGTATAATTATAGTGACTGATACTTTTTATAAATAAATACTATATCTTTTATATGAGAAATCCATTACATATAGATAAGATCCACACTATAATAATAATGGTTTTGTGTCTTTGGAAACAAGGATACAAAAATAATAGGCACCTAATTAATATACATTATTTCCCATTAATTTCTTTACAAAAATCACCCTTCTTAAAAATAACATAACACAAAACTTTTCCTTATAACCAGGGAAGGGAAACATAGGAAATGGTGAGATTATATACTTAGTAAGAGTAAATATAAGAGATATCAATCAATGATCATTAGTAACCATAAGATAAGTATAAGGTTATGATAACATGAGCTTAAAATTATAAAAGCATACACATTAATTCATAGATCGTAATCATGAACCATGAGATGATGTTTTATCAGTTAAAAGATATAAGTCATTAGAGTGTAGAAAAATTATTAATCAATCATGAGCCTTGAGAATATATTATAAGAATAAGACATATGTTTATGGAAAACACAAAAGTATATAAATTCATTTCCTTAATAGAGTATCATTACCAAGACTATCATGGTGGATTCTATTTACTCTGTTTGCATCATTTCTTTAGTCAATGTTCAAACCTAATACCATCTTCTTCGAAATTATCCCATACTAAATTGGGATCACTCAACATTACAATCTTTTTTATCTCTTTTTATTTTTTTATTTACCCAATGTATTGAATTTTTTAAAATTTATAGCTCACTCATCACATTATTATAAACATATATATGTTTTCAAAAATATTATAAAATATTTGTCTAATTATGAAATCATAACCTATGGAAAGGATATTGTTTTCATAAAAATTTAAACACCATAAGAATTAACCATCTAGAGAATGAATAAAAATGGTAACATAGTATCATATCCACTATAAAGAAAAATAAACATATACGTATATTTTTATACATAATAACATCTTGAAAATATATCCAAAATATTTCTTGTGGATAATATACATTTTTATTTAAAATCAATTATTTTGAATCTAATGATTTACAAAATAATAATGAATAAAATTTATTTGCAAATAAAAAAGTAATCTTATAAAATAAAATTTAATGAAAATAGTATTCAATATGGTAGGTAATGTTGTTCACGTAGTGTTTGTTAAAATAAAAACACATTTAATATTTTCTAAGAAATGTAAAAATTCCCATGTTTAGAAAATGATAAGTACGATCCTTTCAAAAAATGGTAATAAAATTCAAATATAGTAAAATATGAAAATAAAAAATATTTGGTTTATATAAAAATAATTATTTAAAACATATTAAATAATAGTTGGACATATAAAAAAAAGTGTTTTGATTTAATGGGGAAACATGGACGGTTTTCCTTAAAAACATTCTGTTGATGTCTTCAGTACGTAAAGAGTGTGAAATTAAATGAAACAATAAAATCCCCCTAAATTTCCATATTTTTTAGTAATAAATTATATTTCTGAGAAAAATATAAAACAATTTCATCATCAGAAAATTTATGTATGAACAATCCTTGTAAAAAGTGTATTGTAACATGAAACCCTTACTTATATTTAGTATTTCCTCATAAGTGATCTATCCTAATGTATGATAAACTTGTATGCTTTTTAATTATATAATACATCCATAATCATACCTATAATCACATATATGTTTAACATATAACATATTATCACCCATTCATTAATAGTATCATATTATCAACATAATTTCTGGAATTAACTATTTCATGTTTGCTTTTGTTCGACAGTCATGGTCCTAAAACATTGATCATGGTTTATTAATATCCAAAATTTAAATCAGTATATAAATACAAAATAATTTTATTATTATATATATATTTACAACCATTAATATGGATTAGTGATGAAAACGTAATTGCATCACTTCATGGAGGCGGTAGGCCGTATGGACACACAAGTGATGATTCCATCGATAAATGGAACAAAAGATAGGAAAATATTAATTCACCTGTCCAAAATAATTATTAAATCATTAACATCATATATAAATATATAATTATAAATTAAATATAAAATTATAACCAACCAAAAATAAAGGGTATGTAAAATGAATCATATTACTACGTTGAGGGTGTAGTCCACACTTACAAACGAGTGATACTTTCATCATACATTTGTTTGAGAAGAGGTGGTAAAAGGTTTTTCCATCATCATAATTACATCTTAGTATATTTATGACACATTATTAATCATTTTTTATATGTAAAACCTTATTAGAATAAGTATAATATTAAAAAAAAATGGAAGTTTTTTGTATTGATTTATACCTCTTATGTAACGACACAAAATTTTAAAATAATAACATTGTATTCTATAGAGAATAATTTCACAATGACAAGAATAGAACATAAAATAGTATCCTGAGTCCTTTTAATATGCTTAATATTTAATATTAATTATATTAATTCTACATATTTCAATTCATGAAACACTATGTTTAGTGTACAGGAAACGAAACAACCAATTTGTTTGGAAGATTGCCTTACACGCAAGGCCGAGTTTTACTAAACAACAATATATTATTAATATTATTATTTAATATGAAACTTATCACCTAGTTATTGGAATTGTGGGTTATAATATGATTAAATAGAATATTAAAATATTTATTTTATTCATTTTTATTATCTATCTATTGATTATAAATAAAATAAAAATCAATTAAAAAGAAAAAGAAATGTTTTCTAAGAAATTAGAATTTTTTCTGAAAGGTGTTTTAATCATGATTTGTGCCTTAATTTAAAATGGTTTTTTCGAAATTTTAGAAACTTTATAAGAAAAAAATAAACATCATTTTTCAAATTACTATTTAAATGTTATATTAGGATGATTTTCTAGAATCTTTATGTGATGTTTGGTTTTTTGATGAATAATGTAATATGAATTTTTAATTGGAAACTAACCTTTAGTTTAAATAATTTATAGATATAAATTATATTTTTAATTATTTTAAAGTTAAATGAGTTAAATTTTTATCATTTAATAGAATTTTAGTTATTGAAATCTTTTTCATATTTAATTTTGATTTCAAAAATCTGCAAATATATGAACATTTTCACATTAAAAATATATTTCTCATCACGTCTGTGGGATAAATAATAAATTAATTCCTTTCAAATATATGAATTGAATTTTTAATAATGGTTTTGATATTGTTAATAAAAATAATTTATAATTTATAAAATCTTTAACTTAAATTTTTACCAACGTGATTAGTGAAAACATTTAAAATAAATTATAGTGATTACGGTAAAAACGAGTTTACTTAGTGGTTAAACATTGAATGTAGTGTGTAAAAAAATAAAAAAAATTTGAAATATAATTTTATAGACATGTATAATCCTTATCTATTGTACTCTCAAAAATGGAACATTATTAGGTCGTGGTGAATTGAAAACAATTTTTTGTAGAATTCACTCTATTAGAAAATTACAAGTGTGCCACTCACACCACTTATAAAAGTCCACCCCCTTATACACACCATAAAACCTATTGGTTTTGGATCTTACATACCCAAAACACATAAAAACATTCCTGCCATATGTTTAGTATGAAAGTTTTTTTATTTAAAACCATTGAATACATTATTACCTACCGTAGTATGATACCTAAAGAAGAAGTAATGTTCTTCAACAAGCTTATTTTTTATATATTTATCAAACTCCTGAAATTTTTATTAAACCACTATTATATAAAATAATAGTAAAATTAAATATAATGTGATTTTATTTTTATATTTTCATTACAAATAACCATTTCCACTTCCAAAACATGTGTTACCAAATCATTGTTCATGTCTACGGCGGACTAGCGCCTATCGAACCGATATCGTTCATTTTTTCATTTCCTCCTCTGAAGGATGGTTATGATGATAGATAAAAAAATTATATAAAATATTAATAACATATTTAAAAACTATATATCATAAATATTATTACCTTTAATTCCATAAGAGACATGATAACATCTCTCTTCTATACGGTGCACTACCACCTGGGAAATCAATTTGATTCATCTTTCACAAATGATTCACATGGAAAGAGATAAATATAATTATAATTATTTCATGTGAAATAAATTACAATATTATGATATTAATAAAATATTCACAGTTATATAATGATAATACATTTCAATTTATTTATTTACTTTACACTCAGGTAATATAATAACATCTTTCAGGTATATGTAGACTATTGGCTTCACGAAGTTATCTGACTCCCTTTTCATCACCGCACCACATGGATGATATATTTAATTATATAAAATGATTTTTTTGATATTATCATAATTATTTAAAGATAAAATATATCTTACTATATTCCTATAATGGCCACTAAAAAAAGAAAATGTTGCTCATACGTACATACGAGGTACTATCTCCAAGATCGTAACGTACTTCATTTCTAAAATCCATATTTAATGATTAATTTTAATAAGATAATTTCTGTTTAAATTTTATAATTATTTCTTCATCATTATTATATATTTTATGGAACTATATGATTTATAAAAATTTGGATCATTCATAATGAAACTTGTAAAGGAAAATAGGGTAATTAGAACTCGAAACAATGAAAATAAGGAATGTTTTTTAATGTAGGGGTAATAATAATTTATAGAAGGATCATATATGATATTATATGTATTAATAGGTTTATAATTTAAGTAAATATAATTTTAAAAATCACTATATTGTAGGTTAAATAATTCTCAACAAAAAGTAATTGTAACTTAATATATTTCTTACCTAAATTTCCAATCATTGGGTAAACATCAACTTGGATGATTATTTCATGATATGATTATGTGATTATTAAAATTTCATTATCTTATTTTTTATTTAAAATTGATATTTTTTTTATTTAAAATTAAAAAATATATATCCATTGATTAATTATCAAATCAATGTTATGGTCATTTTCAGTGTTTAGTTCACAATCCCACTTAAATCGAGGTTTTTATTTTTTAATATAAGTTAATTAAAATTACATGTAAGGTTCTTAATAAATCATAATAATTTAATTATCCTCTAATTATACATGATATTTTCATATAATATGACCATTTTTTTACTCTTTGGTAATTAAAAAAAGTTATAATTTTTTTAAAGAAAATCTAGCTTCTTTTCCCTCTTCAGTCAAAAATATGGTTTCTTCCAAAATAATATTTTTTAAAAATGATTTAAAAATTTAAAAATGATTTAATATAAGAATATTTACCCAATTTTTTAGTTCAAATGTATTTTTCAATTTCAATTTTCGTAATTCTTCGGATTAAGGAACTTTTCTATCCTTTTTATAGTGAAAAGTGAATATTCTTTTTAACTTGTATGACATGTATTGGATTACCACAGACATGACCATGATTACCTAGAAGCATTGTTAGAAAATTTACAATGTTATTTTTAATGTGTTTTTTCATTATATTCATTAAATAATTTTATTTTAAAATTTTTTACAATGAAAAGGATTTTCAAATTTTTTTTTGTTTTCAAAACATATTTTCTAAATGAAAAGTATAATTTCCTCAGGAATATTTTTCTAGATATTTTAATATTATTTCTATTATTCAATGAAAAAACCCTTTACTCTTATTATAATGGTTATATGTTGTAATGATATTATCTTTATTACTTATTTGATCTTTTATGATAATATTTATTGCGGATGTACTATTTAAATATCTTTTACTTTACTCGATATTGTATATGATTATTTTTACTGATTGGGGAAATATTTATATTTCATATGCTATAATTAATCGGAATTTTTATATTAATTATGTTTCAACCCTTTTATATGAGGAATTAATTGGACTTATTATCTGATGGGTGAGACCCAGTATAGATATCCCCTCAATGCATTCCTAGAATTCATGAGATAAAATAGATATTGTTTTGGATTAGGCCATAGAAATATATTACAAATTGGAACCAAGCCTTAACAGTATTATATTATTGGCATAAATCCTTGATTGTATTATATTTTTTCCATGAAACCTAGAGATTATTATATTTCATGGAATGAATCCTCGATGGTATATTTTATATATCCATCATTATTCATTCCATAATTATCAATTCAGTTATTAATATATCATATGATTTTTCAATTAGTAAGAATACCCATTTTTAATTTTCCCGGTCATGGGATTATTTATATAGAATTATTTGATCAACTTTTATTCTTTCTATATTATGATGAAGTTATTAATTTAATGGCAGGAATTTCATTTATTTATGTTGACATTCTAAATATGCCATATTTTTATATATAATCTAATTTACATTTACCCATACTGATCATTTGAGATCACTCTTATTTTGTTTTATTTCCCCAGGACATGAAGATGATTTATTGTAATGAGTTTCAAGGATGCTAATAATTTACTTTTTTTAAGATTTATTTTCATTACCAATGTAAAATTGATATCATGTATGTATTTAGTTTTTAAAAACGTTTAAACATTTAAATACTTAAGAATTTGGAATCCTGTATCTATTCTAATGACATATAGTAATGCTTCAGCAATGGGTTTCTTGGTTGATGTTATTATAGTAGGTATCAGAGCATGTTTAGTAGAAGTATTTTTAACCACATTTAAGAAAACATAAAATAGGGAACAAAAATCAATGATAAAACTTGAGGATAAGTTTAGAAAAACACCCAAAAATTTGGTAAGATAAATATTCTATTGTTTTTCATAGCAATACATCTTTGTCTTGATAAAACATGTGGGCGTGGTTCATGATGTGAGTTATCTTAGTGTAATTACTAAATGAAGGTGCATTGAGATTGACTCGATTGTCACTTGGTACCCAACAATGGGACTTACTACACACATTGTTTTACCCTCATGCGGGATATGTATAGGATAATTCAAATTTTCAGGACACTCTATTATGGTGCATTTGAAAAGATATATCTGAAAAGAGACCATGATTATGGTTATGCGATTAGATATTAAAAAACTATTCAATTTTTGATAATTATAACATAATTTTTGGGATTATACATTGTGTTTCATAATGATATGATCTAATCTAGAGTAACTCATTGCTTATAAATGGATACTAGATTTTGGAATGGGAACCTCACCAATGAACATGATACAAATATTATGAATGGTCATTTATTTTATGGTCTTATAAAAGTCATTAAATGGGAAGTAGTCTCCCAATCATTCTCATCATACGAGGAAATACTATCATTCCATAGAAATGTAAAGAAATAATTAAAAATGTATTATGAATTTTAATAAATGAAATAAAAGAAGAGGATGACCGAGAAAATGATTGATAAAGTGATGAAGGGAAATAATGATTTTATAGCATGTGATACACGTGGGAGGAAAAATAATTGTACATGGTTGAAAAGAAAAAAGAAGTTTGTATCATGTACTGATAAAAAAGAAATCCATTATATTTATTTCAATGGAATGATAAAGGTTTCCAACATTCAATCAATCTACTATAAGTAAATTGGGAACTATTAAATTGATATCCCTAAGTGTCAAAAGAAATATTCTTCAAATAATCTAATGGATCATGGTCAAGAATATGTGATTACCATGTATGAAGATGAATGATTAATGTTCTTGTTATAGGAATCAATAATTATATTATAATAATATATTAACTAATGATATTCATGTTTTATGAATTATAAAATGTATAAGGATTATATTATAGTACATTTTTGTTAAGGATTTTAATGCATGTATTGAATAGTACCAACAGACAAGGAAAATAATTTTTTGGAAAGTTAAACTTCTTTGAAAACATATGAATGAAGAAAATTTTACTATTAATATGTTCTCCATGTTGAGATAATGATATTTGGATAATGATATGATTGATATGGATAATGTAAATTGGTTACAACTAACTTACCTGGAACTGATTAACGATATGTAAACAAGTGAATTATGTTATCATTGATGTAGTTTAAAATATTTTTATATTTAAGTAATATATAAAATAATTTATGTTATACATAAGAAATAATGAATAATGAATTTTTCAATAATTGTTTCTAGTAAATCTTTTCATCATAGTGTTTCAATATAATACATGATGTGGTTATTCAAATGTTTGGTATGTGCTGATTAAGATATACTTAATGTTATTTGATGATAAGGATAATACTATTTTTAAAATATAATTACATTCTTTATAAATTTTCAGATCATAATCTTTTTGAAGGTTCATAATGTAACCATTTATGAAATGGTTTATGTTGAACATTAGATGTGGTTTTAGAGATTAATGTATTACTTCATCTTATGAAATTTTATGGATATTTGTTAACTTTTTCTGACAATATTTTTTAAAAAATATTTTTATACTGATAGAAATAATTGTCACTATATTAAGGATTTTACTTTTAATTAAATGTTAGTTTTATTTCATTATGAAAAAAAATAATTTTGTAATATTCATTTAGTTGTTTAAGGGATGGATTTAAAAGTGATAAAAGCATAAGTAATGATTAAATTATTCTTATAATATAGAAACAAATCAAGTAATTATATTTACATATATTCTTTGAGTGTAAAATAATTCCTTATATTTGGGATAATGGTCTTGAAAAAAATTAATTTCCAATTATCACTAGTCATTATGTTATAAATGACCTCATTCATGTATATTTAGGTTATGACTTTGTGGTTGTTAAACATCACTATATCATCCACATTCTTGGGATAAATGTTATCTATCACACTCCGCCAATATTTTGGGGTTATTTTTCTCCTACATGTCCATGTTTTCAATTCCCACATGTTTTGTCTTACTCAAAAACCTTGTTATGTGATTATTATAGTTTATCATTGTAATACCTTTCTTTATTATTTAGATGATATTTTATTAACCCTTTTATAATATAGGTTTTAAATAAATTTACTTTCAAATGTCAAATAATTTAATTACTAAAGCCAATTTTAGATTATGATGATGGAATTTATTTAATCTTGAAGAAATGAAACAACCAAAAATTATAAAATAAGAACATTGTATTTGATAGAGTATGGGACATGAAACACCATGCATGGAAAGGAATATAAAATCCCTATAATTTATGATATATTTAGTAATTTTAAGGAATAAAATATATTCAATAGCTTGAAATTCAAGCAACACTAATATTTTCTTATGTTACATGAAATAATGAGTATCTTTGAATCTTGTGTTACATGAAATGATACATTTTATAGAGAAAAACGTATTGTTTAATACGGAAATTACCACCTAGACATTGGATGTAAGGGTAAGAATAATATTTACTAACTTATGATAATATTTATTTTACACATGTTTGTTAGCTATCTACTAAAAGGTTGGTTTATTCACACACATACGCTACAAATAATGCCTGAAGACTCAACCCCATGAAATATGCCTCACACCCCAACCCCATCCACTTATGCCACCTTAAGGGGGCACATGTGTGTTAGCTATCTATTAATTATAAATAAAATTTTAATAATTTAAAATAAAAAATATATATTGTCTGAAAAATAGTATTTTTTCTAAAATATAGTTTAATCATTCTTTCCAAATATAATTTAAAAATAATTTTTACCACTTTTAAGAAATATATATAAAATAATGAACATATTTTTTAAATTTTAAAATATAAATTATCATTGGGTGATTTTTTTTTATTTTTTTGATATTATTCATTTTTTGATTGATAGTGAATAATATTAAATGTTAATTGAAAAAATATTTTTTATTTATATAAATTATTATGTTATGTGATATTTTCAATTTGTCTTAAACTGTTTTGTTAAATTATGTATCATTTTATCCCAAATAGGTCATTGTAATTATTTTCATATTGAATATAGATAGAAAACTATTTTTAATCTTTTTAAAATTTTCAATTAAAAAATAGTTTTATGAACACGTCTTCGGGATTAATTTAAAATTACATTTTTTTCACTTATATGAAATGAATTTTTAAAAATGGTTTCAATATTTTGATTCAAAATAATTTTTATTTTATAATATATGCAATATAATTTTTGACTAAAGTGATTAATGGATATTATTAAAATTATTTATGGTGATTAAAGAAAAAACGAGTTGACATAGTGTTTGAACATAGAATATTAGGGGTATAAATGACCCAAAAATTGTCCAAAAACAATTTTATATGAATATTTTATACTTATCCCTTCTATTATATATGGGGGAAAATTATTTGGGTCTAATGATATGAAAAAACTATGGATAAAATTCAATATTTAAAAAAATTAATGGTGTTCCAGTAACCCAACTTATAGGACACCTCCCTCTCCACCATTATTAATAACTACAATCCTCTTTTTTTAAGACAATAATTTCCAAAATAACAAAAAAAATTCCTCCTTTAATCATTTAAGCCTTTTTATTATTTTAAATCTATCCTTTTAATTATTTAATACCAACCTAAAGATGATAGTTGAAGAATCGATAATGTTCTTCAATGAAGGTCTTTATTTTAATTCTTTCATGACCTCCTTAAATTTATATTAGACCATATTTATTTAAAAAATAAGACTTATTAATAGTATTGGTTGTTTATATATTAATTAAATAACCTTAAGCATTATCCATATCAATCATATGGTTTATAAAATCGTCATTTGTGTGTATGATAGATTACTGCCTCACAAACCAATGTCATTATTTTTTCCATTTTCACCTCTCAAGGTTGGTTATGAAGATTGATATAAAGTATATATATGATTATGAAAACATATTTATACATCTATATTCATATAAGACAAATATATTTTTACCTTTAATTTCATTGGAGACCCAATAACATCACTTGTGTGTACGTTGAGCTATCGCCTCACGAAGCAATGTGATTTTCCTTTCAATAACGCTTCACGTGGAAGGTATTAAAGAAAAATTAATAATTATATGTGATATAAATTACATAATTATTATTTTAAAAAATAATTTAAATTCTTTAAAAATAATATATATCATTTTATTTCATTGTTTTTCTCTCTTGTAAAGATGATAACATCGTTCTTGTATGGGTGGACTACGGCATTTACTGAGCGATGAGACTCTATTTTCATCACCAAAACACACAGATAGGTATATTATATTTTATTTATCATATTGTGAACATTATTTAATGGTGAAACAATAATTAACTTTTCTTCTAATCATAATGGAAAATTGAAAATGTTTCTCATGTGTATGCACAATTTACCCTCTCCATGATCATAACGAAATACATATCTGAAAAACATATATCATGAATGGTATTAATAGTATAATTGATGTATAAATATAATAATTATTTAATGAATATTATTATATTTATTATGTTACTATATAATATATACAATAACTGAATCATTTAAATTGAAACAGCATGAAACAATAAAAATAATGAATGATTACTAACGAAACTATAATAAAATGTTATAGAAGGATCATATATGATACTATAAATATTAATATGGTTTTATTGTAACATAATAACATGTTTAAAACCACTATACATCAGGTCAATGAACACTCTACCAAAAGGGGGAGTAAGTTAATGAGTTTCACAACTCAATTTCTTATAATTTGATTAAACTTCTACTTAGTTGATTATGTCACGATAATATTATGTGTTTAATTAATTTTTATTATATTATGTTTTATTTTAAATTGTTTTACTGAAAAAAAATTATTTAGATTTACAGTTCATTCACATATTTTATCAATTTCATAATTCTCACTTAAATATTTTAATCATTTTAATTCGTTACTTTTCAATCTCATTCTAATCGAGATTATTTATTATTAAAAATAAGTTCAAGGAAATTACCGGAATATTTACTAACACCCCAATTCTATTATGTTAATATCTCATTATTTAGTATATTTTTATGTAATGGTACCATTGTTATTCTCTTTTGTTGTTTAAATAGTTGGAAACTTAATTTTATGAAAATTTAACTCCATTACTCTCTTCAGTTGGAAATTTTAATTATTCCAAAACAGGGTTTTCTAAAAATGTATAAAAAATAATTTTAAAATTTTCAAAAATAATTATTAACCAATTTTTAAACCAATTTTTATTTTCAGAAAATGTTTTCAAATTAATATTTTTGTCATTTTTTAATCTATTCACCCTTATAATCTTTTTACTATGTAGAAGGAATATTCCTTTTAACATGTATGAAATTTATCAAATTACACACCGATGTAACAAAAATTTCATTTAAGCTTCCTTTAAATTTTAAAAAGTTATTTTAATGAAAAAATACTTATATTCATTAAATACATATATTTTAAATGTTATTTTAAAAAGGAACCTATTTTTAAAATGTTCTATACTTTAAATAGTTATTTTAAAATTGAAAAACATATTGTGTTCAATATTATTTTGAAATATATTTTCTTTTAATTTCATTTTATCAACAAATAAATGATTACTCTAACTCAAATGGTTATATTTTGTATTATTATAATTATTATTATTTATTTGGATATTTTATTATCAATTTGAATGGGGATGTACAATTTTGAATCTATTAAAATTACTCCAGATGGTATACTATTATTTTTTTTATTGGGGAATTTATTTAAATTTTGTATGATCATTTTTAATATGATTTTTTATACTTTTCCCCATTCATATGAGAAATGTATTGTGCTACTTATGTTACAGGTGGTGCATGTTATATAGATCCCCATGATGAATTGGTAGGTCTTATGAGAGAAAATATATACAATGTATGATGATGACTTACCCATTTATTATAAGTCATCATGAAGCCCTTATTGTACCAGATTCGTGGAATGAAACCTTGATGGTGTTAGATTCTTTTCCAAATTCCTTTATAGTATTAGATGTCTTTGCACAAATAATCAATGGTAATATTGAGATATCCATCATTATACATTCCATCATTATGAATTCAGTTATTGATATTCCATGCGATTAATAGATTATTTAGAATACCCATGGATATGTTTCATGGTCATGTGATTAGTTATATTGATTTTTTTGATCACCTATTATTTTAGAAATATTATTCTCAAGTTATTAATTTAATTGAATGTTTTTTGGTTATTTACCTTGAAATTTGGGTTGTGCCTTATTTATTCATTACTTCCACAATATACATATCATTACTGAGCATTTGAGATCACCCTTATTTTTTTTCCTTTTCCCATGATAATAATATGAACACTTGGAATGAGTTTCAAGGTTGTTGAGATTTTACCTTTATTATGATTTATTTTCATTGCAAATATAAAATGGGTATCATGTATGTATCTATGTTTGTGAAAATAATAAACAAATACACCTTTTGGGATTTAGAATCATGTATCTATTTCAATTTAATAATTTCAGTCATCGGTCTTGGGCTACTGAGATTGGGTTCATTACATCTTATTTGAGACACCAAAATTGACATACTATTTATGGTAATGTATTCTTTGTATTAGAATAAAAAAATATCTAGGATGAGGGGATGTATTCTAGGAATTTTTTGGAATATGTATTTAAAAATATTTAAGGAATAAATGTTGTGAATAAGAGGATAGAAGATATATCCTTTAATAAGTAAGCGGCGACACACACATGGAATTTCCTTAAAGATTCAATTATATAAGGTCACATTCATGGGAAATTGGATCAAAATAGAATTATTTTTTAATTTTTTATAATATAAGGGTTAAATAACTATAAAAAAGTATCATATTAAATATTTGAGTTATAATAATACCCTTATCACATGGATTAATACCCAAGTAACACTTTTTTAACAATAATCATGAAACTTTTTAACTGGATTTACAATTCAGTATGGCATAAAATTAAGTTGAACCTATTAGATGAGATTAATTATTAACATTACAGATATTAAATCCTTTCCCCAAATTCAGTTTCTATTTGTGGATGAATTTAATTTCAATAAATCATGCAACCTCTAAAAGAAAAGCTCTTTTAGAATAATGAATCATTAAGCATAAAACACAATTAATGCACATTATACACCTTGTATATACAATAAAATGAATCATAGAATATATAATTTAATAGATAATATATAAATATATTTAATTTAATTAATTAATGTTGATTAGTTTAATGTATTTATAAAAAACACATTGGCTGCATGAAAATAATTTTTAGATATTTTTTTATTAAGCCCAAAAATGAACTTAGATAAAAATAAAGAATAATGATTATTATTTTGTTATTAATTAAATTACTTATATTTAAATTATACATATGTAACAATATTATCAAATTAAAAACACAAAGATACTTTTAGATGAATTTAAATATCATTTTTAATAAAATATGAATTCTTCTCTTTTTAATGAAAAATTTATCTTTTTTGAAATATAAAAAAAATTAAAAAAAAAGATAATATAGAAATGATGCTTTGAAAAATTATATTCATTAGTAAAATAATATTTCTAAAAATTGTATCACATAATTAAAAATTTCATGGGTAAAAATTTGATAAAACCATTTTTGAAGGAATAATATTATTGACGTGGAAAATGTATTCAATAAAAATTAAGAACTTTTTTATTACAAATTAATCAATACATATGATTTACCAAATTTTTTTTATTAATTTTAATAAGTATATTAGTTCCATTTATACCCTATAATTTAATGGATATCTTATAAAATTTTACTCAATCATGGTTTATATAGACTTGACATTATGTGTAAGGTAATATTTTTAATACTTCGTTTTTTATTTTAATGAGAAAAACATATAAAATGTTATAGTGTTACATTGAAAACTGATTAAAATGAATTCCATCAATGCATTTATGTCACTCTAGTAAAAAAATTATTATTTCAATACTTTATCATAATCTTGGGTTCCAATATAGCTTCACAAAATTTATATATCATCAAAATAACATTATCCTATAATTTATTATTGTTTCATAGAAAATTATTACTATGATAGAATATTTCTACGTGTTTTGGATTTTAATAAATATAATTACCATGAAGTATAACCCTTGAGTTCATTACTTGTGAAGTATCAGGTATTTACATTATGTCATTTACATTTTTTAAGGAGTTCATTAATGAAATCAATGTTGCAACATTTCCATTTCCATTTTGGTATGGGTCATTATTGTAAAATTAGCATAAAATTATGTCTCTTAAGATTATATTAGTGACATATAATGAAGTGAGATACAAACCATGCAATATCTCTCTTCATGTTATCCCACTATATACACTATTTTAGATCCCAATACAATAGTAATTCTTGGATGAATAGTGAATGATGAGATAGGATCTTCTTCCAATAGTTCATTCTTCATTTTTTTTATTTATGGGTCTCATACTCTATTACTTAAAACTATAATTCTATCATAACAAATATTTAAATTATGAACATGTCAAACCTTTTTTGTAGATCCACATCCTTCTTCTTCACCTTTGTATTCACTGCATAGATATGTGGTTGAACACTAAATAGATAAAGATTATATTTCTCCCATTCCTTTTTGATATCACAATATATAATTTGAAAATCCATAAATATTGAATAATTAATTATCCTCTTTATATAAAAATAATCATGATTCTTTCAACTCATATCACCCACCATATTGTCTTCTTTCCATTGGTGGTATTGTTTTGAGAAGTAATAAAATTAAATTTTCTCCAACCATATTTTTTGGATCATATTCAACACATTATGGGTGAATATATAATTTACTATTTTATAATATTTATATATATATATATCACACCATTATTTTCAAATATTATTCCCCCATTCCATTTATTCACTAATTAACCTGCCTAACTCTAAATCTGCTGTCAGATAATTTTTATCATGAACCGTCAGTTGGCCTGAGTAATAGGCTATCACCATATCATTATGCATAAGAACACATACAAAGAACTTTTTAAATGTATCAATATAAATTATAAATATTTATACTATGGTGGGTAGAATGATAATATTATCACTTACCAACTATGAAGTGGGTTAATTTAAAATTTATTCACATTCATATATACAAAGTTACACAAATCTCATCCATGTTAACATTGTGAGTGGTTCATATTTCCATCCAAAATCATTCACAAAGATTCTATAATATCCATCCTATCCTTGAAAACAATGTATATTCATTATAGTGGTTGGTATGGCCAATATTCAATAACTATTTTCATCTATGGATCCACCGATATACCCTAGCTTGTGTTTATAGAACTAAAAAATAAATCATTCAATTGATATAATTCATAGTTGGAAAAAAGTTAAAATAACTTATCCTAACTTAGGGTCATAAATACAATCCTAATTTTATCTTCGTGATCATCCTTTATCGTATAATGTATTGGAATATCACTTATAAATACAACCACAACATGATCAAAGTAATATCAAAAGACTCCATTCTTTCAATAAATATATATCATAGGAGAATTAGTAAGACCAAATGGTATGACTAGAAATTCATAGTATATATACCCTAGATATATGATTTTATTAGGAATGTATTCACCTTTTAACCAAAATCTATTTTATCAAGATCAAAGATAATACTTGTAAAAATATTATTCTCGTTATAATAGGTTGATGAAACCATCAACATAGGGCAGAGTATACTAATTCTTCATTGTGATATTTTTAATTTTGTTATGATAAATAATGATTCATGTTGATCCATAATTATTATTAATAAAAATAAAAGGTTCATCCTATGGGAGAGAACTTCATTAAATCAATACCTCATCAATATTATAACAACGTTTCTTCTTTATATCCAAAATCTTATTTAGGAAATTCTATAATAAGTCTTTGAAATAGGTGAAACATCAGGTATGAGTTCTATTGAAAAATAAACATTATTATTCAGAGCAATACTAGGTAAATTTTCTAGAAAATCATCAAAATACTTTTCTACAATAGGCATAACATATAAGTTGAATTTTTCAATAACCATTTTAGATAATTACTATATTGGAATAATAATCATTACCCAAGTAATTAACGAACATCGGTAAACTATACAAGCCACCCAATCTGGCCCACCACATAATATGGGTAATACATGAAAGAAGTAAAAATTCATAAATATAAGAAAAATAAGATATACAACCAACGTAAAAAGGGGAAATAGAAAATATACCAAAAATAAATATTATCCAATCCAGAAAAAGATAAACTAGAAATTATATCAAGTCCCCACATGACCAATAAACACCTCCAGACTATCCAAAATCAAAACTAGCATCAACAAGAGATACCATCAAGTATGAAGATGCTCTTCCATTTACCGGAATCCTATTACACAATATCTATAAACACCCAATGTCACATGTAGGGTGTGATCCAAATCCCATCATGACACCTTAATAGATTCAAAATAAGTTCTAATATCAAGAATGAAACAATTAATGATTTTAAAATAAAATAGTTATATAAATCATTTTTATAAATAAATATGATTTATAAATCATTTTCTCTTGCTCACTCATTTCGTTTTCATAAAATCATTTTGAATTCTAGAACCTAAAATATGATGACTATAAGTGATAAAATAAGAAAGTGTATCCATATATAAAAAAGTAGAAAATTATAAATATATCCATGAAAAAACCAATCATGTTAAGTTTTATTATATAACCTCATGTAAAAATATGTGATCAATGATATTTGATAAAAAATCATGTGATAAATACCTATAAATAACAAAGAATAACACATATGGTCTCTATCCTATGATACACTACATACAAGACATGAAAATCTTAATTTAGAATAATGTTGGTTCTAATTAATATTGATTCCTTCCAGTCGATAATACAAAAGGTTACCTCTTAGTGGTGTAACAGACACTAAGGCCACCTGTGTCTCTTTCCCAACAAACCCATGGTTCCCAATGTAAAATTTTCCAAATCAATTTCAAAACCATTGTCACAATTTCATAAAAAAATTTCAAATCTAATCCAAACTGCTTAAAGGTTTGAAAACTCATTTCCTAATCAATCAAATCCATTTTCAATGAAAAACCCATTTTGAAACTATTTTACTTTCAAAGAAATAATTTGAAAACACTTATCACACTAAATCAATGAACAATTTGAATGAATTTTTCATGAATGGAATGAAATTCATCGAATTAACCCATTGTATTGAAACACCAAACTCAAAATTAGTAGAAACCTATATTATTATTACAATGGTCACCAGAAACAAAGATAACAAGCCTTATATGACAAGGAACACCAAGAAATACAAAACAATTGATAGAAAATACTATTCGATCATAAATCTATATCCAAACAATAATCATAACAAAAACTAAAGAAGAACCATAAGTATTACTTACACATAAATACACAATCCAACCCCAATGGTGATCAATCATTGAATTATGTGATCTAGATGATATGGAGTCACCCAAAATTTCCATGGAATTTCCGCTATGTCAAGAGTATGGAATGATATAAGAATTAAATAATAATTTTAGTTGAACTAATTTCTTGAATTCAAACCATGAGAATTTTCACTGTATATATTCCCAACACACACTATGTAATTCTCGAAGCACACATATGCTGAAAAAACCCGAATGATTATTATTAAAAACCTAATAGTTTTCATAAAACAACTTGTAACCTTCATATGGAATTTAATGTTCTCATTATATATATCCAATTCATATGGATGATCTACTATCCATTTGACATCAGGTAATCCTATTAAGCATCATATATCTACCCAATTAACAACAAAAACTTATGGTTTTTACACTAGAAATTCCAATAAATACTTGAATTGAACATTAAATGTATCATCTTATTTTTTTTTATATTTAAAAGTAATTGGAAACCAAAAAAAGGATAAAACATACCTGATTGAAAGGTTAGTGGAAGTTACAATCTCCCCACCATAAATTCTATCTTCCCCTAAAAATGCCTCAAAATAATTGATCCACCAAAAGAGAAGGTCACTACTACCTCATCAACGAATCCTAATCATACAAATCATGGATATCATGTCCGCACTTACACAGAAACTAGGCATAAGGGATCATTTTACTACACTGTACGTTATCCTGGGAATCCATAATAAAAAATTCATTCTCATAAAAGTGGTATCAGTCTTAAGATTGAAATCATCTCATATAATCACATCGGAATGATAAAGTATATATTTTATCAACTAGGAAATAATTAATATGTCAAGGATTGATATTAAATGAGATTTCAAGTGAAACTGATAAGCCACCTTACCCAGATATCTATAAATATAAATGGGACCTAAAACATCGGAGAAAAATTGCCATATATACCCACTGAAATTTCTCAAGCAAGTTGAAAATATGAGAAAGTCACAATCAACAACCTCAATCTCTATAGGATAGTGAAGATGTTCCATATAGGTTTTATGATGACTATGTTCTGTGGTTAGTCTCCTTTATATCATCAAAACCATATATGTCATCTCCTAAACAAAACTCAGAAAAACCATGGATGGATCAACCAACTCATCCCTACACAAGGGAGATCAACATGGACTCTCATAAAAATATTTTAATGGAACAATAATTATCAAATCCATATAAGAATATTTATAAGAAAATTAATCCAATGGAAAAATATTCTCATAAGAAGATTTAAAATTAAAAATACAATCCAAGAGTATATCTTTAATAACCTAGATAGCATTCTTCATCTATCCAACAATCTCTTTATGCTATGCCATGTTTAATTTAATTGTGGAAGACATAACCTCCTACAAACCTTTAAGAGACAAGATGTAAATCTAAAATACTTTTCATACTAAAATGAAGAGAGGACCCCCTAAATTATCCCAATATCCATTATATTCAATTCCCTAAGATATTACACTTTCATCACCTCCTTAATAGGTAAGAAATGTGCTATTTTGATGAGTTTACCAATTATTACCCAAATTTCACCCATCCCACTAGGATTCCATGGATTTCCAATGAAAAAATCTATAAAAAGATTATCCCACTTCAGTAATGGAATCGTTAAAGGATAAAATAACTCTTCATGCCTCTAGTGAACCACCTTGATTATATGAAAATTAATTCATTATGATAAGAATTCATAAATTGACTAAATTTTTCCCTACCATAAATACCATCAACTCATGTCATGATACCTACTAGTATCCCCATGGTGAATAGACCAACAAGAATGGTTCCTACTGTAAAATAACTCACACCTAAGTTAATGCAAAATAACTAGCCTACGATAAAAGCATAAACATCCACTTAAAGAATTATACCACTTAACCAAGGTCTCACAAGTAAAATCTTGGCTATATCCACTATCAAATATTGTTGATATAGGGGCTAAACACATGGATATAAGCTATAGAAACAATTTTAAACTGTCATGGATTGTGTTGTTGTGTTTATAACTAAAATCTATAGCCACAATTTTCTTAGGCTATATCCATAACAGTCCACCATGGAAACAAATCTCTTTCCATAGTTTTCCAAATTATGCCTATATTCCCCTTACCAATACAACATGAAACTTGGACTATATCCACTATTGTCTGTTGTGTCAATAAGGATATAGCCCAAAAATAATATCTTCGTAGTATGATTCAATGTATGTACCACCACTATATGCACCAGCCACTTTACCACTACACCATGGATTCATTTTGTTAAAAATTTATATATTTTTATATATATATTATTAAAAACATTGGCTATAGAATTTAAAATGTGGATATAGACCTTCCCTCCATTTTTCACGGGTTATTTTTTTCCCGCACAAGGGCAGAAGACCTATATCCATGGCTTTGAACAACTATGGCTACATAAATTGAAAAAAACAATATCGCCATGGTTTTACCAAAATTATGGCTATATCCTTTAAAAAAAACCCTATAGCCATGGATTTACTAAAAATGATGCTATATCTCATTGGTAAAAACCCTATTTCTATTATTTTACAAAAACAGTATCTATAGGTCTAGGATAAAGACCATATAGCCATGGTTTAACACAATCCATGGGTATATCCCATGCAGAAACACTCTATAGCTATTATTTTATAAAACAATGTCTATACCTATCAAAAAAACTCTATAGTTTCGGTTTAAAAAAATTGCAACTATATCCTTTGAAAATATACCATATAGCCACTGTTATTTATAAAACTATGGTTATAGCCTTTGTATAAATACCTATACCTATGATTTTGGAAAATCAAGGCAATAAGTCTGTGTATATAGGCCAATTTTCTAGTAGTTCCTATCCATCATAATTGATTTCATTAAAGAGATAGAACATGGAGTATGCTACCTGATCAATACAAACTCGTTCATAAAAAGACAATTCACCTTTCACGGAATTGATGAGCACCTATCCACCAACCAATTTTACTTCCTAGCTCATATTATGAAAAAGAAACATCACAGACCACTCATCAATAAATATCTTCAATTCTTGATTCTGTAATTTTCTACTCAATGCATCAAAAACAACATTTTCATTCCTAGGGGATAAGAAATATCCAAATAAAAAACATAAAAACATTCCACAAAGTGTCTATATTAAAAATTCCGCCCTCTAAGTAAAAATATATTGCATGCTCTTATGATTAGAATATAACATATTCCACTCCCCAAAGAGATTGTGAAAACATGTATTCAGTTCATTCATAACAGATACCAAGTCAATATCATGGTTAGGGTAGTTCTTCTCAAGTTAGTGTAACTAGCATGAGGTATAATCCATATCCTATTTCCCTAGAGTTAAGAAATACCCAAAACCCAAACCCGAAGCATCCCAAAAAACACCATAACCCAACCCCAACTATAGATGAATCAAAACAAGTGATAAAGTCATCCTCACCATTATCTACTCAAAAGAACTCTAACACCATTCATTCCTTTTAAACATTACACCATTTTGAGTTAAATCTGTCATCAATGAAGTGATCTTGGAAATGTTTTGGAAAACCCATGTATAGTAACCATCTAGACCAAATAAGATCCAAATCTCAATCACATTTCAAAGCTACTCCGCTGAAATAACTACCTGTGCATTTTCAAGTTCTATTGATATTATCCTATCAGATATCATATACCCCAAAAACATTACTTTCCAGATCTGAAACTCACACATGGAAAGACTACCACACATATGATGTTCTTTCATGGTTCAAATAATGATTCCAAAATGGTATATATGCTACTCTTATGACATGGATTGCACAAAAATATCATCCATGAACATAAAAAATATATATATTCTATAAACTGATGATTGATCATGTTCATCAAGTCCATAAACACTACATGAGTATTAATGAGACCATATGGTTTAACCAAAAATACAAAATGCCCATTTTGACTCAAAAATGTTGTCTTATGTATATCCTCTTCTTATACACTCAATTTGATGTATCATTTCAACAGTTCAATATATATATACCCTCGATGTTGACTAAATAGATATTCAAACCATTAAAGAAGTTATTTTTTCTTAATATTCAACTGATTCAGCTTTCGCTATTCAATATAATGTTCATGAATGTGATCTGAATTCTTAGAAAAGAGGATAGGTGAATCCCATTGTGACTCACTATAAAAAATCAACCCATTACCATATTGGTCCTCTTGAAGGGCCTCAAATACCATGAAATTTGTAGTTTCCATATGGTGAGAATATATAGAAATGGGAATCATTCAAAGGATCATGTCAATAGTAACCTCGACCTCTCTATATGGAAAGAATATTGAAAAATAATTTAGAAAGACCTTGGAATATGCACACATTACTTCGGAAATTTGACCAATAAATAATGTGTCAACCACATCAATAAAAGCATCTTATAACTAACATGAGATTACCCCATCATCTAGAAAAACAAGCTTCTCCCTTATCGATCTAGTGTACCACTCTCTCTGGAAAACATGAGTCACCCCATTATAATATAAGAACAAAATTTGACGGTGATAATAGTATATTTGAGCCTTTAAACTGATAATCTAATCCATGTCGACAATCATTATGAATAATTAATGATCAAGAACTAAAAAGTATGATTCCACCTCAAAGTAATCTATAATCACCAGACATGTGTGACTTTTGAATCTTTATTCAAACACTTCCCAATGGTGTTTAATGTAGAAAAAAGAATTTCATAAGATTAGTATGAAATCCCAACATGCCAAATAAATTTTATGTTATGAAATGATTACTAGAACCTTTATCAAACAAAGTTGTGACCCTATAAGATGAGTTAATCACTATACCTCTTACAGTTTTGGTCCCAACTTCAAATTCCTATCATGCATACTCTATAGTGTAATTTCATCTGGTATTAGCCACATGAACATATCCCTTGGATAAAAGATTACCCCCACCACCCTTGGAATAATCTGTATAAACCTTCTAATATATGGTGAAAATGGATCCTTCCCATCTTCCCTAAGATAAAGTTTTATAAAAACACCTTAGATAGACAGATCATCTCTAAGGATGACATGTATTAGGAGTCTCTGCACAATTAGACATTGTACGACCTCAAAATCCACACTGGTAGTAGAAAACCTCTTATTTCCTTAATTTCACACCTAAAAATGGTCTTGAGGAATATTTACAACATATAAGCTTACTTTTATATGCAAATCATACACCCTCTCTAACCAATGAACCAATTGATGCTCCACCCAAACTTGAATCCCATCCAATGTTTGCCTCAGTTAAATCCTCATTTTCAATTACAACCCTAATGTTTGGATGGAACATGACTTTAAATATTGATTGAATACCATTCCTCATTAATAACTCAATCCTTTGCCCCGTCATGTACTTATTCTGAAATGCTCTGGTGCTAGACCCACTAAATCAAAAAAAAAGGGTACAATACGTCCGAATGATAATTTCTCCCAGTTTGTTAATAAAAATTCTAGAGGAGGGAATATTTAAATCAAACATGAAATTAAAAAAGCCATTGAAAACATCAATTGGTGCTTCCTATTCAATGTCCTTAAGTATTTTGGGTTCAATGATACATTTATTGGTAGGATAAAAACCCTTTTCAACTCAACATTTATCTCTATCCTTGTAAAAGGTTCTCCAAAGGGATACTTAAAATTCTCAAAAGGGGTGCGACAAGGTGACCCTCTTTCCACTATTTTCTTTTCCATTACGGACGACTACCTTAGCAGGCTTCTATCCTCTCATGTTCACCAAGGCATTCTCAATACCATACAGGTCGCCGAAAATGTATTTGTTCTGACCCATATCCTTTTTGCCAATGACATTATTCTATTCCTTAATGGGGGTAGAAAATATATCCTTAGCCTCAAAAGGCCATATCTAACAATGAAGAGGTCTGGGTCAATCCGTTAGTTGGAATAAATCCCTTTTCTTCTCTTTTTAGGAAAACCATCCCTCCTTCTAGAAAAGGGTTTATCATTGAATGTCTTGGCATCAATGAGGGATCCATCCCTTTTACCTAACTAGGAGTCCCCCTATTTTAAGGTATTCATAAATCTATACATTTCAATGCTGTTGTGGATCAAATGACTAATCAACTAACCTACTAGAAACAGAAATCCCTCTCCATAGCTGGAATGATCTTCCTTGTGAAATCCAAAATTATCTCCAAAATGGTTTATTCCCTGTTGATATATAAATGTCTTAATAGTCATATCAAAAATGTTAATGGCTACATCAGAAATAAATTGTTTGGACTAGTGGTATTATTGAAAGAAATTTTGTTACTGTCCCTTGGTCGACCTGCTGAAAACCTCTTGAATGAGGTGGTCTTGGCATTAAAAATATCATACTCATCAATGAGTCTCTTCAAGAAAATCTCACCAAGAGGTTGATCAATAATAAATCTGACTTCATAGCCTTTCTTCATAACAAATTTTATAAGAAACATAAAAATACTCAATCTAGCTTTCTCAATTCTTCCCTCTAGCCATCCATTAGAAATTCCTTTGTTGACATCATGCATAACACTAGATGGATGGTTAGTTCAGATTCCAATATGAATTTCTGGCTTGACAACTGGAATGGAACACTCTCATTTCCATGTTATCTCTTGATGCCCCTCCAGATAAAATCAACCAAACCATAAAAAATGTAATTCACTCTAGTCCATCTAATATCACTGATCACATTATGCACGTTGTGGAAAACTACCCCTTTGTAAATTGGGATGGTTTCCTTAATTGGGAGCCTACTCACAATTGTATTTTGGATTCCAAAAAACTTTTATAACCATTGTTTCACTAGCTCTGACCCCATTATTTCCTGGTTGATGTTTTTTGACAGGCCTTGGATTAAACCTTCAAGGCTTAACCTATTTTGGCGCATCACCCATAAAGGTATTCATACAGAGGTTTGTCTTCAGTACTTTGGTGTCCAATTATGATCTATATTTAAATTATTCCATCCATACAGGGAGGAAACCAACAATATTTTTTATCTTTTGATACATCCTATACTATTTGGAGTTATCTTACTGACATGTTTGACTGCAAATGGTAATCCTTTGACTCTATGTTCCCTCACCTAAAACATTGTATGGAACTTGACTCTTCGTGGAAAATCCAGTACCTCTTCCTTTCCAATGTTTCTAAGCTCTTACATGTGATCTGGTATCATAGTAACACAATTATTCAGATCAATTATTGATTCAATCTTAATGCAGGTTAGAGGATGATTCTTATTACCATTAGGGTAGCAGCCCTCCTTCAAAAATCCCACTGCGATAATTCGGTTACGGACTTTGTGATTCTTCGACGGCTCAAAATTGATGGAATATATATTAAGACGAAGAGATCTTTTGATGTGTTTTGGAGAGCATTGATTTTTATATGGATCAAGATCATCATAGATAGAGATTCCAAAGGAAAACTAGGTCTTGTGGGTTATGGGTCCATTTTCAACAACTCTCTCAGACGATGTCATGGATGCTTCTTTAGGAGTTGTGGCAATGCCACTGCTCTCGAAGAAGAAATGATTGCGGTGATTCATACCATTATTTTTTTCATGCTTAAACGATGGAACAACATCTATATTGAATGTGACTCCACCACCATTGTGCATGCTATTTGGAATGGGGTGGTCGACTTTTCCTGGCCACTTACCGCATGCTGGTTGAACTGCCTCAATTCTCTTCATGAAATCAGATACATTACCACCCATACATATCATGAAGCAAACATGGCGGCGGATGGCCTTTATGAGAAACGATTCAACCAAGCTATGACATGTAGTGATACTTTTAAGGTTGAACTTCCAACTTACTATGAAAAATATTGTAATAAGATACCATCATTCCACATTTTGTAACTCTTCTTTTTTTTAATAAATCATGATCTCAAAATAAATACTTTCTCTATGGTCTAATGTCATAAACTATTAGTTCTTCACTACACGTAGTATCTCAGGATAAATATGATTTTTAAATATTTACTTGAATGAAATCCAGATAAGATCCTCATGAATCTTAACTTGGACATTAGAGTCTTCCATTCTCTTTCCTGATCAATTTAGAATATACATCAAAAAACAACCATAGATTCTTCAAGAGTCTTCATGAAGTTTAATATCTTCAATATCTGATCAATCCACTCGTCAGATTCTATATGTCCTTTTTCACCATTGAATACATGTGAATGTTTCTAATTAAATTCTGATCCATGATCAACTATGGGGCATGGGTTCGTGATAACTACATTACTTAGAGTTTGAATAGGGCTAGTAGTAGCTTCTATCAATGTATGGTCTACTAGAGGATTCTATTATGGAACCTATCTCACAACTTCCTCTATGGGAATTGGAAAATCTTATTTTGGAAGAATTGTCTTTGAAATAGAATAAACCAATCAATCATGAGAACATTCCAATATCATAGGACCAACATCAGGTATTGATAACAAAACATTAAAACATTGATAATCTAAATCAACCAAAAACCCATAACTAAAAATGAAATAGTTCAACTTAAATAAAAATCCTCATATAGTTCATTCAAATAACATAAAACTAAATTTCTCAAACTTGGAAAAATTCCCTAACCACCCATTGTAAGTTTGTTTCAGTCATGAATGTGAGCTTCC
This sequence comes from Viscum album, assembly GCA_963277665.1. Classification (NCBI taxonomy): domain Eukaryota; kingdom Viridiplantae; phylum Streptophyta; class Magnoliopsida; order Santalales; family Viscaceae; genus Viscum; species Viscum album. Next base: position 1,704,454,644 of record OY728155.1, read on the forward strand.
TAGGCCCCATTTCTTCACCTACGATCATATTTTTTATGATTTTAAATCCAGTCTATGCGTAATACAGAACCAAGATCATTATGTTCTAAAACAATTTATGTTGAGCATCCCAATGTTAAAAAATTATAATTAACCTTCCCAAGTCAAAAATAAAAGTCACTTGGACTAGCCCATCACATAATATTGGTAAAATATGAAAGGCGAAACTAGTCTTTAATATATAAAAACAAGACAAGACAGTGAAGTTTGAAGTGAAGAAAGATGAGATACCATAAAGACATAAAATTCAATACAAAATAGGGAAAACCATTAATTATATCATGTTCACGCATGACCATCAATCGCCTCCAATCCATCTTGAACTGAAAGAAACAACAACTAGAGAAACCATAATGCCCCATGATTCTCTTCTCTTTAATTGAATCCTATAATAAAACATCTAAAATAACCAAAGTAATATGTAGGGTGTGATATAAATAATATTAGTACACCAAAATAGTTTTTATTCTTGATATAACATCAAGAATTTAATAATAAAATATTTAATAACAAAAAAATGTACAAATATTTTTTTCCAATCGAACAAATTAATAAATAATTTCCCCTTTTTCTTTCATTTGGGTTTCTTAAAATCAGTTCATATTATTCAAATTGAAATATGAAAATAGAATAAATAAATAAGGAGAGAATTTGTTGGTATCAATAGGTAAATTGGTAAAAACATATCCCTAAAACAACCATTCCTGACATGTTATGTGATACAAACTCATATAAAAACTTATTAGCAATAATCCATGATAAAAAATTATATGATAAATAAACATAAATAAAAAATCACCTCATATTTAATATATACCCTCTGGGACACTACTAAGTATAGATCCAAAATTAATAAATGGGAATATCAATATATCAAACCTATATTGAGTTCTACCAGTCGATACCAAAAAAGGATACCTCATAAGGTTGAACACAAAATAAGGCTGCCAATTTCCCTTTTTTGATGTCTGCATGGTTCCAAATGTTCAATCGTCAAATACCATTTCAGAACCATGATCACAATTTAATTAAAAAAATATATATTGAAGTTAAAAATGATATATTGTTTTATAACCCATTTTCAAATAAATAAAATCAATTTTTGAATATAGAATTTTTTTAAAACATTCAACATTCCAAGAAATCATTCAAAAAAAACTAATTGTTAAAATTAATGAAAAACTCAAAGAAATTTAGAAATAATAACATGAAATTCATCATGTTAACCCATTGTACAAAACCACCTAACTCAACTGGGTAGAAACCAAATTTTTTTTAAAACACTATCCAAAAACCAGGGGAAAAACCTTCAAAAGAAATGGAAAACCATGTAAATGAAAAATATTTATTGGGAAAACTATCAAATTATACTTACAGAGCCAAACCATGGTCATAAAAAAATAAGAACTAGAAGGATTACATACTCGAAGAGAACATATTCAACCATAATGATGGTCAATCATTGAACAAAGTGATCCAGACAGAAATGACTAACACAAAATCACATTGGAAGAGCCTATAGGTTGAGATAAAACAAGTCACATAAAGGAAATAAGAATTTTAAATGAACCACTGGCTTAAAATAATCCACCTAGAATATAGATCATGCATAATCCCATTACAGGTTGTGTAATCCTAGAAGAACATATTCACCAAAAACCCCAAATTTTTTTATTAAAAATGTAATATTTTTTATTACATTATGTTTAAACATTAAATGACATATATATTTTTCATTTTGTGTATCCAATTAATAGGAATTTTCTGGTATCCATTACACATTGTGTAATCCTATTACATGTCATGTAACTACCCAACAAACAATAGAAACTGCAGTTCTATATGAAAAAAATTATAACCAAACCCTTAATTCAACATTAAAAGTATCCCACCAATTTTTATTAGTATTATTAAACCAATGAAGGTTAAAAAGATACAATAAATAATAGAAACATCATGTTACAATCCATATAATGGATTTAATTCCCATTCGACGGTCATATTTCTCTTCCCACTAATAATAATTGGTTGGTTCAAATCATCAAATGATACTTCCCCCTCCTAACATATTTCCATGGGATTTATATAGTGAAATATTATCTTTGATGAAAATCATAAAAAAATTAGACTAGGGAAATAATAATAGGATTTTAAGGGACCACAATAAAAAACACTTCAATTAAGTAGGATTAATAGACTTAAGATGTGATCATCGTACCATTAGGAGTTTTTACAATGATTTTAATATATATTCATTGAGGTGGTAATGTTATACCCATATAAAAAATTTGGTATTCAATAGTGGGTATAATTATAATAAAATCATAAATTAGTAGTTCTATAGTGTATGGGTTTTTTACTATTCATGACACTATTACATCAACCCACATCTCCAATAGTGATCATTTTATAATCCCCTTTTTATCTCAGTATAATAGGTTCTCTACATCAATCATCATCACTAACCCTTATATTTGAGAAGTAGTTAAAAAAATTCCAAAACACTTTGTAATTATAGATTTCGAGTGTGGAAAGTACATTTTCTGGATATTTCTCTCACTCTTCTTAAATAGCTAACCTTGTCCAATTACTTTGACAATTATAGTCATATAGAGAACATTTAAGCACTTAAATAATTTATTAGACCCTTTATGATTGTTTCCTTCATATTTCATTACATACCTCTGTAAAGAGATATATCTTCTTATGTTTATGGTTTTTTTATTATTTTGATTTCCATTTAATATCATCATTATTTTCACATCAAAACTATGATATTGACGGGTGACTCCAATCGGGATTTTCATATTTTTTCACATTAAACAAATTGTTTAGATATACTAATGTATCTTTTGGATTACACCCTTCATAGAAATAGTTTTAATTTACATGTGAATTAAAAAATCATAACTTTTGTTTTACTAATAATAAAATGTGTTCATTTCATGTATTTCAAAATTTTCCTCAAAGGTACCAACATATTCTTCATCAATCTATATATGCTCAAGGAATTACTTATGTATATTCGTTTGAGGGATACAAAGAAAGTAGTTATTGAAAAATAATCTCATAAACTCATCTCACTATATGTATTCTATTTATTCTTATTTCCTTGTATTCTTGATAAGATTCCACAATTGATTATCTTCACCTTTCAAATGAATAATTTATATGATACGTCTTCAGGTTATGAGCACTAGAAATTAAGAAATATCATTTTAGGGGAACTAATACCTTGATAAAAATTTATTGGATTGATTGAACAATGTATACAAGTTTGAAATAACATAATTAAAGAGTCAATTAAACATTTTTACTTCCATTTTAGATTTGTAATAATAGTATGATTCTAGGATTTGGAACCTTTATAATTCATAATAAAAAGATTTCTCATTCCAATTCTCTTAAAATTTTGTTTCTCGGGGGGACAATTGTAACATCATAGGGTGAAAAAATGTTATTTTTATGATATAATACATTTGTGTTATAATATACTATATATTATTATACAAATAAATAAACTGATCAAAAGTATTTCATTAATAAATATTATTTCATTAATATGAAATGGAATCTATTAAAAAATAAGAACATTTTATTTGAATATTAAATTAGAAATAAAAAAGATAAAATGAAAAAATATGGATAACCCTAATCTGTTAGAATAACCCCTCCCATGAATAACACTATATAAAAGAAACCAAATTTTAGTAAACCAATTGAAATTATGAAAAAAGGAAATATATAACCTTGAGTGGAATTTAGTTGAAAGGGATGTAGATGTATTTATAGGAGGCAATGTGACTTTTGGAATAGTATCATGATCATTGTAATAGTAAGATAAACTCAATATAATACATTCTGATATAATTAATAACTATCATGAGTAATATATGTGACTATAAATATTATATATCCAAAAAATATATCATGATTATCGAAACTAAAAAAAATAAGTATATTTTTAATGAAATTTTTTTAGAATTTTTTCATAAAATTCATAATTTATATATTTAAAATGAAAATTGACTACTTTGGAGATTTATTTGGAAAAAATGGATATCATTTTTGTAATCATCATGTTGAAAATTTCAAATGGTGATTCTCCTGTAAATTTCTGAAATACATCAATTTTCTTGTCAAAACTAAAAAATATTGTTGTTCACATAACCAGTGCATCTTAAATTTTTTCTTCCATGATGTGATAATGATATTATAACATCTATAACATGATATTAATCAATGAAATATTTAGTTTCATTAATAACTTATTAAAATTCAATGAATTTAATTACCAAACCCAAAAGAAACCTTCTAAAACCTAGTAAAAAGTGATTCATTAAAATTAAAAATATCATTCCCCTTTCCTAATATAATAATGAATTCAAATTATTAATGATATTTAAAGTATTAAACCCATTATATTATATTTATATATAATTAAATTTTTAATAAACTCATAATTACAAGTTTTACCAATGATATATCATTTTATTTATTATTTTATTGTCAAAATAACCCTCTCCTCAAGTATAAATAACCCCACTCTCTCCCCCTGGAAAATCACTCCTCCTACTCTTCATAATGCTCACTTATTGCCAAAATCCTCCCTATCAATCCACTTTTAATAATTATTTACATTTTTTAGTTATCCAACATTAATCATCATGTTAATTGTAGTTTCACGAGGGATAATCTACATTGAGGATTAAGTAAGTTTCGATTCACTCTTATATTTTTTCTTCTCATTATTTTTTCAACACCAATTTCCAATAAAACCCTTATTAGAGTAATTAGGAAGTAATTTTACATTATATTAATTATTTTTACCAACTTTATGTATCATATTTTTAATAAATATAAATATATATATTATAATTCTCTTTCATTCTCTACTAACAATGTCCTATCAGATGTATGTTTACAACCTATGGAGACATTTCCATGTCAACAAATATAAAAATCATCATGGATGAATATTATGAATTATATATAATATATAGACATGTAATTATATGAATTATAATATTTTATAATTAATTATTCTAACGTATAATTTATATTTAACAAAACGGAAAAATCATAGAAAAATAGGAACTTTATATGTGAAACATGATACCAAAATGACTATAATTTTAAAAAAAAATTATAACACGTAAATAATTACGAGAAATGATAAATTGTGAAATAAATTACAATAATTCACTTCTGGATCAATTGTATAAATAGATCTATGTTTATTATTTAGAAGACGCAAGAGAAACAAAATAAAGCAGGGTTAATATTAATGGGATTCTCAAACCCAATTATTTTTCATTATGTTATCCCTCTTTGAAGAAATATCTTGTGCGGATATTCCATTAATTTCCCTTAAATGTCATTTATTATTATTATATTTTATTTTTTGGGTATTCATTTATCCACATTTATTTTTATGTCAAATATAATGATTTTCCAAAAAAGGATTCCCTTTTGAAAAAATTATTTGACTCTTCGTGTTTTTTTTCTTATATAATGAAAAATGATATTTTATTGAAATGTTTGATCTACCTTATTCATTTGGGATCCCACAACATTAATAATTAATCTATAATTTGTGAAATACTTATGAAATTAATTAATTTCCATGGGTTATTTCATAACTATAATTTTTATACATTCTATGTGGCTTGCATGATTATTTAATTATTATAATGAGATTGGTGGGATTTTAATTATTTATCCTTCCATTTAATTGGAAAATATGATGTATCTAATGAGATAATTTGTATTATTCATGAACAAGATTCTATATTTGTTCAAAATAATGAAGTTATTATTATTCACATATGTTATTCCTTAAAATGTTTTTATCTTTTTCACAACTATATATGTAACTCAACTACTACGACATGATGTTTCATTTTAACGCATAGCCACATTCAATTCATTTATAACTTGTTTTCCCTCATGATGTTGATGATTATCCTATGCTTATAAAATTATGACAATGATTATTATCACCCATTTTTTATTGATTCATGTCCCTAATTCATCCTCTTACTATGGTTGTACCTCACCTCTTTCTTTTATGTATACACTCAAGTGATTTAATGTACTAAAAAAAATTTTAGTTCTTATAAGGAAAAATTAGAAGGATTTAAATAATTATTTATGTATTGTTTCATAAAAGTGATGTATGATCATGATTTCTACATGACTAAAAACCTTTTTATCCTGGATCTATATCTCTATTATGTTCTTTATCATAAAGTGATTTAATAGTAATAGAAGAAAACCTCAGGTATCTATAGTTGGTATTAGAGAACATTTAAGTTAATTTGGGAATTATGATTATAGAAAATTATTGATAACCCATAATATAATTATAGGTATATGTAAACATCCATGAAATTTTGGATTAGAAAAAAAATCTAAATATAGGGATCCCATAAGATATGTCGTTAGGGAAAATTGTGAAAAATTATAAATTATTTTTTCCTGAAATGTTGAATTATATTTTTAAATAATTTTATATTTTAAAAAATTGTGGGAACTATGAGATTCTAGGACAACAAACCTTGTGAGGGATATTCCAATGATTTCCTAAATGACATCCCCAATTCCATGAGAGGTGGAGCTTAGGATATTATGTTGATGCTTAACCAACTATATCAGGCTATGAATAATAACCTTAGTCTTTTATAACATAAGATTTTACCAATAAAGGATCAACTATACATTGATTTCATCATGTATCAATTACCATCTTTGTTTATTGGATCTTATGATCCACATTTCATGGAATAATGGGTTAAAATAGTATAGAAGATCATTTCTATATTCCACTATTCTTAGAGGATATGGTGACTCTAGCTCTCTACCTTTTTGAAAGATTAGTCGATCAAGGGTGGGAATTTACAATGAACACAATGGAAAGGATAAAATAGAAGATTGAGTGGTATGAATTTAAGAAAATATTTCCTACTAATTAATATCTTTTAATTATTATAAATAATATGGAATGATAATTCCTAGAGATAAATATAAAGGATAGTTAATCCATCACAACATATGAGGAAAAATTTATAAGGCCTTCATGATATGCAACGGGTTTTGTTATAAAAAATTATAAAAAATAGATAGATTCTTTAGTGGTTTAAAATCACACCTTTTAAATGGTCTAACTATTAATGATTTCAGTAATTATGGAGAAGTTTTTCGATGTTCCTTCAATGTTTAGATTGTTATTGGGTAATTTTCCCATGGTTATGGAGTTAAGTTTTAAAGAATGAAGTGGAAATATGGAAGGACAAATGATATAGGATAATATAAGATCCAACCACCCATGTGAAAAAAATATAGGAAGAAACATCATAGGAATTGACTCAATGTGATGGGAAAATACTTCAAGTACGGTATAAAATATCACATTACTAATGGATTTCAAATATATGTGATGAAGTCGACCAACATAGTATGGATGAAAGGAAGAAACATTCTAAAGAACCACATATGGTTTAATGCTTCACCTGCATGGTGTAAGATAACTACACAATACAATTAATTATTCCACATGTTCTTGAGGGAATCCATCATCAAGAACCAATGAAACCAATTATCAAGTGATGATTGTGACATCACTACTGCTAATGTGGAGTATAATAATGAAATCCTACAAAGTATACTTAATATTCACTCAATAATGGAATTTTTTTATTTAATGATGGGTCCATGCATTCTTTTATATCCTTAATGTTTTCTAGAAATGTTTAATCAAATCCTAGATAGATTAATGTAGATATATCCATAAAAAACCTAGTGGTGAAATAATTAAAACCCAAGTTTTGGACTCTTCATATACTAGAATCTATGGGAATATTCTTCTAGAAAATAATGTAATGCTTCCCATTGTGATATTTGATGATATAGTAGGCATAGATTGACTATCATTATATACTTCATACATAAATTTTTAAAAAATGAAATCTCTATTCATAAACAAAACCATCCAAGTATCCTCTAAAAATCAAGTACGATCATGAATATCATTTGAAAATCCCACAATATTATGAGAGGAGATACCCTTTTAAAAATCACACCTTACCCAAATGGTTATGTCAAAGGAAGGTATCAAGTAATAAGATATTTACATTGTGAGGGAATACACTAATGTATTGTGTGAATAGTTCAAGTTAATTCTCCAAGATCATGGGTTAGGGTTCTCAATATAACATATAATCATATCCACTATTATCTATAAATTCTGCTACTGGATGCCCTTGATCAATGTGGAGGAGTTAACGATGAAACTGCAAGAACATTTTGATAAAAACTTTATAAAACCTAGTGAATCTCTTTGGAATGATTTGGTGCTCTGTCTAAAGAAAAGGATGGATAAATGCAGCTATGTTTCGATTACCATGATTTTAATAAGATCACCATAAATGAAAAAGTATCCTCTTACAAGGATCTATCACTTGTTTGATCAACTTAAAGGACCGTAGCTTTTCTCGATGGTAGAAATTAATTTTAGATATCATAAACTGAGTGTAAAGAAGGAAGGTATTAAATAGAATGATTTTTTTAAAAGTTATAGTAATTATGAATTAATTGTGATTCACTTAAGACATACTAATTCCCCAATAATCATCATGGATTTGATGAATAGTGTATTTAGTTACAACCATGATAATTATTGGTAGTTTTTTATAAACAATATTCTCATTTACTAAAATAGAAATGGGGAACACGAAGAGCATATGAGGATCATGATATTGATATTAAGGATGGGAAAAATGTATTATAATTTCAAAAAGTGTGAATTTTCGATGTTGAAAATTGAATTACAAGGGAATGTGATCATAATTGAGTTAATCTCTATGGACTGTTCAAAGAAAAAATTGATTGAGGAATAGCCCAGACCTACTAGTGTCAAATAAATCTGATGTTTTCTATGAATAGTAGGGTACTACCAATGTTTTTTGAGAAATTTATCATGATTATCTATAGAGCTAACTAAGTTAACATAAAAAATATTAAAGAATATCTAGATTGAATAATTTGAGGAATGCTTCAAGGATTTGAAGAAGAGACTAATGATGGAACCTATACTCACACTACAAACGAGTGGATAGTGTTTTCTGATATACAGTGAAAATTTAAAAAAAGTATTGGGTTTTTTACTCAAGTATAATGATATAATGATATCCAACACCTCATAATAGTTTAATATACATGAAAAAAAACTAACTGTCAAAGGATATAGAGTTAGCAGCTATGATATTAAACATCAAATTTTGTGTTACAACATGTATGGTGAGAATTGTAACATATATACTGATTAAAATAGTTTAATTCATATATTCACATAGAAGGAGCTCATCATGCTTTATAGATGATGGTTAGAGATAATCATGCACCATGATTTCTCTATTCACTACCAATAATGAAAGGAATACAAGGTAGTCGATTATCTAAGAACAAATAAACCTCATACTTTTTCCATCACACACGTTGAGAAAGACCCTATATTCAAGGATTTGCAAAGTATAGATCTGAAAATAATAAATGTAGAAAATACATCCAACATTCATAATTTTCCCCCCATCAATCTAAGAGATGATGAAAGAGGCACAAAAGTACCATCTAGACAAAAAAAGGTGAATGAAGTTAATGAAGGGATGATAGATGAGTTTCTCACTGATGATGACAATGTGATTAAATTTGGAACTATGCTTTGGGTGACTAAATCACATGAGATAAAGACATATCTATTGGTTAACATAACATATCATTCTCTATCAATAAGGGATGTACCATGATATATGATGATATTTGATAGCAATTTTGCGTTACAACATGAAGAATAATATTGAGATGTATATCTCAAGATGTTTAGTATGTCACCAATTTAATTAATAATGATCTAATTAAAATGGTTGATGCAACCATCTCCTATAACCACATGGAAATAGGAAAATTTCACCATGGAAATTGTCATTGTTCTCCCCAAAAATCTAATGCAAATAATGAAAAATGGGTTGTGGTAGATCAACATGCTAAGACATCCCACTTTAACATTATTTAATAAGATTTCACACATGAACAATTTTATATGATATATATGAAAGAATTGGTGAGGCTACATGGGGTACCACATTAAATCAGTTTGGATCATAATCCAAGGATCACATATAAATTATAGAGGATTATCCATCATTATTTTAGTACTAAAATATATTTCAATATAGTCTATCACACTAAAAATTATGGCCAATCTAAACAAACTATTCATATTCTCATAAACAAGAAAAGAGAATGATCAATGGAATTCAATTGTTGAAGGGATAAAAATAGTCCATTGGTTGAGTTATTATATAATAATAGGTTATACTCAACTATTTAGATTAATATATATGAATCTCTATATGGGAAGTAGTGTAGAACTCGTACTTTTCCAGATAAAGGTGTAGAATGATAGCTACATTGGTCTAATCATGTGGGAGATATAAATGATAATCGTGAAGTCATACAAAAATATATAAAAGATTGTAGAAGTTGAGAAAATGGATATGTTGACAACAATTAAAGGTACTTGGAGTTCGATGTCAAATACAATGTTTTCCTTTTAATATCACCATATAACAGAGTCATGCAATCCAGAAAGAGAGGGAAACACAACCTTAGGTGTATTTGATCCATTTGATATCCTTGATTGCATAGTATTAGTAGAATATCATCTTTCACTTCCAATATGTTTGGATAAATATCATTATGTGGTCCACATATCACTCCTTAGGTAGTACAAACACGATTCCTCACATGTATTAAATATATAAGTGCTATAATTGTAAAATGATGACTTAGATGAAGAGAATATATTGATAATCTTGGGCCATAGAGAAACATTTCCACACAAAAAAGCAGAATCCCTTTGTTAGAGTGTTGTGGAGGAACCATAAGTATGATGAGGTGGTATGGGAACCATTGGAAACAATGAAACAAAATTACCCTCACTAATCCTCATCCATTAATATGAGATAAATATTTGGGATGAAAATTTCTATGGGGGGGGTGTAACAACTAAGATTATATAAATGGTATTTGTATCTTTTAATAAATGAGATTTATAATATACTATATAGTATAGTACAAAATATGAAACTGAAAAAATTTATTCCATTAAGAAATATTGTTACATAAATCAGTAATGAATGTTATTAATAATTACAAACATTATAATTGTACAAAAAAAAAGTAATATGGGTAAATAAGGATCACCCCAATTTTCTAGAATCATAACTCCCAGGAATAAACTATAGAAAAGAAAAATATATTGTTAAACCAATCTAAATTAAAAAAAATTAAAAAATATTACTTTGATTTGGGTTGAGTTGAATGAAATGTAACTGTATCTATTTGAGGTATTGTAACCATTGGAATAGTAACATGTTTTTTGGAATCTAACATTAACCTCAAAATGATAAATTTTTATATTTATAATATTTATCATAATTAATATAAGTGGATACAAATATTCTAATTCCAAAAAATAAATATAATGATTAAAAAACTCATATAAAATATAATCACATTTTTAATTAAGATGTTTAAAATTATTCCATAATAGTTTATTTTTTTAAAAAATAGGATAAAATTTTTTAGAAATTTACATCTATAAAATTAATATCATTTATGGAATCATCATGTACAAATATTCCATGGGTGATTTTTTTTTGTAATTTTCCAAAATACTTAGATTTTTGGGTGAAGAGTAAAAACACATGTTATAACTTAATAGAAGAAAATTAAATTACATCATTCATGATGTAAAAATTATAAAATCACTTCTAGAATATGAGGTTAGTCCATTATATATTTAATTTCAAAGTGATTCATTAAAATACAATAAAATTTATTTTCATACCTTAAACCCATTTTCCAAAACCTATAGTCAATGCGATTCTTTAAAATAACTATTTTTACTACTTCCCATTTAAACGAATGAATTCGAATTATAAAGGGTATTTTGTTTATTAAAACTATTATATTAAGTTAAAATATTATTTATATTTTCAAAATTTCACTATTAAATTATATATCTTATATATATATTATATTATGTAATATTTTATTCCAAAAAACAGCTCTCCTCAAGTATACAAAACACCACTCTCTCACCACAGAAAACCACTCATAAAACTCATTCTAAATCCCAAGATCTAAAAAATGGTCTCTATAATGTCTTTTATATTACTTAGGAACATTCTAGATTAATTTAACTCTGAGCATCAACCGAGTTTTTGTGTTGTGTAAGAGAAGCTACACTGAGGATAATGTAATCTTTGATTCACTCTTCCTTTTTTTATTCTCTTTATTTATTTACTCAGACCATAAAAACCCAAAATTAATAATATTAATTAAATACTATTTTAAGATTATATTAATTATATAAACCATCTATAAGTATCATTTTTAATATATATATAAATTTAAAAACTCTTTTTTCCGCACTTTTGACAATGTCCTGTCAAATGTCAGTTAACAACCTAGGAATACATTTACATGTCAATACCTATAGTCATCATCATGTATGAATTTTTGGAATTATATATGAAATATTAAAATTTAACTATATTTATTATAATCATCTATAATTTTTTATAAAAATATATAAATTACATTTAACAAAATAGAAAAATCACTGAAAACAGGAAATTTTTAAGCAAAACAAAATGTCTAACCTATAACAAATGAAATTATGAAATATAATAAAACTAATATAATTAAAAATAGAGGTCAAATTACAATAATTCTCTAATGAATCATTATCTAAATATATATATTTGTATTATTTTGAACGGTCAAAATCGATGAAATAAAGGGGGATTTAATGCATGGTGGTTCTTGAACCCAATTCATTTTCTTTGGGATATCTCTCTTTCAAAACTTATCCTATGTAAAAATTCTTTTAATGTACCATAAATATCATTTAATTATTATTACATTTTCTTTTTAGGTTTATATTGGTTTCGACCTCTATTTTCATGTCAAATATAATTATTACACAAAAATCATTTCTTTCATGAACAAATCATTGACACCTCATGTGTTGTTTCTTATCCTAGGAAATTAACTTTTATTCCAACATATAATCTCCATTATTTACTTTTTAATTGAAAAGTTCATTCATGAATTTATGGTTTATGAAATACTTATGAAATGCATTCCCTTCCATGGGTTATTTCATGACTACGATTGTTATGTGTTATGTGTGGAAAGAGAGATTATGTATATGTTATTATGTGATCGGTTGTCATGGAATTTTATATCAATCTAATTCATTGTGTATTATTATATATCTCCTAATATAATTTGTATTGTTTGTGTACCTGATGCTATATTTTGTCACACTGATTATTTCATTATTATGAAACTACTTTATGCGTGAATATGATGCTAGGTTTGTTCATAACTATGTGTGGCATTTACCACATCAAAATGATGTTTCAGTTTTACGCATTTCCACATTCCATGTTGACAAAACATGTCTTCCAACATGATATTGATGATGGTACCATGTTTATGAAACTATGATGATTACATTTCTCACCCATGTTATATTAATTAATTAACCCTATTCATCATCTTACTGTATTTTAGCTCACCCCTTTATTTGATGTATATCCTTAGGTGATGAAATGTACTATGGAAAAGTGATCTTTTATAAGGATACAATCGATGGATTTAAATAAATTATTCTTATTTGTTTTTTAAAAGTGATGTGTGATCCTAATTTTCAAATGAAAGCAAAGTGTTTCATCTTGGGTTTTTATCTCAATTATGATTTTTATCTAAAAATGATATAATTTTTATGGTTTAAAAAGTAGAGTGACTATAAAAATAATTCCATTATCCATAATATTCAGTTCTAATGTAGTTAATTTTAGTTATAACCATTTCAGGAAACCAAAAATAAAATTATGAGAAAGAACAATCATAGTTGGAAATCATATAAGGATGAAAATCAATTGTAGGATATCTAAATCAGGATAATTGTGTTTTAATATATGACACCTTAGGTTTATCCAAGGTCATCATTGGTCATTATCTATTCCAATTCTTCATAATTTATCGTAATGAAAAATTTAATTAACCTAAGAATATTCTCAATAGTCTCAATACATGTGTGTTATAAGGTCATGTTCATCATGAACTATATTGATGGATGATATATACTCATCCAATTTTTCTTACTGTTATCCGCACAAGATTAATCTATTCCAAAACCCCATCGGCATGTAGTTTCTAGATAGGGGTGTGTTTTATTAGGTAAAACACACTCCTTTCATTACCATTACATAGGATTTCCTCAAATACATAGGCTTGTCCTCATGGTTCTGATTAATATTTCCTCATGATAGTTTCTAAAATTAACAAACCTTAATCAGATACTAATCATAGTGACCCATAAATTTTATACATAAATACTACATGATATTAGAATAAATATCCAACATATATCAATACAATATATTTGATAACCATAATTTTTTAATGTCTTTGGATAAATGGATATGTAAACAAAAGGTATATAAATGAACCACTTTATTTCCCAATTTGTTCTCCACAAATAGAACCCTATATAAAAAACATACTTAAAATAATTCTCCATAGCATGGGTAGGATAAAATAAGAAATAGTGATACCATATTATCATTAATTATAAAAATAAGATATATCATAAAATTTTCATAAGTGAGAATAATATAAGGGTAATTATATTGGAATAAAATATTAACATTAGAAAACAAGTCATGAAAATTCTTAGAACATAATCACGAAACAATGTATAATGTTTTATCATTAAATATAAATAATTTAGAAGAGTCTAGAGTCATCAATAATCAATCACGAGGCACATGAACTTATCATAATAATAATACATATGTTGATGGCATAGACAAAATCATTGAAAATCATTTACTTAGACCAAAATTATAACTGATACTATAAAAGAGGATTGGGCTCAATCACTATACAATAATTTCTTTAATCAAGGATCACTCACAAGACTATCATATTGGACAAAGACCCTTACTAAAATAAGTTCAAAACACAATAAAGGGAATAATATATAATAATATATCATTCTTTTCATTTTTAAAAGTAGGTGTAACATCACTGACATTTATTTTAAATTAATAACAAGACTGGAACCTTTCTAACACACAACACTGGGTTTTAATATAACTGAGAAATATTACAAATATATTATTATAAAAATTTGATAGTTATAACAAATAAATTGAATTTTAGAGTATGAATATGAATATCTTAATAATGTAACATATGGTCTTAATTAAAAAAATGGATTTATTAATTCTTAAGAAGTGATCAATCAATTTTAAGTGAAATTTGTTTTTGTGCTTCATATGTGTATATTTTAAAAAAATTATTTTATTTAAGTGCATTAAAAATTATATTCTAGTTATGTAACTTTTATACATTATATCTTATAAAATAAACATCAGTTTTTAAATCATTGTATTATAAATATCTTTGGGTGAATTTTATGGATGTTTTTGAAATGATAGATTTTTCAGTGAAGTGTAGAAAATATTGATTTTTATTAAAAATATTCCTTCTATTTCTCAAATTTACAATGCTAGATTTTTTTCTAAATTGATTAAATGTAAAAATGTCCCAAAATCATCCCAAAACAAGGCAGTATTACATTAGATATGAAAAATTCATTCATAACTATGTAAAAAAAATTATATGGCATATTGGTCTTGTTTTTCCATGATAATGTAGTTTATATTAATTTATGAAAAGAAACATCCAAAATTTCACTATCTTGACTTTTTATCTATAAATTTTTTAAACAAGGATAATAATATTATAGTTTAGTTATAAATGTTTATTTCAAATATGAATTATATTTTATCATGGAAATTGATTTATTATTTTTATTTATGAAATAATTACCCTAATTAGTTACACAATGTTGGAACACCTCTTTGGAAAAAAGTTGAAAAAACATGAAATTGTTTCTAAAATAACTGACAGTATTATTGTGTGGGTGAGTAATAATGCCCTTATAATTACACAACAAATATAATATATTAGGGATGTTTAAAAGTATTATATTCAAATTTAATTTCAATATTCATTAATTTAAAGTAAAATTAAATAAATAGTTTGAAACATGAAAGTAATGATAATTTATGTCAAATAATATTTTATTAAAATATTAAATAATCTTAAAAATGTGGAGAGAGGAAAATTAGGATGGAAAATACTGAAAATTTCACCCAATTCTATATTTGATCTGATTTTTAACTTATAAGTATAATTATATCCCTTTCATAATGAAAAAGTCTTTACTGTATTTACGGTTAAAATCCGTCGATGAAGTGGTTAAACAAAAAGATATGGTCTCAAATTATAGAAAAACTTGTCAACATTTTTTCTATGATTATATTTAATCATAGTATTATTTTTATTACAATATATTCATATTTGGTATTAGTTTTATCAATAATTATATAGTTATAATTTAATATGTTTAATAGTTCCAATTGTGTCCTTTGCCTCCTTTATAAATGAACACCCCTTTCTCTATTTTGTTAATGAAATTTTAGAAAACTATCTAAACAAAAAACATCCCAATTCCATTATAATGTTACCTACACAAGAATTATAACTTCTAGTCTTCCTTTATAACCATTATAACTGTCCTTAATAAGGTATTTAAATGATCCATGATAAAGTGGAGGATTTTATACCACCTTTAAAGCACATAGAACTTGATGAAAAGGATTTATGTTACAATATCATTGTTTATCAGGATTATTTATGATAATGTTTTATTAATGAAATTTAATTAACTCTCTCTCATTAATATCATTAATTTTCTTGTCCTCTAGTTATTTATGGTGAATATAAGTTTTCCATTCATATTAACAACTTCATGTACTCAATATACTAGAATAATGTTTTCTAACAAAAGTGACTTTATCTATATATTTTGTTAGAAAATTGTGTACATCCATATACATGTCTTATTAAAAATAAAAAAGGTATTTATTATTTTTCAATTACTGGTCAAAATAAATTTTACTCCTGTTTGAAATTATATAAATTGGTATAAATGGAATCATCTTGTAATTTTCTTATCATGTAACTTTTACTGAAATTGTGAATTTAGTTTTTGCTTTTACAAAAATATCAGGAATGAAATATCATGTTTTCATGGCAATTTTATTATTTCAAACTCCCTTTAATATTTACAAAATTTCTTTTCAATGAAAATTATTTCCCTAATATTTGGGAAATTTTTACATTGAAAATAGAAGATTTATATTGATAAAGGTATATTACTCAAGAAATATTCCAAGTGAACATTTACTGGGAATTTTCATCTATGAAAACATCCCTTGATGTTATATAAGATTTTTTAGGGATATGATCAAGTTATACAATTATTTTTCTTTCTTTTGATGGCTTATGATTATGATGATGGAAAATCAATTAAATCCATCTTATTTTCCACAGGTTATGTTATAAGATATTTTTTTATATTGTGGAATATATATGAATGGATATATGATTATATGATGGTTGGGTGTGAAATTATACCAACCACCTATGAATTCGGTAAATATTAATGTTTTTTGTGATCAATGGGTATATGAAATGTTATCCTAACCTTAAAAGAGGGTATATAAGATTTTATCCCAGGCCCAAAATAGGGTACATTATAGGTTATCCTTTGAATAAAATTGGGTACGTGGGAGGTTACAATAAACCACGAATTGGTTACATGGGAGGTTATCCATTGTTCAAAGTAGGTACATGGTTATTTAACCCAAGTCTAGCATGTTATGGATTTATTTGTGGGTATCATTGACATAATATTTCTATGACTATGATTTGTGAAAAACATTATACCAACCTTTTATGACATGATAGTATGCCAATTTTATGTTCTCATGTGTTATGTTATTTGATCTCTTTATGATTGATGTCTTGTAAAATGCAGATATGTATGGAATCTCATGTTTAGGATATATGAATTTTCAAAATGACATTAAAAGTTAAATAACATTTTCTAATTAATATTTATGTACATTTTAGGTTTAAATTATCATTGGTCTCTCCCTATTTTACCTTTACTATGTCTATAAGATCACTATTTGTTATTTTTTTTTAATTTCCCCAAGATATGGAGAAACGTTTTATCTATGATGTGCTTAATAATGGTTCTAGTTATGAATAACTATGTGAGATACAATATTGATATCCAATGAATTAATTTTTAGAATATCCAAGTTTCCAATAAAAATAAGCATATATGGATATGGGTTGGATCATAATGTTTTGCAATTAATATTAATCAAATAAGAATTTATGTTTTTGAATGATGAGTATGGGTCTCTATAGTCAGTATCAGAGTATAGTTATGTTAATATTTATATATTAAGATTGGATAACTTTAATTAAAACACTAGGGATAAGCCTATGTATATAATAAAATCTAAATTTTTTCAAAAGATAGTTTTTATGTTCATTTCCTAGATATATATCTTTGTGTAAATACTGCATGTTTGTGTGGTTTTTAAATATAAGCATCTAGTGGTAATAAAACTGAAAGGGTTTTGTAAAATATTTTACATCCATAATTTTGGTTTACGATGAATGTCTCATTACATCTTAATTGTTCTAACAATATATAAGGATATTCTTGGGTTAGTTAATATTTTCTTTGTAAACCATTATAATGGACTTGAATATATGATAACCAAATATTGTAAAGGATAAACCTAATGTTTCAGAGATTCTAAATAATGTTTCATGATTTATAAATTCTATAGATATTTTCATGATATGTCACTATGATTATTTTTTATCACACTATGTGTAAGAACCCGGATCTTCGTTCATGTATGTTTTTCCTTTTTCTGGACTTTTTAAGAGAAATAGATTTCTTGGATATTTCCAAAGTACACGCAGTGTACTTTCTGAGTACATGCCGTGTACTCTGTTCTGGCTCGAAGCCTTGTGCTGGCTGTGTCCGGGCCACACACACGGTGTGTAAGGATGAGGTGGAGGCCAGTTTTTTGGAGTACGGGAAAAAATTGAAGTACACGCTGTGTAATTTATTTTTTTACATTAAACGGACCGAGGTCACGCCTAACCCCCATATTCGTCTTCTTCTCTAGTTTTTGACCGTCCGAGAGCGTCTGTATGGACGGATCTTTGACGGAGTCCTGCCTCGCCATCCGTTCTCCGATTTGACCACGGTTTATTGCGTTGGAATCGCCGCGGTGAGTTCTTCCTTCTGCTTGAGCTTTTCTTCTTGATTCCTCATTGTTTTCAAGTTATCATGGGATGAACGTTTTGTGTGTTTTATCATATCTACGTCGTTCTAAAGGGAATATGTATTCGAGGTTCACGTATATTGATCTCTTAGGATCGAGGTAGGTGGTTTGTGCCTCTTTGTAGAATGTTGATGAGTATTATGTGAAAATTCCACCAATACCCGTGAACGGGGTATTGCGTGTTTCTTGTTTTTCCCTTGTTGTTTGCCTATTTTTCTTTATTTCTTTAGTAGAGGTTATTGCTTGTGATTAGAGTAGTTTTTTTGTTCTCAGATTGTTTTTCCATACTTGTTCTGCATGTTTGGCGTTTTATAGTTGCCATGCCTAGTCGTAGGATAGTGGAACTGTTGTTTATTTATTACTGTTGAGCCTTAATTGATAGCCAAGTAGTTTTTGTGGTTTACTTGGACGATACTCACGCGTTGAGAATTTTTAGTTATACTCAAGACTGTGAGAACCTAGAGTAGTAGGCCAAATTGGGAATTGATGGAAGGGCTTCGCTAGAGTGTCTTTTAATCACGATGCGAGACCAAGGGGAGAATTGACGGAAGGGATTCTCCAGAGTGTCTTTTAATTATGAAGTGGGATATAGTGGGAATTGATGTTGAGTTCTTACCTAGAGAGCCTTTAGCACAATACGAGACTATAGGGGGAATTGACGGTGAGTGCTTCCCCAGAGATTCTGCTTAATTACGTAGATGAACCAGAGGGGTGAGACTGTGTGTTCCTCCCAGAGGGTTTCTAGTACATAGAGATTGAACCATAGGGGTTAGACTGTGAGAGATACCCAGAGGGTTACCTGTTTTTATCCTTGTTGATGGATGTTTACTTGTGTTCTATACTTGTTAGAACTATGGTTTGTAGTTGTTTGTGCTTTATGTTGACTGCTTCTGTTTTAGTACTGCCATGTATTCATTGATTGATAGGCACAAATATATGGGTGATTTCCTACTGGGATTATATCTCACATCCTGTTTGGGCCATGCTTTTGGTCCCAAGCAGACTATATTGCTGCGGGTATAGATAAGGGCAAGCGCCCTTCTACTTTAGGATCTTGACTGCACCAGGAGCTGGGGAGCATGGGACCGAGCCGTGGCTTGCGATGATGAGGAGATTATATTGTTTTTCTTTTGCACTTAGTTTCAGTTGTATTTCAACACGTTGTTGTGTTTGGTGTTTTCCTTTTATACTTGTACCTAATGCATCGTTTTCATCATAGTTATATATCTACATTACTTCCATTGTTTGGTTTCTATTGTTATGCATTTCGTTTACTGCTTTCGCTGTTTATTGTTGTTTTCTTACCATATATACCTTACCGAATGAGGACATAGTTTCCCCACCGACTCACCAAGGCCCTCGCTTCTAGTCGGCAACATCTGGCATTCAGGGAAACGCGCTTGAGGTCATGTGCCGAACCGGGTACGGGGCACCATTGGAGGGGCTCCGGACTCGGGATGTTACAAAGTTGTATCAGAGGAGTTATTTTCTCTTTTCTTACTGTTTGGAGACCTTATCTAGGGATTGGACGGATTCTGTACTTGGCACTAAGCTGTGCTCAGGATTAGCTAACCCGTGTATAGGGAAAACCCATACTACCTCATTAATTACAGTTTTCAGGTTTTGAAATTTTATGGTTGGTATGTTTTCACCTAGAGTGATTCGTATGACTTGTGCGGTTATTGTTTTGATATTTCGGTTCTATTTCTGTCGCAACCCGATGAGATGAGGGTATGCCCTCTCATGCATCATATAGACACTTGTTGGAATCACATGTCATGCATTCTTGCCATGCCATCTAGGGTGTATTAGCGGTTGCATGCTATTGTTATAGGCTCTGTGTATATTTTGAATGTTGTTGTGATAGATGCTTGATAGATTCACTGGTGTTATGTTAGAAAACTGTTTGTTTTGTTCCTTTCCTAAAAATGAAAGCCGAACTTTGGTTCTTGAGGTGTTATGGGCCCTCATAGATCAGAATTTGGCACCTTTTCCCTTGTTTTAGTGTTTCTGGATTCCTGTGCAGTTTCTGAGCTACTGCCCAGAAAAACCCAGAATACACGGAGTGTGCTTTTTGGATACACGCCGTGTAGTTTTCAGGCCGTGTCACTGACCGTGTGAGCAGAACACGGTGTCATAGGAGTAACTTCGGGAACACACCATGTACCATTGGTACACGCCGTGTGAGTTCAGAGTCGTGTACCCAGCCGTGTCACTAACAACACGGGCTGGGGAAGCTCGGGTAGAACACGCCATGTGTCTATAGGGCACATGCCGTGTAGTCTTGTGTAGGTACCTGGCCATGACACGAACAACACGGGCTGGTGTTACCTTCCTTTTCACACAACGTGTTTGTTCGGAACACGTCGTGTAGTCTTTCCCAGGTACCCGGCCATGTCACGAACAGCACGGGATGGTGTCGCCTTCTCCTATGCATGCTGTGCTTGTTCGGAGCACACCGTGTAAGGTCCAGCCATGTAAACGGCCGTGTACTCAACAACACGGACTTCCGAAGCCTTGTCCAGTGCACACTGTGTTTGTTTCGAACACACCATGTAGTATCGGGTTGAGTTAGACCGTGTGGGTTAGCCGTATAAGGAGACTCGGGCAGTGGAATAGTTTTCTAGTGCACTCTGTGTGTGGGGGTCAACACGCCGTGTTGTTTGATGGGTACACGAATTGTAGGGTGAGAGTACACGCCCATGTCAGTGGTTTAAGAAGACACTTCGTGTAGTTTTATACACACCGTGTAGTCGTGTTTTTCAATCTTGTGTGTTTTCTTCCCCTGTTCCCATTTTGTACTCTTGTGTTCCTTGTCCTTGTTTACCTGATCAAAGGTGTGCTTTTGATCTTTCAGAGCTATGCCTCCGAGACATCCTCCGGTCGTACGTCTGTCGTCAGCCAGTGATCAGACGCTAGACAGGGCTTATCAGGGACTTCCTGTCGATCCCCCAGCCAAGCCAACCTTGGCACCCGTTGTTGTACCAGTCACGGGCACTGATGCGCAGTTCAGGGAGGGTTTCACGAGGATGATGCAGGCCTTCGAGGGAGCACCGCCTCCTGCCTTATCTATGGCAGACTTGACGCGGGTCTTTCAGCAGCAACATCCTCCCACGTTCTCGGGGGAGGGAGGACCTCCCACTGTAGATTCATGGCTGGAAGCCATGCTGACTATATTCGAGCATCTGTAGATGCCTCCAGAGAGGTGGGTCAAGCTCTCCACCTACATGCTCCGAGACTCCTCCAAGAGGTGGTGGGACGTGATCTCACAGGCGGTTCATCAGCAGGCAATGAATTGGGTGGAGTTCTAGCACGTGTTTTATGACTACTTCTACCGGGAGACTCTGAGGGCCCATCGAGCCCGGGATTTCATGAGCATAGAACAGGGTACTCTATCTTTCATGGAGTATTCCTCTCGTTTCACTGAGCCGCATTATTTTACACACCTTCGGGATGGGAGTGTGGTGTTCTTGGCGAGGAAGTTTGAGGATGGACTCAGGCGGGAGATCCGCTCACAGGTGAACATCTTCTTGCTGACTTCCATTACTTCCATTGTCAACCAGGAACTGATTGCGGAGCACAATCTAAGAGACTCTGAAGCTGCAAGCCAGGGCGGTTCTACTTCCAGAGCTAGCTTTCCTTCATATGACCGCAAGAAGCACCGTAGGGAGCCTACGCGCGGGAATTCGAGGAAGCGAGATGCATCATCAGGCAGCCAGGTGACATGCTACCAGTGTGGCCGGACATGGAACATGAGGCCGCAGTGCCAGAGATACCCCATGGAGTGCCGATCTTGCGGAAAGTTGGGTCACCTTCAGTGTTTCTGCCAGGTTTTCTCACCAGCAGCAGGTGATCGGGGTTCTTACATGACTCCTCGTTCAGGAGAAGCCCCACCAGTCTCTAACCAGTCATGGAACTGGAGTTCTTCCGACCGTTCGGGCTGAGGTGGAGGATGAGGCCGTGGCGGTCAGCCACCAGTCCCTCAGCACCAGCAGGGAGGTTCAGCTCAGAGTGGTCAGTCATGGGCATAGGGCAGCGGTGCAGGCCAATCTTTCGCCGTGGAGCAGACTTATCATGAGAAGGATCCCAACCCTTCTACTGTTCGAGGTACGATTTTAGTAGCCTATCTTTTATCTTCATCCCTTTTTGATACTGGTTCTACGCATAGCTTTACCTCTATTACTGTTGTGGAGATCCTTGGACTCTACGTCTTTTCTTCTGCCGACTCGTTGACACTAGGCACACCTTTGTGAATGAGGACATCTAGTGTACGCCAGTGTAGAGAGTGACCTCTCGAGGTTGCAGGGTATCACATCTTATGGGACATCTATGTCATAGAGATAATAGGCTATGATGTCATCCTTAGCATGGATTGGTTGATTCCCTTCCAGGAAGTTGTCGACTATTATCGTCGCAGAGTCAGTTTCATTTCACCAGAGGGTGAATCTTTCCTTCATAGAGGCGAATGGGATGTTCGGGCGAGTCAGGCAGGACTCGAGCATCTTGGTCTAGGAGTAGTGATGGCCCAGATTTCAAGTCTTCATCTAGATGATCACGGGACTCCACAGTTGGACATTCCTCCAGTGGTGGATCACTTCCGGGATGTCTTTCCAGAGGACTTTTTAGGTTTTCCTCTGTAGCGTGAGGTAGACATTTCTATTGAGCTCGTGCCAGGAGTGGCACCAGTTTCCATTCCTCCCTATAGGATTCCCACACCTGAGTTGCAGGTGCTCAAGAAGCAGTTGGAGGAGCTACAGGCTAAGGGTTTCATCTGACCTAGTACTTCATCTTGGGGGTTCTTCTGTCTTGTTTGCAAAGAAGGCAAATGGTACCCTTCGGCTTTGTGTGGATTATTGAAAGATGAACCAGTTAACGGTAAAGAACCGATATCCATTTCTTCGGATTGATGACCATTTCGATCAGCTTCTAGGAGCCCGGGTGTTCTCGAAGATCGACTTCAGGTCCAGTTATTATCAGTTGCGCGTTAGACCATCAGATATACCTCTGACAGCCTTCAGGAGCAGGTACGGTCTTTACGAGTATACAGTCATGCCCTTCGGACTCACGAACGCACCTGTAGTTTTTATGGAACTGATGAACTGAGTGTTCAATCCTTACTTGGATTCCTTCGTCGTGGTCTTCATGGACGATATCTTGGTGTACTCTAACACTCGACACGACCATTCCACCCATCTTGAGATCGTTCTGAGTACACTAAGAGAGCATCAGATTTTTGCTAAACTCTCGAAGTGCCACTTCTGGATGGATCAGATTCACTTCTTGGGTCACGTCATCTCATAGGAAGGAGTATCTATGGATCCCGAGAACGTGAGAGCTTTAGTTTCCTGGGTGCATCCGAAGAACATTTTTGTGGTACGGATCTTCCTAGGGCTGGCTGGATACTACATACGCTTCATCCGGGACTTTTCTATTTTAGCAGCACCCTTGACAGGGCTGACCAAGAGGGGGGAGAAATTCTTATGGTCAAATTCTTGTGAGTCAGCCTTTCAGGATCTGAAAGAGAGGTTGACATCAGCACTGATACTAGTCTTTCCAGATCCAGGAAAGAGATACACTATTTACTGTGATGCTTTGGTTATCGGGCTGGGAACTGTGCTTATGCAGGGAGATGGAGTCATTGCGTATGGGTCTCAGAAGATGAGGCCACATGATAGGAACTACCCTACGCACGATCTAGAGTCGGCAGCTGTTGTTCATGGCTTGTGCTGTTAGAGACACTATCTTCAGGGAGAGCACTTTGTGGTTTTCACTGACCACAAGAGTCTCAAGTATATCTTCAGTCAGCATTATCTGAATCCGAGGCAGCACAGGTGGGTTGAGTATCTACAGTCTTTTGACTTCGAGCATGCCCATACGCCAGGAAAGGTAAATTTCGTGGAAGATGCATTGAGCAGGAGATCTCAGATTCAGGCAGTTCAGGTGGCTAGTTGTGAGTGGCCGCTGATGGCTCTGTTCTCTGAGATGCATCTAGAGGTGCATGACAGACGAGGGCAGGCTTTTCTATCTTTTTTAGTTGTTACCTCAACGCTACTTTATCGGGTACAGTTGAGGTAGCTATCAAACTCGGAAGGCTTAGTTCTGTATGAGTGTTTGTCAGGAGAGGATCCTCTTCCGCGATGGATAGTGGGTGAGGATGAGATCTTGAATTTCCAAGGACGCGTATAGGTTCCAACAGACATACACGAGGAGCTGATGCTGGATTTCCATTCCTCAATTTGGGAAGTTCATCCTGGCGTCAACAAGATGTATTGGGATCTTCATCGCCAGTACTGGTGGCCAGGTATGAAGAAGGATGTTGCTGGTTTTGTCATGAGATGTTCTACTTGTCAGCAGGTGAAAGCAAAGACTCAGCGACCAGCAGGCCTTTTACAGTAGTTACCCATTCTAGAGTGGAAGTGGAAAGATGTTGTGATGGACTTCATGACTGGGTTGCCGATATGACCTCGAAGAAATGATGCTATTTGGGTTGTCGTCGGCAGACCTACCAAGGTTTCTCACTTCTTTCTGATTAATGAGACCTTCAGTGTCGATGATCTGGGATGACTATACATCAGAGATATTGTGCGTCTTCCTGGAGTTTCGTGCTCTATTGTTTTAGACAGATATGCGTGCTTCACCTCTCGGTTCTAGAAAGGACTTCAGAAGGCCTTGGGTACACAGGTACATTTGAGTACAGCATACCATCCCCAGACTGATGGCCAGTCCGAGCGTACGATCCAGGTGCTTGAGGATTTGCTCCGAGCTTGCATCCTTGACTTTGGAGGTTCTTGGGAGAAGCATATTCCTCTGGTGGAGTTCGCCTACAACAACAGTTTCTAGGCGTCCGTCTAGATGGAACCATACGAGGCTTTGTACGGTAGGCCATGCCGATCACCCTTATGTTGGCTGGAGGCAGGAGAGGCAGCATTGCTAGGACCTCATCTTGTTCAGGAGACTTCAGAGAAGATAGAGCTGATTCAGAAGAGGATGGCTACAGCGCAGTCTCGGCAGAAGTCTTATGCTAATAAGTAGAGATGACCTCTAGAGTTCGTGGTCGGGGATCCGGTTTTCCTACATGTCGCACCAAGGTTGGGGCACAAAAGGATTCGTAGATAGTGTAAGCTTTCTCCATGGTACGTCAGGCCATTTGAGGTTTTGGAAAGAGTGGGGTCGGTCACCAATTGGTTGGAGCTACATCATAGGTATCGGGCCATGCACGACGTCTTCCACGTCTCTCAGCTCTGACGTTACTTTTCATACCCATGTCACATATTTCAGCCTGAGGAAGTCGTGCTTAAAGAGGATGTGTTTTTCGAGGAGCATCCTATCCGGATTGTCGATCGTGGTATGAAGTAGCTTCACGGGTGGTTTGTTCCTCTGGTACGAGTGCTATTGCAGCACGGGCGAGTATAGGACGAGACCTGGGAAAGGGAGGCTGATGTACGATCGCAGTTGCCGGAGCTGTTCGGGGATTCTTCTTCTCCACCTCATTAGGGAAATTTGGGGAAGAATTTCTTTAAGAGGGGAAGTTTTTAAGAACCCGGATCTTCGTTCAGGTATGTTTTTCCTTTTTCTGGAGTTTTTACAAAAAAGGGGTTTTCTGGAAATTATAAAATTACACGCCATGTACTCTGTTATAGCTCAAAGCCGTGTGCTGGCTATGTCCGGGCCACACACACGATGTGTAAGGGTGAGGTGGAGGCCGGTTTTTCAGAGTACGAAAAAAGAATTGATGTACACTCCGTGTACTCTAGAAGTACACACCATGTTCTTTTTTCATTAAACGGACCGGGGTCATGCCGAACCCCCAAATTCCTCTTCTTCTCCAGTTTTTGACCATCCGAGAGCGTCCATACGGCCAGATCTTTGATAGAGTCCTGCCTCTCTGTCTGTTCTCCGATTCGAGCATGGTTGATTGCGTTGGAATCACAACGGTGATTTATTCCTTCTGCTTGAGCTTTGCTTCTTGATTCCTCCTTGTTTTCAAGTTATCGTGGGATGAACGTTTTGTTCGTTTTCTCAGATCTACATCGTTCTAAGGGGAATCTGTAGTCAAGATTCACGTATATCGACCTCCAAGGATCGAGGTAGGTGGTTTGTGCCTCTCTGTAAGTTGATGAGTATTATGTGAAAATTCCACCAATACCCGTGAATGTCGTATTTAGTGTTTCCTGTTTTTCCCCTATTGTTTTCCTGCATATTGCTTTAGTAGAGGTTAATTCTTGTGATTACAGTAGTTTGTTTATGCTCATATTGTTTTTCCATACTTGTTCTGCTTGTTTGGCGTTTGCCAGTTTCCATGCCTAGTTGTAGGATAGTGGAACTTTTGTTTATTTATTGTTGTTGAGACTTATTTGATAGCCAAGTAGTACTTGCGGTTTACTTGGATGATACTCACGCATTGAGCATGTTTAGTTATACTCAGGACTGTGAGGACCCAGAGTAGTAGACCAAAGGGGGAATTGACGGAAGGGCTTCTCCAGAGTGTCTTTTAATCACGATGCGAGACCAAGGGCAGAATTGGCGGAAGGGATTCTCCAGAGTGTCATTTAATTACAACGTGGGCTATAGGGGGAATTGATGTTGAGTGCTTCCCCAGAGAGCCTTTAGCACGATACAAGACTATAGGGGGGATTGATAGTGAGGGCTTCCCCAGAGAGTCTGCTTAATTGCATAGCTGAAACAGAGGGGTGAGAGTGTGTGTTCCTCCCAGAGGGTTGCTAGTACTTAGAGGTTGAACCATAGGGGTTAGACTGTGAGAGCTACCCAGAGGGTTACCTGTTTTTCTCCTTATTGTTGGCTGCTTAATTGTGTGCTATACTTGTTAGAACTGTGGTTTGTAGCTGTTTGTGCTTTCTGTTGACGGCTTCTTGTTTTAGTACTTCCATGTATTCCTTGGCTGATAGGCACAAATATTTGGGTGATTTCCTACTGGGATGGTATCTCACACCCTGTTTGGGACAAGCTTTTGGGCCCAAGCAGACTATGTTGTTGTAGGTATTGATAAGGGCAAGCACCCTTCTACTTTAGGATCATGATAGCACCAGGAGCTGGGGAGCATGGGACCGATCCGTGGCTCGTGATGCTGAGGAGATTATTTTGTTTTTCTTTTGCACTTGGTTTCAGTTGTATTTTAGTTGATTGTTGTGTTCTCTGTTTTCCTTAGATACTTGTACCTACTGCATCATTTTCATCATAGTTATATATCTACATTACTTCCGTTTTTTAGTTTTTTGTTGTTATGCATGTTGTTTACTACTGCCGATGATTATTGCTGTTTTCTAACCTTCTATACCTTACCGAATGAGGGCATCGTTTCCCCACCGACTCACCAAGTCCCTCGCTGCTAGTCGGCAGCCTCTTGCGTTCGGGGAAACGCGCTTGAGGTCATGTGGCGAACCGGGTACGGGGCACCAGTGGAGGGGCTCCGGACTCGGGATGTTACACTATGCATTTTATATTTTTATAGTGGTTGGAACTAGGAGGATTCATTTTAATGATGAATGTGATGAGAAATGGAATGGTGGAACTCATGAAAAACTAAATGAAATATGAACAAGATCGAGAAACCTTTTTATTAAATATAAATATCAATTGTGATATATGTTTAAAAATGTAATATTTAGGGAGCCTCATAAAATGTTAAATAAGGGGAAGATCTAATTTTATAAAATTTCATGTGGTAATGACCATCTAGGAATGAATGAAAATTATTTTTCTCATCATTATTTTTGGAAGGATGATCTAGTGGAATTTCTTAATGGAATGGGGATACATTTTCTTAGTGGAAGTAATTGTCATTGAGAAATGCATTTTTGAATATTTTTATGTATTTTTTGTTGGGAAAATGGATAATATCCATGTAAATTCCCTAATAAATATGTTAAATTCTAAACCAAGGAAGGGAATATGTTATTTTGATCCTTGAAGTAAAATGATTGAAATGATTTTGTATTCAAATTTTATAATTATATAGAATAAGTGTTATATATATTATATTCCGATTATAAGAATCATGAAACAACTATGGATTGTTTCATAATATTTTTTTCATTAATGATTAAGAATATATATCAAATGGTATTGAAAACCAATAAACCTAAATTCTTTATAAGGTGTGATTTATTTTGTAAAATACATTATTGAGTTTTTGATAACTCTTAATATGAACTCAATTTTAGGATACTAATGTTTAATTGGAATAAATAGATGATTGAAATTGATGTATTAAATGGGATAATATAGATAACCGTGAAATTGATTGGTGATTTGATGGAAAAGTGACTTAGGTCATATTTGATTATTTTTGTTTCATTAATGTATTTATGGAATATATTCACTTGTATGTGCTTTTATTTTAGGAATAAATATTATGTTAATTTATGGACATATATATGTATTCATTAAGATTTTATGAAGATTCAAGTTTTTAGTGTCTTAATATAATATATTATCAATTTTTTTACATGTTTGGTATGTTACCTCATGAGATACTCTTTTTACAGGGTATAAATGATATTTTTGAACTAGAAAAACATTTGATATAATGTTTCAGATATTTAGGTTTTGAATTTGGTACAAAAAATTAGAGTATTATTATGGTTATCTATTCATGGATTGGATTAAGTTTAACTTTGTGTCTTATTTATTATGTTATAAAATTTAATTTATGATTTTTAAATATTGGATGACCTTTGAAAATATTTTTTTGTTTTTGTAAATATATTTTGATTATACAAATGAATTTACATTATTTTATTGTTATTATGATCCAGGAAATGATAATACTATTTATTCTAGAATGAGAAATTCATCATGAATATTCATTTATTGATTTATGATACGGAGTTGAAATTCATTGATGTACAAAAAAATGTTGAAATTGTGATTGTGAATTGGAATGGAATCATGTATTTACATTTTCGTATGTTCTCTTTCTTGAAATTAATTGAACCCCTCATTTTTAGTAACATGATATTGAAATAATTACATTATCATAATACCTTAATTTCTAATGAATTGATTCCCTTTTTTAACATCTCAAGGGTATGTGGTTTTACGGTCATTAACATTCTTATGAATATTCACATTCTTTTGATCAATGTTCTTTTTCACTCTCCATAATTATTTAGAAAATAATTTCCCCCCATGTCTATATTCTAACATCCCACTAATATTCTCTTCATATGGGAATGTGATTATGTGTTATTTCAAGAAGAAATTATATATTTGACTTCCCTTTTCAATGTAATACATGTTATCCCTCTGAAAACTGTACGTTTTCTGTAATGGAATTTTCAAATATTCTTCCATTGATGATTAACATACTCTTTTTATAGAAAAAATTATTTAATAATGTGTAGGATAATGTTACACCATGATAATTTATTTTAAAATATTATTTATTTCGATATCTTACATACCACCCAACATCGATCTTTAAGAGAATTGAGATATATTAAAAACATACTATTATATTAAATTGTCTATTATAACAAATCCATTGAATTTGAGGGTATGAATATGATAAATCACATAATTAAAATATATGGTCTTAATAAATACAAATTTATAAATTAATTATTATTAATTAGGCCCTTAATTTATTATGAAGTAATTTTATGCTTTGAAAAAAGCATTTTTGTCTGATTTTTTTTCATTTGTCTATGAAAAATATATTTTATTTCTTAATCATCTATAAATTTAAATTTATAAAATTAATAATTTCTAATTAATTATATCAATGTTAACTTTGGATGAAATTTTGGTAATTTAATAATTTGATAGATTTTTTTGTGAATAGTAAAAAGTAGTGATATTTAATGAAAAATATCTTCACATTTCATGAATTTACAAACCAAATTTATTAATGATTTAAAAGTAAAATTGTATTATTAACATTAATAATAATTATATTAATATTATTTGAATCAATTTTATGCATGATATTAGTTTAAGATAATTTTTATCTTAAAAACCCAATTGTCTCAACAACAATAAATCATTTTGTTAAATGCATTTATATTTAAATAGATTTTTTCCATATCTAGTGATTTGATAATTAAAAATGGATAACATATTTTGAATCAGGAGGTTCAATATTTTTAATAGGTCCCTATTATTTTTATTCATTACAATTACTAATCATGGTAAATATTTATCACCTCGATATGATAAAAATGGGTCAAATAAGGTTAAAACCATGAGATAATGTTAAAAAAACCCAATGCTTGAATTTATTTCATTTGATTGTATATATTATTCCGTAAATTTATTAAATTTTGATATATTAAATTTTTGTTCCATTATCCCTTGATGATGATGTTTATATTATTTAAAATAAAAGGGATTCCAAAAAGTCATTCTCTTGAATTTTTTATCTATAAAAGTTTTACAAAATCATATAAATAGGGAAAGATTTGTCATAAATGTTTATTTAAATATGACTTAAATTCTTCTAATTTGAATTTATTTTAAATTTTTTAATGATGAAATAATTTCCTTAAATTCTTACGTAACGCTTATAAAGTGCATGTGCAAGCAACTGAATAATCATGTATTTGTTTTTAAAAACAGTAAATGTAATATTGTTTGGGTGAGTTATAGTTCCCTGTGAATTTTATATATTAATATTTCATATTAGGGATGAGTGAAAGTTTTATAATCTAATTAAATTACTAGCTTTATTTCTTCTATGTAATTTTATTAAAAAGTTTCAAAAATAAAACTTATGATATTTTATGTCAAATAATATTTTATTAAATAAATGAAAAAATGAAAAAATGAATGATGAAATTTTTATAAGAAATTGTCAAATATTTTAGCCCTATTCTATTTATTATCCAATATTTATCTTATAAGTAATATTATAACACTTTAATATTGAGAAAGATGTTATTGTAGTTAAGGTTAAAATAAATATAAGAAGGGATAAACCAATAGTTAAATTTTAAAATGAAACAAAATCATATCCAAATATCATTGGATGATGATACATGTACATTATCCACTATTTTTGGAATCAAAATTCATTTATAATCATTATTATTGAGAAAAC
The DNA here is from genome assembly GCA_963277665.1 of Viscum album. Taxonomy (NCBI): domain Eukaryota; kingdom Viridiplantae; phylum Streptophyta; class Magnoliopsida; order Santalales; family Viscaceae; genus Viscum; species Viscum album. The sequence goes on from OY728155.1 coordinate 1,704,487,107, forward strand.
ATAATTAAATTTTAATATTTTTTATAATTCCAAGTGTGTTATTTCCTTCCCTTATAAAAAATACCCCTTCTCTATTTTATTCATACAACATTCCGATATATGTGTATATATATTGACTAAACCCTTCCAAATTATTTTTAAACATCCAGATACATGAATTAAATGTTTTTTATTATTGATATGTCATTAAACAGATACTTCATAATGTATTTAAATTAGGACAACTAAATAAGTGATGTTTTGTACACCATTAAATCCTATAAAACATGAGGTAAGAAATTTATGTTACAATATTAGTGCATATCAGGATTCCTAATTATGATGTTTTCAAATGATGACATTTTATGATACATATATCTTTAATCACATGATTTTTCTACCCCACTAGTTATTTCTTGATAATAAATATTTTAATTCTATTTTACTCATCTTACATACTAAAGATATGAAAAAAAACATTGTTTGGGAAAAAACTCATTATTTATCTCTTTAGTAGAAAATAGTTTTTCTTATATTTCCATGTTTTCTAAAAAAATATCATTATGTTTTTTAAATTATCAAATAATTTTTTAAAATAATTTTCCCTCATGTATGAATGTTTAAATTTTTTTCTAAATTGAATCGTTTTTACATTTTTATAAGAAGGTACTTTTACTGAAAATGTGACTTGAATGTTTTATTTACATACATGGCATTAATTGAATTTTCTACCATCATGACCATTACATAATTTTATCCTTCCTTTACTAGTTTCTAATTTTCTTTTTCTATGAATTATTTTTGTTTTAAATTTTGGATGTTTTTATATTATAAATGAGTGATATCAAAATAAAAAGTTTATTTTCCCCAAAAAATATTTTGGGTCATCTTTTGAATGAATTTTTTTATCAATACATCCCTTGATGTTTGTTATTATTTACTAGTTATATGATCCAATGATACAATATTTATTTTTTATCTATACTTTTTTTAGCTATGATGATTAAATATCAAGGAAACATGTTTTTTTTTCTAAAGGATAAATTATTATAAATGTTTCTAAGATCTTGTGCCTTTCAGGTGAATGGATTTATCATTATGTGGATGGTGGGACTAAAACATTTATATTACCCCAATCAATTGGATAATCAATAATGTTCTATAACCTCAAAGAGTACTTGTGAGGTTATCTCATGCCCAAAATATAGTACACAGAAGGTTTTTAGATTCCCAATAGAGGGTACATATGAGGTTATCCCAATCCTAAATGTTGATATAGGGGAGGTTATCCTAATATCAAATGATGATACAAAATATGTTATCCCATGTTTTATGAATTTTCATTGGTGGTTGTTTCCCTCGGAATTCGGGGATGACCTCCTGGATGGGAGGTTCAAACGTTCCGATCGGTTTCTAGCGGGTTTGTTCGTAGAACTGGAAACATCCAATGATTCCACATCCATTTGGACCTACTTTCCAAAGGTAGGCGCTCATTAGCTTGTGGACTGATGAGGCTTATGAATTTGCATTGGTCGAGAGGATGGGAGGTTGGAATCATCACACCATTTTGAGGGGAATTATTGTCTATTCTGGGACTCTCTTTATAGATTTAGGTTATGTTCGTTAATCCTTATTACATTACCAGGTATAAAATGATCTTTTCCTTTAGTTTTGACAATCAATGATTAAATATGTAAAAAATTTAAAGAATATTTTATATGTATTCGAGGTTCTTCATCAATAGAGAATCATCTATATCTATTTAGAGATTCTTGGTCAATGGTAACCTTCAAAACATTCATATAAAAGTCTCTTGGTCATTATGATGACCAGGCTAGTTTTAAAGACATTCAGTGGGGTACTTGAAGTTTATTGTCATTCAGAAGCACAAGAATTATTTCAAAGTTGGTATTGAACCCATAGATGGGATACCTACGTATCCTTTGTTTTGGAAAAGGAATCAGAACCCACGTAGTTTGAGTAAAGGATATGATGTTTATGATTGATGGATCAAATAAGGATGTCACAATTACTTTTACACTCTAAGCTCACGTGAGTCATGCTCGGTGTGAGAAACAAGAGGTATTGGTAAAAATTAGACAATGGTTCCATGAAAGATGCAATCATAAGAAATGGTTTGGGGCTTATGTATGTATGACTGCCTAGAGGATTTACTTTTGGGAGAAAATCCAGTAATATGGTCCATAAAGGTATATGTGCTTTATGGAGATTTGAACACTCTAACTTGGGACATATTCCTGAAAAGGAAAACCAAATTATGAGAGGATTGATAATTGGGTTTTACTCCTGAGAAGGAATCCCAGATTAAATGTAAATTAGGACTGGTTAAATAATATTTAAGGGACTTGGGGCTTACTCCTGAAAAGGAAGCCCAAGATTTATGACTGGGACTTATTCCTGAAAAGGAATCCCATGTTAAGGATTAAGGTTTGGGACTTACTCTTGAGGAGGATGCCCATATTTGAGATTGGGGCTTACTCCTAAGAAGGATTCCCAAAATTAAGGGACTTGGGGCTTACTCCTAAGAAGGATGCCCAAAATTTATGACTGGGACTTATTCCTGAAAAGGAGGCCCAGGTTAGGGGACTTGGGGCTTACTCCTGAAAAGGAAGCCCAAAATTGAGATTGGGGCTTACTCTTAAGAAGGATGCCCAAATTAAGGGACTTGGGGCTTACTCCTAAGAAGGATGCCCAAAATTAAGGGACTTTGGGCTTAATCCTAAGAAGGATGCCCAAAATTTATGACTGGGACTTATTCCTGAAAAGGAGGCCCAGGTTAGGGGACTTGGGGCTTACTCCTGAAAAGGAAGCCCAAAATTTATGACTGGGACTTATTCCTGAAAAGGAGACCCAGGCTAAGGGATTAAGGTTTGGGGCTTACTCCTGAAGAGGAAGCCCATGTTTGGGAACTTTAATAATTTGGGGCTTACGCCTGAGGAGGATGCCCAGATTTGGAGGACTCGGGACTGGGGATTATTCCTGAAAACGAGACGCAGGTTAAGGATTTAAAGGATGAGGTTGAATGAATGAACTCTCAATCTTTAGTAACATAAATATATGAAAATCACAAGGTTTTGAGAGATATTCCACCAAATTCCTTTCAGATAAGGAAGTCAAATCATGAAATCATGCCATAAATGGCTTTGAAGAGTGTCTTGAAGACTGAATCATTAAAAGGAAAGGTGTAATGGCTTAAGAGGGGTGAAATGGGAAAGAAAGGTACCCAAAAAGGAAGGGGCGTGCAAGTCTTGGAAGGCACGCAAGTATTGCGGGGGCGCGCAAGTATTGGTCGTGCAGGTATGCCTGCGCGACACATGGTGTACTTGCGCGATGGTCAACCAACATTGAAATACTTGAGGGAATCTTTATTAAAGCCTTTAGAATCCTCTTGAGGTTCTTCCAGAAAAGGGACGAGAAAGTTCTATCAAAGGAGTAAGGCGGCGCGCAAGTGTGACCACTTCCCTTAAGGGCTGGCCACTCAGGCATGCAAGTGTTGATGAGTTTCAACACTTAGGCCTTCCTCCCTCTCTTTGGATCTTCCGTTCTAGGTAAGAAATTACCTTAGAAGTGTTTCGGAAGCTTTGAGAAGAGACTTGTGCGTCGGGAGCTTCAATCCGAGTTTCTGAAAAAAGATCTTTATGAATGGGGGGCCCACAGGGTCAATTTATAGGCAGGAGAAAACCCCGGGCGGTTACCGGGCAGTTACCACTTAGGCCGCACAAGTCACTTGCACGACCAAGGGCGTCATGAAAGTGGACTTGCGCGACAGTGATATAACTAGCGCGGTGTAGTTGCTTTTGATCCTTTGTTCATGCCTTTGCCAATTTTTTGATATTTTCTTCAAAGGTTGAATCACTTTGAGCTCAGATATTCCCCTTTTCTGATTTTTTTAGATTCTGTGACGAAAGGAGCATCAACAAAAGTCCCCCCTCAGAGTTGGATCTGGAGAGAAATGAGGATTTGACTCTGAGGAAATCGAATCCATCCAACAGAAAAGGGGGCGCGCAAGTCCTCGTGGCGTAGAGGTCGGTGCGCAAGTTCTCTCAGCGCAGGCCTTAAGCGCACTGGGTACGCCGCGCAGAGTCCTGGCCGCGTCCATAAATAGAGGGCCTCACTTCCGTACAAGCATCCGGATTTCTAGACTTCATACCTTCGAGCTCTCGCCGCGCAGGTCACCTTAGCCGCGCAGGTTGTTCTGTTTTCTAGAGTTTTCCTTGATGTCGCACTACTGTAAAGGCATTTGTACTTGCACAGTTTATACTTGCACGTCAAAAACTAGCGCGGCACACGAATACTTGCGCGCCATTTTTTAGACTTGCGTGCCTTTATGCCTTATCCATTTTTTCCGAATTCTTTCACAAATTTTATAAAAAATAAACCCATTTAAGAGTTTAATTTTTTCAACTTTTGTGCAGATTCAATGGCTCCTAAGGGAATTAAAACGTCTGATGAACTGGCTAGAAAGCGTATTAATGACATGATGAACATCATTGGCCATGATTACTATGATATCTGCGACAACACTCTCCCAGATTTGGCTATGTACTTGAAGAAATATCATCCTAATTTTCCACAGAGCATCCATCTGCCTCTGTGTGGTCATGGTCATCTGCAAGGAGTCAATGTTCCAAATGCAAACAATTATATACCTGAAATGAAGCTGCACTGCTACTCCTTCATTTTGGTTATGCTGTGCATTAAGAGAAACAACAATGGTGTGAACTTTCAAATTCTTCTTCCATGCCATTTCCTTGCAGATATGAAAATGGAAAACCCATGGTCTAAAATGTTTTCCACTACCGGTTGGTGGAGAGAAGACAAACATGGTATTAGAGCAATATCTGAAAAGAGTACTCTCCCCAAATGGCTCTTTACTTCCAATGATTCATTCTCAAATCCATGTATCCATCTTCCAAGCCTCTTGGACAGAAACAGAGTCACTGTTTGATCAGCAGAAAATTTTCTCAAACCGCACTCAAGAACATCCTTTTACAATTGTTCCAAGAAGAGCTGGTATCACTACATCTCTTATTGTATCTAGTTGAATGAATGAATTCCAGGTGGTTGCTAATGATGCTCGGAATGCCGTAAATCAAATGAAGTGTTATGTTGAAAGCCTCTTGTAATTCTTGAAAAAATAGAAGAGACTCCAATCTGTGGATGTCCTTCTAACTCTTGTGCATCAATGAAAAACACTTTCACTTTCACTTATTTTTACCTTCATTCTCTCACTACCTGCTTCAAATTTACTTAAGCCAATGGGCTTAGTAAGAATAGTTTGATATTTACTAGGATTATTACAAATAACCCTACAAACTTTGAACCTTTTAATTGCTCAATATTACCTAAATCATACAAAATGTATGTTTAGTGAGCTGGAACTTGACTTTTATTCAGAGTTCCTTTGTCTTTTGTGGGCAGTTTAAAGTCATGCATGTCGGAAATAAAGGGGCTAATGTTTAAGGTCGAAATATCTTTGACCAAAATGGATTAAAAATGATTCAATTCCTTGACAATTTATCTGAAAACATATTACCATACTCAAGTATGAGGGAAAATATGTAAGATATGACTTAAGAATTTTTTGAATCTGAGGAATGATATAAAAATGAGCTAAAAGGCATTATAATAAGTAGTTTCCAAGAATGAAGTTACTATTATTTGACAAAAACCCGTTAGGGGGTTGAATTATGTAGGGCCACCTAAGGGCATTGGCTGCATGGTCAAATAAATAGCATCTTTCGGCTGACAAGTCTGTTATGTGGACTGTTTATGCAAGGCCACCTATGGGCATGTGCTGCATAGTCAGGCAAAAGAACTCTCAGAAATTTAAATTCCTAGTGCTAAACTCCAGTGAAATTTTATGGAGATTCAAATTTTCTAAAGTATAGAGTTTGTTGTATGGAAAGAGGTACTTGAATATGGAGAAGATATTTCCGAAACAAGAATATCGGAGAATTGAATGAATATCACTCCTACGAAGGTCTAACCCAAACATAGGGAAAGAGAATATGGAGAGTATAAACCATATAATTGAATACTTTCAGATCATGAAAAAGTACATGGGACAAATATGTTAAGGATGGCTATTTTTTGCAGATCCCTACATACCGTCATTGAAGACAAATAAGGACAAAAGAGGCATTCTTCCCAAGAATGAAGTTACTATTATCCAACAAACCCGTTAGGGGGTTGAATTATGCAGTGCCACCTAAGGGCATTGGCTGCATGGTCAAATAAATATCATCTTTCGGCTGACAAGTCTGTTATGTAGACTGTTTATGCAAGGCCACCTATGGGTACGTACTACATAGTCAGGCAAAAGAATTATCAGATGTTTGACATTTTTGTGACTAGAAGTCATGAAAAGGGTTATGAAGATCTGAAAATATTTAAGGTTAGGATTATAACATATAAATATGGGTATTGTCCAATGTATATAGAGATACATAGGTCAATAATAACCATAATTATGTTATGGCTGGGTCATGAATTGAAATTCTGGACTTCACTACGTATCTCATAAGAATGAGAATCATGCCATACGTAGTTCTTGAAATGTAGTTTAACGTCGTGCCGGACGAAAGTATGAGAGATCTTAGTTTAGGGTCATAGAGTTCGGACCATAATAATGAATACACAATGTGTGTTTTCATGAGGACTTTTCAGTCAAGGGACTAAAAGTGAAATTTGGGATTAGGACCAAAAGACATGGGACTGGATTCGAGGGACACTCGAATGTTCCTACGTATCCCATAAGGATGGAAATCAAGTCCACGTAATTCTAGAACTACCCTTTGTACAAATTTGGTTTGTACATGTGAAGGGTGAAAGGGGACTTTAGTGTAATGATGGTTTAACCAGAGATAAAAAGTTTAGGCATTACCATGTATGCATGTAGTCTTTTGAAATGAAACATGACTGAAAAATCAATGTCAATAATAGTTCTCTATCAAATGAGGAAATCAAAGAGTATTGTAGTTTATTTTCGTATCGGACAAAAGTGTTACATAGTTTAATGTCATATAACAAGGACGAAAGTGAATCAATGTAAAGATATTGATTCTAGGGGAAGTTTCAAGAATCAACATCATATGAGATGGTGGTGAACCGATGTGAAGAGATTTTTTTTGGGCTTGAACCCTGGGAGGTTGCCTATGTACCCAGCCTTGAAGGCAAGGATCAAAGTCCTTGTAATTCAATTAAAGAATGAATTAATGATCAAGTTGTTCTTGGGGACAACGATGTAATAAAAAAATGTTGTTGGGACTTATACATGGTTAGCGGCCCAAAGAGAGTGTTACGGTTGAGGTTTTCTCTAAGCTCACGTGAGTCATACTCGGTGTGAGAAACAAGAGGTAACAACAACTTTAATGATGCATAGTTTAATGTCATGTAGGACATATAAAGGGACTATGCAGTTTAAAGTCTTGCAGTTAGGACTATTGGTGCTGCACAATTTAGAGTCATGTAGCAGGGAAAAAATACAGTTTAATATCATGTAGGACATATCATGAATTTTCTGTACAGTTTAGCGTCATGTAGTTAGGACGATGGGAACAATAGAGTTTAACGTCATGTTGGACAAAAGGGGGACTGCGCAGTTTAATGTCATACAGTAAGGACAAAATAACACACCATTTACATCATGTTGGACGCATTGGGGATTTTTTTTCCCACAGTTTAACGTCATGTTGGACGAAAGGGAGAATAGTTTAAGGTCATATGCATGGACCGTGGATGGTGCAGTTTAATGTAATGCTGGACGGTGGTGTAGTTTAAGGTCATACAGGACCTTTGATGATTATGTAGTTTAACGTCTTTCTGGATGTAAGGGACTTTTATAAAGTTTAGCGTCATGTAGTTAGGATGTCACAGTTTAACGTCTTGCTGGACGTAAGGGACTTGCAAATAGTATAGGGTCATATGCATGGACCGTTGATGATGCAGTTTAAGGTCATACTAGACCATTTAGGGAACTTTTTCACAGATTAACGTCGTGTGGGACGAAGTTGCAGTTTAAGGTCATACAAAACCATTGCTGTATAGTTTAACGTCATATAGCAAGGACGAACTGGTGCTGCACAGTTTAGTGTCATGTTGCGGGGACATAATGTGAATACTTTGTATTTTATACAAAATAATTCTTCAATAATCTGGCATTAGTTGGAGTAGTAATGAGTTCTCCATCCATCGAGATTAATGAATAAGCTCCATTGGAGTATACCCTATGTATTGAATAAGGTCCTTCCCATTTTGGCTCAAGATTGGGAGGTTTCTTTCCTGCTATCATTGGAGTTCTGAGAACTAATACCAATTCTCCCTGAATGAATGAATGAAGACGAACTTTTTTGTTAAAAGCTCGTGCTATTCGATTCCGATAGATTTCAAAGTGGTGCAAAGTGTACAATCTTTTCTCATCTAACCATTCCAATTCATTCAATCGCTTTTGGGATTTCTCATCTGTAGATAACTGATCACAAATGGCTACTCTGAGTGAGGGAAATTGAACTTCAATTGGAAAGACTGCTTCTGTTCCATATACCAATGAATATGGAGTTGACCGCGTTGCATTGCGGGTGGTAGTCCGATAAGCCCATAAAGCATGAAAAAGTTTATCAGGCCATGACCTCTTATCTTTATCCACCATCTTTTGAAGTATATTTCAAAGAGTCTTGTTAAAGGCTTCTATTTGGCCATTGCCTGCCGCATGATACCGAGATGAATGGTAGGATTTAATGTTTTATTCATGATACAATTTCTTCACCTCAGAAGAACAGAAGTTGGTGCCATTGTCTGTCAATATGGTATGAGGGACACCAAATCTAGTAATGATGATAGACTTGATGAAGCTAACAATGCATTTAGAACTGACTTCTTTGAGAGGTACTACCTCTGCCCATTTGGAAAAGAAATCAGTAGCAGTAAGAATGTACTTAAACTTCTTGGTCGTATCTGAAGGGTAAGGTCCCACCACATCCATTCCCCATGTGGAAAATGGCCATGAGTATTTAGCTGTATGAAGAAACTCTGGAGGTTGATGAATGAAGTTTTCATGTACTTGACATGAATGACACTTCTTTGTGAAATCAACACAATCTTGTATCATTGAAGGGCAAAAGTATCCAAGCCTTCGAATTTGATCAGACAATCTATGTCCAGACTGCTGGGCACCACAGACTCTTGCATGTACTTCTTTCATGACAGCCATTGTCTCTTCACCATCAATGCATCTGAAGAGAACTCCATCAAAACCACGTTTGTAGAGAATTTTCTCTAGGTGGGTTGGGACATCATAAAGAGTAAAATTGCTCACACGTTGTCGGATTTGTTCTTTCTCGGCTCTATCAGGTGGAAATGTTCCATTGTGAAGGTATTCCCTGATAGGTGACATCCATCCTGTAGTATGACCATACGGTTCAGGAATGGGACTAATTTCATTAATTTCCTCTATTCTGGCTTGAACATAAGGTGAAATTGCAAGATGGTGGGCAATACTGATGGTTGGCTCGTCCCGATTTGGATCTGCTAGAGCTGTGGCTATATTAGCCAGTGCATCAGCTTGAGCATTTTGTGATCTTGGGACATAAGAAAATGTTGGTTCTGAATGGAATTCTGCCATTAACTTTCTGATGTAATCATACAAAGGGATTAGCTCTTCTTTTCTGATGGCATAATCCTCATTGACATGTTTGATTACCAGATCTGAATCACCTTTCACCTTTAAGTGATTCACTTGTGCTTGAAGTGCTAACTCCAAGCCTGTGATAAGAGCTTGGTATTCGGCTTCATTATTGGTACCACCTTCCCACAATAAAAAGGTATAAGGTAACAATGCCTTATCTGCAGAAATGAGTACAATTCTTAAACCAACTTTGTTGAATTTAGGATTTTCAATTTTCTTCCCTGTTGGACTTCTGGAAGCACCATCAAAATACATTTCCCATGTTTGAGGACTCTCTTGAATAGAGAAAACATCCTCATCAGGGAGTTCAATATCTGAAGACGTGTCTTCCACTGAAGGATGTTCAGCCAGGAAATCAGCCAGAGCTTGGCCCTTTATTGCCTTTTGAGATACATACTGAATGTCGAACTGCTACAAAATAACTTCCCACCTTGCTAGACGTCCTCTAAGAATTGGACGACTACGGATGAATTTGAGCGGATTATTGCGAGATACCAATTGGACCTCATGATGTTGCAGGTAGTGTCTCAGTTTCTGAACTGCAAAGATTAATTCCAGGCAGCACTTCTAAATACTTGAATACCGGGTTTTTGCTTCAAGCATAGTTCTACTGAGATAGTAGAGGCTATTTTCATTCCCAGCATCATTCTTTTGAGTGAGAAAGGCACCCAATGATCACTCTAGAGCTGTCACATAGAGGATAATTGGTCTACCTTCAACAGGTGGCATGAGTACTGGTGGACTCAAGAGGTATTTCTTGAGAACATCAAATGCTTCTTGACATTCTTCATTCCACTGGTAAGTGACTCTTTTTTTCAATAATTTGGTAAAGGGTAAACTTTTGCCTGCCAAATTGGCGATGAAATGCCGAATATAGGCTAAGTGTCCTTGAAGTCCTATTAATTATTTCAAATTATGAGGAGGTGACATACCAAGGATTGACTTGGTCTTCTCAGGATCGACTTCAATACCACGATGGCGTATAACAAAGCCGAGGAATTTTCCTGAGGTTACCCCAAAAGCACATTTTCAGGGGTTTATCTTCAAATTATGTTGTCGATGCTTGTGGAATATGACTTCCAAATCAGCCAAGTGATTAGAACGTTGTTTGGAATTAACCACCAAATCGTCTACATAGCATTCAACAAAATTCACTACGAAAGGTTTGAATATACGATGCATGACACGTTGATATGTTTCACCTGCATTCTTTAAACCAAAGGGCATCACCCGGTAACAAAACAAACCTTGAGGGGCTCTGAAGGCTGTAGATTCCTCATCTTCTGGGGCCATTCGGATCTGATTATATCTAGAATATCCATCCATGAAGGAAAGTACTTCATAGCCAGTCGTTGCATCAATTAAGTCTTCTGTAATTGGAACTGGGAAATCATCATTAGGATAATACCGATTAAGATCTCTGAAATCGATGCAAACCCTAATTTGTCCATTCTTCTTCTTTACAGGGACAATATTATCCAAGCACTTGGGATACTGGACTTCTCTGACGAAGTTATCTTTGATCAGCTTATCCACTTCAGCTTCAATTTTGGAAGCATAATTTCGGTGTGTTCTTCTCGCGGCTTGCTTAAATCCTCGATGTTCTTTTGGTAAACCCAAATGATGAGTAGCAATATCAGGATCAAGCCTAGGCATTTCTGTATAGTTCCAAGCGAAAATATATTTATTTTGATTTAGAAAAGAAATATACATATCTTGATCTTCATGGGTCATGGCTGCACTAATTAATGTGGGGCGTGGATCTTTCTCTGTACCCAGATTTATTTCTCTGAGTTCATCCATAGTGGTAGAGATACCCTCTTCAAATGCTGGAGGATCATCTCTAAGATCTTCCTCTTCCTCTTCATCATGTGTTATTTCTTCCGTTTCTACTTGCATAGTAGATGACAAAACAAAATTTTCAGGATCATAAGAGTTTTCAAAATTTTCACATTTTGAAGAAGAAGCTTCGATTTCCGACCCTATTGATGATAAAGGGCCTTCCTTGGGAAATAAAGAGGAGATGATGGATTGAGAATTGACATCATTACTTACCTCTGATGTTGCTATAACTTCTTCTGGCCTGATTGGCGAAGTATAGACCTGTTGAATTTCAGCAGATGAAATGAAGATGTCACCACTTGTGCTTACATCACTTTTTGGTAGGTTACCAATTTCTCCCATGTTCTCTGGCTCAACTGCTGTAATTGACATTATGGATCTTTCCATAAGAGTATTTTTATTTGGGCCTATTTTGTCAATTTTACTGATAGGTAACACATAATATGTACTCACATGTGTAAATAGATTTATTGGAATTTTCTCCAAACCATATGGAGCATTAACATTGGTAATTTCCTTCATTGTAGATTGTTTTTCTCTTCCCTTCCTGTGATAAAATTCGGCCTCAATGTATTGAGACTCACATGTCTTGAACGAGGCCTTATCACCATACAATGTTCCAACTTGACCATTGAAACAATATTTGAGACATTGATGGTATGATCAAGGGATAGCCGCATGCTGATGTAGCCAAGGTCTTCCAAGCAAAACGTTGAAAGCTGAGTCTTGATCAACAATCATGAAATCCGAATTGGATACAAGATCTCCAAACTGAGTTCTGAGTGTAACTTCGCCCAGTGGTTCTTGTTCATTTTTATCATATCCTTGTAACATCATGGTAGAAGGAGATAAATCAGATTCCGTGAGGCCCAATTGACGAAGTGTACGAATGGGCATGAGGTTGACTCCTGAACCATTGTCAATGAAAGCTCTTCGTATATCTACACCATTGACTTTTCCAGATATGTAGAGAGGTTTTATGTGCCCATGCACAACATCATATTCATCTTTATCAGTAAAAGATATCACCGCATGGCATTCTGCAGGATTATTCTCTATGTAATAGACTTCAGCTGCAGCAATTTCAGCTTCAAACTCCTGAGGACATGACAAAGCTTCGATGAGTGCTTCCCGAAGATCTTTTGACAGATTCAAAGCATCCAAAATTGATAACTTGGCTGGTACCTTGGAAGCAGATGCTTTGGAAGCTGATGCATCTTGTATTGGGATAGAAGTTGGCAACATCCTTGGTTTTGTAAGATTAGACCGATTAGATCCATTTACTTTCTGAGATAAAGAAGATGGAATTTTCAATCGGTCTTCCAAAATAATTGTGCCAAGACTGAGTTGACTATTGGCAGAAGAACTTGCTTGTTCTTTTTGAGCTTGCTGAAGGGCTCTACCATGAGTTTCTGCTGCATAAACAATGCTAGGAGGGGTAGAATTGTAGTAGTGGCTTCGAAAAGATCCACATCTTCCTTTGTATCCTAAACCTCTGGAACTTCCTCGGATTCCCTTATTTGATACAGGGAATTCAGGCTCATCAAAATTGAAATTATGACTGGAGTACGGATCTGTTAATTGAATCATATTAACATAACTGAAGATTAACTCTTCGTCTAATAAATACTTTGCTTGACTAGCCTGTTTAGGATGTGCCGTTTGATGGGGTGGTGCCCGTTGTTTTGAAGTAGATGGCATAAAGTCTGCCAGAGTCAAAGATAATTTAGGCTTTGACACATACTCATCTTCTTCTGATTCTTTTTCCTTCATTGAATCAAACCATTTCTTTGAGGACTTTCCCTCTGACGAAGATGGTTTTACCGCAATATTCATGGCAGAAGAAACAATTGGTTTCTTTAATTGTGTTCGCAAAATGGCATGAGTCCGATTGATTGTCTTTATGACCATCAAATCATCATACTTCTGTGCATTTCTGCTTTTGACTTATTTCCATTCACCTTCCTCCTCTAGAACTGTAGCAGTAACACATGCTACCTGAGTCGAAAAACATTTCAACTTGACTTGTCCCAAGTCGACCATCTTTTGCAGGAGGTCTTTGAAGACAAAACACTCCTGGATGGTATGCCCTAACATTTGATGAAAGGGACAATAATTGGGACGGTCTTCATCTCCTTCCTTGTTTGGCCTCTTGGGCACTGGTAATTGAACCAAATTATTTTCCATAGCTGAAATAAAGTAACCAGGAACTTGCTCATTTCGGAAGGAGTATGTTTTACTCTTAATATCCTCAAATTGTTTTCTTCGTTGATCTCTTTGATCATTTAGACGAAACGGCATTTGTTGTTGGCGTTAAGGAGGTGGAGCCCTTCGAGAAGATGAAGGTTTTGAAGTAGAAATAGGTACAGGTGCTTGTTTAAGCATAACTGTAGCAGTTTCTGATTTACCCATTCTCCTTCCTGAAGCTGATGGAATTACACGAGATTTAATCTTAGCCTATATAAGGGAATCTTCAATCTTCTGATCGATTGAAGTAAGGTCTCGAAACCCTCCTGTGTATTTCACAGGGATCAATGGAATGCGTAATTCGTCACGCAAATTTTCCACATAGATTGGCAACATCTCTTCATGAGGGAGTGCTAAACTCAGGGAATACGTTAATCCCTTCCAGTGAGCAATGAAATCAGAGACTCTTTCATTCTCTCTTTGCTTGCAGTTTGTATGATCGAAAACTGTCGTTTTTGGAAAAGTTGAGATGAACTGAAGAAGGAATTTTTGACGAAGATCCTCCCATCCGATGATTGACCAGGATTGCAAGCTTGTATACCAGACAAAAGCTTGTCCTTGCAAGGTTCGCACGAAGCATCTAAGTTTCACTACTTCTTGCTGCTCTGGAGTTCCCATCATAGGATCACAACAAGACACGTAATGCGTCAAATGTTGTTCAGGGTCACCTGATCCATTGAAAGTAGGGAAAACAGGGTTTCCAAAACTAGATGGAGGAGAAATTGAATCTACCCATTCAGGGTAAACTTTCTTTTTTCGTTGAACTTGCACCAGTTTCCCTTCCATAGTTTCTAACTGAGCTATTAATGACTCAATAGTAGTTATTAACTTTTGAGAAACATCAGGTTGAATTTGGTCTTGGGTAGGTGCAATGAATGGAGCTTGGACAGACGTGGTGATTGGTGCTACAACTGATGGTAGCATTGTCAAATATTGTTGCATTTGACAACGGGATTAGACCTCTGAGGGTGTACGGATAAAGGAGGATATTCTTGATCCATCTCAGTAACTGCAACAAATTCCTTTGGCTGTCGGACTTCAGCATTCTTGAGAAGAAAACTATTCTGAAGTATTTCTGCATTAAACCTTCTTAATTCTTTCATTTATTCCTCTTGTTGTGAAAATATTTTCTCTCATGAGAGCGATTGACCTTCTCCAGAGGATGGATATGTAACCTGATTCATTATCCTCCCTTTGTTGGATATTTTTTGGAGAGAGGGAAGTGGATTACCTAGGTTCTGAGTAATCCTTTGACTTCGTGTATTCACACCTTCTTCATTTGTATTGGTGCATACATTTTCTTGAGCAGGACGCTCTTCATCTGAGTCCCCTGAGTGAGTCTCCTCTGGTGGATTATCAACAATGACATTGATGACATTGATTGATGCATAATGCATCGCATCCCTTCTATCAACATTTCTGTGATATTGTCTTCTTTCATGTCTTTGATGAGACATTGCCTTTTGTTGATTTAATCTTTTAGGAACTTCTTGACGAGCTATAACTTGGAGGGAATCTACTAATAATTTTTCTCTTCGTTCCTCTTGGGGATTCTTCCCCAATTGAGAAAAGAACGACATTCTCTAAGAAGGGGAATAATGATTTGAAAGTGTCCCTAGTCTCGTGAACTGGGGATGTTCCTGCTGATTCCGCTCAACTCCTCGAATCCCGTTTGTTGACTCTAAGGGTTGGGTTAAAGGAGTCCCCAGTCTGACAAGCTGGGGTGACTCTTGACACGCTATGTCCGAGACTTTCTTAAAAGATCTCTTGATCTTGCGAATCTTAGTTCAGAAATTTGCTTGATGCATTAACCTGTATCCACTTTTATGACCTAGTTCAATAGACCGTTGGATGATTTCCGAGACTTCTGTCATTTGATGATTTTTTTGCTCCATACGAGAGGCTTATGCAATATTCTTGCTTGCTTGATGTAGGAGAAATTCAACAACTTGTTCTCTATATGCTTGATTTTGAGAGGAACTAGTTGAAGCCTGTTCTTGAGCAAGCTTTTGATTATGAACAAATCCCATTGACTGTGGCCGGCCATGGGGAATAACATTGCATGAGACCATTTTCGGCGGGCTTTGCTGACTGGAAAGCACTGTGAAATGTGGTGCTCCGTGAACACCCCATCCTCTGATATGAACACCAGATGGAGCATTGGCAATTAATTGACGCAATTTTCTTAGTGCGCCAAGGCATGAACGTTGAAGGGTTCTCTGTTGATTTTCAGCCTTCGGATACCGAGAGACTAATAGAGATGCCAAATCAATCTGACGTTGTAGACCTTCTATTATCTTAAATGATTTTTATATTCATCATAATATAATTCCTTCTTCTTCAATTGACAAAGAGTTTTCCATGTGTTGAGATGAATATCTTGGACTCCATCTTCCGTCAACATCTTTGGAATGTCATACTGGGAGTCAGCCAAAGGCCAAAACATAACTGGTACCTCACTTTTCGCCAGTTTTTTTCTCATGTTCAGCATTTCCTCTTTATCATTAAATGAATATTCTTCTACCTGTTTTGACCAGAGTTGGTGTTTCCTTGTTGCTTCATCGGGTTCAACACGATTGGTAGAGAGATCATTGATAAAAATAGAAGATGCATGACTTAGGGGTGGTTCAGAGAATGACCTACACCCTGGGCTATCTTCTGATTGAGAAAGTATTTCACTTTCTAGCGATAAAGCATCAGACATGACTGGTTTCGCATTTGCAAGTGCCTCAAGATAAGAGGGCTTTCTCGGCACTACATTGTCCACTAGAGTATTTTCCAGGCAATGTGAATCACTACTATATAGAGGACTTTCGCAGAGAAATTCATCATCATGGGGAGGACCACCATAATGGGTTACAGCGAAATATGAGATCTCATTATCCTTGGTCTTCTGACCACACAGAGGGTTCCTGTGGCTCTCAACTGAAGAAGAAACTTCAAGATTGACCGAATTTTCATGAAGCAGACCTTCATGAAGAAGTGTCTGTTGAAGTCCTTCAGAATTAAGGTTCCCGTTATTGGGAACTGAGGGAGTAGAATCTTGAATTCCGATAAATAAATGTCTGAGGGCTTCAAGAACTCCAGCATCGAGCAAGGCTTGGTTACAGATTGTCCTTTGATCTCTTGACTGTACTGGGCGGATCTTTTTCTTAGATTCCTTCTTACGCGCTTCAGAAACAACTTGATGACGAAAGTGATTGCTCTGAGCAGGTGTATGTGCCTGATCAGGAAAGATGGTCAGGTTAGGCTGACGATCTCCACTCAAATCAGGTGTATGTGCCTAACTTGGTTGTCCGTATGATACGGGGGAGTATGCACCATAACCCTCTTGGACTGGAACAGATGTGTGTGTCTGTTCCGGAGTGAATCGTTGATGTGTCACTCCACTGCTAGAGATAGATTTATGTTTTTTTCCCTAAGATGATGCTGAAGCTATTATGATATCCTGGAAAGCATCCAGAATATGAGCATGAATTTTCTTCTACTCTTTCACCATTGACAAAATATGCTTGGTGACTTCAGCTACCGGAACGGGACTATACGCCCATTCCGGGTTTGGAGTAGGTGTATGTTCCTGCTCCTGTCCTCCTTTTCTTGTCAGTGAATCCTGACAGTACTCAAGTGTGGAGGCAGAGAGTTGAGTCTGCCTCATGTTTGTCGTCGGAGCTTTCCGACTGACTTCTCTGTGCGCTACCAAGCGAGACTGTTGGTAGGATTGATTAGTACTAGCAGGTGTATGTGCCTGCTGATTACACTTTGCCAAAGGTGGATGACGAGATCCATCATATGTAGTCAGACGAGCCTGTTGACTAACTGGTGATGTATAAGCAGTTGTATGTTCCTGCCTATAGTACTCCGCCGGAATTGCCTGGCGGGATTGGTGTGATGCTGCCAGATGAGTCTGCTGGACAGCGGAATTAAAACGGACAGGTGTGTGTGCATGATCGTTGTTTTCCACCAATTTAGGTTGGTGGACTTCTTCAGAGATGGTAGGGATGAAAACCTGCCCATTGTTAACCGGATTCCGTCTCTGGTGGTTCATCTTTCCTGATCGGGTTCGAGGAACCTGAGCTGAATGCCTGGAGTCGGTACCCTCATCATGTTGAGGGCGCACTGCCGCACGAGTCTGGCGGCGATTGTTGATGGGAGACCTCGGGAAAGACTCCTGTATTTTTGAATTAAGGCCCTGAGGGACCTGCTCATTCACTTCCTCAAAGTAATGGAGTGAATGGAAATTGCGTTCCGGGGATAACGACCCGAAACGGTTGGAGACGGTAGTCAGCACCGCCTGCCTCTTGATCACTGGTCGTCATTGTTCGGACGACCTGTGTGAGTTGTTAACTTGGAGGGCCTATCAGGAAGCCTCCAGAGTTGGGATGGTACCGTGTTGACGGTACTCCTTAACCAGCGCATTTGATACCCAGCGTTGAAGACGCTGAGTAGGTGATGTCATCCTCAGAGCGGATGACAATCCAGTAGGAATAGCAGTAGTGGTATTTGCAGCAGTAGTATTTACAGATGTTAATTTGAGATCAGCCATTATGGAAATACAGAAGATCTTGGAAAAGAGTACATGTTTGATATAACAGACGTAATCAAGATAAAATTCAGCCACTTCATCCATTGGATGAGTACACATGTCAATGATTGTTTTGGTTAGCCCTCTTATTGAGTTTTAAATAGGGGCATAACAAATAGGTAAAACATCAATTTAACTTGGTTAAGGATTCACGTCAGGTTCACCATTTTTTGTTTCCCTCGGAATTCGGGGATGACCTCCTGGATGGGAGATTCAAACGTTCCGATCGGTTTCTAGCGGGTTTGTTCGTAGAACCGAAAACATCCAATGATTCCACATCCATTTGGACCTACTTTCCAAAGGTAGGCGCTCATTATCTTGTGGACTGATGAGGCTTATTAATTTTCATTGGTCGAGAGGATGGGAGGTCGGACTCATCACACCTTTTTGAGGGGAATTATTTTCTATTCCGGGACTCTCTTTATAGATTTAAGTTATGTTCGTGAATCCTTATTACATTACCAAGTATAAAATGAGCCTTTCCTTTAGTTTTGACAATCAATGATTAAATATGTAAGAAATTTAGAGAATCTTTTATATGTATTCGAGGTTCTTCATCAATAGAGAATCATCTATATCTATTTTGAGATTCTTGGTCAATGGTAATCTTCAAAACATTCATATAAAAGTCTCTTGGTCATTATGATGACCAGGCTGGTTTTAAAGCCACTCAGTGGGGCACTTGAAGCTTATTGTCATTCAGAAGGACATGAATTATTTCAAAGTTAGGATCGAACCCATAGATGGAATACCTACGTATCCTTTGTTTTGGAAAAGGAATCAGAACCCATGTAGTTCGAGTAAAGGATATGATGTTTACGATTGATGGCTCAAAGCAGGATGTCACAATTAATTTTACACTCTAAGCTCACGTGAGTCATGCTCGGTGTGAGAAACAAGAGGTATTGGTAAAAATTAGACAATTGTTCCATGAAAGATGCAATCATAAGAAATGGTTTGGGGCTTATGTATGTATGACTGACCAGAGGATTTACTTTAGGGAGAAAATCCAGGAACAGGGTCCATAAAGGTATATGTGCTTTATGGAGATTTGAACACTCTAACTTGGGACTTATTCCTGAAAAGGAAACCCAAATTAGGAGAGGTTTGATAATTGGGTTTTACTCCTGAGAAGGAATCCCAGATTAAATTTAAATTAGGACTGGTTAAAGAGAATTTAAGGGACTTGGGGCTTACTCCTGAAAAGGAAGCCCAAGATTTATGACTGGGACTTATTCCTGAAAAGGAAGCCTAGGTTAAGGATTAAGGTTTGGGACTTATTCCTGAGGAGGATTCCCATATTTGAGATTGGGGCTTACTTCTAAGAAGGATGCCCAAAATTAAGGGACTTGGGGCTTACTCCTAAGAAGGATGCCTAAAATTTATGACTGGGACTTATTCCTGAAAAGGAGGCCCATGTTAGGGGACTTGGGGCTTACTCCTGAAAAGGAAACCCAAAATTGAGATTGGGGCTTACTCCTAAGAAGGATGCCCAAATTAAGGGACTTGGGGCTTACTCCTATGAAGGATGCCCAAAATTAAGGGACCTGGTGCTTACTCCTAAGAAGGATGCCCAAAATTTATGACTGGGACTTATTCATGAAAAGGAGGCCCAGGTTAGGGGACTTGGGGCTTACTCCTGAAAAGGAAGCCCAAAATTTATGACTGTGACTTATTCCTGAAAAGTAGACCGAGGTTAAGGGATTAAGGTTTGGGGCTTACTCCTCGGGAGGATGCCCAAGTTTGGGAACTTTAATAATTTGGGGCTTACGCCTGAGGAGGATGCCCAGATTTGGAGGACTCAGGACTGGGGATTATTCCTGAAAAGGAGACCCAGGTTAAGGATTTTAAGGATGAGGTTGAATGAATGAACTCTCAATCTTTAGTATCATAAATATATGTAAATCACTAGGTTTCGAGAGATATTCCACCGAATTCCTTTCAGATAAGGAAGTCAAATCAAGAAATCATGCCATAAATGGCTTTGAAGAGTGTCTTGAAGACTGAATCTTCAAAAGGAAAGGTGTAATGGCTTAAGAGGGGTGAAATGGGCAAGAAAGGCACCCAAAAAGGAAGGGGCGCGCATGTCTTGGAAGGCGCGCAAGTATTGCGGGGGCGTGCAAGTATTGGTCGCGCAGGTATGCCAGCGTGACACATGGTGTACTTGCGTGATGGTCAACCATCATTGAAATACTTGAGCGACTCTTTATTAAAGCCTTTAGAATCCTCTTGAGGTTCTTCCAGAAAAGGGACGTGCAAGTTCTATCGAAGGAGTAAGGCGGCGCGCAAGTGTGACCACTTCCCTTAAGGGCTAGCCACTCAGGCGCGCAAGTGTTGATGAGTTTCAACACTTAGGCCTTCCTCCCTCTCTTTGGATCTTCCGTTCTAGGTAAGAAATTACCATAGAAGTGTTCCAGAAGCTTTGAGAAGAGACTTGGGCGTCGGGAGCTTCAATCCGAGTTTCTGAAAAAAGATCTTTACGAATGGGGGGCCCACAGGGTCTATTTATAGGCAGGATAAGACCCCGCGCGGTTACCGGGCAGTTACCACTTAGGCCGCGCAAGTCACTTGCGCGACCAAGGGCGTCGTGCAAGTGGACTTGCGCGACAGTGATATAACTTGCGTGGTGTAGTTGCTTTTGATCCTTTGTTCATTCCTTTGTCGATTTTTTGATATTTTCTTCAAAGGTTGAATCACTTTGAGCTCAGATATTCCCCTTTTCCGATTTTTTAGATTCTGTGACGAAAGGAGCATCAACAGTGGTTATCTGAATCCTACCATGTTGTCAGTTTCTTAGTGTGTGGCACTAACATAATATTTCAATGATTATGATAGTGTCTCACTTTATGCTACTATTTTATAAAAAGTTCTTATTTAAATTTTATATTCTCATGGATAATATTCTTTTATACATTTGTGATTCAGGTCCTACACTATGATTTATTCCATGGATCATGTTTACGATCTAAGAATTATTTTGTATATCCATCAATTTTTAATCTCACTTTCTCATGCCCTTTGCCGACATGTTCAGTTTTAATGGACATTAATATCTCCCCTTTTTACCTTTAATAAAAAACATCATCCCACCCTTTTTTATTTTTTCCATTCCCTATGATATGAAAAAAAATGTATGATGTGTATAATAAGGGTGATATTGGTAATGAACTAAGTGGGAGAGAATGTATATATCTTAGTAATTTTATTATTTTGTATCCATTTTTACAAATACACTAAACCAATAATGTTTTTAATGGATAGTAATTTTATTTAATTAATATTAATCAAATACTAATTAATATATATGTATGAATTAAATGTTTCACTATTAGAGGGACATATATAGATTGCCCAACCATCTCATAATGAAATCCATACATATGTGTGCCTTAAGATTATAAAACATTCAACATATCATTATATCATAACCTATGGAAATGATATATGATTCAAAATAACCTCATTGATACAATGATAAACCATTAAAACACATAATAAATATTATAAAATTGGATCATATCCCCAATAAATTGTAATAAATGTAAATGGAATTTGTTATAGATAATAACACCTTTAAAGTATACAAGAATATTTATGGATGAAAAAACAACTTATTTTAAAATGAATTATTTAAAATATAAAATTTTATAATATATTATGGATAAACATTTATTTTCAATGAAAAATATAAGATTATAAGGTAATAATTAAATATAAGAGTATTCCTTGTGGTAGGTAATGTCCCTTCTCTTATGTATGTTAAAATTAAAATTACATAAATTTTCTTGGTAAAAAGTCATAAGTATTATGTTTTGAAAATGATAAGACGGTCCCATTTAAACTATTTTATGGAAAGTAAAATATATTTAAAATGAATTTGTATAATTTTTTTAAAATATTAAAAATATTATTAAAAATAATTTAAAGAAAAATAGGGATGGAAGAAATTATTCATGAATGACTGGAGAAACTGGGTCATATTTCCATAAAATTTTATTTCATTATATTGAGTAATAAAAGAGAGAAAATGGAAGGAAAAAAATGAATATATAGATATTAACATAGTTTAATTAAATACATAATATTTGTGATAAATATATTATACAACCACATCATTGATAAATTTAGGCATAAATATTCCCCGTGAAAATGATATTATAACATTAAACCCTTACCTCAAACCTATTTTCATCATAAGCACTCGACACATAGTTATTATAAATTTAAATTTTATTATAAATATTTACCATAATCGTAATCATGCCTATAATTCCACACAAGGATTACTTATATCCCCTTATGACACCTCCATTAAAAATCATTCATTATAACCATCATTTTTTCCATTAACTGCATCATTTTTCATTTATGTTTTTCTTCAATAGTTTTATCCCTTTCACATTTAAAAAGATTTATTCCTATAGATAATAAAAATAATTATATAAATTACATATATACTCATTAAATACATAAATATAACCATTAATATATTGTTGTGATGAAATATTAATTACATCACAATGCATATATAACATTCTATATATATGTAGGAGTGACAGCTTTAATTTTTGAAGGATGGAATAATAGAAATTTAAGTATTAATTCAATATTATATAATTATTATTATAAGAAAAATAATATATACATATATATATATATGTGTGTGTGTTTATTAAATTTTACCTAACAACCCCGGATGGAAGATGGGTATGGATGTCGAACCATATCATTATGTGGATGTAGTAGTCCACACGTAGAGAGGAGCTATATTTTTATCTCTCATATGATGAAGAATTTGTGATAATTTTTTTCGGTCTCCATAATAACAACTCATTATATTTATGAAATTATATTCCTAATTTTATTAAGGATACAATAATATTAATGGAAGTAGAAGGAAAATATAATCATAAGATCTTGGTTAGGATCTATACCACCTCTTTGAGATACCTCCTTTAGCTTACTACATAAGCTATAAAGTATTGGTATTAGGATTAGAAATGATGGTATAGTATATAAAACACATGCTTTTCATAAATATATATTAAATTTTTTATATAAATATTCCATACATAAAATTAGTATCATTTCTATATATAATGAATCCGATTTTCTGTAGTTATAGTTTTTTAAATTATTTGGGAAATTTCCATGACCATTCACTGAGATGGCATGAGATTTCATGCATTGGTGTTCACAAAATGAAACGATGAAAAATGTTATGTTTTTTATAAAGAGTGTGAGTGGTTTTTCTTTAAAATGGGAATAATTTTTAAATAGGGGCCCAGATCAGAAATCTGAGGGAACAACTGTGTTCAGAGAAGCAACATTACATTATGTGGGGCCAAACAGAGATCGGTGCAGGTCAACAATAAGGTTTAAAAATTGGATGTAACTTTGATTAAAATATTTTAATAAAAAAAATTTACTAGATACCGTAGAATTTTTCTTTTTAATGAAGATTTTTTTCTAGAAATTTAAGGTTATCACCATACCCCTGGAATTCCTCTATGGCATGAAAGGAAACTCTCTCGATGATGAACGCTGAAAAATCGAGGGTCGACGACAAAAAAGACCTCCATTGTTTGTCATGGAAGGTACCAACCATGAGGTATGATGTTGATTCTATTTTTTACTTCATTCCCCTCTCTTATATCCAATGACATACACGGACCAACCAACGAAAAAGTTGATCTATGGTTCAATCACTTTCTAGATGGGTGTTATGATTGCAGGGTTTGAATGAGGATTAGATCTATGTGTTTATTTTCTCTTTGTCACTCTGATAACATGAATGGATTATATTTGAAATAAACAAGGCCAATATCCCTTCATTTAGCATTCAAGTTCATTATCTATCCACCTCAATCTATTGAATTCTTCAAACATTATTCGCCCTTGAAACCCCTACGTGAAAGATCGAACATTTCTCCCCCGATCAATGGTGTAATGTTCTGTGATCGAATTTTTGACCCCATGAGGGCATAATAGAGGTGTGACCGAAGCATGGTATGGTTCAGGCAAGGCGGTGTCCTACTACAGTACAAGGCAGAACACCAGCAGAGCCATCAGTGGTGAGGGCAGGAAGCGGCCATCGACAAACATAGAACACAATCTGGTGGCGATCGTGAGTGAGGATATAGTAGCAGAATCCACATGCGGTGATTTGGGGGCCATGGTAGGAGGCCATAGTGGCAGAAACAAGATACGTCTTGAAGTCGCGTCGAAGGGAGACCGTGGTAGTGGTAAGGCCATGGGACAAGGCGGGGGAGGCGGTCCAGCCGAGAAAAACATGACATGACTCCATGTAGAACCGAAGGACATGACTATTTTAGGCCACATATAGAACCCAAAAACATGACCGCATGCAGTGTGCTGGACCAGATAATATGGAATTCTCTAGCTTCCCAATGAGAGATACCTAGTAGATTAGGTTTAGCATGACCAGTGGGCTGAGCCCAATAGGATGAGCCCAACGGGCCGATCCTAGCAGATAGATCTAGTTCAAGATTGTCCAAACTAGGTCACGTCATTAAAATTGGGTTAGGTCAGGTTGGCCAGAGTAGTTTGGGTTAGGTCTGGTTCATCGGATCATAACCAGAGCAGACCAGGGTCAGACTATTTCAGAAAAATATTCATAACATTCAAACCATGTGTCTGTTTGACTAGTTTTTAGAGGCATTGGAATACCTTAGATGAGGAAATCCTTTTTAGATACTCTTATTGAGTCTTTTATATTGTTTTAATACAACCTAATGGATTGAGTTGTAGGTTCTCTCAGAACAAGCGAGCTACAAGCGGAGTCCTGGAGCTGGCTGTGACTTGGTGAATACATGACTTGGGGGTTGCATGACCCATCGATGCTCCCTGCACCATGGACGCTGCATGTGAAATCGATGATCCGATATCCATCAAGGATCCATGGAATATTGACTGACCATGTTCCATCAATGCTCTAGGATCCATCGATGCTCTGGGCACTATTGATGCTCCGGGCACCATCGACGCACCGGGCGCCATCGACGCTCAGGGCGCCATCGACATTCCGATCACCATCTACGCCCCATGAACCATCAACACTCTGTGTTACATATATGATCCAGCTCTATTTATCCTCCATGTTCCATAAATGATCTTTGCGTTATCGATCCTATGTGTGTCATGGAAACTAGTATATCTATGGACTAGAACTGAAAATAATTCTCTTCATGCTTTAGAATTACACCCTTGTCACCTGACTATGTATCTTCTTAGTGATTGTACTTTATGTGTTACCATTTTGGTGTACATTGTGTGATTTGTTTTGTATACTTCATGTTTTTCCTTTCTGGTATACATCATGTATTTGTTTTTTTATTTAATTTTTGGTGTTGGGGTGTGATGCTGAGTATTGTTTCACTCACACATACATGGGCTTTTCTAGAACATGATGTGTATTGTGTAGACAATCAATGATTTGACAGAGTTTTAGGTTGACCAAGACCCGGTGGCGATTTTAGGGATCATTTAGACATGTTGTTCTCCTATTAATTTAGTCAGTTGTCCTACACCTATCCTTTAGGTAATGTTTTCTAGTAGATGAGTTTCAAGAACATGTACATTCACTTGATAAAATATTTCTTTTTGTAGGATTATATTCTTGCTCTGTTTAATTTCCAATTTTCCTACTATCAAAATCTATGATTGGTATCTCAGTGTATTAATGCATTTTTTACTTAGTGTTTTTACATTTCATCATTTTCTGCATGGAGGTGTGTGTGTGTGTACAGGTACTTAGTCAGTTGCCTTCCATATATGGGATATGACTTCATGGTTCTATTATCTTCCTCATGCCTATCTATAATGACCCATACTTTACATACATTGTTATTACTTCAAAACTGAAGCGTACTTATTACAACATATAACAATACCATGAAAGGACCGTATAGGTATAGTGTCTTTAGAAACTGGGAAACATAAACAACTGGTTCATAAAGCGTCTACACCGTCTCCCATTTATTTCATCATATCTATAGTCCCTTTTGGAATATTTTACTTAATAAGCTTCTTCCTGACCTGGGGAAAGAAAACATACAACGGGTGAACTCAAATTATCAGTAAGGGTAAACAAAAGAAATATCAATCGCATCATATTCATAAGAACATAACATTTTGGAAATATTAACCTGCCAAAGAGAGCATAATTTCATAACATGTGATAAATCATAGCAGTGAAATGAAAAACCAATAATCATAACTTAAAACATGAGACTTTGTGGAATACACACATAATCATATAGAATCATTTCTTATTAGTCAAAACTCATTGCCAAGACTATCTTAGTGGACAAAGTCCATTTCTGAACCGAGTTCACTCCCCGTTTCAGTCCTGTTTTACTGAACTGGTATAACCTACCGTTCCAGCCATGTCTATCTCATGAGATATAAAATCATTATCTAATGCATTGGAGGGAGATATAGGTCCCACCCATCTCATAATGATACCATTATTATGTGTGCCACAAAATCATAAACCATACATCATAACATAACCCATGTAATAAAAATGGGAACCTTAAACATTGTGACATCATAAAACAACTCATATAAGATAATGGAATTCATAAAAATAATTCCATCACAACATAATCAAATCAATGTAATAATAGGGATAGAAACAGAATCCTTTATTATCTTATATGGGAAATAATTTTGATAAAACGCTTGAACTCCATTCTAGAGGAAAATATCCTTTCTACTTCAAAAACACTTTTCCTTTCATAACATGTCATAAAATTATAAACTAGAAGAATTTGATTAAAAATAAACTTTAAAACTTGTAAGGGAAGCTTCTTGGAAATAATGTTTTAAAAAATCCATTCATGCCGTATAAGTTAAAAAAACATTCTTCTCGTACTTTTGTCGGAAAAGTCAAAAAGTACCTCGTACAAAAAACGACAAAAGATTCCTTTCATATCTTTTACTAAAAACTCACCTAAGGGTAAAATTGGATTTAAACAATTGTAGGTGGATGGAAATAATATTAAAAATTGAGGAAACGTGGATGTGGATGATAAAATACACCTCAGTAATTACCAAAGTATAAACAATCTCGGATAATATGAGATTGTGATATTTTCCCTTACCTTTGGTCTGATTTGCTTGGTAAGTGTCCGAACCTCCTGTATAATGATTTAAATAATGTTATTGACTTATTACAGAATCATACTTATTGTTATGATATCATATATGGCCATATTTGTAGCTTATTATTTGTAATATTTCATTGCTACTTGTTATTCGGGTGTTTATTACTTTTTGTTCTTATGCGTCTTTTGTCGAATAAATTCTTATTATTATTTTTTAGATTATAGATACCTCATTTCCAGAATGGTATTAGTGTAATATATATCATATTCATTAATTCAATTCATTTATATAATCATTATGCAATGAAGATCATGTAGAACGATTCGCATCACATCGTGGAGACGATATTCCGTACGTACACACAAGCGATGATATCGTTCCCATGATCGTGGAATTGTATTGGAGTGTATGTATACTATTTTATAATCAATACCAATTTAAAATAATCATATATATTCATTATTTACACCATTATACCCATCCAAGTAAGGTGGTGGTGGAAAATAGATTACACCACGGCGTGGAGTCGGTATTCCGTACGTATGCACGCGCGGTGATTTCATTTTCCGTAAGATGGGTAGATGGTGAAATAGGGTTGTTTCATACTTATAATAACATATCAATATATGAGTGATACTGATTTTATTACTTCATAATGGAACAACTAAAGAAGAAGAAGTGGAAGAAGAAATAAAGATGAAAGAATCGGTAACGGACATTACCTCTTCTTTGATGTGCTTCTTTGAGACTTCCTTTTAGGGCACTAAAATTGGTCTTTTAAGAATACCAGGACCTATAGGATGTCTCTAGGGAGTTGGAGAGGAGAAATTGGCCGGGTTTGGCCGAGCTTGAAGGCTCAATGTGGTGTGAGGAAGAGAGGGAGGAGGTGCCCTTTTATAAGGGAGGAGAGGGGCACCTTTGGAATAACAAAAACTAATATTTTATTATAAAGTAAAATTCGGTTTTAAATAGCTCCAAATTGATTTATTTCGAGCTAAGGTGGGTATGGGTCGCAATCCTCTCATCAAATAGAATTTAGACATGTTTAGGTTCCTATTTTAACCTTATCATTTAGATTTAACATTATGTTAAATAATTTTACTTTTATCGTGTCTTCTTGTGTTCTTACACTATAAGGTTAATAAACTTACTATAAGTAGCCAAAAGAACCCCAAGTTATTTATTATTAATATATTTATCCTTATCTAAGTCATTTGGTCGAACCTTATATTTTTAGGAATAAAATAATAATTAATAATATAATATTTGTTTTAAAAACTATTTTATGTTAATTATGACACTATTTAGTAATTGATTTTTTTCAAAATCATAACACAATTATTAGTTCGAAGAAAGTTATTTAAATCAATACTAACATGTCATATTAACCAATAAAATTAGTGGAATTCATAAAAAGTCTCAACTTACATTTATTTGGGTATTTATAACATCAATTATGTCAATATTTCATTAATAAGAAAATTACTGCATCATCATTTTGTCATTAATAAATTAAATTATTTAATATGTAAAAATTATAAATAAAATAAAATTATGTTGGAAATCTTTTTATATTTCTAAAGAATATTTATAGTCGAATTTAACTTATGTATAACACCATATTAAAATTGATTTACTTATTAAACTTTGATTTTAACTATTTTAAACCTTCTTTAAGTAAATTGATAATAAATGTCCTAATCTAATCCATGTGGGCCTAAATGGTCATATTTTATTCCTAAGATTTTTTTTGGTCGAATTACACTTATCCAATAGAATTAGGACATATTTTATGGTAATAATAATATCATTTTTACCCCTAATTACCCTATTTACTTTTAACCGTGGTAAAAAAAGTAAAAAGTTACTATTCACCAAAAAAATATATTCATCTCATTGAACCACATTTTACTTACTGACATCAACTGTGTCTCTCTTATTTTTGAAATTTCAATCACAGAAGCGGTAAAATTAAGTTTTATGAAAAATTCAGTTTTTTTAACTACCACTTAGTAGTTTCACTATTCATCAAAAATTGAATGTTTTCAGAAAAATACCCAAATTTCACCATAGGCTAATTTCAATTTTCCGAATCCAAAAATGAAGTCCATTTTGAAAAATAAAATTTACAAAATTTCAAAAAGTGGTTATTAATATTCATAAAAGGCTAGTTTCAAAAATAATTTAATAGCATATCGTTGTTTAGTGAAACTCGGTATTGCGTACGACACAAGCTATCAAGGAAGGTCGTGGTTGTGTGTAAAGAAAGCCAAGCTAGTGTTGTGTGCAGTGAAAGATTCTTTGATGATTTATAAAAACAAAATATTTCTCATAAAAGTCTCGGGTGTTACATTCTACCCCCCTTAAAATAAATTTTGCCCTCGAAATTCGTCACTTTGTAACAAACAGATGAGGATACCTCTCCCTCATCATATCCTCAAGATCCCATGTAGCTTCTTCTAATTGGTGGTTCCTCCATAAAACATTCTTTAAGAGAGTGGTCTTGTTTTGTAGGACTTTTTCGCAACGATACAGAATCTCTATCAGTTGTTCTTCATAAGAAAGATCTTGCTCCAACGGTACAACTTCTGAGCTAAGTATATGTGAAGGATTTGGTATATACTTTCTCAGGATAGATACATGGAACACATCGTGTACTTGAGAGAGATTCGGTGGAAGCGCCAATCGGTAAGCTACCTTCCCAACACGATCCAGTATTTCGAAAGGACCAATATATCTAGGGCTCAACTTCCCCTTCTTTCCAAATCTCATGACCCTCTTCTAGGGAGATATTCGTAAGAACACTTTATCACCCACTTTAAACTCTATGTCATTTCTTCGGTTGTCGGCATAACTTTTATGTCGACTCTGAGCTGCTCTTATGTGTTGTTGTATAGATCTGGCCTTTTCTGCAATTTCATCAACGAGATTAGGTCCTAATAGCTTTCTTTCCACAACTTTATCCCAGAAAGTTGGAGTCCTGCATTTCATTCCATAGAGAGCTTCATAATGAGCCATCTGAATACTGGAGTGAAAGCTATTATTATAAGAAAATTCCACCAAAGTTAGGTGTTGATCCCAACCACCTTTGAAATCCATATAGCAAGCTCTCAACATATCTTCTAGAGTTTGAATTGTTCTCTCAGACTGACCGTCTGTCTGAGGATGATAAGCAGTGCTGAAACTCAACTCTGTATCCAGAGTATGCTGAAGACTTCGCCAGAACTTCGAGGTAAATCTTGGATCCCATACAGATATAATAGAAAGTGGTACTCTATTCAATATTACCACTTCCTTTACATATATCCTGGCAAGCTGATCCAGAGAGAAATCCTCTCTAATAGCAATGAAGTGTGCAGACTTGGTAAGACGATCAACTATGACCCAGATAGCATTATTTCCTTTGGATGATTTAGGAAGTCCTGTGACAAAGTCCATAGTGATGTTTCCCCATTTCCATTCGGGTATGGGTAATGGTTGTAACATCCCCTTAGACTTCTGTCTCTCAACATTAACTTGCTGACAAACCAAGCATCGAGAGACATATTCAGTAACATCTCTTTTCATGCAATCCCACCAGAAGTACTCTTTCAGGTCCTTATACATTTTTGTGCTTCCAGGATGAATAGAGAATGAAGAACTATGAGCCTCATCCAGCAACACCTTCTTTAATTCTGGGACGGGAGGAACACAAACCCGATTCCTGAACATTATTATCCCATCACAGTCAAGGTTGAATTCAAGAAAATTTCTCACCTTCTTTTGTAACTCCACATCTTCTTTCTGTGCCTCTTTAAACTTCACATGTATAGATGGTTGAACATTCATTTGAGAAAGATACTATTTTCCCCCTTCCATTATAATTCCTAGATCCATTCTTTTTAAATCCATAAATATTGGATCTTTTGTGATCCTCATCATGGATAAACTGGCATGGTCATGTCAACTTAATGAATCTTCCACCTTGTTTGCTTTCCCAGGGTGGTAATGGATTGAGCAGTCGTAATCCATAATCAGCTCCAACCATCTTCTTTGACGCATATTTAGCTCCTTTTGTATGAAAATATACTTTAAACTTTTATGATCAGTATAAATGTCACACCTTTCTCCATAAAGATAATGCCTCCAAATCTTTAATGCAAAGATTACCGCTGCAAACTCCAAATCATGAGTTGTGTAATTTTTCTCATGTATTTTCAATTGTCGTGAGGCATAAGCTATCACCATATCATTTTGCATAAGAACACACCCCAATCCCTTCTTGGATGCATCACTGTAGATCACAAACCTTTCTCTAGTACAAGGAAGTGTGATTACAGGTGCACTGGATAACCTTTTTTTCAAATCCTTGAAATTCTCTTCACATTCGTTCGTCCACACGAACTTAACTCCTTTTCGAGTCAACCTGGTGAGTGGATTAGATAATCGTAAAAAATCTTTCACAAAACGTCGATAATATCCAGCCAAACCAAGAAAACTTCGGATCTCAGATACTGTTGTTGGTCTCGACCATCTTTTGATAAACTCTGTTTTTACTGGATTCACAGATATCCCCTCTTTTGAGATTATGTGACCCAAAAATGCAACTTTTTGTAGCCAAAATTCACACTTGGTGAATTTGGCATAAATCTTCTCCTTTCTCAGGGTCTTCAATATAATTCTCAAGTGATCTTCATGTTCTTCCTTGCTCTTTGAATAGACAAGAATATCATCTATAAAGAATACCAAAAACTGATCAAGATAGTCTCTAAAAACACTATTCATCAGATCCATGAAGATAGCAGGGGCATTAGTAAGACCAAATGGAATCACTATAAATTCATAGAGTCCATACCTTGTACGGAAAGCTGTCTTTGGTATATCCTCCCTTTTGACCCTTAATTGATGATACCCTGAACGAAGATCATTCTTGGAAAAGTATTGAGCTCCGTGTAGTTGGTCAAATATGTAAAGACCCGCAAATTTCAAGGAAATTTTTTTTCTAAATTTTCTTTGGAATTTTACAAGAGCGCAGCTTCAGACGGCACCTGATTCCGAGGCCCGGTGTGCCCGGAATCAATTTCCGAAGTTTGGCTCGGGTACGTTCAGTGAACGGACGAGCGGGTTTTTCTATCTTTTGAACCGGTGCCCGGAATCGAATTCTGAGGGCACCGATGAAATCGTAGCGCCGGTATTTGCTTAGAAACGCCTCTTCCGGAGTTGCGTTTGCTCAGACGTGGTTTTTAAATTTTGCGGCTTTAAGTCAGAAATAAAATAAAGTTTGTGCGACAACTTTATTTTATTTCACTTAAACTGCTTGGAAGCCACTTAAAGTCACTTAAAGGCGGCTTGAACTAAGTTGAACTGGATAGGATGCTATCCAGAAATATCCTACCCTCTTGGTAGGATATTTGTGTGGTGGGACCCGCACGAGCCCCGCCGTTTCTTTCGCTAAGTAACGCACCCGCGAAAACCCGTCAAAATAACTGAAAAGTCAACCGACGCGTTTTCTTTAATTCTTAACAGACCATTTAATTGGGCGGTTTATTTCGTGAATTAAATGGACTGTTTCTTCGTGAATTAAATGGTTCGTTTCTTTCGTTGAATTAATTCAATGAATTGATGGATCGTTTCTTAACCGGTTTCGTGTGTTGGCATGTTTATAAAATAAGACCAACCTAAAAATCCTTGGAAAGGATTTGAAAGAATCTTCGTTCCTCCACCCTCTCCGCGAAGAACGCGAAGAACGCGAAGAACGCGAAGAACGCGAAGAACGCCGGCGACCGGAATTCGACGACGCACACCAAGATCTGCGACGTCGACGAGATCTACCCGCGACATTCTTCGGCGACGCCTCTTCTTCCGCGGCCGACCCTCGTTCGGCAACAAAGGTGAGAATCGGATCTTTTATTTCTCCCTTTTTAAATTTCAATAACAACGGATTTAATTAATTAAATCCGTTTGTTCTTGATCCAGAGATTGGCGACGCGACGCCGGATACCGCGACGACGCGACGATCTCTTTCTTCCGCGACGAGCGATTCCGCGACGACCTCTCGTCCGACGACGACGACAAGGTAAGGGATGCTGGATTGTTTTATCTTTTTCCCCGTGTTTATTCTTTTTAAGCAAAGAACTTAATCTCCGACAATTTTAATTGAATTAAAATTGTTGTTGATTTTCCCTCCCGGCGACGTTTATGACTAACGCGGAGGGTGCGGGTCTAACGAACAAGACCCGACAACCCTCCGCCGATCTTCTCTTTTTGTGCGGATTTGGCGGACGACGACAAACCGTGCGGCAAGGGCAATTTGTTGATTCCGCAGTGAAGATCGTCCCCCGGGAGGAGCATCGGCGCAGACGGGAAAGAAATCGGGCCACCGGAGCATCTCCGGCGGCCCGCGGAAGGAGGCGGCGGCGCGGGTCGCCGGCGCGGCGGCGCCGGCGACCGGAGGCGGCGGCGCGGCGGCGCCGGCGACCGGAGGCGGCGGCGCCAGGCGCGCCGCCGTGGAAATCTTCCGCCGCGGCTGAAGCCGCGGCGGCGGCGGCGGCCGGTTCCGCGTCCGCGCGGAACCGGAATCGGACGCGGCGGCCCGGCCGCGTCCGCGTGACAGGCGGCCCCCCGCGGGGGCCGCGTTTCCTCAAAGCCGCGGGTCAAACCCGCGGCGGCTCTCATTCGGCCGCTCGGCCGAGGCCGAGCCGGCCGGTCCGGTCGGCCGGGCCGCGCCCAGGCCGGACCGGACCCGGCCGAGCCGGTTCGGGCCGGGTCGGGCCGACCCGGCTCGGGCCGACCCGGTTCGGCCGACCCCAGGGGGGGTTCGGGCCGGGTCGCCCCGGGCCCAGTACCCCCGTTTCGGGCCCTCTACGGTCTTTCGCTCATATCATGGGCC
Source organism: Viscum album (assembly GCA_963277665.1). Taxonomy (NCBI): domain Eukaryota; kingdom Viridiplantae; phylum Streptophyta; class Magnoliopsida; order Santalales; family Viscaceae; genus Viscum; species Viscum album. The sequence continues at coordinate 1,704,521,463 of OY728155.1, forward strand.
TGGGACCTCCGATTGACGAACCGTCAGCGGCTACGCGATCCTTGGATCGAGACGGTCGTTTCGGTATATTATACTCAAGGTTTCGGAAGACTTTGGGTTCGGCCGGGTTGGTTCGTACACGAAGCCAACCGGGCCCTCGGAGCGGAAACGCTCATAACTTGAGCTACGGACGTCCGATCGACGTACCGTCAGCTGTGGTAGTTTTCTCTAAGTGAGACGGAACTTTTGGCATACTCCGCCCGAGGATCGGATACAGGCGGAGTACGGTCGGGTTGGTTTTGCCCTAAAAACCAACCGGGCCCCTGGGACGAAAATGCCAATAACTCTCAGACCGGGCGTCCGATTGACGCGCCGTCTGTCGCGTTGAGATCCTGTTGTCGATACGGAACTTTTGGATACATCAACTTCGGACTACGTGTCAGTTGATGTATCAGCCTCTCGGCTCGTGGAGCGGACCCTCCTAAACGAGCTCGCTACGTGCGGGAACCCTAGCGCTGGCTGTGACCTCGACGACAGAGCAGAGATCCTCCGTGGACTGCGACGACGGCAGAGCAGAGATCCTCCGTGGACTGCGACGACGGCAGAGCAGAGATCCTCCGTGGACTGCGGCGACGACTGTGCAGAGATCCTCAGTGGACTGCGTCGACTACTGCACTCAGTGATCCTATGCGGATCAGTGCCCGATCCTATGTGGGTCCTACTACCGGTTCTGTGTGAGCCACTGCCTACCGGTTCTGTGTGAGCCACTGCCTACAGGTTCTGTGTGAGCCCGATCCTGTGTGGGTCTTCTGCGGGGGTTAGTACCTATCGATCCTTCGTGGGTCCGACGACTTAGATGGATCAGTGATCATCTTTGACGTCATCTGGAAAAGTATACCTGGTTGAGCTGAATCTTATGTTACTCTCCTTTGTGGATTGTGTTGAACTATCCTTTGTGGATTTACTGTTTACTCTCCTTGTGGATTTGAGTCTTGCTTTCCTTTGTGGATTGAGTTGTTCTTGAGCTCGTGAGCAGAGCTAGAATTGGGGACTTAGGTATATGTATGGGCATATACCTAAGCCGAGTCAGATGTTACTTCGTGATTGCATCTTTCTTTTGTGCTATATCCTTTGTGGATTTCGGGAGACCTTCGGGGGTCTCGGGGTCCTTACTGAGTAGTTGTACTCACCCCTGCACGGGCTATGCCCGCACCTTGTTGTGTTGGTTGCAGACGACGGACAGCGCTGATCACGGTTGGGGCGTGGAGCAGGACGGTACCTGGAGGTGGACCACTGGGCGGGACGTGCTCGGAGCGGACGTGGGACCCGAGGAGCCTGGAGGCTATCTGTACCCACCCTTCAGGTGGGATTGCCAGTGGACGACACGAGGCCGCCGTCTTTTCTTCAGTTGCTGTACTTTACTTTTCAGTTGTACTTTACAGTTGGGCTTGTATTTCCGGCCCCTTTTCTTTTCTGTACTTTACTTTCCGCTTGCTGACTCTGTGTGGTTGTTACTTATAAAGGCAATGCCTTCCCTGTTTACTGGGATTTTACGCCTTGGTGCTAGTCGCCAGCCCCTGGCCTATGGAAGGCGGGCTTGGGGTAGTCACGGCACGGGCCCCGAGGACGGGTCGTGACAAATTGGTATCAGAGGTGGTCGGTTCTACCGCGGACTATGATCGTCCTTTCTTTCTATGTGAAGCAATAGTGTTTAGTGTATTGAGTGTGGTTATCAGTTCAGGGAGCCCAGTGTTGGTGCGGCGGCCGACGTATCCGTACACCAGGACCCTGACTCCTGATTTCCGACTTAATGCATGAAAACATTGATTGCGTGTGTGTTTCAAGTTTTTCTTTGTGATTGCTTGTGTCAGCTCACCGGGTATACTGATCTGCTTTATGAAAGTCTCAAGTTTTCCTTGTGATTACTTGTGCCAGCTCACCAGGTATACTGTTCTGACTATGGTGCTCTTGTTCTCCTTTTCAGGATGGCCCCGCGACGACAGCCAGCTAGGGTTCCGAGTGTAGGGCGCGACGGCAACCCACCGAGCGACGAGGCCTCGGTGCAGGGCCCTTTGCCAGCAGTGGCACCGGCGGTAGCTTTACCCGCCGAGCCACCGATGCTGCCAGTACCAGACGCTGACGATGCACGTCGCCTCAGGGCACTGCATGAGTTTCAGAGCCAGCGACCGCCCAGGTTTCGCGGTGAGGCGGACCCCCAGGCCGCCGAGGACTGGCTAGAGGCGGTGGTACGGATCTTCAGGCTAGTGAGGACACCAGCGGATCTCATGGTGATTCTCGCAGCGAGCCTCCTGCAGGCGGCGGCAGGACGATGGTGGAGCCTGATGCTCCAGGTTCACGATGAGGCATCCTTGCTCTGGGCGGACTTCGAGAGCCTCTTCCGCTCTGAGTTCGTCCCGGCCACCCTCCGAGCGGTGCGCATCCAGGAGCTTCTCCAGCTGCGCCAGGGCAGCATGACGGTCGCTCAGTACGCGGCGAGGTTCACGGACCTATCTCGCTACTCGACCGACATGGTACGGGACCCCTTCTTCCGGGCCCGGACCTTCGAGCAGGGCTTGCGACAGGAGATTCGGGCGTCGCTGATCTCCCTCAGCATTCCGACCCAGGCGGGAGTACTGGAGCGAGCCCTCCTGATCGAGAGCTTCCTGGCAGAGCCTTCTTCAGCGGCGAGACCTAGCGCAGGGCGGCAAGTAGCTGAGTCATCGGCAGCTGGTAGCCGACGGATGACTCACGGGTCCAGGCAGACCAGACCCCCTCGCAGACGGCCTCAGGACACCAGCTCAGCGGTGCGAGGCACACAGCGGAGTGCCAGCCTTTCGAGAGGCAGGCTGTGCTACTCTTGCGGCGGGCAGGGTCACATGGCTCGTGACTGCCCGACTCACCGACCAGAGGAGCAGCAGACGGTGGAGGGGCCACCCAGGCAGAGGCAGAGGGTCGACCGTGGCGGTCCGCAGGGAGGAGGCGGACGAGGCAGAGGAGCTGGCCGAGCAGCGGGTGGTGGGCGACGCTTCCAGGCTCTACCCCCACCACCACCAGGAGGGCCACCTCGACCACAGGGAGCTGGAGGGCAGAGACAGGCCCAGCTCCAGGCAGTGGAGGCCTACGACCCCGACATGCCAGAGATGATTCGAGGTACGATCTGTGTCTATTCCACCCTTGCTGCAGTACTTATAGACACAGGAGCGAGTCACTCTTTCATGGCCTCTGCCCTTGTTCGGAGCTCGGAGATTCCGACTGAGCCGTTGGCTCGATCCTTACGGCTAGAGACTCCTACGGGAGCAGACTCGACGATTACGCACTGGTGCCGGCAGTGTGATCTTACTCTAGGAGGCGAGAGCTTCGGCTGGGATCTCCTTGTAGCGGCGTCGAGGCCTTACGACGTCATCTTGGGCATGGATTGGATATCCACGGTTCATGCCCAGATCGACTGTTTTAGGCGCAAGGTGCGATGTGTTCGTACCGACGGGAGCAGGTTTACCTTCACCGGCGAGAAGGGAACCTTTGCAGCACAGGATGGACTTCCGCGTAGGAGAGTGCAGCCCATCTCTCATCAGTTGGCTAGCCTCATCCTAGGAGCAGTGGATGTGCGGAGTCCGGATTTTCCTGCAGTGGTGGACCAGTACGTGGACGTCTTTCCCGACGACGTTCCAGGGCTACCTCCTCGTAGAGAGGTAGACTTTTACATCGACTTGTACCCCGGGACAGCCCCGATATCTACTCCAGCATATCGGATGGCCCCCGCCGAGCTTCGAGAGCTGCGGGTACAGTTGGAGGACTTGCAGAGCAAGGGGTTTATCCGACCCAGTGTTTCACCCTGGGCTTCCCCGATTTTGTTCGCCAAGAAGGCGGACGGGAGCTTGCGACTATGTGTCGACTATCGTCTCCTGAACCAGGTGACAGTGAGGAACAAGTATCCGCTGCCACGGATTGATGACCTCTTCGATCAGCTCAAGGGAGCGCGGTGGTTCTCGAAGATAGACCTCCGGTCAGGCTATCATCAGCTCAGAGTTCGAGACGAGGACGTGCAGAAGACGGCCTTCAGGTGTCGGTATGGCCATTATGAGTTCTTGGTTATGCCATTCGGCGTAACCAATGCTCCAGCAGTGTTCATGAGCCTCATGAACAGGATCTTCCAGCCATACCTCGACCGATTTGTCGTTGTCTTCATTGACGACATTTTGGTATACTCGACGACTGAGGAGGAGCATGCATACCACCTGCGAGTTGTGCTAGACACACTCCGAGAGCACCAGCTTTATGGCAAGCTCTCAAAATGCCAGTTCTGGTTACGTGAGGTCCATTTCTTGGGGCACGTCATTTCTGAGGCGGGAGTTGCAGTGGATCCCGCGAAGATCGAGGCAGTGCTAGCTTGGGAGCCACCCAGGAGCGTGACAGAGGTGCGGAGCTTCTTGGGCCTAGCGGGATATTATCGGAGATTCGTGCCAGACTTCTCCAGAGTTGCAGCACCACTCTCAGCCTTGACGAAGAAGGGGAAACCCTTTGAGTGGTCAGACAGATGTCAGCAGAGCTTTCAGGAGCTGAGACAGAGATTGACCCGCGCACCTATCTTGAGGTTGCCTGAGGAGGGAGTTGGGTACGTAGTTTACTGCGATGCATCAGGGACTGGACTCGGGTGCGTCCTGATGCAGGAGTGGGCCGTGATCGCCTACGGATCACGTCAGTTGAGGCCGCATGAGCAGAACTACGCCACTCATGACCTGGAGTTAGCAGCAGTGGTCTTCGCTCTGAAGACTTGGCGGCACTATCTGATGGGCGAGCGCTTCACTGTCTTTTCTGACCACCAGAGTCTCAGGTATATCTTCTCTCAGAAGGACCTGAACCTGAGACAGCGGAGATGGCTTGAGTTCCTCCAGGACTATGACTTTGAGATAGTCTATACTCCTGGGAAGGGGAACGTGGTAGCCGATGCCCTCAGCAGGAGGACGGGCATTCAGCTTCTTGAGGAGGGGACGGAGCAGCTAGCCTCCTTGCAGATATCCTTCGTGGATAGAGACGGAGCAGCCTTTCTTCAGTCTCTCACAGTCTCTCCTCCACTTCTACAGCGGGTCAGAGAGGCTCAGCGTGGGGACGCTGACTGTGAGACCCGGCGTGCACTGATATCCTCAGGTCAGGCGCCTGATGGTTTCTCCCTTGGAGCAGAGCACGACATCCTTTTCAGGGGGCGTACCTTCGTACCAGTTGCTTTACGAGAGGAGGTGCTGAGAGAGTTTCACACTTCTCCCTTGGCGGTGCATCCCGGAGTGGCAAAGATGTACCAGGATCTCAGACGACAGCACTGGTGGCCGGGCATGAAGAAAGCTGTGGCAGAGTTCGTTTCGCGATGCCTCACCTGCTAGCAGGTGAAGGCAGAGCACCAGGTACCAGCAGGCTTGGTACAGCCCTTGGAGGTCCCGGAGTGGAAGTGGGATAGCATATCTATGGACTTCGTGACTGGACTTCCACGTACTTCCAGAGGTCACGACTCCATTTGGGTGATTGTCGACCGACTCACCAAGTCGGCACACTTCTTACCCATCAGAGAGCAGAGCTCAGTGGAGAGCTTGGGACGTCTTTACGTCCAGGAGATCGTACGGCTTCACGGTGTGCCATCATCTATCGTCTCCGATCGAGATGCTCGTTTCACTTCCCGGCTCTGGAAGGGGTTGCAGGAGGCGTTCGGGACGCGGCTCCATCTGAGCACAGCCTTCCACCCTCAGACGGATGGTCAGACGGAGAGGACCATACAGACACTCGAGGACATGCTCCGTGCATGTGTTCTCGACTTTGGTCGCAGCTGGGAGGACCACCTACCCTTGGTGGAGTTCGCGTACAACAACAGCTACCACTCCACCATCGGGATGGCACCATACGAGGCGTTGTACGGCAGACCCTGCAGATCACCGTTGTACTGGACAGACCCTGGGGAGTCAGCACTCGTGGGACCAGAGATGGTCCGAGCCACGACAGAGAAGGTCCAGATCATCCAGGAGAGGATGAGGACAGCTCAGAGCCGCCAGAAGTCATATGCTGACAGGAGGCGGAGGCCACTAGAGTTCGAGGATGGCGACCACGTCTTTTTGCGTGTCTCACCTCGACGTGGTTTACGGAGATTTGGCCGAGGCGGCAAGTTGTCTCCACGCTTCATCGGGCCTTTCCAGGTCCTCAGCAGGATAGGAGAGGTGGCTTATCGCCTGGCTCTACCACCTCAGTTGCACCGGGTGCACGACGTCTTCCACGTGTCTCAGCTGAGGAGATACGTGCACGACCCGACGCACATCATCGACTTTGGGGAGCTGGACGTGGACGATGGGGCGACTTTTGCGGAGGTTCCAGTAGAGATCGAGGATCGACAGGAGCGGGTCCTACGTGGGCGTTCGATTCCTCTTGTGCGCGTCAGATGGCAGCACGAGAACCTCCAGGAGAGCACTTGGGAGCGGGAGGCTCAGATGCGTGCTCAGTACCCCCTTTTGTTCCCCTAGTTTTTGATGTATCTTTACGGGGACGTAAAGCCCTGAGGTGGGAGTAATGTAAAGACCCGCAAATTTCAAGGAAATTTTTTTTCTAAATTTTCTTTGGAATTTTACAAGAGTGCAGCTTCAGACGACACCTGATTCCGAGGCCCGGTGTGCCCGGAATCAATTTCCGAAGTTTGGCTCGGGTACGTTCAGTGAACGGACGAGCGGGTTTTTCTATCTTTTGAACCGGTGCCCGGAATCGAATTCTGAGGGCACCGATGAAATCGCAGCGCCGGTATTTGCTTAGAAACGCCTCTTCCAGAGTTGCGTTTGCTCAGACGTGGTTTTTAAATTTTGCGGCTTTAAGTCAGAAATAAAATAAAGTTTGTGCGACAACTTTATTTTATTTCACTTAAACTGCTTGGAAGCCACTTAAAGTCACTTAAAGGCGGCTTGAACTAAGTTGAACTGGATAGGATGCTATCCAGAAATATCCTACCCTCTTGGTAGGATATTTGTGTGGTGGGACCCGCACGAGCCCCGCCGTTTCTTTCGCTAAGTAACGCACCCGCGAAAACCCGTCAAAATAACTGAAAAGTCAACCGACGCGTTTTCTTTAATTCTTAACAGACCATTTAATTGGGCGGTTTATTTCGTGAATTAAATGGACTGTTTCTTCGTGAATTAAATGGGTCGTTTCTTTCGTTGAATTAATTCAACGAATTGATGGATCGTTTCTTAACCGGTTTCGTGTGTTGGCATGTTTATAAAATAAGACCAACCTAAAAATCCTTGGAAAGGATTTGAAAGAATCTTCGTTCCTCCACCCTCTCCGCGAAGAACGCGAAGAACACGAAGAACGCGAAGAACGCGAAGAACCCCGGCGACCGGAATTCGACGACGCACACCAAGATCTGCGACGTCGACGAGATCTACCCGCGACATTCTTCGGCGACGCCTCTTCTTCCGCGGCCGACCCTCGTTCGGCAACAAAGGTGAGAATCGGATCTTTTATTTCTCCCTTTTTAAATTTCAATAACAACGGATTTAATTAATTAAATCCGTTTGTTCTTGATCCGGAGATTGGCGACGCGACGCCGGATACCGCGACGACGCGACGATCTCTTTCTTCCGCGACGAGCGATTCCGCGACGACCTCTCGTCCGACGACGACGACAAGGTAAGGGATGCTGGATTGTTTTATCTTTTTCCCCGTGTTTATTCTTTTTAAGCAAAGAACTTAATCTCCGACAATTTTAATTTAATTAAAATTGTTGTTGATTTTCCCTCCCGGCGACGTTTATGACTAACGCGGAGGGTGCGGGTCTAACGAACAAGACCCGACAACCCTCCGCCGATCTTCTCTTTTTGTGCGGATTTGGCGGACGACGACGAACCGTGCGGCAAGGGCAATTTGTTGATTCCGCAGTGAAGATCGTCCCCCGGGAGGAGCATCGGCGCAGACGGGAAAGAAATCGGGCCACCGGAGCATCTCCGGCGGCCCGCGGAAGGAGGCGGCGGCGCGGGTCGCCGGCGCGGCGGCGCCGGCGACCGGAGGCGGCGGCGCCAGGCGCGCCGCCGTTGAAATCTTCCGCCGCGGCTGAAGCCGCGGCGGCGGCGGCGGCCGGTTCCGCGGCCGCGCGGAACCGGAATCGGACGCGGCGGCCCGGCCGCGTCCGCATGACAGGCGGCCCCCCGCGGGGGCCGCGTTTCCTCAAAGCCGCGGGTCAAACCCGCGGAGGCTCTCATTCGGCCGCTCGGCCGAGGCCGAGCCGGCCGGTCCGGTCGGCCGGGCCGCGCCCAGGCCGGACCGGACCCGGCCGAGCCGGTTCGGGCCGGGTCGGGCCGACCCGGTTCGGCCGACCCCAGGGGGGGTTCGGGCCGGGTCGCCCCGGGCCCAGTACCCCCGTTTCGGGCCCTCTACGGTCTTTCGCCCATATCTTGGGCCTGGGACCTCCGATTGACGAACCGTCAGTGGCTACGCGATCCTTGGATCGAGACAGTCGTTTCGGTATATTATACTCAAGGTTTCGGAATACTTTGGGTTCGGCCGGGTTGGTTCATACACGAAGCCAACCGGGCCCTCGGAGCGGAAACGCTCATAACTTGAGCTACGGACGTCCGATCGACGTACCGTCAGCTGTGGTAGTTTCCTCTAAGTGAGACGGAACTTTTGGCATACTCCGCCCGAGGATCGGATACAGGCGGAGTACGGTCGGGTTGGTTTTGCCCTAAAAACCAACCGGGCCCCTGGGACGAAAATGCCAATAACTCTCAGACCGGGCGTCCGATTGACGCGCCGTCTGTCGCGTTGAGATCCTGTTGTCGATACGGAACTTTTGGATACATCAACTTCGGACTACGTGTCAGTTGATGTATCAGCCTCTCAGCTCGTGGAGCGGACCCTCCTAAATGAGCTCGCTACGTGCGGGAACCCTAGCGCTGGCTGTGACCTCGACGACAGAGCAGAGATCCTCCGTGGACTGCGACGACGTCAGAGCAGAGATCCTCCGTGGACTGCGACGACGGCAGAGCAGAGATCCTCCGTGGACTGCGGCGACGACTGTGCAGAGATCCTCAGTGGACTGCGTCGACTACTGCACTCAGCGATCCTATGCGGATCAGTGCCCGATCCTATGTGGGTCCTACTACCGGTTCTGTGTGAGCCACTGCCTACCGGTTCTGTGTGAGCCACTGCCTACAGGTTCTGTGTGAGCCCGATCCTGTGTGGGTCTTCTGCGGGGGTTAGTACCTATCGATCCTTTGTGGGTCCGACGACTTAGATGGATCAGTGATCATCTTTGACGTCATCTGGAAAAGTATACCTGGTTGAGCTGAATCTTATGTTACTCTCCTTTGTGGATTGTGTTGAACTATCCTTTGTGGATTTACTGTTTACTCTCCTTGTGGATTTGAGTCTTGCTTTCCTTTGTGGATTGAGTTGTTCTTAAGCTCGTGAGCAGAGCTAGAATTGGGGACTTAGGTATATGTATGGGCATATACCTAAGCCGAGTCAGATGTTACTTCGTGATTGCATCTTTCTTTTGTGCTATATCCTTTGTGGATTTCGGGAGACCTTCGGGGGTCTCGGGGTCCTTACTGAGTAGTTGTACTCACCCCTGCACGGGCTATGCCCGCACCTTGTTGTGTTGGTTGCAGACAACGGACAGCGCTGATCACGGTTGGGGCGTGGAGCAGGACGGTACCTGGAGGTGGACCACTGGGCGGGACGTGCTCGGAGCGGACGTGGGACCCGAGGAGCCTGGAGGCTATCTGTACCCACCCTTCAGGTGGGATTGCCAGTGGACGACACGAGGCCGCCGTCTTTTCTTCAGTTGTTGTACTTTACTTTTCAGTTGTACTTTACAGTTGGGCTTGTATTTCCGGCCCCTTTTCTTTTCTGTACTTTACTTTCCGCTTGCTGACTCTGTGTGGTTGTTACTTATAAAGGCAATGCCTTCCCTGTTTACTGGGATTTTACGCCTTGGTGCTAGTCGCCAGCCCCTGGCCTATGGAAGGCGGGCTTGGGGTAGTCACGACACGGGCCCTGAGGACGGGTCGTGACAAAATAGGTCATCAATGCATGGGAGAGGATACTTGTTCTTGATAATGATCTTGTTATGTTCTCGATAATCAATGCAGAGTCTCATTGATCCATCTTTCTTCTTAACAAATAGAACAGGTGCTCCAAGAGGTGACACACTAGGACGTATGAATCCCTTATCAAGATTCTCTTGGAGTTGCTTCTTCAATTACTCCAACTCAATTGGGGCCATTCTATAAGGTGCCTTTGAAATAGGCAAAGCACCTGGTACGAGTTCTATTGAAAAATCAACTTCACTATTTGGTGGAAGACCCGACAATTCCTCCGGAAAGACATCATCAAACTCCCGTACAATGGTAATATTATTAATTGTGAGTTTCTATCCAACCATTTGAGATAAATAACCTTCATTAAGTGGAATCAAGACCCATAAGATGGAAGAAATTTCCACTGGAAGGTTATGTTCATCCTTGCATCGATAGACGATCATAGATTGATCTGGAATATGAAATGTGACTTCCCTTCTTTGGAAATTGATATGACCTCCATATAAAGAAATTCAATCCATGCCAAGAATCACATCAAATTCCACTATAGGAAGGATCACAAGATTTGTAGTAAGTACTTTCCCACAAACTTCAATCGGGGAAGAATTATAAACTTTTGATGCGACTGTTGTGCCATTAGGTGTTGTCACTGCTAACTCAACATCTAATTGTTGAGGTAATACAGTTATACCCTTATAAAAATCATTATAAATAAAAGAGTGGGTGGATCCAGAATCAAATAAATCATTTACTACATTAGAGTGGATGGTAAGTGTACCTTTCACCACATCATTATCATACTCCACATCGCTGATAGAAATTTCATGTGACTTTCCTTTGTCTTTAGCCTTAAGATTTTGTTGATGTCGATCATCATCAACAACCATTGGATTAGGGAATTTATTAGCATAATGCCCAATCTCCTTTCACTTGAAACATTGAAGTGTAGTAGGTTCATTCTGTGTGTCCCTTCCTTTGTTTTCATCATTAGACATCTTCTTCCCATCATTGCGGCATTCAAATGCCCGATGACATTCCTTTCCACATTTGAAACATTTACTTGTCCCTTTAAGATAACTCCCTCCATGTTTCTTTCCACACTTTGAGCATAAGAGAAAGCTCGTATTCTTTTTTGTGTGCTCTTTAGATTATCCTTTGAATTCAATTTTCCTCTTCTTATCAAACCCATATGACTGATGGGTTAATCCAATCTCCATATTGACTTTGAGAGCACATCAAACGATTTCCTCATAGCTATTGATGTCCCTTATGGATAATTCCCTTAAAAGACTTGGTTTTAAGCCACCAAAGAATCGATCGATCTTACTCTCAGGTTGTATAATAATACTAGAAGCGTACCTTGCAAGTCTTGTAAAATTTTCTTCATAGGTACCAACAGATTCATCATCCTTTTGCTTCAGTTCAAGAAACTCTTTCTCCATCTTTGTTCGGAGAATACGAGGGAAGTACTTATTGAAAAATAAGTTCTTGAACTCGTCCCATTCCATGGACTCAATTTCATCCCTTTGCCTCGTATTCTTAATAAGATTCCACCATTGATCAGCATCTCCTTCCAAACGATACACTTCTAGGATGACTTTATCATGTTCAGAACATTGAAGAACTGAAAATATCTTTTCAGTAGTACTAATACAATTTTCTGAAACTAATGGATCAGTAGACCCGCTGAAAGAATGTGGAAGCTGCCTCATGAAGGATTCAACAGAATGTTGCTCCTTCCATTGCTCGTTTGGAATTCTTGCATGATTCATAGCTTGAGAAAGTTGTGTGAGGATGGCTACAAGATTTTTCATTCCATCTCCCATAACATTTGGTTTCTCAGGGGGACAATCATTGCATTGCCCGTCGCATTCCTCATTAACACGGTTCCTTCGGTTTCCAGCCATTGAATAAATCCAAGAAAAATAGTGTGAGCAACACTAATTATAATAGGAAAACCACATAATCAAGAATATAATTTCACACTTAAGGTCTTATACTAGGTTATTCATGGTCATTTCTAAAACACTAATATTGTGTTCTATGCTTAGACTTCTCCTTAGGGTTATTACTAAGGCTTTCATATCCTAGTTTCCAAAGGTTGACTATACCTTTCCTCTAATACCAACTATAACGACCCATAATTTACATACATTGATATTACTTCAAAATTGAAGCGTACTTATTACAACATATAAAAAAACCATGAAAGGACCGTATAGGTATAGTGTCTTTAGAAACTGTGAAACATAAACAACTGGTTCATAAAGCTTCTACACTGTCTCCCATTTATTTCATCATATCTATAGTCCCTTTTGGAATATCTTACTTAATAAGCTTCTTCCTGACCTGGGGAAAGAAAACATACAAAGGGTGAGCTCAAATTCTTATTAAGGCTAAACAAAATAAATATCAATCACATCATATTCATAAGAACATAACATTTTTGAAATCTTAACCTGTAAAAGAGAGCATAATTTCATAACATGTGATAAATCATAGCAGTGAAATGAAATCCCAATAATCATAACTTAAAACATGAAACATTCAGGAATACACACATAATCATAGAGAATCATTTCTTATTAGTCAAAACTCATTTCCAAGACTATCTTAGTGGAGAAAGTCCATTTCTGAACCGAGTCCACTCCATGTTTCAGTCCTATTTTACATAACCGGTATAACCTTCCGTTCCAGCCATGGCTATATCATGAGATATAAAATCATTATCCAATGAATTGGAGGGAGATATAGGTCCCACCCATCTCATAATGATACCATTCTTATGTGTGCCACAAAATCATAAACCATACATCATAGCATAACCCATGTAATAAAAATGGGAACTTTAAACATCGTGACATCATAAAACAACTCATATAAGATAAAGGAATTCATAAAAATAATTCCATCACAACATAATCAAATCAATGTAATAATAGGGATAGAAACAGAACCCTTTATTATCTTAGATGGAAAATAATTTTGATAAAACGCTTGAACTCCATTCTTGAGGAAAATATCCTTTCTACTTCAAAAACACTTTTCCTTTCTTAACATGTCATAAATTCTAAAATAAAATAAGTTGATTAAAAATAAACGTAAAAACTTGTAAGGGAATCTTCTTGGAAATAATGTTTTAAAAATCCATTCATGCCGTATAAGTTAAAAAAACATTCTTCTCGTACTTTTGTCGGAAAAGTCAAAAAGTACCTTGTGCGAAAAACGATAAAAGTTTCCTTTCATATCTTTTACAAAAAACTCACCAATGGGTAAAATTGGATTTAATCAATTGTAGGTGTATGGAAATAATATTATATATTGAGGAAACATGGATGTGGATGATAAAATACACCCCTGTAAATACCAAAGTATAAACAATCTCAGATAAAATTGGATTGTGATATTTTCCCTTACCTTAGGTCTGATTTGCTTCATAAGTGTCCGAACCTCCTGTATAATGATTTAAATAATTTTATTGACTTATTACATAATAATAATTATTGTTATGATATCATATATGGTCATATTCTTAGCTTATTATTAGTAATATTTCATTGCTACTTGTTATTCGGGTGTTTATTACTTTTTGTTCTTATGCGTGTTTTGTCGAATAAATTCTTATTATTCTTTTTAGGTTATACATACCTCATTTCCAGAATGGTATTAGTGTAATATATATCAAATTAATTCATTCAATTCATTTATATAATCATTATAAAATTAATATCATGTAGAACGAGTGGCATCACATCGCGGAGACGGTATTCCGTACGTAAGCACGAGCAATGATATCGTTCCCATGATCGTGGAATGGTATTGGAGTGTATGTATACTATTACAAAATAAATACCACTTTAAAATAATCTTATATATTCATTCCTTACACCATTATATGTATCCAAGTAAGGTGGTGGTGGAAAATAGATTACACCACGGCGTGGAGACGGAATTCCGTACGTATGCACGCGCGGTGATTTCATTTTCCGTAGGATGGATAGATGGTGAAATAGGGTTGTTTAAAACTTATAATAAAATATCCATATATTATTGATACTAATGGTATTAATTCATAATGAAACAACAAAAGAATAATAAGTGGAAGAAGAAATAAAGAAGAAAGAATCTGTAATAGACATTACCTCTTCTTTGAAGTGCTTCTTTGAGAATTCCTTTTAGGGCACTAAAATTGGTCTTTTAATAAGACCAGGACATCTAGGATGTCTCTAGGGAAGTGCTGAGGTGAAATTGGAAGGGTTTCTCTGAGATTGAAGGCTCAAAGCGGCGTGAGGAAGAGAGGGAGGAGGTGCCCTTTTATAAGGGAGGAGAGGGGCACCTTTGGAATAACAAAAACTATTATTTTATTATAAAGTCAAATTCGGTTTTAAATAGCTCCAAATTGATTTATTTCGAAACTAAGGTTGGGATGGGTCGAAATCCTCTCATACAATAGAATTTAGACAAGTTTAGGTTCCTATTGTAACCTTATCATTTAGATTTAACATTAAGTTAAATAATTTTACTTTTACCGTGTCTTCTTGTGTTCTTACACTATAAAGTTAATAAACATTCTATAATCAGACAAACGAACCCCAAGTTGTTTATTATTAATATATATATCCTTATCTAAGTCATTTTTCAGAACCTTAGATTTTTAGGAATAAAATAACAATTAATAATATAATATTTGTTTTAAAAACTATTTTATGTCAATTTTGACACTATTTAGTAATTGATTTTTGTGAAAATCATAACAGAAATATTAGTTCAAACAATGTTAATTAAATCAATAATAACATCTCATATTAACCTATAAAATTAGTGGAATTCATAAAAAGTCTCAAATTACATTTATTTGGGTATTTATAACGTCAATTATGTCAATATTTCATTAATAAGATAATTACTGCATCATCATTATGTCATAAATAAATTAACTTATTTAATGTCTAAAAATTATAAATAAAATACCATTATGTGGGAAATATTTTTATATTTCTAATGAATATTTATAGTCTAATTTATCTTATGTATAACCCCATATTAAAAATGATTTACTTATTAAAATTTGATTTTAACTAGTTTTACCCTTCTTTAAGTAAATTGATAATTAATGTCCTAATCTAATCCAAGTGGGCCTAAATGGTCATATTTTATTCCTAAGATTTTTTTGGTCGAATTACACTTATCCAATAGAATTAAAACATGTGTTATGGTAATAATAATTTCATTTTTACCCATAATTACCCTATTTTCTTTTAACCGTAGTAAAAAAGTAAAAAGTTACTATTCACCAAAAAATCATTTTCATCTCATTGAACCACATTTTACATACTGACATCAACCGTGTCTCTCGGATTTTCGAAATTCTATTCACAGAAGCGGTAAAATTATGTTTTATGAAAAATTCAGTTTTTTAACTACCACTATGTGGTTTCACTATTCATCAAAAATTGAAAGTTTTCAGAAAAATACCAAAATTTCACCCTAGGCTAATTTCGATATTCCGAATGCAAAAATGAAGTCCATTTTGAAAAATAAAATTTCCAAAATTTCAAAAGGTGGTTATTACTATTCATAACTGCTAGTTTTAATAATATTTTAATAGCATATCATTGTTTAGTGAAACTCGGTATTGCGTACGACACAAGCTATCGAGGAAGGCCATGGTTGCGTGTAAAGCAAGACAAGCTAGTGTTGTGTGTAGTGAAAGATTCCTTTGATGATTTATAAAAACAAAATATTTCTCATAAAAGTATCATGTGTTACACTATCGGAGGTTGGCTTGGGGTAGTCATGACATGGGTCCCTCTGGGATGGTTTGTGATATATTGGTATCAGAGGATGTCGGATCTAACTAATGAACAAAGAGTATGTGTGATTGGTTTGGGGAAACTGTGTTATGTGTTTTGAGATCATCATTCAGACTAGGGAATCTAGTATTGGTATGGTAGAAAACATATCCATACACCAGGAATCAGAATATTGGTTTTTAACATAGTACATGAAATCACTAGTTTTAGGGGGGAAATGGTACTTGCATCATATAGGATATTGAGTGTTTTCTCGTGTCCTTATAGAGACAGCTCACCTGGTATACTGTATTGATTCTGATACATCATGATCAATTTCTAGATTTCTCCACATAGATAGCCAACTGGGATTCTGATGCATGATAATGAGGATGATTTTTCTAGCAATGAGGCAATAGTACATGGACTAGTACCAAAGATATCACCTATAGGTGGTGTACCAAATATACCACTACCCGGAGAGTAGTAGTTACTACCAGCGCTACTGGTAGAGGATGCACATAGGCTGAATGAATTTCATGAGTTCTAGATGAAGAATACTCCCAGGTTTAGGGGTGATATAGTCCCCAAGGTTGCCGAGGATTGGCTGGAGGTAGTGACACATGTCTTCCACCTTGTGCGGATACCATTCGATGATATGGTAGTTCCTTCCACAAGACTTCTTCTGGGATCAGTGGGGTGACAGTGGAGCTTAGTGATCCAAATTCATGATGATACATCATTCTATTGGATATATATTATGCAACTCAATACGGAGGAGTTATTTCCAGAGATGTTATTCTCATCAAACATATAGGAGCTCCTATATCTACAAAAGAAAGTCAGACCGTAGCAGAGTACTCAGTGAGATTTACATATCGTTCTCGCTACTCCACGGATATGATGCATAACCCATTCATTAGGGCCCAAAACTTTTATAAAAATCTTTACTGAAAGATTAGGTAATCCATGATGTCCTTTAGCATCCCTATATATACTAGGGTACTAGAGTGAGCCCTGCTAGTGGAGAGCTTTCTGGAGGAGTAGACGCCAACAATAGGAGCTACGAATAGGAACCAGGCAGTTGATTCATTGGTGGTATGTAGTAGAATGTAGATATCGAGACCCAAGATGGTCAATAACTCCATGGGAAGACCTCGGGACAATGTATCCGCAATGTAAGGATCCCAGGGCGGAGCAGGTCAGCTAAAGGATGGGATGTGTTACTCAAGCAGCGGTTGGAGAAATATGGCTAGAGATTTCATGAAATGCCATAAAAATGATCAGAAGATAGTCAATGGACCACTAAGGTAGAGGATGATGCAAGAAGGTGTTTTATAGGGAGGTAGGTTTGGTAGAGTAGCAGATAGGCAGCATGTGGTGGGCGGAGGATTGATGTACTACCACTACCCCCCATGTGGTCCACCATGAGGTCAAGAAGCTGGTGGGTAGGTCTGAGGTCAGCTTCATGCAATATAAGATTATGAACCCAGTTCTCCAGAGATGATTATAGGTATGATATATGTTTTCCCTATCACTATACTTCTTTTAGACAAACGAGTTTGTCCCTCTTTTCTCTCTAGGACCCTTGTTTGAGATTAAAAGATTAAAGTGGAATCGTTGACTCGATCTATACTCTTAGAGGCACTTATGGGGAAACGTTAGATGATCACACACTAGTTTTGATTGTGTTCCCATACTCTAGGGGAGAGTGTGTTTCAGTTGGGATATCTTGGTGGTAGCGATGAGGCCTTATGATTTCATTCTTGGTATGGACTGGTTATCTATAGTTCATGCCCAGATGAATAGTTTTAGGTGTAGAGTGTGGTGTTTCTTTGGATATGGGACCCGATTTTCCAAATTTTGTAAAAAGGAATCACATGTAGTGTAGGAAAAACTCACACATAGGTTGGTGAAGTAGATTAATCACCAGTTGGATATCCTCGCCCTCAGTGTGATGGATGATAGGAGTCCACAATTTCTGACAGTGGTGGAATGGTATGAGGATTTATTTCTTGAGGATGTCCTTAGATTACATCCCTGCATGGTAGGTAGACTTATTAATTTACTTGTACCCTATTACATCCCCAATATCTTCATATACATATCAGATAGATCCCGTGGAGCTTTGTGCGTTAACTGTATTTCTGGAGGACTTGAAGAGGAAGGGATTCGTGACACTTAGGGTTTTACTATGGGCAGCCGTAGTTTTGTTTTCCCTGAAGGAAGATGGGAGCCTGAGGTGATGTGTGGACATCTGGTGCCTGAATCTGGTGATCATGAAGAAACATTTTCCACTACTATGGATTGATGACATCTATGATCAGATGAAGGGAGTGAGGTGGTTCTTAAAGATAGACTTCAGATCTGGTTATCACCCACTTCATATACGAGATTAGGATGTATCGAAGACAACCTTCATATTTTAATATGGCCACTAAGAGTTCATAGTTATGTCGTTTAGAATGAATACAACTGCAACATTGTTTATGGGAGTCATGAACATGAGATTCCAACTTTACATAGACCAGTTCATCATGGTATTCATTGATGAAATTATGGTTTACTCAACATCAAAGGAGGAGCATGTGGTACACTTGAGGATGGTCATGGATAGACTACAAAAACACCAGCTTTATGGGAATCTCAAAAATTCCCAATTTTGGATTTAGGAGGACCGATTTATGTGACACATCATTTCAGAGGTTGGAGCTGTAGTGGATTCAATGAAGATTGAATCAATTATCTCTAAGGATACACGAAAGAGTGTTACTGAGGTGTGGAGTTTCCTGGGATTGGTTGGGTACTATTAGAGGGTTTTACCTGACTTTTCCAGGTTAGCAAGACCCTTGAAAACATTGATTTTGATGGGGTTAGCCATCGATGTGTATAGAGAAGTTCCAACAGTGCTTTCAGGAGTTGATGCAGAGGTTGATGAGCGCTTCTATATTTAAATTACTGGAGCTAGGTGTTGAGTACATGGTGTCATGTGAGGAATCAGGGACAAGGATTTATTTTTCCCTAATTCAATGGAATTTTTTGATTGAATATGGTTCACTATAGTTGAGGAATGATGAGAAGAACGACGTGGACCATGCTCTTGAGATAGTGGGAGTAGTATTCACATTGAAGATGTGGAGACACTACCTGATAGGTGAGCGGTTTTCCATCTATTATGATGGAAAGTGTCTCATGTATATCTTCTATCCAAAGGATCTGAACATGAGACATAGAAGATGGATAAATTTTTTCTAGGACCAAAATTTTTATATTTTATATACTCTTAGGAAGTAGGATCTAGTGGCGGATTCTCTCGGTGGGAGATTAAACATGTAGTTCCTAAGTGAGGCATCACTACAGTTGGACACATTGAAAATATTCTTTGTGGATGGAGATGGAGAATCATACCTTCAATTGATTGTTGTCCCCCCTATGCTCTTATAGTGAGTTAGGGAGGCATAGCTCAGATACACTAACTGTGAGACTTTACATACTTATATTTCTATATGGAATGGACTTGATGGATATTTTATAGGATAGCAGCACATCATTCTCATTATAGGGAGTATAGGAGTACCAATGACATTGCATGAAGAGGTCTTGCGTGAGTTACATACATCCCCTTTGGTGGTACATCCAAGAGTGGAAGATATATATCAATACCTCTGACATCAGTTCGGGTGGTCGACGATGAATAAGGTAGTAGTAGAGTTCATTTATCGATACCTCAATTTTCCACAAGTGAAGGCTACGCACCAGGATCCAATGGTCTTAACCCCACCAATTGAGGTGCCAGAGAGGAAGTGGGATGGGATATCAATGGAATTTATTACTGGTTTACCATGCATAACTATAGGAAATGATATAGTCTGGGTGATCATTGACTGACTCACCAAGTCAACCCATATCCTACCAATTCATGAATAATGTTTAATAGATAGTTCCAGACTCCTCTACATGCCAGAGATAGTTCGGATTCACTGAGTTCCCATAATGATTGTCTCATATCATGACTCGTGATTAACATCCCAATTGTGGAAGGGATTTTTAGAGGTGTTTGGGAATTAGTTTCACGTGAGAACAACCTTTGATCCCCATACATATGTCCCGACAGAGAAGAACATCTAGGTACTTGAGGATTTGCTACGAGCTTGCATCCAAGACTTTGGCCATATTTGGGTGGATCACCTACCGCTACTGGAGTTTTCATCAAAAACAGCTATCATTCTACCATTGGTATGACACCATTCGAGGCCTTCTATGGGTGACCATGCATGTCACCGTTATGCTTGATGGACCTAGGGGAGTCCGCACATAGGGATCTTGATTTTGTGTGGGCTACCCCTAAAATGGATCCAATCATCTATGATTAGATGAGGACTACATAGAGCTAGAAGAATCCATATTGTGATAGGATATGGAGGCCAATGGGGTTTTAGGAGGAAGACCATGTGTTAATTTGTGTATCACCTTGACGGGGATTCTAGAGATCTTGCTGGAGATGAAAGTTATCTATCAGATACATTAGCCTTTTTTAGATTCTATGAATATTTGGAGAGGTGGAATACCACCGAGCTCTACCCCCGTAATTGCAATAGGTGCATGTTATCTTCCACGTGTCATAGTTAAGGTGGTACATGCATAATCCATCACACATCATCGACTGGTGTGAGCTGGAAATTGTTGATGGGGAGAATGTTTAGGATTACTCATTAAAGATAATGGATCAACATGAGTGGATCTTTAGTAGGTGGTGGATTCTATTTGTGGGCGTTCAAAGGAAGACCAAGAATCCCCAAAAGAGAACTTGGGAGTGGGAGGCTCATATTTTTATTCAGTACTCTCAACTTTTTATTAAGTATCCCTTGATTTGGAATTCAAGGACATAAATCCCTATGGTGGGGAGAATGTAATGAATCGTATGTTTGTCAGTTGTATTTTTTAAAATTAATTCGGAAAATTCTAAGACCAGTCACTAAGGTGGTGTAAAATTCAATGGATCAGTCTAACCGAAATGACACGATGAAAAATGTTAGGTTTATAATAATGCAGGTGGGTAGAATTGTATTAAAATTGGAATAACATCTAAATGGGTTCTTAGATCATAAATTTAAGGGCACTGTTGCATTCAATGTAGCGACTTTATGTTTTTTGGGGCCTAAAATCTATTTGTGTGGGTAAACTGTAAGTGTTAGATATTGGATGTAACAATCATTAAAATATTTTATTTAAAATATATTATTAGACGTAGAAGAATTTAAATTTATAATGAAACTGGTTTTAGGAAATTTAGTTTTATTATAGTAACCATGGAATTCTTCTGAGGCATGGAAGGAAACTCTCTCAACAATGAATGTCTGCGGATCAAGGATCAACGAAAACACTGACCTCCATTCATTGTCCACGATTCATCTAACCACAAGGAGGGATGTTTACTCTCATTTTGATTTCATTTACCCATATTATATCCATTGAAAAGGATGGATAAACCAATGAAACTATTGATCCATAGTTTGATCACTTTCAAGATGTGTGTGATGCATTTGGGGTTTTAATGGGGATTAGATCTATGTTTTGATTTGTACTTCGTGACTATACTAACATGAACATATAAAGTATGAAAAGAAAAAGGCCAAGATACATTCATTGGTCATTTATGTTCATAATCTATTCGACCTCAATATAGATAATTCATCATGTATTTCTCACCCTAGAAATATCTCTGTGAATAATCGATCGATGCACCCCAGATCCATGGTGCAATGGTCCGAGATTGAAATTTTGACCCGGTGATGATATATAAGAGGTGAAATGGATTCATGGAATAGTTCGGGTGAGGCAGAGGCTTAAAAAAGTGAACGGAAGACTGCTGGAGGGGTAGTCAGTGGTGAGGGTAGGACACGACCAATGGGACCACTCTAGGGGAGCGTGAGGCGGCAAAAGGCTTCCGGTAAGGGGGTCAGTGATAGAGGTGGAACATGGTCTGGTAGGGATTGCGTGGAATCCAATGTAGTAGAGGCCATGGGTTGCAACCAGGGGGCTATGGGTGGTGACTAGGGGGCCGTAGAAGGTTTCTATGGTTGTGGCAGTTAGACGCAACTCGAAGCCACATTATAGGGATCCCACGGCGGTAGTGTGGCTGTGAGACCAAGCGGAGGAGGTGAGCCGGCTATGTAAAATAAAACATGGCTCTGTGTTGACTTGAGGGATTTGTCCAAGGTAGGACACATCTAGTGCCCACAAACTGGCCCAAATATAGTAGGCCAGATCAAATAAGTTTTACCACTCCAGCGGCCTAATGGTCCGGGTCCTGTTCGCCCAAGGAGCTGAGCCTAACATGTCGTGCCAAAAAGGTCGAGCCCAGTAGGTCAAGATTGTTTGGGATAGGCCAAACTAGGTCAGTTTAGTTCATTTGGAATGGGGTGGGTTGGGTCAGCCATACCGGTGTAGGTATTCCAGAATGGGTCGGGTCATGTTGGGTCCACCAGGCTGGATTAGACCTAGACCAGACCCGTTCAAGACATTTAATAAAAAAATCATATAACACTCAAAATATTTGTCTATTTGATTAGTGTTTTATGGCGTTGGGACCCTTACAGAAATGTGTTCCTTTTGAGAGATTCTAAGTGAGTCCTTATGAAATTTTTAGTATGACTTGATGGATTAATGAGTAGGATATCCGAGAAAAAGAGTGCTTCGAGTAGAATCCTATGGTTGGCCGTGACATAGTGACTACATGCCATGGGGGATGCATGACCCATCAATGATATATGATCCATCGACTCTCTATGTTCCATCAATTCTATGTGAACCATTTATGCTCTGTGCTCCATCGATGATCCATGTGCCATCAATACTCTGGGCACCATTGATGCTCTAGGCGCCATGGATGCTCCATGTGCCATCAAAACTTTGTGTACCATCGATTATCTATGTTCCATCAATGATTTATGCATTATCGACACACTATGTGTCCTGGAAACTATGATATATGTGGACTAAAAATGAAAATACTTCTCTTAGTGCTTTAGACATATACCTATGTGAGATGACTATGTATCTTCTTAGTGACTATAGTTTTTGTGATTCTGTTGTGGTGTACTTTCTGTGGTTCATTTTTGGTGTACTTCATTTGTTTCCTTTGTGGTTTAGTTCATGTATTTCTTAACTTTATTTCTTTTCTGGTTTCAGGGAGTCCTATTGAGTATTGTTTTACTCAACCCTACATGGGATTTGACAACACGTGATGTGTCTTGTGCAGATGATCGATGCTTTGATGGAGTTCTTGGTGGACCAGGACCATGTGGTAATTAGAGGGATTAGATGGACGTGTTTCTCTCCTACAAATTCAGGAAGCAGTACTACACCTACCCATTAGGTAGGGTTTTCTACGAACAAGTTTCATAAACTTGTTCATTCACTTGACATACTATTTCTTTTGGTGGGCTTGTATTCTGGCCCTATTTACTTTACAGTTTTCTTACTATTATACTCTATGGTTGGTTTCTTAGTGTTTGTAGGCATTGCGTACTTAGTGTTTTTTCATTTCATCATTTTGGTATTGGAGATTGGTGCATATGTATAGGTACATTGGAAAATGACTCTCATTTTTGGGTTTTTCCTACTTGGTGCTACTCGCTAGTCCCTGGCCTATCAGAGGCGAGCTTGTGGTAGTCACGACATTGGCCCCTCTAGGATAGTTCGTGACCGATGAACCCCAAAGTTTTTATTTTTTGGATACAATATACATAAACTTATTATTTAGTTACATTCTTAATCATTTGTCAAATGTTATACATGATTTTTACCCATTTTGAAAAAACCTATTTAAAACAGTTCTTCAAAACCAAAAGAAAGGAAACATAAGTAAGGGTGAGATCATACATCTATTAAAAGAAAATATGGGAGATAACATTAGATTCCCTTAAGAATTCATAAGATAATCATAAGGGTTTGAGTTCATGACCATAATATACATTGTTAACATATAAAAAAATATTTAAACAATCATGATTAATGTCATAAAACCTCATTATTTCAAATTAAATTAACCAGAAGAGTGAGAAACAACATAAATTACATGTCAACCATAAGTTCATACCATTATCATGGAATAAATGCTTTCAACCATCATAGGTATATAAACCATTTCATACATGAAAGTTATCTAACATGACTATCAAATCACAGTAGATTAGGAATCAAAACATGTTCCCCATATCATAATACATTAGGTATCACAACATATTTTCCATATTAGAACACGAATCACATCATATTTCCCATATTGAATCAGGTATGGATACAAGTTTCCTGTACTAGATCAAGAACATTGTCATTTTCCCCATAATTATATCATGAGATATAAAGGTTTACCCAGTTCATTAGAGGGATATATAATTCAGGGTCCTCCCAAAAAAATTAAAATTATACACATATGTTACTCAATATCATAGAACAATCATTCCACTACCATAACATATCTTATGAATATGAAACAAGTTTAATAAAAATTATATCAAATCATCATATAATAACTTATGGAAAATTAATATGTTTATAAAAAATCACATCATCATAATAATTAATAATATAAATAGATAATAATTATATTATCATTAGATAATATACCAAATATATCATAATAAAAGTCAATGGATTTTACCATAGATGAAAATTCAATTAAAATTTTAATGAAATATTCCTAGGGGAAAGAACACATTTTATTATGAAATCGATTATTTAATAGAAAAATATTTATAAAAAATTGTGGAGTAAATTTTTCTTAAAAATAATAAATTAAAATTTTAATGTAACTTTCAAACCATTGAGAGTTTATAAATGGGGGAAATACTTTTTATCCAGAATACGTTGAAACAATTATTTCATTCATATTCTTGGTAAAAAGAAAAAAAATACTTCATTCAGGTTAAACAAAATGTTACGTTGAATTATTTATAAATAAGTGAATCATGGGTAAGAAAGACCATAAAAATTCATAAAATAATATTAAAACAATTCTTGAAAAAATTTTATATAAAACATAGCAATATATAAAAATGATTCGTGGCCAAATAGTAAAATATACTCAATTTTCAATAGAAACATTATTTTGGTGTCTTGATTACATAATGAGAGTAAAATTAAAGAAAAACATGTATTACATATAAATAAGGATATGATAGTAAATTTTAAATTTATTTGTTATATATTTTACATATAACTTCCTCTATATAAATTAGAGCATAACCAATCCCGAATAAAAAAGTGATTGAGAAGTGAATCACATACCTCAATTCTCATCTTTATTCATTTATATTCAAAAAAAATTTATAATACATATTGATTTATTATATATATATTATAGAATAATAATATTATATTTAATACTATATATTTCTTTCTAATAAAATCCTACCACTCATTTATTAAAAACTATTTATTAAAATCATTATTATGGGTGATAACTATTTCGCTTTTCATGCATGTTCATATTCGGTAATACCAGTCCATGTACTTTGATTTAGATTGAATCATAAAAAATATTAATAATGATATAAATAACCTATATACTCAGTAAATATATATATATTCATTAAAAACGTATATAGATAAAAAAAATGAATTACACTGTTCATTGAGACGGCAGGTTATACGCAAAACACATTTTTCACTTTTCAAGAGATTGTATGAAACAAAGTTATATAAAAAATCAACCTTTAATGAATAATTATAATATCATATATATCATATATATTCATTAAATATATCCATATTACCATCCATATATTTTATAAATGCAAAATGAATCACAACGCTTGAGGGATGCTGTAGTTCACAAGCACACATTATCGACATAATTGTTCTCTAATAGATGAGAATGTAATAAAGTGGTTTTAACATTATAATTTAAAAGATTAATTATTTCAAAAATATCATATATAAAAATTAAAATTATCATATAAACAATCAAATAAATATGGTGATGTAAAATGTTTCTTATCTCCATGAAGATGTGGTAGTCCATGAATATGCCTAAGCGGTACTTTCACTTCTAATCTGAAGGAAGAGATGGTGGATAAGGTTAATTCCATATTCATAATAAAACATAATTTTATTTATGATATAATTTTTTTTTATAATTAATACCAAATATTTATAAGATGTATAAGAAGAAATAAAGTGAATGATGTTATGTGAGAATATTGCCTCTTCTTTGATAGGCCTCGGTTAGATCCTTTCTTGAAGATCATTGGAAGGGAATCTTATTAGTACCAACAAATCTCTATCATGTATATGTATTTTTATAGGATAATTGGGTGGAGTTTTATTTAGATATATGGCTCAATTTTGTGCAATGAAATGAGAGAAGAGGTGACTTTTTATAAGGGAGGGAAATGACACATTTGAAATTACTGAAACTATTTAAATATAATTAATTCATTTATCAATCATAATTCTTAAAAATGTGAAACAATTCAAAAAATAAGAGGATATTTTTAATATATCATCAGAAAAGGAAATTTATAGAGGTTTTGGGGTCATTTAGATCCATATCTTTTTTATTAGCACATTTATTAAACAATTTGAACCTTAACTGTGATAATGATTTTTTAATGTTAAAGGGGTATAATTCTACTTATAAGGTAAAAATTAGATCATAAATGGAAAATTTATGAAATTTTAGTTCCTTTATATTCGTAATTTTACAATATTATTATTTTTATAATTTCTAAATAACTTATTATTTTATTCAAAAACATTTAATGATTGTTGTTTTTAATATTCACTTAATTTGAATTTGGAAAAAAAACATAATAATAAAACAATTTGAATATTAATATTTCACCCATCCATATTATGTTATATTTATCTTTAAAATTATACACTATAAATCACTCTGAAAAAATTTCTTTTAGTGTTTTTAAAATCATTTAATTGATTTTTCTAATTCTTGCACAAAGATTGTGTCAGTGTTTTATAAGCAGTTAAATAAATTATTAAATAAGTAATTTTTCTAAAAAAAATTCCATTAAAAAAATAATTCAAATTTTAAAAAACTATTTAGATCCCAAAATGATTTTTTTTTCATCCATGTCTCAAAATATTATAGATATTAAAAATAGTAAAGATGCATTTTTGACTTTTTATTTTAATTAAATATTATTGAGGAAAAAATAAAATTTTAATGGAAAAGTGAATATTTTAAATTTTTGGATGATTATAGATGAAATAGAATCATTAAAATAAATATATTCATATTTATTAAAGAATTTTATTCCACATCACATTAGTTTTAACCATTATTATCCTATTTTATCCTTACCAAGGTAACAAAAACATACATTGGTGGAAAATATTATTGAGAAAAAGGGATATATTTTCAAAATTTGAACTTCTTGATTCAATATAAGGATTTTATTTTTTAATATTCAATTTATATAATGTGAAGGATTAATTTTATATAAAATTAAAAAATTGAACGGGGGGTTTTTCAGAAAAATGTATTTTTGAGTAAAAAAATGTTTAAAAATATCAATTATAAATTTATTTTTAGTCAACATAAATAAATATAAATAATATAATATACTCACAACTTTAAAACGTTTTTTAAAAAAAATGGATCTATGTAATTTCTTAAAAAAATATATTTTCAATGAAAATGAATTTTTTTTAATTTTTTTAGAATAATCCACAAAATCCCCTAAAGATAATTTTTATATGATGATTTCATAAAATTTACACTTTTATATAAAATAAAATTATAAATTTTATATTGATTATATAAAAAATTATCCAATAAAAAGAAATATAACCCATTTTTGAATAAAAAACTATTTTTGAAGAATTTAATGACGATAAGAAAAATTATAGTTATTATCTATTAAGAATTAATTAATATATATTTATTGAGTAGTTCCTTTATTTATATATTTGATAATGCCATTACAACCAGTCATACCCACCAATAAAATATGTAAGATATAAATTACTCAATAAAAAATAATATTTCAACTGAATAATGCAATTAATATAAATGTAGTGTTTCATGTAAAGTATGTCATGAATTAAATAAAATTTATTTATAGAGAAAAATCTCATAAAATATTGAGATGTTACATTATACCCCCACTAAATGAATTTCCCTTTGAAATTCATTCACTATGATATTAACAATTGAGAGTATCCATGTTTGATCACCTCCTCAGGTTACGATGTTGTTTCATATAATTTATTGTTTATCGACAAACCAGTGAACCTATGAGTGGAATTGTTTCAATTAATGTTCTATCAATGATCAGGAATCACCACTTTTGGTTCCTCATAAAAGATATATTTACCCACTGATAAGAACCCAATGATTTGTACATGTGAAGGATAAGGGATGTACTTAAGCAAGAGATATACATAGAATACATCACTATCTTTAGAGAGATTCAATAGATTCACCATGAGATAATTGTAACATCCCAGGTAAATAATGAAAATGAAAATTTCGATATTTATTAATATTTGGGAATTAAATATCAATTCTACTTTAAAGGGGATGCTATGTTCTATGTCATACCTGATACACAACTATGGGTTTCTTTGAAATCTTACGTTTCAAACTAATAATATAATTTTATTATTTTAAATGGTATTTGACGCCTATATGTTGTATTCACGGGAATGGACATAAATAACTAAAATATAATTATACTTGTTTGTTAAATGTTTTTACATTTATCCAATAAAATATAGAGGCTTAAATTAAGAAAGGAATTCAATTTAATGCATAAATACTCTAATATTAATTAAAGGGTCGATTTACTGCCTATTGTTGGAGAACCATCATTAAATGTAGTTTTGGTCACTTTTTGATAAAATATAATTCTTCTTTAGATTCGTGACATCAAAATTTACTATGGGAAAATTTTTCTGATAAAATTCATTTTTAAATGAATAGTCAAAAATACTGTAATTTAATTCAAAACTACCTTTTAATAAAATTTCATTATATGGTTATATTATATTTATAATTGGTTTTAAATTGTAATTAGATTATATTTTTACCAATTTATACAGTCTTGGTCATTGTAATTAATTTCACTTTGAAATTGTACATAAACATGTGTCTTTCTTTTGATAGTTATTGTTTCTTAAAAACACGCTATTTGTTTTCACAATGGGAATTTGTTTTAAATTAATTAATGAAACTTATATGTTTTGAATTTGGTAAAATAGACTTAATTTTTTAATTCGTAATATCAAATATTGTACGAACCATGTCTTTTCTATAAAAGACTAGAATATTCATGATGTTATTCTAGAGCAGTGCCTTCAGACGACGTGAGGTTCCGAGCCCTGATGTGGCCGGAATTATGTTTTCAGTTCATTCACACTAGGAATGCCAAATAAATGGAATAACTCCTAAACGGTGATCCATATTAGAAATATGAGTGTACGGATGGGTCCGAAATGGGGTTTTTACCCTATGAGCGACATAAAACATGTAGACGCGGGACGTTGGGACCCCTCGCTCGTTACCAGAATGTTAAACAGATAAATAAAATAATTAATTTGTTCGTTAAATGGTTAAACTCATGTATCTAATAAACAGTAGCTGAGATGGGAAAACTGAGGGCACCGTTGACTCTAGAATGTGCCGTTTACCCTAGGAGGGGTGAAACTTCCGCGGGCGCGGGACTTCTGTGAAAAATGCCGCTAGGGCTGTTTTCGTAATTTGGCAGCCTCGAACGTTGAGTTTAATAAATTTTGAACAGGGCCTCAGATTAAAATTACGAGACCTCCATTATTATCGGGAGGTGCTTTTTACCTTAGGTGCAGCCAGACTTTAAACACATCGGGGGTTTTGGATGCGGGTGTTTTCAGGGGATGTGTTTTTTTTAATTATGGAGTTTAAATATGTAAACTCATGTCCCTCTCCCCCATCCTCATTCCACCCCTGGTGAAACCCCCTCACCCTCAACCTCCTCTCTACTTCCATCGCCTCCTCTTCCCTCCTAATCAAGGTGGAAGCGGCAACGGTTGGGTACAGATCGACGACGAAGCTCCGGGCTTTGCCCAACAAGGTAGGTGGTCATTGTTTTTAGTTTTTGAATCCCGAACCCCTCTTTGATCCACAATTATAGTATCTAAATTCTTTTTGATATTAGAAAAAAACCCATGTATTCATTGTATTTTTTCTGAGCTTTCCATCACCTATTTCAGTTTGTAAATCTATGTTCCGAGGAGCTCGAAAACGTTTGCCGAAGATTAGCAGGATTTAGGGTGATCATATGGTGGTCCAGGGCCTTTCGGCAGTTCAGCGCGGTGGCCGACAGGTGTTGGTGGTGGCGCGCGGTGGCTCCAGGCGGTGGCACGATGCTCTGGGCATGGATGCGAACGGTGAGCGCGGGGCAAGGGAAGTGGGGGGGGGGGGCTCCTCCGGGTGGGCTGGGGGTGAGGAGCAGAAGGGCCGGCCGGCTGTGCCATCCAGTTGACTCGGAGGACCGGGGTCATGCCGTGCAACCCCGCTCAGGAGATAGAGACCCGCCGAACACGGGTCTCCATGTGGAACAACGACCAGCCTTATTGCCAGTCGGATTGGTGGACCGCGGTCCGCGTGGGTGAACTGCTCGCCACGGCGGCTCGGCCGGTTGAGCTGTGGGCCGGCCGGCTTGGGCCGGTCCAGGGGGTGTGGATCGGCCTGACCAGTCTAGTTCACCCCCACTAGCGCCCGATGACGCTTAAGCTGGTTTCGAAGGGTTTTTACTCCTGAAACAGGGGCCTCGGTGGCGCGACACGCCTTTAAGTAGTTTGGCATTTTTCCGGGGGGTTTTGTTTTGGGCAGCGCAGACACACCCGATGTCCGTTTTGAGCGTCGTCAGTGGCGTTGCGACCTTGGCGTTGAGCTAGAGTTTTCCAGTGTGGTATCGGGCATTGAAACCAGAGTTGAGGTGTGGGCCCCATGGCCCGTCTTTTAAGTTTCGAGAAACTTTAAGAAACTTTTTCATCGGTTGTTCGTTCGGGGCATGAGAGTAGTCGTTCCTGTGTCTTTATCTGAGGGCATTGCAATGGCACAATCCACCCACATTAATTCAGAACAAAGGTGTGGGCCCCACAAGGGCCGATTTTTTAGTTGGAGGTGACTTCCATCTTTATCACTGGTTTTCTGTTGTGGAAAAGTGAATAGTATGTCATGAGCACTTTTCCGAGATGATCGCAACGATGTGATCCATTCGATGTGCTTCGGGACCGGGATGCGGGTCCCACGAAGCACTGCTCGTGTGTGGTGCGGTGGAATGCATATTCTTTTCCGGATATCTGTTGCACTCAAGTGAGCAGTCAATTTGGCCTTTCATTCTGAAAAGATCGCAATGGTGCGATGCGCCCGACTGTTTTTGGGGTTGAGGCTCGGAATCACGGGACGTCGTTCGGGCGTAAAGTGGTGTTAGACGACTTTTCTATCAGATGTCTATTGGAGGCGAGTAAATAATCTATCACACATTTTTCCCGCGAGGATTACAATGGTGTAATCTGTTCTGGCAAGCTGAGCCTCTTACGCGATCGTATTAAATGTGGAATTATGATGGGTGCTCTAGTGGCAGTTCTTCTTGCTGTGTTCGAAATCGAACACTTGGCATGAGATCGCGTGCAAACCCATGTGAGTGAAGTAAATTTTGAAGTGATTTAGTTGGTCATGTCTGGGCCGATGAGGTGGAAAGTTGGAGTTGTTATGTTTACGCCCTTCCCATTGACGTTGGGTGTCGTGTCCACGATATATATTGGGTTGGGAATGT
Source organism: Viscum album (assembly GCA_963277665.1). NCBI lineage: Eukaryota > Viridiplantae > Streptophyta > Magnoliopsida > Santalales > Viscaceae > Viscum > Viscum album. Next base: position 1,704,553,083 of record OY728155.1, read on the forward strand.
GGAATACTCTGAGAGTATACGAGAACACATAAAGGTACATGTGGTTGTTTGTACCTAGGAATGTTTGTGCGCTTGGTTGGAGTTGTCTTGGGGCCACACATAGTGTGGTCCCCAGGTACGTATCGTGTTCTTCTTTGCGTAACCTTGACCTCTTGTGACGTAGAGGGTCCCTCTATTCTCGTTTGTTTGACCATCCGGGTTGAGTTACACCTTGGGTATATTCTCGTTTGTTGACCTGCATGGTTGAGTTTTCCCCCTTGTTCTATTCTTGTTTGTTGACCAGCAGGGTTGAGTTTCCCCCTGGATTTGTACTCGTTTGTTGACCAGTCGGGTTGAGTTTCCCCTTGGTCCTGTTCATGATGGTTTTGACCAGCAGGGTTGAGTTGTTTCTACTAGTTCTGTTCTTGATGGTTTGGCTGACAGAGTTTCTTCATGTTCCCTGGTATAGTTCTTGTGGGTTTAGTTTGACCAACACATTACGCGGGCAACGATCTTCTAGCCAGGAGGTTATTTCAAGCAGGAATGGCTAGGGGGTTGTTTCCAGTAGGCCTGACTAGGAGGTTGTTTCCAGCAGGGCTAGCCAGTGAGGTACCATCTAGCAGGGGTGGCCAGTTGTACCATCTAGTAGGGATGGACGGAGTGGTACCATCCAGCAGGGATGACCAGTGGGTTACCATCTAGCAGGGATGGAAAGTACATCAGTGTTCACCTAGTAGTACCATCCAGCAGGGATGGCCAGAGCGGTTTTGGGTTTACCTCAAGATAGGATTGGAAGTGGTCCCCGATACGGAGTTTACCTCCAACTGGGATGGGAAGTGGTCCCCAATGAAGGTTTCGAGCCTCCCTCCAGTGGAGTATCCTTTTATGGGACTGGGCATTGGGACTCGTCGACAACTTTGGTCGGGTTTCCCTCTAGTGGATTACCGTTTTACAAGACTAGGAAGTGTGGCACCCGTAGACTTTTTCCGGGTCTCCCTCTAGTGGGAACCCGTCTACTTCCATGGATTACCCTCTAGTGGGGCTGGGCAGGGGGTCGCCTGCCGACTTTGAGGATACCTCTCGACTGCAGGGCAGTGACGAGGTGTGGTTTGACGTTCCCCCAGAACTCTCAAGTACAAGGGGCGCTTTACCCACTGAGACGCGTCCTTGTGACATGACCTAAAACAGTGAGGGTGAGTCTATGCCGCCCAAAGTGGATAGTGTCAAGGTGCGTTGATTTGAGCCCCCTGACTTGTAGTTCGGGGAAGTCGTGCGGGATGCTGGGCATTGATAGTGTTTACTTCTGGGAACATTGTCTACTCACTTTCTTGGTATGAGCAATAGGACAGAGATCCCCTTACGATCTTGTTAGGGTTTCTTGACAGAGCATATATATATATATGTATATACCTTATTCCAGTTCCCACTTTTCGGGCTTGGTTACTCTCCCATTAAGAGAGTTGAAGACGTGCGGGGTATCCCACATGCTTTCCGTGTCTAGCTTATCTTGGTTGGATTAGTAGACTCCCCTGATATAGGTAGAGAATACTCGATGAGAAGTTATTCTTCTCACCGTTTCCAGGTCCTTGTGTCTAGACGAGTCTACCACCTTTCTATTGTTGGGTTGAGCTAAACTTTCTATTGTTACACTACTGTACTCTCAGTTGTACTCCTTTACTTTTTCTTGTTCTATATGCTGCTCACCCTTAGGTACCTCCTTTGTTTCTCCCTCGAGCCTTCGGTCTATCCTACTTATTATTTTTATACTCACCCCTACATGGGCTTTGGCTGCACTTGGTGTGCCCTTGCAGACGACATACAGGTTTGTCGTGACTTCAGTGGAGCATAGGAGTTCGAGTGCTTGGACCATGTATGGTGGTCGAAGTCAGGTTCTAGGTGTGGGACTCTCCCAGGTGTTTTCTTTTGTTTACCTATTGCCGTGTTGTGGCACTTTTCTATTTGGGCGTGTGTTTTTCCCCTTTACTTTTTATTTTACCTTCATCACTTTCTTTGTATGGTTTAGAGTTTGATGCACTCTTGTTGTTTTTTTATTGTAGTTAATACTTTAATTTACCTTTTACTCTGCACTTTTTCATTGAGTGTGCTGCGTGTGTGTGTACAGGTACTCAGGAAAAGGCCTCCCCGATTTGTTTAGCCTTCGGCGCTTGTCTCCAGCCCCTGGCCTGTGGAGGTAGGCTTGGGGTAGTTGCGGCTCGAGCCCGGGTAGGGTCGGGTCATGACAAAGTGGCATCAGAGGTGGTTTGTTCCTTGGGACGTTGTTCAGATGTCCCTAAAAAGGAATTGGTTGGGATTTAGGGAAACAATGTTAATGTTTCTCGAGAGGAGCTCTCAGGCCGGGGAGTCCAGTTATGGTGCGGCAGCTGACGTATCCATTCACCAGGACCCTGATAACCCGCATGTCGACTCGGCATGTTGATACACTCGTTGCAGGGAAAAGTGGTTTGTGCATCACATAGGATTGAGTATTTGATTGTATTTCTTGAGTTATCTACCCATTGTTGTTAGTTATATGCATATATTCTCATCTAATCGTGGCACTCCTTGATAACATTCAGGATGTCTCCGCGAAGACAACCAACAAGGATACCAGCTTTGGTTCATGCCGATGACCCTGTGAGCTACGAGGCCTCATTCCAGGACCCATCATGTGATCCCCTTTCTCTGGGTGGGCCGGTAGCATCACCCCCAGCTGGTGAGCAGCGAACAGCTCCAGCAGAGCAGAATGGGCTTGAGCGTAGGTTGAGCATGCACCCTAAGTTCCAGCGGCAGTGACCGTTAAGGTTCGGTGGTGAGCCAGACCCTCAAGCAGCAGAGGTTTGGCTGGAGACAATGGTTCGCCTCTTCAGGCTTTTGTAGATGCCGGTAGTTCTTATGGTGGATTTGGCCACCATCCTTTTCCACAGAGAATCTTGGCATTGGTGGATTCCGGTGACTCATTTTTTTGATGAGTCATCACTTTCGTGGGGTGACTTTTATTTGTTGTTTCATGAGGAGTTTTCCCCTACTACTTATGCTTCCTTCGGATTCAAAAGCACCTTCAGTTTCAGTAGGGGGTTGATAGTGGCTTAGTACGTGGCTAGTTTCCTAGACCGTGCATGATTTCACCTAGACATGGTCCATGACAGAAACATCCGAACATGGATGTTTGATTATGGTCTCTGCCGAGAGGTTCGTGCTATCATAGTACCCTTGGGAATTCCCACTTATGCCGGGGTTTTAGAGTAGGCTCTAGTGACAGAAAGATTCCTGTCACGTTCTACAGTTGGTGGTGGCTGCAGGCACATTGGAGCCGAGATGCATTCCGCAGCTAGAGGGCGTCGTCAAGAAGAACCTCGACGCATGTGGCTTTCCGATAACCAGACTCAGGTGCATGGTTGTACGCCACAGTGGCGCCGGAGGGCACCAAGGTAGCCCGAGGAGAGCCGGTGTTATGCTTATATTGGGCGTGGTCACCTGGCACATGACTGCCCGACCAGGCACATTAAGAATATAGGGTAGGCAGCAGGTACACCACCATGGCAGAGGTTGCGCCGTGATCAGAGTAGTACCTAGAGAGGTGGGGCTAGTAGAGGAGCGGGAGCAGCTGGTAGTGGAGGAAGACCATAGGAGGTCTTCCCATCACCACTTGGTGGTCCAAGTCAGGCTCCGAGAGCTGATAGTTGGGACCGAAAATAGCCGTGATCTTTTGATGTCTACGATCTTGCAGAGCATGAGGTGATAAGATGAAAATATGTTTTGGTGAATTATCACTTTTGACTTGTATTTACCACATTTAAATGTAAATAGGGAAATTCAAGGTAAAAAGAATATTATAATAGTACCAAATTACCATAACACTTGTCTTATCCTTATTTTATGAGTCATGGCCGACCTGGGAAACCTTGGGCCAAATTTGGGACCCCATGTAGCCACTTGGGAGTGATAATGTAATTTTAGATTAATTAATTTAAAGTAAAGACAAAAATGACACAAACAAATATCTTTTTGTAAAGAAAATGTTGCATGGGGTTATATAAGTCACCTTTTCAATGATAAATATTCACTAGAAAGATAAAAATATTTCCTACATCATGGTATTTTTTTTAAAAATTTTAGACATCAAATAACTTAAATTATTTATGACACAATAATGATGCGGTATTTACCTCATTAATACATTATTTTAAAAAAATAAGATTATAAATATTAAAACTATATCCAAACCCTATCCAATTTTTATTGGATAATTTTATTTCAACGAGTAGTTATCTTATCTTCGACTGTAACTAGTTTTGGTCCTTTATAAACTGAATATCATTATATAATAAAATAATATTTTCACACTTTTCTAAAGAGCCCCTCCTCCCCCTTATAAAAATCCCTCACTTCTAACCCATTCCTCACACCTCTCAAGCCCCTTGTCACATCCAACCCCTTCCCAAATAAGCTCTCAAGATCCCTCTATTCCTCCTAGAAGCCTTAACTTAGGCAGAAGTCACTTCAAGATGTCCTTTTGGTTCAAACCAAAGGGAGTTACCCGAATTAAAGGTAATCATTTCTCTTAAATTCTTTTCATTTATTTAACTTCTCCAACCTGTAAACTCTTTTTTTCCATTATTTTATAAAAAAAACCAGTATCCTTAATATACTAATATTTTATATAAGAAGGATTCAATCTACACTTACACACACCTCCATATAGTCGATAAAGAATATACTATTTTTGTGGACGGAGAATTACTGCATCACGAAACTATGATTGTTCAAATAACTTCTACCGCCTCTCATGGTGTCCATTATGATGCAACTGTAATTATATTTGATATATATATATATATATATATATATTATTTTTATGTTTTATTTATTCTTCTATATTTTTTCAATTAGGTCATACCTTTATATTTTCCATTATGGATAAACACGATAATTTCATTTGAGGAAGTCCGAACTACCGCCCCTCAAAGTGATATGACTCGTTCATACCATACGCTGGACATATAAAAGATGGAATTAGTGAAATTATATATGATATTATACTGGAATTATAATATAACAATGTGTCATTACATTTTCATTCATTTAAAATATGAAATAGAAATGATTGTAGCGTTCATGCATACGTACAACTTACCGTCTCCATGAACGGTGCATTTCATTTATTATCTCCAAATTCTATGTACTGTTATAAATAAATATATATACTGAATATATATGATATATATGATATCAAAATCATGAATATCATTCTGGAGATAATGGACTCTTGACCACATATACTACTTGAAATTATATGGTGTTCATTTTTTACTCAAGTACCAAATATTGACCAAAAAACCATTATTAACTTAAATGATAACATATAGTTTACAACATGGTAGTAAGTGATATAGAAGGTATAATAATCATTAAAAGGGTTTTTAATCAAGTATATGTTAACTTATATTTATTATTCAGGAAGAACAAGGAACAGACATGTCAAGTCAGACACGAGGTAAGGGGTTTCTTATCTCAATTTTAATTTCGGGAGATTTCCATTATTCACTACTTATTTATTACATGTGGTGTATTGTATACATAAATTTGAAATATATTATCATGATTCTATTTATATTCATGTAATTCAGGGAATAATTTGGTGGTTATTATCTTTTGGTCATACGACTCGATTGATTACAACATGGTAAGGGATTTTCATATAATTTTTTATTCCCGTGAGATTCATGCTATATTTTCCACTATTTCCTTATGTGTTGAGTATATACTTCCAAATATTGTACTAATTGTGTAATATAGTTAAATTAATGGTTATTTACATCTTCATTTTATGATCCTTCTTTTTTGGGTTGTATGTTTCATAAGTTACAAAATCGGTAAGGGAACCTTTCACCCTATTCATTTTAAAAGACAACCTTTTTGTTATGTCATTTAATTTACATATTCATGTGTTGGTATATGTTCTTCAATATCCTTATTGATTTAAATTTTATTTCCATGTGATGAGATAACCTTTTCTCTCTCATCAACTAATTTTTTTTAATATTAAAGTGATGCCGCTAGGATGTCAAATTTCTTTAAGGGAAATTCTTCAACCAATTTCAATTCCATGGGTTAAAAATCTAAATCATAATTATGTCATGATATGATTATGTGTGGAATAATTGTTTATTTATTTATGTTCTAAATTACACTACCCTTTATGTGGATATACTTTTGATAAAGATATTCACTCCACTGATAAATTCTCAAGTCAACGATATGAACTTGATAAGAGTAATTTTAACTCAATTTCCATTCATTGCGTTATACATATAAGTCATTGGTTTTGTCATAAAAAGAACATGTGTGAATGTGATCTGATTGATTTACACTTAATATCCAATCATATTGAGTTTATTTATATTTTTCAAATATTGTAATGTAATTTATTTATCCTTAATTTAAGGATATAGTTTTTATAAGGGATTTCGTATCAATTTACATTCCATTGAGACTTCATTGTTATTATACACCAATTCCCTCTTATATGGAGTATATAATGTCCTTTGACATATTATATAATGAATCTCTTTATTCTCATGATATTATAAAGTCTTGACTCAATGTTATTCCTCAATTATATCTGTTCAAGAGTCTCTCATTCTGTTAAAAACACTTCAACTAAAATATTCTTTAAAATGTATTAAAGATTTATTCTTCAGAATATTTCTCATTAATGTCCATGTTTTCAAAATTAGTTTAAGGATTTATTTTCATGGACATTACTTTTTTCAAATGATAATGTTTATTAAAATAATCAATGTTCTATGGGATACATTGATTCAAAAATATCTTTATTAAATGTTTTAAATGGTTTTGAAAATAATTTGATATAGATTTTATTATTTCAATATATTGATTTAATATATTGTGATTGGAATGTGGAAATTTTATCTTTCCTTTATGATTGTGTTATATGTTATGAATATGTTATGGTTCATGGGAATTGTTACATATACAGGTGGTTCCTTGATAAACCTAGGGCGGGTGTGCCTGAGATAGCTCTCCAGTGCATTGGGTAACAAGACGGAGGTAAACCTGAAGTTTATCCTAATAGATTTAGGGAATATAATGTGATGGGTATTACAAATGTGACTCCATATGTAGCTAATATATCTATAATGTATGTATGTTTTGAATTCCATAATTTACCTTTATGATTTGTGTGTGTTATTCATAAATCTTATGATTTTGTAACGAATGTTATGATTGAAAAGTATGGTTTCATTGATTTGTATTTAATGAAGGGATATTGTTTTCCTTCCTTATTTTATAACCCTTAATGATCTTTTTATGCATATCCCATGTTTTTTAAATGTATTCCACGGAACTTAAAGATAAATAGTGACAAGGATGAGATCACGAAAAAGTCTTGCTATCTAAAACATGGAACTAGACATGTTTCTTTTCATGAGCTTTTATTTTATGAAAAAATGGATACTATGTAGTAGTCTTTACATGTAATATTCAAGTTGATATGTAATAGTTATGGCCTAATTCTCTAAAACTCTAAACTTGAAAAGATCCTAAATGTGAATTTTTGACATAATTCAAGATTATGTACTGTTTAACGTTGGGTCCATATAGTTGGTATCAGATGTATGTTTAGATAAATTTAGTGGTTAGGGTGTTATTTAAGAATAAGTGACATAACCATAATGGTCATTTTTTTGAAACAGTCGTAGTAATTTTAGATAATGTGAATGAGTTTAAGATAAAATGAATAAGTATGTTTTAGAGTTTAACTCCTCATAAGATAATAAATGATTATTTTACTGATATACTCACACTTACCTTTTTGGTTTTATTAAATGGATGGATCTAGAAGTTACCAAAGTAATATTGGATTTAAAGAAAACCGTGATGGTTTTCTGAATGGGTAACTGAATGAAATAAGAGCGGCAATGGGAACTCTTGTGGTTATTCTCCACCAACTATATGTACTAATGATTGACCACCTGAACCATGGTGATTTTTATAAGTTATTGTATATGTGAGACATAAATTCCCATAGAAGTTTAGGTAATAATCGAAAGTTTATGTATATTAAAAAACATTTCTGTCAAGGATGTGAAAAGAAACACATAGGAAAATTTTTCAAATGGATGGGAAGATGCTATAGATTTAGAAGTGATGTTCATAAAACAAGAACCTACCAGGGGAAAAAGAAGCATCCATATGCCTCTAGGAAAGGGAAAGAAGTTTATTCTGAGGGATCAATTGAAATTTTTAAATGTGGTGTGTATAGTTGCGATACAAAGATGTCCTACAAAGATGGTCCGGGAATGGGATCACCAATATCATACAAATATATGTTTACCAATACCTAATTCCACTCCAATTTAGGATGAGGAAACTGACAATAACCAAGGAAAGGTATGTATTTTTTCTTAACTAATGTTTAGAAATTATTGAATCATAGGATTTGACTCATGATTTTGTATGTAGAAAAGAAGTATTTCAGAATAAGATGGAAGGAAATGGATAATGGATCATGAATAATGTTGAATGATTTAAAGTCAACATATAAGGGATTCAAGAGTTATGTTATATTTTAGGATGGTGAAATGCTTAAAATTATTAAGGCTCTCTTAATGATGATATTTCATAAGAAGACCTTTTATTATATGTGTATCCCTGACGTTGGTATATGAAAATTCTATTCAAAGAATAATTATCTTATCTATTGTGGATATAGTTATAAAGAACCATTTGGGTTTATATGATCCTTGAATTTGAGGCAATTACAGGTTAATACATTTTGGGATGCAAAATGAAATTTATTAGATAACCTGTGTGGTTAAAATATGTCACAGTTAATTTTTAATGAATTTATCTATTTTTGGAATGTTATAAAATTATATATTTTTTGAAAAAATACATCACATAGACCGCGTGTCAAATCATTTCATCGGAAAAAGCTATGGGAATCGAACCAACAAACAATGTACGACTGGGATTTATCGCCTACCACTTGACTACGTGATGTCCCTGGTGAGTGTGACTAATTATTTTTAGATAGGTGATTTTATGAATAATGAATTAGTTTATTTTGGGTTATCTATGGATATTATAAACCTATCCCGGAGAATATGTGATTAGGTTAATTACATTTAAATATGATACTTTAAGATTAACAGATGTTATTTGAAGATAAATGTTATGATTTATTTTGGAAGACTAAGTTATTAAATCCTCATAGAGTTTTTGGTTTCAATCATAGATTGGATTACATTGAATAATTTTATGGACAACTATTTATTGAATGGTCTTTGTTAAACTTTGGTATTTGTTTGAAAATTTTTGGAGATTAAGAGTAGTTTTTCTTTTTCTAAAATATTGTCCTTCTTAGGAATTTTCTGATCTTCTACTAACCATTTTGGTTTTGGTTAATGTATAAATTCAAGATAAATATATAGTTCACCTTTTGTGGATTATGTGATTCTCTTGAAGTTGATTATAGAACTTTGAATGTGAACAAGTCATATTGAATACTCATCATTTGAAGAAAAAAATGAGTTTGTGGTTGGAATTTAGTAATGGATGAAAGTATACATGGCAAGTAAGTATGTTTCCTTATATTTTTAGTTAAACTCATAAATAAATTCCTCAAAATTATGAAAATTAACTTAACACAAAAAATTTTTCTATTAACCTTTCCTACCGGGGAATCAAAGAACTTTTATCCCATCACAATTTTGTGATTTTCTAGTGGTTAAGTTCTTCCAAATCATGTTTTCTATCACTCTCCATCAGAACTTGGCCATTTGTTCTATCTCATATATTCATGTTTTACTACATGGAATCCTAGTATGGGTTATCTCATATGACCTCTGTACTTCTCTTTCATTCATTGATAGTGATAGTTTTACTGACCCTTTTCTGATGTGGGACTTTTAATGAGTTTTCCAAGCCCAGTTTTAAAATTGTGAGGACACAATTCCCAAAAGGGGTGAAGGACGTAACATCCAAGGTAAATAAAGAACATTAAATTTTTCTTATTTATTAATATTTTTGAATTGAATATTAATTATACTTTAATGGGGATGCTATGTTTAATGGCGTACCTGATACACAACAATGTGTTTCTTTGAAATCTTATGTTGCACACTAATATTATAATATTATTATTTTAAATAGTAGTTAACACCATGAAATTATATTGGCAGGAATGAACATAACTATCTAAAGTATGATTATACATGTTTCTAAAATTGTTTTACATTTATCAAGAAAAATAATAGGCTTAAAATAAGAAAACAATTCGATTTTAAGCATAAATACTATAATATTCACTAAAGGGTCAATTTACCGCATTTTGATGGAGAACCTTCATTAAATGTAGTTTTGATCACTTTTTGACAAAATAAAATTCTTCTTTATATTCGGGACATCAAAATTTACTTTTGGTAAATTTTTTGGTATTTTTCTGAATAAATTCATTTTTAATGAATAATGAAAAATACTGTATTTTAATTCAAAAATACATTTGAATATAATTTATTTATATGGTTTGATTATAATTATTATTGATTTTAAATTTTAATTAGATTATATTTTTACAATTTTATCTAATTTTGGTCATTGGAATTAATTTCACAATGAAATTGTACATAAACAGGGGTCAATCTTTTGATAGTTATTACTTCTTTAAAGCACACAATTTGTTTTCACAACGGGAATTGATTTTAAATTAATTAATGAATCTTCTATGTTTAAATTTTTGTAAAATAGACAAAAAAATTTAATTCAGAATATCAAATATACCTTAGGCTTATTTTTTGGTATTTTTTTTTGAAAAACATTATTTTTTGATGAATAATGAAACAAATTAGTGGTAATTAAAAATGTGACTTTTTCATTTCAATGAAAATTTAATGACTCTATGAATTGAATTTTGAAAATATGACATTCATTGTTGTTATTATTTAGTAAAATTTGGTTCAATAAAATGAAAATTTGATTCGGTGAATAGTAAATTTTGACTTTTATTTACCGTAGTTAATGGTAAATAGGGTAAAATTAAGGTAAAAAGAATGTTATAATAACAAAAAATTATCATAACACTTTTAATAACATTATTGGATGAGTAATGGCCTCCATGGGCATACTTTGGGAGATTTTGAGACCCTATGTTGCCACATGGGAGTGATAATGACACTTTAGATTAATTAATTTAAAGACAAAAACGACACAAACAAATTTCTTTTAGGAAAGTAATTTTTACATGGGGTTATATAAGTCCTAGTTTCAACTAAAAATATTAATTGGAAATATAAAAGTATTTCCTACATCGTGGTCTTTTATTTATAATTTTTAGACATCAAATAAATTAAATTATCAATGACATAATAATGATGTGGTATTTACCACATTAATAAATGATTTAAATAAATATTACAACAATATTCAAAACCTATACAATTATTATTGGATGATTTTATTTCGACCATTAGTCATATTATATTATACATTAATTTGTTTTGAACCTTTAGAAACCGAATATCATTATATAATAAAATAATATTTTCACACTTTTCTAAAGAGCCCCTCCTCCCCCATATTAAAAGCCCTCACTTATAACCCATTACTCACACCTCTCAAGCCCCTTGAATTGTCAAACCCCTAGAAACATAAGCTCTAAATATCCCTATATTACTCCTAGAGGCCATACCTTAGTCAGAATGCACTTGAAGAAGTCCATTTGGTTCAAACCAAAGGGAGTTACCCGAATTAAAGGTAACAGTTTCAGATAAATTCGTTTCTCTTATTTTACTTCCCTAAACACAAAACTCATTTTATTACTTTATTTTATAAAAAAAAAGTATTCTAAATATACTATGATGTTTTTATGATAAATATTCAGACTACACTTACACACACCTCCATCTAATGAATAAATAACATATTGTTTCTGTGGACGACGAACTACTGCCTTAGGAAATGATGATTATTCTAATATCTCCTATCACCTCCCATGGTGGAAATTATGATGGTAAAACATTTATATATGATATATATATATATATATTATTTTTATGTTTTTTTATTCTTGTGTATTTATTCATTTATACCATACCTTTATGGTTTCCATTATGGGTATACGCGAAAATTTCTTTTGACGAAGTGCAGACTACCGCCCCCTCAAAGTGATATGACTTTTTCATACCATACGTGGGACATATAAAGAATGGAGTTATTGAAATGATATATGATATTATACTTGAATTATAATATAACTATGTATTATTATGTTTTCATTTCCTTGAAATACAAAATAGAAATGAAAGTATCCTCCATGCGTACGTACGACTTACCATCCTCATGAAGGGTACATTTCATTTCTTATCTACAAATGTTATGTACTATCATAAATATATATATATACAAGATATATATTATATAAATGATATATAATTCATGAATATCATTTTGGAGATAATATACTCTTGACAAATGGACAACTTGTTATTATATGGTGTTTATTTTGGACTCAAGTGCCAAATATCGATAAAACGACCATTATTAACTTAAATGATTACATATTCTTTATAACATGGTAATAAGTTATATAAAAGTAATAATAAACTTTATAAATTTTTCTTAATAATTATTAAATTAACTTATGTTTATTATTCAGGAAGAACTAGGTACAAACAAGTCAAGTCGGACATGAGATAAGGGGTTTCTTATCTAACTTTTAAATCCGTGAGATTTCCATTGTTCGCCACTTATTTATTGCATGAGGTGTTTTATGTACTTACATTTGATATATATTACCATGAATGTATTTTTATTCTGGTTATTATGTGAATAATTTTGTGGTTATTAACTTTTGGTCATACGACTCGATTGATTACAATGTGGTAAGGGATTTTCATCTCACTTTTTATTCCCATGAGATTCGTTCTATATTTGCCACCATTTCCTTTTATTATAGTATGTACTGACCAAGATTGTATTCATTGTGTAATATAATTGAATTTATGGGTATTTACATCTTAATTTTATGATCCTTATTTCATGGGTTGTATGTTTTGTAAGTTACCAAATCAATCAGAGAACCTTTCACCCAATTCATTTTAGAAGACATCTTTTTTGTTATGTCTTTTAATTTACATCTTATTGTGTTAGGATATGTTATTATATTTCCTTATTGATTTAAATTTTAAGTATATGTTATTATATAACCTTTTCTATCTCATCAACTCATTTTCTAAATTTTAAATTGATTCTGCTAGGCTATCAAATTTCTGTAAGGGAACTTCTACACCCAATTTCCATTCCTTGGGTTCAACTTCTACTTCTTGATTATGTAATGATATGATTATGTGTGGAATCATTTTTTATTTATTTATTTTGTGAATTACACTCCCCATTTTGTGGATATACTTTTGATACACATAATCACTCCATTGATAAATTTTCATGTCATCGATATGAACTGGATAAGTGTAATTTTACCTCAATTTCCATTCATTGAGTTAAACATAGAAGTCATTGGTTTTTTAATAAAAACAACATGTGTGAATGTAATTTGATTGATTTACACTTAATATCCAATCATATTGAGTTTATTTATATTTTTCACACATTATTAAGTAATTTATTTATACTTAATCTAAGGATACAGTTTTTATAAGGGATTTTATATCAATTTACATTCCATTGAGACTTCATTGTTGTTATACACCAATTATATCTTATATGGAGTATATAATGTCCTTTGGCATATTATAGAATGAATCCCTTTATTCAAATTATATTATAAAGTTCTCATTCATAGTTATTCCTCAATTATTTGTATTTAAGAGTCTTTCATTTTGTTAAAAACTCTCTAACTAAAATTGCGTTTTAAATGTTTTAATGATTTATTATTCTAAATATTTTTCATTAATGTCCATGTTTCAAAATTGGTTTTATGGATTTATTTATATGTAAATTAATGAATTCAAATGATAATTCATTTAAAAGCTTCAATGTGGTATGGGACACTTTGATTCAAAAATCTCCTTACTAAATGTTTTAAATGGTTTTGAAAATGAATTTATAAAGCATTGTTTATTTCAATATCTTTATTTTATATATTGTTATTGGAATGTGGAAATGGTATATTTCCATTATGCTTGTATTATGTGTTATGAATATGATACGGTTCTTGGGAATTTTTACGTATATGGGTGGTTCTGTGATAAACTTAGGGCGGGTGAACCTGATATAGATTTCCAATGCATTGGGTAACGTGACGGAGGTAAACATGAATGATTATCCCATGGGATTTAGGGAATATATAATGATTTGTATTCCAATTTTGACTCCCTATGTAGCTGTGATTGCTACAAAGTTAGTATGTTATTACTTCCATAAGTTAGCTTTATGATTTATGATTTGTGTGTGTTATTCATAAATCTTATGATTTAGTAAGGTAAGTTATGATTGAGAAGTATAGTATCATTGATTTGTATTTAATTATTGCCATATGTTTTCCTTCCTTATTTTATAACCCTTACTAAGATTTTTATTATCATCCCAGGTTTTTAAAATGTTTTTCACATGACATAATGATGAATAGGGTGATGGATGGGATCATAGAAAAGTTATGTTGTCTAAATCTTTGAACAAGACATGTTTCTTTTTAATAGTTTTTATTTTATGAAAAAATGGATACTGAGTAGTGGTGTCTGCATGTAATATTCAAGTTGATATGTCATTGTTATAGCCTAATTATCAAAAACTATAAACCTAAAAATATCATCAATGTTAATTCTTGACGTAATTCAAGATTATGCAATGTTTAAGGTCGGGTCCTTATAATAATCGACCATTCCAAGTTGATCATAAATTTCAAAGAGACATATATATATAGGGCTTATCTCTCCCATTTTTACAAGTCACATAAATTTCAATGAATTTGATATTCAATGGATTACCTTTTCCACAATTTCAAACTCTATATCTCACCTGTGATTGCACGCATTACATTTTTTTTTATCAACTTTGAGTTTACCATGTATGGGGTTAAATGGAACTAAAATTTCCTACCTTCCTATTAGGTAACTCAGTCACCAATAACATTCTTTATCCATCTTCATCTATGAATTTAGGAGATCATAACTACCTGCCATATAGACATTCATAATGAACTATATGAAATCTCCATTGAATGTTATTTTTATAAGAGAACTCTAATAGAGTAATATTTTGATATTGGACACTATTTAAATCTTTAAGAAATGATATTAAAATAAAATCTAGAGTTTCAATGGGTTTCTCTAACTAAAAATAATCCTAAGGATGATAATTAGTTCATGCATAAAACTATGAATCCATTGATTGATGAACACTTCTCTAGAAAATTGATTTAAACCTCATATTTGCATTATATAAAATAAAATTTGTGTACTCCATGAAATCTCTCAAGTACTAAAATTTATAACATAGAAATATTATCAAGAGAAATAATTAACTGAATGTAATGAAATGTGATTATTTTTTAAGGAAATTTACTATAATCAAAATAGAATTATACCCATTAAATGTATTAAAGTGTCAGATGAAGAAATACTTATAATTGATTTACAATTTGCATTCAGGTGTGGTAAATGGTTATAACATCTCTTAATACTTATGTTTATCAACATCCATAAGACGAATTTATTCGCATTTAGATATATGCTCTAAAATATCCCATTTCATGTTGTCTGACTAAAAATATTCTATTAGATCATTCTATATATTTTTACTTCTATTATCCATACAGAATGAAAAACTTTGATCTTCATCTAACACTGCCTTATTTTATAATAGTATTTATGGGATACATACTTAATCCCTTAAAATTATTATTCAATCAGTATGATGGTTCAACATATAAACATAACATAATTTCATCTATAGTTCTATATATTACTTTTTGGACTCTATAATATTCACTTAGTTTGATTATTTAACATTCATCTAAGAATGAATGGATCTATCTCCTTTCCTTATAATTTCATGTTCCGTCATATAATAATACAATAATATTTGATGTATTTAAACCCTCATACATTCTAAACTATCATGGTCCTTCTGACTCAAAGCATAAGTCACCGATTTCACCATAATAGGGTGGTATTGTATTGATATTTCATAATCATTTATAACTTCCAACCAACTAATTTGGTTCATATTAAACCATTTCTATGTGAACATATTCGTAAAATCTTTTTGATCTATATATACATCAAAAAATTTCCCATAAGTATAATGCCTCTATATCTTCAATGTAAAAATTACTAATTGATAGATCCAAATCACGATTTGAGTAATTAATAATGTATATTTTAAATTATATTGAGGCATTATCTATCACCATATCATTCTATATGAGGAAACATCTCAGCCCCTTCATTGATGCATTACTATAGATGAAAAATTCTTCTCCACTATAGGTTAGTGTGAGCACGGTTTCATTAACTGACCTTCTCTGTAGTTCCTTGAACTTTTATTCACAATCGTTTTTCCACAAAAACATAATCCCTTTTTAGGTTAACATGGTGATTGGATTCGATAGTCTTGAGAAATATATCCTACAGAATCCGTAATATGCATTCATTCTGATAAAAATATGGATATCAATAACCACGGTCAGTCAGGCCAATTTCTCAGTAACATTTGTCATGGAAGGATACACCAAAATACCATCACATGATATTATAATACCCAAAAATGAAAATTTATAAATCCAAAATACACACTTTTTAATTTTTAAATATAACTTATCATTGACTAGGGTCTTGTAAAAATTAATAAAATTATTGTACTTATCTTACATTATCATCAAATATATACGTATATCCTCAATAAAGTTTACCATGAACCAATTAAATATATCTATAAAGAATATATTCATTAAATACATGAACATTACATTGGAATTAGTAAGTAAAAATGGAGTCACTACAAATTCATAATGCACATATCTCATACATAGGGATATATTAGGTATATCATCCTTATAAACCCTCAATTGGTGAAAACTAAAAAGATATTCATTCATATAAAATATTGTATATCCTTATAATTTATCAAATTAATCATTCATACGGGATATGTGCTACTTTTTCATGATAGTGATCTTATTATATTCATGATAATCAATGAAAAGATACATTTAACTGTATTTATTTTTAATATAAAGAAACAGTTCAGCCCATGGGAATACACTAAGGAATATGAATCCATTATTAGGATTATCTTAGTGTCAATTATTCAATTCCTATAAGTCAAACTCATAATTTCTAGAACTCGTATTTGAAATAACTGTAGCCCTAGGAAAAAGCTCAATTGAAAATTCAACAACATGATTTGGAGGTAGACTATGTAATTAATTAAAAAATTCATAAGAAACATCCCTAAAATAAGAATATCATCAATGTTCAGTTTGAAGAAAATAATCTGAGATAAATAAACTTTATGGATATTATATAAGACATGAAATTAGGAAATAATTTTTATTCGCAGTTTATTTTAATCCTCATAAAAAATTATGATCATAAGTTAATTTAAAAAAATAAAAATGGAATACCTTCTCAAGAAATATATAATAGAAAAATGAAAGATAATCATGTCCTAGAATCACATCAAATTAAACTAATTAAATAGTCATAAGTTTTATGGGATGCACATTCCCATAAACTTCAATAATATAGGAACTATAGACAGGAGATGAAACCATCATACCATTAGAAGTTCTCACATCTAACTCAATATCTAATTGTTCAAGTAGTAATTAGGTACCATTATCAACATACTTCTATATAGAGGATTGGTTATATCTATAAAAAAGAAATTATATATTCTAGAGTATATTATATGTATACATTTCACCATTCCATTATCATAACCCACATAAAGTGTCATGATCACAATATATTTCACTTTTTATTTTGGATTAATAATTTGTTTCCCATGATCATCATCATAAACTATCATATTGAATCAATGAATAGAATATTTTCCATACACCAAATATATAATGAGTTGGAGTGCAGGTATTATATTGGTTTGTGACCTCATTTTTTTCATTGCATTAACAAGCCCCTTCAACACCATACTATATTCAAGGGATTTATGGCCAACATTACCACATTTAAATCACCACCCAATTCCATTAAAGTAATTCCCTTGATTTTTCTTCCCGAATTTTAAAAAAATTATATGGACTAGAGTTATTTACACCATGTAATTTATTTTGTTTTTAATTATAATCCTTCTACCTTTTCTTTTCAAACCCATTTGAATATTGAGAATACTGAATTTTTATTTCAACATTGAGTTCACATAGAAATATTTTTTCATAGCTACTGAAGTCCATTATTGATAAAACATTTTTAGTACCATGGTATCATTCATGGTTTATTTCATGTGTGATGGTTAAAAATGAAGAATACCTTACAATTATTTTAAAATTTTCCTCGTAAGGAACAATGTATTCATCATCATTATTTTTAAACTAAATAAACTCCTTCTCTATTTTGGTTCATATAATAACACGGAAGTATATAATGAGAAATATCCTCCTAATATAATTTGATTCCATGGATTCAATTTCTTCCTCTTAGATCATATTGTTAACAATATTTCAATTTTGATATGATTTTATTTCCAATTAATAAATAGTTTCTGAAAAAAGTAATTTTTTGAAAAATTTATATTTGAAAATATTTTCTCAATGGTACTGATCAATCACTCAACCACTAGTGGCTGAGAAAACTCGATAAAAGTAGGAGTTTGTTTCCTCATTAAAGAGTCAAAAGTAAATTTCTTCATCTATTTATCATTGGAAATATCATCATGATCCAAAAATTTTGAATGTTATTTGATCAAAGAAACAAGGTTATGTATTTCAGATCTCATAGAATTTGTTTTTATAGGTGGAAAATCATTTCAATATCAATCACATTGGTTGTTATGATGAATTTTTTTGGTTCCCTATATTTACAAAAACCCCAAAAAATTGTGTAAGTATCATGTTATAAACAATGTCATCCTTAGTCATTACCAAAACATTATGATGGTATCTTATTCATAGATTTACCCCCCGAAACATTTATAATTCTTTCTAACCCTTAAAAAAAATATTTACAAAACCCTACTTTATACCAACTATATGAACTCATTATTTTCATGCATATTTATTACATTTTTAGTTGAATATTAAATACATCACATTACAATCCATTCTAGAATAGAAAATATTTAGTGTATTTAGGGACTAGATTGATAAAAATCTTAATTAAGTATATTCTTCCCTTTATTTAATAATGTTCTTCTCAATTTTTACCCTTCTTGAAATACCCAAATTAAAACCAGAATTTATAACTTGGGTATAGGAATCAAAATAAAGGGTGAGATCTAATGCTCAGTATAGGTAAACATGGGAGATATCAATCGATTACCATAAAAATATACGATATGTATAAGGGTATGAGTTAGTTATCTTAACATAAAAATTTCATACCCAACAAATCATGGTTCAAAAACATGATTTCTGGCATAATACATTATCATTAAAAATGAAATGAATCATATGAGTTATAAAACATCACAAATAAATCATGAACAAAATGTTCATATCATAATCATGTCCCAATTGTGTGAAACCATAATAAGCATAGAAGTGATTACATATTTCTTGTTTAACTAAAAATATATTAAAATAATAGTGGGTTATAAATCAACACAAATTTCCCATATCATAACAGATTAGGTATCATAATCCATTTCCCAGCGTAGAACATACATCACCAACTATTTACCATAGTATATCAGGTATCCCTACTTTTTTACTATAGTGGATTAAGATCTTTAGTATATTTACCATAATTTTCTCATGATATATTATGATTTTAAAAAATAATTGTAGTGATATATAATTCTAGATGCACAGATCAGTTAAATAAATTATACATATGTGTTCCTCAAGATCATAAAACACTCATCATATAATCATAACAAAACATGTAAAAAGAGAATATGTTTTATAAAAATTTAATTATTTAACCATAACATTATGGGTTTCTAAAATTCCCGTCCTAACAATCATAAAAAATACATAGAAATAATAAGGATATTATCTTTAGATCAAATTCCTAAAAAGTCATAACTAACATAAAAGGATGCTATCATATAAGAAAATTCTTGAAAATATCATAAGAATATTTCATTAGGAAAATTAATTTTTTATTTTGAAACAACATATTTAAAATTAAAATATATTTCAAATATTTTTTAAATAATATTTATTGTAGTAATCCTAGGAAACATATAATGAAACCTTCAAATAATTGATCAATCAAAAATGAAGGATATTGTATTCATATCAATCATGTGAAAAGAAATATTCCTTTTACATTATTGGTATCCAGTCAAAAGTACCTCAATAAAAAAACCAAAAATATAAAGAAGTAATACATGGATAAAAATGAATTTAAAAATACATTAGAGAATATTGAAACATTCTTGACAAATATTTAAACAAAATATGGACATTGAAGAAAACTATTCCAAAAAAAATAGTAACACATAGTCGGTTTTAAATACGGGAGTTTTTTGAAATCATGAGCAGTTAATGTACGGAAAATGAAATGAAAACATGTATTCAACATTTAAAAAGTGGATAATAAAATATAAAATTATTTATTTTATGAGAATCGTCTAATTTCATCAATAATATTTTAAAAATAAACAATGCCAAAAAAAGGGAATGAGATTTAAATCTCTTACATCATGTTTCATAATTATTCATAAACAATAGAGACTCTTGTATAATAAATATATATTTGTTATATAAAAATCATATAATTATACTCAAATATATGATACCATTTCTGATTTACTTATAATATCTTATCACATTTCTATTGATTTTTTTTCTAAAATCACTATTCCTAGTGATAAATGCAACATTTCTCATGCATGTTTCAGTTAAACATTCCATGTCAAAGTACATTGATCTTGATTCCAGAATATTCAAAATATTAATCATGATATAAATATCATATATATTAAATAATATATATTTATTTAAATACATATATAAATGGTAGATATAGAAAAATTAAAAACATCAATCATGGAGATGGTAAGCCATACAAACACATGAATGGTATTTCTAATTTTAATCGGTGGAATAAATGAAAGGAAAAAAATAAATCATCTTTAAGAAATAATTATTATATAATTTATATCACATATATTTATTAAATCTATCTTTATTACAATCCATCTAAATAAGAAATGATAAATGAAGCACATCAATTCTTGGATGTGGTAGTCCATATGTACACACAAGGGATGCTATCATTTCCTAGTGGGCTGGATGATGAGAAGGTATATTTGATTTTTTAATTATACATTTATAATTATTAAATAAATATCATATATAAAAATCAATCCCATCATAATAACCATCTGTTGACTATGGTGATGAAAAATAAATTTTATCTCTATGTGAAGGTGTTAGTCCACACATATTCCTGAGCAATACATTCACATCCTATTTGAGTGAATTGAGGGTTAATAATTGTAGTTAAACAATAATAATAATATTTTAGTATTTTTCGAGCACATAATAAATTATTTTTGTTGAATACCAAAGATTTAGTTGATATTTCAAAATAAATAAATTGAAAAATATTGGATTGGAGTGTTGCTTCATGTTTGGTAGGTCTCCATTAAATCCCTTCTTTTAAAAAATTTGTGTAACACCATAATATATTTTTTAAAATATTTAATTTTCAAATATATTTAATTTCTTTGATATCTTGTGTTACACACAACACTGAGTTTTAACAAATTAAGATATATTATAAATATTATTATTTAAACATAACCATTATAACTAAGCTTCTAAGAATGAAAATATTAATAGAAATATATATATATATTTTAAATGATTTATAACATTTTTAGATAAATAAAATATATTCATAAATTTGTACTTAACATTTAGTAAAGCCTTCATATCCTTCAAAAATATGATTTTCTCAAAAAAAATAAGTATTTTATTTCTTTGTGTCAATGAATAATCAAATTTATTTTTTTAAAATTTGAAAAAATAATTTGATAAAACTAAATTAATTTATGGAGTCATAATTTTCAAAAATATGTTAGGTATAATTTTTTTTATTCTTCTTAAAAGGATAAATATTTTAAATGAATATTTCAAAATAGACTTTTATTGGAAACTATATCCTCATTTAAATAATTTTAAAACATATATTTTGTTTTAGAATTTTTTAATTGTAAAAAAATAATTGTTATATATATAAAAATAATAAGGTCATTTCAATCAATTTCATGTTGGTTTGTGATATAAAAACATTTCACTTGTATAATAATTATCATTTTGTAGTGTAAGTTCTTTATCACATCTACGATATTTATATTAAATTAAATCCTTCCACATCACTGAATTTAATTTAATAAAATTGATTCCATATATGGAATTATATTGAATAAAATAATATAATAATTTTAACATATTTGTTTTGTCATAATTAATAGTAAAATTTAATTTCCACAGTTAAGGTTAAAACTGGTATATTATGGGGTCAAACATTATTAATAAGTTTTAAAATAACTGAAAAAAATGTTTATTTTTTTCATGGAGATATTTATACCTTATATAATATAATTTTTATCGTTGATCCATTTTGGAGCCTTTTGACATGTGTACAACATGGTTATTCCATTTTCTTTTCAAAAATTCAAGGTGTGTCATCCCCCCCCCCCCCACTTATAAAAGGGAAACCCTATCCTATCTTATCCACACTTAAAATGATTTTAGGATCATAAATGTCTTAAAATTATCCTTTCCATACATCCCATTTCTAATCCTTGAGGAAATATTTTGATATGGAATCCCCCTTATGAGGTATTTTTCTTATATCTTCATGATATTGCCCTAATAAAAGGTGTTGTACTTATCCGAGCATGTTTATTTAATTTATTCTTCCAAAAACATAAAATATCATTAAACTATGTTTGTAAAATAATCCTATTATAAAATAAATATAATTATTATTTTATTCCTAATACATATATCCATTAACTCTTCAATCAAGTGGGAAATGAAACTATCGTTCGTGTGTACAAAAGACTTCCTTCTTAGAGACCGATGTAATACTCTTTCCCTCACCACCCATAACGGAAATATATAATAATTGATTTAACATATTTATATCAAATTTATGATATTTTTATACTATTTTAATCATAATATCACATATACCATCTTACCTTATAATTAATTGGAAAATAATAATTTTGATCATGCTTATGTGTGGACTACCTTCTCCATGAAGTGTTGTGATACATTATTCAACTTATATTGAAATGGATGGTAATAAGGATATATTTATTCAATATATATGACATATATGACATACAAACTTTTTTAAATGTGATATATATTTTTTTGCTTCAATCATGATCTTTGAAACAACATTCAGGCATACGTATGGCATACCATCTCTATGAATGGTTTAATTCATTTTCTATCTCTGAATTTTATGGTTTACATTAAATAAATATATAATAAATATATATATATATATATATATATTATTTATATATGGTGTAAAATATATATTTTATTAACCAAATTTAAATTTAAATTTTTTTAATCTACCAAACCAAGACATACATTAAATATGAAGTAGTTATTACAAATAACTGATTTTAACAAGAAATTATTAATAAACCAGTAATAAATGATTATAAGTAAATAATATATATTTTTTGATATATATATATATATAGATATCTTTTTCTGTGTGTGTTTGTGGACCTATAATATAATTATAATAAAAATATATTTATTATATCAGAAGTTTGAATATGTATCGGGGAAGTCAACACATAAGGTAATGGTTTTTTGTTAAACTTTTTTTTGTGTGACACATGCCATATTCAACAGTAGTTTCTTTTTTGTGGTGTAAATAGTTCCCCTGGATGTCATTTATTGTGATTATTACGAAATTATATGGATTTTAACGATCAAATAAGTTTCATTATTTCATGGGGTATTGATTCAAATTTTACCAAAATGGTAAGTGTGAGATGTTATAATCTCATTTTTTATCTGGATTATTTATTATTAAGATTTTAATGATGATATATTATGATATACTTACAAATAAACTAATTATTTTTATTATTATCTTGTTATTTATCCAAATTAAATGTTTTTCTTTCAATTTATTCTCATTATGTACTCAGTATCTCTAAATAATTTTTAAGGATAACCGATTGTATTTTTATCTTTAGTCAAAAAAAATTTCCCACATTATCCTTATCTTTTAAAAATGTTTTTGATTAATATTTTTTATAAAATTATATATCTATTTAATTTAATATTTACCAATTACTATATTTTATATAAAATTGTTTAAATGTGATATTTCTTTCATTTTTTTGAATGTTTTATTACTTTTTACCAAAATATAAAATAAATTTAGTATGTAAACTTGTATGACTTGAACAGAATCTTCCACCATCTAGAAAAATAAATTAATTATAGAATCCTCGATATATTTCCTGGGTTATTTTCAGATAATTTTTTTTATTCAATATTTGGGATGGTTTTAGATTTAAAAATTAATTTTAAATTTTAAAAAATACTTCACTAATGAAATGTTACATGAGATCTATCAAGTTGATTTTCTATATAAGATGACAACCCTTAATGTTAAATATGATTTACAAGTGATATGAAAAAATTATACCATCCTTATTCATTCTTTGGATGGTATTCAATTTTGATTAATGAATTCTTATGAAACCCATTTCCTTCCAAAGTTCATACTATGATGAAGTGTTTATGAAATCCATTTTCTTTTGCATGGGAAATGATGTCAGGATATGATGTATTTTTTATAATCATATGGAACAAAATTTATGGATTATTTGATGTGTGGGACATATATTTCCCTCACATTCATTGGGTAAATAAGGATAAATCATGAGTTTATTATGCTATTTGTGAATAGGATTTCATGTTTAGAATATTTTTCGTAGACCTAATTTCATATCCATAATGTTTTTCATGGAACTATTTTCATGTCCATATGGTTATTCATGAAACTAATTCCATCTCAATAATTGTATTCATGGACCTTATTTCAAATCCATGATGTTATGAATGGACGTTATTTCATGTCCCTAAAGTTATCTATAGACAAGATTTCATACCTATATTATTATGCGAGGATCAAATTTCATGTCCATAATTTTTTATCCATATCAATTTCATACCCCTAGCTTAATGATTGAATATATTTATATTAAAACATATTCAAAATGACCTAATATTATGTGTGTGGAAAAAATATTTATTTCATTAATATTTTATGATCTCATGGATAATGTTATTTTTTTTTGATTCATGTCTTATAAAATGGGAATATTTTTCCCGTGACTCAATTTTATGACCAAGAATATGTAGGTCATGGTTTTAAAATGTTATCGCCATGTTATTATACCTAAATTATTATGTTATGTTGATATGTCTTATGTTTACCCTTACTAAGCATATGAGCTCACTCTTTTATATGTTTTATTTCCCCAGTTTATGAAGAAAGGTTTTAAGAATGGTATGTCTATGAATTTTACAATATTGGAAGATCTTTCTTAGAGACATTAAAGATATGTTATGAAGCAATATGATTGTGTATTTAGTCTCCAGGTAGAGTAAACTTGTATGGTTCTTAGTTATGTATTTGTTAACTGTATTGAATATTCTTATAAAAATATGAAATATATATTTAAGAAAGGATAGTTCTCTATAGATGGTGTCATTGAAAGGGTTTTGTTAAATTTAAAAACTTTTATGAGAAATCATTAGTGAGACCTATGGGGACATGTCTAAATATATGTATAAGGATAATTTAATGAATTACAAAATGTCATGGAATTTCTTTACAAGATAGAGCATGTCATTTCTATGTATTTACTTCAATTTCTAGGAACAAAAAGTGGATGTAGCTCTAGAATAGTTCTCACTAGGTGTAATGAATCTGAAAAGTGTTAACATGGATTTAGTTGTCACTAAGAGAAAAAAATAGTCATTAATGCGCACCTAGTATGAAAATAATGATTAATATACTTTGGAAATTCAAAAAATATTTATTAACCATCATGAATGATTTGAATAATTACCATAAATGACCTAGTCTAATCCTAAGGTGTCATATATTGAAAAAATGTGTCATGATTTAGACATCATATATTGTATTTTTTTATTTTTATGGTTCTTCACTATGGTTATTGTTTCATACACTATAATTTTGTATTTTAGTCAATGGATATACCCTGATGTAACTATTTAATGATGATTGTAATGGAAAATACAATTATTTTCCTCTTAAAAAAACTTATGTTATAGGATTTGGAATGTAAATTTTTTTTTATATCAACACAAATTTCTCAGGATATGAGTCATGCTGATCTTCAATATAATTAATTGTTATTAATTTCAACATAATCCTTCATAAGGTAACAACCACTTTCCATTACTAGTCCCACCGATCCACTAAATTATAATAAATGGATATGTATTATATAAATGTTATTATCTATCCTCTTGTGCTTCGAGAATGAAAAATTTATTCTAGTTATCTATCATCTGGAAGGTGATTTAGATCAATGGTGGCCTCTTATTAAGATTATTTGGGAACAATAATAAATTGAATCCAATGTTTTAGGTGAGTATGTGGGATTATTTATCCAAAATTAATTTCAACATATTTCAAATATGAAAAATGGATATGTAATTCTTAAATCTAGTAAAGAAGTATGATTAATCTATTAGTACCAATGAAGAAAATTTTACACGACGTAAGAGGTATACTCCTGGGATTATAATACAACAGAATATTAGGGTTGATTAATTCATCAATGTATTAAAACCAAATTTCTAAAGGAAGTTATCCATAAGGGACTTCAGTATCTAAAAAGAAATCATTCAACATTCTATCAAGATAGAAATAGATATATTAATTTACCCATTAATACAATAGTTTTTATGAGAAAATAATGATGGAATTTAATGGAATCCATAAAAACCATAGTGATAAGATAATGATATTTCCTTCATACTTGCAGTGTTGAAGAAAACATGGAGTGAACTACCTTAAGTTGATTTATAAATATTATTTTTGTTTAAATTAAGTCTAATGTGTGGAAAATATTTGAATTGATATGAATAATTTATCTAATGATTTGAATATAGATAAATAACCATCAGATAAACCACCCACACTCTAGTGTTTAATGTTCTATGAGTATGATAATTATACTAACCAGTGATGAAATCAAATGGTTAATGATGGTGATTAATGTTATTAACGACATAATCTAAAAGACAATGGGAAACATCATTAAATCACTATTTTTGATCATGGTTAAGATAATAATGTTGCGAATAGTACATTTAATATCCTCTTTAGAACCACTGATTTCTAATATTACTCTAGATCCAACCAATATTTATTATCTAATGATTTTTAAGGGTATAATGATGTCTCCAAAATGATTAGATGTTTAATTTGTAATGAAATTTATAATCATATAATTATCAAATATCAATTATATTTTTCCTCTCCAATTGATGTTTGGGGGAATATTAATTTTTTAATTTTATTTTATTATTACTCTAGTTGTATATAATGTTATCTTAAGCATATAATGGATTTCCCTATATAAATCCAAAATCAATTTATGATTAAGGGATGTTATGATTAATATTCTAAACCAACTTGTGATCCTATTTTAGTTTGATGATGCATATTAATTTCTAATGGAAATACCATATATCTTATTGATCATGATACCTTTTAAAAGGGGTATTTATCAAATATGGTTGAGGATAAAATCAATATTAATTACATGAATACTGTGTGGGCTTTCTTTGATATCTTTCTAAAATAATTTTCAAGTCTTCCATAGAAATGTGATGTTGTGTTTTCATTTAAACCCATACCCGGTGCTACACCTATTTCAAATTCTCTAAATAGAATGGACCTGATTGAGTTTTGGGAATTGAATAAGAAACTACATGAAATTCTTGAAAAGTGATTTATATGGTCACATGTGTAACCTTGGGATGAAGATATTTTATTTCAAGAAGGAAAAAAATTTCAATTTAAATTTTCATTTAATATTATTAACTAAAAAAGAAAAAAATCAAGAATTTGTATCCCTTACCCCATATTGATCACTTGTTTGATCAACTAAAAGACCTCAATACTTTTCAAAGAATTACATTTATTACATATATCTTCAAATTTGGGTCAATAAGGAGGTTATACCCATTATATCATTCTGTACTAGGTAGGGATACTTTGAATATATATTTATTTCATTTGGTCTTACGAATTCCCTTGCTAAATTCATGGATTTAATGAATCAAGACATTAAATATTACTTGATCAGTTCATGGTAGTAATTATAGATGATATTATTATATACTCGGAGAGTATATAAGAGCATGAAGTTCACTATAGGACATTACTTAAGACCCTAATGAAGGAGAATCTATATCAAAATTTTACTTTGTATGAATTTTAGTTACAATAGTTTTCATTTTTGGTTCACATAATATCACGAAATTGTATATTCTTGGATCCATAAATGATAGATGTTGTTGAAAAATGTCCCCAACCCACCATTGTGATTAAGATCCTCAAATTTATTGGTTTGTCTAGGTATTATTGAAGCATTGTGGATAATTTCTCATGTATTTCAATTCCACTCCCCATGTTAACTCAACAGGGATACATATTTCTTTGAATAGAATAATGTTTATAAAATTTTAAAGAGGAAGTTATTTAGTGAACATGTTCTAACATTACCCAATAGTATATTAGCTTTTTTTATCATTAGTGATGAATCAATGAATAGGTTGGGATTCATAATAATGGAGACTAGCATGGTGATAGCTTATGCCTCATGAAAATTGAAGGTTAATGATAAAAATTACCCTTCTCAATATTTGGAGTTTGTTGTGGTGATTTTTAGATTATAAATATAGAGGAGATATATTTATACAGATAGATGAGATATATATAATAATCATAAATTTTCAAAGTATATATTTATATAGATGGAGTTTAATATGATGTGTAGAAGATGGTTAGAGCTTATTAATGATTATGATTGGTTAATACATTACCTCCTTGGGTAGGTGAAAAAGGGGGATAATGATTTTATTATAAAGTATTATGATAACTTTTCTAGGATAAGGATCACAAAAGATCCAATAATTTTTTACTTTCAAAGGATAGATATATAAATCTTTATGTAATGGGATAAGCATTGCTTTAATAAATGTCTTTTCTACCATCATTCCATGTGATGTTTAAATATGATTAAAAGTAATATGTGGGGAGGAAGAAAATTATGGATATTTTCTCGACATTAATATTGATTTTTAAGAAATGATATTTATCAAGAACAATTTTTGTGTTATGTGCCTATCATAATTGAAGAATGAGCGATTATGGGAGGCTTATATTTCATAATTCTCTATTCATCCTATAATTATGATGATTTATAGAGATATAAAAGATTATTTTTGGTGGGTTGATATGAATATAGATATTTTAGATTATATATATCCATGCAATGAATTTCATCAAGTTATGGTTGAGAGACAAAATTATAAGGGGACGTTACACCCTTTACCCAGATAAGAATCGAAATGGGAAAACGTCACCATTTATTTTATCTTTCGAATCCCAAAAATGACTAAAAACAATTGTTATAGATGGGTTTTAGTCAATAAACATAATAAATAATTACACTTTATTGTTATTAGATAATATATTTTCCTAGATAAGCTCGATAAGATATACATTAAAGAAGGTGTATGGGTGTATGGTGTACAATATTATGTTGTAACTGATCAGGATCCAAGGTTCACCTTGTTGTTCTATAGAATCCTCCAACAATACATTGATATAAAATTGAGTTCATAACTATGTATGATCCACCAAAATATGCTCTATCAAAGATAAAAAATCACTCCCTAGAGGATATGATGAGATTTTATTATTATTATTTCAATGGTTTTTGGGATAAACACCTTCCTCTAGTTTAGTTTTTATAAAAAAATTGTATTCACATGAGTATTAAGATAGTTATTTATGAATCTATCTATGGAAAGAAGATTAGAGCTCTAAAATCATGGGATGAATTTGGGGAAATAAATCTAATGGAACAAAATATTTCTGAATAAATAGAATAGAATGTTAGATACATTTTGAAACATATAAGGGTATCACAAATCTAAATGAAACATGATGATGATAATCATCGATGTGATTAAGGATTTAATATTGCAAAGAATGTGTATCAATGAGTGTCCCCTTGGAATAATGTAATGATATTCAGAAAGAATGAGAATTTGAATGATAGGTATATTGGTTCTTTCAATATTCCCAATTGTGTAAGGAATGTATATTGTCTCTCAGTGCTTCAACTGATCTTCTCTTAAGTTCATGATGTCTACTACGCAACTCTCATAAAGAATTAAATTAATTTACTTTACCATATACTAAATCAAGTGGTCATAGAATTAGGTAATGATCTTTCTAATGAGGAATAATCAGTGGATATTCTAGATCATAGAGAGAGTGTTGTATAAAACAAGACCTCTCAACCGGTCATGGTGTTATGGAAAAACCACCAACTTGAATAATCTACATGGAAAAAATTGGATATGAGGATGAAGATGTAACCTGAGTTGTTTGTATCAGAGTGAATTAATTTTGAGGTTGAAATTAATTTTAATTGGGGTTGAATGTAATACATAAATTTTTTTGAAACGATTTTTCAGAAATATTTAATTTCTTTAATAGCTTGTGTTTCCCATAATACCATGTTTTAATGAACATTCATATACTATAAATATTATTATTTAAATATTCAAATTATTAAATAGATGTCAAAAATGGAAATATGAATATTAATAACCATATTTCAATAATTAATTATAATTTTTTAAAATAATGAAAATATATATATAAATAAGTAATTAATTTTTAGTAAATTCATTATATGGTTTGAAAATACAATTTTCTCGAAAATTGATTTTTTAAAACATTATTTGAAAATAATTAAACTCTTTTATACAAAAATTGAATATAAATAAAAAAAATGAATTTCATTTATTTATTCATCATTTCCAAGTTATCTTACGGTGAATGATTTGGTTTTTTCAGTAACATTTTTTATTAATAATGATAAAAAAATACTAATTTTTATTAAAAACATATTTTAATTTAAACAATTCATAGTGTTATATTTTGTTTTAAATTTTTTTAAATGTGTTATTAATAAAATAATGATATTTAAAATCAAATTTATTTAATTAGAATCATCTTATGTTTATTTTTAATATAGAAACTTTTTATATTTATGACAATTTTCTCATTGGAAAACCACATCTTCATCGTGTTTGAGGGTTTTATTTTAAATAAAATTCTTCCCACTCTATGAATTAAATATGAAAAATTAATTTAATATTTTTATTTAGAATTATTAATATCATATAATAATTTCAACTGAATTTTTTGTCATAATGAATAGTAAGATTAATAAAAATTAATTACCATAGGTAGAGTTAAAATTGGTTTATCGGGGGAGAAACTAATATGATCTGGAATAAAATGAACTAAAAACGTTTAAAATTAAAGATTTATAAGAATATTTCAATATTTTATCATATATGGTTTAATAATGATCACTTTTTTGGACTTGTGGATTGTGTGAAATGTAGATATATCTTTTTCATTTGAAAAATTCCAAGTGCGCCCTTTCTCCAACATAAAAATGGGTACCCCCTCTAATTTCCAATCCATACGTCCAAATTATTATAATTCATATAATAACAACCAAAATAATATACCGAATTCCATTCACATTCCCTTTAGTAGTTTTTTTGTAATGAAACCCTCTTAAAAAGGACTTTTGTGATAACTCATGGAGGTTTTCCGAATATGAGGAATCGTCATAACCGATAATTTTTATTTCATTTCTTCTATAACCTACTTCATATATACTTAAAATATGATGATATTATAACATATTTATCTACCATATTGTATGATTTTATTATTTTTTTATATTAAACTTTATCTATCTCCTCATCCATCTAATAGAAAATAAAACAATCAATCACATGCATGAAGGACCACTACCTCAGGAACTGATGTAATTCATTTTCCATCACCTCCTATCATAGGTATATATAATGATATATTTGACATATTTTTATGATATTTATAACATATTTATATTTATTTAATTATAATATTACATATACCTTTTTACTATCCAATCTGGTGGAAAACGATAACAATGCTCGTGCATACATGTGGACTACCACCTCCACAAAGCGATGTGAGAAGTGCTTCATTTTATTTTGGATCAGATGGTAATAATGATATATTTAGCTAATATATATGATATATATGACATAATAATGATTTTATAAAGGTAATATATTATTTACCATTATTTAATTCCATCTGTCGAGAAAATGGAAATGCTATAAATGTGTATGAACAACCTACTGCCTCTATGAATGCTATAATTTATTTTCAATATCTAGATTTTGAGTATTAATCAAAATAAATATATAATAAATATATATGATATTTATATAATGTTTAAAATTTTTTATATTATGTATCAATGATGAATTTAAAAATATCAAAAATACCAAACAAAAACATAATTGAAAAATGATACCATTATTACCCAATATGTAATTTTAACAAGGAATTGTAAATAAAATGGTAATAAAGTGTCATATTTAAATAATATATATGGTATTATTTATTTATATTAATGGTTATATAATTTATTTTAAATAAATTTACATTAATTATATAGGATTTGTGAATGTTTAGGAAGGTTATCAATACTTATGGTAAATGAATTTCATCACACATTTATTTCAGCAAGACACATTACATGGAAACCACTTATTTATTTTGTTTGGTGTATATAATAAAATTGAAGATATTTTATGATGAATATTTTAATTTTATTTTTATTTACAATTCCATCGAGAATTCATTATTTCATGGGAATTATGATTCAAATGATTCCAAAGTTGTCAGGGTTTGATCTTTAAACCTCATTGTCTATTAAAATTTCTTATTATTTAGATTCTAATAACGGTATTTTATAATCTAACTCTCAATAAACTCATGATATTTAGTCTCATAAAATTATTTATATACATGAAATTTCTTTGTTTCATTTTCCTCTATTTATGTAATCAATATTCAAAAATAAGTTTTTAAATGAAAAATAAAATTTATTTCTCTCTTCTATTAGAAACCAATTTCATCTATATCCATGTTTTATAAAAATATTTTTAAGAAGGTTTTGTATTATTATATAAATTTTTGAATTAATATTTACTGAGGATTCGATTCTCTAAAAAATTATTTAAATGTAACAATCTTGATATCTTGTAAACTATGTCCTTTTTTTCTTTTGACCAAAATATAAATTAAATGATTTATGTTAACAAGTATAGCGTGAATGGAATATTCCCCCATCATGACCATTCAATGATATAAAGCTTCCATTAATGGTTTCCAATGTAATTTTAGAGAAAATTATTTTATTTAATATTTTATATATTTTTATATCTTAATATGGGAATCAAATGGAAAATAATATTTTCTTCAAGAAATGATTCATGTTATTTTTCATAATCATTTTCTCTCTACTTTGGAATCATTTGATATTACTTAATATTTACTATGTATATTCTCCAGTAATACAATCCTTATTCTTTATCAATATTCTTTTTCATAATGATGAAAAGAAGTTTATGAAACCCATTTCTTTCGAAAGATTATACTATTATTAAATGTTTTTGAAACCCATTTACATTTCACGGGTTATGATGTTACGTTATGATGAATGTCTTATGTTATTATCTAATAAAAAGGTATTGATAATGTGGTTTTTGAGATCTATATCTCATTAAATTAATTTTGAAATTATGGAAAACTCATGACATAATTATATTATATGTGAACATCAATTCCTGTTCACACGGTTTTTTGTGGACCTGTTTTCATATCCATTAGGTTATAAATAGAACATATTTCATGCAAATAAGTTTATTAATAGACATTATTTCTTGTACATTAGGTTTTCCAAGGATTTATTTTATGTTTATATGGTCATTTTTTATCCTTATTTCATATTCGTAAGATTATGTGAGGACCTTCTTTCAGGTAAATATTTTTTTATGCAAGGGAATAATTTTTTATCCTTGACATAATTAACGAACATAATTATATTAAAAAAAACTGTCAAAAATGTTATAAGACTATGTGTATAAAAAATATGTATTTTTGAAATGTTATGATATCACTTTTCATGTTATTTGATTCTTTTGTGATGCATGTCTTAAGAATTTATATGATTTTTTTCATAACTCAAATTTATGATCTATGGTAAGTAGGGTATAGTTTTAAACTGTTACTAACATGTACTCACACCATTATACTCATGTTATGTTGATATCCCCCTTGTTTACCCTTAATGAGAACATATGCTCACACTTTGTTATGTTTCATTTCCCTAGGATGTGAAGAAAGGTTTTAAGAAGGGTATGTCATTGAATTTTAAAATAATTGATGATCATTAAGGGATATATTGTAGATATTTCATGAAATAATATGATTGTACATCTAATCTAAAAATATCCTAAAGCTTTAATGTATCGGTAATGTATATATGAAATGTATTGAACATTAATCAACAAATATTTAATATTTATATTTGAAAATATTGGGTCTCTATAATTTAAAGGTTCTTTTATAAATATAATCACCTGTATTTCTGAGGAAGGGATGTTTAATGGAGAATTTATTTAAGGAGTGGTTGAGATATATTGGTCAATGTGATATAATGAAAAGAAAAAGAGGAATATTTTTATAAAGAATGGAAATGACACACTTGGAATTACAAAATTGATTTAAATATAATTAATGTATCTCTTAGGTATAATTATTTTAAATAAATATTAATTCAAAGAAAAATACTATATTGTCAAAAAATCCTTAGCCAATGATATTTTTATTTTTTTAGTGAATATTTAAACTTTATATTTTGTTCTAACCCCTCTATTAATGAATCATAACCTTAATTGTAGTAACATATTTTTTAATATTAAAGGGATAAAATTTTATTTATAATTTAACAATTACCTCATTAATGGATACAATATGACAATTTATATTAATCTTCAACTTAATTATCCTCTTGTATGAATTTTATGATTTTTAAAAAATTTAATAAAATATTATTTTTCATGAAATGTCGTTAATGTCATTTTTTTAACAATTAACATAATTTTAGTATTATTATAAAAAAACTATAGGTTGATTCAAATATAAACCATTAAAATAACTCTAATATTTTATATTTATCTATATAATTTTTGGTACACTAAAAATAAAAAAAATATTTTAATTTTTTTAAAATCATATTTAGGATTTTTCAAATGTTTGCACAAACATTATGTTAGTTTTCCAAAAATAATTAAGCTAATTAATTTTTCACATAAAATTAACATTAAATTTCCAAGATAAAAAATTAATTCATTATTAATAACAATACTTATAAACAAACATCAGTTGTTTTTATCTGAATAAAAAATATTATAGATATTAAAAGTATGGAAGTGACATTTGGACATTATCTATTACTTAAATATTATATAAGTACAAATCAATGTGAAATGTTGGAAAATGTCACATTTTTTAGTTTTTAATGATAATGAAATAAATAGACACATACATTGAAATAAATTCATATATTTCAAATAATTTTTAGCCTTATCACATTAGTTCTAATCCCAATTAACAAATCTTACATTTAATGTGGTAATAAATTTACTATGGTTACTATTAAAATTGACCAAAAATAAAAGGAATATTTTCACCACTTTTTTCCGATTGATTCAAAAATATGGAAACTATTTCTCATTATTCAATTCCTATAAGTGACAAAGATATTTTTAAGATCAAAATGCCAAACACAATGAAGAAATGCTTTCTAGGAAAATTCATATACAATTATAAAAATGTTTTAAAAGAAAATTCAACCTTATGGTTGATTTAAATGAACATAATTATAATTTTAATAATATAAATGAAGAAATTTTAAATTGAAAATATTTTTTAGAAAATAATATCCCTATAAATGTTTGAAACAAAAATATTATTTTTAATAAAAGAACTATTTTTTAGTCTTTTATGAAAAATCTTGAAAAATCACCCTAAGATCATATTATCATGAACATTTAAAAAATCAAATAAATATTATAATTTTTTTAAGAGGTCAAAAAATTGATATAATATTATCTTATAAAAATAAATATACATTTTTTTTGAAGAAAAAGTAATTTTGAATAATAAAATCACTATAAGAAATTTCGTTCTTATTTCATAAAAATTAATTGATAAATTTTTATATAGAAAGCCATTTTATATTTTTTATAATGTTATTAGTCCTATTCACACCCACTAATTCAATGGTTAGGTGATATATACAGAATTAAATAATCTTATTTCAAGAATATAATATAGTTTATTTAAAATTTGTGTTTCATGTATAAAAATCTTTTAAGGAAACTAAATTATTTATAGATAAGTATATAATAAAATCTCATTGTTACATTATTTTCTACATAAAATTAATTTTCCCTTGAAATTTCATCAGTCTAATAAAAAACATTCAGGATATTCCCATTTCAATACATCTATAGGTTTCCATGTATATTCCTCTAATTTATGGTTTAAACACAAACATTGTCTAGGTGAGTGGCCATGATTAATTTAACATCCTCTCTTCAATACAAAATCTCCTAGAGTTTTTCCTCTTAAGATATATATTTCATTATTGGAAGGACCCATGAGTTTATTACATGTGAAGGATTAGGTATGTACAAACTCATCGGAGATACATAAAACACATCAAGAACATGAGAACGAATAATTGATGTTCCAAGCGATAAGATACCATCCTAATAATGTAAATTTTTTCAAATTGGCAGATATATATAGGACTTAACCTTCCTCTATTTCCAAGTCTCATAACCACTATACAAGTATAAATTCATGAGAATTCTTTTCCCCCAACATTGATCACCAAATCTCACTAATGATAGTTAGGATAAATTTTCTTTAGAATCTATGTTTCTCGTACATCTTACTGAATGGATGTAACATTTTTCCCATAACCTCAACGATCTTAAATCCCAATATATTTCTTTATTTAACATATTTCCAAGACATTGGAGTTCTGTACATCTTCCAAAATATGGATTCATAAGGAGTCATATGAATAGTTAGTGGAAAGTTATTTTTGTAAGAAAATTAACCTATAGGAAGGTGTTGATCCCACCAACCATTTAAATCTACATAATAATATCTCATTTTATCTTCCATGGTTCTTAGTAGTTTTTTCAGATTAATTTGTCATCAGATGAAAATTAGAATTACTGAAACACAAGTATGAATCCAAATTATACTAATGATGTCCCCAAAATATTGAGGAAAAATCAGGTACTTATATTATAAAATATAGCATGGTATTCCATTAATTATCACTACTCACATAATGTATATCATAGAAATCTATCTAAATGTGAAATATTCATTGACAGAGACAAAGTTTGCTGAATTCATAAGGCAATTTACTATAACCCTTATAGAACGGTTCCCTTAAAATTTTCTAGTTGAGTCTTCTAAATAAATACATGGTAATGTTTTCCCATTTTAATTCATGTATGGGTAACGGTTGCAAAATACCCTTATAAATCTATCCCTCAGCCTGAAATTTCTGAAATAATAGGAATCTGAATAACTACTCTGCAATTTCCCTTTTTAGGTGGACTCTTTAGAAATATTTTTTCATCTCTCTATACATATTTTTACTATGGGATGTATATAGAATGATGAATTGTGAAATTCATATAATAGTTACTTAAAAATTATTGTATTTAATGGTCCTATACTCTATTCCCAAACCTTATAATATTATCACTTTCATGGTTGAACACAATAACACTTCTTACTTTCTTCTCTAGTTATTTATCTTCACATTGCTCCACTCGAATCTTCACCTAGATGGATGATAGAACATTTATCATAGAATGATAGGATATATCCCCTTTCTTGAAGATTTTATTTTCCGTATTCTAAAAAACCATAAGTATTGGATCTATTTAAATCCTCATCATATAAAACATTCACAGTGCTTCCAACTCAATGTATCGGCATCATTGTTCATATTCTAATGGTGGTAAGGTAATGAGCAGTTATAATCATTAATCAATTTCAACCATTTTTAATAGAACCTATTAAAATTAATCTATTTGGTGATACATGTAAAACATTTATTATAAGTATATATTTCACACCTTTCACCATATTGATAATTCCTCTATAACTTAAATGAAAAAATTACCACTATTTTCTCTAAATAATCAGTCAGAAAATTTTCGTCCTTTATTTTAAATTATCATGATGCATAATCTATCACCAAATAATTATCCTTGAAAACTAAACCTTGATCATTAATTATGAATTACTATTGATCCAAAAACCTTCTATAATCCATGGTAGATTGAGCATAGATGCGCTCATTAGCCTTATCTTCACTTCTGTTAAATTTTCATCACATTCATATGTCCCCAATAACAAAACCCCATTTTGAGTAAACCTGATTAGTGGATCATATAGTCTAAAAAAATCATTCACAAAGAATTTTTAATATCTAACCAAACCAAGCAAACTGTGGATATATGTAACTGTGGCTCATCTAGGCCATTTATCAATATATAATTTCATTAAAGGATCCACAAAAATACAATCACATTAGATTATATAAAAAAGGAATGAAATTTTAAGAATCCATAATTCATATATAGAAATTTTTTCATTAGACATATCCTTTCTCACATTTCTTATCTCAATTAATAAATTCTCTTCATGAAAATAATTTCTCATTGAATGTATAATAGTATCATAAATAATGACTACTAAAAACATATTAGGTTAATATCTAAAGACACTATTAATTAAATCCATGAATGAAGAAGAGGAATTAGTAAGTCCAAATGGAATTACTACAATTAAATAAATCTCATACCTTTAATGAAATATTTTCTTGTGTATATCCTCCTTTATAAAACATAATTGATGATATTTGGAGTGAAGTAAAATCCTAAAAAAATTCACCTTCTTGAAACTGACCATACATGATATCGATATGGAGTGGAGGATACATGTTATTTTTTAGTGATATTTTTATATTCCCTAAAATAATTTCAGAGAAAAATTGAAAAATAAATATTCATAAAAAAGAATAGGTCCACATGATGATGACACCCTATTGTGTATTAATCACCTATCATTATTATCATGGAGTTTATTTTTCAAATCATGCAACTCTATTGGGGATATTCTATATAGAGTCTTTGAAAAACGTATAGCACCTGGTATAAGGTATACTGAAAAAATATATTCAAAATTATGATCTAGAATTTTAAATTGTTATGGAAAGTCATAAATGAACACACATACAATAAGTGTATTCTCCATGTTGAGTTTCTCCCCATCCATTTTAGATGAATACCCTTTATATATAAAAATTAAAACACATAATATAAAGGTAGTTTATATCAAAAGTTTATTGTCATCCTCATACTGATAAACGATCATAGGTTAATTTAGAAAATGAAAAGTGACATTCCTTTCCCAAAAATGCATATGAGATACATATAAATAAGTTAAATACATAATTATAGTCACATAATATATAATATGGGTAAGAATCACAAGATTTACAAGAATCAAATTCTCAATAACATCTAAATGAAAGGAATCATTGAAATAAAATTCCCCCATTATACCATTATATGTTTCAAACATTAACTCAAAATATAATAATTGAGGTGGTATTTCAATACCAACATAAAATTCCATACATATGAATGATTTGATAGATCCATAATCAAATAATATATTTTTTGTTCTATAGTGTATGATAAGTGTACCTTTCATCACATCATTATCATAACCCACATAAAAAGTTTTGATCTCATGTGATTTCTCATTATCTTTGTGATTAAGATGTTTTTTACAAAGATAATCATAAAAAACATTCATATTTTCACACTCATTTTCTTTATTCCTATACAGCTTGCATATGAAGCATTGGACTTTGTGTGGTGCAATAATTGGAATCTTCTCTTCCTATATTGCATTAACTATTCCCTTGATCACCTTTGTACATTCATAGTAATTATGAACATAATTTAGAAATTTATTACACCTAATAATTCCATTCAATAAATTCTCTTAATGTTTATTCCACTATTTATGGCATATAGATGGATGTAATTACATTTACTATGTGAATCATTCTAGGTTTCATGAGACTCAATTATTATTTTCTTATCAAAACCATGTGAATGATGGGAATATCAAAGTACCATTTCTACCTTAAGTTCACATTAAAAAATTTCTATATAGATACTAATGTATTTCATGTCTGACTCTTTTTGGAGACATGGTTTTAATCCACCAAATAATTGATCAATTATGGTTTCATGTTTGACCATTAAACTAGAATCTTACATTTCATATCTTGTAATCTTTTACTCATAACTACCAATAGA
Source organism: Viscum album (assembly GCA_963277665.1). Taxonomy (NCBI): domain Eukaryota; kingdom Viridiplantae; phylum Streptophyta; class Magnoliopsida; order Santalales; family Viscaceae; genus Viscum; species Viscum album. The sequence continues at coordinate 1,704,593,869 of OY728155.1, forward strand.
TAAATTATTTTCTACTAAAAATCATGTAATTCCTTCCCATTTATTGAACATAGAATATGAGATAAGTAAATAATGAAAAATTTCCTTTTAAAATAATTTCATTTCATGTTGTAAATTTATTCCTCTTTCTTCATATTCTTAATTAGATTGTACCATTAATCTACTTATACTTCCATATTTATAAGTACTTGGAAAAATATTTCATGATCTATGTAGTGGAAAATAGAAGATGATTTCTCGAAGGTTCTAAAAAATAGCTCAACCATTTGGGTATCAGAATACCCACTAAAAGATAGTGGATGTCTCCTCATGAAATAATCACAATTACGTTGATATATATTTTTAATGTATAGAAACATATCATGATTCTATGAATGAGAATTTTTTATGACAATATAAAAAATATTTTTTATTTTATCTCCAATATAATTTTATTTCTATTCTACAAAATCATTGCATTGTATATTATAATAATTTTTCACCTAATGCCTTTTGGTTCAACCCATTGACTAAAACCAAAATTGAAAATTATAAGAATAATGCTATAAAAATTAGAGTAAATTTCATATAATCATGAAATATTATTAATAGGATATATAAATAATTACACATTATTTTCTATCTATAGAACCTAAGGTTTGAATTAGGTTATCCATGGCCATTACAAGAATAGGATCTTATAATATAATTATAATTACTTATAGAGTTTTCGCAAAGATTTTATAACTATAATCTCCAAAATTTCTTTATTCCCTACTTTGATTCTATCTTTAGCGATATAATGATTTCATATATAAATTTAACCTCTTTTTGATGAATGGTAATTGAATAACTTTATGATCCATGCCAAAATTAGAAATTTATTTTGTTATTGGCGAATAGATACATATATATGATATTTAGGTAAATTTTTCATTTTACAACATAATTTTATTCTATCATCACACACTTATTGAAATACCTACATAAAACAATTATTGATAATATTGGGAAAGGAAACATATTAAAGGGTGATCTATGATGTTAATTGTGGGAAAATGGGAGATATAAATCATTGAACATATGTAATAATAATATAATAAAAATTGTGTGATTTTTGGATTTTAACATGAAATGTTCATACCTAGTCAATGAAAAACCAAAGTCCTGAGTAATAGCATAAAACATTATCATTGAAAAGTCATTACTCAATGATAAATATGGAGGCCATCACATTATAGTGGATCAAGAATCAACACCAATTTCCCATATTCTAATATATCAGGAATAATTACCTAATTAAAATATTATAACATGTTTGAAAACATGATTCACACAGTATATTAGGCATCAATACATTTTTCCCATAGAAGATCAAGAACATTAAATTTTTTTCCATAACTATCCCACGTGATATAAAGATTTAATCAATTCATTATTAGTGTGTATAGCTCAAATACCACCCATAAATTAGTAAATACCATTCATATGTGTGATCAAAGATCACAAAGAATACCAACATTTTCTCAAAACATAAATTGTTGAAAGAAATCAATTTTCATAAACAATTCACCATTTCATCAAATTATAACATATTGAAACTAAATAGGTTTCATTAAAAACACTTCATTATAATAAAAAACCACATAGTGAAATCATAATGATTGTATCATTGGATAAACCCCCCCAAAAATAAAAAATTGCATCAAAGGATATTGTCGTAGATGAAAATTTATTTAAAATATCAATGGAAGATATCTATAGGAAAATACACCTTCCATTTCAAATTAAATAATTTAAAATCAGAATATTTATAAAATTTTATTGAAAAACGTTCATTGAAAATAACATTCCAAAATTGTATTATAAGTTTCAAATATTTTGAGTGGTCATGATAGAAGAAAATTTAATTTATGTTCTGTATGTTAAACAATGATTCCTTTAACATTTTATGAAAAAAACCAAAAGTACCTCATTTATAAAATAAAAATAATATCCCCTTAATTCTTTTAAAAAAAATCAAACAATGTAAAAAATTAATTTACCCATTCTTATGGGAATGTTAAAACATTATCAAAAACATTTTGAAGTAAATATGAACATGGAAGAAAATGATTTCCAACTAAATAGTAAAATATATTCTATTTCTCATAAAAACATTTTTTATGACCTGATACACCAACACCCACCTGGCTGGTAGCAATATGAGAATAACCCCTCAAGTCCCCCTCCAATGGGTCATAAAAAGGATACCATTACCATGTAGGTATATCACTCAAATGGGAAGCCTTATCTTCATGCAGATATACACACACCCACATCTCCATGCACTAGTATAATGTAGAAAAACATAATGTAAATACATCCATAAAAATAATATCCCACTATAATATTATGAAAATTGTACTAGAAAAAATTAATGGACTAATTAAAGACCCCCAAAGCTATAAATGATTCCATCCTTCTAAGAGGGATGGGACTGATTTAAAATGTAACATCATAAACAAACCATATTTTTTCCTTCTCAACTATGCCATGCCTTGTCCTCATCCACCTAGGAATCCATCTAAAATACTTCCATATTAATAATACATGAAATGTATTGGTATATCCCATAAACGGGTGATTATATGCATACCTAGTATGACAATATGCTATAACCATACATAAAGAATCAATCAATGAGATGATGGATTATCACCATAAAGGAAAATTAATCTGAATATGAGGCATAATAATATGAACAATAATAAAGATATTATTAATGGTAGGAACCATGTTTTAGGACACATGTAAACCACCACCATAGTATTTTACTAGAGGCTCAGTATTAACACTAATCTGATAGAAATCACTACATTAGTCTTTTTATCACCGATGTCACTCATTCGAGAGGTCATACCCACCAGAACTAACCACACTGGTGGAGATCTTATGTTATGTCACACCCAGTGCCGATGTGGTAGGCCTAACCCTAACTGTAATAATCTGCTATGTATGGGCTCATAGTCCTATATATATGGGTTATAATGATTCTTATGACCACACCTAGGTAATATGATAATGATTGAAGATCACACCCCAAGCCTCATAAATAAATTCTACAACACTGAATTACCGTAATATTATAGAGTGGATCATGTCCTATTTATATGAAGTAATTCCTCTTAGTACCCTCATATATATATACCTATGTTATTTACCCTAATGAAATGGTTCAAGCATTGAATATTTTTAGGGAACTCCCCCAAAAACATAGTAGAGAAACAATATATAAAACATTGGATCCAACATTCCCATTATGGAGTACATTATCCATACCAAGGGGTATATGATATGTCTCCCTAAGTCTGGTACTGCCAATGTCTTTATATCTCACAAGTCATGAATTTTAACAAAACAATGTTGTGTTATTTATAATATAATGTGTTTATATATTTCATTGGACCTCATCATTCCATTTTCTCATTCATGTGTACTGTATCTCATGTTTGTGTACAGAATCCAAAATCTTGTACACTGGTTTTGTTTGAGTTCTTTCTATTTTATATAGGGTTTACCTCTAATGAATTGATATAGAGGGTCCTTGTTGGGACTCTATGATTGATGAAAACTTAAGCCTAAATAATTTCTAAAGTAGATTACATGTGCTATAACACAAAGTGTGTGGGATCACATGGGTTCCTAGAAATGTACTCCATGTAAACACCATTCTATTCACAATGGGTTACATGGAATATGAGGGGACGCACAAAAAATTAATACCTTAATGGATTTTGGGGTCATTAATCCCACTATACAATAAGATAACTAGAAAGGTATACAAGGGTTGTGTGTAAATAACTTAATGTGTGATATTTATCTCAACACCTAAACCCTATAAACAACAAGGGGGGACAAATGACCTGTGTTCCTGAATTAGAAACCGTGTATGTAAGGATTTTCTAGAACTCACTAGTCCTCAAGTGGTTCCACTCAAATATCCTCATATATAAATACAACCATAAATCACACCATTGAAACGTGGATCTATTTTTGACTAAAACCGGATTTCAACGGTGTCCTGATTTCGACAACAATTTTCTCTTAAGAATACCCCACCACTGTACCACATCACCGAAATTCCATAACCACCAAAAAAGGACCTATAATCCTTCCATAATCCTCTTTCACTATATTCGTACATTGATCGTTCCATCAATCCTTATCTGGAATCCATTGTATTCATCCATGGATCCAAATAATTATTGTACAATGATTTTTTAATAGGTATTCATTGAAATGATGGAAAAAAGGAATACCAAAAATGGTCATGAAAATAACATGGGAAGAAAATCACAAAACACAGAGGTGAGGAATAAACCTTGGATATTTCCAATTTAGACTTAATTCATTATCCTTGATGTTAATAATGAAGAGTAATGAACAATAATAAAGAAAATGTAATCCTAAGGACACAAATCCACCTACTGTAAATCTAAATTTGACCTAGGAATCAATTGTTAGAAGTATATTTTGGATTTCATCATGGTATAATCAAATAATAGATTTAACCAACCAAATAAAATTCCCCACCTCATTTTTGGATTTATAGATGATAAAGAATGATTCTAGGTCATTGGAATTAGTGATATCCATAAACTCAATTAGAAAAGGAAAACATATGAATACAAATTGTTGTCCCCAGGATCTAGTCATCATTTGAAAAATGTACCCTCCATGATCTCTCTCAAAATCTATTAGGTTATGTTAAAAAAACCATGACTTTTAACCTAATTGGGCCTAAATGTTGAGGGAGTTTGGTTATGAAAAATTATTACTAATATATTAACAAATTTATTTAATTGTTTATCATATTTCCATGATCAAACTTCATCCAAACACCTAATGCACATAAATATTATTTCATTTCTATGGTAAACACCAGATTCTTTAATTAATGGAAGTATCAAAATTTTCAGTAGGAGAACCAATTTAGTGATATCCCATTATTTTAGAAAAACAATTTGAGAGAGATATAATATATTTAATACTTCTAATATATACATTATAATGTTCTTAGTGCCATAGAATTCCACACTGACTCAAGTCCATACTCTAAAAAAATAATTAAGTATATTTCAATTTGTTACACAGAAATTTTAGAGATGTTAAATTCTACCCACATTCATATATTTCCATCCAAAAAAGAAAAAACATACTTATATGTGAAGATACATAGTTCGCACCTAGATTTACCTCTACGAAGATCTCTCATGGAATTTCATGTTGCACTCAAAAACCCAAACCCAAGGGAGACAATTTACCATGAAGGGTCTCTCCAACTGGTTGTCAAACACTACCTAGAACCATAAAAAAGTAAACTCTCACCTCAAGGGACATGTTAACCATTCTGACAACATGGAATGATTCATAAAAAATATTCCCAAATTTTGACATGTTGAATAAATCATGTGATGATTTTAACAGTGTTCTTAGGGTCATTTAGTATGCTGCCTCGATAATATAGTTTATTAATAATGAAAATAATGATATATGGACCTTAGAGATATTCTACTGCCTAGGCCTAATATCCATAGTCCTAGATGTAGTAAGATTTCATGGAACACATTATGTCCCTAATAAACTCCAAAGGCCTCCGTCATTATTCCACAAAGGAATCTTGATGATTTTTGTAGTCCTCATCTACCCCTAGTTGAACTTCACCTTTACAAGCATCAATATCACCAACCCTTGACCCATAAGGGTTATCACCCTAGATCATAATAATATAAAATTGACCTATATGGTATCTCATATATGTAATTGAATTGTGTAAAAACTATGGTTTGATGGTAACTTTTATAATATATAATCTCAAAAATGGTAGATGATTATCTCAGATATGGAGAAAAAAATCATAAAAACCCCAAGCATGTTCTCCAGAACATAATGGTTAACTTTTCCTAGATAACATTATTCAGTAGAAACATAATGAAGAATGTTAATTAAGTCCCATATAATTCTATTACACTCTCTATAATCATGACATGATTTGATAATCATGGTATAAAATTACCATTGAAAAAACATAATTAATCTCGACTACCTATTACATTCAAATGCATCTAAAACACCCTACTATTCTATATTATTTTCTTTAGGAAGTGGGAAAATATTTTGAGTTATTCTTTGATCACTAAAATAGTGTCATCAACCGTCCATAGTAATCTAATCCTAGAAAATATATTAAAAAAGATACCAAACCATTTCCACATCCATCCAGAAATATCAGTCTCCACCTATTGGAGACTGAGAGGTGAAGAGTTTTACTTAGTAACATGTTACTCGATCATTAGGAATCCAGCTTTATGTTAATGGATCCATTCCAATCCTCACTTTTTATTGATTTTATACAATGGTAAGTCATGAAACCCCCTTAGAACCACCTCTCACATCATGGAAATTGTAATCATTGATCCTCAAACAATTATTAAATGCTCTCCAACTCCATAAAATCCATCATGAACCTGCCTAGTGGATATCTGGTCATGAAATATCTTAAAATCAATAACCCAATGATTTCCCTCACAAACATTCTAAATAATTAGAGGGGTGAAAACCATTAACTAAGGGCATGAAACACTAACATCATCCTGAAGGGTCAACATTAAAGAGTTCCACTGTCCTTCCATCTCGCACAACAACCATGAGTAGAAAAACTCACTATGAGAATCTTCTACCGCCACTACTCTCAGGTGGCTACCAAGCATTAAATTCCTCAACCATTATAGAGTTCACTTTCACTCCCACGTTTTAAAATAAATATCCCAATAATCAGAGTTCTTGACTCCAATTATTAAACTTCAATAGATTCCCATAAAGTTAGTTAATTGAGTGTTTGCCTATGATGATCCACAAATGTCTCTATTGACTTTCTTTAGACACTGTTTACACTAGAATGTCATCAAAAAAGAATACCATGAACCAATTAAAAAAGGGTTCAAGGATCTATTCCATGGGTACCATAAGCACTATTGGGTCATTTAACATTCAAAAGGTAATCGCCAAGGACATTAACTAAGTGTTCAAGATCACAGATTCCACCCTTTTTATGTCTACCATTCACACCAAAAGATGGTGAAAACCTATATTGAGGTCAAACTCTAAGAAACAATTCATCCATAGACACTAGAATAATGATTCTGTGATTATAAAGGGTTGATACACCTTATTATTTTACATGTTTTTTTATATTTTAATCCACCCCTATCCTCAATCCTTCATCAACTTCTTTAGTGAAATACATTGGACTACCCAGACGAACAAACATGGTTTAACAAAGTTACTCCTATTTAGTTTTATACAATTTCACTATTAGTTCTCAAAGATACATGTGTTCTTATGATTTTATAACATAGATATTGAGTTATCGCTATGTTATTTTCATAATTGAAAAAAATCAATGGGTTGGTATACATGGAGAATCCTCAAATAAGACTCCATCATACCCCTCTAACGCCATAGGAAACTGAAATCTAATGTAATATTACACTCCATGAGACATAAAATCATACTTATAAAAAACTTATTGTATCCTCTTACCCATGATCTCTTCAAAATCATCTAGGGATTCCTTCTAACTAATGAAGCCAATTTTTTCTGGCTAAATTTGGTACACCACCATCATCACAGGTAACAATCATATGGGAATAGAGAGTATAAAACTAGTATATAACATGGAAAAAATTATAGGGTATCACTAACACTATGAAAAGATTCTATGTGAGTCTCTCTCTATTCCGCAATGTTTGGTCATGTTATCAGTAAAAGTGATTGAATGCTGAATATCTCTATAGAAGCCCCCAAACACAAGGGTTGAGTAAAAAAGGTCTATTGGTATCTCTAGACCTCAAAAGGGTATACATTCAAAAAAAATGAGTCTTACGACTATGTGCCAAAATTGTAGTTAGGGACGAGAAGACACATGTCATACCTCGAACCACACTCAAACCCTTTCGGTCACAAGATTTGACTACCTAAAGCTATCCATTCCATTCCACATGTTCTTTATAACTAGGGCCCATGTCGAAACCTTAACATCATAAAATGACCGCAAACATACAATTTGAAGGATATCATATTCCACACCTCAACACAATACAATTTGGGTGGAAAATACTCACACATAATATTTTAAATCATGTCACAATAATTATTGTGGGTGGGTTATGTTTCTCACTTCATTATGAGCCTAAAACAAATCAATCATCACTAACACAGGGCTCCACTGATTCCTTGTTCTACCCAGGAGAGGAATCGCAACTATAAACACTATCAAAAGGGGCTATATGTAAGAGGTTTGTTAGCTCCAAACAATCACTCTAGACCACTAAAACCAAATAAGGGAATATATAACACTATGAATCATGTGAGATATTATCTCTAAAAAAAATGACGAACACTTATAAAAGGTGTTTTATCTTCCAGTACGACTGTAACCAACTAATTCTTTAAATTAGTTTTAGAATCCACCTAAAAACTGGTGGTGGGTCACCATTCTTCTAAATGGGTGGGGATATCTCTTGCAGTCAATTCAAAGGAACCACCTCCCACACATTTCCACAATGTAACTATCCATTTCCAAGTGGATCATAACCATGCTCCAAATATGAAAAACTAGTTAGTTTTCTCGTGGAATCATCACATAGTATCCATATTGCACAATGTTAAAGGGATCATGTATAGGGAGTTTATTGAAGAATGATATGAAAACCATAAACATTTCTTATACGATGAATGTACACATTTTTCTATATAACAAGTTCCTATATGTGATTAAATAAGAAGAATGTTATTGAATTTTTGGTGAGTGGATGCATTTGATGCAACAAGATCACTGGTTTCCATATATTGAGATCCAAACATGAGAAATATTAACATTGTCTCCCTAGTTTCCAAATATAGCCAAATTTATAGTCTATATTTATACTCTATTCTGATGAGAAACAACCCTGATACCACATTGTCATGACCTATCCCACTGGATCCCACCTAGCTAGTGATAGACCAAGAATGACACCGAAATCCCTCCTCTCATAGGCCAGGTTCTGGAAACCAATGTCGTGTAAGAGTATCATGTGAATGAGAGTGCTTATCCTAATGTACATATATACGTTCACACATAAAAGGAATTTGAAATAATAAAGGGCTAAATATAATCCAACTGAACCTGTAAAATAGCCCAACCTACTAATAAGGAGGGGGCTATTATCCAATGAAACACATAGAACAAACCACGGTATATCCAGCTCAACATTTCTCTTCCAACTCCTCATCCACCTAGCAATCCATCAAAAATTATGTTGTATACATAAGAAAATATTTTTGTGGATTCATTCAAGGAAGGGGAAGAATATACATACCTAGTAAGGCACATAGAAATCTATAAATATAATGAATCAAAGTGGAAGTGGCCATTTCCTCACCATAAAGGCATGTCGATCAGAATATAATGAATAAAAATAACAATACTAACTCTAATTTTATCAAAGTTAGAAACCAAGTCAAGGGTAAGATCACAACAATACTATCGGCCGAGAATTATAACAGAGGATCAAAAGTAACACTTTTCTAGGAGAAGTCACTCTACTTGTCTTGTACTCACTAACGGTACTCATCCAATATGTCATTCCTATAGGGTATTTCCAAACAAATGGAACAAATCAAAGACACGATACAATAAAATTACTTCCATGAATAAACACCATGTAAAATGAGATATCCCTTCTAGGATACACACTTGATCGGAGTAAAACTCAATAAAAGACCTAAAATCTCAATACATAAATAGGTGATCACACCTAGGGCCGATGGGATTTACATGACTCTATCTTGAATAACCATCTATGTTGGGGACCAAAAGACCTTGTATTTTGGCCATCAAACTTCATAAAAATAGACCTAGGGGTGAATAAAATTATAGAGAATCTCACCCTCTATAGCACATATGGATCATGTGACTCTATTCAAGACTAATCCTAATGAGGGGATCATATACTATTCCTAGGACCTGGTATATCATAGTACCCTAATGGTAATAAACCATGGGAGCATACCCTAAAGAAACTATTCTATAATAAAATTGTTCACGGGGTTTCACTGATGCTCACACTATAGTTGAAATGATAAGAACAAGGGCTCCAACTTGTCCTTTAATGAGAACAAAATGAGTACTATTGGGTATAGATCTTGTATATCTGACTTTGAAAAAATTATTGTCCTACTATCACATGTGGAATAAATTTATCTAAATACATGGAATGTTCTTTATGATAGTATGTGTGTAGATATTGGTTGGGAACTCATCATTCTATTATCTCAAGTCAGTGTACTCTGGATCGTGTGTGTCTACTCACACAATGCATGTGTACACTAATCATGTGTGAGTACCCAAGAAATGTTTGAGAACATTATGTATTATATTTGGTGTAATCCTTTTCACATGATGTGTATAGGTTGGGTTGGCACTTAGAATTTTCCATATTCCCATGATCATGTACTTTCTAAAGTCCACAGTGTGCTCTATAATATAGATAGTGTATGGGCTAACATGACCACCTAGGAGTGTACTGACTATACATGATGAGCTCTTAGCCATGGGATACAAGGTTTGTGATTTGACACACACCAAGTGTATCACTTCACGGACTATTTGGCATGTACTCCCAATACAACACAAGCTACCTAGATAGGTACACATTGCCTATGAGTCAATCACACAGTGTATGATATTTTACTCTATGAATAAACCCTAGCTTCTAGAAAAATGTGGACTATAAGGCATGTGTTCCTAAACTACAGACCATGTCTGTAAGGATTTTCTAGAACATGTTGGTCCTCGTGTGTTTTTGTTCACACAAAATCCTCTTCCAAATTATCTACAAATAATTATAATGAAATAATGATCTAGAATTAAATGATACTGGCCATTATTGGTGGCTATATTTAGGACACCCCTTTTACTTGGGAATCATCCATTTCTTCACTAAATCACAATAATTCCAAAACCCACAAAAACAAGGACATATGATCCATACATGATCCTCTTCAATCATTATCAAACATATATCATTCCACCACTCCCAATATTGAACCCAGTGTATTGACCTATTAAACTAAATAACAATGAAACAATGATCATTTACTAATTATTTATTAAAATTCCAACCAAATGGAACACAACTGATTATTATTCATTGAAATTTGGGAAAAAGAACATAAAAATAGGAATTATCTGTAGTTAATATTTGTTTTAGCCCTGTTTTGATATCGTGAAGGCAATGAATGAAGAGGAAAGAACCATAATAAAGAATCCATAATCTCATGTGAAAATATCCACTAACCATAAATCCAAATTTAACCCATGAATCAATTGTTAGATGGAATGACTCATGTTTTGCATAGAATAAAAAAATATGATATTAATATAATGAAATAAAATACCCAACCAGGAGTTTTTATTGATCGTTGATGAGGAATGGTTCTAGGTTGTTTTCATTGGTGTGATCTATGAACTCCATTTGTAATGTAAAACTCTGCAACACCAATAAATGATCTCTGATCTATTCATCATTTTCCAAGTATTTCCTCCATTCACACTCTCAAAATATCTAGTGTATATTTTAAATACTAGGATTTAACATAAATGGGTTCAAATAGGTAGGGACTTAGGTCACGAAAAATAATATTATGTAAATTAATAAATTTATTTTTTTGAATATTATCCTCCCACGACCACACTTCATCAAAAAAATCCTACAGATATTAATATTATGTCACAACTAGGATAAAAATCACATTCCAGATTTAATTGTGGTCTCTTATTTCCAATCTAGAACACTATTTGGGTGATATATTATTATTTTTGAAAAGATATATGTCTGGTATGTAACATATTTAATATTTTTAGTATCACCACAAAAATTCTCTCCAAGATACATAATTCCATGTGATCTCAGTATAATACTCTAAAAAATATTTTAAGGAATATTCCAAATTGTTCCATATAAATTTCAGAATTTTTATAATAATATTTTAGTCTATTTAGTATATAAAATGTGGAAAATGAAATGAAAATATGTATTCTCAATTAATTATCATATTAGATGATAAATAAAATCGATTAAAAAGATAGATATTGTATAATTTTCCCAATTAAAATTTAATTATAAATAATCCCAAATAAAATGGGATTGGGAAGAAGAACCCTTACCTTATGTCTCGTCATTCTCCATACACATTTAAAAGTCCTGTATAATTAATATAAATTTATTATAAATTCATTTAAAAACTATAATCATATATATAATATTATATATGATATACTTATAAAATATTATCACTCATTTACTGACATATCATTCTTAAAATTCTTTTTTTGGGTGATACCTCCATCATTTTCATGTAAGTATTGGTTAGGTAGTCCCAATAACTGTGTATTAATCATAGTTCCATCATATTAAATATGAAAATATTGGTAATAATTTCATATATAATCATTATATATATATATTGAGTCATACATAAAAGTTAGAGATAGAAAAATGAATTACAATGTTCATGGTGATGGTAGGACATACATACTCATGAGCATAATTTTCACTTTCTGATGGTTGGAATGAAAGGTAGTTAAATAATAATTAACATTTAAATAATAATTATTATATAATAAATATAATACATATTCATTAAATATATCTTTCTTAATATCCATGTAAAGAAGAAATGGAAAAATAATCACAATGCTTTGTGGTGATGGTATTCCACATGTACGCAGTTGCGTCATTATCATTTTCAAATTGATTGAAAGTTAAGAGTGTATATTTGGTATTATAATTATGTAATAATAATTAAATAAAAAATATAATATATAAATAATAAACCCTTAATAATAATTATCCACAATATATGTTGATAGATAATGAATTGTATATCTACATGGAGGTGATAGTCCATATGTACACAAGAATAATACTATAACATCTCATTTGATGGAAATGAGGATGGAAAATTGAAGATGACTATTCATAATAAAAATTTCAGTATATTTAGGATACTAAATTTTTTATGTTTTTATTAGTACCACAAATTTAGTGGAGTTGTATGAATAAATAAAATTAATGTGGTGAGGTTGGAATAATACCTCTTCTTCTATAGGCCTCCTTTAGATCCCTTTTTAAGGGAACATGAAATATTCTTATAAAAATACCATATCATGTACATAATTGATATATAATTTTAGAGGAGAAATTTTTTAGGGTTTTTTCATGATTTATTTGTAAATTTAGTGCACCAAAAATAGAGAATATGTATTCGATTATATTGTAGGGAAATGATAGAAATAGAATTACTAAAAGTATTTAAATATAATTAATGATATTCTACAAGGGTACGGCTTCCAGATATTCATTGATTATATGAAAAAGAACATATGGTTAAATATCATCTTCCAATAAAAATAAGATTGGTTTCCGTGTCATTTTAATCATTTTTTTTGGTCTATCTCATTGGCTAACCAATTCTACCAATAACTACGGTAACAAATTTTTTAATATTAATGAGTTATAATATATATTTTACGGTAAAAAATATCTCATAAATGGGAAATATATGATGTTTTTTATCATTAATCATCCTTTTCATACTCTTGTAAAAAAAATTGTTTCATTAATATTTTAATTATATAGTATTTATCATAAAATTTTATTATTCACATTATTTGAACTATTTACATAATTTGACTATAAAATTTTTACGAATATAATTGAATTAGAATATAAATCATTATAAAATCCCTAATATGTTATATTTATCTATAAAATTAATCGGACACTGTACCACAATGAAAAATTATATTGACTGTTTTTAATATCATTTAGTTGATTTTCAATAGGTTGCACAAGCATTGTGCCAGTATTGCATAATTATTTAAGGTATTATTTTGTAACTAAAAATTATTAATTAATTACCATGAAAAATTTAATTTATTACTATTTAAATAGGTTTTTCTTTGTTTCTCCTCCTCCATTGACCAATGTAATAGTATATAGGCAATGGATCCACCCATGGAGAATTTGACAAACGCACCACATTTTCAAATTTCTATTATCATGATGCTATCATATCCCCTCTCAGTCGTACTATCAGAACTCTCTATTGTGGCGGTCATTCCTCCTTCACCTCCCTTCATTCCTCCCCCATCACTAAGCCTCTAGATATGAAACCCTTGGGTGCACCGACTCTGATTCTAAAATCCCACTCTTTGAAATAAGTGATTTCCCACCCTACTTTACACAACTCTTCCAGAACCACACTATTCCCTAAGATAACTCTGGTCAAGCTCTGTGCAGATTTAGTGGACAGTTCTCGTTAGATCCATTTTCACTTGGATCCTTTGAGTCATACATTCTTCTTCATTAGCGGACACATGTATCTCATTTTGGAGTAGAAAAAACCCATCTCCCATATTTTCAGAGTTTTGTGATACCATGGGGTTTGAAGTCTCCAGTTCGTGTCTGCATCCTCAACAGGAAGGCCTTATATTTGGTGCTGCACTCCCAAGAGGATTTTGTGAAATCATAGTCTCAAAGCCCGCACTCGGTTGGGGAATGGTAGTTCTACTTGTTCTGGTGGTCTATTGATTCTCACCATGGTCGTTACTCCTCTTTATCAGTAGTATTGATGAATCTTTCCCGACTCCCTATTTATTTCCACAACTATTTTTTCCTTCGGGGTACAGGAGATATTGATGGTGCTTTTCGGTGTGTAGATGAACACACACATCCTCCCCAATATGCGGGTGTGGCAAGGATCTATGTAGAAATGGACTTATCCTTCCGTCTCCCTGCTTGTATTTTTCTTAATGCTAGAGATGCTATTTATTAGTGGTGGCCATAGGCTTATCTCTCTCTAGTTTTTTTTCTGTATAACATGGTGTTTACATGAGTTCTACCATTTTATTTTCCAAAATTCACAGTATCAACCGATAGATTATCCCCCTAAACATTCAACTACATCATACCCCCCTCACATCAGAGAGGTGATGTTTTTTCTATGCTGGTCCATATATCCACTATAAGGGGGATGGTACATCAACCTCTTAGATTCTCATAGATCCTCTTGTTTTATAAGATTTTCCTTCACTGCCCTCCCCTCCTTCCAAGGAAGATATTTATGATCTTTAACTAAATACATTCACTTTCATGGTTTGTATAGCCCCCCTTTTTTCCTACTTCTAGTTTTTGAATTACCAAAATCTTCAGTGTTGGTTCATCCTTTATCTCTATAAAAGATGTCAACCATATGGGAAGATGACCCTACTCATAATGGAAAATATCCCCTTCATTCTCTAGGTCTCTCCCTATGCGGTGATTCCCCTCTAACAACAAATGAAATACCCCTATCCAATGATTACAGTGGTTATTCACGTATGCAATTAGACCTAGATTCCAGTGTTTTTTCCCTCCATCCAATGGTTCTTATACCCGACCTCGGGCCAAGTGGGCGTAAGCCACTTCATCCAAGGGTTTAGTGTGCTTGTCTGTGCTAGGGGCCAAATATGTGAACCCCTCTCTTCGATGATTCTGTTTGTCATTTGGAATGCCCAAGTCCAAGGGTTATTAGTTAAAAAAGATAATCTAGAATCTTAGATTCTTCATAATATATTTTCATTAGTTTTGATCCTTGAACAGAATAAGCACCCTTCTAATATTGGTGACCTCTCCTCGAAACATTGTCTTCAAAATTTACTTCTTAGTGACCTAATCAGTCAACACATATTGATTTTTTTGGAACAAATACTTTTTTGTTGATCATATTTCTATATCGGATCAAAAAATCACTACAAGGATTAGGTTCTAAAACTCTACTTACGACATAAACATTGTTGATGCAAAAAGTGATGTAAGGAAAACTGAGATATTAAGGAAGGATTTAAGAAACTTCAATCCGAGTGATGAGGCTTGTCTCTTGAGTGGAAATTTCAAATCCATCCCTGATACATTGGAAAATAATGGTCCGGTGGTATACCAAATGAGAGATATGAAATCTTTTGCGAGCATTGCATCACATAATGGAATCCTAGACACTGGGTTCACAGCAGATAGGTTCACTTGTTGTAACAACCAAAAGGCCATAGATGCATCTGTAGCTGGCTCAGTCACTGCTTGGAAAAATTTCATCTCAGTTCCTCTTTCTCGAGTTCCAAAGTTGATAACCTGGACTTAGTGCACTTCGACCACTATTTCCTTCTTATTACATTTGTTGTTAGTAATAATCATGATGAACAATTATTTTTCCGCAGCCACTGGTAATAGGACCCTGACTATCATTAATTAGTGAGATTGACATAGAGTAATGTCATGGTAGATTAAAATATTGAAAGAGAACCTACACCATTAGGATAAGAACAAGCCCTCTCAATTCCATGTCCTTGGAAGTCTTAAGATGGAGATTGAATGGGCTAATACAGAACTTGAAAAAAAAATGGGATGATGATGTTTTCAATAATTTGGGTGGCATGAATAATATTTTCGGTGACATGCCTCTTGAACATGAAAGGTCCATTAGAGAGAAATCAAGGGAGAAGTGGCTGAAGGATGAGGAAAAAAACGCAACCTTATTCTTGGATTGCATCAAAAAGGGAAAGAGATTCCCTGCTCCAAATATTATTTTCAAAGAAGGATCATTCTCAAAAAATATCAATGTTCTTGGATGTATGGATATGTATCATTTTAATTCCTTACATAATGATGATAAAACTTTCTTATAGGAGGGATATCCTAGTGGACATGATGAAATTTTCGATGTTATTCCTCATGTTATTTCCAATTACATGAATGGTTTTTTCATAATATTCCATATGAATAAGAAATTTGGGTAGCATATTCCTCCCTCAACTCTACTAGTGCAATGATCCTATATAGTTTCCCATGATATTTTTTATATTATTTTTTGTAGCATCATCAAGAAAGAGCTGGCAGACATCATCGATCATTACTTTTGAGGAGGGATCAATGCTAAAGTTCCATGGGTCACCATTTTGATCCTTATTCCAAAGGTTAAATACTATTCCACTTTAAAAAAAATTCAAACCTATCAGAAATTGAAATTTCCCCTAAGAAATTCATGCTACTATGATCAACTGAATATTAGCAATGCACATCCACAGATGGGTTTCAAATGAGATAGTAGGATTTATCCATGGGAAATCCACTCAAACATCCATTTCATTGGCAGAGAAGTATGTGGATGAATTTAACAAAATGGTAAAAAGATCTAATATTTCCTTTAAACATGATATATACAAGACCTATGATAGGGATGAATGGAGCTTCATTATTACATTCATGTGATTCAGGGGTTTATCCAAGTGGGTTATTGACTTGTTTTTTTGATGCATCATGTCTCTCGGGTTATCTGTAATATATATGGGGGAAAAGATGTGGATTTTTTTAATCATATCGGGGGGTTAAGGTGGGGGTATCCCCTATATCTTAGTGTGTTTATCATGTTCTAATACTCTTTTACCAAATATCTGAATAAATTTATCAATGTGAGGTGGTTCTTGTCCTTTCATGTGTAGATAAAACATTAGTGTTATTTATCACCTCTTATTTACTGATGACCTCCTCATTTTAACCAATGTTAATAGAAGGTTCGTTCAGGAACTGTATCAGATCCTAGATACTTACTATAAATGGAGTGGTAAGTTCATTAATAAAGAAAAATCAGTGTCTATATATCACTATTATGTTCATATCGAAGGGGAAATAAAAGTTAAGAAAATATTAGGATCCCCCAAAGGAATGTTCTCATGGATTAATTAGGGGCTCCAATTTCACATGGTATGATATGAATCCACCACATTGATGGTATTTTTGATAGTATTACCTCTTGCATTCTAAACTTGAAGAATCATTTTCTTTATATTATAGGGATCATAACCCTAGTTAACAACATTATTACGTTCACTCCTATAAATATTCTTGTGGCAACCATTATCCGTATGATGGTCATTTATATCATTAAGAGTACTGTAGCTAGCTTTATTTGGGATGCCTATGAATAAGTGAGATACCCCTAAGAATCATGGAATATAATGGCCTATGATTCTGAGGAAGGTTGTATCAATATCAGAAGCATCTAAGGCACTATGGATCATCTCTTAGCAAGGCAGGTGTGTGATGTGATGTATGGGCATTCTCTCTAGAGAAGTTCACTTATAAAAAGTATGAATCATGTTTTGATCTCATAGGCAGTAGGAGTTCTTGTATTGGGATATCACATGGGAAACATCGAAAAGCTCTAAAAATATTTGAAATCAATTTTGGTGGAAGGATAAATTAACTTCTAGAATGACTATTGGGTGGGAAATTTTTTGACCTTCCCCGGTTGCTCTGTACTTGATATCACCTTCTCCGAAGGTAGAACATTTCCTACCTTCCTGAAATATATTCTAAATCACCAACAAGATGTGGTTTATCTTGGCATCTCTATCTCTTCTGAACCGTGTAGACATGTCTTCACTACTACTTCATTAATGATTATTCTCCCCTAAGGATTCCCTCTTTTTGTTATAGGAAAAAAATGGCAATGATACATGGTGTGGTTTTCTATGGTGTAAAGAAATTCCAGCAATGTTATATTATTTACTATGGTGCATTCATAATTATGATATTGAAAATGTTGAGGGAGTTCAGAGAAAGGGTATCATCGTGGACTCCCAGTTCATGTGCTGCTGCTCCCCCAAGGAAGAGATGTTCACACATATATTCTATAAAGTATATTGGGATTTCCCAAGATGGAAGAGCCTTAGAATTTTGTCTTGGTGTGATGTCCATGGTATGCCAAGAAATCCATTCCTCCAGTCTTAGTTTCAAAGTTCAGATGAAAATACCCATGAAAGAAATGCTCAATCAATGCTCTTTATATTGGGATGATGTATTCATTGGTCCTTTGGTAATAAATATGGACATACGAGGGCCCTCTTTCTCACCTGGTGGTGAAATTTAAACCCTGGTCACTCACTATGGAGTTGTATCCACTTCTCAAACACTAAAACTGTGCCCCTTCCTAACATCGGCTCCCTAAAACTCATAATACGAGGATGTCACCTAACCTTTCAACTACACACGATGATTGGGTTAGATGGTTACCACCAGAGCATGAACTTAAATTTAATACTAATAGATCTTGTATATAGGGATATATGGGAGGAGGTGGGGTGGTTCGCGACTATAGAGGAATGTTAAATTTTTCCATTACTCTATGTCATGTTCAAGGTGATTCTCTCATAGATGAAGATGATACAATGCTCAAAGGTCTGACATTGTGTCATTGTTCTAATATTATCCTCAATTAGGTGGAATCTGACTCTCCAATACTCTCCAAATCCCCCAAAGGTGTGATCTCTACCCCATGGCCTATCACAAATATTTTTTATAAATGTATAAAATTTATCTCTAGTAGAATTAATATCACTCACACTTAGAGGGAGGGAAACATGGCCATGTGATTCTTGGCTTCCTTGTCTACTTCTAATAACCCTTGCACCATCATTAACTGTATAAGCTCCTATCCCCCTGAGTGAATGAATATGGTTTGGGAAGAAACACTTGGTCTTCATTACACCATACCACATGACTTGTTTTGGGTGAATTTCCCCCTTCCTTTTAATAAAAATTCCTAACATTGGATGGATCGATTATTAATGTCAAAATTAGTGTTAAAAAAAAAATCTTATTTTAAATGTATCTATAATTTTTAAAGGATCTTAATTATAAAATTAAATAAATTCATGTGTTTGAATGAATTTTAGGCCATTACAAATTAGTTTTAATAGTAATTAACCCATTTTACCTATATCATATAAATAAAAAAATAGAATGGATACTATTCACACTGAAAGAAAATAAAAAGTGAACTACATTAAAATTTAGAGCTCATAATTACAAAAATGTAATATATTTTTTCAAAATTAAATATATATAATGGGATGAAATTAATTTATGATAAAATCAAAAACCACAATAGATAAAATATTTTCTTAAAAATTCATTTTTTGTATAAAATTGTTTGTATACAAAATTTATCAATAAAATTAATTATGATGAACTGAATTAGATTATTAATAATATAATATAATTAATGTATCTTATAAAATATATAAAAAATATAACTTTTTAAATTATTGAATAAAAAATACAGTTTTCAAAAAAAGTATAATTTATAGTATTTGGGAAAATAAAATATAAATTTATTAAAATTGTTCTTTTGATAATTTAAAATATGATATTATTTTCTAAAAAATAAAAGTTATAAATGACCCATAAATAATTTATAATATTTAAAATCAAAAACTGATTGAATCCATTTTCGAATAAAATGTATTTTTTAAGAATAGACTCACTTTACATAAAATTGAGATCTTATTTCATGATAAATAATTAATAAATTTATGTTTAGTAGGAATATTATATATATTAATAATTTGAATAATTTTATTCATACCCAAGAAATTGATGTCTATGTGATAAATTTCATATTAAATAATTATATTTTAATAGGTTAACATGGTTTGTTTAATCACGGTGTTATCCGAAATTCATGCTATTAAAGAAATTAGATTTATCTATAGAGAAAAATATTATAAAATCCCATGGTGTTAAATATATTATGAGGTGAAGGAATGTTATAATTTTATGGATCCTAGATTTTTTGAACTAGAATTCTCATGTTTTGTGAATAAGGGACTAGAAGTGGTGTGCTTTTTTATGTTAGGGGACTAACATACATGGAAATAATTAAAATATTTTGGTGACATAAGGTCACTATCAAGGTCATATGGCTCCAAATGTGAAGGAATTTTATTTTAGGACAAGATTTAACGGATATATATAAAAATAATAATAATTTTAATGGATTGAGTGTAAATTCTACCCTAATCACTTTGATTATCTACATGTAAACCCATTTTACCATAAATGCAGTAACAAAATTTAATTATGTTTTCATTTCACTATAAAAAAATTAAGTTATCCAAATTAGATAATAATAATTATTTTAATTATAATTGTGGAATCCATTAAATATATTTAATTTCAATAAGTGGCTAAATTTAATTTTAAATATGCACGTAACTATTAATTAAAATATTATATAAAATAACTAATCATTAAATATAAAACACAATTTACAGAGAATAATTTATTTATAAAATACATAAAATTAATATTCCATTATATGATTGAATATATAATATATACATTTAATTAAAACAATTTAAAAACACAAATTTATTTTATTTATCATGATCAAAACACATTCTGTGTATAAAAATAGTTTTTTGACCAATGTGTTTTTATGCCAAAAAATGATCTTATTTCAAAATAAAATATAATGATGAGTATTATATAATTAAATAGATTATTTATATTTAAATTATAATTATGTAATATTAATTTCAAATGAGAAAAATATTGGGACCTTTACTTAAAAATAAATTATATTTTTTCCTAAAATTGATATTTTCATTATTCACAAAAACATCTTTTAAAAAATAAATAAAAATTAACCCTAACACAATATTGAAATTAAGATTTGAAAAAAAAATCATTTCATAAAAAAATTATAAAAAACTAGACATTATTTATAATATTCACATTCAAAAAATGTGATAATGAACATTTTTATTGAAATAATATTTTTTAAGAAATCATATTTTGGAAGAATAAATTGACTTTATTGAAAATTTATCACTTAGTTATTATGAATTAATTAATAAAATTTTATTATTAGAAACCTTCGTATTATTTTTTTATAATTATTTAACTAATATTTATAAATATCAATAAAATAAACATCTTATTATTTTTTTATTAAATCTTGTTTTATATAAAAATAGGGTTGTGTGTGTAGAATGTTGTCAACTGTTTCAGGTTTTATTCTTATGGTTGAAATATTATAAATATTTGGGTGTTAAAATAACTAAAAACTTAAACATCGGTAAGGTTAATCCATGACTTGAAGAAACCCCCACAAAATTATCCATTTATCTAGCCACTAACATGAGAGGAAAACAAGAAGATGTATATAATTTTGGTAAGTAGAAAATAATTTATATCCATAGGGGTTGGATTAAATAAAAACACTATAAAACCCTAAAAGTATTTCTTAATAATTGACTCTCCCATTTCATGGTTTAAATGAGAATGACATGGGATATTTTGAATAATATAACGATTTTAGGAATAATTTTTAAAAATATACATGCCCCATCATCATAGTCCAATACACTATAAATTTTCAACATATATAAAAAATATGGTTCTTGTTAAGCCTTCATGGTCTCCAAGACCAGGAAATAAGATTATGAATTTTCCCCTCATACTTTATAACCTGATTCAACTCTAGTCATTATAAAAGACCTTCCCCTTCAAAAAACCACATACATAGCCCCTATAGGACCCCTCAAATATCCAACCACACTCTACTATTGAGATAACCTCATAACACAAGATTTATCCTCAAATAACTCCTTAATTTCCATTATATCCAACAAAATTTCTCATTACCCTATAACATTTCATTACCCCTAGTATCATTCCTGAATCAAACACTATTAAAAACAATTTTATCCCCCCATGGTTGAATCCCAATATATATAAATTTATCAAAATATTTAAAACTAGTACCTTGAATAATGAGAAACCACCTCCACTAAATTTTGAAACAAAAAAATCATTTAGAGTGTATCACTCTTGAGGTTTCTATATATGTTCTATAAAATTTTAGAAAAATGCATTGTTAAGAAATTCAATCTAAATCATTTCACCATATTTTTTACCATAATGACCATTATATCATTAAAATTTATCTAAATTCTCAAAATATAATTTAAATAAAGTTAATTATATAACTAAAAAATAATTCTAATACGTATTTATAGGTTTTTTTATATCTATCCAACACATTAAACATAATGTATTCCCCTTTCCAATGAAATGAATTTTAACATTTAAATATTGAATATTTCAATCTTTTATATGTAAAATTATCAATTATAAATTACCTTATTAGACTAAAAAATGAATAATATATCACATTCCATTTACCTTACAATGACCCTGGATATTTATGGTCTTATTCTATAAAAACACTATTTTTAGCAACTCAACATATGAGTGGAAAAATAATACATTGGTTAAAAAAATTCATTCACATGATAAAAATGATACCACATTGTAATTAGATTAAATTATTCTGAATTTCTATTTAGGATGAATCCCAATTTAGGATATTTAATATATAATGAAACATATTAAACTCTTGTATAAATATAAAAATGGGCTATAAACTCCAAATTAAAAATGGAATATATATATATATATAACATTCTATTTGTAAAATTAGTTGTGGTTGAATCCAACCAATGATTTATTCAAATATATGGCATCCAGATTTAGTATCATCACATGTTTCCATAAAAACACTATTATTAAAATATAATTGTTACTTAAAAAATTTCATAAAAAATATTATTTAGGTATACTAAATGAAAATTCAAAATATGATTTTTATTATCATTTAATTCACATTTTAATAATACTATGTTCATAAATGATTAATTATTAAAAACCCTCATGTACATCTTCTTTTGAGTTTTCTAGTCTGTTTTGGCCATGCATTCCAAAGGCAGCCAGTCACTGGGACTTTTACAGTGATAACGTGGAATGCCTGGTGGTCGATATGATGGGATATAGATCTCATATACACCTTTGGAGGGGGGGTGGGGATTGTTACCTTCTTTTAGACTCTCATAATAATTAAATACATGTTTGTGAATCATTCCAAAATACTAGTGTGGGGTTGGATACCCCTATTTCGGTAATGATATTGATATCATTCATTAATGTAAATACCAATGTATGTATCAGGTGTTCACCATAATTATCTTATTAATATGTGAATCTGTTGTAACTAGACTATGGTTTCATGTCTCATATCTATAAACATTGTAATTTAACCCCATATATGGAGGTAGAATGTGTTTTTTGGAATGTTGATCAGACCCATTTTAAGGTATTCCTATGTATCCCTACAAAATGAATCATAACATTCTGATTGTATGGACACCTAATGGGAAACAATGAACCTTTTACTATTATATAACAATAAAATCAAGGTATATTTCAAGGTCATTCTTCTGTGACCAATTAATAGTATTATAAATTTATTTAGAAAGAAATTTTAACTAAAGTATTCCTCAAAATATATGGCATGTGACATACACATGAGTAGGTCCTTTATTTTTGATATCTATGTGAATATGACTCAACCAGTGTTGGTTTAGATCTTAGGTAACATGTCCCCATGAGGTACAAGGTTAGTTTCGCTGATGGAAAAATATAATTACAAAAACATTATTACCTCATCAGTATTGTGGACCAATGAGGAAGGCTAATGACTAAGTATCATGTAGGATATTAACCCAGTGAAGGGATTTATAAGCATACAAGGAATATAGACTAGTGCGAGAGGTTTTATGTTATTTTATAATAAATATGTCCCTATGATGATGAGTATATATTATTGATGTCGGGTTTGAACCATAGGGATGTTCATTGTGAATCATAATTTATAATGATCAAAGAGAACATATTTTGGGTTGTATGGTTTCATGTCAGGTGATTGTATTGTTTTATGAAGTTTAACATCATGTAATATGGAAGATTCTGTCGAAAAAGGAGATACAATAGAAGATTCGGTGGGGGAAAATTCAATAAGGATTCTGTAACACCTAAATCAATAAGGATATATCCCTTTTAAGAAAGATTAATAAAGTAGAATGTATATATCTATATGGGATTGTTTATAGGATAAGTCATTGTTACTGTGAGTTAGGTATTATGTAATACAACTTCACTAATTTTACTCAATAAATAATTATCAGTTTGAAATAGTTATTAGGGCCATGGTATATTAGGGATTAATCTAAGGATAAGGAACACATATTTCCTCTTAGGTGAAATTACATGTGTTTTGAGGGGTGGCTTTAAAATGTTCATGCTTATTCTCATTGAGTAAAATAGGGTGTCTCCCTTGATGTGGCCATAATTGGGACTAAAACCTTGAATGAGGCATGTGGTAAAGACCAAGAGCTTGGAGATCATAAGTTCTTCTCACAAGTGAGTGTGTTATAACTGAATAAATATTTAACTAGATATTTGGTGAATCAGGTTGGTGAAATCATAAATGGGGACATGTGTGGGGCATATACATTGAATGAAATCCCACAAGAATGTGGCACATTGATTGGAATCAAGAATCAGAATTAGAATGTTAATAAAGGAATGGAAAATATTGGGATACCATTTTAGGGACCTTCCTTATCATGGGAATGAAAAATCATGATCATCTGGAGATATCAATAGATATAAGGGAAGATAATTACCAAGATTCCTTTTTCTCATGGGAAAACACCATCAATGGGGAGTATACTAATGTGCATATCCAGACAAAATATGTCCTGTGGATTTAGAAGTATCCATAATATTTGGCATCCAAGGTAAGACACCCAATATAAATTAATATTAATTATTAAAATTCCATTGCTTACCATGACCTAATATGGGAACCAAATAAATAGATTCTCTTTAGTAGAGGGAAAAGATAGTTTTCCTTGCTTTTTCAAATTGAAAGCCTAAAAAATTGGTCATCTTGATATACTGAAGGGCTAAGTAAGTGGGTATTCATCAATATATAATAGGTATATGAAAATTTTGTTCACTTCACTATACTAAAGGGATATGATAAGTGAGTCTATATTACGTTAAAAATGGTCTATGTAATGTGGGGTTTTTTCCACATTGAAGAACAAGAGAAGTGAGTTTACTTCACTAGATTAAAGGGATAACTGAATTGGGTCTACTACACTATTTTTAAGGACTATGAATAGTAGTAATTCCACCAACGTAACATTGGTTGCGACCTCACCTAAATGGGAATGTTTATTCTTGGATACCTTTAGGTGAATAATCTATCAGAAATTTGGCTGATAACTGTGGTTTTTTGTCATTTTGACTTGTTTAAACTAAAACCAAATTATTTTGTAGGGTTTTCAAGAAACCTAAAATATATGTGGTATCAGAAACTTTTTGTCATTATTTATTTATAAATACATATGTTTTTTATTCATATATCATGGAATTATCAATTCATAGATTTTTTTTACATTTTTAGAGTTGATTTTGTTTGGGAATGTTCACATATATAATGATGATGGTTTAAATATCTACTAAAAAACATTAAATATTTATTAGTGAATTAAAATTACTATATATTAAAACATAAATTATTATTTATTTAATTTTACACTAAATTATTAATCTTATTTGGATATTGTTTAAACCGACACTAGTAATGTAATTATATAAAATTTTATTTTGAAGACACCAACACACAGAAAGAAATAATATGTCATGAAAGTAAATATACCACCAAAAATTAATTTAAAATTAAGCATTTACACTAATAAAAGATGGGTAATAACATACATATTTTATTAATTATACTTAATAAGTTACAAGTTATGAGTATAATTATTTGACAACATCCCCATGATGTATCTCAAAATCAGTCTTTATGAATTCCAGCTGATGTGTGATAATCATATCCAACTATATCTATACTCCCTACTACCGAAACCTCTATTTTAGGTTATTTTAAAATTAATATATCATTTAAATTTATATTCAAAAAATCTTCATATTCTAAATGAAAATTAAATTGTGTAATTTACAAGTTATCTTTATACTTTAATTGATGCAATCATTCGAGGTATATATCAGGTTTTAATCTGATAGAATTTATCTAGTGGATTTTATCAAGTGATGACCTTCACAAACAAAACTCTAATAAGAAATACTTGTTCTTATATTGTGTTATCTTTATATAGAATTTTTTTATTTAGGAAAAAATATCATTTTATTTTCTAGATGGACAGAAGAACTATAACATATAAAAGATGAAACCATCGAAATTGAACCTCAATACCTATTAAAGTACTAATATTATAATGTTCTAGAACCCATCCAATACACACCACAATGGTTTTTATTCCAAGAAAACATCATAACATAGTATGCCTGGGATACCGAGATGGACTGTATGGGGTTGGATTCCCACAGTTATTTTATTTTTTTCATTAAATCGAATACTCATCAAATTTAATGAAATAAAAATATATATAAAAATAGTGATTTTAATTTCTCATAAATAATTGAACATTTAAACATACATATAATTTACGAAATAATAATATTAATATTTATATTCAAGGAATAATATACAAACACCGTCTCCAATTCCATTTCATATATCTTATATTACTCCTGAATGAAGTTTACATAAAAACATGAGGAATTATTGTATAATTAATAATTGATAGAAAATTAAAACATATAACATTATGATAATTCAACATAGAAATGATAATTATATTTTGTGAAAAAAGAGAGGCACTTTTGATTAAATCCATTTCATGCAAAATATAAAATTACCTCACTCTCAAATGATTGATAAAAATTATTCAAAATAGTTTCAAATGGTTTTATCTAAAACAAAGATAAATAGATTTAAAAAATACCGGGTAAAAAACACCCATAATAAATATAAGATTTTTTGGAACCCAAAATACATCAATACATATATTCAAAATATAGTAAATTAATTAACCATAGATAAGAAATTATTTTGACAAATAATGATCAATTCAAAAATTCAAAAGCAAACTAAAATTCACCACCCAATTGCGATCAATGAATAAATAAATGGAAGTAATTTGAATAAAATATGTAAGTCTAGATGAAACCAATATATAATAAATCTTTGTTTTTTCCAATATTTTTTTTTAAAAAAATGATGCAAAAATAATTATACAAAAATACCATACACTACAAATGTATTTTGAAAAATAAATGGAATATTATCAAATATGAATAGAAGAAAGACCGATGTATTGAAATAAAGTATGATTTTATTACATTCATTAGATGATGGTTATTCTTATAGTTCAACAAATTGATCCCACATAATTGACATATAATGTTATTCCATGCTATGGGAAAACCATAACCATGATTTTTGAAAAAAAATTATCTTTGAAGCTAGTTTTTATAATTCTTGAATGATAATATTATTGAATGTTTATAACATGTTGTGATACCTAAAATATTTTAGAAAAATAATCTCAATTCAATTAAAATTTGTTTTAAATTGTTTTTTAGTGTATTAAATTATTTTAATCAACAAAAGATGTACTATACACAACCTTCACAATGAATTATTATAGAATTTATTCCTAAAAGTGTCATCGTAACATGGTGATTTGTTGTACTAATCAAATTTCAAACATAATATTGAGAGTTTTTCCCCAATAAAATTCCATAACATCCTTCCTTAACCTAATGTATTACTACATTAAAAATATTGTATCTTCGTTAAATTATTTGATTAGAAATATATTTTAAAAAATTATTTTTCATTAGTTAAATAATTGAATGGTTATTCCATAATAAAATTTCTATTCACTCATGGTTATGATTTCTCAATAAATATAGTTGTTGAATATTCCTCTATTAAAAAGTTGGGGTCATAATGATTGGGCAAAAATACACTGTAGAGAAGGATATGTTTTGGGTTATACCTCGAGGTTAAGTATCTAAATAAATTATAATTAAAATTATTGTATTACTTGGGTATATTAGTTAAAAATCCTAATGAAACATAATATAGGGTTCTCACATTCCCCCTTGAATGTTTTTTTGAATATAAAAATGTCATTTTGGAGATAATAAAACTTAGTGGAGTGATGTTAAAAAACCTATCCTAAATAGGAACACATTTAGGTTTCTATGATTATTTTAAAGAATCAAAAATATTTTGAAACACAATTTTTTTTGAAATAAAAGTGTAATGAGGAATATAAACTTTTTCGACAATGTATTTGGAGGCTCATTCACTTAACTTCCATCATAATTTCAATAGAAATCTAACAAAACATCTAATTATCAAAATGGTCTCCCTGAATTCATTGTCTGCCAGAAGAAATGATAAATAAATATTTTAATATACTACAAATCTAATAATATCATATAATCATTATAAATAATAAAAAATATTACCATATTATATCTATTTAACCAAAAAAATATTCAAACCAGATGTGTATGTGATCATATGTTTTGATGTACTCATTATATTTTTCATTCACTCTTCCTGAAATCCATGACATGTAACTTGGAATAGTTTTATACATATATATAATGATATTAATATAATAATATATTAATATTTACCATATTCCTTTTAAGATTATGAATGTAGACAAATATTTTTCACTATTCTTGAGGTACATATTTAGGTACCCTATCAAACATTTTTTGATTAGTCAATGGTATATCATTTAAATATTACCCAAATCACTATTTAATATTCTTACATTTGTTAAAAAAATATAACATCCATTGATTTGACATGACATCTTCCACAAAATTGTGGAAATACATCTAAAAATAAATATTCATTCAAATTATTAATATTAAACTCAATGAAAAAAATTAATTTAATATATTATTGTAAATGTATTAAAACTACCTTTATATGAAAATAAAATACATAATTCTTTGAAAAAAAAGGTATATGTCACCAATCTGAATATGTAATTAAAAGGGTTAACATATGATATGCTAATCACCCCAATATCTTACCAGATAAACCTATAATACTTTCTATTGGAACTACAAAAATATCTATAGTATATCCAAAATAAAAACTTATAGGTTATCAATACTATTCTCTCTAACATTATTGTTTGTATATATTATGAAAATATTTGCTAGTAGACTACAGAAATAAGTAATTTTTTTCAGATTCATCTTATCTGTAATAAGTGAAACTCTAATATCCATGATAAGTAACTGGGTTGACCACATACAACATAATTCATGACCATCACCTAAAACCTTTTTAACCTATTGAAATTGATGAAAATTATATTTTCATGGAGATAGATGGAATTCCATATGTCAGGACAAGGGATCCATAGTGTAATCTACATTATATTGGTAGGGATTCGTATGGATTTCTGGATTCCATCATGAGGTTTATATATGGAATGAAAAATATAATATATGAGAGATAATGAGTAAAATTAAATGATTTTTGTATGGTGGGAAGACCATCATCTGTCTATCAGCACCTATCATCGAAATTGTGTTTTCCATGGAATACAAGTTATTTTAAACTGAAAAATTGGTATAAGAACATATATTTTAAATCAAGTATAGCAAAATTTTTTTCAAAATTAAACACCTCATGAATAAAAGAAAATTTAAATACAATAACAGAAACATAATGATGAAATTAAATGATATAGCACATATATTTTTTATAATTTAATGGATGAATACACATATAGTTATATTCTTCTTTAATCATATCATTATCTTGTAACACCGTTATTTCAACTATACCCAGAATTTGAAGAACAATATTCTTAAAATCACTAGGGATAAATATGTCAATATATTACAATTGGTGGGATTCTTTGTCATAATTTAGTTCTTTCACTTCATATACCATATCATAGAAATCTTTTTGTTTCATGTTCACAACAACACATCACCCTTTATCAAGTACATATTCCATGAAATATACCATTTTCACTTATTATGTCATGATATATAGATAATTCTTTTTATAGTCACCATCAACCATCATCCAAGAGAAGTCCATGGAAGTAAATTGAATGGAATCTATTTTCAGAACCCTAGATATATTAACCATCATTAATTTGAATAAATCAATTGAAAATGACTGTAGCCATTTAATTATGTAATATTAGTCAACATTCAACAATGTTAGAGTTAATGTGCTATAAAAATAAAACTATTTTGTGTTTTAAAATCATCTTCTTGATCAAATTTAAATAATTTAAATCCATTCAAATTATAAGAATTGAATTTTTTAGCCTACATTAGAAGACCTAAAATTAAAAATATAAAATCCTTTAAAATTTATCTTGAATAATGATATTAATGATCGAAAAAAAATAAAAATTATACATTAAATTTACAGAGCATATATGTCAACCAAAGATATATATGAGTCACGATATTTATGAATTTAAACAATGTGGAAAGGATTTTAAAAACTCTTTATTAATAGTTATTATTATATAATCCTCATTATTTGGTTGAAATCTCATGTGTCACTCTGATTGTATCCTCATCCCTTAAATGAATGGACCAATAACATGAAAATATAGTAGAAGATATCGATGATACTTTAATAATTCTAATTAGTGTTGTGTAATGTTTTAGGTCCTACCAAAAGAATGGCCTATAGTGTGAAATATTTTTTATTTACTTTCATGTTGAGAATGAGTTTAGATATTTTCTAGATTAGAAACACAAATTAATATTTGATTAATATTTTCCACGACTCTAGAAAAAAAGTTAACATAGTCATATTGTAAGTATCATTCAGAGATATAGCCTTCTGGCAAGGATTTATTCTTCAAATATGATTTAAAGTAACTAAGGTATCTATAAAACAAAATGATTCAAACATAACTAACTATATATTTAAGTAATTGGAAATAATGGTTTAATTAAGAATAAAAATATATAAAAAAATTATCTCTTAATTGGATAGATCAATTGATAATGTAAAAGACCAACTAATTTTTTTCATGGCTAAATGCATAGTTAAATGCATTATGACAATAAAAGATTATATGAAGAAGATCATCTCTATTTAAAATAGTGTCAGAAAAATTCAAAAAGTTGGTTAAATAATGTGAAAAACTCTATTATAACAATTTTTATCTTTTTTCCTAATAATATATAGAATATTAATGATATTAACCTCTCTATAAAATATGAGAATCATGAATTATTAATTTATGTAACATATAATGACTAAAGTCAAAACATATTGAAATGAAACATAAATACTAATCAGATACTTTTATAAGGTTTAATATTCATTGTAATATATATTTCTCGATAATTTTCATTGAAAAAAATAGGAAAAATACTTAACATTTTAATCAATAAATGGAAATCACACTATATCCTTTAGTTTATATTGTTTTCTATAATTAATATTGTGATTTTATTTTCCATTCCCATTATTTATTTTGATGATAAAACTATAATAAATATTATACCGAATAAGTATAACATCAATATTATAATGTATTAAATTATATTCCAAATAATGGTGTTTGAAAAATATAGTTATTTTCATTCATTATTGTGTTCCAATTTCAATTGATGATTTACTTAATATTGATTTACCACTCTCATTAAAATTATATACATTTCCCAATTATCCTTTAACATTTACTAGTTGTACAATATTCTGGAACCTATCAATAACATTAGTGGTGGTCCATGATCAATGATTTTATTAAAATTTAACTTTTTCATCTAAAAACTATGTGATTTGTTATTTAAAATCTATTATGAATAAATAAAATACATTTTCTAAAATTCAATAGTTTTATAAAAAATCAATTGTCACAAACTGGACATGATAATACATTGTGTGTATTTTAACAAGAAAATTTACTAAATCTGGGGATGTCACTAATTTTCTACAATATAGTTGCATTAATTTTCAATATTTTTACTACTGATTCATCATATGTTCGGAAATCATTATTTCGTAACTCCAAAAATTATTTATACAAAGGCTATAAGTATTTATTCATGTCAATGCTAGGAATTTTATTTCTAGGGAATAATCATTAAAATGATGATGGGTGCTTATTGAATACACATCCACAAAGGAAAAATATGTGGAATCAGAATAACTATCCAAATGAAATAACTTTTACTCAATGTCTTAAATGGGTTGAATCTATATGTTTCTAATCCTAATAACACAATCCTATAATTGGATAAAAATTCTTAATGTAATAAATTCATTGTTTTACCTAATTTTGAATATATTGGATACATATTATGCCACTATTTTCTTTTTCTTTTTCTTGAATATTAATGTTCATGAGAGATTTAGATGGGAGGAAAAATAATTCAAATCTAACATATAACTGTATTTAAAAAAAATGAATAAAATAATCTTCTTGCAGTACTTCTTTATAATAGTATGTTCATTCGCAATTTAAGCATTTCTCTTGGACTTCCATCTAGAACCATTATGTTTTTTTAACTTCTATCTACTTGAATCCACTCCCTAGAATAGAATATAGTCATTGGGAAAATATTTATAATTGAGGCCAATATTATTAAAATAATTTTCCATTTATACAAATACATTGGGATCTTATCCTGAGGTTACATTATGAAAAAATTCCAATGTCATGGACATTGATTTATTTGTAATTCCACATAGGAAATTGATATGATACAACTACTAGAGAAGATAATTTATAGTACTTGAGAAATTATCCATAAAGATATTGATTTGAAACTTTAACTATATCATGGGAAATATGGTCCTTCGTTGTATTGTTTCTCTTGAATTAGTCTCCACAACATATTTTTAAATATCATTGGATATGTTACAGTCTTGATTTTTGTTATCATATTGTTTCAAAAACATCAATTATCATCACAAAATTTACAACATCCTTGACTGGTTCAAAATATTTATCTTCGATTTTGATGTTGTTTCCATGAAATTTTGAAAACATCATTTTTCATGTTCTTGATTTAATTATATAATTTCAAGGATGTAGTGTTCCCATTCTATTGATGCACATCTGTTCACAACCTTTCTTTAATTTTCAATTCTCCATTCCAAATATAATATAGTATATAATTGACTTAATATCAAGTATTCATAAACATCATGTGTCTTCAACTGTCTTCTATGTTTAATGTTAATACATGTACATTTTTCTATCCCCTTATTGGGTTGATTAGAAATTTCAAAATAAAAAACCTCATATAAACCCTTAGCATTTTGAGGTTTGTTCGTAAATAATGTTATCCAATGTTTATCCATATATGACTAAATTCATACATTTATTAAAAAATATAGAGCTATGAAATAATCTTTGATAACAAAATAAAACAACACATCGAAAATAAATAGATAAATCATGATATATAAACATAATATGTTAAAATAATGATTTTTCACAATTTAGTTTGAAAAACATTATAAGAAACAATCATGCACAATATATAAAAACTAAAAACCATTATATACATAATAAATTAATAAATCATTTAAAAACTAACAATAAAAACCAATAAATAGAACAAACTCAACATTAATATGTCCGTACAAACCATTTTTTTATCCTAAGTGTTAAATTTGGAATAACCATTAACGTATATTGAAACATATTGTAAATAAACAAAATTATAAATTTAACGCACATGTTCAGTCTAAATTTACACCATTAATTTCTATAAAATATGAACCGTTAGTTTTCAATATATGATTGAAATAAATTTTTATCTTCAATTTTTAATTTCTAACTTTCATATCAAAATTTATAGAAAAAAATCATAAAATAATAAGAATGAGGCCAATTTTAATAGTTAAATATTTCTCATAAAATATCATTAAATCCATTTTTTGTTTTGAATAACTATAGGTTGGACATCAGTATTATAGTAAAAATCAATCCCCAAAGAAATATATAAATTCACAGTTTTCCTTAATGAAAATAATAATGTTTCAAGGAAAAAGAAAAAATATTACAAAATAATGAACAAAAAATTAATTTAAAAACAGAACCACAACACATTTTAAATGATCTCATAAAACCAAATGATATTTAAATTAATGGAAAATAAAACTCATCGTAAAAATCATTCAACCAAAAATAACTATTTTCAAAACCATTTATTCCAGTATTATCATATAGAAATAATCTTGAAACCAATATTATTTATAGATAAATTTATAAAATAATAAAAAAATTCTATATTCTACTAACCTATGGTTGGAATAATGACATGAAAGTTCACCATATTCAAATTCACATGTATTCTAATATAACAATATATATGATACTTAATGAAATAATATATAATAAATGAAAACTATATATTATTTAATTATTTTATTATCACACTTCCATAATATCTATAAAAAATACTCACTCGTTACTAGATTTCATTTCCCTAATATCAGATATCCATTGGATGTAACTTAGTGACTCATACCTAACCCCACACTTCGTAAAAAATATCAGAAAAAATTCCAAAAATAAACCCAAACTATATCATAATACTGAAAAATAAAATCCACCCCCACATACCATAATATAATAAAGAATCATAGATTCTAACCAACAATCACCATTTATTCCACCCAAAATTAAAACCAAATTCACCAAATGATCCCATCTAACATGGGTATTTGTATTAAATAGGTAAAAACTTTCATTTATTAAATAAAATGAAATGAATATATTGATTACATGAGAGAAACAATAATATATTAAAGATAAGAAATCAACATACCCTGAATATTATGATTAAAATTACGAAAATATGGGGTAATGGTATAGGGAATCTCTGATCGAGAATGATCTAGTGTCGAATCATACACATAGGGGGTAATGCATATGGTAAACCACTTCATGGAGTGAGGTTATCTATTTTTTTGGTATCATGACCTTTTTAAAAATATATAAACTAAAAAATTACAAGCATTTTTTATTATGGTTATATAAATGCCAAAAAATGTTATCGGTAATTAATGAAAATTCTACAGGGATAGTGAAGAATCTTATCAGGAAATACAGGTTCTTCACCATAATATTTAAATGACCATATGAGAAGTGGAATTTCATGATGGTTTTAACATTTTAAACCCTTAGGTGAAAAAATTACCCTCATTGATTAGTTAGTTCCCTTATTTTGTATGCATCAAATGGTAAACAAAGGGGGTGAATTGACATGGTTAAAGAGAGATCAAAAAATATCTTCATATTCTCTAAAATTTGAAAATGTGGACCATATTATTTCTATTTATATAAAAATTCTATGAACTTGGTGCTTGGGTCGGGTGAGGAAGGTAGGTTATTCGTAATGATTCAAATTGGAAGATCATGATCTCACAAGTAAGGTGCACTTATAGAGATAGGTTTCGTTGACCGGACACATTTTGAGAGATTTTGGTAAAATATGAACCCCATCCCAAGAACATTTGGTCATCTTTATCTATGCCTTTTTCTTATTAAAAAGAGTCTCAAAAAATCCCACTACACTCAAAATTTCATCCAATGGACATGTAGAGGAAAAAATCAAAAGGATTAAACACCTTGGTTCTTATTTTTAGATTCTCAGATGATGTGCTCACAAAATCACACAATATTTGGGAAATAGAGAAAATTTTCACCATTGGATTAAAAAAATAGATAGAAACATTAGAATTTTCAATATATTCTTTAATAAAGTAGAACATAAATCATTACACCATTTTTTCATTAAATTTGGTCACTCTTATCATGGTAATCATGATGTTTGTCTTTTCATTAGAACCACACCCCAATCTATCCAATCACTCATACCAAAAAGAAGTGTCCTTGGTTAATGGTATTCTTGTAGCTAGATTATTAAAAAAGGTTTGTCAACATAGACTTGGGATAATCTATGTATGTAATGTGACCTATGAGAAATATTTCTATTGTGAAATATTCACTGATGAATTTTTCTGGATAATCTATATAAGTAAATCAAAAATTATTGAGTCTCTTAAGATTAATTTTTTTTCATTCTATAGGAACATAATTCCTCGAACCATCTTTATCTTCATTGCAGCTAATATGGCCCGAATTATGATTCTTTTTCAATATATGGAGGATGGGAACCTAAATTACTAAAACCCATTAATGAAATCATGGGTGAAAGTTATGATGAATAATCCCCATGATTAATTCTTCTTAGACAATATCCTACTCAATGGTATGGGCTACTAATTTATATGTATGTTTTAATTCATTATGATAACTTTCTAGGATTATCGTGTGCTTCTTACAAGAATATAATTGATTCCAACATATCATTAAGGGTATTCTACATTGTTGTGTCGGTGGTCATCCAAAAATCCATAATGTATCATTCCAAGGTTTCCCCTGATGACTAAGATTATTCACCCAAGTAGAGACACACTATTATTTTTCAATATTGTGCTAATTGATAATGTACTGATTGAAGGGATGATTGGGGGATTCTGAAATATTAGTTGGAAGTATCATAAATCCATGTTTTATGTGGTTCTACATGGTCTATAGTTCACTCATAGAATTTAAATATTATCCACATGTATTAGTGATATACTAGACATACTGAATCTCTAAAACTTATGTTTACAAGAACCGTGACCTCATTCTAACATTGTTCAATCATTGGAGTAAAGAAACAAAATTATTCAACTCCTTCTAGGAAGAAGTATAGTTTATTTTAACTGTTGTTTATAAGATCTCAATATATTCAATATTAAGAGTGATGTATGGTGATTTTGTGACTTCCACATATGAATTGGAGGACTACTCATAGATTTCTGCGCACATCCATTAATTGTTGAAAGATTTTGAGGAAGTGATTTGGAAGGAACCATGTGTATGTGGTTATGTTAGTTTTGGAACATGGATGACGATATTTTTGATATACCATTGTAAAGAAACCTCTTATAAATTACCAACTAGAAATCCCTTAATAAATAAGTGGGTAGATCCTAGAATATATTTTCCCTAGAAAATGAGGAGATAATATGAGATATAGGGGAATGGCCCCACCCGAAAAATTCCTTCCATAATCTGACTAGATGGAGTTTGTACCATGTATCTTACTTGCTATATTATGCCGTTACGTGGTTCTCATACCAACTTCCAACAAAATATATTTAATATAGATGCACAAATGGTAGAATATAACCTCGTATGGTTAGCGGTACTTGATTTAGAAACGAAAAAATTTATTACTACACTTTTACAATGGTAATGCTCTATTTTGTGTCCCCATGACACTCCAGGTGATATGTATATAGTAAGATGAAATCATAAACACATATTAATACCTAGTAGATATTAAAATTTTATAAGACGGATTTAATCCATTTTTTCAGGTTGTCTCCACCATTAGTCTCGTCTCTCTGAAGGTAACGATGGCCCTATTGAAGCCGAGCTTGGACTAAAAATGATGTTCTCTAAATATGTGTACAAACACATTTTTAATGTAATAGAAGATGTTAAAGGTTTATTTTTTAATAAATAATTCAAAATAAACATGTGGAACTGTGTACTAGCCTCTTGGATTGATTGTAATATCATCCATGATTCTTACACACACTATATATCCTCTATAACGTTTTCATCAATTGAATAAATATTTTTTATGTAACTAATGAATTTTAGAGATAGATGATATAAAATGGAGGTGAGGAAACTTTGGGAGATAATATCCCAATAGGATACTCAATTCGTAATAAAATTTCCCATAATGGAAACATTTATCGAGCTAGTATCCAAATATGTCTGGCTATGATTATATTCTCATTAAGACAGTATACTAGAAACTTGAATACACATTTTAAAAATATATTTCGATCAAAAAATATGATGATAGGCCATTGTAAAGCTATATAAGATAGGATTTTTTGGGGATGCTCTTAGATTGACTTGTTTGTCCGAACTGGAGGCATCTATTTAACCATTTGCTAAGGAACCACCATATAAATAAAAAAAATAACCTGATCACAATATTTACTTAAATGTTGTTATATATAGATTCTAAGTGACCCTAGAATAAGATGAGGTTGAAGGAGACTTGTTAATTCTCAATGAAGAATTAGAATTATGATGATAACCCCTTATATGATTTATATCCTTAGGTTTTTATTCATTGACATGGTAGCCTCACCACTAACACAACATGAGATTATTATTCTATCAATGAGGTTGGAATTAAAATCCATTATATTACAGATTTAAAGGCTTAGTGGGACTACAACGTAACACCCCATGCTTCCACGGTACGTTTTCCATTGAATAATGCAATGGCGTGTATTGTACACAACTTCGAGATTCTAACACACCACAACCAATCAAACTAGCCGTTATGAATAGTAATACCTAATTTTTGAAATTTAATAAATTTTATCATTCTAAATGGACTTCATTTTTGGATTCATAATATCGAAATTAGCTTAGGGTAAAATTTTGGTACTTTTTGGATAACATTCATATTTTGATGAATAGTGAAAATTACTAAATTTTAATTAAAAACAACATTTTTAATCGAAATAATTAATAGTGGTAAATTATTAATTTGAGTGGTTTTAAAGTATATTTAGAATATATTTTTACTATTTAATAAATTTTGGGTCATTGGATGTAATTTCACATTTAAACCAGACAAAAACAAGTGTCAATCTTTTGATAGTTATTATCTCTAAAAAACACGGTATTTGTTTTGACGACGGCAATTAAATTTTAAATTAATTATTGAAACTGATATGTTTTGAATTTCGTAAAATAGACATAATTTTTTAATTCATAATATCAAATATATCTTAGGAATAAATTTTGGTATTTTTCTGGAAACTTTCATTTTTTTGATGAATAGTGAAACCACTAAGTGGTAGTTAAAAAACTGATTTTTTCATAAAACATAATTTTACCTCTTTTCTGAGTATAATTTCGAAAATCCGAGAGACATGATTAATATCAATGTGTAAAATTTGGTTCAATGAGATGAAAATAATTTATGGTGAATAGTAATTGTTTACTTTTATTTACCACAGTTAAAAGTAAATAGGGTAATTAAGGGTAAAAATGATATTAATATTACCATAACACATGTAAAAATTATATTGGATAAGCTTAATTCAACCAAAAAAAACCTTAGGAATAAAATATTATCATTTTGGTCCACTTGGATTAGATTAGGACATTTATTATTATTTAATTCAAAGAAGAGTTAAAAGAGTTAAAATCAATGTTTATTTACTAAATCATTTTTAATATAGGGTTATACATAAGATAAATTAGATTGTAAAAATTAATAAGAAAGATAAAAAGATTTACTAAATAATTGTATTTTATTTCTAATATTTAGACATTAAATAATTTAATTTATTTATGACCCAATGATGATGCAGTAATTACCATAATAGTGAAAAATTAAAATAATTGATATTATAATACCCAAATAAATATAATTTGAGACTTTTTATGAATTAAACTAATTTTCTAGTTTAATATGACATGTTAGGAATGATTTAAGTAACTTTTTTCGAAGTAAGTATTCAGTTATGATTTTCACAAAAATCAATTTTCCAAATAGTGTCAAAATTGACATAAAAACGTTTTTAAAACAAATATTATATTATTAATTTATATTCAATTCCTAAAAATCTAAGGTTCGGCCAAGATACTTATATAATGATATATGTATTATTAATGGACCACTTGGGAGTCTATTTGAGGTATATAGTAAGTTTATTAACTATATAATATAAAAATACAAAGTGACATGGTAAGTGTCAAACTAATTAACTAAGAGTTGAAACTAAAAGATAAGGTTAATATGATGACCTAAACCTGTATAAATTCTATTGGTTGAGTGGTTTTTGACCCATCCCTACCAT
This sequence comes from Viscum album, assembly GCA_963277665.1. Classification (NCBI taxonomy): domain Eukaryota; kingdom Viridiplantae; phylum Streptophyta; class Magnoliopsida; order Santalales; family Viscaceae; genus Viscum; species Viscum album. Next base: position 1,704,634,531 of record OY728155.1, read on the forward strand.
AACCTTTAAATAATCCACTTTGGATCCATTAGAAACCGAATATGAATTTATTATAAAATAATATTTCATGCTTTTCCAAAGGTGCCCCTCACCCCACTTATAAAAGGGCACCCCCCTTTCATTAATTCACACCTTCAAAGCCATTTGGATAGGACAAAATCTGCCCAAATACTCTCTCAACTTCCCTCAATTCATCCTAGAGGCCTTCCATTAGTCAGGAAGCCATCCTAAGTATCCCTTTTGATCAAATCAAAAGGATGAACCCGAAGAAGAGGTAATGATTTCACAACCCTTTTCCAAGTTCCTTTCTTCTTCCACTTATTATTTTTTGTTATTAACATTATAAAATAATAACTTCAATTTATTATATATACTGGGATGTTATTATAAATATGGTACAATAATATTCAGTATTTTATCCATCCTTTGAATAACATGTCACCATACGTGTGTACGTACGGCTTACCGTCTCCACGTCGTGGTGTAATTGTTATTCAATAAATTATTATTTGTGTGGTTATAATAATGATGTTTAATTCATGTAAATAATAAATATTATATTATAATGATTCTGTATATATGATATACCATCCAATTATATATTGTTTTAATATCAAAATAATGATATTGTCGCTCGTGCGTACGTACGGACTACCGTCTCCACGAACGCGATGAGTTTCATTCTGCATCGTGTCCATTCAAGTATAATTCTCATTTGATGATTAAAAATAATGTTTAAGGACATGATATAATTCTGGATATGAATAAGATACAACATATCCATAACAGACACGGCTTATGTAACAAAGAATATAAAGGAAAATGAGTAAGTTAACACCCAAAATGTCGATAATACTAATATATTATTAACAAAACAATGTTAAAAGGTCATATATGATATCATATTAATGTAAATGATTTGTGTATAATTCAATAACAATTATTTCACCATTATACAGGAGGTTAACCTACCGTCGACCAAGGAAAAAGTACAAAGTAAGGGGTTTCTTATCTAACTTTTAATTCCGTGAGAATTCCATTGTTCACAACTTATTTATTACATGTGGTGTGTGTAATGCCCATGTTTGTATTCATTGTGTAATTTGACATAATTAATTTATATTCACATCATCATTTTATGATCCTTATTTCATGGGTGTATGTTTTTTATGTTACCAAATCAATAAGGAAATTTGAAATTTCAATTTCCCCTCATTCGACTTTACGCATACATCATTGATTATGTTACACCAAGATTATGTATAGAATCACTATTCATTTGATTATGTCAAAAATTCCACTCCCCTTTTTGTGGATATACTTTTGATACACAAAATCACTCCGTTGATAAATTATCAGGTCATCGGTAAGAACTTGATAAGAGTAATTTTTACTCAATCTCGTTTTGTTGAGTTAAACATCCAATTCATTGGTGTTGTTTTTACAAAAATATGTGTGAATATCCTTTGATTGTTTTACACTTAATATCCAATAATATTGAGTGTATTTATATTTTTCACTCATAATTATGTCGTTGATTTATCCTTAACCTAAGGATATGGACTTTATGAGAGATTTCATCTCAATTTACATTCTAGTGAGACTCCATTATTGTTATACACCAAATCACTTTTATATGGTGTATATAATGTACTTTGATATAATATATTATGAATCCCTTTATTCACATGATATTACAAAGTTTTTATTTCCTCAATTATTTTTTCAAGTATCTCTCTTTTGGTTAAGAACTCTAACTAAAATGACATTTTAAAATGTTTTAAACATTTATTATTCTAAATCTTTCTCATTAAAGTCCATGTTTTAAAAATGCTTTTAAAAATTTATTTATATGGACCATAACGTTTTCAAATCAAAATTACTTTTAAAATTTTCAATGTGGTATGGGACACTTTGATTCTAAAATCTATTTTAAATTCATTCTTGACAAATAGTGTGACTTTTAAATGATTTCAAGAAAAAGGGAGATATTTCACTCTAATTGTTTTGATGATTATTTTAATCTATGTCAATATCCTTCATCATTCTCGATTGAGGTTAATATGATACAATACAATCTTCCATATTGTATCGAATGAGTTATTTTTGACTGTGGATGTGCTATTTTTATACCATTCATGGTTTATGGATAAAGTATTTACATTTTGTATGCTAGTTTTAATACAAATGTTTATGTTATGTTTAAAAATTTTCATATGAGGAATGCATTGGACTTTGTAAGTGAAGGGTGGAGCCCGCTACATCTCCTTGATGCATCGGTAGGTCTAATGAGACAAACAAGTGTCTTGTCATGGGGCCTTGACAAAATATTATTTATAGTCTTGGCACGAGTCCTTGGATATGTGGTTATGATAGTCTGTCATTATGCACTCTGTCATTATGAAAGTGGTTATTAATATTTTCATGTGATTATTCGTCTAGTAGAATATCCATGTGAATATGTAAATGGAATTATTTCATTTTATCCTTGCTATATTATTCTAGATTTCATTTTAAAAGGCTTTTGTTTTAGTTATACATTGCCTTAAATTTTTATGATTATTTATGAAATTTTCCGCTATATTGTTATCATTACTGGGCATTTGAGCTCACCCCTTTTCTATGTTTTATTTTTCCCAGGATGTGAATAAGTAAATTATGAATGACCTGCAGGGACAGTATGAGGGGATAAGAGTGTGGACTCTAGAGACTATGTTGTTGTAGTTTTCATTTTTATGATGTAATGTAAAAAATTATGAATATATCTAGTGTTTCCAAGGCTACTAAACTAATCAGTCTTTCGATACATGATCTTTCTTGTGATCATGAAAATGTTATATAATAATGCACCGACTCTGGGTTTCTAGGGTCGGGGCGTTACAGTTGTTATCAGAGGAAGTTTAGTACAAACCTTTGAAGCCAGACATAGATAAACTCTGATTAGAGCACATATACCTAAGATGAACTTTAAGGATTAGTATAGAAGAACTTCCAAGAATTTTGGTATTGTAGAGATTTTGTGAGTTTTCCGAACAATACATCCCTGTCTAGATACGAGCAGGTAGAGGTGGCTCTGGCACAGATGTACCTAGGGGTAAAACCCGAAAACACCGCTTTGAGCTAGACTCGAACGGGAACTGGTGCACAACAACGGGCCTTGCTACACTCTTGGTTACGACACTCCCTGGGGATATGCTTAGGATAATTTACATTTTCTTTACAAACCGATTTGAAGTATTATATATATAAGATGAGAGTAAATGACCTTGGTCAATCCTAATGTGTTTCAAATTGAGAATATGGTGACATGTTAATCTCTAAATGATTTTATGACTATTGTTACTCACACAATGCTTTCTGGTTTTAGTCAATGGATGGATTCCAAGGAAGTCATAGTGACTTTGAGAATGATGTACAAGGTGAGAACGGTGGTGGCAATGAGCAACAAATGTTTAGTGTGACTATTATTTTTAGTTAAATGATTTTATTGATCCATAATAATTTGATTTGGGATCTTATGTCTTATCAAATGAATACCCTTAGTATAAGAAAATGATTTGGTGATTAAGTGATAAATGTTATTTTGGAAGTTGTTCGCTTTTTTGTGAACACTATATGCCCAAGGAAAATAGAATAGTATGGGATTTAATTTGAGGAGTAATGGTGGAATTTTATCTATGTTTTTATTGTGTATTTATAGTGATTTGGGTTATTTATGGAAATCATTAGGTTAATTACTTTTAAGTATGTGTCTTTAAGAGTAATTAATGTCATTTAAGGATACAATTTAACGTGGAAGACAACATTCTTATAAGTTTTGTGTTTCAATATTAGTTTGGATTATATTGAAGGATTTTAAGGACAATTGATTATTGAATGATATTTATTTAACTTTCGGGTATTGATGGTTTAATTTTAGAAATTAAGATTAGTGTTTTTCTCTCTCTAATGGAATATCCATTTCGGGGATCATCAGATATTATACTAACCATTTTGGTTTTGATTAATCCCTAAAGTCAAGGTAAATATATAGTTTATCCTACGTGCATCATGTATTTCTATAGAAGTTTATTCTAGCTCTTCCATTGTGACCAAGTCTTCTTGAATACTCATTGTTCAAAAAAATTGAGTTAGTGGTAAAAATTTATTAAATAATGAAGCTCTACCTAAAAAGTAAGTATATCTCTTTATGTTCTTAGTCAGTATCATAAATGAATTCCTCTTCCTTATGTAATGTAACTTAAAACAACAAATGTTGTCCATTTACTTTTCCTACTGGGAGACTAATGACTGTTTGTCCCAACACAAGTTTCTGATTTTCTTATTGTTAACTTTCTTCTGATCATGTTTTCTATCCCTCTACATCAGAACTTAACACTTAGTTTATCGTCCATATCCATGGTTTCCTACATGGAATCCTAGTATGAGTTATCTTGGGTGACCTTTATACCTCTCTTCCTTTCTTTTAAAGTGATAGTTTTATTGACTCTTTTTTCGAAGTGGGACTTTCCACTATATTCTTAAGCCCAATTTTAAAAAAATTGCGAGGACGCAATTTATTGAAGGAGGGGATAATGTAACACCCCAAGCTTCCACGGTACGTTTCCAATTGAATAATGCAATGGTGTGCATTGTACGCTACTTCGAGATTCTAACACACCACAACCAATCAAACTAGTCGTTATGAATAGTAATACATACCTTTTGAAATTATATAAATTTTATCTTTCTAAATGGACTTCATTTGTGGATTCGTAACATCGAAATTAGCTTAGGGTGAAATTTTAGTACTTTTCGGATAACTTTCATATTTTGATGAATAGTGAAAATTACTAAATTTTAATTAAAAACAACTTTTTTAATCGAAATAATTAATAGTGATAAATTATTAATTTGAGTGGTTTTAAATTATATTTAGAATTTATTTTTACCATTTAATACAATGTGGGTCATTGGATGTAATTTTACATTTAAACCAGACATAAACAAGTGTCAATCTTTTGATAGTTATTATCTCTTAAAAACACACTATTTGTTTTGACGACGGGAATTAATTTTTAAATTAATTAATGAAACTAATATGTTTTGAATTTGGTAAAATAGACATTATTTTTTAATTCATAATATAAAATATAGCTTAGGCCTAATTTTTGGTATTTTTCTGGAAACTTTCATTTTTTTGATGAATAGTGAAACCACTAAGTGGTAGTTAAAAAACTGAATTTTTCATAAAACCTAATTTTTCTGCTTCTGTGAGTGGAATTTTGAAAATCTGAGAGACAATATTAATATCAAGGAGTAAAATGTGGTTCAATGAGATGAAAATAGTTTTTGGTGAATAGTAACTTTTTTCTTTTATTTAACACGGTTAAAAGTAAATAGGGTAATTAATGGTAAAAATGATATTAATATTACCCTAACACATGTCCTAATTCTATTGGACAAGATTAATTCGACCAAAAACAACATTAGTAATAAAATAGTATCATTTATGTTCACATGGATTAGATTAGGACATTAACTATTATTTAATTCTATGAAGAGTTAAAAGAGTTAAAATCAAAGTGTTTTTTATTAAATCATTTATAATATAGGGTTATACATAAGATAAATTAGATTTTAAATATTAATTAGAAAGAGAAAAATATTTCCTATATAATGTTATTTTATTTATAATTTTTAGACATTAAATAATTTAATTTATTTATGACCCAATGATGATGCAGTAATTACCATAATAGTGACAAATTAAAAAAATGATATTATAATACCCAAATAAATATAATTTGAGACTTATTCGGAATTACACTAATTTTATAGGTTAATATGACATGTTATGAATTATTTAATTAACTTTTTTCGAAGTAATCATTCTGTTATGATTTTCACAAAAATCAATTTTCTAAATAGTGTCAAAATTGACAAAAAAGAGTTTTTAAAACAAATATTATATTATTAATTGATATTCAACTCCTAAAAATATAAGGTTCAACCAAGAGACATATATCATTATAGGTGTATCATTAATGGACTACTTGGGGGTCTCTTGGAGGTATATAGTATGTTTATTAACTATATAATATAAAAATACAAAGTGACATGGTAAGTGTCAAACTAATTAACGAAGAGTTAAAACTAAAATATAAGATTAATATAATGACCCAAACAGTATAAATTCTATTGGTTGAGTGGTTTTCGACCCATCCCCACCTTAAACATTAAATAATACACTTTGGATCCATTATAAACCGAATATTAATTTATCATAAAATAATATTTCTAGCTTTTCCAAAGGTGCCCCTCACCTCTCTTATAAAAGGGCACTCCCCCTTCTCATTAATTTATACCTTCAAATCCATTTGGCTCAGACAAACTCTGCCCCAATACTATCTCAACTTCCCTCACTTCATCCTAGAGGCCTTCCTTTAGTTAGAAAGCCAACCTATGGACCCCTTTTGATCAAATCAAAAGGAATAACCCGAAGAAGAGGTAATGATTTCACCACCCTTTTCCAAGTTCAATTCTTCTTCAACTTCTTCTTTCTTTGTTATTACCATTCTAAAATAATAACTCTAGTATATTATATATACTTTGATGTTATTATAAATATGGTACAATCATATTCAGTATTCTATCCATCCTTTGAATAACATGTCACCATACGTGCATACGTACGACTTCCGTCTCCACGTCGTGGTGTAATTGTTATTCAATAAATTATTATTAGGATGGGTATAATAATGTGTAGTTCATTTAAATAATAAATATAACATGATAATGATTATCTATGTATGATATAACATCCAATTATATATTATATTAATATCAAAAGAATTATATTTTCGCTCGTGCGTACGTACGGACTACCGTCTCCACGAATGTGATGAGATTCATTATCCATCGTATCCATTCAAGTATAATTCTTATTTTATGATAAAAAATAATGTCTAAGGACATGATATAATTCTGGATATTAATATGATACAACCTATCCATAAAAAACATGTCCTACGTAACAAATAATATAAAGTAAAACGAGTAAGTTAACACCCGAAATGACGATAATACTAAGATATTATTAACAAATCAATGTTAAAAGATCATATATGATATCATATTAATGTAAATTATTCTTGTATAATTCAATAACAATTATTTTACCATTATACAGGAGGTTAACCTACCGTCAACCAAGGAAAATGTAAAAAGTAAGGGGTTTCTTATCTCACTTTTAATTCCGTGAGAATTCCATTGTTCACAACTTATTTATTACATTTGGTGTGTGTACTGCCCATGATTGTATTCATTGTTTAATATAATTTATTTCATTTATATTTACATCATCATTGTACGATCCTTCTTTCATGATTGTATGTTTTGTATTTTACCAAATCAATAAAGGAATTTGAAATTTCAATTTCCACTCATTTGGCTTTACGCAAAATTCACTGATTATTTTACTCCAAGATTATGTGTAGAATCACTATTCATTTGATTATGTCAAAAATTACACTCCCATTTCTATGGATATACTTTTGATACACATAATCACCCCATTGATTAATTATCAGGTCATCGGTAAGAACTTGATAAGAGTAATTTTTACTCAATCTCGATTTGTTGAGTTAAACATCCAATTCATTGGTGTTGTTTTTACAAGAATATGCATGAATGTCCTTTGATTGTTTTACACTGAATATCCAATAATATTGAGTGTATTTATATTTTTCACTCATAATTATGTCGTTGATTTATCCTTAACCTAAGGATACAACCTTTATGAGATATTTCATCTCAATTTAAATTCCATTGAGACTCCTTTATTGTTATACACCAAATCACATTTATATGGTGTATATAATGTACATTGACATAATATATCATGAATGCCTTTATTCTCATGATATTACAAAGTTTTTATTTCCTCAATTATTTTTTCAAGTGTCTCTCTTTTGGTTAGGAACTCTAACTAAAATGACATTTTAAAATGTTTTAATGATTGATTATTCTAAATCATTCTCATTAATGTCCATGTTTTAAAAATGGTTTTAAGGATTTATTTATATGGACATTATAATTTTCAAATAAAAATTCCTTTTGAAAGCTTCAAAGTGTTATGGGACACTTTGATTCTAAAATCTATTTCAAATGGATTCTTGACAAATAGTGTAACTTTTAAATTATTTCATGAAAAAGGGAGATATTTCACTCTAATTGTTTTGATGATTATTTTCATCTATGTCAATATCCTTCATCATCATCGATTAAGGTTAATATGATACAATACAATCTTCCATATTGTATATAATGAGTTATGATTGACTTTGGATGTGCTATTTTTATACCATTCATGGTTTGTGGATAAAGTATTAACATTTCGTATGCTAGTTTTAATACGAATGTTTATGTTATGTTTAAAACTTTTCATATGAGGAATGCATTGGACATAGTAAGTGACAGGTGGAGCCCGCTATAGCTCCTCGATGTATCGGTATGTCTCATTAGACAAACTAGTGTCTTGGCACGAGACCGTGACAAAATCTTATTTGTAGTCTTGGCATGAGGCCTTCGCTACGTGGTTATGATAGTCTGGCATTATGCATTTCGTCATTATGAAGGTGGTTATTAATATTTTCATGTGATTATTCGACTAGTAGAATATCCATGTGAATAAGTAAATGGAATTATTTCATTTTATCCTTGCCATATTATGCTGGAGTTCAAGTTTAGAAGAATTTTGTTTTATTTATACATTGCCTTAAATTTTTATGTTTATTTATGAATGTTTCTTCTATATTTTTATCCTTACTGGGCATTTGATCTCGCCCCTTTTCTATGATTTATTTTTCCCAGGATGTGAAAAGTAAATTATTAATGATCTACAAGGATAGTATGAGGGGGTAAGAGTGTGGACTATAGAGACTATGTTGATGTAATTTTCATTTTTATGATGTAATGTAAAACTTTATGAATATATCATGTGTTTCCAAGGATACTAAACTAATCAGTCTTTTGAGACTTGATCTTTCTTATGATAATTCCAATGTTATGTAATAATGCACCGAATCTAGGTATCTAGGGTCGAGGCATTACATAAAATGATAAAAATAATCCTTCATAGATGATGAAGTATATTCGGGAGTAAGATTAGTTGATCCTAACCTCCATTGAGAGGGTTCCCATCACCTAGTAGGTGAAAGATATTAGAGAAGGACAAATCCTAAAATATTTACTAATACAATATATATATATAGTAAATGGGATCGAAAAATATTTCCTAATGATTTATGTTTGATATTTTTGGAAATACGATGTGTTAATTTGGAATTTTATCTAATGCATTTCCTAAAATGTTATTTGTAGAGAATGGGAACAACTATGGTGATGAGAAAGTCTCTCAACTATTTATTTGGAAGTACTCAATAGGGTGACACTAATAAGGTCCTCCTTAAGGAAGATTAATAGAATAATCACCTTAACAATAAATATTACAAAAGTAAGAACATGGAGGAAATTCATTGGTCTTACATCCCACAATTCCAGTTCAATTTAGTGAAAGGATGAAGACCATATCATTTGACATCAAAAACCAGATGTGTTCTATAATATTTTATAGGGGTTTATTTCTTAATATTCATGGGTAGTCTCCAGGTATGTCCTTAATTACACTTTCATATATGTAAGAATTCATATACAGGTGACAACAACAAGATTTTTTATTAATGGATCTTGATCCTATTGAAGGTTTTAGAAAATTTTCAAGGATGATAATAAAGAGATCCTAGGTGAGGCATAGACTATTGTTTCAATTAAAATCACATCATCAGAATATAGATAACCAATAATGGAATATCCACCAATCCCCACTAGAAAAGGGGAAGATGGTTCTGGTATGATGATCAAATATGACTATGATGATATGAAACACTCATTGAAAAACTCTTTTATAAGATGTCTTATCACACATACTGAGGTTATATAGATTATGGATGATATATTCTCATTCATTGATATAGATACTTCATTGGATGATCTTGGGAAATAAAAAAAGATTCAGTATAAATGTATTTTTTTCATTCTATATCTGACCACCCATAAGTAAATTCCAACTTCTAGACTTCCAATTTTAATAGAGTCATTAGTGATACATCCCTTAATGAAAGAAAACTCGTTGGTCATTTCTAAAGTATTCTATCAGGGAATATCTTATGATATACCTTCTCAGACATCACTACGCCTCATCATGATGAGCTGAACATCATGACTGGTGGGCATAACCTAATAGGTTAACATGATATTATAAGAGGTGATAATGGTTCCTTACCTCATTAAAATGGTTTTATGATAATAATTAACTCTCCTGGTTCAATAAATGAATAGATACTTATATGATAAGATTCTCATGAGGCACCCTCAAGGGGTACGATTCAAATTATAGAGATTGATGCATTAATGGAGAGAGGTGGTTATTTATATTTACCTAAATTATCATTATCTGTCACAAAAAAGTATTCTTATTTTAGTCTATATTTATTTGTGAAATGACCCGAGAGTTCTTAAACATCTAATGTTCCTGATCCCTTACTCCCACAACCCAGGCATTAATAAGATTGGCATGTAAGAAAACAAACAGACTCAATAGAGATCAAATTGGCCTTCTATATTAGAGAATACATCCTAATATATTTTGATATTTCTTTGACATACTCCTATATAGACCAAAAATATTGGAACATATATTATAAAACTCATCAATATAATTGGATGAGTTAATATAAGGAAATCCGCATGACTACGCTAGGTGATATAAGTATAAATATGTACCAACATGAGTGATAATTCATGATTTTTTAAAGTAGTGTATTCAACTACCGATATATACATAGTATCTTGAGAGAATTTTTCTAGAAATTAGAGTTAGGAATAGAGTCCCAAGTGTTCCACTTATTGGTTGAGTCAACTACATGTTTCACTTCACTTTGATCTAAGGCACTTCAACAAAAATATTGTTACATGGGACTGAAATCAGAAAAAATAAATCATTTCTATTGATGGGGATACTGAAATAATCTAACTATTATGGGGGTTGGTCACTACAATGAGAAAATTGGAATGATTCAAAAATATTCTTCTAGATTATTTGATCAAGGAGGACAAGGCGGTTACTAAGGTATAGATTCACTATCCAATAAAGGGATCCAATGTTGTAAGGTTTTCTGATATTTGTTACAGTATTGATGAAGCCCAGAAATATATAGGCCATATCTATGACTCTATATTAGGAATTTCTATAATGGATTACTATTACGATAGGATTTTCTTTCATGTAGGTACATCCCAACTCTATTTTGGAAAATGAATGAAAAATACTATTTTCTCCAATTTATTATCAACTTGTCGACATATATTTCACTATGATTTTCAATTAATAGTGAACTATAAAACCCTAAAATAGTAATATCAAATTAACTTAATACCACGTAAACACAATGATGGAATGGATATAGTCCATCATGGTACTCAAACACGTGAGTCAAAATGGCTTCATTTATTATGTATTTTACATATATTTATAGAAATAGATAATACATCTATAACCCTTGAGTTGGTACATCATAATGTAGATTATTTCATCCTAGTCTTGTCTCATAGATGGATATAGGTTTATACCCTATCACCATAACGCTAGAGTTGGTCTATTTGGATATGAATGGTTTCCTCCATGGAATGGAGCATGTATGGGTATAGGTGTAGACACCATCACCATAAAAATAGAATTGGTTCATTTAGATATGATATTACTTCCTCGTAGTTGTGGATAACATATAGGTATAGGTTAATAATGAATAACCATAAAAGTAGATTTTATAAATTCCTAGATGGGTTGATTTCACTCAACACCATGAAGATAATGAACGATGAAATTGAGGAATGAGGATTCCAAAATACAATAGTAATCAATGAGAACAATGTTTCGCTTTCAAGATACCACTTGAACAACAGACCTAGTATGTCTAGAATAGAGGAATAATTTAATTTTTTCCACAGTTTTGGGAACTATTGATCATGCCTCAAAATTTTTTAAGGTTTTATGATGGACTTTACAATCCTAGTGTATTTTAATTATTTTCAATAACATATTCCTCGCATTAATATTCAGGAGACATTTTATAAAATATTTCCTTTTATTTTCAGGATTCCCATTATTGGTTTTCAAACTAAAAAGTCTTATATGTTTATCATTTTTAAATACTCAATTTTTTTGAAAACATGTGATATTCCTTCTCTGTTAGAAGACAATTAACATTTTCTCAGGACACCGTTTAGAGGTTTTCAATATGGAATTTTTTATTTCTCTCCCAATATGATGTTTTAGGTATTTTATGATAGACCTAGGGGCATAATATTTATGTTTGGGAACCATTTACAAAAACAGAGGTGATATATATATATATATATACCAATTTGGGTATAGATAATATTATGTGAATAGAAAACCCAATGTCATGAATTCTAGAGAGCTTAATGAATGTTTCAAGTAGTTTATGGTATCAGTTCATGGACTAAATGATTATGATATTTTTGGTTTGTAATACAATTATCATATATTTTTTCATTTCAAAGTCATAAAAATTTTACGAAAAGTTGCATGACCCATATGCAAAAGCTATGGAAAAAAACATAACATGAATACAGAGCACCTTTTTAATATATAATATCTTCAAAAATGGGTTCATTCAGTTTACGACCTGATATCTAATAACAAGGTGAGGTAGAGTTTGTGGTCATAAAAATTTGACTAAAAGGTGACATGATTTATCCATTGTAGGAAACGAAAAAATTTACATGAAATAATTTCACATTTTTTACAGCATAGATCATCATATGGGTAGGTGTATGTATATTATGGTCATTATGGCCAGAAAATCATGTCATGAAGTTTAAGGTCAAGTGAAAAGGACATAAAAATGACTAAAAATTCAATTAAATATTCTTACATTTTAAAATGATAATGATATATAGTGGTGTTACATAGAGGGTATTCAAATCCACATTAATGGTATGATTTAAAATCATGTAAATCATAACTAACAACATATATATCATGGTATAATGAAATAGGGGATGTATTTATGGTATGAATACTGGAAAAATTTGAATGAGGGATTCATTATGATGCTATCAGTGTGTGTGTGAATAAGGGGAATTTTCTTTAGCATGATGATTCCACTAGTTGTCTAAGTAGAATATAAAAGTACTAATGATCATTACCATGTAGGGAAATCAATTGGAGTTGGATACACTCATTATAGATAGCGGCAATTTTTTCGAGGATTCAAAAGATTGAGTAATGAAGTGGGATTATGGAAGGAAATTCTCTCAATTCATGTTCGAGAAACCTAAAAGTTACAAAACCATGTTACAAACACATATTAGGGTTGAAGGGTTATAAAAGTAAATTTCTCTATCATTTTCTTCATCTAGTGGGTCCATCGACTATTATCCGACTTTTTCTAGGGAAATATAGTGGGCCACATAGGCCATTCTTATTCCCCAATTTATACTCGACATTTTTACAATGACATAAAAAGGGTGACCTAGTGTTTGAAGGATTTACTATTTCTCAAGATTTGCCTTTTAAGGATTTCATCTTTCCATGTTCTCTGTCTCTTTTATTTTCATTATCAATTTATGGATCATGAACATTGGGAAATTATGGGATAGAGTATAAGGTTACTTAACCATAAACATTTTTTTCAAGGGTTTAAGGTCATAAATTTTTTCCTAAAAATTATAAAACATATGTAATAATTACAAGGAAATATCGGATGTTTAAAAATTTCCGCTCATATTATTGACTACCCTAGGGGTGTTGATACAGTTTCAAATTAATGTTATTAGACCAAAAACAAATAATGTATAAAGTTATAGTTCTTTTATTAAATAACACAGTGAGGAAACGTACTAAGATATGAGAGAATTGTTGATCATTTTTAATAAAATATTCTAACTTCTAAGGTATAAAACCTCAAAGGAAGTCAATTATGTTCAGGGTCACAGATCTTAGGTTAAAGGGATGTTGTTGTAATATGGAAACCCATATGGGGATCAATGAAAAATAGAATTCAAACACCAATGAATGGGTGTGAATAAGATTATATTAATATCCTTAATTATTTAAATCATAGTTTTGAAATGGGAATTTTATTCAATGGATGAATGCAGATCAATATTGGAATGATGGGTTCCCTTGTGTTGTTGATGAAGGTGTTTTGTTAATAGAATTCCTTACCCATATGATCCACATACATATGGTTGTCTATAATGTATTTGTTTTCATCAATTATCATTACCAAAAAGCTTTTCCTTTTGTGATGAATATTCCAACAATCAAAATATTTGAAACGGTAATGGAGACCTGAATAATTAAGGTATGATGCTTGACATACATATGAAAAAATTCAAAAGTTAGTTGGAATATATCACTCTCGAACAAACTATAAATAGGATATTGGAAGTGACTACAGAGAGATGATGGATGGAGGCTTTCTACTAGGTGTGAAATATGATGTTTAGATATCAATAAAAATATAGAAGAAGTTAGAATCAAGAAACATGTAGTTCTATATGATAACTAAATCCAACATAGATCTAGATTAAAACTATTGGAGAGGAATTTCAACATCATAATATTGGATTAATAATAGAAGGAACTGCATGGTTGTATGTAGGGAACATCTATGATGAGTAAATAGATATGAATTTTTGGGGAAATTATACAATTGTAATTTTAATATAACAGTGGTATTTTAACCATTCATGGTGTCTTATATGTCATTAACCATTACATGTAACTAGCCATCATATATGAAAATAAGGTTATACATATCGAACAATTCTAATATTTTTATGGAAATTTAGGGTGGTCCACATGTCATGGATTCTATTATTATAAATCAAGGAAAAAATATTCTATCATTTGTGTTGATAATTTGACGGCCTATTCTATTCTGTATAAAATTGAGAGACAAGGATGTGAAATCTCTTGTGAATATCTTACACTTTCATAAGAGGGGAATTGTTATTCACCATGGACCTATAAATTTGGGAATTACATATTGATGAAGGTATTTTACTCATCATTATCTTGTTCTTGGGGAATAAAAAACATTTTTTGGATGATATAAATAGATTACAAGTCATGTATGATGGAAAAAACTTCATGTATTTTAAGGGTCCTCCAACAAGGAACATGAAATTTTAGTTTAACATTCTGTTCAAGGGTAAGGATGAAATGAGGAACCATATTCATGAAAAAATATTTCTGATGTAGGGGAAAAATCATGAACACCTACAATAATATGGATCTCACAAAGGGGTGGGGGAATTTTGATATTCTAGAATAGGCATGAAATGCCACAAGAATTATTATATAGATCTGGTGGCTAGTTAAATGAATTATTCCATGATGATTATGCAGATCTACCCATTTTATGGTCTTATAGGATGGACCATATGTCATTCAGATTAATATCACTAGATAATGATTTATGTGTTTCCTAGTTTATGTACTTTCAATCCAAACTTCTATATTGTTCTATATAGAAGTAGGTATGTTATGTTTCTAATTCATAAAATAAAACTTGAATACCATTGTAGAAATTGAGGAAATTTTACTTAGCATTGTTCCCTATCAGATAATCTAATGATAAAAGGATTCTTTTTCAAAGATTAATGCCATATGTGAGTGTGTGATATTTTATGAAATAGTCCTCCCAATGAAATTTAATGTCCTATAGGATGGGATGGTGTAAGAATTCAACCAACAACTATGGAAAATTGGGATTATTTGGTACAAAATTGAAGATGGGAACAAGGTAATAGATCCTTGTGTCACTATGAAACCTTGAATATCTTATATCATTCCATATATTGTTCATAAATATAATCGGTCTACCATATTAGTGAATATATTGATGTAAATGGACCAAATATAATTGATAATACCTTAAATTGGGAAAGATATGTATTTTAATGTAATATTTACTACAACCATGATTAGATATCAAGGTGTCACTATATATCCCATGGTATGGTAATCAAGATACACATAATTCAATAACAGAAAAGATATGTTATATAACACGGGGAATGGTATAAAAGGACCCAAAATGAATTGACAGGTTATACACTTGGTGATATTTCAAAAAAATTATGCCTTACACATAGGCTAAGTAATGATTACACTGGAATCACTATATATTCATAAATATTAGTAATAATACACACATATTTATTGTAAAATGTTTCATTACTCTATATTAAACTATATTAGGTATGAAAGAATAGTTTCCATATTCCCTCTAGAACATTATGAGTGGTATTGTATCATGAATCTCATGTTTTATATAAAAACATCACGTGACCAAGACGGTTTTCCCTAAAAGTATACATGATGAATCACAATCATGCTAATTGAAGGACTCAACCTGTTAATCCTGAATCACATGATTCATTATAAAATTTCTGAAACATGAGTAAATTCAATGAATTATAATGCCACACTAGGTCACATGTCAGGGAAATTTTGAACATAAATTATATAATATTATGTTAAGTGATAATGATGAAAATTATATGTAGTTTATTTTCATATTTTAAGTGCCTTTTCATGATAATTGTATCACTGAGAGAGGGAGGGGTTGGATGAGTGATATCATTTCCTTTATGTATCCTTATAAAATAAAACAACATTTTCCACCTTTTAAAGATTATTTCCCATAATAAAAACAATTCAAACACACATCCACAAGAACATATGAATTTACATGGTACTTTTTTAAATAAGAATAGCTAAATCATTTATATGGTTATTTAAAGATCCAATACCCGAGAATCATCTAGAAAACAATCCTTTTATTTAAAATACAATGATTATGATATTCCCTTTCACTCGTGTACCACTATGTAAACAATTCAAAAATATGTGTGTTCCTTATAGAAAAAATGATTTAATACAATGTTTTCATAACAAAACATGTTACAATGCTTCTTTATTAACATTCAAAAATATAATGTTTCAAATAAATTATTTATTTTCTTACCCATAAGCATGTATAAACTTAGAAGACTTTGTAATAAAAATCATTCTGATTCCCCGATCTAATTTTCCCAGTCTGATAAGTCAATATAAAAAATATTCCTCTATCAGAATACGGTTGAGAAAATTATGAACACATTATTCTTCAGTCTATATTTCCCAATATAATATAAAATCCCAATATGATAAAAAAATGATAATGATAATCCTCTCCAATAAGATAACCATATGAATACAATAATAAATTGAATATGATGATCAGATGAATATGTTGTAACATTTTCCCTTCTCCTTTCACTTCTATCTTGTAGGAATTCTTCAATAAAAAACAAATATAAAACATCTTCTTCTCACTAGATATCCTCTTTCTCTCCAATTGTCATGGAAAATTGTTTTTTTATTAAAGTACATTATAGTTTTTCATTGAATTTTGGGTGTATTATGACATTCTTCATTGTCTCTCTACTCTTCTCGTTTCTTCTCGATTATTATCGAAACTTATAGAAATTCTTAATCTCACCTCACTCTCTTCACAAACATAAATTAGAATCTAGTTTACCATTTGGATTTTCTCAGTACTATTTCCTTGTTATGATGCTATATACCCATTCCACAGAAACAAAACACCTTCATTGAAATTCAATATTCCCTTTTCCAATACTTTTGAATCACCTTCATGATCTATGAATTCTGATTCCAATACAGATTATGATTTTTCTTTATTATGATAAGGTAAATTTAAATTAGTAGATACTTATTTATCTCTTCTATTGTTCCATTTGAATGAAAAACTATGTGCTTTATCCTATCGAAAATGGTTGGATACATTTTTTATTGATATTTGAAATTTTTCTTCATATTGGTCATCACATATTTTACTTTTTGATTTCATTCATCGGTCATGAACAACTGTTCTTCTGATGGTTATGAAGGAATACCGAGTCTGGTAGACTGATATTAGTTGCTTCAACTTCAGTAGTTTTTTCTCTTCTAAATACAATACCGATATCGTTTTCTGCAAAAATAATCATACCTTTTATAAATACAGTGAAATACTGAATATGATAAACTATAGGCAATACCATCTACTTGAGAAACATATTTATTTTCCTCATTAGGATTATCCTTATTAAACCTTTTAACAAATATTCATTAAGAAATATCGTAATGATGATCTTGAGACTGGAATGTTTTACATTCACCAATATGATGTTCTTCAAACATTCAGAAAGTATCATGACATCAATCCTGACTTTTAATACGTTGAGGATTAGATTCAACATTATATAACATACAATGGAAGGTATTTTAACTTCTCATTCCACCAACAATATATTTCATTACTTCTCATCCATAGTATGATTGACATGATTACGATCAGTATGAATATGATTTCTAACTCCTTTTCTCCACCTTTATTAAATCAATTGTGCATCACATGTTTTAGAAAATACTTATGATGTATGAGAACTCCCAGATCATCAATGAATCATTAAATTTATATCATAGACATATAGAGTCGGATTCTCCCCTTGTAGGATATCTTATTTCAATCTGGACATGTGATGAGTTTGCTCATCCTTTTATTCTGAAGAACAACTTCTCAATACAATGTACTTGTTTAACCATTATGAGTTCGATTTTCACCAAAAACAAAGTAAGGTGATTATTTTTATTCTTAAACATCCTTTCTATTCTTAGACTTCATTGAAAACAAAAGACAACACCTAAATATGATCATCTCTATCAGTTTGGTCCTAAAAATCTCCCCATTTGGATTTTTTTGTCAACCATGATTCGTAAATAACTTAACATTGTAACCTAATGCTATGGAATACATATCAAAAATTAAAAACCTACGTGAGTTTACTCATTGTAGGAAATATGAATCATTAATAGTAAATCCATGTTTTCTAAAAGTAGTGATCATGAAACCTCTTAAACCATTATTTGCAACATTATTCCTCATCTTTCGACACTTATTGAACATCCATAAAATAATAGAATACAACTACCACTCCATAAAACAGTTAGAATATTTCACAAACATACAATGATGGATTCATATATTACCCACAAAGCTACCTATTTACATTATTCCATAAGGATATATTTGTGATATAACTATTCCCCTTGAAAATAGTATACAAAGGTAAGATGAGAGAGGGAAAAAATACTAATACCTCAACATTAATGAGAAAGATGTTGGACACCCATTTTAAACTTCAATTTAGAAAAAACATCTTTTAGTAATGATTTTTTGAAAATCTCAGCAAGTGATTCCGATATAAGAACATACTCTATGTTTGATCAATTATTTCCCACATAATATTTGTCGAAATAATATTTGATATCACTATGTTTTTAATGAGAATGTTGTATTATGTAATTTTTTATTTTGATTTCACATGTTTTATCACACCCCAAGAGTAAGGGTTTCTTCACTTCAACATGTAAATCTTCCAACTGAGACATCATCCACAAAAATTGGGAAGTTGATTGAGTAGTAGAAACAAACTTTGATTCATCTATATTGAGATTTAATAAATTCTAATTCATTATTTCCAATAATCACAAATTCTCCCCAGAAAGAAACTCCACCTAATGTGGATCTTATATCATCAACATTACTGGCCCAGTCAATATACGATTACCCAAAACCAATCAATACATTCTAAAATATCATTCTTGATTCTGAAATATTTTGGGCCTTTAATATACCTAAGAATTACTTTTCTAGCAAGTAAATGTGAGTCATTAGGATAAAATTAAAATCATTCATATAAGGTAACAACATAAATAATTTTAGGTATTAATGCAATCAATATAAAAAAAATTCAATCATCTTTCAAAATAAAATTTGATCAACTTCCTTTCCTTCTACACCTTTAGGCTACATTATTCC